>CM074856.1:67360000-68610000 GCA_037501455.1 Lantana camara
GAAGTTCTTTACAATATAACATAAAGAAAGAAACATGAAATGAGAAAAGCATGATTGAAACTCCCTTTGAAAAACAGTTTTGCGAAAGTAGAAATCTGCCAATCATAAAACCCTCGTGAAAAAATTCATCCTTCAAGATATGGATGAACGGTTTTCGCCATCTTCTTTAGTTTGATTTTTTCACTCGTTTTCTGTTGGGTTCAGAATCGTTTCATCATCCCTTCTGGTCGTTTTGCTTGATCCCCACTCCTTGGTAAAGCTCGAATCTTCAAAACTTCTAACTTGAAGCTCTCTAGAGATAGTCCACCAACTTGGCTACAATCTAACTAGGATGCTAGTTCTCTAGTTAGTGTTTAGGCTTAACCTAGGGTTTCGTATATCTTGGAGAAAGGATGGTGTTCAACACATGAACCAAAAGAATTGCCAGCTCCCCTCTAAGGGGAGCTCGAGCTCCCCTATATATAGGAGGGGAGTGGCTGAAATTCCTAGTCCTTAAGGACTAAGGATTTGGTCCCTCTCTCCTATTACTTGATCATCAAGTAATTTTGACTTTGACTTTGAATTCAAATTCAAATCGAGTTTCAAGAGAGCTAAAATATCCAAACTATTTTTGGATAATTTTATACTTTATTTATTTAAAATAAATAACTTATTTTATCTAATTAATTAATTCATAATTAACTAGATTATTTTTCTCCAAAATAAGACTTTCTTTTTAATTCAAAATTAAACCAAAGTTTATTAAATAATTAATCACATTAATTATTTAACACATAAATAAATATACACATATATTTACACACGTGTGAGACACGTGTCACAATGACACGTGTCACTCACGTGAGCCACACGTGTGGAACCCTCTTGGCCCGATTAACTCGTTTAACCATTTTAAAGCCTCAACTCATGTAACCAAGTTGTTGTGTGTGACCCTCTAGGTTCTCAATTCAATTAGCAGTGACCCTAATTAATTAATTCACTAATTAATTAATCAGTCCACAGATTAAACGACCATAGTCTAGCAACAGGTGTTTAACCCCTAGCTGAATTGGAATGTTTGGATTCGACAGAACTTTTAAGTCATTGATTCGTGTGAGATACAATCCTCCTACTTATTATCTCTCAACCAAGATCTAAGGTAAGGGAATAATTAGAACCCTAATAATCTGGTCTTAAAGCTAAGTGCATTTCATATCCATTTGATCTCAATCCAAGAAACCTTTTTCTTAATGTCTTGATCTACTGCCTTGGCCAAGGACTCCATATGGCATATGAATGACTTACACAATAAGAGATCACCTTGCAAATGCATGTGTAGGTCCTTTCTTGATTCTCATTCACTTTCATGAATCACTTGTACAGCCCCAGCATAAGCCTTAAATCAGTTGTCTAAGGCGACACCCGTTAAAGCTTATACCTAAGACTAGAGAGTTAACTCATAAAGTGACAAGGAACCTCAAGTCTAAGGATCAATTAATCACATCAATGACTCGTGAGATATTTCCTAATCTGGAAGTTTCCATTTCCTGAAATAGAAACTTCCTTTCCCATTTAGGAATCTTCTCACACGGGGGCACCTCAGTGAACTTACTTATTAAAGTAAGCACCCTCATGTATCACGCACGTATCAACTATACACTTTGCACCTCCATGAAACAAGGTGGTCCTTCTTAAGGGCGTGATCCCACAAGCAAGCCTTAGAGGAGTCAGGTTGATACTCCCACTGTCTGTAGGACTCATCGGCTTGGAGTATTTTACTAATCATGACTTATGTGATATAGGGCTCGGTTCATGAACCATTTCACCTAAATGGTAGAGTCCTAAAGTCATCAGGATTAGGGGAGTTCTCATACATGCACAGCTAAAGTAAACACATACCAAACAAGAGCAAATAAAGAAGTGTTTGCCTATGATATTAATCAATCGTATATTATTCAAAGATTTTCTGTGATACTAGGAAAGTCCCAAAATGGATTATGACTAATCGGCTTTCTAGGGAACTATTCCTAACAGTTATGTCCTTAAGAAGGATCATCCTGTTTCATGGGGTGTAAAGTGCATAAGTTGATGCGTACAGAATATACAAGGGTGCTTGTTGTAAGGACAAATTCACTGAGAGTGCCCTGCGTGAGAAGATTCCTAAATGGGAAAGGACGTTCCTAGAACTTCCAGATTAGGAAATATCTCACATGTTAATGACGTCAGAAATTAATCCTTAGACTTGAGATTCCACACTGTCTCATATGAGCTAACTCTGTAATCTTTGATATAGGCTCAAAAGGGTGTCGCCATATAGACACCTGAACCACGGCCTATGTTGGGATTACACAAGTGACATATGAGAATTTTTGGAATCAATAAAGGACCTACACTTGCTGTAGATAAGATGATCTCTTATTACACAAGTCATTCATGTTCCATCCAAAAATCCTTGCGCAAGGTGATTAGATCTAGACATCATGAAAATGGGGTTTTCTTGGATTGAGATCAAATGGAATATAAAGGGAACTTTGTTTTAAGGTTAAGATTAGTAAGGCTCTCTATATTCCCCTGCCTTAGATCTTAATCGAGAGATAGGATGGTAGGAGGATCGTATCCCACATGATGTCATTGACTGAAAGGTTCTTTTGAATATACATTTACATTTCGGGTAGGGGTCACACACCTGTTGCTAGACTATGGTCGTGTGATCTGTGAGGTAATTAATTAATAAAGTGCATGTAGCACCCCTATACGTAAGGATGCCACACCCCCGCACTAAAGGTCGGCCCACATACGAAATAGATAGTCCGTATATGACTCAACCTATAGCGAACGGGTGACAATGCTAGGCGGGACTAACCCTCACATCAATTACCAAAACGTATAAGAAATAAAGCGGAACCATCATATATCCATATATCAACTACCAACTACCAAAATGGTTCATCTTCTAACGTCATATCAATACATTATCATCTTCTACATACTATGAGTACATAAGTCTCAAAATGCTAATCAGGACCACGACATGATAACCCGGAAATATAAACATCATGTGAATGCTGTGTTAGACTCAGCTGGGTAAAAGACACGACTCTGACTCCCACCTAGCACCCGACCGCAACAACCTAAAAGGTGGAGGCGTCAGTTTGTGAAGACCGAGTGAGGGGTTTAAATAAATATTAGCGCAACTAACATGCAAGTTATAACCTCGGTTAAGGTTTTATAACTAAAGATAATATAAGTTCAAGAATAACATAGAACTCGCCCGAGATTATAACTATCAATATCAAACACTTTATTAACTAATATGCAATCATGCAATTAAATTACAATGCACACGTATCAGTTTCATGAACCCCATTCCATAAACTCCTTCACTCCATGACTCCTTCACTCCAATAACGGGAAGGTTGCGAACCTTCACCTTTCACGGTAACACGGTAATACGATAATCACGGTAATCACGGTCCTTTCACGGTGCACGCATTGCTTTACATGATCATGACATTAATCAAGCCACACGCATTGCTTTGCCAAATACTTTGAAAGTTTAGAAATGATCATGGATAAATATATGTATACCTTTTAACCCAAAATTACACATAAGGATTAAACGGTTTTATGTAATTAGCAATTAAACCTCACCTTTACCGATAAAATACAAGTAGGACACGGCCTACGGAGCTAGCTCCTCATCCCGGGGATGCTGGTCTGTGCAGATAGACATGTGTACGTGAGACACGACCCTTATGAATCATTTAAGACGCACGACAAAGCCATAATCAATATGTCATGCAACAACAATTAAGGAATGTCAATTAAGAGCATAATTACTATTAAACCAAGTTTATAACTCGTATAAGTCACATACCGGAGCAAAGGAAGTGAAAAGAATGCAATATGAAAGGTTTTGGTGAAGTTTAGGAAAACTGACAATTTTTGGGAAATGCACACCCTGTAGAAAACCCGGAATAACATGAATTCTAGAAGTTAGAATTAAGTTCTGTTTATTGGGTGTAAAACTAGACACATAGACCTTTCAAACGGTATATGGCACGTTTTCTAATTCAAAGCGAGGTGAAAATGGCGTAGGTTCGAAGTTGGACAAAATGCAGATTCTGAAGGGGTGGCGGGCGCAACCTAATGTTTTTTCGAATTTTTCATGCAATTTTCCAAAAGTCGAAAGTTGGCCAAAATGGGGTCGCGGGCGCAACCGGTTTTATGCATATTTTTGGTTGCAGTTGCGACCTGCTTCGCAACAGCAGCAAAACAGGGGAAAAACAGGGGAAAGCTTCGGCCAAACACCAAATCACCACAAAACCTCAATTTTCATGTACCAAAACACCAGTTTTCTGGAAATTTATATGCATATATGTTCAAGATACAATAAAGTTCCATAAAAACACATAAATCACTCATGATCATCAAGAATTATATGTTTCAAGCTCATGCACCAACCCTTCACCTAAGCTCAAATTCTTCAAGAACTCATGTATGATTTCAAATTATAATCATATATCCATGCTTCAAACAATATTTAATCCATATATTTCATAAATTCATAACCCTAGCTTCCCAAGAAAATCATTAAAGGTCACATATATGAACCTTTACACACCTTCAATGAAAATAGATGATGGAAATGGATGATCAAGCCTCAAACTACTAATTTCCTGGGAAATTTTTGATTGAAATTGATGGAATCTCCTCTCTTCTCTTGGTGGTATTGGCTCGGTGAGAAAAAGGAGCAAATGGATGATTGTTTGAATGAAATTTTGATCTTGGAAGATGATGGAAGATATAAGTTCATGACTCACCCATTTTGAATTTAATGAAAGTCCATAAATTGCAATTTAGTCCCTCATTCATGTAAGTTATGCAATCAAGTTTCATTCCTATAAATTTAATCCTTTTGGTCCAATAAATGTTTATGCAATTTGGCCCCCGAATTTACAAGAATGATCATTTAAGGACAAGTTAACAATTAAATCACGTTCGGTAATTAATTCACTTTCGGCTTTTATTTTCCAAGTAGTGCAAGAAATTCTCAAGACGATATGAATTCAGAGATTTTCATGTAAATATGTTGAAATATAATTTTATAAAATTATAATGAACTTAAGAAATTAGAAAATGAAAACCGGGGCGTTACAGTGTATTAATTAATTAGGCTCACTGCTAACCGAAATTGAACCTAGAGGGTCACATACAAATACCGGGTTCAAAGGGTATTGTTAGAAAGATCAAATAATTGATCGAAACGAGACCACATGTGTATGGTACACGTGTGGGTATCGAGAGCATGGTTTAGACGCCTATGGTCGAAATTTTGGACCATGTGTTAGTTAATTGGAGAATTAATTATTAAGTCCAAATATAATTAATTTGAGAATTAATTATATTAAGTCCAAAATAATTAATTGGAGAATTAATTATTAAATCCAAATATAATTAATTGGAGAATTAATTATATAGCCAAATAAAATTAATTGGAGCATTAATTTTAGTCCATTGGAGTTAATTAGTGAATTAATTCTAAAGTCCTTGATGGAATTAATTGGAGAATTAATTCTAAGTATTTAATTATTTAGTTGTTCTAATTTGATTAGAATAAATAAATAAATAAATATCTTCTATTTTATTATTCTAATAGAGTATTAATTCTAATATGATTAGAATAAATATTATTGGGATGAGATATTTAATTATTACTAGAATAATTAAGTATTCCTAAATTAGTTAGGAGCTCTTTCTCTAGAAAATAAATATCTTATTTTAGATAAGACTTTATTTACTTGGAGAGAAAGAAAGAATAGAAGAAAAGTCAAAGTCGGAGACCATCTCCTACAAGCAAGTAGGGTTTCGAACCCTAGACTATAAAAATGCTAAGGGGTTCGAAAATTTGAGGCTTACACGTGAGTTGGAGATCACGTCCAAGCTGCATGGAATTTTGGGGATAATTCTCTTGCTCTCTTTTCTCATTTCTTGTTTCTTTAATACGCATGTTATAGTACTAGCATACACACTAACATAATTTGAATCTAGGTTGGTGTGGATTATTACTCTAGAGGATTTCTACTTTGGAATCTCGAAGAAAGAATTGTTCAAGAAACGGGGATTCATGTTGCATGAAGAACGTTTGAGGGCGGCTCAAAACGTTTCAAGAAAGCTTCAATTATTGTAAGTTTCTTGATATCCCACATTGCAAGATTACGATCCCTTTTGGAAATTTTTTTAAAACTTTCGCTGCTTTTGCTTTGTGTTTTCCAACATAAGCACCTAAAAACAAAATATTACATAAGTATAAATTGATTAAAAAAATTATCAAACTACAGACATAGATAACACTAATTTCACAAAACTTAGTTATTTAATTTTCTAAATCCAAGTAAATGTAAATTAATTAAACAAATTACCAAACTACATAGAAGACAAATTTCACATAAATTAGTCATTCAATTTTCTAAATCCAGTAAATGAAATGACATGGTAAGCTTTATGTCGATTTTTTTTTTCCCCTTGATATTTGATATTATTTGTAAATTAGAAATTTTTAGTTTCTCCTACCTCTTAATCCCCCTAGAACCTTTAACCAAACCTCTCTTATCCCAAATTTATTCTTATCCAATAGTTAGGATTCTAGGATTAATTCTTAGAATTCTAGTCTTTTTTTAATTTTATCTGAATTTTTTTAATAAAAATAAAGAGGATTTTATTGAGAACATCATAGAGAAAAACTAATAAAATACTGTAAAAAATATCGAAGGATCTAAAAAATATTGATATAGAAAATATTTTCCAATAAATAACCACTTAAAAATAAATTATCACATAAGTATAAATTGACTAAACAAATGATCAAACTACAAACATGGAGAAGACAAATTTATTTAACATAAATTAGTCATTCAATTTTTTAAATTCATTAAATGAAATGAACCTGTGAGCTCGTCCTTGTCTCTAACTGACGCACTTCTGTTGGAGAAATCTCATATTTCCTATCTTATTCAATGTAGGTAGGGAGCAATATTCTCAAATTAAATGTTGCCTGAGTGAAAAAAAAAATCTATTTTAATGGAAAAATGAAAAAAAATAAAATAATATTCTCCTCTTAAATTAACTCCCATTTTCCACACCACCATTAAAATGCTACTCAATTGAGAATTAGAAGAAAGCAATTTCAATATGTGGTTAGATGTACCTCTAATTGAGCAGGTCAAGACATTAAAAGACTATTATTGCACATTCTGTGATAAAAGACTATATTTTGAAGGCCAACCAACAATAGTCTTGTAGTGATAAAGCATTCTAGTATTTTAATATGAAATTTATAATATGTGGAAACTATATAATATGCGAGACCCAGTAGCATTTAACTAATAATGAAATCTATATATTTATACTATATTTGAATTTACCTGAAAATAGATAAACGTCTGAGTAGAAGAACTTGAAAATAGAGAAACATCTGAGTAGAAGATGATTACCAATTCTCAAATAGAACACTCGTTAGCTACAAAATAACAGGTGAAGAATTACCATAAATATGAGAATCTAGAACTTTGTATAATTACTTAGTTACACACATAAATAATTAACTCTTCATAAAGCCAAGAATATAAGTACAAATCAATGATAAGGTATGAAATTAGGAAGTAAAAGCTTAGAATTTAAAGAACATATACAAAATCGGGAACGAAAATTTACTTAGGTAATCCCAATATACCTTGGTTGCTAGGCAAAATTCAGAAAGCGACTAAATTCATGAAAACAACTTTCCAACCTAAACCAGCTCTTCGACACTTGCAATTGTGCGTGTTTTGGAGTGAGACAGGACCGAAGCATAATCTCAATTGATTCCTAGAGAAAATCTTAATAACCTAAGAAGGTTGATCGCCCAACAAAAATCTCAGAATCAGTTTGAGAAGAAGGTGGGTAAATTATAATCCTGTAGTTTAAGAGTTTGCAGGAACGTGAGAATGAGTTTGAGAAGAAGGTGGGTGGATTATAATCGTGCAGGTTGAGAGTTTGCAGGAACGTGTATTAATTAGAAATTGTGAATTTTCCAAAATAACCTTTAATCATATATAGATTTTGTAATAGTGTTGAGGGTTTATATGGAAAATTAAAAAATTGGTCTTGCAGCTTAGAAAACTGCCGTTTGTGAGAGGAAAGACGTTTCCTTTTTTGTATAGTATAGATATAATTGGGGGTTTGTTGGATAATTGATGATTTGGTGATGATATGTGCATATATATATGAATAGTGGTGTATTATGATGCATTTTGGTGTATGAATTGATCCGGATATGATTTGGGGTGGATTTGGAACCTTTCCCTTCGAACCCCTGCTCCTTGGCTATTGATTTTCGAAGAAGATGACCCAACACGGCCGTGTCAAACCTAATTCCTTTTCAACAAGGCCGTGTTAATGTTTCGAGTTGGAAAAATATTTTGCACAACACGGCCGTGTCAGCTTCCAGGCTAATTTTGACACGGTCTTGCCGACTTCGTTTGAACTCCGATTAGCATGAATTTTTTACTGTAGAAACCTTGTTGAGTGTAAAACATTCTCCAATTGGAATCACCTTAAAATCCGTTGTGGTTTGTGAGATATAGTCATTTGAAAATTCTGTCGCCACTTAGCTAAAATTCTGTATTGGTCCGAATTCAAACCTACGCCATTTTCATCTCGCTTTGAACCATGATTTGAGACATATACCATCGGAAAGGCCTATTTGTCTAGTTTCATTTCCAATAAACAAAACTTAATTCCAACTTTTATAACTCAAGATATTTCCTTTTTTCCACAGCTTATGCAATTTCGAAAACTGTCAACTTTCACGAAAATCCATTTCCTTACCTTCCTTCAAGGCCCTTGACTTTCGTTCCGTATGTGTTTTGATTGATACCTTTTAACTAAAACTTGTATTTATGATATTAGTGGATTATTGAATGATATGTGATGATATGCTTATGAACTTTATGGCTTGATTTGGGTTGGGCAAACGTGACATATATGCATAAATGTTTAAGTGCTACAATGTGACACTTCTTGTAACCAATACATTCCTTATGTGTTAAATGAATTACTTACACCTCTAATTGATTCATATGTACTGTTAACATGTATTATAAAGTATTATGAATTGAATATTGAATGAACGAATGGTATGGATTGAACGTATGATAATGAATGGATATGATTTATTCGTGTAATGAATGAATGAACCATTTATGTGTTTAAGTGGCATTAAATTGTACACATGAACATCTTTATAGCACATTGTTATCGCTCGTGCATATCATGTTACGTTTATTGCATTGTCGTGCGTTATATATGGTTCATTTGGAGTCTTGAGTCTCACGAATGCACCGTATTATGTTTTTGTACAGTTTTCTCCAGGGCGGAGATCTACCGGGTTCATAGGCTACTTTCAAGTTTTCCTTTCTCTTGGTATTGCTCGGTAAGGTGTAGCCAGCTGGGTTTCTCTCCTATTAGGTAAACTCTGACCCAATATATCCCTACGTGAAAGATTTTGCCTAAAGTATATATATATATATATATATATATATATATATCGAGTCTTTTCAAATGAGTCAATGATTTAACGTTAAAGCCCTCTTCCTTTATGAATTCTTACCAAATGTTTTGGCGAGATCAATGATCACATTCAATGGGGCCCTTGGTGTTAGGAATAGTGCCCTAGAAAGCCGATTCGACGAAATCTGCTTTGGGACTTTCCTTGTGTCACAGACAATCTTTGAACAGTATACGATTGACTATGATCATAGGCAAACACTTCTTTATATGCCAATATGTGTTTTTGTGTGTTTCCATTACGTGCGCATGTATTAGAACTCCCCTAATCCATAAGGCTGTTAGGGACTTTGTCATTAGGTGAATGACACATGAAACAAGCCTTACCTCAAGGCCGGATTAGAAATCACTCCAAGTCGATGAGTCCAACAAACAGTGGGACTGTTGATTTGGCTCGATTGAGACTTGCTCATGGGATTGCGTCCTTAAGAAAGATCATCCTGTTTCATGGGGTGTAAAGTGTATAGTTGATGCGTACGCAATACATGAGGGTGCTCGTTATTAAAACGGGTACACTGAGGTATCCCGCGTGAGAAGATTCCTAAATCGGAAAGGAAGTTTATTTACCTAGAAATACAAACTTCCAGATTAGGAAATATCTCACAGGTCATTGGCGTGAGTAAATTTATCTTTTGACTTGAGGTTCCATTGATGCTTTGTGGGATAACTCTGTAGTCTTCGGCATAAGTTTTAATGGGTATCGCCTTAGACAACTGATTCAAGGCTTATGCTGGGGCTGCACAAGTGGCACATGGAAGCATATGACAATCAACAAAGGACCTACCCTTGCTGTAGTTCTTATTGTAAGTCGTTAATATGCCATCCTAAACCCTCGACCGAGGTAGTAGATCAAGACATCAAGAAAAGAGTTTCTTGGATTGAGATCAAATGGATATGAAATGAACTTTGCTTTAAGATTGAGATTAGTTGGGCTCTCACTATTCCCATGCCCTAGATCTTAATCGAGAGATGGGTTGGTAGGAGGATCGTACCTCACAACTCTCATTGACTGAAAGGTTCTTTCAAATATATATTCATTGTTCGGGTAGGGGTCACACACCTGTGGCTAGACTATGGTCGTGGGATCTGTGAACAAATAAATCGTATTAGTCTCACTGCTAACTGAAAATGAACCTAGGGGGTCACACACAAATGCCAGATTCAAAGGGTATTGAAGGAAAGATCAAATAGTTGATCGAAACGAGACCACACGTGTAATGTACACGTATGGCACGTGAGCTCGAGTTGGGCGTATGGTCCGATTGAGAAATCGGATCATGTGTTAATTAATTAGAGAATTAATTATAAAGCCCAAATATAACTAATTAGGAGAATTAATTATAAATCCCTAATATAGTTAATTAGGAGAATTAATTATAAAGTCAAATAAAATTAGTTAGAGAATTAATTTTAGCTCGTTAGAATTAATTCTATAGCCCTTCTAGGAATTAATTCTAAGTATTTAATTATTCAGTTGTTCTAATTTGATTAGAATAAATAAATAAATAAATATTAAATATCTTCTATTTATTATTCTAGTAGATATTAATTCTAATATGATTAGAATAAATATTATTAGAATAAGATATTTAATTATTATTAGAATAATTAAATATTCCTAATTTGATTAGGAGCTCTTTTCTAGAAGGAATAGATATTTTATTTTGAATAAGACTTCTATTACTTGGAGAGTAAGGAAATAGAAGAAAAGTAAAAGTTGGAATTCGATTCCTACTAGACCTAAAGGGGTCGAAACCCTAGCCCTATTTATCGGCCAAGGGGTTCGATTTTTCCACTCACGCGTGAACAAAGGGATCACGCCCAATCTACGATGGCTTCAAGAATTTGGGAGAATTTTCTTGCTCTCTTCCTTCTCGTTTTATGTTTCTTTCTTTACACATGTTATATCGCTAGCACTTTCCCTAACATGATTTGAATCTAGGTTGGTGTGGATTATTACTCTAGAGGAAACCTACTTTGGAATCTAGTAGAAAGAATCTTTTGAGGGACCAGGGTTACCATTACCGCATGAAGCGCGTTTGAGGGCGGCTCAAAACGTGTCAAGAAAGCGACGATTCTTGTAAGTTCTTGAATCTCTAAGATTAGAAATAGAAATTGCAAGTCCGATCTTGCTTTTTGGAAAAATTTTTAAATTCCGCTGCGCTTTCTGATCATGTTTTTCCCAACAAGTGGTATCAGAGCCACCTTGCAAGGTCTATTTCTAATTTGTCTTTTAATTGAATTTTGAGAAATTCTTGAATTTGAGTTATAGTTAGGTATTCTTGAGTTAGTTTCATAATCTGAGCTTTTGAATCTAAGATGTTTCCTAAAAGATTAAGAAAACCGTTTTCTACAAATTTTATTAAAATCGTTTTATTTTAGATTTATTAAAATCGCGATTTTGATTCCCGAATCGAGATGAAAAATTTCTTAAAATTTTGCACGAAAATAGGTGCACGATGATGAGGACCAAGCGAGTTCGTCGCTCGTCGTCGTCGCACGCGGAAGGGTCGGGACGAGGCCGGAAACCTCGCATCGGGAGGCATCGGGACTGCCCGCACGTGTCCGCACGGAACTGTGTGGGATCGCCCGCACACCCCTGTGCGGGACTGCCCGCACGCGTCCGCGTGGGACTGTGTAGGATCGCCTGCACACCCGTGTGATGGGACTGCCCGCACGCGTCCGCCCAGCCCTGTGCGGGAACGCCTGCACACCCCTGTGCGGGACTGTCCGCGAGCGTCCGCGTGGGACTGTGCGGGATCGCCTGCACACCCCTGTGTGGGATCGCCCGCAAGCGTCCGCCCAGTCTGTGTGGGATCTCCCGCACGCGTGTGGGCGGATGTGACACGACCCGACTTTTCGTGTTTTTGGCCCAAATTTTATTTTAAAATTATTTTTTTACTGAAAATATTTTATTTTTGAAATAAAAATTATAATTTGGGAATTTCGGGAATTAAAGTCAATTTTAATTTTTCGGGAAAAGTAATATTATTATTTTTTAAATAATAATTTTATAAAATCTTTAATTTTTTGAATTAACTTGAATTTTATCAGATTCGAGCTTTTGATTTTGAAATTATTCTTGAACAAGGAACTGTTTTCAGGTTACTTTGAGTTAGTCGAACTTAAAGTTAAAGGAATTTTATATTTATTGGTAAATTTAAATTGTTGCAATTTTAGAATATTAGTTGATCATGGGTTAGTCTTGTGGATGTTTTAATTTATGAACATGGATTGTTTAAATTGGGGTAGGAGCCCCATAATTGCGTTTTTCAATTGGGGTCGGTGCCCCTCTTATGTGCGTACTGTTATGTGTTTATTATGTTGCTTTCCATATTATTGTTTTTGAGGTCGGGGCATGCCCCTTGTATTTGTCTATGGTCAATATGAAAATTGAGCCATATTATTTTATGCAAAGAGTGTAACTTTTAGAAAGTGAGGTTTTTATTTTATTTTGGAGATTTGCACCGATGGAGTAAGATGGATCCACACAATAAAGTAACAAGGAGGCCATAAAGTGAAGACCCCTCAAAATGTTAGGAGGGTTTCAGTTATTGTAATAGATAGGGCATCATTTTATTTCCAATTCCCTTATGTGATTTAAACTGTTTTATGTGGCATGTATGTTAGAACTTGTGGTTGTGGAGTGGCTCCCACATATCACGCATAAGATAGGAAAACCCATGATCATCTCATATTAGTATCATGTTAGGACATGTTATCTGCTAATTGCTTGTGTATAATGCATTTATGTGAAACTGCGTTAAACAAGACTAATTAAAATTGATAACTGTACATGTTGGTGAGGTCAAAACTAGATAACTCTCTGGTATTCGAAAATCCCATAAATATTAAGCAATTTCGAAAATAGGTATTTTGTATAAAGTGAGAACATTAAATAAAATTTCTAGCATTCCATCAATAGGATTTAAGTTTAATAGGGGAGCTAGTTACTGGCCATGAGTCGTGGGGTGACTATGTGAAACCTATTAGTTCTTAGTTTCCTGATTGAACACCAAAAATGTTCAATATTTCGTGGTTATTTTGGAATGGGCGATGGCCGCGAGTCGTGGGTCGTTCCAGCTTAAGTTTAATCATGATCTTATGATTGATGGGTCCTGCTTAATGCCTCAGTAAATATGGATGTCGCACAATTCGTGGGTCCATATTGAAAGCTGGGTGATACAAAAATATTACTAAGAGTTACATAGAGATGGAATTGGCAAGTTGTACCTACCTGAGGCTTTATGGAGGATGGCCGCGAGTCGTGGGTCCAAAATATAGTGCTTAGGATCTTAGCACCCACTGGGAAAACAAGTTTCCTCTTAGATCGTTGGGATTTTAAGATCTTCTAAAAACAGTGGGAGCTACATATAATTAAAAGACCTAAATCCTGTGTATTACGTTATTATTCAACATGCTCACATTTTCTCTGCTTAGCATTTAGGTTGTAGTTCTGTGATTCTCTACAATATGAAATGCAAACCCATTCGTATCCATCCTTAAGTCAAAAGAGTTGACTAAGTCCAAACTAACTCTAATTGGCTTTGGACCCTAAAATTCGTTTTAGATTCCGAATAGAGAAAAGTGTTCTCTAAAGGGTGAAATTTTCAATTGTAAAAATTCGACCCGGGCCAAAAGAGAAGCAATCTGAGGTGAATGGATTTTTTCAAACCACTTAAAAGTAATTGAACTACCTCATAAAAATGCTGCAAGGTATAACATTATGGAATTATTTAATATTCCAAATGAGGAAACAAGTGCACACGAACAAGGTCTAAAGATCTTATTTGAAGATCTTGTGGTTTCGATCATCAACTGAGAAAAGAGTTCTCAATGCACTGATTGCTTACATTGCTTCCACCATCATTTAAAGCCTTTATGCTCAACAAGAATGATGCCATTGTAGCATAGTTAATCATTTAGTTGATAATGGTTGAGAGCATCCTTAAGAAGGAATAAAAGGTTGTGATGGTTAATTCTTCTTCTAAACTTACTAAGTTAAAGGCTTGAAGGCCTAAAGAAGAAGAAACCCTTAAAAGCCCAATAGAGGGGCATGTACGGGGTACGCCCAAAAGACATTAAGAGATTGAATAGGACGTTTGCATCTAAAGTAGCAAATAAGGACTTTGAAAGAGAACTGAAAAGAGTATGAGTACTCTGAAATGTTACCAAGTTAAGAAATTCTAATAGGATCAGAATTCACTAGTCTTGAACTGATTTTGCATAATTCGTTGTGCAGAACTCAAAGTACTAATGTTTTGAACACACGACGAGATAACAAAAGTGAGTGAGATGACAAAGCTTCGAATTGCTTTGGACAAGTTAAGACACAAAAGGATTAGCGAGTTAGACACCTTAGGATCATTCTATGAAAATGAACCTAGAGAGTTGACTTCCTGTAAATCATGTCTTAAGGGAAACGTTCTCGAATCCCCGTTTATAAGAAACCTGGAAACATGCCAATACACTGAGTGGATTTCGATCCATGCTGATGTTTATCTATTGGTCAGTGTAAGCACTGGAGATAATCATCAGCTTAATCATTATTAATGAGTGTACTTGTTGAAGTACAAATTTGAAACTTATGTGAAATTCTTAGAATTTCAAAAAGGAGCTTGGAAACTGAAGTAATCATAAGTTATAGGCAAATCGATATGATCGAAATAGCCAATATCTTAGCAACTAATTCCTTAGTCATCTTAGAGATAATAGGATTATCTCTCAGTAAACTAATTCGAAAACACCTTAATGTTTCTGAATGAGGGAACGAAACCTAATAGGATATGGTCTATTCCATAGCAAGCTTTACTGACTTATAATCATTCTAGGTATAAACTCCCAGCATATGCAGTTAGGGATTTTGAATTTAGTACCTTCCAAAATCAGTCCTTTAGTTGCACTATGCAATGTGGCATACTAAATTCCGTAATTATTCTCGTCCAAGAATTTAGTGGAATCCTCTTAAGTGAAGATGATAGTGGGAGATAAGGTTGAAACGAGTTCAAGTTTATATAACAATATAGGATATCGTTCTTGCGATTCCCTTGGACAGAGGTTGTTTGTCTCAAGAAATGTACCTTTCTTAAAGAATCGTTCCTATAGAAGAAGAAGAAAGGTAAGCAAGCAAACCTGAAAGAAAGTTGAGGATAAATATCCACACCACATATAGAAGAAATGAGCCCATCTGATAAAACTTAGCCAAATTTTAGAGTATGTACACGTGTGAAACCCTCCTCTTAAGATGCATTTAGAACACGTTCCTAGATAGCCGAGGAATTACTTAAAGAGGAGACACTGTCAGATTTGGAATCTGAGTAGTGTAAGCAAGCCTTGAAATCTAATATGGATTACATATATTCAAACCATGTTTGGACCTTGGTTGATCCACCTGATAGGATCAAGCTCATAGAGCTTCAATTAAATGGAAAGCATTACAACCTTCTTGACGGTTGAAATGCAAAAGTCCATTTGGATTGTGTTTACCATATCCTTATATTCTGACTATGAGATATGATAAATGAATATGAGAACTATCTTGTTCAATATGAGATTGAAAGAGACTAAAATAAGGTACTTCTATGAATCTCATATTCAGTGGGAGTATGCATAAGGTATGTAAATCCCTAAGTCAATCTGTGGATTGATAAAGGCTTCTAGGAGTTAGACAATTCGATTCCATAGGATAGTCAAATCGTTTGACACAGATGGAAGTCGAATAAGTCTCAAAGTGTACATATGAAAGTTAGTGATGTAAGAGTCAATTTTTGTTCTTTAGAAGACGACATCCTTCTCATTACGAATGTCAAGGATGACGTGAAAGTTACCAATTCTTGTTTAAGAAACAATTTGACATGAAAGATCTTAGTGATTATCCTAAATTCTCGACATTGAGATTTATAGAAGATAGATCTAAGAGCATAAATGGATTATCACAAAGGAGTACATAATCAACGTACTGAAAGGAGTTTAGTATGGACAATGGAATAGCTCTTTTGAAGAGATGTGTCCTAAGATAATTTTAAGAAAGTTAGAATATCCAAAACCCCTTATAAGAAGGGTACATAATGTATGTAAAGTTATGTACAAAATTAGGTATGGCGCAACACTAAGCGTAGTGGGCCGAATCTAATATGATCTCAGAGAAGGTCATTAGATTTCTGTAAAGGATGTCCTCAGAGTACTTGAGAAGAAATAAGGATATGTATTACAGAGCCCAAAAGATCTTATCATTGAAAGGATATTTTGATGCAATCGTTACATCAAACATGGATGATTGTGAATCATTGAAAGGATGCAATTTTCACCTCAATGGCAAAAGCGACGTGTGGAAAGGCGTTCCAAGCACAAACGTTGCAAAATTCTCAACTTTTGAAGTTGAGAACTTAGCCGTATTAAATACCGCTAAGGTAAGTGTTTGGGTAAGAAACTCTATCTAACTAGTTAGATGAAGTTCCTAGCATGAAACAACTCCATTAACATATTGTATGATAAAATGGATGGTTGCTCAAGTAAGAGAACCAAGACCTCACCAGGACACTGAACATGTGATTACTAATCACTTTATTAAGGACAAGATGTTTCCTAAGAGATGTGTAAACAAGAAGGTCACATCAACAGAGAATATAGCATATCCACTTTGGAAACGCCCAAAGTCAATAGGCTCTCAAGGTACATCTTGAGAAGATGGGACTTAGAGTACCTAAATGGCTTTTACGGGCAAGTGGGAGATTGTTAGGAATAGTGCCCTAAAAGGCCGATTCGACGAAATCTGCTTTGGGACTCTTCTTGTGTCATAGACAATCTTTGAATAATATACGATTGACTATTATCATAGGCAAACACTTCTTTATATGCCAATACGTGTTTTTGTGTGTTTCCATTACGTGCGCATGTATTAGAACTCCCCTAATCTATAAGGCTGTTAGGAACCTTGTCATTAGGTGAATGACACATGAAACAAGCCCTAACTCAAGGCCGGATTAGAAATCACTCCAAGTCGATGAGTCCAACAAACAGTGGGACTGTTGATTTGGCTCGATTGAGACTTGCTCATGGGATTGCAACCTTAAGAAGGATCATCCTGTTTCATGGGGCGTAAAGTACATAGTTGATGCGTACGTAATACATGAGGGTGCTCGTTATTAAAACGGGTACACTGAGGTGTCCCGCGTCAAAAGATTCCTAAATGGGAAAGGAAGTTTATATACCTAGAAATAGAAAATTCCAGATTCGAAAATATCTCACAGGTCAATGGCGTGAGGAAATTAATCCTTTGACTTGAGATTCCATCGATGCTTTGTGGGTTAACTCCGTAGTCTTAGGTATATGTTTTAAAGGGTGCCACCTTAGACAACTGATCCAAGGCTTATGCTGGGGCTGCACAAGTGGCACATGGAAGCATATGAGAATCAACAAAGGACCTACACTTCCTGGAGTGCAAGAAGATCTCTTATTGCATAAGTCATTCATATGCCATCTTAAACCCTCGGCCGAGGGAGTAGATTAAGACATCAAGAAAAGAGTTTCTTGGATTGAGATCAGATGGATATGAAATTAACTTGGCTTTAAGATTGAGATTAGTTGGGCTCTCACTATTCCAGTGCCCTAGATCTTAATCGAGAGATGGGTTGGTAGGAGGATCGTACCTCACAACTGTCATTGACTGAAAGGTACTTTCGAATATATATTCATTGTTCGGGTAGGGGTCACACACCTGTGGTTAGACTATGGTCGTGTGATCTGTGAACTAATAAAGCGTATTAGTCTCACTGCTAACTTAAAATGAACCTAGGTGGTCACACACACAAATGCCAGATTCAAAGGGTATTGAAGGAAAGATCAAATAGTTGATCGAAACGAGACCACACGTGTAATGTACATGTGTGGCACGTGAGCTCGAGTTGGGCGTATGGTCCGATAGAGAAATCGGATCATGTGTTAATTAATTAGAGAATTAATTATAAAGCCTAAATATAACTAATTAGGAGAATTAATTATAAATCCCTAATATAATTAATTAGGAGAATTAATTATAAAGCCAAATAAAATTAATTAGAGAATTAATTTTAGCTCGTTAGAATTAATTAAGAGAATTAATTCTAAAGCCCTTCTTGGAATTAATTAGAGAATTAATTCTAAGTATTTAATTATTTAGTTGTTCTAATTTGATTAGAATAAATAAATATTAAATAACTTCTATTTATTATTCTGGTAGATATTAATTCTAATATGATTAGAATAAATATTATTAGAATAAGATATTTAATTATTATTAGAATAATTAAATATTCCTAATTTGATTAGGAGCACTTTTCTAGAAGGAATAGATATCTTATTTTGAATAAGGCTTCTATTACTTGGAGAGAAAGAAAATAGAGGAAAAGTAAAAGTTGGAATCTGATTCCTACTAGACCTAAAGGGGTTCGAAACCCTAGCCCTATTTATAAGCCAAGGGGTTCGATTTCTTCATTCACGCGTGAACAAAGGGATCACGCCCAATCTACGATGGCTTCAAGAATTTGGGAGAATTCTCTTGCTCTCTTCCTTCTCGTTTTATGTTTCTTTCTTTGCACATGTTATATCGTTGGCACTTTCCCTAACATGATTTGAATCTAGGTTGGTGTGAATTATTACTCTAGAGGAAACCTACTTTGGAATCTAGTAGAAAGAATCTTTCGAGGGACCAGGTTTACCATTACCGCATGAAGCGCGTTTGAAGGCGGCTCAAAACGTGTCAAGAAAGCGACAATTCTTGTAAGTTCTTGAATCTCTAAGATTAGAAATAGAAATTGCAAGTCCGATCTTGCTTTTTAGGAAAATTTTTAAATTCCGCTGCGCTTTTTGATTGTGTTTTTCCCAACACCTGGAACTAAGTGTACATGGTTATCTGGGGAAGCAAGGGCTGACGGAGATCCCCGTACACTTGTTCCAACACAATGACGGCGATACCGACCCTCACTAGGAGATTAGCGAGGAATGGGAACCAGGCTTTTGGGGCTTCATGAACCCCTCTAGCCATAATGATTGGGTGGACGGTGCTTTGGTGAAGTCTGTCCACTAACCGGAGGGAAAATGTGTAATTGTTATACTTAAATAATTATGAATGATTATAAACGATTATCAATGAATGATTATGAATGAACGAACGAATGAATAAATCTTGTGTGATTGCTATTGTAATGAATGAATAGATAATGCACATATGAGGAGAAGGTTGGAGAATTCTCCCACTCGTCGGGCTCACATAATAACCTAATGAATGAATTAATGAAATTGATTGTTGTAATCCCTAGCATTGTTTTCTCTGTTTTCACCCCTTGGGAAATGTTTCAAAACCTCGCACGGGATTATAGCTTGCATGTGTGTGTGTGTTAAATTCTGTATTATTATTGTATTAAGCCCTGTTTTATACCACCAGTCTCTTAAAGACTGAACCCAGTTTATTTTCAGTTTTTCTTTCAGGTTTTGGAGTGCTAGGCGGGATTTCGAGTCTTTCAGAGCCTTGCATTAGAGTTTAGCTTTATCTTTACAGTTGCACTCATTCTCTAGTTGTTAATTATGTTTATGAACGTCTATGAGCGCTTATTGTGATTATTAGGCCGTGTTGGTCATTTATGGATATTGTCTGGGACTCATAGTTCCTTCTTGATGTAAATAGAGCCTGTGAGCTCACTGTTAATGTTATTACTTTGAAAATGCTTCTGCTCTTATTTTCTATCCTTCTTTGGTTTCTGTTTACTGTTTAACTGGTTTCGAAAGTTAGCTCCCGCCCAGCATAGTGAGTGAGTGAGTCCCCGTTCGCTCTGATCGGGCATGTGTATGGATTACCCATTTCATATGTGGGTCAGGTCTTAGTGCGGGAGATGTGGCGTTATGCGCTCGGGTGCTACAGGCAATAAATTTTAAGTAACTCGTAGTGTAGAGAATTTTAGTTTGGACCGTAAAATAGTTTGTCTAAGTACTAACTCCCCAAATATTAAATTCGTTGTAATGCTCTTCATTGTTTATTTCTCTGCATTTTTTATTTTTTCTTATTTAACTTTTTTGTCATTCAAGTGAATTAATACGTTATTATAGGACGATAAAAAAACTTTTTATGATTTTTCACCATATAACTCAACAAACAACAATAGGATTCACCGTCTTTCATAATACCTTATTCTAAAAACTTAATATTCATATATTAATAAGCTTATGTCAATCTCTCTCTTCCGGTTTGTGAGGTTGTTGTTTCTCTTTATCTTTTCCATCTCTCCACTAAATCTTCTCAATCTTCTTAGCCTCTTCACTAAATCTTTTCCGTCTCTCCACTAAATCTTCTCCATCTTCTTCGTCTCTCCATTAAGTCTTTTCCGTCTCTCCACTAAATCTTCTCTGTCTTTACTCTCTTTCTCTCGTCGTGGCTCCCTGTCAAAAAAAAATTTTGTTGTAGAAATTCTCTTTTATACAAAGTGAAATCGCAATAGTGGGTAACGTGGGTTTTTATAATTCTCTCTTAGGATAATAGAATGTTTTTCTTTAAAATAGGACTTTTTAATTTTTCAAACGTGTAGTTAGTACTAATTTTTTTTGATAGGATTTAAAAATAAATATGAAAAATAATTGATGGCCATTTCGAGAAATTACATAAAAAGAAGAGAGAGAAGATAGGGAAAGATGAGTAACAATATATTGAATATTATGTGTCTTTAATATCCCACATTGAAAATTGAAGAGTCATTGGGAATATAAAAGACATATAAATAGGTGCTTGAAAAAACTATGACTCTCC
This sequence comes from Lantana camara, assembly GCA_037501455.1. NCBI lineage: Eukaryota > Viridiplantae > Streptophyta > Magnoliopsida > Lamiales > Verbenaceae > Lantana > Lantana camara. The sequence continues at coordinate 67,381,359 of CM074856.1, forward strand.
ACATTGGGGAAATACTAAAAATGAGACAACTTTATATATTAAAGTGGTTAATACAATATTAAATTTGTGGAACTAAAGAGGGACTGATGGGCTCATATATGGTGCGGTGCACCGCACCGCCGTGCCTCTGGGGACGGGGCCGGGCATGGGCAAATGTGGCATTTGATGGCGCACTTTGCAGTGCTATCACACGAAATCACCCACCAAAAGCTTGACATATATCTTGGACGTGTGTCGCCTGAAACCTTTAGCATACTTCCCAAAAAGTTAGAGGTGATAGAAACTTTAAGGACAGGGAATACCCGTGTGTAGCTTCATCCATTGCCAAGAAATTATCAACAATCTTAAAGTTTCTACCCTGTTAGAGATGGAGTCTGAATCTTTCAGAATCATGAACCAGCAAAAGCTAGACCGTTTCGATGGCAACAACTTCAGCCGCTGGTAGGATAAGATGAAGTTCCTGCATACTGTCCTTAAGCTTACACCAATTCCAGAGGTTCCTCTTGCTCCCTAACAAGCCGTCGATTTAGATCCACCAGCTACTGCAGCAGGTGGTGTTCCTTCTACCAATTCCACTACAGCAGGTGGGGCTCCTCCTGCTAATCCCACTACTACAGGTGGTGTTCCTTCTGCCAGCACCACAACAGTAGATCCCTCTAGAAATGCCTTGCAGATCCACCAGGAGATAGTGAAAACTCTTCAGCAACAATGGAGGACGAGAGCGGAAGATGAACAATTGGCTTGAGGACACATTTTGAACACTTTGTCCGACAGGCTGTACGATCTGTACACGAATGTGAAATCTCCTAGAGAGTTGTGGGAGGCCTTGGAATACAAATACAAGGCTGAGAACGAAGGTACAAAGTGGATTTCAAAATGATTGACAATAAACCAATCTTGGAGCAAGTGCATGAGCTCCAGATAATTGTTAACAAACTCAGAATGGTTAAGATTGTCCTTCCAAAAACCTTCTAACTTGGAGCTATAATTTCAAAGCTCCCTCCAGCCTGGAAAGATTATGAAAAGTGATTAATGCATAAATCTGAGGATTTATCCTTGGTACAAATTCAAAAACATCTGCGTATTGAAAAGGAGGCTCGGAAACGCGATGGAAAGAATTTGGTTCAAGGACAATAGAGTGTGAATTATGTTAAATCTGGAAATTCTTCTAAAAAGAAGCCTTTTGGGGTTAAAAAGAATTCTGGACAATTTAAGAAAACAGGATAGAAACCTAAAACCGTTAAGGCTACTAACAAAAGAAAAGACAAGTGTCATGTTTGTTGAGAACAAGACATTATGCGAGAGAATGCCCACAACGGAAGAGTGGATCCGGAGTTGCAAATATAGTTGAGGAGAACCTAGTTGCCATGGTGATTGATCTTAACCTCGATGTGGCTATGATTTCTGAAATAAACATGGCAAGTGAACTTTCTAGTTGGTGGTTAGATTCTGGAGCTACCGTTCACATTTGCAACGATCGAAAGCTTTTCAAGACCTTTGAAGAAACTGTTGGGCAAGAGGTTCAGATGGGAAACAACTCTAAAGCTAATGTTGGAAGCAAAGGATCCGTTGAAATCAATTTTACCTTCGAGAAGAAGTTAACTTTGATCTATGTCTTGTTTTTATCAGATGTTGGGAAGAGTTTAATTTCTACTGATTTGTTGGATAAGAAAGGTTTTAAGGTTTCTGTTGAGTCTGGAAAAGTTATCATCATGAAAAATGGTGAATTTATTGGTAAAGGCTATACCTGTAATGGGATGTACAAGACGTCTATCGATAATATGAATTTCATTTCTGCTTACATGATTTCTTCAATTTCTTTACGGCATAGTCGAGTAGGACATGTTAGTACAAAGAACTTGAAAAATATGTATGCAATGGGATTAATTGATATCGGTAAAAATGAACTTGATACGTGTGAAATTTGTGTAAAATCAAAAATTGTAAGAAAACCTTTTCCAAGTGTTAAAAGAGAATCACAAATATTACATTTAATTCATACAGTTATTTGTGAATTAAGTGGAATTTTAACTAGAGGTGGAAAAAGGTATTTTATTACTTTTATTTATGATGCTAGTCGTTTTTGCTATATCTTTTTGTTACGAACTAAAGGTGAAGATCTTCGTTCATTTGTGAAATATAAATCAGAAGTAGAAACCCAACTTGAGAAGAAGATTAAGGTTCTACGTTTTGATCGAGGCATGGAATATTGTTTGAATGCTTTTGATATAGTTTGTGAAGAAAGTGGTATCATACATCAAACAACTGTCGGATATACACCCCAGTAGAATGTTGTAGCAGAGAGGAAAATTCGTACCTTTCTGGACATGATAAATTGCATATTAAATCATGCAAACTTACCTCACAACTTGTGGGGTGAAGCCCTTCTGTCTGCGTGCCATATTCTGAATAGGATACCTTGCTCTGTTGTGAAGACTAGTCCCTATGAAATATGGAAAGGCAGAAAACCCAACATAATCTATTTCAAAGTGTGGGGGTGTGTGGCTTATTTTCGGGTTCCTGATCCCAAACTGACTAAGTTAGGAGCCAGAGCTATTAAAAGTGTATTCCACGGATATGCTCTTAATAACAAGGTTTATAGACTTCTTGACTTGGAGTCTAATGTGATAACTGAGTTCAGGGATGTGGAGTTCTTCAAAAATAAATTTTCAAAATATGTTGGAAATGAAACTCAGCTTCCCCAAATTGGGCCTAGAGGTCCTATAAGGTCTGTTGTGGAAAACAATATTCCTATACAACAAACTGAGCCTGGAAGGAGTACTAGAGCATGAAAAGAGAAGAGTTTAGATAAAAACTTTACTGAAGTTTTATTATTCCTGGTGGAGGGGGACCGGGATAATAAAGTGGTAAGTGAAATACCTTTTGTATTTACACTTGAGACGGATCCTAAGACATTTGTATAAGCTATGGCTTCTCGAGATGCTCCTTTTTGGAAGGAAGCTATGAACGATGAAATGGATTCAATCTTAGGTAATAATACTTGGGTATTAGCAGACTACCTCCTGGTTCTAAGCCCATTGGGTACAAGTGGGTATTTAGAAGAAAACAAAACACAGATGGAACTATCTCTGCTTTCAAAGTAAGATTAGTCGCCAAAGGGTTTAGACAAGTAGAAGGGATCGACTAGTTTGACACTTACTCACCGGTGGCTCGAGTTGCTTCCATTAGAATTCTTCTTGCCTTAGCCTCTCTTTACGATCTGTTTGTTTATCAAATGGACGTAAAGAAAGCATTTTTAAATGGAAATTTAAAAGAAGAAATCTAAATGGAACAACCTGAGAGCTTTGTAGCACCGGGAACAGAAAATAAAGTCTGTAAGTTAGTCAAATCTCTGTATGGTCTGAAGCAAGCACCAAAACAGTGGCATGAGAAGTTCGAAACTACTTTCTTGAGCTTTGGGTTCAAGTATAACAGTGCTGACAGGTGCATTTACTCCAAAAGTACAGCTGACTATATGGTGATAGTCTGCTTATATGTTGATGATATGTTGATCATCGGGACTAATATGATTGGAGTAAACGAGACTAAAAAGTATCTATCCTCGGTCTTTAAGATGAAAGACATAGGTGAAATAGATACTATTTTAGGCATTAAAGTTAAAAAACATAGTGGGGTTTTTTCACTAAACCAATCTCACTATATTGAGAAAATTCTGACTAAACACCTTGAGATCAAGGAGGTGAATACTCTGTTTGACAATGGACTGAAACTTAAAGAAAACACTGGAAGAGCTATTGCACAACTTGAGTATGCAAGTGCTGTTGGCAGCCTTATGTACGCAATGCATTACACTAGACCAAATATTTCTTTCGTAGTTTCAAAATTTAGCAGGTACCCTAGGAGTCCAATGTTGATCATTGGAAAGCTATTAGTAGGGTACTCGGGTACTTTAAGAAAACTGTTAGCTTTGGTTTGTTTTATAACAAATTCCCTAGTGTGTTGGAAGGGTACTCGACACGAGTTGGATAACTAGCGAGGGAGATAACAAATCCACGAATGGGTGGATTTTCGCTCTTACCGGTGGGGCTGTTTCTTAAGCAAGCAAGAAACAAACAATAATCTCTCACTCTACCATGGAATCTGAGTTTATAGCTTTAGCACAAGCTGGACAAGAGGCTGATTGGATAAGAAATATGTTGTTAGACATAGATCTTTGGCCAAGTCTAATGCCTCCAATTTCACTGTATTGTGACAGCGAAGCAACGCTCACAAAAGCGTACAGTGGTACCTATAATGGCAAGTCTAGACATATTGGTCTTAGACATGCATTTGTGAGACAATTTATACAAGATGGTATTATAACAATTATCTATGTGAGGTCAAATAAGAATTTGGCTGATCCGTTCACTAAGCCTCTGAAGATAGACTTAGTAGCTTCAACTACGAGAGATATGAGACTTAAACCACCCGAACCAAAGTGATGGTAACCCTACCAATAATCTAGGTTACCCCTGATTATAGGTTCAAACGGAAAAACAAAGTCATAAGTTGGTTAGAGCTATCAAGTGGTCTCATATGTAGCAGAAGATAGCTTAGTGAGTTGCAACGTGATAAGGTTGAGCTATACTCTTAACAAAATGCTACAGTATTTGCAACTAGTGCCCGAGAAACATTTTGCCTATATGAACTAGAAGTGAAGCCTCTTCTTATAGAGAGTTATGGTTTACTCTCTTAGAGGTTCATGAAACGGGATAGGGCATATGGCTTGATAAGTGACGAGCAGCGGAGTGCTTGTTGTGCGAGAAAGAACACGTGTGTAGTACCTCCGATCATGCCACTAAGGAGTTGAGGTTCAATCTGCGGACACCATCAACTTTGACGTGATCTTGAGCTACTTACACTAAGGGAAGGTTTAATGTTCGTCACACCTTCTGTTATGTATGTGATCTTTGTATAACACTTTGTCAGACACTTGTTTGGCGAAAGAGCAGTTTTTCCAAACAATTATTGAACATTATGTGTCTTTAATATCCCACATTGAAAATTGAAAAGTTATTGGGAATATAAAAGATATATAAATACGTGTTTGAAAAAACTATGACTCTTAGAGTCCCACATTGGAGAAATACTGAAATTGAGATAACTTTATATATTAAAGTGGTTAATATAGTATTAAATTTGTGGAACTCAATAGGGAGTGATGGGCTCATACGCAGTACGGTGCACAGCACCGCCCGCGCCCACGCATGCCCATGCCTGCGTACGGGCACGGGGCCGGGATCGGGCATGGGCGAATACGGCATTTGATGGCGCACTTTGCACTTCGCACGTGCATATCATCGTTAGGACCTTGGAGCCTCGCCTCCGAGTCCAGAGCCTATCTTTTTGGACCAAGTTCGCCGTAGGTTAGCCCAGCATTTGAAAAAACTGAAAGTTGGAAGGACAAATGTAACTGCAAGTCAAGGAATTAATTCAGGGGCCACTGACAGCTCATTGATGCTGAATTAATTCTCTAACAGTCACAATTCAAATCAGTCTGTTTTTACACCTGAACAGTCTAAATATGCAATCCTCCTGAGACTGACAAGAATGCAACACATTCATCAGATTTTTTGTGCAGTGCTATCACACGAAATCACCCACCAAAAGCTTGACATATGTCCTGGAGGTGTGTCGCCTGAAACCTTTAGCACACTTCCCAAAAAGTTAGGGGCGATAGAAACTTTAAGAACAGGGACTACCAGTGTCTAGCTTTATCTATTGCCCAAAAATTCTCAACAATCTTAAAGTTTCTACCATGTTGAAGATGGAGTGAATCTTTCATAATCATGAACCAACAAATGTGAGAATTGGGGAAGAGGTGAGAGAAAAATGAATATAATTCATTAATTAATTATTTTAAATGACAATCCTAATTAGTAGAGATGTCTTAAAGTAGTTACGGGTTACGACATGGTTCTCTTACTTTGTATAAGTGTTTATCTATAGTTCTATACGGTTATATGTTTGACAACAATTAATTAAATTTATAATTTATGAAACCATTACATAATAATTTTATTGTTTTTCTTTATTTACATTTCTTTAATTTTTTTTTATTAATAAAATTATACAATCTATACTTTACGCCTAGAATTCAATTTTTTAGAAAATTTCGTTCCGGTATCTTTCTTCTCAAAATTCTCCATTATCATATATTAATTAAACAAAATTTTAAACAAATGTAATTTTACTTCAAGATTATATATAGATGAGGATTTTACTTTCATGGATTTATATCATGGCATTCCTTCCATGTTGAATATCACCATTAAGTCTTTCTACTTATGCAACTTCTTAAGCAGATTAGGTATTTCTTTATTTAAAATTTAATAGTATAGTAATGAAAATATAATACTTGAGTTTTATAATTAAATTACAATTGGATTCAATTTTTTTTTTTTTTTTTGAGTTCAATTTCATTATTATTTAATTTAATTTTTATAGTTTTTATATTATTTTTAAATATTAAGTAATTCTTGATTCATAATTTGTTTTGGTTGTTTAATTTGACTTCAAGTAATTTTAATTTGACTCTTAGATTTAAGACTTACTCTGTGAGTGTTTTATATTTTAGTATGTTTCTTTAAAAGTTTATTCATTTCTTTTCTTTAAATTTTGTTTTTCTAGTTATATGTGCGCTTTTTAAAATAAAAATATTTTTTTGTTCAATATGAAAAAAGTAAATCATTCGATTTATTTTTATTTGAAGATTCGTGTTTCAAATATTTTCATCTCTTAATGTCATTTTTCAATAATATTTATTTATCCGTTTACTAATTGATAAAATATATTTAAAGATTTTCTTTTGCTCTATTCAAACTGATATATTATTTTAGATGTGAATGTATGTTTTTTTTTTTTTTTTTTTTTTTGTTAGCTAGTTATTGATGTTTTTATACATAGATAATATATTTTTAAATTATATATGATGGTGCAGGAATCTGAGTTTCCTAAATCACTTTAGAATTTGTTTGTAGAAGGGAAGACCATCACAGGCGTTGAGCCTCAGGAACTGGGTTTCCAATGAGCGTGGGTTCTTCCAGCTAAAATAACACCAGGAAATCGTGCAGCAAGGGTGCAGGAAATGGTGAAATATATGAAGCTTTGGAGAAGATGAAGATGCAGAGGAAAATGATGCCCAGTTCAGTGGTGTGGTTTCTTGTGAAGAAGATGACTTGGGGGAGAATGCAAGTGTTCTCCCTTATTTATATGTTAGGGGTGAGGGTAGATTAGGTAATTTGACCATGTGGTCCCAAACCTGTGTTGCCCTAACAGGTGGAGGCCTGTGGTGGTATGAGAGTGATGGCTCTGGAAAGTAGGCGGCGTGTCAGGTACGCGGTGCGTGCTGCTGTGGTGTCAGAGGTTGTTGGCGAGGGCCACATGAGAGGAAAGCCCAAGGTCCGCTCCGCTATGGTTCGAATCCATCATAGTGGGGAAGGATCATACTCGAGCGCTGGTGGCGCTCGAAGGGCGTACGGATGGGTTCCCCGCGGCTGATGACCCTTGAGCGTCAAAACCACGAGCATCGGGGGCGTGCCTCGCGTGGGTGCCCTCCTGAGATGGGTAGCCCTGAGGACTGAGATGTGAGCGCCAAGCCTCTTGGCTCGGGCCCTTCTCATGAATAGTTGGCCGAGGCCCGATGGCCTGTATTAGCTGGCAAGTGAGTGGGTTGGATTGGCCCGCGAGCCCATCAATGCGAGCGTACGTTCTTCAAGTCAACCGATGGCTACACGTGGACGGCTCTGATACAAACGTGTTTTTGTGCCTCATCATTTTACCCCCCAAATTCTGTAGTATCGCTCGAGTGTACTGTAGAATTTAATAAGGAGGGAGCCTTGGATTTTGAATTACCCGAGGGTCAAGCCATTGCTAGAGAAGTGACCGCTTGACTTCTGTAACGGACACAGTCTGACACCGCATTAATTGAAGTCATGTCCGCATTTAATGCTGAGTGGGAACGTGGGCGTGTGCACTCCGGGAGACGTGAGGCGGTTACCAAAAGTGGGGGGATTTCCTAGGCGGGAACTGATTGCCATTTGAAATCCCAAGCCCTAATCAATGTAAGTTATCCCCTATAAATAGGGATTTACAGCATTTTGGGATCTCTTTCACATTTTTCGTCTTCTTCAAGCATATACGCAGCAAGAATTCTCTACAACTTTTACTGATTCCGGCGAGTTTCCGTTCTTCAAACTCTAGGTAAAACTCCATAACACTTGTTTTCTGTACTAACTTTAGATTTAGGTTGTGCGTGAGCGAAACTTTCTAAGTGAAGAACCCTTTCTGTCGTTGAATTCATTCCAGAATTCTTTCTTCTCCACTGAATCTCTTGCGAAAAGCTTCATCTCCAATAACCAAAACCCAGATATGGCAGACAATAACGCAGATGCTTATGTGAGGGAAATAGATGAGATGTCAGTGGGGAGCTCCTCCCCTCATGGCAATGTACCCCACAACTGTTCCCCTGGCTAGAGCGTCCCCAGGTGAGGGGATTCCCATGGCGATTCCGGTGGCCCAAGCTTCGGCTGAAGCCAGGGATGAAGAGGTGGATGCCGCCGTTCAAGGAATGAATGAGCGTGCTCCTGGAGGGGTAAATGACCTCTTTGAAGAGATGCATAACGTGATGGAGATGCAAAGGCAGGGAGAGAGAGTATTCCCTGTGCTTAACAGCGCTGTGAGACCTCAAGACCACAGGATCACAGTGGCTGTCATGGCCCCCGAGGGTGGTGCAGGGCCATCCGGGCGTCAATTTGAGGCTGAACCTTCCAGAAGGCGCCAAAGAAGGGGAAAAGAGCCTGCAATGCGAGTGAGGCAAAATAACCCTCATCAAACCGACAGATCTCTGGATGAGATCAAAAGTATTTTGACGCCCGATGATTTGGAAGAATTGAGGGCCAAAGCATATTGGGACGAGGCGGTATTTCCCATGCGCATTCCCGAGGAGGGAGAGAGGGCAAATCGACCACCACCGGGGATGATGACGGTCTATTGGGATGCAGTCCTGACTAGGGGTTTAAGGTTTCCTATTGCTCACACCGCTGTTGTCATCTACCATCATCTAGGGCTTTGCCCTTCACAAATTCTGCCCAACGGCATAACCCTAATCAACACCTTCATAATAACGATGAGAGCCTTAGGCCATGCATCCTCGATTGCCAATTTTGACAGCTTGATACAAGTAGCCCGCTCGCCACGCTCGTCGCCTATGGACGGGTTTTATTACGCCCAGGCCAAATCGGGCTTTAAGATGATAGACTCCCCATCCACCTCCTACGGCGAGCATTGGAAGGAGAAGCATTTCTTCGTGGGGGCCCTCGGGGGGATTTTTGGGGTTCACCGACAGTGGATAATACATGGCGAGGGTCCTTTGATTAGGGAAAGGATGAGGAATAAAGCCTTTGAGGATTGGACGATGGGTTTAGCCTTCGAGATGAGGAGTGAGAAGAAGTGGATTAAGGCTGAGACTTTGATGAAGAACGAGGGAGTATTGTTCCGTTATGGATTATCTTGCCCTCCCGACATGATACTCAACCCTCCAGCTGACATCATGGCCCTCGATGGTTAGATTCTAGGAACTAACTGCCCTAACTTTTAGAATAGCCTCCTAACTTGGTGTGATTGTTGTATTTTTGTATCTGTGATCCAAGCAACCAACTTCTGACGCTCGTATCTTCTTATTTGCAGGTGTCCAGATACTATCGCAAGGTATGAATGTCGAAGCTCTTTCCCGCATGTTGGGCGCTCAAGGACCTGCCGCCGACCCTCAGCCCCCGCAACAACAGCAAATCCGCCCTCCCAATGCTCCGAGGGGGAGGGGAACCCGGAGAGGAGCCGGCCGAGGGCATAACGGTGCTCGTGGGGGCGCGGGGAGTGAAGCTCCCCTTAGAGGCCCTATCGAGGATTTGACAGTGGAGGGTACCCACGGGGCTACTCCTCCGTCGGTGGCCCCCGAGGGTCCGATTTCATTGAGTTCAAGCGGATCCCGAAACCGCTCGGGGGAATATGTCCGTATCCATGAAACTCTTCGGGCCGACCGTCAAGGGAAGAGGAAGAGGCTGCCGGACTCCATTCCAATTTCGGGCAAAGGTAAAGAAGTGGCAGTGGGACACAGGGGCGAGGGCGGCGACACTTCTTCATCAGAAGATGAAGATTTCTGGAAGATAGGTTGCAAGGGCGACTCTCGCTACAAGCGCCAGCGGACTGAGGGTCCAGTGCTTCTGAAAAAGAGCGCCTACTCCGTGAACCTCATCTCTGACATCATCGGAAAACTCCAATTTTCTGGCGATCATGATAAGCTGAACGAGCATGACGCCGCTCGTGTTGCTGATGACGCCTGTCATGCCCTTCTGACGGTAAGTCCTTAGTACCTTCTGGAGATTTCCCACTTCCATTGTTCCCATTTTAACGCTAATCTTTGCTTCTGACTCTCCAGGAGATAATCCCTAGGTTAAAGAACCTGCAGGGGCGAGCGCAGGCCTACTCCGAGCATAAGGCTAAATACAAGAAACTGCTGCGAATCTCTGACCCCGTCCAGCTACAAGAGGATTACAACAATGTCCACTCCCAACTGACCGCCACTAACCTTGAGAGGGACCAGCTGAAGGAGAATCTGCGGAAGACGGACGCGGCCTACCTTACTCTTGACGAGCGTCATAAGGAGTTGAAGGTGGAGCGCGACCAACTGAGGGTCCAGAATAGGGAGTTGAGCACGCAACTGGCTGAGAGCACACGTCAAAATGAAGAAACTAAGAAGGCTCTCGCTGAATTGCAGGGGAAGGTGGAAGGACTGGCGGCGAAGGTCTCTTGGGACGCAGTGATGAAGTTCGTGCGCTCCAAGGCCTTCGTATTTGCAGCCAACATCCAATGCTTTGACAACGCTCGGCGCTTCTTCCACAAAGCTATCGGGCAGATGGTGAAACTGGGCTTGGCTCCTGACAGCGCTCGGACCGATGCGCGCTTGCGCATGGATCTGGATGAAAACTGCGAGCCCATGGTCCAAGACGAGGATCCCACCGAGAGTTTGGTGGAGTCGGAGTACCAGGAGTTGGTGCAAACGCTCCAATGGGAGTTCATAGCTGCCAACACTCTAGGTCCCGAGCCTATACGAATAGAGGATGAGGACACCGTCGTGGAGGCAGCGGATGTTGAGGAACTAGGCGAGGCTCAAACTTCTGACGCACACGTGTTGGCCCCAGTTCCCCTCGCGAGTGCCCCTCCAGAGCCCGACTCTCAAGCCCAGTGAAGATCCCTTCGTTGTTGAGCCCCTTTGTTTGCCAGTTTAATTCCTTGTCTTACTTATGAACAATTTATGTCTGTATTTAATCCTCCAGCTATTTTCTGGAACGCTTTAGGTTCCTTTATGCTCCTTTTCATATATTTGAACTTTTCTTTTTTACTGCTTGGATGTTTGAATGCTTTCTCTTTTAACTTTGAATGGTGAATGATGCTGTTTCATTGCGCTCGGCGCTTTTATATTGGTCTCTCTTGTTTGAATGTTTGCGATGGGCGTGTGTTTGCACGAAGGCGTTTTCTTTGAGGGTGCCCTGTCATTCATCACAGTGCGCCTCCAGTTTAAGGTTTGGCGGCGTCTAGCGATTTGAGGGGCGCAAGTACGGGCGCGAGGGTGTTCCTTATGATGGTTCCTTGGCCATATTCACAATGTGGCTCGGATTTGAACTTAGAACTCTTTTAAAGATTTAGCTAAGTATTAGCCTTAGAGGTGTGATGCATACTTCATCTCGAACGCTCCAGTGAGTTGTACGTACCAAGAAGTTGAGGGTTATCGGGGGTTTACAAGCACGAGCTGGTGCGGCGAGCACCCAGTTGGCGTAAATTAAGCGTTTAGCATCCCGCCATTTGACACGCTCATTCTTAGGACTTTGTACACTTACAAATTGTCAAACTATTCCGGGTAGATGGTTATCAACACCCAGATAGCGTTGCTCCGAAACGATTGGGGTATTACTTAGACCGTTCGACGTGGAGGATGCTCGACACAGAGTAGGCCTTCTGTTGCTCAAATCACGAACCAATAAGAAAGCAAATAAATGACATAATCAAAAAATCAAATGCTTACTGTTATACTTGTAATTTCCAAAATGAATACAATATGCTTTCTGTCAAAAGAAAGTACCCCATGCCGCCAACGGGCAATTACAAAAAAACTGATGTTTACACGTAGAACCTTCTAAGGTTACATGCATTCCATGGCCTAGGGAGACGCTCGCCTTGCAAAGTCTCCAGCAGGTAGGTGTTATTTGCTCGTACCTGAACGACTTTGAAGGGGCCTTCCCAATTGGGGTCTAACTTACCCACATGTTTGGAAACTTCAACTTTTTTTAGGATCAAGTCCCCTAGCTGGAAAGTCCTCTCCTTAACGCGTTTGTTGTATTGGCGAGCTACGGTTGCTCTGTATTTTTGGATACGTGCCCAAGCAGTATTCCTCTTCTCGTCTAACAAATCTAACTCGAGCACCCGATTGGCCTCGTTGGCAGCAGGCTCGAAATAGGCAACGCTTGCGGATTCTTGAGCAATTTCCGCAGGTATCATAGCCTCGGAGCCATAAACGAGGGAGTAAGGAGTTTCCCCTGTTGCCGCTCGTGGAGTAGTACGGTATGCCCACAGGGCTCCTTGAAGTACTTCAGCCCATTCTCCCTTCTTACTCTCGAGCATCGTCTTCAGATGCTGGATTATGGTTCGATTGGTCACCTCCGCTTGACCATTGGCTTGAGGGTGGCCCACGGAGGTGAATCGCTGTTCGATCCCTAGCTCATAGCACCAATCCCGCGTGTCGACAGCGATAAACTGGGAGCCGTTGTCTGAGATGAGCACCCTCGGGATTCCATATCTGCAGATGATGTTTTTCCAAATGAAGTCTCTCACAACCTTGAACGTTATCTTGGCGACCGCTTCGGCTTCAGCCCACTTAGTGAAATAATCCACGGCGAGTATTACGAATTTCTTTTGTCCGACCGCCATTGGGAGGGGTCCCACAATATCAATGCCCCACTGATCAAAAGGCCACGAAACATCAACAGGAATCATTTGAGCCACCGGCAACTGGGGGTGTTAGAATGGAACTGGCACTTAGGGCATTTCTTGGAGTAGCTAATGGCATCCTGCAACACCGAGGGCCAGTAGAACCCACTCCTTAAGATTTTCTTTGCCAAGATTCGACCGCCCGAGTGGTTTCCGCAACTTCCATTGTGCACATGTTCTAAAACTTCCTTGGCCTGCGAGGGTCTCAAGCATCTCAACGGTGGGCCTTGGAAGGATCGCTTGAATAGTCGACCCTCGGCGTCCAATGAGAAGCGAGGGGCTTTGCTTCTGACATTCCGAGCCTCAACCTTATCGCTTGGGTTGGTTCCATCCTGGAGGAATCTGATAATTTCGTCGAGCCAACAAGGCTCGGAGGGGTCAATCATATTCACCTCCTTCGAAGGTTCGCCTCTACTTATCAGCGGTTCTTCTATTCTAAGAAATGTAATAGCACGCTCACTAAAACCATCGAGGGCGGATGCGAACTTTGACAGAGCGTCGGTACATTCGTTTTCTGCCCTCGGGATTTGCAAAAGGTGGAATTCTCTGAACTTGGCTATCACCTCCTTAGCGCTCGCCAGATACTGCACCATGGTGGCTTCTCGAGCCTCATAAGAACCATCAATTTGACTCGCGATCAACTGCAAATCAACATATGCAGTGACCCGTGTGGCGCCATTTTGGAGTGCAATCCTGAGCCCCTGGATGAGGGCCTCATACTCAGCTTCGTTGTTGGTGACTTGGAACGCCAGCTTGATGGCGTAGTCAACTTCAACTCCGAGAGGGTCTCTGAGGGTCACCCCGGCTCCTCCCCCATGTGAGGTCGAGGAGCCAACTGTATGCAGAAGCCATAGGCCATCCTTCGCCGAGGGCTCGGTATCTAAGTTGAAACGCTCCACCAATAGGTCGGCCACGGCCTGAGCTTGTATCGCCGTGCGAGGCTCAAAGGTGATGTCGAACTGACTAAGTTCAATTAACCATTTAATTAATCTCCCTGAGACGTCCGGCTTTGCAAGCACCTGTTTGAGGGGCTGATCTGTAAGCACCACGATGGAGTGCGCTTGAAAGTAAGGCCTTAGCCTCCGAGAGGCATTAACGAGCACAAAGGCAAATTTCTCTATCTCCATGTATCTTTTCTCCGCTCCTTGTAGAGTCTTGCTTAAATAATACACCGGCATATGCTTACGCTCGCGAATTGCCACGAGGACAGCACTCGTGGCTTCCAAGGAAACTGATAGATAGACAAACAAGTTCTCTCCCGGGTTAGGTTTGGTCAACAAAGGCGCGCTCGAAAAGTACTGCTTCATGTCTTGCAGGGCCTTTTCGCAGTCCTCGCCCCAGGTAAAGTCGCGAGCGTTATGCAGAATTTTAAAGAAGGGTAAGTTCCTGTCCGCTGAGCGGGAGATGAGCCTGTTTAATGAAATGATCTTACCCACAAGCACCTGGACTTCTCTCAGATTGCGAGGCGAGGGTATGTCCAGTATCGCTTTAATTTTCTCTGGGTTTGCCTCTATGCCCCGCTGGCTGACCATGTATCCTAAAAATTTACCACCCCGCATGCCAAATGTACACTTGGAGGGATTCAGTTTCATACCGTAGCGACACAGGATATTAAACGTTCGCTTTAGGTCTTCCAGATGAGAATACCGGTGTTCGCTTTTGACGATCATGTCATCCACATATACTTCCATGGACTTTCCAATCTCACACTCGAACATTCTGTTGACAAGGCGTTGGTATGTCGCTCCTGCATTTTTTAGCCCAAAAGGCATAACCTTGAAGCAATAAACACCCATATGGACTACGAACGCAGTTTTGGGACGATCCTCAAGAGCTATAAATATCTGATAATATCCTTGGAAAGCGTCCATCATGCTCATAAGTTCACACCCAGCAGTCGAATACACCAACTGATCAATTCTAGGTAGGGGGTACGGATCCTTAGGACACGCCTTGTTGAGGTCCGTGAAGTCATTGCACATACGCCACTTGTTGGCGCTCTTCGGAACGAGCACCACATTGCAAAGCCATTCGGGATATAGAATTTCTTCTATGTACTGAGCGTCAAGCAGTTTATTGACTTCTTCTTCTATGACCTGCTTTCGGAACCCATGAACGTCTCTCTTCTTTTGCTTTATAGGTTTGAAGGCCGGATCCACGTTCAGCCTGTGGACAATAACGCTCGGATCTATGCCAGTGAGGTCGGAAGCCTTCCAAGCAAGGACATCAATATTTTCTCGCATAAATTCAATCATCATAATCTGAGAGGGACCGTCGAGGCCGGAACCTATTTGCATAGTCTTATCAGGATTCCCAGGCTCCAACTCGATGGTCAGAAAGCTTTCTGTAGGTTCTACGCGCACTTCGGGCCTCGGCTGTTCGAGCGCTCGTTTCTTGCCTGTAATCTTCTCGCTGGTATCTCTCGAGGGTGTATGGTCCTCGTCTTCCGAGGGGGAATCCTCAACCGCTCCGAGGGGTGAATTCCCAGCATCTACAGGTTTGCCCATGGCCCTCTTTTTATTCTTCTTCTTGTAGAGCTTGGCCCTCTTGCGTTCGGGGCCATCTTCATCTAGTTTGGGGAAGTAAACGGACTTCTTGGTGGAGCCTGCTTGGGTAGGTTGTTTTGGCTTGTGGCTTCGAAGGGAAAGTATGTAGCATTCCCATGCTTCCTTAACATTACACCGTACCTCTCCGGTACCCTCGGGGGTGGGAAACTTGACTTTCTGATGAGAGGTGGAGATTACAGCTTTGAAGTCAACGAGGGCTGGGCGCCCAATGATGATGTTGTATGGTAGGTCCACTTCGACCACCACATAGAGAACATTTAAAGTTTTTCGCTGTGGGGCGCGACTGAAAGAGGTGGCCAAGCGAATTTATCCACGAGGGACGATCTCGGAACCTCCAAAGCCGACGAGGGCTGTTCTGAGGGGTTCGAGCGGGATGTTTGTGATGTTCATTTTCTGAAACGTAGAATAAGGCAAAACATTCACGGAGCTTCCACTATCAATCAAGACCCTCTTTACAACGTGATTGTGAACGTCTAAGCTAACCACCATGGGGTAGTCAGAGGTTTCATCGACCCCATGGGGTGTTACAATGTACTCTAAGTCTTTCTCTGTGAAACCTATGCTCTCATCCTTTTCCGAGCGCGACGATCTATCAATGGAGAGCACTGGCCTGGGCTGAGAAGATCTTTGATCGTAACTCCGAATGTAGCCGGGAAGCGTTAGAGTCGCCCCCCGAGGGTCCTCCAGCGATCATGTGAATGACCGCGAAGGGCAGGTTTTCCATATCTGAGGTTTTCCCTTTGCCACGGTCGCTTGGCTCGGAGTGATGGTGGCGCGGACTCCGCGATCGTGAACGGATTCTTCGTTGGGTACGCGCTCGCTCAGCGCAATGCTCATCGTACCTCTCCAACACCTTTAAGAACTCCTTAAGGTGCCCCCCAGCGATCAGCCTCTGAATCTCACCCTCAAGTTGACGACATTCGTTGGTGTCGTGCCCTTTCTGCTTGTGGAAAGCGCAGTACTTTCCCGAACGTTTTTGGGCCTCTGTTTCTCTCAGTCTTGGCGGCTTCTTGAAGAGTCTCTTATCCGCCATGGAATATACTTCAGCTATAGGGCGGTTGAGAGGGATGCGCTCGAACTTCCGAGGGGGTGGAGAGTTTCGACGAGCGGGAATAGGGCTACGGCGGCGGCCTCTGGTTGGATCCCCTCTGTCTTCAAGTGCTTTGCTGGGGCGAGGGGCGTTCGCTATCTTCTGGTCCCTCGCAATATACATATCCTCGAGGGTGAAGAAAGAATCCGCTATTTCCCTAATCTCCATCAATGAGCGAGGTTTCTTCTTGGCCACTTCCTCCACGAACTCTTTACTGACATAGTGCTTCATATTGATAGCTCCAAAGAGAACGTGCCTCAAGAAATCCATTGAGGGCTTTTCCACCAATAAGATTTCCTTGTTGAACCTTCCCATGAATGACCTGAGGGTCTCGTTCGGCCCCTGGACCAAGCTGTAGAGAGCCGTCGCGGCGGGGGCTGGGGCCTTCAAAGAGTTGAAATGGCTGATGAAAGCGTCAGTCAGGTCATGGTATCCTCGGATTGAGCGCGGAGGAAGTTTTTTGTACCAGTCCTGGGCCATCCCCACTAGGGAGGTGACAAACACCTTGGCCCAATAGTTGATTGGGTGATCGTATAAATGCATCAAATGCACAAAGTGATCCAGATGCTCGGCTGGATCTGTGGTTCCATCATACCTGTTGACGGACGTGGGGATTTTGCCCTTCCCCGCACGGGTCATCAGAACCTCCTCAATGAGGGGAGAATCGCCCGTCACGATTCGGTAATCCCTGTCCTCCGGATCTTCAGGGCTGGCTTCTCTTCGTCGGCGAGAGATGGGGCTGCGTGGCCTGCGAGCGTCTTTGGCCCTGGACCTCTCGCCCCCATCACGGGAGACGTGAGACCGCGCTCGAGAGAGCTGCTCTACCACGTTCTGGAGCCCCCTAATCTGGTCTTGTACTGCGGCAAGTTGAGGGTCACCGACATTTCTGCGGTTTGCCCTCTCTGTGGCTTTCGATTGGACCTCTTCGTTATCTCCGGCCCCCTCATTTCGAGGGGCCATTTCGTCTCTTGCGGGTGGTTGCTCTTGCTGGACCCTCGGTGGGGCCTCATTTTCTTGATTTGGTGGTGGGGGAGGTTGCTGGGCCCTCAGCGCATTTTGGGCCATCGTTAAAGGGTGTGCTGGGAGTCCTCCCAGGGGTGGGACCATTCAAGCGCCCGCGTGTGAAGGGAAATAAGCTGCAGTGAAATGCTCCCAAGCATTCTGTACGGCTTGACCCTCGCATTGCGCGTACAGCGCCTGAAGCTGTTGTGTAGTGATTTGGGGCATTTCCACCCCTTGAATCTCTCTGGGCAGCGACAAGGGGAGATTCAATGTTCCCACTTGATAGGGTTGGACCATCGGCATCAGCCCGGGCATCATTCCGGGTTGCATAAAAGTGTATCCCGGTGGAGGCATGGCCATGGGATACATACCTGCGTATGGGAAGGAAGCGTTGGTGGCGGGAACCGTATGTAGAAGAACGGAACTGGGTCCTCTCATAGCGTTCCCATCAGGTGGGAGAGTAACAGCCACCGTTTCTGCATTCTCGACCCCATTTCCCGCGGCTGGTAGGTTCGTACCTCCGGCGGGGATGTTGCTCTCCGCATTCTCTTCGTTGACTGGAGGAAGAGCGCCTTTGTCTCCCACGGCTCCTGACCTTGTTGCAGTTACCATTTCCAGAGTTAAAAGGTGTTATATCTCAACTAGCTTTCGGAGGAAGAATCTGGTGATGACAGTTGTGGTAGTGATGGATTTCCCACAGACGGCGCCAAAAATGATGGTGCAGGAATCTGAGTTTCCTAAATCACTTTAGAATTTGTTTGTAGAAGGGAAGACCATCACAGGCGTTGAGCCTCAGGAACTGGGTTTCCCATGAGCGTGGGTTCTTCCAGCTATGATAACACCAGGAAATCGTGCAGCAAGGGTGCAGGAAATGGTGAAATATATGAAGCTTTGGAGAAGTTGAAGATGCAGAGGAAAATGATGCCCAGTTCAGTGGTGTGGTTTCTTGTGAAGAAGATAACTTGGGGGAGAATGCAAGTGTTCTCCCTTATTTATATGTTAGGGGTGAGGGTAGATTAGGTAATTTGACCGTGTGGTCCCAAACCTGTGTTGCCCTAACACGTGGAGGCCTGTGGTGGTATGAGAGTGATGGCTCTAGAAAGTAAGCGGCGTGTCAGGTACGCGGTGCGTGCTGCTGTGGTGTCAGAGGTTGTTGGCAAGGGCCACATGAGAGGAAAGCCCAAGGTCCGCTCCGCTAGGGTTCGAATCCATCACAGTGGGGAAGGATCATACTCGAGCGCTGGTGGCGCTCGAAGGGCGCACGGATAGGTTCCCCGCGGCTGATGACCCTTGAGCGTCAAAACCACGAGCATCGGGGGCGTGCCTCGCGTGGGTGCCCTCCTGAGATGGGTAGCCCTGAGGGCTGAGATGTGAGCGCCAAGCCTCTTGGCTCGGGCCCTTCTCATGAATAGTTGGCCGAGGCCCGATGGCCTGTATTAGCTGGCAAGTGAGTGGGTTGGATTGGCCCGCGAGCCCATCAATGCGAGCGTACATTCTTCAAGTCAACCGATGGCGACACGTGGACGGCTCTGATACAAGCGTGTTTTTGTGCCTCATCAATATATATATATATATATATAAAGAAAGTTCTATTTAACATCTATATAAATTGTTTTTTTTTTCCATGTATTTTTAACTTATTAAATTAAAATATGATATTGGTATGAGTTTTATTTATTAGCTATCCTCATATATTTAAAATTGTAATTTAGTGAAAACTCAACTTATACGTATTATTATTATTTAAAATTTGATGATAATTGTATAACCGATCTGAAATTATTTTTTGAATAAAGAAAATTATAATAAAGAAACACTTAACTTAATAAATGATTGAGGATCAAGTATATCAAAATAATAGAATCTAACTTTAATAATAATTCATTTATTATTTATAAGATATATGTATTGCATAGATTACTTTTTTTATACGATTTAGTTATTTATTTTAAAATTATTTTGATTTACAAGATTCATACTTTATATTATAGTTATATTCTATATTAATATCGTGCATCACATGGGCATACTTTAGTATGCATATATTTTTTGATATTCCATTTGTTTTGAAATTTAGTTTTTCTTAGAAATGGGATATTTGCATGCATGTTCTCAAATAAGTAAGTTTATTAGTTATGACTTTTTCAATATGGTTATCGTATGCATCAATCCCTAATATTTTTCAGGGGATTTATAGTTAATCTTGGTGATATGCTGGAGCGATGGAGCAACTGCATTTTCAGATAATTTACAAATATGAGAATTCAGTAACCCAAGTCTAATTTGCAATTATATATTATTAATATTCTTTAGCCTCGTTCTTTAATTCCGTGGTTAGACATTTCTTCCATATACCATCACATGGTAACTTGTTACTATTATTATAGAGGGATAATTCCGTCAATATACCTCGAACTTTTATTGCATTAATTTTCTCTTAGGTTTGATATCATAAAACTTATCCTAACATGCCTGGAACTTAAACGCGATGTTGCGACGCATGCCAGTATAGTAAATATTTTCAAAGGACAAATGAAAAGGACAAAAAGCAAATAAATTTATTTAATAAACTTAGAGATGACTTCGTCAAAATTTATTTAGGTAGCTCTAATATTTATATTATTATATTAAGTTATGGACCCTTACAGTAATCCTTTTAACTTCCTTAACTCTAATTTTTTTTTTTAAACCATTTCCACGACATGTTACATTTTATTTATTTCTTTAATTTTTTCCTCTCATCTTACTCAAAAAAAAAAAAATATATATATATATTTTTTATTATTTTCTATATATTTTTTAATTTCTATTTGAACAGTAATCTTTTACCAATATGCTTATTTTATTTATTCATTTATTTATGCTAACATAAAACATTTAATTTAATATATATATGTGAATAATAAAAATTTCCATTTCCACATCAAGAAGTGTGCACAATTTATAGCACAGTCAGAGTCGGACCACTGAATTACACCAAGTTATCTAATAAAATTAAATCTAGCCAAACCTATGGGCCAAGGAGGCAAAGAAAACCCTTTAGATTCGAGGCTACATGGGCGAAAACTGAGGACTGTAAGCGGATAATCTCTGCATCTTGGGAAGGTTTGGCAGCCTCTAGTCTAGCGGATTTGGTCGTTGATCGGTTTGAGAGGTATTGGAATGGGTTAATTAACTGGAGGAAATTCCAACATTCTGACTCTTCAAGGGATATTGAGGCTCTGGAGCAGCGATTGGTGCAATTAAAACAAGGAGTGATCATCGAGCAGTTAAATCAAGACGAGGCTCATATTATAGGAAAGCTTGAGATTGTTCTTATTCAAGAAGAGATCAAATGGAAACAAAGAGCGAAAGAGCATCTCAGAGGAAAGAGAATAATCGAATTGAGGCCCTCCGGGTTGAGCAAGGCCAATTTTACAATTTTGAGGAGGGAATTTGGAACATCATTTTTTGAAAGTTGTTTTCTTTCTCTCCCTATGATCCAGAAGAGGTGGAGAAAGCCCTTCAGGTCGTCCCCCAAAGAATTGATAGTGGTATGTGTGGATAGATGCTCCTCCTTTTTACAACTGATGAGGTAACTAAGGCCCTTAGGTTTATGTATTCCCCTAAGTCCCCGGGCCCTGACGGTCTTCTCCCGTACTTCTTTTAGCTTTATTGTAATATTGTGGTAGGGATGTGCTTAATCGTGCCTTAGATTTTCTTAATGAGGGTCACTTTGACAAGAGATTGAATTTTACTCATGTAGTGCTTATACCAAAGTGCAAATTTCCTGAGTTGATCACCAAATTTTATCTTATTAGCGTTTGTAACGTAGTGTATAAAATTGTCTCTAAGGCCCTGGCTAATTGCCTCAAACCCCATCTTTATAAACTTATTTTTCCGGGTCAGTCAGTGTTTATTTCAAAGCTTCTTATAAGTGACAATATTCTCGTAGCCTATGAATTTAACCACTTTATCAAGCAAAAGAAAGCAGAAAACGAGGACTTCTTTAATTTTAAACTTGATATGAGTAATGCATACGACCAAATCGAATGGAGGTTCCTCGAGGGGGTTATGGCCAGGTTAGATTTTTCAGTTAATATTATTAATCGTATCTTCAACTACATTTCTACTATTTCCTTTTCATTTATGGATGGTTGTGCGTTTGGTCACCTGCTCCCGAAAACGTGGATCGGGAAAAGGTCCCCTCTTTTCCCTTATTAGTTTCATATATGAGCAGAGGTTCTCCCGAACTTTTTGGAAAATTAGGAACAATTGGGAAACCTCAAGGGAGTGAAAGTTTGCGTAATGCTCCAGCTATTTCATATTTTCTATTTTCGGATGACACCATGATTTGTGGGGCAGCTTCTAAGAAGACGTTTGAGTGCATTAAAAGTGTTTTGGATACATATGCTCGAATCTCAAAGTAAACTATAAATGCTCAAAAGTCCTCTGTGGTGTTTTGTAAAAATGTGCCGAGGGATATGTAGGATGAGATGGCAGCAATTTCAGGCATGTGTCGGCTGGATAAGTTGGATGTTTATCTAGGTCTTCCATCGATTGTAGAAAGATCTAACAGGGAGGTCTTCTTGGATCTTGTTGAGAGGATTCAGAAGCGGGTGCAAGGTTATTCAGAAAAGTTTTTGTCTTCAGCAGGGAAGGAAGTACTTATAAAACTTGTACTTCAATCGATTCCTACCTACGTTATAAATTATTTTCTCCTACTAGACCATATTATTTAGAAGATTGAATCAACAACTGGAAATTTTGGGTGGACCAACAGAAATGTGAGGAAAATTCATTGATTAGCTTGGGATAAACTTTCCACAGGAAAAATGATGGGGGGTTTGGGTTTTTATTTTATTAAACTATTCAACCTAGCTGTGCTTGCGAAGCAACTTCGGAGAAGTATAAGGTTTTCGGACAACCTCATAAGCAATATTTACAAGGCTAAATATTTACCAAATTTAGAAATATGGGATGCTCCTCGTGGTCAATCTCCGTCCTTTGCTAGGAGAATGTTGTACAAAGCTCGATATATTTTGGTAGTGGGCTCACGTTGGAGATTAGGTACTGGAGAATGGATTTATGTTTGGAGAGATCACTAGTTCTCGTCTGCACTAAATTCTCGGCCTAAATTTAGATTAGATGCTTTCCTTGTGCCGGAGTGAGTCTTGAACCTTCTGCTACTCGGGGTTTGGCTTCGGACAAAGAGTTGATCCAAAACTATTTTCACAAAGATGATGTGAACTTGATTTTGAGCATACCTTTAGGAACGTGCCAGAGGGAAGATGCTCTCATTTGGTAATACCTGAGTAACGGATAATTTTTTGTGAAAAAACGCCTATCACTTAGTATGGAGCATTGCGCAATCCAGTAGATGCTCTTGGCCTAACGTTGAAAATCATAAGATTTGAAAGAGAATTTGGCTTCTGGATGTATATAAAAAAATAAGAGTTTTTCTTTAGTAGGTAAGTCGAGATCTAACGATAATTAGAAATTTAAAAAAAAGGCATTGTTTAGTCGACGACGTGTGCACCCATTGTGGTTTACTGCGTTGCAAAATATGATAATGTAAGGGTGACAATAGATGTTGAGTCTTCCATAACGCGAACTGTTAGAGGGGCTACTATGTGGGAAAAAGTATCCTCCAGTTGGGTGAAAATCAATTTTGATGGCGCTAATTTTAAGGAGAGAAATTTGATTAGTATAGAGGTCATTGCTCGTGGCTCAGAGGGACGATGCTTCGCCTGGGATAGTGACATTAAAACTGATATCACTGATCCCACTGTTAGGAATAGTGCCCTAGAAAGCCGATTAGTCATAATCCGTTTTGGGACTTTCCTAGTATCACAGATAATCTTTGAATAATATACGAATGATTAATATCACAGGCAAGCACTTCTTTATATGCTCTTGTTTGGTATGCGTTTACTTTATCTGTGCATGTATGAGAACTCCCCTAATCCTGATGACTTTAGGACTCTACCATTTAGGTGAAATGGTTCATGAAACGAGCCCTATATCACATAAGTCATGATTAGTAAAATGCTCTAAGCCGATGAGTCCTACAGACAGTGGGAGTGTCAACCTGACTCCTCTAAGGCTTGCTTGTGGGATCACGCCCTTAAGAAGGACCACCTTGTTTCATGGAGGTGCAAAGTGTATAGTTGATACGTGCGTGATACATGAGGGTGCTTACTTTAATAAGTAAGTTCACTGAGGTGCCCCGTGTGAGAACATTCCTAAATGGGAACGGAAGTTTCTATTTCAGGAAATAGAAACTTCCAGATTAGGAAATATCTCACGAGTCATTGATGTGATTAATTGATCCTTAGGCTTGAGGTTCCTTGTCACTTTATGAGTTAACTCTGCAGTCTTATGTATAAGCTTTAAAGGGTGTCGCCTTAGATAACTGATTCAAGGCTTATGCTGGGGCTGCACAAGTGATTCATGAAAGTGAATGAGAATCAAGAAAGGACCTACACTTGCATTTGCAAGGTGATCTCTTATTGTGTAAGTCATTCATATGGCATATGGAGTCCTTGGCCAAGACAATAGATCAAGACATCAAGAAAAGGGTTTCTTGGATTGAGATCAAATGGATATGAAATGCACTTAGCTTTAAGACCGGATTATTAGGGTTCTGATTATTCCCTTACCCTAGATCTTGGTTGAGAGATAGTAAGTAGGAGGATTGTATCTCACATGAACCAATGCCTTAAAGGTTCTGTCGAATCCGAACATTCCAATTCAGCTAGGGGTTAAACACCTGTTGCTAGACTATGATCGTTTAGTCTGTGGACTGATTAATTAATTAGTGAATTAATTAATTAGGGTCACTGCTAATTGAATTGAGAACCTAGAGGGTCACACACAACAACTTGGTTACATGAGTTAAGGCTTAAAAATGATTAAACGAGTTAATCGGGCCAAGAGGGTTCCACACGTGTGAAAGCACACGTGTGGGTCACGTGAGTGACACGTGTCCTTGTGACACGTGTCCCACATGTGAATAATTATTTTTATATTAAATAATTAATGTGTTAATTATTTAATAGACTTTGGTTTAATTTTGAATTAAAAAGAAAGTCTTATTTTGGAGAAAAATAATCTAGTTAATTAATTATGAATTAATTAATTAGATAAAATAAGTTATTTATTTTAAATAAATAAAGTATAAAAATTATCCAAAATTAGTTTGGATATTTTTAGCTCTCTTAAAGTTGATTTGAATTAGAATTCAAAGTCAAAGTTGGAAAATACTCGATGATCAAGTAATAGGAGAGAGAGGAACCAAATCCTTACCCAACAAGGATTGGGTTCGGCCGTCCCTCTCCCTTACCTATATATAGGGGAGCTCAAGCTCCCCTTTAGAGCTAATTGGCAATTCTTTTGGTTCATGTGAACACCATCCTTTCTCCAAGATAAAAGAAACCCTAGGTTAAGCCTAAACACTAACTAGAGAACTAGCATTCTTACTAGTTAGATTGTAGTCAAGTTGGTGGACTATCTCTAGAGAGCTTCAACTTAGAAGTTTGAAGATTCGAGCTTTACCAAGGAGACGGGATCAAGCCGCAAGAAGAGCGTTCTTGGGTGGCTTGAAACGCTTCAAGAAAGAATAAAAGAAAAGTAAGTTTCTTAACTCTACAAATTTGGATACACGATTGCGAGTCCAAGATCCTTTTATTGGGAAATTTTTTTAAGTTCCGCTGCTTTCTGATTCCTGTTTTCCAACAAGTGGTATCAGAGCCACCTCGTTAATCGTGTTTCTGATTCGTCTCATTTATACTGAATTTGTTAGAAATTCTTAGGCTTGATGCGATTGAGTATTTGTAATTGTTTTAGAAAGCCTGAATTACGAAACTGTATTCTTTCCTGAAAATTTCTGAAAATTGTTTTTGCAAAATTTAATTTTTGAAAGCTATTTTAGATTTGAAACTGTATAAACTGTTTTGGATTTCTTGGATTGGTTTTGCTTTTGAACGAAAACACGAAACGAAAATCCGGATTACGACGAAAACACGCGAAACCCCGCGCGAAGGCTTCGCGCGCCGCCGCCTGCCTGTCCTAGGCGCGCGCAGGCCGTGCGCCTACTCCCTCCCGCAACCGCGCAGGAGGCGATCCGGCGCGCCGGCCACACCCGCCCGCAAACATGCGGGAGGAGCGCACGCAGCAGCGCGCAATGTGCGCGCATCGCATGCGTGCGGTCTTCTTCGCGTACGGGTCCCGTTTTCGTGATCCGGCATTTTCGTGTTTCGTGCAATCCAGTCCCAATTTTTTATTTTAATTTTAAAATTTTATTTTTGAATATTTATTTTAATTTTTGAATAAAATTTAAAATTGGGATTTTTTGAGAAATAGAAGCGGTTTATATTTTGGGAAAATACATCTTTGATAAAATTATTAATTTTCAGAAATTAATTGGAATTTTATTTGTTTTGGTAGTTTGGGATTTATTGAAAACTTTTATAAATAAGACTCGCATCAAGTCGTGTTTTAAGTCATTTGGACTTGAAACGGGAATTTTAATTTATTGGCTAAATTCAAATTCTCGCAAAAGCATGTTAGGTGATCATGGGTTTAGATCTATGTGTGGTTTTAATTTATGCACATGAATGGTTTAAACTGGGGTTGGAGCCCTATAGTTGCGTTTTTCAATTTAGGTTGGAGCCTCATTTATGTGCGTACTGTTATGTGATTTATTATGTGGCTTTCCTTATTACTGTTTTTGAGGCCGGGGTATACCCCGTGTAATTGTCTAAGGCCAATATGAAGATTGAGCCTTATTACTTTATGTCTTTTTCTTTTTATTGTAATTTGAGAGTAGAGATAGGTGGTGAGGTTTTATTTTCATTTTGGAGACCATGCACCCATGGAGAAAGATGAACTACATTCAAGTAACAAGGAGGCCATAAATGAAGACCCCTCAAAATGTTAGGGAGGGGAATCTCAATTGTAAAAATGTAATAGAGATAGGGCTAGTATTTTGTTACCGCTTTCCCTTATGTGATTTAAACTGTTTATGTGGCATGTATGTTAGAACTTGTGATTGTGGAGTGGCTCCCACATATCACGCATAAGATAGGTAGAACCCATGATCATTACATGTTAGTATCATGCTAGGACATGTTATCTGTTTATGTGCTTAATTGAAATGCATTTAAGTGTACTTGCATTAATCAAGACTAATAAAATTGGATAACATATATGTTGGTGAGGTCGAACCGAACAACTCTTCGGTTGATTCGAAAATTCCCATTAAATATTAAGCTCATTTCGAATAATAGGTATTTAATTCGAGATGCAAATTTTGAATTAAATTCCTAGCATTACATCAATAGGATTTAAGTTTAGTAAGTGAAGCTAGTTATTGTCCGCGAGTCGTGGGATAGCTAGTGGAGCTTATTAGTTCTTAGTTACCTAATTGATCATTTTAAAAGATCAATATTTCGTGGTTAATTTTGGCAAGGGCGATGTCCGCGAGTCGTGGGTCGTTCGACCTAAGTTTTGATCATGATCTTATGATTGATGGGTCTAGCTTAACGCCTAAGTAAATATGGATGTCGCACGAGTCGTGGGTCCATATTGAAAGATAGGTGATGCAAAACAATTACTAAGAGTTCTAAAGGTGTTAGAATTGGTAAGTTGTACCTACCTAGGGTTTTATTTAGAATGTCCGCGAGTCGTGGGTTCGAGGTAAAATGCTTAGGATCTTAGTACCCTTTGGGAAACGCGTTCCTCTTAGATCTTTGGGAATTATAGATATTTGGAAAACAATGGGAGCTACATTAGATTAATGACCTTATCTTTTGTATATCGTTATAATTCAGCATGCTCACATTTTCTCTGCTTAGCATTTAGGTTGTAGTTCTGTGATTCTCTACAATATGAAATGCAAACCCATTCGTATCCATCCTTAAGTCAAACAAGTTGACCAAGTCCTAACTAACTCTAATTGGCTTCGGACCCTAAAATTCGTTTTAGATCCCGAATAGAGAAAGGCGTTCTCTAAAGGGCGAAGTTTTCAATTGTGAAAATTCGACCCGGGCCAAAAGAGAAGCGATCTGAAGTGAATGGATTTCTCCAAACCACTTAAGAGCAATTGATCCACCTCATAAAAATGTTACAAGGTATAACATTATGGAATTATTCAATATTCCAAATGAGGAAACAAGTGCACACGAACAAGGTCTAAAGATCTTATTTGCAGATCTTGTGGTCTCGATCATCAACTGAGAAAAGAGTTCTCAATGCACTGATTGCTTACATTGCTTCGACTATCATTCAAACCCTTTATGCTCAGCTAGAATGATGCTAATGTAGCATAGTTAATCATTTAAGTTGAGAGCATCCTTAAGAAGGAACAAAAGGTTGTGATGGTTAATTCTTCGTTTAAACTCACTGAGTTAAAGGTTTGAAGGCCTAAAGAAGAAGAAACCCTTAAGAGCCCAATGGAGGGGCATGCAAGGGGTACGCCCAAAAGACACTAGAAATCAAATTGCACGTTTGCTTCTATGGTAGCAAATAAGGACTTTGAAACGGAACTGCAAAGAGTATGAGTACTCTGAAATGTTACCTCGTTTAGTAATTCTGCTAGGAATAGAATTCACTAGTCTTTAGTCAATTCTGCATAATCCATTGTGCAAAAAATCAAGGCACTAATGTTCTGAACATACAACGAGATAACAAAAGTAAGTGATTTGACAAAGCTTCGAATTACTTTGGAACGTTGAGATATAAAAGGATTAGCAAGTCAGACACCTTAGGATCATTCTATGAAAATGAACCTATAGAGTTGACTTCCTGTGAATCCTGGAATGAGGGAAGCGTTCATGAATCCCGTTTATAAGAAACGTGGAACGTTCCAAAATTATAGTGGATTTCGATCCATGTTGATGAGTGTAAGATGCTTAATGTAAGCACTAGATACAATCGTCAGTTTAATCATTATGAATGAATATACTTGTTGAAGTACAAATTCGAAACTAATATGAAATTCTTAGAATTTCAAAAGGAGGTTAAGAACCGATGTAGTCATAAGTTATAGGTAAATCGATATGATCGAGATAGCCAATATCTTAGCAACTAATTCCTTAGTCATCTTAGAGATAATAGGATTATCTCTCAGTAAACTAATTCGAGAACACCTTAGTGTTTCCGAATGAGGGAATGCAACCTAATAGGATTTGGTCCATTCCATAGTAAGCTTTACTGACTTATAATCATTCTAGGAATAAACTCCTAGAATATGCAGTTAGAGATTTTGAATTTAATACCTTCCATAATCAGTCCTTTAGTTGCACTATGCAATGTGGCATAATAAATTCCCTAATTATTCTTATCCAAGAATTTAATGGAATCCTCTTAAGTGAAGAGGATAGTGGGAGATACGCTTGAAATGAGTTCAAGTTTATACAACAATATTGGATATCGTTTCTGCGATTTCCTTAGACAAAGATTGTTTATCTCAAGGAATGTATCTTTCTTAAGGAATCGTTCCTATAGAAGAAGAAAGACAAGCAGGCAGACCTCAAGAAATTTGAGGATAAATATCCACGCCACATATAGAAGAAACGAGCTCATCTGATAAAACTTAGCCAAATTTTAGAATGTGTACACGTGTGAAACCCTTCTCTTAAGACGCGTTTAGAACGCGTTCCTAGATAGCCAAGGAATTACTTGAAGAGGAGACACTGTCAGATTTGGAATCTGAGTAGTGTAAGCAAGCCTTAAAATCCAAATATGGATTCCATAAACTCAAACCAAGTTTTGACCTTGGTTGATCCACCTGATAGGATCAAGCTCGTGGAGCTTCGAGTAAATGGAAATCATTACAACCTTCTTGACGATTAAAATGCAAAAGTCCATTTGGATTATGTTTACCACATCCTCATATTCTGACTATGAGATATGATAAATGAATATGAGAACTATCTTGTTCAATATGAGATTGAAAGAGACTGAAATAAGGTATTTCTATAAATCTCATATTCAGTGGGAGTATGCATAAGGTATGCAAATCCCTAAAGTCAATCTGTGGAATGATAAAGGCTTCTAGGAGTTAGACAATTCGAATCCATATGATAGTCAAATCGTTTGACATAGATGGAAGTCGAATAAGTCTCAAAAGTGTACATATGATAGTTAGTGATGTAAGAGTCAATTTTGGTTATTTAGAAGACGATGTCCTTCTCATTAGGAATGTCAAGGATAATGTGAAAGCTACCAATTCTTGTTTAAGAAACAATTTGACATGAAAGATCTTAGTGATTATCCTAAATTCTCGATATTCAGATCTATAGAAGATTGATCTAGGAGCATAAATGGATTATCACAAAACGAGTACATAACCATGGTACTAAAAGGAGTTTAGTATGGACAATGGAACATCTTTCTTGAAGAGTATGTGTCCTAAGATAACTTTAAGAAAGTTAGAATGTCCAAAATCCCTTTAAATGAAAGGGTGCATAATGTATGAAATGTTATGTACTAAATTAGATATGGCGCAACACTAAGCGTAGTGGGCCGAATCTAATATGACCTTAGAGAAGGTCATTAGATCTCTGTAAAGGATGTCCTCAGAGTACTTGAGAAGAAATGAGGATATGTATTAGTTTACAGAGCCCAAAAGATCTTGTTGTTAGAAGGATATTTGATGTAACCGTTCATCAAACATAGATGATTATGAAATCATTGAAAGGATACAACTTCCACCAGAATGGTAATGCAATGTGTTGGAAAGGGGTTACAAGGACGGACATTGCAAAACTCGACTATCGTAGTTGAGAACTTAGTCGTATTATATAACGCTAAGTTAAGTGTTTGGGTAAGAAACTCCATCTAACTGGTTAGATGAAGTTCCTAGTATGAAACAACTCCTTTATCATATTGTATGATAAAATGGAGGTTGCTCAAGTAAGAGAACCAAGACCTCACCAAGAGACTGAACACGTGATTACGAATCACTTTATAAGGAAAAGGTGTTTCCTAAGAGATGTGTAAACAAGAGGGTCATATCAGCAGAGAATATAGCAGATCCACTTTGGAAACGCCCAAAGTCAATAGGCTCTCAAAGTGCATCTTGAGAAGATGGGACTTAGAGTACCTAAATGGCTTTTACGAGCAAGTGGGAGATTGTTAGGAATAGTGCCCTAGAAAGCCGATTAGTCATAATCCGTTTTGGGACTTTCCTAGTATCACAGAAAATCTTTGAATAATATACGAATGATTAATATCACAGGTAAACACTTCTTTATATGCTCTTGTTTGGTATGCGTTTACTTTATCTGTGCATGTATGAGAACTCCCCTAATCCTGATGACTTTAGGACTCTACCATTTAGGTGAAATGGTTCATGAAACGAGCCCTATATCACATAAGTCATGATTAGTAAAATGCTCCAAGCCGATGAGTCCTACAGACAGTGGGAGTGTCAACCTGACTCCTCTAAGGCTTGCTTGTGGGATCACGCCCTTAAGAAGGACCACCTTGTTTCATGGAGGTGCAAAGTGTATAGTTGATACGTGCGCGATACATGAGGGTGCTTACTTTAATAAGTAAGTTCACGGAGGTGCCCCGTGTGAGAACATTCCTAAATGGGAACGGAAGTTTCTATTTCAGGAAATAGAAACTTCCAGATTAGGAAATATCTCACGAGTCATTGATGTGATTAATTGATCCTTAGACTTGAGGTTCCTTGCCACTTTATGAGTTAACTCTGCAGTCTTAGGTATAAGCTTTAAATGGTGTCGCCTTAGACAACTGATTCAAGGCTTATGCTGGGGCTGCACAAGTGATTCATGAAAGTGAATGAGAATCAAGAAAGGACCTACACTTGCATTTGCAAGGTGATCTCTTATTGTGTAAGTCATTCATATGCCATATGGAGTTCTTGGCCAAGGCAATAGATCAAGACATCAAGAAAAGGGTTTCTTGGATTGAGATCAAATGGATATGAAATGCACTTAGCTTTAAGACCGGATTATTAGGGTTCTGATTATTCCCTTACCCTAGATCTTGGTTGAGAGATAGTAAGTAGGAGGATTGTATCTCACATGAATCAATGACTTAAAGGTTCTGTCGAATCCGAACATTCCAATTCAGCTAGGGGTTAAACACCTGTTGCTAGACTATGGTCATTTAATATGTGGACTGATTAATTAATTAGTGAATTAATTAATTAGGGTCACTGCTTATTGAATTGAGAACCTAGAGGGTCACACACAACAACTTGGTTACATGAGTTAAGGCTTAAAAATGATTAAACGAGTTAACCGGGCCAAGAGGGTTCCACACGTGTGAAACCACACGTGTGGGTCACGTGAGTGACACGTGTCCCACACGTGAATAATTATTTGTATATTAAATAATTAATGTGTTAATTATTTAATAGACTTTGGTTTAATTTTGAATTAAAAAGAAAGTCTTATTTTGGAGAAAAATAATCTAGTTAATTAATTATGAATTAATTAATTAGATAAAATAAGTTATTTATTTTAAATAAATAAAGTATAAAAATTATCCAAAATTAGTTTGAATATTTTTAGCTCTCTTAAAGTTGATTTGAATTAGAATTCAAAGTCAAAATTGGAAAATACTTGATGATCAAGTAATAGGAGAGAGAGGAACCAAATCCTTGCCCAACAAGGATTGGGTTCGGCCGTCCCTCTCCCTTACCTATATATAGGGGAGCTCAAGCTCCCCTTTAGAACTAATTGGCAATTCTTTTGGTTCATGTGTTGAACACCATCCTTTCTCCAAGATAAACGAAACCCTAGGTTAAGCCCAAACACTAACTAGAGAACTAGCATCCTTACTGGTTAGATTGTAGTCAAGTTGGTGGACTATCTCTAGAGAGCTTCAAGTTAGAAGTTTGAAGATTCGAGCTTTACCAAGGAGAGGGGATCAAGCCGCAAGAAGAGCGTTCTTGGGTGGCTTGAAACGCTTCAAGAAAGAATAAAAGAAAAGTAAGTTTCTTAACTCTACGAATTTGGATACACGATTGCGAGTCCAAGATCCTTTTGTTGGGAAAATTTTTTAAATTCCGCTGCTTTCTGATCCCTGTTTTCCAACACCCACAACAACCGTATGTTTGCAGCTCATTCAGTGGCTATTTTGGAAAGAGATTTTGGTTGCAGAAAGGTGGTTTTGGAAGGTCATAACATCAATACCATCAATCAGTTAGGAAGCAAGGATGAGAACTTGTCTAACCTTGGCAATTTCATTAGTGATATTAGATCTATTACTTTATCCTTTGATTGTTGTTGTTCTTGTTTTGTTAGGTGTGACACTAATATGGTAGCCCACACTTTAGCTCATAATGCGGCTTTGGCTTGCGTTGGTTCTAGGGATATCCTATCATTTGTTCTGAACTTTGTTTCTCCTGACTTGCAACAAATATAGGCCTTCAAGGTTCTGATCTTCAAATAAATAAATAAATCTTAAAGTATATCATGTTATGTTTCTAATTTGTTTTCCTAACAAAAACTCCACTAACCATCTAATACTTTTTTTTATTTTTTTTTGCCAAAACTAATCATCTAATACTACTCATACACACATGTAACAAATGTGTTTCTATATTTACAGGTCCACGTTGCATGGAGTATTGGGGAATGTCCAAGAATGATATTCTGTAAGACTTTTTTAAGGATTTTGAATTTCTTTTTTCTTTTTTTATTATTGTCTTACCTTTTGAAAGACCATGGTATTGATATGATAGAAATTAAAGGACTATGCTTGCAGTACAAACTATGCATGCTATGTAGCCATGTGGCAGGTGGGCCACGAGAATCACCGAATTAGGGAACATATGGAGTCAATTTAATTGTAATTCTATTTAATTGAATTTTATAAATAATTTATGATAAGAGATTTGGCTAAAATCTAATCAGTTAGCTTTAAAGGAGTTAAAATTTATTGAAACTCCTCATTTCCATAGGAGATAAAGCTTCCAGTCTTAATAAGAGAGGAGGTCGAGACTTTCACTTGGCCAAACAAGGCCGAACAAGAGTCCCTAGGCCAACAAAGATATTCAAATGTCCAAATACATTGAAGAAGATCTCGTTAGGGTTTGAAATCATCAAGGCGTTAGAGATCAAGACGAGTGAGTGTCTATAAATAATTCGTGTATTTTATTTTATATTTTTTTTGTTTTCAACAAACCCCTTAAACCCCCTTACACTACACTTGTAGTTGTAAAATCACTTTCTGTACTATGCTATCTTTTCTATTAGTTTTAATGCAATTCGACTTTTCTTCAGTTTATCATGCTTGTCACGTTTAGACCAGAAAATAACTTTGATGTAACTTCTAGGAATTGCTAGATTATGTCCTTTATCTAATAGGTTGCGAGCCCTCAGGGTAATCCTTCCTTCAGTGATCGCTTGATAGAAATTGCCTCATCCATTTTCACGTCTTTCATCTTTATTTTTACGTTTCCGTACGGTTTGCTAAAATCATACTGACACGTCCTCACTACACTAAATCAACCCAAGCTGAAAGTTACATGTGTTTGGCATGCTCACATCCAAATGTGAAAAAGAACAAACATATATTTGGCACGCCCAGTGAGAGGATCAATGTTGTATGGAGTAAAAGGTTGTTTTCGGTGTTCTCAGCCAGTAAGTTAAAAGCTTTGATGGTGGTTGAACCACTAGGCATGATCATAAAGGTGTTGGAAGTACTGAACCTATCAATGGTGACACCAGGGATAAAAGAGCAGAGCATGTCGTCGATGAGACCTCTCTGGATATCCCTAAAGGATTCAAAACGATAATCAACTATATAATTCGAGAGTCTGAATCCCACCTTAAAGATGCAATCCTGAACTTGCGAAATGCGTGGTCTCCTGGAAGGCTGATGTGATGGCCACCATGCATTATATGAACCTAGGAATGGATCTCATAAATCAAAGGGTCATGATCGTCTTCCAAAAATAGCCTATGGATAGTTACACAACAGTGCCACCACTATAACAATCGCGATTGAATCTAAGTCGCGGTCAAATCTCAAATGAGCTCCAAGCACCGGAGGATACTTACCCCCTTATCAGAGGAGTGCTAGCCCTTGAAACGGCAATGAGATGTCAAGCGTGAACAATGGCCCCACCAGGCCATCCAATTGAAGATGACCCTGAACTTATGAAGCAAGAGGTGAGGCTCCTATTGGAAGAGGAATGTCACCCATTACGCTACTCTCGATCATATCCTGCCAGGGTCGATGAGCACGCGTACCCTCAATAATCCAGGGTATCAAGTTTCTGCCTTGTCACTGGGGATGTTCCCAGCGTTAAACATATCGTCAAGGTTACGACATAATTTGGAGAAGCAGTGAGGGATGAGGACCTCAATATTAAGCTTTTTCCGCAGTCCTTAACTGATGACGCATTCCTACGGTACATCAAATTGAAGTTTTGCACACCCACTTCTACAAAATCCTTTCGTCAGAGATCTTGATAATTAAATTGACCAACTTAAGGTAAATAGTCGGAAAGACTGTAGACGAATACCTAGCCCAATTTGTAAGGCCTGACACTTCTGTCTGGTTGTTTTATCGAAAGTGAGTTGTGTCGACCTGACACTCATCGGGATGCACTTTGAACTTCAGAAAAAGATGTTTGGGAAAACATTCACCTCTGTGTTTGAGCTTACTAGGACTGTCTCGAAGTACGAGAAACTACTTCGAGAGGAGAACCTACTATAAATACCATGACCATTGGACTCAAAAGACCAATGATTGTTTGGTTTTTTAGTGGGTTATTTAGAATATACTGAATAACGAAACTCTAAGGTTTTTACCCAAGTGGAAAATGAAAGGTTAGATGGGAGTCTATCCTGATTCCTTCTAGTCCAAAGTAGTGAACAGTGTCAATGCATAGGATAAGCAGGTGAAAAGTTACCCCGAATTGTCGAAACTACCACCAAACGGAGCCCTGATAGCCCTAATTGGTTTATACGCACGATGTTACACCAAAGTCCCTACAATGTTGATGATGCACCTAATGTCGTATTACCTATGGGTCATACCTAGGGGGGCATTGTTTCGTTAAAGTGTTGAAAAGTAACATTTTCTAGGGAGACTGAAAATAGCCTCCGAATCATAGTAATTCACAACCCATTAGCAGAGAGGTTGATAATTTGGCCGATTCAAGGTATCAAATATCTAAATCTTGGGCATGGGCCCAACGACTGACCCTGAGACACAAGATCGAACTTTCAATGGAGGACCTTCCAACATCGGTTTTGGAGGATTATTGAATCCGAATTCAACAACCGAAGTTTCTAGGTGGAAAGTGGGTAAGTGAGATGACAAAGACTCAGTACCGATGGTACTTAAGACAGAGAAAGGTTTCCCAAATCATGGCTGGAGCTATGGTCATCTATGTATCTCAACAACCTGATAAGAACATGGATATAGCTAAAGACGAAAATGTGGCCGACCCAGCCACCGAAGTGGAACGAACACCTTCAAAGTCATTTGAATCTCGCACTCATGAGGCAGAAGATACCATCAGTAAAGATAGGTCCAACGGAGGCGACAACACAAAGGTTATCATCGACGACGACCTTGAACATACTTAGATGCAAAGCTTAGAGAGTTGAGTCCTTCATGGCAACCATGGCTCAGAGCAGAGCAAAATCCCTAAAGACATACTCGGGAAAGGTAACGATGAGACCACATAATGCATCTGAGCAAAATCCGTAAACACATACTCGAGGAAGGTAAGGATGTGACTACAGAATGCAACATGGTATGTGTTATTCCTTCGCACTTCAGAGCCCTAGATAAAGAAGTGGAGTGCGATGAGGCCGAATTCTGGGACCAGAGTACCCCGACCACTTTCTTGATTAATAACAAGAGACAACCACGACGAAGCGATTAACTCAACAGAGCCATATGGTCAAGGATATTAAGAAGCTTTTCAATACCAAGACTTCAAAGATGGCCAAGAATGTAAGATCGCTATTGCCAAAGGTCACTTCGATAGCAAATCAGTTAATCGAATACTAGTCGACAATGGGGCTGCCACCAACTTGCTATTATTAAGGATTGTCCGTAACCTTGGAAAGGAACAAGCGACCTCCTTTAACCGAGATCGTCATTAGTAATTTTACTAACCAAGTCGCTGAAATTTTGGGAATATTGCCCATTGAATTGTCTTGGTAATATCACGTTGGTATCCGCTTTCTTTGTTGTGACACCAAAACACACAACAACTTGTTACTTGGGCTAGATTGGATCCATTCATCAATGTGTGTGTCATCTACCCTCCATCAGTATTTGGTCTTCCTTAACAAAGGAGGCATGGAGCCGGAGATAGGCCATACTGAGGAGAAACCATTTATGGCCAATGACAACATTAACGATATAAAGTACTATGCCTATAACGTAGGTCCATATAGGGGTTGAGGATAGGAAAAATACAATCACCCTTTCCATGTAATTTCTTCTGCCAACCCCTTAAAATGCAAATTAGCCTTAGTAGCCAAAGAGATGAGTAGTCCTTTTAATGAAAAGCCACTCTAATGATGGTTGATAGAGCTTTAGAAGAAGAAAGGCCATCATCAAGGCCAAATTTGTACTACTTTTAATAATTTCAAAAGTATGAATAAGCTATCGACCGTTTGGCAAATGGTCTCTTTCCATATATCGTTACTGTTGTTGATATTTTTTATGAATAAGATTTAGAACATAACAACTCGGATGTGATTAGGTTAGAAGAGCTTGGCCAAGCTCGACGACATAAAACTCCAAGTCTAGCGCCTGCTCGTCAAAGTAAGCTTCGGTGAGGAAGATGACCATAGGCCCACTTACATGAGTTTTTGTTAAACTCCAAGAATAAACAACCCATGGTCAAAACTCTCAACGAGTTTTGTAATTGTTTCGCTTGGAATTACTATAAAAAACATGGGTTGGATTCGAAGTTGGTGGAACACAACATCCTCATTCTTCCATATTCAAAATTGAAAAAACAACTACTTCAAAATATATCTGACGAAGTGTGCATCTTGGTCAAGAAAAATGAGCCACTCCATAGGTTTCTCAAAGTCGATTTCATTAAAGGTTCCATGATACCCCTAATTTCATCTTGGCCATACCAACATAACTATTAGAATGGTGACATAATGTCACAATCAAAATAGAATGGCTGGTAACGAACTGCCATGAATCCCTCATCAACTTGAGGGCGTAATTGCCTTTTGAGGAAGAAAATTCAGTTTGCTCTAGCACAGGCATAGAGAGAGGAATTGGAGAGTTAACTCTTAGAAAACCATGATGAAAATAGATAGAGAAACACCTCAATTACCCAACAGTGTCATCCAACTCAGGCTTGGACTCACCACTAATATTAGCCCATTGTTTATCATCTATCGTGGCCTTCCTTATAGCTTGAATTACTTTAACTGTGGCGTCACATAATTCAAATTCTTCTGCTGCTCGTCGAGCCTAGTTTTCTACCTAATGCTTTAGGTCAGACACACTGTCAGCTAATGTAGCTTCAACATGGAAAAGTTTTGCATGGAGACTCTTCGACCTAGCTTGGGCGGGCCCAATTACCTCCATCATCACCCCCTCACACTCCTTGTAGTACGTCACTTTAGAGGCTAATTCATTCACAACCTTTTGTACCTATTGCAATTCGTCCTCAACACTTGGTATTTGAGGTTGATGGGGAAGTCGAAGGACTTTATCACTTTTAGAGTAGGTCCATAAGATCTTGCCAAGTGCTTTAGACCAGGCTCGATACTCTCTAGCTAAAGCGGGAGGAAATTTTATGATGGCAAACTCGTCGGCCAAGCCTTGAAGGAAGGTACACCTCACATGGGGGAGGCTATTAAGTGGTTCATGGCCTAACACTTCAAGAAACCTTTTGATTTTCAAGAGTCTCTCGGGATGAAAAGGGAAAGTCCCATCCTGAGGCTACAGGAGTCAATTCAAGACAACCTTTGCCTTCGACAAGTCCTTAGGGCAAAACACCAGAGTCATAGTTTGATAAAAGGCACAAGTGGATTAGATTTTTACAAAGAGCTTCTGAATGGAAAAAAGCAAGAAAGGGAGATACCTCAATAGATGAAGATACCGACGGGGCCACCTGAGAGAATGGCGGTGGAGCAACCACCACAATAGCAACTGAAAGGAGCTTTGGAGCCCATTCAACCCTTTTTACATTGTAGGCAATGGGAGTGTCACCTCTAATCTTCTACTTGCCCCTTTCAAGAGTAGGATAGCAACCACCTAGGTGCAGTTACCCTCCTCGATGTTGATTTCGGGATTAAGATAGTAGATTTTGCCTAAGGTAAATAAGTGAAGGGTCCCTAACTATTTCAGTAGGAACCTAGTCAACTCTTGCACTTTCTACACCAGTCGGAGTGCCTAGATTAGGTAGTGCACTGACAGAGTCTTCTTTGTCTAGAACCGGGTCTGGATCAAGAAAAATGGCTGGTACGGGGCCTCGTAAGGACCTGACAACCAGGCAGTGAGCGGGTACATTGCACGTAGCAAGGTGAATAGTATGAAAAGAAGGACACTGAGCTTTGGAGCGATTACCCCTTTTGTATTCCTCTTGAGGACAGAGGGTCGAGTAGTCCCCTATGATGGTCGAAGTTAGAACTTTGGTCGAATTTTCTCCCCATGCTTAAACGAGTTTCATGACAGCCTACAGAAGAAGCAGTTTCAGGTGATCATATTTTTAGCAACCAAGATGAGGTTAACAAAGGTTGATGAGGATTACCTGCATCATCTATGGCTGAGGCAGATTGAGGCAAGGGAAGAGCACAGTGGAGAATGTGGTTTAGAGTGGCTGGCACACAAGAGAAAGAAGATATTTGTAGGATGGGATGCTTCAGATGTGTTAAATGGAGAGATGGGCGATGGACGATGTGATGTGCAACAAAGATCCCTAGAAATGGATAGTTACTATGGTTGCCAAGAAGAGAGATGATGGCTATGAGACCGACCATGATTGGCACTTAAGTAGCCGTCGCAAAAAGGGTTTCCTTAGTAGCTAAGAAGTCTCTGACCATTGAAATTCTCCCAAAATTTGAAAAATCCCACTTTTATACTGACGGACAAGTTAACCTTATAAAGTTTGTGTTTAATTTCATTAAACACAAAGTTTTGGGAGGGCATACTTTGGATATAAAATAATTATTAATTATTATTAATTAATTTAATAGTCAAATTATTTTTAATTTCTCATGTGGACTGGGTAGTGCCACGTGATAGATAGGCCATGGGAATCATCGAATAAGGGAAAATATGGACTCAATTTAATTGTAATTCTATTTTTATTTAATTTTACAACTAATTTGGGTCAAGTGATTAGGTCAAGATGTAGCCAAACCTAATCAATTAGCTTTGAAGGAGTTAAAACTCATAAGAACTTCTTATTCCCATATGGGATAAGCCTTTAAAGCCTTATCAGGAGAGGAGGCCGAGACTTTCACTCGACCA
Source organism: Lantana camara (assembly GCA_037501455.1). NCBI lineage: Eukaryota > Viridiplantae > Streptophyta > Magnoliopsida > Lamiales > Verbenaceae > Lantana > Lantana camara. The sequence goes on from CM074856.1 coordinate 67,421,496, forward strand.
AGCAAGGCTGAAGAGTTCTCAGGCCAATAAAGATCTTCGAATGTCCAAATACATTGAATGAGAAGAGCCCGTCAGGGTTTGAAGTCTTCGATGGTGTTAGAGATCAAAACGAGTGAGCGTCTATAAATAACTCGTGTATTTCATTTCGTATTTTTCATCTTCACCACACGACTTAAACCCACTTTATAGCACCCCGCACGGTGGGTCACCACATCCCCCGTACCAAAGTCCAATACACATACGAAATGGGAAGTCCGTACATGAACCAAGCAGTGGCGAACGGGAGACAGACAGACACACCTAAGCTAGCGGAACTTAGACCCTGACTATAAAATCAAAACAATAAAAGAACAAACAATGCGGAAGCGAAAGCATGCCAACAAAATTAAAACGTACATAATAGGTGACGGGTTCAACTAGCATAGATACCTAATCCCGAAAATTACCATTAATCATGAAGCAACGAGTTCACTCTGGTCCTAGAAGCCTGTCCCGAATAACCATATCATAACAAAAATAAAACATTCATGCATACATAATTTATTCGAAATACTGAATGTAATGCAAACAACCTTAAACTAAAATACAAAAGACTCGACTCGACAACAGACTCCAGAGATTAGACTCAAGCCACCTAGCTCGAACTCCAAAGCTGAACCTGTAAATTAAAAACGTTAGGGAGGGAGAGGGTCAATCCACTGACTGAGTGAGGGGCTACCAACACCCACCTACATATATCTGGAGCAAAGCACGTTCAAAATCGTAAACATTTATGAACCCGACGATAGTTTTTGCACACCAAAATATTTTCCCGTGATACTACAAATAGGGGTTGCTTAAAAAATGGAACAAATAAAACTTAACTTACATAGCATACCATATCATACATTCCTATCATATTGAAATGTAACATATCATTTCATACTTAACTTATCTTATAAAAAAACTCCAAATTTTTATCTTAATTTAAGAATCTATTCCCATTTCACAAACCATAAAAAACAAACAGAACGCTCAACGGGTATGATCACAAACTCCAACCCACTCCTGAGAACAAAACTATTCTAATACGTAGCACTTTGCAACCAAAGGAATCAAGAGGTGGCTCCCGTATCAAAATAATAACACAACAAAACATAAAACTTATAGAACATAACAAACCAACCTTCTTGGCGTGATGGTGGGGTGTATACTCCCCTAACCATCTAGACAGACGGGGCGTGAACACACGACCCAAACACCTCATGGATCCATCCCCTCTCTCCCCCCCCAAACAAAACCTCCTGGTAGGTTCAGGGGTGATCTAACAGACAAATGAAACCAAATATATGCACACAAGGGAGAGTGTTACGGGAGTTACCCCTTTTTAGTGCAAAAGGGGCCACTCCCGTTACTAAGGTCAGACAATAACACTCCAAAAAGCTAGAAAGGGTCATGGGAGTGACATAAAATAGTCACCCCCGTGGCCTAGATCAGAAACAAACCCCAAATCTGCCAAAAAAGAGTAATCAGAGTTACTCTTTTCATGAACAAATCCATGCACGGGGGTGAACCTGTGTAGCTACATCTTCATCACCAAGATCAGCCTGTTCTCCTCTGTTTTCCATCTCTTTTCAACACAGCAGCAAGAAGGCAACATAAAGGTAAGTGTAGCAGCAAGAAAATGCAAGAAAACAGCCACAATCATGCATAAAACTTAGGCACAACCGAACACAAGCAAAGAAGGAAGGAAAAGTGCAAATATCTCCAACAAAAATCATGTTTCTTGCACTTAAAACGTAAGAGCATTAATGGTAACTCAAGGAAGACTCAACCACTAACAATTTCAAGACCATAAATGTATTAATGGAGCTCATTTGAACACAAAACTAGCCTCAAATCAACAAATGGTGCAAGAATGATCATAATATTCAAATTCTTCATAAAACCCTTAATATTCATCGAGTTCTTCATACTTCAAGAATTCTTATCTTAAAACATGATATATATGGATTAAAATGTGCAGAAGAAAATGGAGAATTGAAATCCATGCTTACCTTAAAGATTGATGGAAGAAATAAAGAGAAATGAGCTCAAAATGCCAAGAGTTGAGGGTGTGTTCTTGTTTCTCTTTTCTTGCTTCCTTGTGGTGAGTATGGAACGTGTATGAGGGAAAAAAATGAGGAAGGGTGGACGGTTTTCTTGGGTTAAGAAATGAGAGAACCGACCAGTTTTGGTCCAAGAGTGGCTGGGTTCGATATTCGGTCCGTTCAGGTCAAAATTCGAGGCATAAGGGGTTCAAACGAGATTAGAAAAATAAATGGCTTGTTCCGTTGGATTCGAATCATTGAAACAAATCCAATGGTGGTGTCAAAATTCAAATCGGAATTCCTAAGCTCAAACTAGCCCAAAAGGGTTTCACGTGAATAGTGTGGTTAAATAATTAATATTGATTAATTATTTAATGGACTTTAATTTAATTATGAATTAATATTAAAGTTCTAATTTGGAGAAATAAAGTCTGATAAATAATTAATTATGAATTAATTAATTATTAGCTTCAAGTTATTTATTATGAATAAATAATTAATTAAATAAAATATCTAAATTAGTTAGATATTATGTCTTGCTTAACAAGTTGGTCAAAAGGAGATTTTTGGTCAACTTAAGAGTCTTTCAAGGGGTTCGAACCCCTTATACTATAAATAAGTGGGGTTCGAACCCCATAGAGGATGATAGACAAAAATTCTCCTTCTCCAAATATTATACACTAAATCCTAGAGCCTAAACACCAAATATAGAACTAGCATCCTCCCTATTCGGATCGTGGTCAAGGTTGGTGGACTAATTCTCTAGAGGGCTACTATCATGAGGTCTTGAAAGATTCGAATGAGCTTTTGGGGACAAGCCATGTGAAGAGCGTTCTTGGGTGGCTAGAACGTGTCAAGAAAGCTTCTATTTAAGTGAGTTCTTGATCTCTGTGAATTTGGGAATAGGAATTGCAAGATTCGATTCTATCTTATTGGGAAAAATTTTTAAATTTCCTCTGCATTTCTGTTTCGTTTGCCCAAAACCGGTTCCTAGGACATCCATGGGACAAGGGTCTGGATCTGGATCGGGGAAGAGGTCTATTACTCAAGCTACTCCACCAATCAAGGGCCCTTTCAAAGAAACCTCGCAACGCAGGACCGGTTCCACCAGCTCCCCTGGTACTACCAGCTCCGACTGGGGCACGGTAGGACAAACCCCCATGGACTCATTGTGGAGGACCTACTCATACATACTTCAATTGCCGAAAGAGATTGGGTTTGTGCCTCATTTATGGGAAAAGGAGTCATGTGGCAAATGTTTGTCCATACAAGAATCCAGCTTATCAAGCAGGACCACCGAGGCCTATGATTCAAGCTCATGCATATACCCTTGAGGGCTAGGACCAGGAGGTCGAGGTCGATCCTACCACCGTGGTGGAAGGTACCATATGCATACATAACATGAATATTCATGCACTCTTTGATCCTGGTGCCACGAATTCCTTTATTTCGTGTGGACTTGCTGCTACTCTGTGCTTGCCTGTTACTTGCTTGGATTCTTGTTATTTGGTTAGTTCCCCTCTCGGGGGAAGTCTTAAGACAGATCGGGTTGTTCGGGATTGTTCGGTGAGTTTAGAAGACAGAGACTACCCTGTAGATTTCATTGTGATGCCGATGAGGAAGTATGGAGTTATTTTGGGTATGGATTGGTTGTTCAAGTACCGGGCTATAGTTGATTGCTTTGCTAAGAAGATTCGTTTAGGTGAAGAAGTGATAGTAGGTATTGGTTCGAAGACCGTACCACTCTTATCCTTTACAGAAGCTCACATGTTAGTGAGAGAGGGAGCCACGGGATACATTGCTTACCTCCTTAATAAGCCAAAGGATCAAGTACGGTTCGAGGAGATAGAAGTAGTGAAGGACTATCCTGATGTTTTTCCTGAGAATCTGGGTTCTTTAAGACTGGATCGGGAGATCGAGTTCGTGATAGATTTGTATCCGGGAGCAGAGATGTATTCTAAGACTCCCTACCGTTTGGCTCCAGCCGAACTAAAAAAGTTGAAGATTCAGCTTGAAGAACTACTCAAGACTGGGTATATCCGACCGAGTTCTTCACCTTGGGGTGCACCGGTTCTCTTTGTCAAGAAGAAGGATAGGACTTTGAGAATGTGCATTGATTACCGAGAGTTGAATGGGATTAATGTGAAGAACAAGTATCCTTTGCCCCATATTGAGGATTTGTTCGATCTTTTGCAAGGTTCAGGGGTATACGTAATTAGATTTGAGACAAGATACTATCAGTTGAAAATCCGGGAAGAGGATATTCTGAAGATGGGATTCAACACCTGGCATGGGCATTACGAGTTTGTAGTGATGTCGTTTGGATTAACTAATGCCCCAGCAGCTTTCATAGATATGATGCACAGGATTTTTCATTCGTACCTCGACAAGTTTGTGGTGATCTTCATAGACGATATTCTTGTGTACTCGAGGACTCCAAAATATCATGCTCGACATCTTAAAGTGGTGTTGGATACTCTGAGAGAGTACCGGTTGTATACTAAGTTCAGTAAGTCCAAATTTTGGATTGACCGGGTAACTTTTCTAGGCCACATTGTCTCGAGTAGAGGTCTAGAAGTAGATCCTTTGAAGATTGAGACATTCCTTCAGTGGCAAAGTCTGAAGAATGCCTCAGAAGTTAGAAGTTTCTTGGGTCTGGCAGGTTATTATCGAAGATTCGTGCAGACTTTTCGAAGATTGCTTCCCCTTTGACCCGATTGACTAAGAAAGAGGCTAAATTTGAGTGGGATGAGGCGTGTGAGGCGAGCTTCCAACTCTTGAAGGAGAAGTTAACAACGGCACCATTGCTAACACTTCCCGAAGGTACAGAAGGATATAACAGTCTATATAGATGCCTCAAAAGAGGGTTTGGGTTGTATTTTAATGCAGAATGGAAAAGTTAATGCCTACGTCTCTAGGAAGTTGAAGGATCATGAACAGAACTATCCCACTCATGATCTCGAATTAGTAGCGGTGATCTTTGCTTTGGGCAAATGGAGACATTACCTTTATGGAGTCTCCTTCGAGATCTTTTCCGACCACAAGAGTCTCCAATATTTGTTCTCTCAGAAGAAGTTCAATAAGAGACAACAGCGTTGGATGGAATTTCTTGAGGATTATGAGTGTACAATCTGATACCATCCCGGTAAAGCCAACGTGGTCGCGGATGCGCTTAGTAGGAAGGCTAGCGTGTCTAATGTGGAAGTGAATATTGGAGATGAGATAGAGCGAATCAAGTTAAAGGCTAGTGTTTCTAATATTTCGATTTAGCCAGATCTTCAGCAACGATTGTTTCTGGCTCAGAGGGTTGATCCCGAGGTTCAGAGGTTGACAGAGAAGGCTCCGGTTGATCCAGACTACCCGTTCAGGTTTGATGATACGGGACTTCTAAGGTTCAAGAACATAGTTATCGTACCTGAAGAGTTGAAACGGGTTATCCTTGAAGAGGCTCACCGGTCAGTGTAGGGAATAAGACATATAAGTATCTAAAACAGTATTATTGGTGGAATGGTCTGAAACGGGATATGGTTAATTTTGTGAGACATTTCATGACCTGCCAGGTGGTGAAGACAGAACATCAAAATCCATCGGGGCTACCAGCCATTGCCTATTCCAGAGTGGAAGTGGCAAGAAATAGCATACCAAGAGTGAAGGGTGGTCTTGATGGGATTTGGGTGATCGTGGATCAGTTGACGAAGTCGCTCATTTTCTTGCCATCCGAATGTCCGAAAAATTGAGCAAGCTAGCCAAGAAGTACTGTGATGAGATTGTTAGACTCCATGGAGTACCGGTTAGTATTGCGTCGGATCGAGATCCAAGGTTTACTTCAAGGTTTTGGCAAGGCTTCAGAAGAATTTTGTGACACCCCGACTGATCGGCCGTACAGGTATGACGTATGTGAGCATTTAAAATTATTATTTATGCATTTTATATTTATTTTAATTGTTTATTTTTATTATTTGAAATATTTAATTTTAAACCTTTAATTATTTGAAATTTGTTATTTGAATATTTGCCTACCTTGTGGTAATTTGCTTCGTTTGTATTCGATTTGAGATCGAAATTTTGTGCTTCTTTAATATGTTGGAGATTTATGAGTTATAAGTTTGTTTATATGCTCGTTTCGTGTTTTCCATGTCGTTTGTTGTGGTTTCGAAGTGCTTGAACCGTTTTGGACCTAAAGGAGGCTAAAAGGTATTTAGCGCACCTTGGGTTCCGGTAAGCATATTTTGAGCTCGGGAATTCGGATTTGAATTCCATGATCACCGTTTGACTTGTTTCGAAGATTTGAGTGCAATGTAACAAGCCTTGCCTTTTTCTAAAATCATTTGGTACCCCAAAACCATCCCGTAAGTCAGCCTCGCGCCAATAAGACCTTCTTTCACTAATTTGCACATAAGTCCCTCAATTCTTGACCAATTACCCTCAAACCTGGACCACATGACCCCAACTCAATGCCCTACCATCCCTCTCTCTTTTACTTCGTTCCACACAAGGCAAGGAAAAGATTTGCAGCTCTTTTTGGAGAACAAGAACAAATCCCGTCACTATTTACCAAGTTGAGATTTTGAGCTCCAATCTCATTTTTTCTCCATCATCTTCAAGGGGTAAGTACATATTTGATATCTAAACCCTTATGTGATCATCTTCATCTATAAATTTCAGACTTTCACTTAGGCTTGATATGATTTTGAAGCTTGAGATTGAATAGAAAGGGTTAGGATCATTTTTGAATTCATATGCATTCTCTTGTAATTTCTTTTGATTTAATGCATGAAAATTGACCACATGAGCTTCATTTAATGTTGTATGAACTTGATTTTGATGGTAGTTGACGTATTTGGAAGTTTCCATTAATGTGATTGAGTTTTCATTTCAAGAAACTTGGATTTTGTTGAGCTTTTGCACCTTCTCTATGCACCTTGGGATTGTCGGTTGCTTGTATGTGACTCTGGGGATGTTTTGCTGCTGTTTTCTTACCTTAACTTGTGCATTTGCTACTAATTCATTATGCTCTGCTTTGCCTTGCCCTGCTGCTTCGTAACTGACCTGCTGCTGCGCTTTTAAATTGTGGAAGAAAGGGATGCACAGCCACGCACCAAATAGGCATGCATGGCGCAAGGCCGTGCATAACTCTCGGCATTTTGGGAAAATTAATTGCACTATGTAGTTTTTAAACTAAATTTGTGCAAGGCCATGTTGAACTTTTGGTTTGTAATTATTTTGGATTAAAACATTACGCAAGGCCGTGCATGGTTGAGGTTATTTTTCCGCTTGGCCGTGCGGTTTGTGGTAGTTGCATGCATGAATTTCCTTGCTTCTCTAATTGCTTTCATTGCATTCATTTATTTTTTTCTGATCTTCTAAGGACTAGAACATGTTAAATGGTTTGTCTTTTATTGAATTTATGATGTTGTTTCATGAGAAATTGCATGGCACGCACTAGCTTCTTTAATGCCTTCATGCCTTATAATTGATTTGCTTTGAATTGTTAATAAACTGAACATTTATGCAGGCTTGTGTGCATGGTTATTTATGTGCATGTAGGAGTAATCCTTTGTCCTTGGTGTATGTAATGTCTAATTTTCATGCATGAAAAATTCTATTTATGTTGTTGTACGTGAAATGAAGTAATTTTGTTAATCTGTTGCATGCACATGTATATATATATATGTATTATATTGTTAATATGGTATGTGTATATATATTATATATTATACATATTTAATTATTGAATTATTTGAATTAGTTTTTATATAATATGATTTTAATTTGATCTTGCGTGCATGACTTTCGTGCTTCTTTAATTTCTTTCCTATGCCTCTTATTTGTTTGTTTTCTATTTTTATGCTATGTGAACATGATATACTATATGTTAAATGATTTAAATTAATTTTATGGATTTATTTGATACAAATTTTATGTGATATGAATTTAAACGCTTTAAGTGGCACTTTCTTGCACTTCATATGCATACCTTCCATTCATGAGCATTGTCGGGCGTCTATTTGATTCATATTTGAGTCTAAGTCTCGGGTATTGTCTTCTTTTGTTTCAGAGCCGCTTTCGGACGTTGTTAAGCCAGAGGTTTAGGTGCTTCTTTGCCCATTTTGGCCCCGGTTCTTCTCCTACTTTTGTTCAAGGTGAGGTTAGGATCTTTTGTACTAGTTAAGTGACCTATGGTCGAAATGTGTTGTTTTCTCACCCCGTTTGCAAATATATATCTTATATATATTAAATACTAATTCTATTTGATTCATATTTGAGTCTAAGTCTCGGGTATTATCTTCTTTTGTTTCAGAGCCGCTTTCGGACGTTGTTAAGCCCGAGGTTTAGGTGCTTCTTTACCCGTTTTGGCCCCGGTTCTTCTCCTACTTTTGTTCAAGGTGAGGTTAGGATATTTTGTACTAGTTAAGTAACCTATGGCCGAAATGTGTTGTTTTCTCACCCTGTTTGCGAATATATATCTTATATATATTAAATACTAATGCTTAAGCTATGTTATGATCTTGTGAATAAGCTTTACGTTTGTGAAATCGGTATAAGTATGAGCATATTTAATCTTTGTTTTGAATTCGTTTATTCGTTAATCGTATATGATATATTTGAGCGAGATGAGCCCCGAAAGATGGGAATTTGTTTTGTTATGGTATGTTGGGCCCGGAGACGTGGGTAAGGGAGACCCGGGACGACTATGGGGTCGCCGGTTATTACCCATGTGCACGCTCTCATTTGAGATATTCACGTGCGACCCTTGGAGGTTGGGAAGGCGTGGTATCTTAAGCCTTTGGTAGACAATCGGGGAAGGCATATCGTGGGTTAGCTACCTCGTATGTGTTAATAATGTAGGTGAGAGGGTTTAATTCTCAAAACGCCATGGATGTGGGGTTGGAATTATGTTATAAATTCGGTTTTATGTTAGGTTTTGAGGAGTTAGGGGAAGTCCGTACTCGTCGGACGTTTGTTTATGTTATGTATTGATAGGATATGGATCGAGACAGGTTTTCTTTTGTATTATATGTTATCTTTTGGAAAATGATTTCGTATAAAAAACCCTAGCCTCGATTCGTGACTATCCTTTTGTTATATGCTCTGTTATACTTATACGTGTGTAAGTGTGCGTTTAGCCCCCTCACTCAGCCGAGTTTTGACTGACCCTCCTTTTTCCTACCTTCAATTACAGGTTGTCTCGAGCTAGGCAGAGAAGTGCTTCGAGTCTTGTCGTACTGCTAGTTTAGGTCGAGTTGCATTCATATTTCCTGCCTTTTGAATACTCTTCTCATGTATGTGCTATTGGAATTGTATATTTGCAGAATTATGAACTTTTGATGTATATTTTTGACCCTTTTGGGCAGTGAGGTCATGTATATGATAAATGTGCGTATATGTTTGAGCTAGTTGGATCTTGTTTGCTGCTTCCGCATACTTATATGTTTGTCTTGCGTGCTCTGTTTGAGTTTTAGCCTCACTTAGCCAAGTATGTGTGTATAGGTTCCCCTTCGCTTAGACTTGGGCTTATGTATGGAAATCCATTTCGTATGTGGGTTCAAGTTTGGGTGCGGGGGATGTGGTGGCCCACCGCTCCGGGCGTCACATCTTAAAGTGGTATCAGAGCTCTTGGTTGCAAAAATGGAGCTCTAGAGTCGTGTCGGGTCTGTTTAGGTCGTACGGCTTAGGATAACGAGGTTATGTGCATTTATGTGATTATTTTACTTATTTTCTTGTTAATTGTGCACACAAACATGTACTGACCCTTACGCATATGAATTGGAATCTTTTGTTTTGTAGAAATTATGCCTCCCCGGAGGTACCACCGAGATAGATCTCCGGAACACCGTCATCACCGGAATCGTTCTCCACAACATGAAAATAATAATCCACCACCACCACCTCAAATGGATTCAGGCAATTTCATGGAAAGGCTTGCCGTGTTTTTGGAACAAATGGCTCAAGAAAGGAACAATGCTCCTCCAGCTGGAAATCATGGAGGAGATCCCATTACTGCTACTCTTCGGGAATTTAAGAATCAAAACCCACCGGTCATCATGGGTGGAAATGACGTACAAGCGGAGGAATGGTTGGTTCAGACCAATCGAATTTGGGTCCTTATACCTTGTGGACAGATGGAGAAGCTGCAATGTACTCTCGCTATGATCCAAAGTCCAGCCTACAATTGGTGGTCGAGCATGCAAGGTAAGTTGGAGGCTTTAGGAGAGGAGTTTACCTGGGAGGTATTCGTTCGAGAATTCAAGAACAAATATATTCCCAAGGCTACAAGGAACCGGCGGTTGAGGGAGTTCATGGACCTTAAATAAGGGAGCATGTCCGTCACGGATTATATCAATGAATTTGAAAGGCTCTCTCGTTGTGCCCCTTACATTGCCAATGACGAAGAAAACAAGGTTTCTCAATTCCTCCAAGGACTTCGGGAGGATATGAAAGACGCTTTAGAGGCTTATAACACGAGCACTTAGCAAGGTCACGAATAAAGCTCTAAGGGTAGAAGAGCGTGTTTTGATGAGGAGGAAGAGTACACATACCGGGCAAGGTTTTAGCTCGGGGAATTTCAACAAGTTCGGAAAGAGGCCGACATTCCAAAACATTTCAACAAGCCAAGCCTCAAAACAAGCAACCCCAACCCGTAGGACCCAATCAACCGAATCGACCCTTAGCACTTCCGGCTCCACCTAAGGTGTAATGTACATATTGCAAGGGTCCTCATCACATGGATAATTGTTTCAAGCTTCGTAAGAGGTGTTTTGTTTGTGGATCCCCGGAGCATATGGTGAGTACGTACCCGAAGAAGAAAGATAACCCGAGGCCTACAATTCAAGACAGGGCTTATGCATTGCGTGGTGAGGAAGAGGAAGCGGTGGAAATCGACCCAAATATCATGATTGAAGGTACTATAAGCATTCATGGCACTACATTACATGCATTATTTGATCCCGGGGCCACTCATCCTTTATTTCCCGGGACATTGCTTCTTCTATATGCTTGCCTGTTTCTTTATGTGCACATGATTACGTGCTTAGCTCTCCTCTTGGTGGTAGTTTGGTAACTTGCAGGGTTTTTCGGGGTTTTCTGGTGAGCTTCGAAGGTCGGTTTTCTTTGCAGATTTAATAGAAATGCCAATGCAGAGATATGATGTGATCTTAGGAATGGATTGGTTATTTGAACATGGGTCTCAGATGGATTGTAGGGAGAAGAAAGTTTCTTTCGGTTTAGTAGTGTTTAAGGGTGAGATGGTGAAGTCAAGCCCGTTTATTTCCTTTGTTGAGGCTAGTAAACTGGTCTAAGATGGTGCGACATGTTTTGTGGCCTACCTTTTGCATAAACCGAAAGATCAGGCCAAACTTGAGGAGACAGAGGTCGTGCCACATCCCCCGCACTAAGACCCAGACCCGGTCACGAAATGGAAAGTTCATGCCCGAATCCGAATCAAAGCGAACGGGAGACCAACTCACACACTAGGCTAGGCGGATCTAACTCGACAGACTCAGAGCGCGGAAGCAATTTAAACAATTATCATCAGATAGCGGAAGCAATTAAATCAACATACAAAATAAGTGATGGGTTCAACTAGCATAGATACCTAGTCCCGAATATCAACATACATAACAGGTGACGGGTTCAACTAGCATAGGTACCTAGTCCCGAATCTCAAATCATTGCAACATAATAAACCAACATAAGTATCAGCAGAATAGCTAATTACATCCAAATGCTAGCATACTAACCCCACACGGGTTTAAGTCTGAGTAGAGCATAAAGCATAATCTGCAAAAGTGAAATAAGAATACATAACATAAATAGAGTATGTGACAAATGCATCTTAACACCAACTAAACCGACAAGTGTGACCCAGAAGACTCACATCTGCCTAGCTCAAGCCAAAAGGAAACCTGCAACTAAAAGATAAAATGAGGTGTCTGTCAACTGACTGAGTGAGGGGGCTAACGCACACCCACTGTATATATATATAGCACAGCACGTAACAGAAGGGTGGACTCATGAATCGGGGATAGTTGTTGCATACCAGAACATTTCAAAACAACCCAAAATATATATAGGTATAAGTTTAGAAACCATTTTCAGAAAGACACTACCCCAATTCATAATTCCCAGACAGAACAGAACATATGCTCGGCTAGTACGAGCTTCCAACCTTTACTCCTCAGAACAGATCAAAACATAAACACAAAATCCAATCCAACCGTCACACCAATGATGGAGGGGATGTACCGTCCCCAAACCATCCAGAACAGACAAACCCTCAAGGGGTAGCGAACCCACAAGAGTCCTCCCCGGCTGTACACCGAAGGCTCAAGATATCACGCCTCCCCTATCTCCCTGAGTCGCACAATGATATCTCAAATGGAGACTATGCACAGGCCGAGCCCTGACGGCCCTATACCGTCCCAGGGATTCCTTACCCATAGCTCCTCGGATCCATAACAGAACAGAACAGAACAGATACCATATATCATGGCTAACTCGCTACAGAACGGATCATAACATAACATAACTTTTCAAAATAGCTTACATATGCTTTCATATCTAATTTTCCAAAACAGAGCTGATTCACAAGGTCATAAACATATCATATCCAACACATACGTATTTATAATAGATATACTCGCATGCAAGGGTTGAAATTAGCATATTAAGGCCATAGGTCGCATAATTATACAAAATCCTAAACCTCACCTCGTAATAGTAGAGTTTGAGAGTGTGAAGGGCCAAACACTCTAAACCTCGGGCCCACCGGTACCACCAAACTCTGTGACAAGACATATAGAAGCCCAGACTTAGACTCTATATGAACCAAACAAGACGCACGGCGTTACTCAACATGATCGTGGTTATGCATAAGTGTTCATGTTGTGCTTGGATAAGGTTTCGTGGTCATTCAAGGCATATCAATGCTCAACAAGGTCATATTTACAAGCAACCAACACGCAATTCCATATCCAAAGATGCAAGATCAATTTAGGAAGTCAATGTATTCACAAAATGCATATTAAATCATCCAATGGCACAGGGTTCAATTATAATGTTACAATTAAGCATCAAGTTCATGTCGAGTTATAAAGTGCATAAGTAAGAGCAACTTGATCATATAAACATACAAAGTTGTTGTATGTAGATGGCATGCTTGATACAATTAAAGAGTGCATCTAATTCATTTAAGATCATACTTTACAACTTCACAACATGTTTGGTACACAAGCTCAAGTCACATTCATAGTTTCATAAATATTACTCTTACATCCCCTAAGTTATTTACTAAGCATAATTGTTCGTTTAAAGTGTTTATACAATTATTCAACTAGGAATTAATTACTTACAAGCATGATAATTATCAATTTATCGTAATTCATAATATACCATTTTCGAGTAGTAAGAGTAAATCAAGATATTACAATTCTAACTCCTATCATGCATCAAGTCTCAAGTTGTTCAAGCATCTTTCATGTATCTCAATTTTATATTTGAAACACAATTTACAACAAACATAACATTGAGAACGTCTCAAATTCATATAGAGAAATCACAACATGTTCGTTCTTCTAAAATATCATTCAAGTTCATTTAGTCACATAAAAGATTAGTTTCTAAATATGACACTAACACCCCTTTCATATCTAAACACATAGCATAAATTCATCACATCGGGGTTCAAATTGTAAATCGAAACATTCATGCATATCACAATCCATTCAATACATGTTTTCATATATGATTGGAATACATCTCGATCAACAAACCAACAATAAACAATTTATTTGCACTTAAAACAATTAATTCAAATAATCACAATTACGCAAAATAATTCGTAATAAATAGATCGAGTGTCCGATTAACGAACGGAAAGTAGCATTGAACTCACCACTACGAGACGAACATTCTGACCAGGCGCCGCCGGAACGACACCATTGTAGCTGCCGGAATTTGGCCGGACCGCCGCCGAAGGTCGCCGGAAAAATCCCGAAAAATCAGTCCTGAATGAAGTCTTCGTGCCCGTTCCGAATCCTCGATCAATTTCTGTAAATTCCAAGCCGATTGTCCTAGATCTGAAATCTAAGAACACGAAAACCCTAAATCTTCAAACTCAAATTACTTCCAAACCGGTGAACCAAAATGCGATCCGTAAAAGGCATTGTCTTACCCGTGACAAGCTCTTCGAAAGCCCTAAGGTAGCTCATCGGAAAAATCCTCGGAGCTAGCGCCGCCGTTGCACCGCCACTATGCCGCGATCTGCCACCAAACCACCGAATCTGGAGTCGCGTGATCATAGGCCACTAGTTCTCGTCGTTCCGAACAACTTTTGTGAAGAGCCCGAGACCAAAAGATGGCCGGAAAAGGCCCCCGTTGGCCGCCGAAGTTTTTGCAGCCTCCCACGTCACCGGAACCACCACCTACAGCCAAGATCTGGTGAAACTGATGCCAGAAATGAACTCAGGGGGTCAAAAAACCTTGGAAACCATCAAGCCCCGTCGAAAACCACCGCCGGAAGGCGGCGAAACCCGCCACTACAGTAACTCACGCCGCCGCCGCGAGCTTTGGGCGGCGCGTGCTGCGCCGTCTCTCCTCCGATGGCCGCACCGCCGACGTCAACCACTGCACCGGGAAGTCCTCTTTTTGGGCATGGGGCGCGTGCACCGAGAAGAGGGCCGGAAACCGCCGCGAAGTGGCGGCGGTCTAACACCTCCGTCGCTGCTACTGAAATCCGACCATAACTCCACCACCGTTCATCGTTAGGCCATGAAATTGGTACTCTTACGTCGGTCTCACCGAGATAATCGAAATGGACTATTCGTTTGTTGAATTCCGTCGAGAAACGATCGAGTTATGGGCTCGTAACCGAAGCCGCGTATAGTACCCGCGGGAGAGAGAGTGGGAGAGGAGAGAGAGAGAAGAGAGAGAGAGAGAGAAAAGAGATTGGGAGAAATGTGTCTTGTACACAAGCTATATACAACCAGGTATCCTTATCGCGTAGCAAAGAGAAATATCGCATACAAATAATCGTAAATAAAATTGGTAAAGTTACGACTAAACATTCAAGCTCCGCATAACTTTTATAAATTAAAATGAAAGAGAGAGATTTACCAATTAGAGTTTAATTCAATTTAATTTTAGAAATCTTTCGTACAATTTAACGACACTCGTAAACACATGATTGACAATTAATCTCAAGGAATTCAAGTAAACCGAAATTAAACAAGTTAAGCAACATAATGGATTTAAAAGCAACTTGACAATTATTTCATGGAATAAATTTGAATTAAATCAAATTAGACAGTTAGGGTTAAATATGCGCGTAATTAATCAAGTTGACAATTAATCTTAGAATAATTCGAATGATCACATATTAAATTGGATTTACATTTAATCACATAATTCAAGAACTCTTAAATTAAACACACACAAGTGTAGAGACTTACTTGTAAATGTCGTCAGGATGCCTTTTGAGAATACGGGGCGTCACAGTGCGAGAGTATACCGATGTATTCCCTGAGACTTTGGGTTCTTTACCGCCTGATAGGGACATGGAGTTCGTAATCGACCTTTATCCCGGAACAGAGCCTTTTTCGAAGACTCCCTACAGAATGCCTCGTGCTGAGTTAAAGGAGTTAAAGACGCAGCTTGATGAACTTCTAGCTTGCGGGTACATTCGTCCGAGTACTTCTTCGTAGGGTGCTCCCGTTCTATTTGTAAAGAAGAATGATGGAACGTTACGGATGTGTATCGATTACCGGGAGTTGAATCGGATAACCGTGAAGAATAAATACCCTTTGCCTCACATCGAGAAGTTATTCGACATTCTGCAGGGTTCTAAAGTTTACTCCAAGTTAGATTTGAGGCAGGGTTACTATGAGCTGCGAATTAGGGAGGAGGATATTCCGAAGACTGGTTTTAATACGTGATATGGGCACTTTGAGTTCGTTGTTATGCCGTTTGGATTAACTAATGCTCCAGCCGTATTTATGGATATGATGCACCGAGTGTTCAGGCCATTTCTTGACAAGTTCGTGGTGATTTTTATAGACGACATTCTGGTGTATTCTAGATTGGCTGAAGAGCATGCACAGCATCTTTAGATCGTCTTGGAAACTTTGAGGGAACACAAGTTGTATGCGAAGTTTAGTAAGTGCGAATTCTGGATCTATCGAGTTATGTTTTTGGGTCATATTATTTCAGGTGATGGGATTGAAGTTGATCCATCTTAGGTTGATGTTAGGAATAGTGCCCTTAAAGCAGATGTTTGCTTTACTATTTCCTTGTAAAATCACGAACAGTCTTTGAATAATAAACGAGATGATTTTGTTCATAGGCAATCACTTCTTTATGTGCTTATTTATGTCTGTTTGGGTTGACTGTATTTTAGATGTATTGAACTCCCCTAATTTGATGAGGCCGTTGAGAACTTTGTCGTTATGGGAACGGCACATGAAACAAGTTCTTAACTCCATAGGCGAGGATTAGAAAATTCTCCAAGTCAATGAGTCCGACAGACAGTGGGAGTGTCGACCTTAACTCTGCTGAGACTTGCTTATGTGATTATGTCCTTTTGAAGGATCACTCAGTTTCATGGAGTGATAAGTGCATACGTTGATACGTTCATAATATATAAGGGTGATTGTTACAAGAACTTCATCACTGAGATGTCCCGCGTGAGAACATTCCTAAATGGGAAAGGAAGTTTCCTGAAACTTCCAGATTAAGAAATATCTCACAGGTCAATGACGTGATTCATTAATCCTTAGACTTGAGATTCTATAATATCTCATATGAGCTAACTCTGTAATCTTTGGTATAGGCTCAAAAGGGTGTCGCCATATAGACACCTGAACCACAGCCTATGTTGGGATTACACAAGTGGCATATGTAGAATTAGTAGAATCGATAAAGGACCTACACTTGTTAGGAACAAGAATGATCTCTTACTGATTGAGTTGTTCGTAGTCCATTAAACATTAAACCCTTGGCCAAGGTGGATAAAAGATCAAGACATCTAGAAAATGGGGTTTTCTAGGATTGAGATCGAAATGGATATGAAACGAACTTAACTTTAAAGATCAAGAATATTTGGGCTCTGAGAATATTCCCATGCCTTAGTTCTTGATTGAGAGATGGAGTTGTAGGAGGATCATATTTCAGTGATTGTCATTGACTGAAAGGTTCTTCGATTCATTTCGTTATTCGGCTAGGGGTCACACACCTATTGCTAG
Organism: Lantana camara; assembly: GCA_037501455.1. Lineage (NCBI taxonomy): Eukaryota > Viridiplantae > Streptophyta > Magnoliopsida > Lamiales > Verbenaceae > Lantana > Lantana camara. The sequence continues at coordinate 67,438,801 of CM074856.1, forward strand.
ATTACGGTAGTGTGATCTGTGAAGTGATTAATTAATTAGGGAATTAATTAATTACTGTCACTGCTAATCGAATAATGAACCTAAAGGGTCACACACAAATTCCAGAACACGAGGGTTATGGTAGGATGTTAATATGATTAATGAAGGATCAAAATAGTTGATCAAAATGGGCATAAAACGAAGCTGATGCCACGTGTCACGTACACGTGGCTTCACGCGTGTCCCATTTTGTGTGATTTATTCACATGCGAATTCTTTTCTAGAATTAATTAATTAAATTGTAATTAATTAATTTTAGTCTTTTAATTAATATTGAATTAATTGTTAAGACTATTCTCAAATAAACTTAACCCAATCAATAATTAATTGGGAATTAATTTATTTATTGAATATTGACTTTTAACTTTAGGAAAGTTGAGAAGTCCAACTTCCTATTGTAGGAGAGAGAAGGTTATTCTTGCAAGACTTGGAGAACAAGTTGGGAACTTTTTTTCTCCAATTAAATTAATAATTAAATTAGTTAATTAGTGAGCAAGAAAACAAAGCCCATTGGTTTAAGAAACCCTAATAGGGTTCGAACCACCTAGTATTTATACTAGGGGTGGTGCTTCTCTTAATCTTTAAACCAACACTCACGAAGTGTTAAGTTTTTGAGAAAAATAAAAGAAAAGTTTTCAAAGCAAAAATTATCCTAGCCTTAACACAAGCCATAGAACCAGCATTCTCACTCACTTGATCGTGTTCTAGGTCTGGTGTGGATATGCTTTGGAGGGCTTTTACTTTAGAGTCTTATTCGAAGGCCGTTCGAGGGATTTCACTTGAAGGGTGTTCGTTAGCCGGTAACGACATCACTAGAAAGCTTCTATCATTGTAAGTTTCTAAAACACCCAACGTTACAGTACGAAAATTGTAAGGCAACGATTAAACTTTTGGAAAATTTTAAAATTCCGCTGCTCAACTCTTCCGTGTTTTCCAACAAGTGGTATCAGAGCCACCTTGCAACGTTCGTATTGTATCTTTATTGCTTTTGGAATTTCGCTGAAAATTCTTGAATTTGAGTATATGTTATGTATTCATGGTTTTTGTTTGAAATTCGAATTTGTCGGATCAAAACTGTTTCTTGAAAATTTTATGAAAATTATTTCCTGATTAATCTAGTTTTAAACTTTTTTAATTCAGATTGATTTGAACTATTTTAATTCGAAACGAAAATTGGAATTTTTTTGAAATTGCGATACGAAAAACGGGAACAGGAGCACAGCCGCACGCCTAGCGCGCGGCCTAGAGCGACTCATACATGGGGTGGCGAAAACCGCCCCGCCATGTTTGCACCCACCTGGGCGATGGCAGCTAGGCATGCTGGGACTGCGCCCGCGATGCCCGGCAGCCCTACGCATCCCGCTCGGGACAAACCCCCCCCGCCCAGCAGCCCTCCGCGCGACACGCTGATACCGCGCTAGGCGGGTGCGCAGGCCTGCACGTTGGTGCGCGGGGCTGCCCGTCCCTGGCCGGTAGCCGCGCGGGTTGTGTGCTCGGTGCTGCCCGCTCTCGCGCGCCTTTTGCTCGCGCTTGCGGGCGGCGGCCGCGCACCTCGCATTAGCTGTCCCGAGACACCTTTTCGTATCGTGTTTTCGGTTTCTTAAAATCCCTAAAATCTGATTTTATTTTAAAATTTGATTTTAATTTTATAAAATTATTTATTTGATATAATTATAAATTTTGGGATTTTGTGAATTAAAGTCATGTTCTAATTTTTCGAGAAAATAATAAATATCACTTTGAATGATATTTTAGACAAAAAATTTAATTTTGAATTAATTGTTGGTTTGTCTAGATCCGGTGATTCGATTTTGAATAAATTCTTGAATAATGAACTGTATTCAAATTACTTAAGTTAGTTGTAACTTGAAGTCAAGGGAATTTTAAATTTAATTGGTAAATTTAAATTCAAGCGGAATCATGCTAGTTTAGGTGATCATGGGTTAGTCTTATGTATGGTTTTATATTCTACACATGGATGATTTCAATTGGGGTCGGAGCCCCATAGTTGTGCGTTTTCAATTGGGGTTAGAGCCCTACTTATGTGCATACTGTTATGTGTTTTTTATGTGGCTTTCCTTATTATTGTTTTTGGGTCGGGGTATGCCCCGTGTACTTGTCTATGGTCAATATGAAAATTGAGCCATATTACTTTATGTAAAGAGAGTAGAACTTAGGAAGTGAGGTTTTTATTTTCATTTTGGAGACAAGCACCCATTGAATAAGAAGGATCCACAAGGAGCACTTTAAGAACAGTGGCCATAAGAAGACCCCTCAAAATGTTTAAGAGGGTTTCTATTAAATGTAATAGATAGGGCGTTTTTCCATTAAATTCTGTACCCATATGTGATATGAATTGTCTTATGTGGCATGAATGTTAGAACTAGCTATTTTGGAGTGGCTCCCAAAATCACATATAAGATAGGATACCCATGATCATCACATAATTAGTGTCATGCAAGGACATGTTATCCGTTAATTGCTTCTGTGATGCATTTTATGTGAAACTGCATTAAACAAGACAATTAAAATTTGGATAACATTATATGTTGGTGAGGCCATTCGAAAATCCCATTTAAATATTGAGCAACATTCAAATAAATAGGTGTTTTATCACGGTAATAAAATTCCTAGCATTCCATCAATAGGATTTAGGTCTTAATAAGTGAAACTAATTGCTGTCTCACGAGTCGTGGGGTAATTAGTGTAGCTTATTAACTCTTAGTTTCCTGATTAATTATTTAAATAATTAATATTTCTTGACCATTTAAGAAGGGGCGATGTCTCACGAGTCGTGGGTCGTTTCGGGCTAAGTTTGGTTGAGATCTTATAATTGATGGTCCTGCTCAACACTAAAGTAGATATAGATGTCTCACGAGTCGTGGGTCCATGATTGAAAGATTAGTGATACAAAATTATTACTAGGAATTCCATGGGGATGGAATCGGCAATTCGTACCCACCTAAAGATTCTTAGACCTTTGGATGTCTCACGAGTCGTGGGTCTAAAAATAAGAATGCTTGGGATCCTAGTACCCATTCGGAAAATAAGTTTCTTCTAAAGTCGTTGGGATTTCTAGACTTTCTAAAAACAGTGGGAGAACATACTTCTAAAGACCTTGATAATATGTAATCGTTATTATTTAGCATGCTCATGATTTCTCTGTTTTTCCATTTAGGTTGTAGTTCTGTGATTCTCTACAATTGAAATGCCAACCAAAAACCCTTTGGTATCCATCCTCGAATCAAATAAGTTGACGGGGCCCAATTACTCTGATTGGCTTCAGAATCTAAAGATAGATTTAGATTCTGAAAAGAAAAGATATGTTCTCTTCGAGGGAGAGCCTGTCGCTGAAGGCGAGGCTCTGACTCGGGCCGAAAGAGAGAAGATTGCGAAATGGTCTGAAGATAATCTTCAAGCTCGTTGCCTCATGTTGGCCAACATGTCTCTGGACATGCAAAGGCAACATGAGTCCATGGAAAACGCTTGGGAGATTTATAACCATCTCGAGCAATTGTACCACCCCAAAGAGTGTGTTCTAAGGTACAACACCTCTAAGGAACTCTTTCATCTCAGAATAAAAGAAGGTACAAGTGTCCATGAGCACGGTCTCAAGTTTCTTGCTTTGAACGAGAAACTGACCTCCATGGAAATGCCACTGAGTGAAGAACTCGTTGTGGACTTGTTGCTCGCATCCCTTCCACCATCATTCAATCCTTTCGTGCTAAACTTCAACATGAATCATCCTCATGCTACTGTAGGTGAGCTGATTAGTCAACTTGTGACTGCTGAAGACACGATAAAGAAGGATCGCAAAGTAATGATGGTCAATTCCTCTTCTGGGCCTTCTAAAGGCAAAGGGAAGAAAGTTCCCAAGAAGAAGGGATCTCTTAAACCCGATGGAGGGGTTCAAAAGAGAAAGGCCAGGAAGAGAAAAGATCAGAGAGAGGACGTTTGCCATCATTATGGCAAGAAAGGGCATTTGTAGCACCCGAGCGCAAGGTACTGTTGTGTACAGAAATTGCATGGTTTTGAGTGTAATTTGATTATGTTTTTGGTACCGTTTGATGTGTTTATGTATGTATTTTGCTCCGTTTAGGTGATTTTAGAGTTGGAGTTACGAAACGGTGAAGCGAAGAAATTTCACGCATTTTTGGAGGAGAATGTGGTAACTCCTGTTACCACTTAGGAGTTCAATTGTTGTAACCCCCGTTACAAGACACAGGAGTGGAGCTTTTGGCGAGAGAAGAGGGGTAACGCCCGTTACCCCTATGCAGAAGGAAATTGGTAATGCCCGTTACCACTAATAAAAACGTTACTGCGATTTCACCAGTAACGGACGTTAACAATAATGGTACATGGAGAGGTAACGCCCATTACCTAGGGCGGTGAGAATTAGTTGGGCTGTTATATTAGTGCGTTTTGGAGTCTTTTTCGGAGAGCTTTTCTTCTAGGTCGTGACCTAGGGTTTGGAGAGAAGACAAGGAGTTTCAAAAGTTTTTCAGAGAATTCAAGAAGACGAAAGGATTGAATTCTTAGAACGATCTTTGGTTTTATTATTGCTTTAATTTACAAACTAATTCCTTTGAGCTTAGGTTTTGAGTAGTTTTCGTATGTTAGATTCGTTTTTAGATATTACTGAATGTTTGCGTTTTTGTTTTTGAGACTTTGTTTAGAATTGATGAATATGATTTATTTTAATGCAATTTCCTTTAGTTTTATGAGTTTTGTTTTAATTATGAGTAGCTAATTCTCTAAGGCAAGGGGGAGTGATGATGATTGCATGATAGATGTTCGATATGATGCTTGAATGACGTGTTAATTCTTAGGTTGAAAACAGATTTGAATTGACTTGCGATGGCCTGATCACCCTTAGCATGTGTCATAATTGCCTATAGATCGAAAGAGGGATGGTAATTTAGATGGTTTTCATAACTTGTAAGTTGTAGGATACAAAGAGATTTGGTCCTAGCTTATACAACAGTAATCTTATTCCATGCCGAGCCGCTAGAATATTGAATTGCACTAGTCTTGTTCCTATGGTTTAATTAACTATTGGTGATTGCGAGAGCAACATTGAACACTAATTAAGCACTTGGTTACACCTTGAGAGAGGGTAATACAAATATAAGTGACTAAGTTGTAGAATTACACTTGTCAGACGAGTATCGTATCAGCTCTTGATTGTATGATTCATTACTTTTCCCCTGCCTGTTTAGTTTACTGAAGTTAATTCATGTGTTTTAGTATTACTTGTGTCAAATTCTAGTTAATTGTAATTTCTGCTTTAGTAGATTAATAGATAACAACACCAATTACTTTTCGTTCAGTCTTTAGATTAGAGAGAAGTATAGAGTAGTGATTGATTTCCCTTCCCTGTGGGTTCGATCCTATTGTGCTACGCGTATGTTAATGTACACTTGCACGATTGGTTTTTAACTGTTGTAAAATCATACAACAAGTTTTTGGTGCAGTTGTCGGGGAAGGCGTTTTAAGTCAATATTACTCAATTATTTTGATCTAGTGCTTTAGACTATTATTTTACTTTGTGTTCATTATCTTTGTCACTGTGGAATTGGACTGAGGATTTCTTTTTCCTTTGTGTAGGTTTACGGTGCATGCGAAGATCTCAAGATCCAGAATTAGTACCATACGATCCGGAAATCGAGAGAACACTGAGTGCTATTTGGAGGAGGCATAAGAAGGAGAAGAAATCGATTACTTTAACGATGACTGAACCAGACCCACCACCACCACCGGCCATTAGAGATTATAATGTGCCACAGGCTGGAGCAATTCAAACTGCAGCCCGTCCCCCGATTGCAGCAAATAACTTTGAGATCAAACCAGCTATCAAAACTTACTGTAAAATAATCAGTTTTCAAGATTACCACTGGAGGATCCGACATCACATCTTGAGTATTTTCTTGAAGTGTGTGATACCTTCAAAATTCACAATGTCACTACTGATGCTATCCGTGTTAGGTTTTTTCCTTTTTCACTTAGGGAACGAGTTAAATCATGGTTGAGTACTGTCCCAAATGAATCCTTTCAGACTTGGGCAGCATTATCTCAGGCTTTCGTAGCCAAGTTCTTTCCACTTAGCAAAACCACGAAATACAGGAATGGCCCCAGGTTGCAAAATCTGGGTTCAGTGTCGTTTTGTGTCTGTCTAGGTCGTAGCGCATAGGACAATGTGGTTAAGTGAGTGCATTCGCATCGGATTTGTCAAGTTATGCATTAGATTTTCTTAACACTTATTGATTTTACAACGTGCAATGCATTGCATTTCTTAATTGCAATTACTTGACGTGATTATGTGGCATATTCATATACTAACCACATGCATATATTTATTTTGTAGTTGTGAAAATTTCAGGATGCGACCACGTCATCAAGGTCTCAATCAACCATCACCTCCGCATCACTACAATCAAGAGCAACCACGTGCCGAAATGCAACCTATGAATTCCATGGCGGATTTATATTGAGACTTCAGGATATTCGTTCCTCCCCAATTCCGTGAAGGTGATGACATTCGGGCCGAAGAGTGGTTATCCGTGGTTGAAAGCATTTTTGAAATATGGTCATGCAACTCACAAGATATGGCACGCCTTGCTATATTACTTCTACAAGGACAAGCAAGGCAATGGTGGAAATGAGTTGCCCCGCAATTTGAAATCACAAGTGAATGATTGACTTGGGATACCTTCATCCAGGAGTTTAGAAAAAGGTACGCACCGGCCACCCTACGGGACCGTGGGTTTGAAGAATTTCTTGCTCTCAAGCAAGGAGGCAGAACGGTCATGGAGTACATCGAAGAATTCGAGAGGCTAGGTACCTATGTGCCTCATATTATGAGTAATGATGAGATGAAGACCCGGTATTTTATGGAAGGCCTTCGGGATGAGTTCAAGGAGGCTTTAATTGCGCAGAATACGAGCACCTGGGATAAAGCTACAATAAAAGCTTCGAGGGTTGAGAATCGAAGATTAACAAGAGGAAAAGAAGAAGAGGATTCGGTACTGAGAAATGAATTGAGATTTTGCTCCAACCTTCAAGTGGGAGAAAGATTTCAACATTCCGGTATCCAAGCCAAAAAGAAGATCCGTGGGAAGAAGCATAAGGTCGGGAATTCTTCAAGAACAAAGAGAGAGCCTCAACCGTGTGCATATTGTGGAGGAACTAATCACGCCTACAACATGTGTTGGGATCGATTGAAGAAGTGTTATGCATGCGGGTTAAAGGATCACAGGGTCTCAGAGTGTGATCAATCAAGGAATCACAAACAATGGGAACGAAATCAAAGGCTTCAAATTGGACACCAACAAGAATTTGAGGATAGAGGTATTCAAATTCATGGCACGTACATTTACGACGTATTTAAATTATTGCTCTTACTACTTGTTTTGGTGTTATAAATATTTCTTGTGGCATTTTATGTGTCTGAGTGATAAATATGTGTTGTATTCTATTTGCACTTTAATTTGGCATGCATGTTCGATGTTTAAATTTTAGCATGGTACCCCCCTCATGTCACGAAGTGTGGTTCAACGGGAATAAAGAAAAATGGGTTGAAGATAAAGAAGTGGTTCGAGGATCTTTAGGAAATGGTCAAGAGTAGGGAATTGGAGTACTTGGGAGAAAAGCTAGGATTGGAGAAAAGCTACCCTACCGGGTTAGAGCACTATTCATCGGAATTTCCTAAGCGGTCCAACCACGTTAAAAACTCAACTCGTATCAAAATAAAAACTCGATTTGGAACTTGGAGATGAAGAAGATCAACCCTATGAAGGTGACCTCTATTTAACCATAACCTTGGAGAAGTGGAATTTAAGGAAACATTTGAAGGCCCATTCGGGTATTCCAAGAATTCTAGGAATTCAAAGAGGAAAGGTGATGATCATGAAGATTGGTCTTATATTCAAAAAAAAAAAAAAAAAAAAAAGAAGAAGAAGAAAGAGAATTACCGTGGGGGAAGATAATTTCACACTCCAAAAGAAACTCTGTGGGACAAGAATGATTATTAGGAGCGAGGTCAATTTTGGTATTTCTACAAATATACACATACGGGCAAGGAACTTTGAGCTATGAGAATGTCGATGCTTCACCGGGGGTTAATGGATTGTGTGAAGGATCTTACCAAATAACTGAAGTCCGAGGAGTTCAACTTTGGGAAAAGCAAGAATTAGACCAAGAGAACACTCAAGAATAGAAGATGGGATTCGAGGAATTATCAAAAGCTAACCCAATAACCATAGGATGAAGTCCGGGATGATAAATGAAGCTGGAAGTGAACTACAAATCTCGAGGCATAAATGTGGACAAGGAACCTTAGCAAAAATCCAATTTCTTTAAGAACAAGCTTCCCAATACTTCGGTGAACGGTGCATCAAACATACATGTCACGTGTATCATGCATATTTGAGTTTGTTTTGTAATTATTTTATTGCCTTGTTGTTGTTTTTGGTGAGTGGTTTTGAGAGTTCGAGATTTGTTGTTTTCCCGGTAAGATGAGGGTCGAGCCTTGCAACGAGATCAACAACCTTTTTTTGAAGATTTCAGTGGTGTGAAAAGGGTCCGGATGTTTAACACTTCGGACTTTAGATCGTGGATGATGTAGATTCGGTTAGAGCTTGGTTGTAGAGAGGCATGAGTTCGATAACTACGCCAATCGTGGAATACCGAACCTTAGAGTTGACTCAATTGAACTTAAACGATGAGAGTTGAATCTACCTGAGGCCCTCTTTATCGTGCGAGTCAACCGAGCAATTCATGACCTGATCGATTTGAAGATTCAGACCCCTTGTGCTTGAAGACCTTTCTCGAGCTAACCCTCGTCGGGATGTCATGAACCCTGAACGTGGGTGAATACGGAAAGTTGTTCGAGCTTGAAACTCGAGCAGATGAACCTGGGGACCAGGTTCTCTTAAGGGGGGGAGATTGTGACGCCCCACCTTGCAGCTTTCCAGGTACTGCGTCACGAGTGAGTTTAATTCCGTAATTTCTGTAAATTATGTGATTTGCATGTTTAGGTGTCAACGTGAATTTTATTTCATTATGTGCGCGTTAGAATTTAATTAAATGTTCTTAGGCCCAATTGCCCAATATTTGTAAATTAAGGGACCTAATTTTAATTAGGATGTTTTGGCCTTTATGGCTATTTTGAGCTCGGGAATTCGAATTCGAATTTTGACCTTACCATTAAATTCATTTCGACGATTCGGATTTATTGGAATTAACCTTTTATTTTTCTAAAGCCGTTTGATAGCCCTACCGTTTTAAAATCCGAACCTTATGGACTGGATCTTTTGGACCCGACCCGTTTTCTAGCCCGACCCGTTTCTCACCTTAAGAGATGAAATATCTCCTCTCCTCCTTCATTCTTGCTTCACGTTTCAAAAGGGGGGAAAAGAAGAGAAGAATGGCCATTTTTCACCCCAATCTTTGAGCTCAAGATTTCGACTTCCTCTCTCGTCCAATCAACGATCCAAGGTAAGCAATGTGATCCTCTCATTACGTACTTTGATTCTACCGATTAAATCTTATTCTCTTTGCTTGTTTTCTTGCTCTTGGAGAAGATGATGAATAGTGGGGGTTTCGTGTTTTCGGTGTTCGGGTTTATTTCGAGGTTTCATTTGTGCTTTAGCGTGTTTACGTGTGTTATTTGATGTTATGTGTTCGTTTTGTGCCTTTTTTGTGGGGTGTGGGTTCGATTTTTTGCGTATCAGTAGCCATGGATATGCTGCTGTGAGCTTGGTCACGCCCGCGACCGTTTTTAGGCATGATTTGGTCGCGGCCGCGACCGTCATGCCGAGAGAGGGTCTGTTTTGCCTTCGCGGCAGCGACTGGTTTTCAGTGCAATTTTGTCGCGGCCGCGACGCCCTCATACGTGATCCGTTTTGCCTAATTTTGGACTGTAGAAACCTTTTTGAGTTTAGAACATTCTCCGTTGGAATCACCTTAAAATTCATTCTAGATTGTGAGTTACAACCGTTTTAATTTGGTGTCGCCACTTCACCGAGATTCTGCATTCGTTCAACTTCAAACCTACGCCATTTTTTCCTCGCTTTGAATCATGATTCAAGCCACCTACAATTTGAAAGATCTATGTGTCTAGTTTCATTTCCAAGAAACAAAACACAATTCCCATTTCTCAATCTCAAGTTATACCGGTTTTTCTACAGCTTATCTGTTTCGAAAAACTGTCAGCTTTTGCCCGTTTTCACTCGGAACCCTTTTTCGTGTTTTTATTCAGTTTTTCTCGTACCTTTCCATCTCCAAACTTGATCCTAACTTATTTTATCATGTTTATGCTTATGTATTTGTTCTCATATGCATTTTAGGTTACTCAAGTAATGTGAATTATTTGCACGAAACATATTTACACTTTGTTATGTATCCCTACCTCATGTTATGCCTTAATTGTACACATGAACGTGATATATGATTATAAATGATTATGATGGGTTATTTAATGTCTTGAATTTCATGGATTTGGTTTGAAAATGAGATTTGCCTATGTATTTGCATCATTTAAGTACATGCACATATGTCGTGCGTCTATGTGGTTCATTTTGAAGTCTAAGCCTTGTGTCTTGTCTTCAATTTGTTCAGGTGCACCCGGGGTGGGGTTTCGCACTCCGTTTTGATTCCAGGGTGAATCACGTGTTTTGTTCTTGGCTTCGTAGGTGTAAGGTGAGGTTAGGTTATAGTTAAACCCTATGAATGTGCCCGTTTTCTCGGTATGCGAACTATGGCCTCTATTATATGTATATATATGTGAGGTATAAATTTATGAATCTAAAATGCGTTTCCAAGTATGATGAGCAATGTACAAGCCTACGTATGCTTGATTTAATTTTATTTGATTTATTATGATTGGTAATGCTAAACCACGCTTCAAACCGTGTGCCTCGTATGAGCCGGGAGCTTCTAGCAAAGGAATATGCTAAGGATTTGACACGGAGAGGTATGTAAAGCGTGGTTGTGGCAAGGTAAAGTATGTATCTTACGTATGTTATGTTTCTGATTAGTAGCAGGTTAGGATTTGATTGAATGAATGGGGCCCATGAGGTGTGGGTAAGGGGGACCCGGGACGACTATAGGGGGTCGCCGGTTAACCCCTACGCACACTCTCCACATGATTGATAGGACTAACCCGGAACCCACCTGGAGATTTTGTTGGGTGGTGGGAACCTGAGGGTTTGAGTGTTTGCGCTCCCCTCGTCTGATTGGATGGTTTGGGTCGTGCAACCCTTCCATCACCAGAGAAGAAGGTATATGATTATTATACATGATTGATTGATATGTCTGATTGTACGATTCGTATGAGGAGCCCAGGATGGGAATTGTTTCTCGTACCCGCCGAGTTTTGCATGTTTGCTTTGTCAAGTTCGTGAAATGGGGATAGATTCTTAACTATGATAAAATATGGATCTTTTGAATATAAAAGATAAGAATTGATACGATTTGATATGAATGGTAATGATTTGAGTTGACTTGATTCGGTATGTTTTGATACGATTTGGTATGATATGGGTCCTTGAAGCTTCAATTCGTTCGGTTTTGTTAAGGATCCTTATATGTATGTATCACGGGCAAAACTTTGGTGTGCGAAAACTATCCCTGAGTTCACGAACTGTGTGTGATTGGAATATGCTTTGCTCCTATATATAGATTGTGTGGGTATCCCCTTACTCAGTCGAGTTGTAGACTGACCCTCTGCCTCCCAACTTTTTAGTGTGCAGGTTTGGCATTGGAGTTTCAAGCTAGGCGGAGTTGTGTTGAGTCTTTGAGTCGGTCAAGTTGAGTTAGAAGAGTCTTTACATTCGCATATGTATTTAAATTATGTATGATTCGACTTTGTAAGTTATGAATTTGAATCTTTATGCATTTTTTATTGAATTGCCCTTGCCGAGCTTTGTTATGAGTTAAAAAGAGGCCTGAGGAGCCCAAGTCCGCTTGTAGTTCGTGTGTTTAATTTTTGCAGGCCCGTGGCCAGTGCATGTGTTTGGATTTTTTAGTCTTCCGCTGCATTCTATTTTGGTGGTTGGTTTTATTTGCAGGGTCTAAGTTCCGCCTAGTTTAGGAGATTTGTTTTGTTTGTCTCCCGTTCCCTAAGGTTTGATACGGGTGCGGACTTCCCATTTCGTTACTCGTGTTGAGCCATAGTACGGGGGATGTGGTGCCTCACGTGCGGGGTGAATATGAGATGCCATGAAGGCCTTGTGTACCTTTCACCATGGCGGTAGTGTCGAACTCAGTATCAAATTCTTCATCTTCACTTTCTTCAACTTGGACTTGACTTGATATCTTAGAACCATGGCTCGTGTAGGCTTCGGATTCTTGTTCTTCAGACAACCATTCATTAAATGTCCCGATTCTCCACACTTGAAGCATCTACTGTACTTCTTTCTACAAGCCTCTTCTGTATGATTTGGACCTTGGCAATACGAACATTGGATCGATTTCGTTGGGGAAGACATCGAATCCAACTTTATTAATCGAAGCTTCTTCTTCTTCTTGGTATCATCGACACCTTGAAACTCTTGAGATTTCCTTTGTGACACAATCCTCTTGCTCAAACTCGAACTCGACCCTTGTACCACATAAGAGATATGAGAATTCAATCGTTGGTTACCTAGTTCCACTTGCACCGCCTTTCTAACTTCCTCGGACTATTGATGCATCGGTGAGGCTTGAAAAACTTGTTGAACATCATCCCTACGCCCTTGAATAAAACTACGGACTTTAAGGTTATCCTTATAAAGCCCCGATTTCTCGACAAGTCAGGTATGACTTCACGAGTTGGATTAGACCGAGTGTTATGTGATTTTAATTATGTTTTATTTGCTAAGTGACTGTTTAATTTAATAATTCTATGAAATAGTTGTTATTATGTGACTTTTATGTGATTTATATGCTAAGTGGACTACTTTCGTGAATTAATTGTCATTACGTGATCTAGATGATTTATGTGATCCTTGACTATGTTATTTAAATTTATTTACTACTTATATATTCACTAATTAATGTTTTGTTTCGATTATGCACCTATTTGATCTTATATGAAATCCTTGGACTCAATTGAACTTTTAATTGGACCCCAATTGATCACCTACCAAAACTTGGGGCCTAATTGAAACACTTAAATTCTTGGAGGACCAAAGTGTAAATTCTCTCCTTCTCCTCCCCATATTACACAATCCACACCCCCACCCCATCTCATTCTTTTCTCTTCATTTTCTCTCATCACATACAAAGCTCCAAACCCTCTCTTTCATCCTCTCTTCATTCGATCCATCATCAAGCAAGGAAACAAGGAGATTCAAGCTTAATTCTACCATCCCAAGCTCAAGAATCAAGATCCTTTTTCTTCCCCTTCCCTCTTCCAAGGTTTGTGTGGATATATGTGTATATATATGTATATATATAAATGTGGATTTATGTAATTTGATGGATTAATTCTTGAATTGATGAGTGATGTGCATATATGTTGTATTTGGTTGTTTTGTGTAATTTGTGGTGTTGCCGGTTCACACGGGATCCCTAGATGAGCTCCCCCGCGTTCTTCCTTCGATTTGTGAACTTTCTTGCCTGGTATAGGGTCGTGGCCGCGCCCGTTTTACCCTTAAAAGTGTCGTGGCCATGACCATCCCCTTTTTGGAGCTACTGTATTGCCTTCACGGCCGCAACTGTTTTTTAGTGCAACTTTGTCGCACCCACGCCCCATTCAAACAAACTCCGATTGACCTAAATTTTGAACCCATGGAAACCTCTTGAAGTCTAAAATATTCTCCAATTGTAATCACCTCATTATCCTTTCTAATTTGTGAGATATAAGCAATTCTTTTTGGTGTCGCCATCTTACCTGAACACTGCACTCACCCAACTTCGGACCTTCGCCATTTTCACCTCGCTTTGAACCATGATTCATACCATATATACTTGGAAATCTCTATTTGTCTCGTTTTATTTCCAATAAGTAAAACTCAATTCCAACTCCTACAACTCAAGATATTTCCATTTTTCTACAGCTTGCGCCATTCGGAAAATTGTCAGCTTTCACCAAAACTCGATCAAATCTATTCTCTTGCTTTCTTCCCTCTTCCTCAGACTCCGTATGTGGTTTGAATGAATTATATAAATGATTAATTGATAGTATATGATATATCTTGATGTGGTTATGACTTTTATGTTATCAATTCAATATGTAAACGTGAAATGAAAGTGTGAACGTTTAAGTGCTTTAATGTGATCTTCTTTGCAACTATTGTTTCCTTTATGTGCTTAATGGATTTCTTTTCACCTTAAAATGATTCTTATATATGGTTAACGTGTATTATGAAGTGTTATGAATATGTTGTATTATGGGATGCCTTTTGCTATGAAGAATTGATAAGGACATAAGTTATGCACATGATTGCATTTCTTAATTTCATTCTTTATGTGTTTAATAAATTCTTTCCACTTGTAATTGATTCATATGCATTGTCAACATGCATTCTAATGTATTATGAATTGAATGATTGAATTATTTATGTACCACTCCATGACATTCCAGGATTTATTATCTATCATATCATACCACTTCATGAGGATTACTGTGCATCTATGTCGTTTCATATTGAGTCAATTCTCACGAGTACACATTGTTTTCCTTCTTATACAATTTATCTCCAGGTCGGAGATATCATGATCAACTAGGCACCGGGTATAACTCGTATCCTTGTATCGTCATCTTCCAGGTGAGGGTGTTTTTATTCTAGCTATATGTCAAACCCTACAACCTTATGTGATGAGTTTTGGCCAAAACCTTATGTATATCTATATATCGTTTTCAAAATGGAGTCATCGTGTAAATACTTTTAAATGAGTGAATTATTTTCTAATGATTCAATTATGTTATGTTTCTCATGAATTGAATGTTTTGGCGAGAGCATTTTATGAACACGGGCCCAGGGACTTAGTGCATGTGGCTACCCGGGGAGGCAAGGGCCGACGGTGATCCCCTGTGCTAGTTCTAATTATGAACTACGGTGAAACCGACCTCGTTAGGAGTTTTGACGAGGAAAGGCTAACCGGGCTTTTGAGGGTTCATGAACCTCACTAGCCACTATGTATGAGATGGTCGGGTCTTGTAAGCCCGTCCACCGCCCGGAGGAAGAAGGAGTACATGTATGATTATGCTTTATATGTATACTATGTTACTATTGTTATGCACCGTGCGGGAAGGCCGGGACATGGATTCTAAACGAATATGTCTCATGTCCTATGACTTGTGTGTATTATAATGTATTTCATGATCGCGTATTCAAGGTATTAATTATATTTGCCGTACACGGTCGGAGTTCGGTTGGAGATTATGCACGCTCACTCGCCGAGCCTTAATGTTTATGTATGAATTATAAACCTAATGAATTTAATATGAATTAGTCGTAAAGTCCGAGCATTGCTTAATTATTTTCTTGCCCTTCGTGGGAACTAACTTTAAATAAAACTTTGCTCGGGATTTATGGCTTGCATGTGCATGTTTCTATATAGATGTACCGCTCCTGCTCACTCAGTCTTCTAGAGACTAGCCCCTCTTTTCCACCTTTTCAGTTTCTTGCAGGTTTTGCTAGGTGGAGGTCAAGTTTTACATCTCTTGTCGAGTCACTTGTACACTTGAGTCACATTTTACAGTTGTGATTTAATTGTAATTCCTTTATGTATTAGGGTCAGTGTGCCAATTATGAACTTGTTGGATATTGATTCGGGACAGGTTGTGTGCTTAGCTAAACCCGTTGTTAGGATGCATGTTGGATTTAACTTATATATTGGCATTGATGGGCTTGTCGCCATTGTTGAAATATATGAATTATATGTTGTTGCTTCCGCTTTGCACTTTTGGTTATTCCTGATTATTTAGTATGGGGTCAAATTCCGCCTAGCTAAGATATCTTTTATTTTGTCACCCGTTTTCTATAAGTCCGGTTCATGCTTGGATTATCCATTTCATGTGTGAACTAGACTTGTAGTGCCGGGGATGTGGTACCTATCGTCCCAGCTGCTACATCCTTAAGTGGTATCAGAGCCTCCAGGTTGCAAAACCGGGGTTCCTTGTGTCGTGTCTTGTCAAGTATAGATCGAACGACTTAGGAACTACATGTCAACGTGTGCACCGCATTGATCATGAGCTTTATTATTGAAACTTGATATGGAAAATATATTATTAAGTGTATTTAATTTAAATTTTGTTGATTTATGTGTTGCATTTTGCATCAATACGTTCCTTTGATGCTAATTATGTGTCATGTGCACTTACTAACCGGCATGCATTTATACCTGAGTTGAGTTGTGAGTGTAGGTTATTGCTACAACATCAAACCACGGCCAATTTCTAAGATTACAACAACTTGTCAAGGGCTCTTCTTTCGGGTACGGATGTGTGGAAGGAGGCTCCGGAGATTTAGAGAAATTCGGGTGTTTGAGGGTCCTTACAACAAAGCTATGTGTTGGGAGTTCAAGCTCGAGATAGGGATTAACTCATGCGTTAAGTGGGTGTGGAATGTCTGTAACCCACAAGATAAATTCACGTACCTACGCCACAAATGGAGCTGATCAACCGGGACCAAGAGGCTCGTTTAATTTAAGGGAAAGTGAAGAAAACCCTGAAGATATCAAGATTCAAGGCTTTAATATACGAGCAAGTGGGAAAATTACAAGATGTTTAATTGGGATCGAGTTAGTAGTACAAAGGATCGTTCGGTATAAATGATCAAAGGAAAACCTCAAAGGTACTTCATTTCGAGGTGTGGATCGATGAAGGGCAATGATAACCAAGAGGATTCAAGGTAAAATAGGTTTCCTGAGAAGCGAGTAGCAAAGGCCATCGAGGATGAGTTTTCAAGTGAATCAAGCTAATTAGTTTCACGTACGGGGTAGAAGATTTAGGATATACTAAGATTTGTGAATGGCAAGCGATGCGAATTGGCAAAGCAGAACTTTCGAATAAATCAAGTTTCAGAAGCCGAGTTTGGGAAGAAGCTGGATTTGAAAAGAGTTAAAGAAAATCAATCCAACACGGCAAATGCAAACCTATGGGAGGTAACAATGTTAACGGTTTTATCTTCGGCCGGATTGGAGTTTATCTTCTAGATCCAAACTGAATTGTCATGTTGTGAGATTGAATTGGGAGATATGGAACAACAAATGGAAACGATAAAGAAAGGCAAAGAGCTTTTGGAGGAAATTGTGAAATCAGGTTTAAGCAATTGGAGGACGAGTTCATTCCACCAATTTGAACTTATAAAGCATAAGTCAAGGGAACTTCAAACTGAGTGACAACCATGGAGAACAAATTTTCGAGCTAAAGTTTACCACCACGGTGACAGGTTTAATATATTCATGGCACGTGCATCATACATCGCTTTCAATTATTTAACTTCCTTTATCTATATGTGCATGCATCCTTAATTGATATAATTACTCCAATGTGTTACATCTTTAATTGCTTGCTACGTGCATTGGCATCTTAATCCCACATGCATGGCTTAGTGTTTATTTGATAGGGAATTTCTCCCACTTCGTTTATCAAGTGTTACTCAGACCGGGTCTTACTTGAATCAAGAAAAGAAGAAATATCTGGGTTGAAAAGTGTTCATCAAAAGAAAAGAGGGACATTGAGGCTCCGAAAAAGTAGAACTGGAATTTAGAATGAAGGAAATAGGTTATTATCCCTGCCAATCACTTCAAAGTAAATGTGAGTGAAATAACCGGACATGTAGCTTGGTTAGAACCACTGTTATCGAGGAAGCTAAGTTGAAGAGGTTGAGAATCTTTGATCCGAGAGGTGGTAGAACAAGTTCAAATAGTAGAATTGAAATTCTTAAGGGGGAGAGCCGACACGGGAGATGATTTAAATCCACGGTTATGCTCGAACAGGTCACTTCAAAAAGAAACAACGAAAATGCAAGAATCAGCAAGTAACGAAACTCTACAAAGCAATGTCACGGGATGAATTGAAAGATTTTAACACTCGTGGACTTCGAGATCAAGGTGGGATAAGACTTTGGGAATAATATGGAAGAGACACTACCTCAAGAAATGAAGAGATGTATCCAAAAAGTATTTGGGAATTAAAATAACAAGAAAGGGAAAAGGTTGATCGATAATAATTTAGAGTGCAAAAGCAACACCGTTAGTATTCTTACTACAAGACATGCTCGAACTCAATTCCCCAAGATCGGAAGGATCATGTTTATATCACGTGTATACCTTGAAGGTGATAGGACCGTGAAGGAATTTCTAGAATTGGTAAGGAGGATTGGGCAATGAAGCCCGATCGAATCATCATATTCCGTGATAGACTAAGTTAGAATCAACTCAAGTGTCGAAAATAAGAGTTAATTTGGAAGAGGAATACTTAGAAGGAAAACACACAACATGAAAGATGGGTTACCATCTCATCGGGCGTTTTTCCATGATTAACCGGGGATGTTATTAGGATTGGAGAATGGAATTTGAGCTACTACAGATTAGCTCAAGTATTCGAGTTGGGGACTAGAACTCAAGCAATTAAAGACTAGCTTGAACAACCAAGAAGGTCGAATACGATTCGAGGTGGACAACGAGCTAATTGGGTTAAGATCAAGTGCACACTAAAAATTAGAGTTTCGGATCATGGTTTTTAGAAAAGATAAGAGAAAAGATTATGTAATGAAGACCGGGTGGTTATTTAAGTATTGGATACATCGGGGGATTTCAATGCCTGACACTATGGGTAGAGGAACCTCCAACAAGGAATCAAGTGTTGAATCGGATCACTATAATAGAAGATTCCCGAACATCGGTGAACGGTATATCAAGCATCCATGGCATATGCATACATGCAACTTTAGTTCGAGTAATTTTATGATGTTAAGTGCTTGGATCGCTTGCTGTGATAACTGCTCTTATATACACGATACTTGATTTACTTGATATTTCTTACCTGTCCCTTGTGTGGTATTTTCGCGCTTGTTTATTTATCTTTTTCTTGGGTTGTTGTATTGTTGTTGAGAGACAGGGCTCTCTCGTTGTTGTTGAGAGACGGGGTTCTCTCGTTATTGTTTGAGAGACGGGGTTCTCTCGTTGTTGCTCGTGAGGGACGGGGTTCTCTCCTTGTTGTTCGAAAGACGGTGTTCTTTCGTTACCTGCTACCTGCTTAGACTTTCGAGTGTTTAGGCTTTGGTGAGTTAAGGGTCGTGACCTAACAGCAATTGAAGACCCCTTATTGCTTGAATACCTTTTCCGAACTAATTCCTGACGGGGAGTTGCTAACCCGCATGGGATGAACACGGGAAAGTTTACGCAAAGTCCAGAACTCAAGGCAGTGGACCTGGGGACCAGGTCCTCTTAAGGGGGAGAGGTTGTAACGCCCCGATTTCTATTGCAAGTCAGGTATGACGTCAAGAGTGGGATTAGACCGAGTGTTATGTGATTTTAATTATGTTTTATTTGCTAAGTGACTGTTTAATTTAATAATTCTATGAAATAGTTGTTATTATGTGACTTTTATGTGATTTATATGCTAAGTGGACTACTTTCGTGAATTAATTTTCATTACGTGATCTAGATGATTTATGTGATCCTTGACTATGTTATTTAAATTTATTTACTACTTGTATATTCGCTAATTAATGTTTTGTTTCGATTATGCACCTATTTGATCTTATATGAAATCCTTGGACTCAATTGAACTTTTAATCAGACCCCAATTGATCACCTACCAAAACTTGGGGCCTAATTGAAGCACTTAAATTCTTGGAGGACCAAAGTGTAAATTCTCCCCTTCTCCTCCCGATATTACACGATCCACACCCCCACCCCATCTCATTCTTTTCTCTTCATTTTCTCTCATCACATACCAAACCCTGATCTTTCATCTTCTCTTTAATCGATCCATCATCAAGCAAGGAAATAAGGAGATTCAAGTTTAATTCTACCATCCCAAGCTCAAGAATCAAGCTCCTTTTTCTTCCCCTTCTCTCTTCCAAGGTTAGTGTGGATATATGTGTATATATATGTATATATATAAATGTGGATTTATGTAATTTGATGGATTAATTCTTGAATTGATGAGTGATGTGTATATATGTTGTATTTGGTTGTTTTGTGTAATTTGTGGTGTTCCCGGTTCACATGGGAGCCCGAGATGAGCTCACCCGCATTCTTCCTTCGATTTGTGAACTTTCTCGCCTGGTATAGGGTCGCGGCCGTGCCCGTTTTACCCTTAAAAGCATCGCGGCTGTGACCATCCCCTTTTTGGAGCTACTGTATTGCCTTCAGTGCCACGACTGTTTTTCAGTGCAACTTTGTCGTGGCCACGCCCCATTCAAACGAACTCCGATTGACCTGAATTTTGAACCCGCAGAAACCTATTGAAGTCTAGAATATGATCCAATTGTAATCACCTCATTATCCTTTCTAATTTGTGAGATATAAGCAATTCTTTTTGGTGTCGCCATCTTACCGGAACACTGCACTCACGCAACTTCAGACCTTCGCCATTTTCACCTCGCTTTGAACCATGATTCGTGCCATATATCCTTGGAAAGATCTATTTGTCTAGTTTCATTTCCAATAAGAATAAATCAATTCCAACTCCTTATATTTCCATTTTTCTACAGCTTGCGCCATTCGGAAAACTGTCAGCTTTCACCAAAACTCAATCAAATCTATTCTCTTGCTTTCCTCCCTCTTCCTCGGACCCCGTATGTGATTTGAATGAATTATATAAATGATTAATTGATAGTATCTGATATATCTTGATGTGCTTATGACTTTTATGTTATCAATTCAATGTGTAAACGTGAAATGAAAGTGTGAACGTTTAAGTGCTTTAATGTGGTCTTCTTTGCAACTATTGTTTCCTTTATGTGCTTAATGGATTTATTTTCACCTTAAAATGAATCTTATATGTGGTTAACGTGTATTATGAAGTGTTATGAATATGTTGTATTATGGGATGCCTTTTGCTATGAAGAATTGATAAGGACATGAGTTATGCATACATGATTGCATTTCTTAATTTCATTCTTTATGTGTTTAATAACTTCTTTCCACTTGTAATTGATTTATATGCATTGTCAACATGCATTCTAATGTATTATGAATTGAATGATTGAATTATTTATGTACCACTCCATGATATTCCAGGATTTATTATCTATCATATCATTTATAACGTCTCATACCACTTCATGAGGATTGTCGTGCATCTATGTCGTTTCATATTGAGTCAATTCTCACGAGTACACATTCTTTTCCTTCTTGTACAGTTTATCTCCAGGGCGGAGATATCATGATCAACTAGGCACCCGGTATAACTCGTATCCTTGTATCGTCATCTTCCAGGTGAGGGTGTTTTCGTTCTAACTATGTATCAGACCCTACAACCTTATGTGATGAGTTTTGGCCAAAACCTTATGTATATCTATATATCGTTTTCAAAATGGAGTCATCGTGTAAATGCTTTTAAAGGAGTGAATTATTTTCTAATGATTCGAATTATGTTATGTTTCTCATGAATTGAATGTTTTGGCGAGAGCATGTTATGAACACGGGCCCAGGGACTTAGTGCATGTGGCTATCCGGGGAGGCAAGGGCCGATGGTGTTCCCCTGTGCTAGTTCCAACTATGAACTACGGCGAAATCGACCTCGTTAGGAGTTTTGACGAGGAAAGGCTAACCGGGCTTTTGAGGGTTCATGAACCTCACTAGCCACTATGTATGAGGTGGTCGGGTCTTGTAAGCCCGTCCACCGCCTGGAGGAAGAAGGAGTATATGTATGATTATGTTTTATTGTATGCTATGTTATTATTGTTATGCACCGTGCGGGAAGGCTGGGACACGGTCGGAGTGTGGTTGGAGATTATGTACGCTCACTCGCCGAGCCTTAATGTTTATGTATGAATTATAAACCTAATGAATTTAATATGAATTAATCGTAAAGTCCGAGCATTGCTTAATTATTTTCTTGCCCTTCGTGGGAACTAACTTTAAATAAAACTTTGCTCGGGATCTATGGCTTGCATGTGCATGTTTCTATATAGATGTATCGCTCCTGCTCACTCAGTCTTCTAGAGACTGGCCCCTCTTTTCCACCTTTTCAGTTTCTTGCAGGTTTTGCTAGGTGGAGGTCAAGTTTTAAATCTCTTGTCGAGTCACTTGTACACTTGAGTCACATTTTACAGTTGTGATTTAATTGTAATTCCTTTATGTATTAGGGTCGGTGTGCCAATTATGAACTTGTTGGATATTGATTCGGGACAGGTTGTGTGCTTAGCTGAACCCGTTGTTAGGATGCACGTTGGATTTAACTTATATATTGGCATTGTTGGGCTTGTCGCCATTGTTGAAATGTATGAATTATACGTTAATGCTTCCGCTTTGGACTTTTGGTTATTCCTGATTATTTGGTATGGGGTCAGATTCCGCCTAGCTAGGATATCTTTTATTTTGTCACCCGTTCGCTATGAGTCCGATTCATGCTTGGATTATCCATTTCATGTGTGGACTAGACTTGTAGTGCGGGGGATGTGGTGTCTATCGTCCCGGGTGCTACAATCCTTGTCGGCTCCCGAACTTTCAAGTTTCCATATAAGATCGTCCAACATCTCCAATTCTTGTTCAAAATTCAAAAATTCTCGAAGTCTTTTAACCATCACTCTTGGAGGAATATATTTGTAGCAAAATTCCCGAATGAATTTCTCCCACGTAAATTCTTCTCGGAATTTTTCAAATTTTATTCTCATTTCTTTAAGCCACTTTGAAGCTTGGCCTCGGAGTAAACGAAAAGTGCAAATCATCTTCTCTTGTGACGTCCCAGAAAGTATACCCCAAATTCAAGTAATCTCGAAAATCCATTCCTCGGCCACTACATCATTACCTCCAAACCACTTGGGTGGATCAAACTCTTTAAACTTCTTGTAGATCAAGGTTATTTATTTCTCATGTCCTTCTTTCGATGGCACATGTTGGTGTTGAGACGCCATCCTGAAATAAGAAAATAATTCTAAAATATCGATGCGTGCAGGGTTTAGTACATGTTCTTGTGAACAATTAATGCAAATATTTCAAATAATTCACATAAAAGTGAGAATGAATGTAAACAAACACATAATCCTAAGCCGAACGACCTAGACAGGCCCGACACGACGTTAGAGCCCCGGTTTTACAACCGAGAGCTCTGATACCACTTTAGATGTAGCACCCCGAAGCGAAGAGCACTACACCCCATGCACCATAGCCCGACACGTGTGATTTTTTTATTAACTAGTTAACAGGTCCATTATCTAGTTAACAGAACATTATTGCAACGTGTAATACTATTATCGTAACGTACGAGACTATTATCGCAACGATTTCTTAAAGTATGAGACCTTTTTTGCATTTTTAAAACGAATGAGCTATTATCGCAACGCTACGAGACTATTATCGCAACGATTTCTTAAAGTATGAGACCTTTTTTTGTATTTTTAAAACGAATGAGACTAATTTTGCAACGCTCTAAATTGAATGAGAACAAAAATTCCAATTTCCTCATAAGTATAAAACCATTTGTTATCAAACAATGTTTGTCAAGTTAATAGTCACCCCAAGATAGACATAATAACTATATTAATAAAAGAATATATAAACCCATTTGTTATCAAACAAAGTTTGTCAAGTTAATAGTCACCCTAAGATAGACATAATAACTATATTAATAAAAGAATATATAAACCTAAAGTATGGGGAGTTTTGAGAAAACTCCCTATGTGTTGAAAAATTTTTAGTTTGGTCCCCAGGTCTGAAAAAATTTTAGTTCACTCCCCAATTTACATGCATAATTTGAGTTAGCTCCCCTATTTTGGGGACAAATACCACATATGGCGATTTAGATACACCATATGACGAATTAGGTACACGATTATGCATGTTTAATAAAACTCAAGAATCGTGTACCTAAATCGTCATATGGTGTATCTAAATCGCCATATGTGGTATCTGCCCCCAAAATTGGGGAGCTAACTCAAATTATGCATGTGAATTGGGGAGTGAACTAAAATTTTTTTAGACTTGGGAAGCAAACTAAAAATTAACTATACAATTGGGGAGTTTTCTCAAATTACCCCCTAAAAGTATAGTCAAGAAAAGAATATTAAAATAAACATAAAATGTATATTCAAACACATATATGCGTTTTTAATAGCTCATCAACCTTATATAAATATTCCTTTTTTTTGGGTCAAGCACCAGCCCTCATATAAATATGCTTGAACACTAGTTTAGGGCTGTCAACGGGTGGGATTCGGACTGGATCAGAAAATTCCGGATCCGAATCCGACAAGAAGATCCGATAACCGAATTCGGATTCATTAATACCAAGTCCGTATGTTAACGGGTCGGATCAGATCCGATAAAAGATCCGACCCGATTAACAATAAAATTTAAATTTTTTTATAAAGAAATAAATAAAATATAAATATAAATATATAATATTTAACAAATAATTATTACTTGATGAATTCTTTAATGATTTTGTGTATATGCATTTAAAATAGGTTAATTTAAGATTTTTAATAAAGAAAAACATATTTTTTAGAATAAATAATTTAAATTTTATTATTATTGATAGTGAACATATGTAAAAATTTTAATTTTGATTATTCTATTTAATATTCTTTACTAATAAAATAATTAATTTAATAAAATATTATAAAAAATCGGATTCGGATCTTTAACGGATCGGATTCCTTAATTCCATATCCGATCCATTTATTTCGGATAACGAATATTTATAATCGGATATGATCCATCGAACTTTTTTATCGGATGAATATGATAAAATTCGGATCGGATTCGGATCGAATACGGATTAAAATCCGCCCCATTGACAGCCCTACACTAGTTGAATAATATCCAAAATATCGTTCACGTACATTCTCGCAGTGCCGTTTAGTGCGTACGTTGGGCTTTGAGAGGACTGCTAGTCCTTGCGATGTGGTTTCTCAAAGCCCACTCCAAAGCCAATAAATGGCCGTTATA
This sequence comes from Lantana camara, assembly GCA_037501455.1. Classification (NCBI taxonomy): domain Eukaryota; kingdom Viridiplantae; phylum Streptophyta; class Magnoliopsida; order Lamiales; family Verbenaceae; genus Lantana; species Lantana camara. The sequence goes on from CM074856.1 coordinate 67,463,896, forward strand.
AACCTTTCAACCCAGCATAAAACTTCGACCGCAAAACAGAGTTTCGTCTGAGAAAATCTTCTCTCTATCGCAGCAACAGCAAGGTAGTATCTCTAGAAATTGTATGTGCTCTGTCGGAGCAATTTATGTATATGTATATTGGGATTAGGGTTTCGATGTGCTTTTTGTTTAGTTCGTTGGGTTTCGACTTGCTTCCTAGGGTTTATATTTAACTTGTGACTGGAAGTTTTGAGAACTGGAAATATATTTTCTTAAGCCTTTGCGTTTAACATTAGCGCTTGCTATTTATGTAGCAGATCTAAAGTATAACCATGGCGGATGAAGGAAACATATCTGAGATGAAGGAGGAGGTTAAGGATGATGTTGCGGATGTAAGTGTTTTAAGGAAAATCATCTTTTATTGGTTTAGATTGCTTTAACGTGGCTACTTGTTTGGGTTTGCTTCTTGTTTTATTGGGTTCGCTTCTTGTGGTGTGGTAGTTTAGATTTCTGGATGCTTTAGGAACTTAATTCTGAACTGGTTCAGAACTTAGTTCAATCTACTCTTGATTTCTTGCTAGTTATGTTTTGGTTTTCATTCAATTATGTGGGACTGGACTGGATATGTAACACTGCTTAAACAACAACATGAACTGAATCTGATTGCAAGAAAGTTGCCTTAGCGAAGGAACTAAAAGTATAGAGTTTATGATTCTTTTGTATCTAGTTATGACCCTTTGCTCAGATAGAATTATATGATGGCAAAAGTATTTGGGGTTTTGACTAGCAATTACTGTTGCCGAGAATACTGAAACCTTGCTGAATTTTTATTGTTGTATGTTTATCACTATGAGGGGATTGAAAGCATTTTCTTGATGGGAACATAAAATATAAACAAACTTTCAGTGATTGTGCAAATTTTAACCCTCAATCTGTATGGGTGTTACATTTTTCTTTGTTCAATACTTCAATAATATTCATTGTGCTGCAGATAGCCTCATTTGACCCAACAAAGAAGAAGAAAAAGAAGAAGCTAGTAGCTCAAGATCTGGCTGAAGATGAGTCTGTTGATACTCTAGCTGAGAAAACTGAGAACTTGTCCGGTATATATCATACCGTCCTCCATGGTCTATTGGTCTATTAACTAGTCGCAGCATGATTCTTGAGCTATTTGTGTGTAACAATTATCATATATGTATATATATATATATATATATATATATATATGCATATATTTATGTATAACGTCCCTGTGCAGTTTCTGATGGGCTTGAAACTTCATTTGTTGGTCTGAAGAAGAAAAAGAAAAAACCAGTGAGTGATAGTTTGTTGGTTAGTTAATTTTGATGCTACAAAATATCCGTAGCGTTCTTATATGTGATGCCTTTTGAATTGTTGAAGGCACATACAGATCTGAATGAAGAAAAGGAGAATGTAGGGGAAGAGTTGGATGGTAAGCAGCAACAAATTTGAAGTTGCGTTTTTGTCTGGCATTCTTTCTTAACTTCTCTATTATTTTTCGAATGTTTTAGAAACCATTGGTGAGGATGAGGAAGGAGAAGGTACTGTTCTGCAACAATATCCATGGGAAGGAAGTGATCGGGATTATGCATATGAAGAAGTAAGTGTCTGTTTACTAACTTGAACTGTATTTATGTGAATTGGCTTCTTTTAGAGATGTACTTATAAACCTTGGCTGAGGTTTCATATAAATTTTGTGAGGTGGATAAGGACTTATATTATTTGTATGCAATGACGACCAGTTTAGTTTGCGTCCCCATATTACAGCCATTTCTGATTAGCATGGCAGATGATATATGAATGGTACTATTGGTGCATTCAACCCCACCAATAGAACATGCAAGTTGGGAATGTCATAAGACTTGTATTTCCCTCTGCCCAGGACCATATGTGTAGCTAGTGCTGTTTGATGGTGGATGCTAGGAGTACAAGTCTTATCTAATTTGAATACAATTGCCAAAACATGGTGTTGAGTATATCTTACCCCTTCTGTTGTCCTTTGATTGTTAGTTCCAGAAATGCCAGGAACCATTTCCGTGTTTAATTTAATTTATTTATCCTTTGGCTGTTTTTATTGTTATGGTTGGTGGACTCCTTGTGTTGTTGCCACCTTTATCCCTCTTTGTTGCTTGCACTCTAAACATCATTTTACATTGCAGCTCCTTGGGCGAGTCTTCAACATCCTCCGTGAGAATAATCCGGAGCTAGCTGGAGATCGGCGCAGGACAGTTATGAGACCTCCTCAAGTTCTTCGGGAAGGCACTAAGAAAACAGTGTTTGTCAATTTCATGGATCTCTGCAAAACGTAAGTTATTTGTTCTTTAGGTTAATTATTTTATCTTGAAATAAAGTAGTTATTCATTCAGCTTCTTTTTGAGTTCCGCATTGACAGTTCTTTTGTTGAATCGTCATCGGTGATTGTTTTCAGATGATACCTGTGATTATACCTATCACAGCATGCTATGATATATTGTTATATTGCAGATATAATTTTGTTTTCCTTTTTGCAGCATGCACCGGCAACCGGAGCATGTCATGACTTTCTTGTTGGCAGAAATGGGAACTAGTGGGTCTCTTGATGGACAGCAAAGATTGGTAGTCAAAGGGAGGTTTGCCCCGAAGAATTTTGAGGGAATTCTTCGCCGATATATCAGTAAGTTATATATTTCTTCGTCACAAATTGTAGACAGAATATGGTGAAATTGTATTTCTTTTGGATGGTTGGCATTAGATGTCTATTATTAGTGCAGTTGTTATTCTTAGACTCTAATTATTTATCTTCTTTTCTTGGTGGTATATATAAGAATAACCACTAGGGACGATTTTATTCGCTATCCAAACTAAGCACATTCTTGCAATTTTGTTCCCGAACTTTCAATTTTCACTGCTTACTATTTAAACTGTTTAGGTTACTATTTAGCTTAATATTCAAAGTATTGAGCATGGTGTTTGCTTGCATCTTACAATTCTTTTTTCTGAATGATGTTCGCAGATGAGTATGTTATTTGTAATGGGTGCAAGAGTCCCGATACAATTCTCTCCAAGGAGAACCGTCTCTTCTTTCTCCGATGTGAAAAGGTAGATCTCTTTTTCATGGTATTTATTTGTAGAAGGCATGTCAAATCAACCAATTTAACTCAGACTTGTTACACGGATTAATTCCTGGGACAAATTATCAGCCCCCTCTAGGGAGCATTCAGTTAATTTTACCAAGGCCTATGATGATCAAAAAATTGCCTACATTGTCCGACTTCTTTTGACTGAAGGAGATTTTTCAATAGGTCTGAGGCCTTAGGTGTCATTTAGAGTGCTGGAATACTTTAGAGAGTATTTGGTTTTGTTTCTTGATGTTTTACGAGAAGTATGGGAGAATATGTTTTGGTTAACATTTGGGAGAATATGTTGGCAAGCTGTGTCAGCTTAATTTTTTTTAAAATTATTATAGGCTATTATTATAGTGATACTTGTAATGTATTTATATTATAGCAGTAGCTCGAAAGACATACGTTGACCTTTCTTGAGGCCTATGATGATCAAAATATTTGCCTACATTGTCCGAGTTTTTTTAACTGAAGGAGAATTTCAATAACTCTGAGGCCGTAGGTGTCATTTAAAGTTGCTGGAATACTGTAGGTGGTATATGGAATTGTTGATGTTTTAGGAGAGGTATTTGAGAAAATGTGTAGTGGTAGTTGGGAGAATATGTGGAGCACAAGAATGAGTTTGGTTTTATATTTGGTGGTGTATATTTTTTACTGAACATTTCTCTTTTGTTGATGTTTTTGTTTGGCTAGTTGAATCACATCCACATCAAAAAAATTTTGTTGTTTTTGTCTTCGGTTCTTGAGGCCTGTGATGATCAAACTATTTGCCTACATTGTCTGACTTCAATTAACTGAAGGAGATATCTTATAGCCTGAGGCCTAATGTGTCATTTAGGGAGGAGCTTAAATATTTAAGGGAGCATCTAGTTTTATTTCTTGGCTTTTTAGGAGAAGTACCCGAGAATATGTACTGATAAATCAGTGGCAGAATGTGGAGAATAATACTTGAGAGTGATTTTTGCATTTTGGCGCACAATTCTTTTCATAGTAAAAATACCGGTTAGGTGATATGATGTGGTCATCCTTTCTCGAGGCCTATGATGATTTAAATATTTGCCTACATTGTCTGATGTTATTTGAAGAATATTTCGTTATTGAGGCCTTAGGAAAAGATGATAATTTTTCAACACAACCTTCTTTTTTGGAACCCCTTGAAGTCTGAAGCATATTAATTTGTCTGCAGTCATGGATCCCATAGCAGACATTTGACTTTCATTTTTGAATTTTTTGCGAAACCCCTAAAAATTTTGTTCTTTTGAAAAGAAATTACTTGGTGTTTGTATTTCTGAGTCTGAGTTGGGATTTCTATGTTATATTCTTTGCCCCATCTATACCTTTTGTTGAAGTGTGTTGGCATATTCATTCTGTATTTGGAGCCTGTTTCTAAATACTGGCACTCAACTAACAAACTACTCTCCTGTTCTGAATTTGTAGTGTGGTTCTGGGCGTTCTGTTGCACCAATCAAGGCTGGATTTGTTGCTCGTGTTGGTCGTAGAAAGGCTGGAACTTGATGGAACTTTGTTGTTGTTTTTGTGCTATATGTTTTTTTTGTACCTGTAAGTGCTGGGTTTAGATGATTGTTATTAACAGGCAATGACATTCCTTATATTTTGCCTTTTAGTAATAACAGCAGATTGTGCTTTACCTTCTGTCGAGTGTCGACTCTGTGGAAAGGTTGTGCACTGGCTCTTATATTACTTCTTTTTTTTTTTTTTTTTTCTTTTTTTCTTTTTCGTGCCAGTGTGCACGGACGCTCTCAAGTTATTTTTAATGGCAGGCTCTGTGAAAAGCTGAAAAGGTTATGCACGGGCTTTTAGAGAAAATGTAATTTTGATAGGTGTAAAGTTCGTGTAAAATGGCTTTATTAAAAGTAAAAACCGGTGCAATATTAGTTCTGCCTTTAGGTCAAAAATACCTTGTATTTTGCCTCACCCTCCAGCCCCAAACACTTGAAACTTAAAGGTCTAAACAAAATTTGCCATTGAAATTATAGTTGTTTTCGCATTTCTTTGTTTGAACTAAGTTTCATTACAAATTACTATTCATACTTTATATTCTTTTACAAAACCATCATCCATATTTTACGATTTGTTAGTAATTTTTTATGTGCCTCACATGTTTAATTTAAGGACAAAACTAGGGGTGCGTTTCGAGTCGAGTCGAGTCGAGTTTGGTCAAAAAAATTCAGTTTGAGCTTGAGCTTGAAAATTATATGTATGGTTTGAGATTGAGCTTGAACTTGTCAAGCTTATTTTTTAGAGGTTTGAGCTTGGCTTGTCCAAATATCGAGCTGAGCTCGATTCGATTCGATGAGCCAACATATTTTTAATGGATATTTTTTAGTTCTCATTCAAAAATAATATTAAACAATAACAAAGATATTAAGATATATAATATATATAGTATAGTAATATTTTTAAGTTTTATATCATTATTAATGAATTATAACCATTAATTATCCGTAATAAATATATACTTGATATTTTAGATTATGTATGAATATTATTGATGATATTATAACAAACTATAAATCATGTAATTACACAATACAAATAATTAATTAATATTTTATTAAGATATATGCTTATGTTATTAATTAGTTAGTATGGTATATGATATTTATTATTTTATTATATTAAATATTTGAATGAATATATTTTTGTATTAGTAATATTATATGGTCTAATGTGTCATTGTAAAATAATATATTATTAAGACATATTATGATACATAATTTAATAAGAATTGTACATGTATTATAGATAATATATAATATGGTATAAATTATGTTATATATCTTGTAATTATACCAGATAAATTATTAATGAATATTTTATTAAGATATATACCTATGTAATTAATTATTTATTATAGTAGATTGAGTCTATTTTTTTATGAAATCATTTGTTTGAATAAATATTATATATTATTATAGTAACATGTTAGTAGTATTGTATATAATGATATATATATGTTGAATTGTAATATTATTAAATCATATTATTGTCAAAATAAGTAGATAAAAATTTATGATATATCATATATTACTATGACTAAATCATATAAATGTTTATTAATTTTATATATATATATATATAAGCTTGCGAGCCGGCTTGCAAGCCTCGAGCCTCAAAGAAATAAGCTTGAGCTTGGCTTGACACACAACTCGAGCTCGATTAAGCTCGGCTTGAGCTTGATATCGTGCGAGTTCGATTCGATCCAGCTTGAGCTTGGCTTGTGCGGCTCACAAGCTAGCTCGGCTTGGAGCACACCCCTAGACAAAACAATCTTTTCTGATAAAACTTAAAAAAATATAAACAAAAAATAAAGAATAAATATAATATTTAGTGACTTGGTCCCTAAAATTTTTAAGTTTTTGTCATTTTAATCCCTGAAATTTTAAAAATAATAGATAAATCTTTAATGTTATTAATCTGTCTCAAGTTAGTTCTTTCACAATTTTTCCGATAAGTTTATGGTCACAAAAACATTCATATGCGTCAAATACGTAATTGATAAGAATATTCTTATTTTGTACTCTCAAAATGACAACCTTCAAGACTATTTACAAAAACTTTTTTCCAATCTTATTTTTACTAAAAAACTTATTGAGGGACTAACTTAAAACAGATTAGTAACTTTAAAAAATTATTATTACTTTGAAACTCTAGGGACTAAACATAATATTTGCTCAATAAAATATTACAAAGCCCTGGTGTTATATAATATATTGCAACTTTTTTTTGAACATGAAATGTTATTTACCATTAAGAGAGGTAAAATCGGAAAGGCTACTATCTCTTCCTATACTAACCATTTTCATTTCTAGAATCTAGAGTTCCAAATTCCAATGGCCCTTCAAAAGGACTGTATTCAACATTATCTTATCTCAGTACTATGAAACCAATTACACATTAATCAGGGTGCCGAAATATACTGCACATGAATTACAGAAACTGATAAGATCTTATAATTTGTACCATTTGTTGCAACCACCTAAGTACATCATAACTACTTTACATATGGACACACAGAAGAAAACTTAACTTGATACCACAGACAAAGAAAACATAACTGGATAAGTAGCTCATTTATTGATTTCTCACACATATTATAAGAGCTTTTCATGCACTAGAATGATTCATGCAGCCAAAATTTCATCGGTAGCTTCTGTAATTTGGAGAATACATGCAGCTTTCAGCATATTTGACCAAGTCAGCAGGTCGAGGAAGTCGCGTGGCCAGCCCTAAATAGATACAAATAACCACTCAAAATAAATCATGTGTGCGTGTGTATACATTAATGTAGAACTAATAATTTAAAAGGAACTAAGGAAGTGGTACAAACCAAGCTGGTATGCTTTAGCAGCTACATTAGCAGCAATATGAGCTGAGATCTTCCTTATATTGGTAAGTGGAGGATAAATCATCCCCTTATCATAATGTTCCTGTGTAACTTGACCGGCCAATGCTTCAGCTGTTTGCACAATAAAAATAGTAAGCAAATATAAGAATAGACGTGGTCACAATCCGATGCAATTTTGCTATTTTACGAAACTACAAATCCCTAAAAATTTCTGACTTGCAAACACCAGGGTGGTTTGGTAATTTTCAGAAAATAAAGGGAGTGGGCTGTAAATTGTAAAACTTTTTGGTACGAGCTATCATATTGCTATCTCGAACAGGAATATGCATATAATTAACTAATATATAATGTATATATATGTATATGTACTTACAAGCAGCGAGAAGCATATCATCATGCACACGGATGGCGCCGGAAATGACCAACCCGAAGCCAAGGCCAGGGAATATGTAAGCATTGTTTGCCTGAGCAAAGGGAAATGAAGTCGTTCTATCATTCTATCCAGGCTAGAGATGAATCAAATTGAAGATGGTCAAATCAAGCAAAATCAAAGAACCTGGCCAGGTACAAAAGTTTTTCCATTGAATTTCACAGGGTCAAATGGACTTCCACTCGCAAAAATAGCACGGCCCTTTTACGCAACACAAGGAGTAAGAATCAATTTTACTTGAAAGTTGGACGGTCTTTAGTTATTCAAAAATATAACATTCTTCATGGTAATCTTACCTGAGTCCAAGTATAAGCTTCTTCGGCGGTGCACTCAGCTTGCGAGGTCGGATTTGAGAGAGCCATAATTAGAGGTTTCTGTTGCATTTGCATAGCTCTTCATCAGACATGTCTTTAAGTATGTATAGACCGTGTGCATAAGGATTACATATCATTTTTGGTATTATAACTTTAACATAATTTTTTGGTACCGTACTTTTCAGTTGCATCAAATCTGACACCATAAGTTTCATTTTGTAGCAAGTTTAGGCTATGTTATGGTATCAGAAGTTACATATGTGTGTGTGCGTGTGTATAACTTCTGGTATTTAGTTCGGTAGAGTGGCAGGTGAAACACCAGAACTAAATACCATAAGTTATACCTAGCTAGAGAGAGAGAGAGAGAGATAGATGGAGAGAACCTCATTGAAAGAGGCCATTGCCTCAACGACCTCCTTGGTGAATTGTTTCCCAACACCGGAGGTCCCAATCAAAGCTGTTGGCTTGATAGCCTAGTAAAATTTGACAAGTACAAAGATAAATAAATTCATGCTATAACTATTCGGGGTGAAAAATATATCATGTTGCCATGTTCATCTTACCTTGACAGCATCTAAGAGATTGCCAATAGGTTCGTGCTCATGCGCCCAAGGTTGTTTGAAGTGTTGGAGAGATTCCTTGCGCGAATTAACAATCAAACCCTGCAGGGCAAAAAATTATATATACATACGGATCCGGAAAACTTACCACAACAAATGACCAAATAATCAGTTCATCCATCTATTTAAGCACAAATTTACCTTAGAGTCCACTAGCCAAATGTTTTTACGTGTTTCCTCGACAGGAACTTTAGCCTATGCATTACAAACACATAAAATTCATATTTATTATTTTCAAGTTCTGTAAAACATATAGAAATTTAAAAACCAATTCTCGTTTCTCACCTGCTTCGACATTTCAAGGGCTATAAGCTCTGCTATACCTGTACCAGCCTGCAATAAGTTAAAACATCAACTCTATACTATTTAATTTACATGAAATTTTTGTTCGTGTTCTCGATCTAATAAAATTGCATTTTATATCTTCTGAAAAATCCAATTCTATGTACTTCTCCGGCTCCAAGGAACAAAAACGTGTGTTCAGCCAATGTGCCACCGAGCAGCTTAAGTGATGCAACAAGGCCAGCAAGGACCACAACTGCTGTCCCCTGTAGAAAAAGATCCGAGACTTACAATATTAGACACAATTTTTAAAAGAATAGGCCAGCTTTTAAACTTATACGGGTATATACCTGAATATCATCGTTAAAGACCAAATGGGTAGTGCCATATTTGGCCAGAAGCTCAAAAGCATTGTGGTTAGCAAAATCCTCAAACTGCAAAACCGAGTTTGTTTTCACCAATGTTAAAACTGATACATGTCCGAATTTGAAAGTGAGAGCAGATGGTAAAAGGCAAACTAACCTGTATGAGAACTTTTTCGCCATAATTTTGTTTCACAGCACACATGAACTCATGTAAGAAGTCATAGTATTCCTAGAAAGCAAAACATGAAATATATCAGATTCTCAGTATAATGAGGGATAATTACACTGGCATACCCTAAGGTCTGGCCTAGTTACACCAACTTCCCCTGAGGTTCAGGAAATTACATAAACTTCCCCGGCAGAACGCATGCTATTATGGTTATAAATTTAAATTTAAATATCGAGTAGTAAGTGTCGAGGGCAAAAATAGAATATTTATATAAAATTAGAGATGAAATCATCAAAATTCATCGATGAACACATAATGTAAATTCTTTGATAGGGAAGGCTTCCGCAAATCTACAAATTTCAGGGGAAATTAGTGTAATTAAGCCAAACCTCGGGGTGTCTCAGTGTAATTAACCCTCATATAATATAATTAAAAAAAAGAGGCAATTTAGGTAAGATCAGATGAGAGGGACAAGATAAAACCTTCCCAGTTGCCCGCTTTTGTTTGAGCCCGATGTAGAACTCATCACTCAGTAGCTTCTCATTGTTCGTTCCCACATCTATTGTTATCGGCAAACACTAGATATAAAAACAAAATGTATCAGAACCATAATTATGCACTGAAGGTTGAGACCAAAAAAAAAAAAAGAAAAAGATATGCACTGAAGGTAGGATAACAAAAATATACATCAGTATCTCAAATCTATTAAAGAAACTAACAAACTGCAAATGAAGTAGACAAAACTCTTACCGCGGAGGGTCTAACACCTCCTAAGGCAGTGTACAGAGCCAATTTCCCCACCGGTATTCCCATACCCTGCAACATTATAATAAATAAAAAATCAATGTAATCACAGTCAAGCAGAAAACTTATATAAATTCCAAATGGCAAACCTGACAGCCAAGATCTCCAAGTCCCAAAATCCTCTCACCATCAGTCACAACAATGACTTGAACTGATCTCTCAGGCCAATTCCTCAAAACCTCAAGAATTTTTCCCCTGCACTTGGCCGGTTCAACTTATTCATACCATCCATATGCTGATTTCGATAACAGAACTTTTAAATGGTGAAAACAAGAACATACTTTTCTTTTAAACTTATGTATAAACCCTGAGGACGTCGGAAAATGCTTCCATATTTTTGGCAAGCTTCACCCACCACGGGAGTATAGACAATCGGGAGGAGCTCCTCCACATTATCAATCAAAAGCTTGTAAAACAACCTTTGATTCCTCTCCTATAAACCCACAAAGCCAGAAATCTAAATGTTAGTAAAGAGAACCAAAAAAAAAAGGGTAATAAAAAAACCACCTATGCAGAACAGTATTCTAATTGTAACTAACTTGAAAATCAGGAAATCCCATGATTAACAAATCTGTTATTGTTGGTAACACTATTTTCTTAAATCTATTTGTAGTCCCATTCTTGATAAAAAGGTTGCAATTTGAGTCCCACAGTTAAGTGAGATGTGGAAAAGGCACAAGACTGAGACTCTTAGAGCCATAGTATTTCATGTTTAGTCCAAAAGACATCCCAAACGAAACTTGCAAAACTACAACAAACCCCCTACTTGAGGGATGTGTATGCACCAAACATAAAATCTCAGCGGTCAAACTGTAATATCTGATACCCGAGGGACTTTTTTTTATAAAAACACGAACCTCAAAGATAGTAAATGTACTTCCCCTGAATATCATATGAAGCCATAATTCATGATCCACATGAAAAAAACTTGTGCAAGTGTAACGAAGTTACCTCAAGTTCCATCATAGCCACGTACTTGTGCAGAGGAACGTCGTATTGCCGAAGACCTTCCATGAATCTTTTCTCCTGATACCGTAAAATTCACCGAGTATGTTTAAATCAAAGGGCATCTTACATATACAGCCTTGAGTTTAGGAGTAATCACATATTAGACAAGTTGGTATGAAATTTCATTTTTATCGGAAAAAAAGTAGGTCGCTGTCGTAGTACTGTAATTTCTAGTAAAAATTATTTAAGAGAAATGAAATGTTGGGACCTCCGTGTTAATAAAGTACCTTTGAGAGCGGGATTATTTGTAATCACCCTGCTTAGGGGGTAGTATATGTAATTCTCCCTAGATCAAAATACTAACATAAAAATCAAAATAAAATGATGAGGTTTAACCATTTATTACCTGAAGCTCCATTGATATAACAGCAGGAGGTAGAAGACCACGCAAGTAATGAGCATCTCTCTCTTTCTCAGTAAATGCAATCCCTTTGTTGTGATTAGGATCTCTCAGCAAATTATACCCACTGTTTTCATTTAATTTACACAATCAAAACGGTGGATGATTGAATCATCATAAACCCTTCAGTTTCAGTTCAGTTAAAATCGAAATATTCAAGAAACCGACATTCTTACAGACTACAGAGTAACTGTAATAGTGAAGTCGGGGAAAAAAAGTACCTAGCTATGGAGACGGTCCAGGGAGTGACGAGCTGATCCTCCGTGGCACGATCCTCGCCGTAGACATCCTCAACTCCGCCGCCCACCGTCGATCTTGGGCTCATGTCCAGCACCGACTCCCCTCCTCTCTTCTCCTTCAAAAAGCTCTCCATTTTTCTCTCTCTCACACACACAACACACTTTGACACTTGCACTAGAAAGCTAATTAAAGTAGTACTTGAAATGAAGTCGGAAGAGGAAAAGATAAAATTGATCCCTAGTCAGCGGAAGTCGCGCATGGCGGTCACACGTCAACATGGCTACGTACCTACAATACAAGTTGACAAGTGACTATCATTTTCTGTATCCATCTGGGACCGTGAGAAAATGATAATACCGAGTAAGTCACAAAGCGGAGAGAGTTCACTCTCCCTCGATCAAAATTTAGGTGAAAAAAGATCGAAACTTTATAAATGAGGAGACGTAGCGTCACCTTCATTTCACATCGTGTTCGTTCAATAATTCAAACTTATGTCGCATATTCTGTCGAATATCGATTTTTAATTTTTTTTACTTTGGTTGGGCATTCTTGCTAGATATCTATGGAAGTTGTGGATGTTATAACATTAGTCTACGATAAAATTCTAATGAAACTAGATTCGACTCAACAAGATTAATTATAGTAAAAAAAAAGTTAATATTATGATTTTTTTCCCCTTAAATTCGTCAAAACTATAAGATTGATTATAATAAAAAATTAATATTTTGATTTTCTTCCTTAAATTCATGGAAACCATATTGATAGTGTCCGACGCTCAAGACCGTCAGGTCGCTTGAATGAACAGTAACTGAGAGAAAGCGTGACGCTCGGGAGAGAGAGAGAGAGAGAGAGAGAGAGAGAGAATAATAGATGACTTACTTGTGTAATAAATGTTACGTGTGTTTATACTGAAGAGCTTTATACGTAGTATATATAGTCACAGGTGCATTAAATGCATGGTATAGAATAGGTCAATTGCAACATGGTTCCTCGTACCTACATAATCAGATAACTTGCAGCAGGATTACGTGCATTAAATGTAGGATCAGAGGGGATGTCCGACATTAAATATTATTTTTGTACCTGATACTTTGGGTCAACCTCAATCATTGGCTCGAGGTGTTATATGGTCAAGAGGCTAGCGCTCGTGAGAGGTTTAACTTGACAAGTAGTCTAAAGTAGTGTCCCACATTTGAAGTTAGGGGTCAAGAATAGTGTAGCACCCTGCACGTGGGAGGGAATTTTGCTCGTTTCTTTCTCCTAGCTTGAGTTACCATTTTTGCACCTTGATGAACTTTTGTGGCATCTTGTGTTTATGGCTTGATTCTTGAGTTCTAAGTGTATTTAAGTTGTTAAGCATGTAATTTGAGGCTTGTATATGCATTTTGGTATAATTATGGGTTATGGTTGGGTTGGTACCGTGTATTTTCCCCTTTTCCCCTCTTCCCGCCCGCCATGTCTGCTTCTTGGAGCTTTGGACGCCGTGTCTCCCCCGCAAGGTAATTTCAGACACGGCCGTGTCTAGCCGTGGTTGGGCCTCTTGTACTGAGACACGACCGTATCTCAATTTAGGCGTTGAGGGAGACACGGCCGTGTCTCCCTCGAATCCTTGAACCTCTGTACTGAGCCACGACCATGGCTCAGTTTGTTCTTTAGGGGAAAGACTGTTGGAAAACAGGAATCAGAAAGCAGCGGAATTTAAAAAAAATTTCCAACAAAAGGATCTTGGACTCGCAATCGTGCCAAATTCGTAGAGATCAAGAAACTCACTTGGGTAGTAGCTTTCTTGACACGTTTTGAGCCGCCCTCAAATGCGCTTCATGCGGTAATGGCAACCCGTTCCTCGAAATCTCTTTCTACTTCAGAATCCATTGTAGGGATAACAATCCACACCAACCTGGATTCAAATCATGTTAGGGAAGTTCTTAACAATATAACATAAAGAAAGAAACATGAAACGAGAAAAGCATGATTGAAACTCCCTTCGAAAACCAGTTTTGAGAAAGTAGAAATCTGCCAGCCATAAAACCCTCGTGAAAAAATTCATCCTTCAGGATATGGACGAACGGTTTTCGCCATCTTCTTTGGTTCGATTTTTTCACTCGTTTTCTGTTGGGTTCAGAATCGTTTCATCATCCCTTCTGATCGTTTTGCTTGATCCCCACTTTTTGGTAAAGCTCGAATCTTCAAACTTCTAACTTGAAGCTCTCTAGAGATAGTCCACCAACTTGACTACAATCTAACTAGTAAGGATGCTAGTTCTCTAGTTAGTGTTTAGGCTTAACCTAGGGTTTTGTTTATCTTGGAGAAAGGATGGTGTTCAACACATGAACCAAAAGAATTCTCGATTAGCTCTAAGAGGAGCTCGAGCTCCCCTATTTATAGGAGGGGAAGGGACGCCCAAAACCTAGTCCTTTTGGGCTAAGGATTTGGTCCCTCTCTCCTATTACTTGATCATCAAGTAATTTTGACTTTGACTTTGAATTCAAATTCAAATCAACTTTCAAGAGAGCTAAAATATCCAAACCCTTTTGGATATTATTATACTTTATTTATTTAAAATAAATAACTTATTTTATCTAATTAATTAGTTCACAATTAATTAACTGGATTATTTTTCTCCAAAATAACACTTTCTTTTTAATTCAAAATTAAACCAAAGTCTATTAAATAATTAATAAATTAATTATTTAATATTCAATCAAATAAACACGTGTGGCACACGTGTCCCTATGACACGTGTTCAGTCACGTGACCCACACGTGTGGTTTCACACGTGTGGAACCCTCTAGGCCCGATTAACTCGTTTAATCATTTTAAAGCCTCAACTCATGTAACTAAGTTGTTGTGTGTGACCCTCTAGGTTCTCAATTCAATTAGCAGTGACCCTAATTAATTAATTCACTAATTAATTAATCAGTCCACAGATTAAACGACCATAGTCTAGCAACAGGTGTTTAACCCCTAGCTGAATTGGAATGTTCGGATTCGACAGAACCTTTAAGTCATTGATTCATTGTGAGATACAATCCTCCTACTTACTATCTCTCAACCAAGATCTAGGGTAAGGGAATAATCAGAACCCTAATAATCTGGTCTTAAAGCTAAGTGCATTTCATATCCATTTGATCTCAATCCAAGAAACCATTTTCTTGATGTCTTGATCTACTGCCTTGGCCAAGGACTCCATATGGCATATGAATGACTTACACAATAAGAGATCACCTTGCAAATGCAAGTGTAGGTCCTTTCTTGATTCTCATTCACTTTCATGAATCACTTGTGCAGCCCCAGCATAAGCCTTGAATCAGTTGTCTAAGGCGACACGCTTTAAAGCTTATACCAAAGACTACAGAGTTAACTCATAAAGTGACATGGAACCTCAAGTCTAAGGATCAATTAATCACATCAATGACTCGTGAGATATTTTCTAATCTGGAAGTTTCCATTTCCTGAAATAGAAACTTCCTTTCCCATTTAGGAATCTTCTTACACGGGGCACCTCAGGGAACTTACTTATTAAAGTAAGCACCCTCATGTATCACGCACGTATCAACTATACACTTTGCACCTCCATGAAACAAGGTGGTCCTTCTTAAGGGCGTGATCCCACAAGCAAGCCTTAGAGGAGTCAGGTTGACACTCCCACTGTCTGTAGGACTCATCGGCTTGGAGTATTTTACTAATCATGACTTATGTGATATAGGGCTCGTTTCATGAACCATTTCACCTAAATGGTAGAGTCCTAAAGTCATCAGGATTAGGGGAGTTCTCATACATGCACAGCTAAAGTAAACGCATACCAAACAAGAGCATATAAAGAAGTGTTTGCCTATGATATTAATCAATCGTATATTATTCAAAGATTGTCTGTGATACTAGGAAAGTCCCAAAAAGGATTATGACTAATCTGCTTCTAGGGCACTATTCCTAACAAAGACCCCCGTGTCTCAACCTTTGTGTGGAATTATATTCTATGTTTCGTTCCGTATGTTTGTTATACGTTTTTATTCCCCCTCCCACCCAACCATGATCCTAACTTGAATTATGACCTAGTATGAGTATGAATTCATGTGTTAAGGTGTGTTTTGTGATTATATGATATGGTTTGTTGTGTTCATGTGTGACTAAGTATTACCTTATGCATTTCATTTGTACGTGTTTGTATTAATTGTACACATGAACATCTTCTAAGGTGTTCTATGATTGTGTTAAGTTATGATATGCCTCCCCGTGCATGAAATTGATTTGTATATGAACTTTGCTTAAGTATTTGCATCTTTTAAGTGCCTATGCATACGCCGTGCGTCTATGTAGTTCATTCTTGAGTCTAAGTTTTGTGTTTTGTCTTCAGTTTGTCCAGGTGCACCCAGGATGGTGCTTCGTTAGCCGTGTTGATTCCGGGTGTCTCGTTCTCGGCCTCGTTGGTGTAAGGTGAGGTTAGGTTATAGTTAAACCCTATTGAAACATGCTCGTTTTCTATGCATGCGGACTATAACCTTAAGTATAAGCTAATATGTGTGGGATATGTAAGTTCATGATTTTGCTAAGCATTTGAAAGTATGATACGCTACGTACAAGCCTATGTACGCTTGTTCTGATTTGTTATGATCCGTTATGTTTGCAATATTAAACTATGTGTCAAACCGTGTGCCTCTTATGAGCCGAGTGCTACAAGCTATGGATATGTTATGGATTTGACACGGAGAGGAATGTAAAGCATAGTTGTTGCAAGGTAAGGTATGTTATGTAAGTTATGATACGTTAAGTTCCGCAGCAGGTTCTGATATGCTCTAATTTGCTCTGGTATGATCTGTTTTGGTATGATGGGCCCCGAAGTCTGCGAATCAGGATGCCTGGGATGGCAACGGGCCGTCGGGTTAAGCCTGAACGTAGTCTCCAATTTGATAGGGTTACTCCTGAACCTGCCAGGAGGTTTGGTGGGGGATGGATATCCTGAGGGTTTGGAGTAGCTTGCTGTAGCGCCCGAGCACGAGACGCCACATCCCCCACACCAAGGCCCGACCCGTATATGAAATGGAAAGTCCATACACGTACCAAATCAAGGTGAACGGGGACACAACACACTCGCTATGCTAGGCGGGAGCTAACCCTTAAACCATTCAATACCAAAAGGTAATAACAACAGAGTAATGCAATAAATGCGGAACCAGTACACGATCATATATATATATATATATATATATATATATATATATATATATATCATGAGCTTTCAAGCTCCAAAATATAATTACAATATATATAAGTATTCAAAACGCCATCACGGCTCATTCTATCAAGTACGCCTAAAGCAGTCATAATCATAATACAAAATATAAAACATGAGTGTAAGTGACAAAAGAATGCTAGACTCGAATTCCCGCCTAGCACTCCTCCAGCAAGCAAAAACTAAAAACAAGAACAGGTTCAGTCCAAAGGGGACTGGTGCGTATAAAAACGGAGCATAGTATATCATATCGCAGAATCGAAACATATCCATGCAAGCCATAATCCCGTGTAAAGTTTTACAACAATTTCCCAAGTGGGTAAAACAAGGAAAAGCATCAACGGGATTACAACTATCATTTGCATTCTTTAGGATATCCGTGGCCCGGCGAGTGGGCGTGCATAATCTCCAACCTACACCTTGTGTATTCATTGTTCATTCGTTCATTGGGTGATCACACAACAATTCTTTCGTGTACATTCATTCGATCCTTTCATTCACTCGTTCATATACACCTTTTTCCTTCGGGTGGTGAACGGGTTTGCAAGACACGGTCACCCATTTATTACGAACAGTGGGGTACATTAATCCCCAAAGGCCTCAGCTCTCATTCCTCGTTAATCTCCTAGCGAGGGCCGGTATCACCGTAGTTTGGTTGGAACTAGTGCACAGGATCACCGTCGGCCCTTGCCTCCCAGGATAGCCACGTGCACTATGTTCCTGGGCCCCTTTTAGTGCTTGCATTCATGTTCTCGCCAAAATCATTAGGTAGGTTATTCGTTAAAGAAAGGCTTTACGTTCAAAATCATTTACTCTTCAAAAGACTCGATATTATATACATATATACATATATATATATATATATATAATAATTTGGCTTAAAACTTTACACATTGGGGATATATCGGGTCATTTAACTATTAGAAGAGAAACCACCTTGTAAAGCAAAAGAAACGACGAAAGAGCCTCAATGATCGGCCTCATCTCCATTTGGACCAAAATTTGTGCAAAAGAGGTAAAGTGAGACTCAAAATGACCAAATATGACGCACGACAATGTCATGAACATGATATGAAATGCATAAGAGATATAATCATGCTATGAAGATGTTCTTATGCACAATTAATGCATCAAAGTCACATAAACGAGCAAAGTCATTCGTTCACTTTCATAACTTTCATAATCATTAGCATTTGAATTCATAATCACGTATAACAATCATAACACGTAACTCATCTAGTTCACGTTGCATATAACTCATAAATAAAGCGGGAAAACAAAACGAGAAGCAACGAAAGAACACCCCGAAGCTGCCAACTTGAGCAACACGGCCGTGTCATGTTTTCAAAGGGTTTGGACAGGGCCGTGTCCGATTTTTGGAAAATAGAAAACCCAAGTTCGAAAGATTAACACGACCTTGTCAGGTTTCCTTTGTAAATGGACACGGCCGTGTCCGATTTTTGAAAAATAATTCTTCAAGTGCCGAGAGATCAACACGGCCGTATCCATTTTCAGAGGAATCATGACACGACGGTGTCGAGTCTTCGTGCTCGAAATGAAAAACAGAGCAGGGCTCTGTTTCGCGGGAGAAAAGCTTCAAAAATAGAGCAGGCTCCAAAGCATCCTTAGGCTACCACTTAGGAAATAAAAATGATCATAAAACATGGCATATACAACACACAACAACATGTATCGATCGGGCAAAGAAAGGAGAGCCAAGGATGATCATTCAAGCAACTTCATCTCCAAGAACTCAAACCCTCATTAATGAAATCTCATTCAATACTCAACAACCATGAAAAGTAGGCTCATAAATGCATTAAGGATACTAGAGTGACCAACCATCATACCTTAAACCAACTCAAAACTCAAAGGAATGAAAGAGATCAAGAATTCATAAAAAAATCCCAACTATTCAATCAATTCTCCAAAACATGATCTAATCTCCATGAAATATAGAAAACGATAGCTTCAAATGACTACAAGGAAGTGGTGATCACAAATATATGCATACCTTCCGGATTGGTCGAGGTTTGAAGAAGTTATGAGCTCAAAATGGTGGGTTGGTGAATAGTGACGGGAATGGAGGGTTTCTTGGCTTGGCGAGTTTTTTCTCTTTCTCTGGTGTTTGGAACGAAATGAGAGAGATGGGATCCGTAGGGCTTGAAGTGGTGAGCTTGTGGGGGCCAAGATTTGAGTCATTTGGTTGAATGTTGGTCAAGTTATGAAGAAAATGGTTAAGGGTCAAATCTACGGACGAAGCATGTTTCAGTTGAATTTTGGAGGTCCAAACAGGCTTAGAAAAATATAAGGCTTGTTCCATTGAACTTGAATCTTCGATACGAGTTCGATGGAGGTGATGGAATTCGAATCTGAATTCCCGAGCTCATGTTACGACACCCGGAACCTAAGGTGCGCTAAATGCTCTTTAGCCCCTTTTTGGTTCCGTTAAACAAAATAAATTCGAAACCAACTCAAAAAAGTCCGAAATCAAGTAACGAGCATCAAAACATAATCACAGTACACATATCTCATGCATACCAAAATTTCACAAAAACCGGAATTCAAATCGGATGCAAACGGTACGTATTCATAACCATAGAAACATAACGTTCAAGAATTCATATGAAAGTTCATCCAAATAATTCAAAAATTCACAATAAACATAAGAATAAAACTTATAAGTGCATAATTAAAATAATTTAATGCGCAAATAATTATCACATACGTCATACCTGTATGGCTGAAAAGTTGGGGCTTTACACTTGCACTCCCCTCACCTGTATGGATGGTTAGGGTCGTGCAACCCTTCCATCGCCAGAGACGGAGGTTTGTTCTATAAGTATGTTATGTTTTGATTGATTTGCTATGTTATGATTTGTATGAGGAGCCCAGGATGGGATTTGTTTTGTGGGTTATTTTGAGTTTCAGAGTCTACGTTCCGCCTAGCTTAGGTGTGAGTCTGTCTATCTCCTGTCCGCCTCTACTTAGTTCATGTATGGGTTTCTCATCTTGTATGTGGATTGGCTTAAGTGAGGGGGATATGGTGACCCACCGTGCGGGGAGTTGTGTCTGTCTAAGTCGAATGGCATATGACAATGTGACTTTGTGTGTGCACTTGCATCATGATTTGCTATGATATGAGTATGAATTTTATTATTGTGTTGATGTTATTTTTCGTGATGCATTGCATTTCCTAGTTGCTCTTATTTGATTTAACTATGTGACATTCTCACGTATTAACCAACATGCATATATCGATATTGTAGTTGTTCCAATTTTCAGGATGCCACCACGTCGAGAAGATTTTGGTCAACCATCACATCAACATTCTTACAATCAAGAGCAACCTCACATCGAAGTGCAACCCATGAATCCGATAGCGATATTATATCGAGAAGATGATGATATTCGAGTTGAAGAGTGGCTTTCCGAAGTGGAGAGCATATCCGAAGTATGGCCGTGCAATTCTCAAGATATGGCTCGCCTTGCCATAATTCTCGTACAAGGACAAGCAAGGCAGTGGTGGAAAAGAGTTGCCCCACAAATTGAAGCAACAAGAGAAGGATTGATATGGGATACCTTCGTCCGAGAATTTAGAAAGAGGTACATGCCGGCCATTTTACAAGATCGAAGGTTTGAAGAATTCCTCACCTTAAAACAAGGAGGTAAAATGGTCACGTAGTACATAGAAGAATTCCAGAGGTTGGGTGCGTATGTGCCTTCGAGATGGAAGGCCTTCGAGATGAATTTAAGGAGGCCTTAGTTGCGGAGGATACAAGCACGTAGCTCACAACGAAAGCTTTACGGGTTGAAAATCGGAGATTAACTAGGAGCAAAGAAAGAGAAGTATCAGAACCGAGAAATGAATTATGATTTTGCTCGAATCTACAAGTGGAAGGAAGATCCCATCAACGTGGTACTCGAGCTAAGAAGATCCGTAGGAAAAAGCATAAGACCGAAAATCACCCGAGACTGAAGAAAGAGCCCCGACCGTGTGCCTATTGTGGAGGAGACAATCATACATATGAGGCGTGTCGGGATAGGTTGTAGAGATGTTACGCGTACGGATCAAGGGAGCATATGGTTTCCGACTGTGAGCAATCGAGAGATAATAAGCAATGGAAGCAAGATCTAAAGCTTCAAATTGGAAACCAATATGAATCTGAAGATAGAGGTATCTGCATTCATAGCGCGTGCATCCACGGCATATTTAAATTCTGCACTTATTTATTCGGTGCGCTGTAATTGTTCTTTGTAAAGTTCCTAAGTGATTAAGTGGAAATCGTAATCTCGGACCATGGAGTCATACAAGTGTTGGAAAACATGAAAGAGTTGAGCAGCGAAAATTTAAAATTTTTCCACAAGTTTAATCATTGTCTTGCAATTTTCGTATTGTAACGTTGGGAAAAACAAGAAACTCACTTTAATTGAAGCTTTCTTGTGATGTTGTTACCGCCTAACAAACACCCTTCAAGCGGAAAGTCCCTCGAACGGTCCTTCGAATTAGACTCCAAAGAAGAAGGCCTCCAAAGCGTATCCACACCGGTCCTAGAACACGATCAAGCAAGTGAGAATGCTAGTTCTATAGCTTATGCTAATGGCTAGGATAATTTTTGCTTTGAAAACTTTTTTTTTAATTTTTCTCAAAAATTTAACACTTCGTGAGTGTTGGTCTAAAGAATAAGAGAAGCACCATCCCTAGTATTTATACTAGGTTGGTTCAAACCCCTAGGGTTTCCAAGAACCAATTGGATTTTTTTCTTGCTCACTAATTAACTAATTTAATTATTGATTTAATTGGAGAAAATAAGTTCCCAACTTGTTCTCCAAGTCTTACAAGAATATTCTTCTCTCTCCTACAATAGGAAGTTGGACTTTTCAACTTTCCTAAAGTTAAAAGTCAATATTCAATAAATAAATTAATTCCCAATTAATTGTTTATTGGGTTAAGCTTATTTGAGATAGTCTTAACTATTAATTCAAAATTAATCAAAAGACCAAAATTAATTAATTATAATTTAATTAATTAATTCTAGAAAAGAATTCACATATGAAGCAAACACATGCCCAAAGCCACGTGTACACGACACGTGGCAACCACGCAGGCTTGCGTGACACGTGGTAGTCACGTATCTTTGACACGTGGCAATGCCCACGTGTTTTGCTCCATTTTGATCAACTATTTTGATCCCCTGTTAATCATATTAACATCCTACCATAACCCTCGTGTTCTGGCATTTGTGTATGACCCTTTAGGTTCATTATTCGATTAGCAGTGAGAGCAATTAATTAATTTCCTAATTAATTAATCACTTCACAGATCACACTACCGTAATCCAGCAATGGGTGTGTGACCCCTAGCCGAATAACGAAATGAATCGAAGAACCTTTCTGTAACACCCCGCATTTTCATACGAGCAGGTAAGTGTTATATGCGCTATTTCAATTCCTTATTTGATTTAAATTCTATATATATATTTGAAATTGTTGTATTTGAAATAATTTCTTTAAATTCTGTTCGATGCTATATTTGAACTATGAATACATGAACGGATTTGGACGAATGTGAATTTTATGAATTTGATGTTAATTGAATGAAATTATGTGATTCTTGTAATCTGAGGACTTAATTATAACTTATTTGAATGTTTTGGACTCAATTGGAAATTGGGTTTGGGCTTAATTGCCACTTTTTGAAAGTTTAGGGACGTATTTGAATAATAGGCAACCCCGAATGGTTTTGCGAATATCTTGAGCTCCGGACCTCGAAATCAAGATCCGTCTTCGACGTTGAATTTGTTTCGACGAACCCTAACCTTTGAGCTTGACCTTATACCTTATTGAGGTCGTTTGAGCCTTCGACGATGATCATTCAATTAACTCGTTCCTTGTGACTTGATTTTAACCGTTTCTTAAACAAACCGGACTTGGATCGACCCGAACCCTACCCGAATGCTCTTAAATATCAAAGATTGCATCCTATTCCTTCCTCATGCTTCCACTTGATCGATCAATTCATCTTCTCCAAGAGATAAGGAAGAACTCCAAGGAAAACCCCATTTTTGATCCACCAACTTTGAGCTCAAGGCTAAGTTTCATCCAATCTTCTTCCAAGGTAAGGTGTGATTTGTTTTCTCCTCATCTTCCTCTCCTCTTTCTTCCAATTATATCTTGGTTTAAGCAAGAGAAGCATGTGGTATGAAGAAAGGCATGAAACTGAACAATATGATATGAATTCTTGGTTCTATGATTTTTCATGGTTTAAAGTGAGATTTAATGCATGGAATATGTTGCTTGTAACTTCCTTATCATTCCTATATGCTTGAATTTCATGTTGGATGATTATGCTATAAGTTGCCATTGAAGGAGCTTGATGTCTCCATGCTTGAAAGCTTGAGTTTGAGTGATTATATGCCAACTTTATGCATGAATTCTTATGAATATGAATGAGATACATGATTTGCTTGAGTTTGGTGTTGGAATTTCATGTCTAAGTGCTACCTAAGAGCTTCCTTGTCGCTGCCCTGTTTTGAAAAGCTTTTCCCTGTAGAAATGGAGCTTTTGCTCTGTTTTCATTTTGAAGATGAAGGGCTGACACGGCCATGTCATGATTGAACTGAAAATGGACACGGCCGTGTTGAATGTTCGACTTGTGAAATTTTTTTTCCAAAAATTGGACACGGCCGTGTCCAAAACCTTTGAAAACCCAACACGGCCAGGTCAATTGTTCGACTTGGGAATTTTAATTTTCAAATTTTGGACACGGCCGTGTCCAAATCCTTTGAAACGTAACACGGCCGTGTTACCTTTTATGGCAGCCTTGAGAAATTCTTTCGTTAAGTTTTGTTACCTTTTTCCGTCTTGCTTATGATTTATTTGTAATGTGAGCCTAATAATTTATGGGTATAATTGTTACGTGAAAGTATGAATTGCATTGACATGATTATGAAACCATGAGCGTGAATGAATAACTTGATTCGTTTATGTGATTATATGACTTAATTGCATCATTAATCATCTCCATTGCTTATTAATGCTTCATATGCATTTCATAACACGTTCATTTCATTGTCGAGCCTGAAATATGGTCATATTGAGTCTCACCCTACTTTTATCACACAGATCTTGATCCAGTGGGAGGCGAGGCTGATTAGTGAGGTCTTGGTTGTATTCTTTTGTCTACCAGGTGGGTTTTTCTTCTATTAGTTAAACTTATGACCCGATTTAGCCAACGTGCAAGTTTTGGCCAAAAAATATATATATGTATATCGAGTCTTTCAAAGAGTCAACTATTTTGAACGTATAACCTTTTATTTTATGAACCCTACTAAGTGTTTTAGCGAGAATTGATTGAGCACAGTGAATGGGGGCCCTGGAACTTAGTGTACTTGGTGATTCGGGGAAGCTTGGGCTGACGGTAATCCTCTTATACTAGTTCCACCAAACTACGGTGATACCAGACTTCACGAGGAGATTAGTGAAGGATGGGAACCGGGCTTTTGGGGATTCATGTACCCCACTAGCCATAATGAATGGGTGGTCGGGCTTTGCAAACCCGTCCACTAACCAGAGGAAAAAGGGATTATGTGAATGATTATGAACGATCATTGATTATACACGAAAGATTATGTATGTGGTAACTAATGATAAAATGATTAAGAATACACAAGGTGAAGGTTGGAGACTAGCCCCTCGCCGGCTCACGAATAACCTCACAAATGAAATAGAGTGTTATAATTCCGCGCGATGTATTTCTTGCCTTGTCCTACTTGGGAAAATGTTTCAACACCTTGCTCGGAATTATAACTTGCATGTGTATGTTTCATTTCCGCCCTATTATTGTATTATGCCATTTTTATACCCACCAGTCTGTCTAAGACTGAACCCGAAGTTGTTTCATTGTTTCTTTTGCAGGTGGGATTGCTAGACAGGATACGAGTCTTGGAGAGTCTTGCATAGTGTCTAGCATTTCTTTCCGTTACACACATGCTTTATGATCTTTTGATTATTGTATATGAATTTGGAGCGTATATGTTTGTATAAGGTCATGGAGACCCTAAATGACGGAATTTGACTATTTTGTTGGTACATAGAGCATATAGCTCAATATATATATGTGGTGATTGAACTTATGCTTCCGCTCTCGTGTTACTCTGATGGTTTGATGTTTAATTGTTTGGTTAAGGGTTAATCCCACCTAGCTTAGTGAGTGTGTAGTGTCCCCGTTCGCCACGATTTGGCACATGTATCGAAATCCATTTCATATACGGGTCGGGTCTTGGTGCGGGGGATATGACGCCTTGCACTCGGGTGTTACATCCTTGAGTGGTATCAGAGCCTAGGTGTAACATCCCGCTCGTCCAATGTATAAGGTACACCACGTTTCAACTTTTTTATGTGTTTAATTATGTGATTTTATGTTTTGTATGACCCTATTTTGAGCTCTTTAAGAGTTTAGGGGCTTGTTTGTAATTTTCTCTTTTTAGGGGTTTTTCGGTCATTTCTCGTTCGATCAAGTTTTTGACCTTTTCGATCCCTTTAACCGTTCAGGGCATCGAGACGAGTCCGTAGACTCTGAGTTTGCCCAATTCTAATGTCGTTTGCTCCTCCTACCGTTCATTTTACGCGTGAGGACCCGGGATAAAACACCCGGACCCTCGTTATTCGTGTCAGAACATCAGCAGTTCTCTCTCTCCTCTTTCTCTCTCTCTCCCGGTGAAACACCACAACACACACACGAAAGACACACTAACTCAAACTTACTCGTTTCTCGACGGAATTCGACGAATCATTAGTGCATTTTGAAGAGCTCGATGACGCGGTCGGAACGGTACCAAGATCGTAGCCCGATGACAACCGGAGGCGGGCCTTTTTGCTGATTTTCAGTCAGAGCGGCTGGAGTGGTGGACCACCGCGACTTCGTTGCCTCCTCGCGGTGGTCTCCGGTGGCCCATTTTTGACACGCACCTCAGGGCTAGAGAGAAGACCTCCCGGCCATCAGTTTGCCATTGGCGGCGTGGCCATCGGGGTTACGACGCCGCCTCACGCGCCGACGGAAGTTGGCGGCGGTGGCGCGAGCTACTATAGCGCTGCCAAACACCGCCCTCCGACGATCTTTTCCGACGAGCAAGGATGATTCCCCATGTTTTCCGACCTCCTGAAGACGATTCCGGCCTCGGTTTGGCTCAATTCGCGGCATAGGTGGCTGTATGGCGGTGGCACAGTGGCGGTTGGCGGCGGAGGGCCGCTCCGGGGATTTTTTCCGGTGAAGAGCTTGGGGGTTTCGAAGAGCTAGTCAAGGGTAAGGCGATGCCTCTTACGAATTCGATTTTCATTCACCGGTTTGGAAGTAATTTGATTTTGAAGATTTTGGGGTTTTCGTATGGTTAGATTTGAAATTTGCAAAGATTAGCTTGGAATTTCTAGAAATTGATCGAGGATTTGGAACAAGCACGAGGAATTCTTGCACGGGTGATTTTTTGGGATTTTTCCGGCACGCTCCGATGGGGGCCGAGCAGTGGCCGGCCACTGTTCCGGCGGCGGCGTTCCGGCGGACTTCGGATAGTTTGTCCGCCTCGTTGTGGTGAGTCCAACGCCACTTTTCATTTGTCAATCGGACACTTGGTTTAATTGTTATGAATTTATTTGTATAATTGAGAATATTTGATTTAATTGTTCTAAATGTAAATTAATTGCCATATGCTTGAATTGTCGATCGAATTATATCCCGATTTCTATGAGATCATGTACTAAATAAATTGTGATATGAATTGATGCTTTGGTTTGCGATTTGAGTCCCGGTTTGTTGAATTCATGCTACTTGATTAACTTTGAAGGGGTGTTAGTGTAATTTTTGAATAATATAAAATTTATATGACTTGAATTAATTAAACCTCGCTACTTGATAAACAAATATGCTATTCATAACTACGTAGGAATGAGTAATATGTCGTAGATAATTAAACTTGAAACTTTTGTAATTTAAAGTTTAATTACTTAATTAAGTGAGTCTATTGTGCGATGTATGAATTATATGAAATTGTTTGCCTTGATTTACCCGATCCTTGTCCTTTGAAAACGAGCATCCTATTCTTGATAACTTAGAAATAATTTGCCGTGCTATGTATGAATTAATTGGCCACTCTTGGAAGTAAGAAATGATTTATTTGTATAAATATGAACTGGTTATGCATTGTATGAATTATATGGGACTTTGTAGGGTTGAATGATTACGCTATCCTTTGTTTATTCATTTCATGACTTGAATGAGATTCGTTACATGTTTCGTTGACTAATTTCATCTCTTGGGAAATTTTGTAAGATATAGCTTGATTTCTTGGGATAATTGGTTAAGTATGTGACCCATTTGACCTTGTAATGTGTGAATTTCGTATAAAGCATGGTATATGACTATAAATCGTTGTTTTGCTAATGTGTACCATATGTATTTTGTTTTGTGCATTCATGAGCATTGCCGTGCGTCTCTGTATGGTTGTTTGAGTCTGAGTCTGAGCTCTGTGATGTGTTTTGTGTGCTCAGTTGGTACAGGTGCACCCGGGCGCGGTGATTATGGGTAAGGAGCCTCGGGGCACCGAGTATTACTCCTGTGCATGATCATCGTGATGTGGGTAAGGAGCCTCGGGGCACCGAGTATTACTCCTGTGCACATTTCCCCTCTTGTTTGAAGGTTTGACTCTGCTTTGCTTGGGGCCCGGTGATTATGGGTAAGGAGCCTTGGGGCACCGAGTATTACTCCTGTGCACATTTTCCTTTTTTGTTTGAAGGTTTGCTTTATGTGTTTGTTCTCGGTAGGCTAGTTTGTTACGAAATCGTTCGTGAAACGGGAATGGATTCTTAATTAATAAAATTTGGTTGTTTTGGCCTTTGGCTTAACTCTTTTACTTCCCTATATCTAGTATCACGTGTGAAAATGTTTTAGAATGTAAAAACCACGCCCCGGTTCATGAACTCCCCTCTATGCTATGTGCTGTGCTCTGTATACGTATATATGTGTGCGTGTGCAGCCCCTCACTCAGTCTTTGGACTGACCCCTCCCTCTTTATGTTTTAGTGTGCAGGTTTGGCTTTGGTTTTCGTTGGAGCTGTAACACCCCAAACGGAGGATGCCACATCCCCGCACTGTGACCCAAACCCGGTCATGAAATGGAAGTCCATGCCGAATCCGAATCAGAGCGAACGGGAGACAAACACACACGCTATGCTAGGCGGATCTAACTCGACAGACTCAGAGTGCAGAAGCAATTCAAACATTCAAAACAAGATAGCGGAAGCATTTAAATCAACATTCAAAACAAGTGACGGGTTCAACTAGCATAGGTACCTAGCCCCGAATATCAACAAGCATAACAGGTGACGGGTTCAACTAGCATAGATACCTAGTCCCGAATATCTGATCAACATAACGTAATAATCATCAAGTGCCACACAGGGCCGAATACGAATGCCACACAGGGCTTACAGAAAAGTAAAGTATAATCTCAAGTCTACAAGTCATGACATAAGTAAAGTGTATGAAAAACAAATGCAACTAGAAAGGCTAAACCGACGAAGTGTAACTCAAAGGACTCACTCCCGCCTAGCAAACGCCAACAGACCTGCAACTAAAAGTTAAATGAGGGGTCAGTCAACTTGACCGAGTGAGGGGGCTAACGCACACCCACAATATATATATAAAGAGCGTAACACAGAATAAAAGGATGGACTCATGAACCTGGTGTTGCATACCAAAACATTCTGAAATAACCCAAATAGATATAGATATAAGTTTAGAAACCATTTTCCAGAAAGACCCTATCCCGATTCATAATTCCATAACAGAATAGAACACATGCTCGGCGAGTACGAGCTTCCAACCTTTACTCCTCAGAACATAAATCAAAATCAATCCATCCCTACACCAGTGATGGAGGAGATGTACTGTCCCCAAACCATCTATAATAGAATCGTCTAAAATAGACTCGATCTCAAGGGGTAGCGAACCCACAAGAGTCCTCCCCGGATAAAACACCGAAGTCTCAAGATATCACGCCTTCCCTACAGCACGGGTCGCGCGAGAATATCTCAAATGTAACTACACACAGACTGATCCCTGATGGTCCTATACCGTCCCAGGCTGTCTATCCCATAGCTCCTTGGATCCACAACAGAACAGAACAAAACAGAACATACGCCAATCTTTCATGGCAATCTCGCTACAGAATTAGAACATAACTGGTTTTCCAAAATAGCTTACATATGCCTCAAAAACTGGTTTTTATAAATATTCCTACGCTACAGGGATATAGCCTGAAGGCACCCGCCCAGGACGCACGCACATACATTCCCACGTTGCGGGGATATAGCCCGAAGGTACCCACCCACGCAGGATGCATGCATAAGGTCATAAACATATCATATCCAACACATACGTATTTATAGTATGGTATACTCGCATGCAAGGGTAGAAATCAGCATGTAAAGGCCATAGGTCGCATAACTATACAAAATCCTAAACCTCACCTCGTAGTAGTGGAGTCTGAGAGTGTGAAGGGCCAAACACTCTAAACCTCGGGCTCACCGGCACCACCAAACTCTGTAACAAAACATACAGAAGCCCAAACTTAGACTCTACATGAACTAAGTAAGACGCACGTCGTACAAAGTATGAATGACATGCGAAATGGAATGATGCTTATCAAGTTGGTCACATGGGACAATTTAAATATTCAAGTAAATCATGCAAGTGATAAAGTATTAGGTTCAGAGATTGCATTCCAAGTCATACGGTAGAATACAAGTCAAGTAGCAACTCAAACGAATCAAATATGCATGAAAAAGCAAGTACAAAAGGGTCACAGACGCATGGGAACGGCCATTCCCATGCATAACATAGCATGGGAACGGTCCTTCCCACGCCAAGGCCAAGCGAGACTGGGAACGGCCGTTCCCAGTCCAAGCACACATGGGAACGGTCGTTCCCATGTTCGGCCGCCAAAACCAAACCCTAGCCCGGAAGGGCCGTTCTAGGCTTAAAGCACAAACGGGAACGGCCGTTTCGGCCATGGATCTGGAGCAGAAACTTGACAGTTTCGGGAAGAAAAAGGGGAACACCAAAAATCATCAATCCAACATAAAATCCACCATAAAATATCACGAAATTCAGGTATAACATCATATAAATCATGCTTAGCATCAAAACATCAATTAATTCAAGTTTAGGAATGTTTTTGCCCAAAATCTCAAACACCCATTTTCATGAATCTCAAGCTTAAACATGAAGATATGAATTCCTAGTCTTCCATACACGAATTTCCAGCAACTAAGACACATAAGGAGCATTCAAATCATCAAGGCTTGCTTAAGGAATTCAAGATCTCATCATTCAAGTTCATACTAACAATTTCATGCTCCAATCTAAGAATAGAAATGAAATACTCATCAAAAGAGATCCAAAACTTACCTTGTCTTGTGAAGGAGAATCAAAGAATATGAGCTCTTAGAATGAAAGATGGTTCAAGTCTTGATCTTCTCTTGAAGTTTCTCCATGATTCTCTTTGAGGCTAACTTGTGTGGTTTGAAATGAAATGAAAAGGGATAAAACTATTTATATGGTGGCTAATAGTTTTAGGTCAAGGTTAGGGTTTCCAAGATATAATATAAGGCTAAAGGCTTTAATAGGATTTGGGCTCAAATAAATGACTTTCGGCCCAATAAGTCAAAACTAAAAGGTTTAAGGTCTAAACGGTTTCCTATATAAAGTAAATTCCGTTGGACCTGAATCACCGAATCAAGTCCAATGGTGGTGTCGGAATTCGAATTCGAATTCCCGAGCTCATATTGGTCCCGAATGACCCAAACTCACCTAACTCCAGTTAGGCCCAACACATCAATAGGTCCAAGTCCTATTTAAATCCAACTCCAACAACTAATTTAAATTCAACCAAGTTCCATTCTTAAGTTGTCATGCAAGAATTCATATTTTACCATTTTGGATTTTAGTAAATTAAGTCACACTTTCAATCAAAATTGGATCTAAACACATAAAAGGGGAATTAAATCACATAGGTGCATAAGGTAAACTCTCTCGTGGCGCATACCTGTACGATTTATCGGACGGGGCGTTACAGGAACTAGGCAGTTGGGTCGAGTCTTTTATCTTGTTCGTTTTGGCCCGGTCTTTGTATTTGTACATGTTTTGCATTCTTTTGAATTTAATTTAAGTTATTTAATGTATAAGTTTAATTTATTCGCTATGTTATGTCATTCTGAGCAGATTATGATTTTTGCCTGGAATGTATAAATTTCGGGACAGGTTAGGACAGGGCTTGGATTAGTTGAACCCGTTTCGTTGTATGATTATTCAGGATAGGATAGGACAGGTTTCGTTGTTTAGTTGAACCCGTTTAGTTGATGTTGATTTACATTCTGGAACGTATTGAATATGCTCATTGGTTGAAGTTTTTGAAAGTTTGAAATTTTGGATCGCTTCTGCATTCAGGTTTTCCATATTTTCACTTATACAGGGTTAGGTACCGCCTAGCTTAGGTTGGATTTTCGTTTTTTACCCGTTCTCTGCGACTTGGTGCGTGTACGGACTTTCCATTTCGTACACATATCGGGTCATAGTGCGGGGGTGTGGTGCCCCACCACTTGCGGTGCTACACTAGGGGTACAAAACCCGGGTTCTCGTGTCATGTTGAGTCTGTTTAGGTCGCACGGCTCTAGGAACTGCTTGTTAACGTGTTTCATTGCATCTTTTGCCTGAATACGTGCTTGATTCTTGATTCTTGGTGATTGATTGAGTTAATTACACCATCATGCATGGACAAAACTCAAGCATACATTTCAGTGTTTTCTTGAAACGTATTGAGCCGCCCTCAATTGTTTTTCATGCGGCTTGAAAGTCCCTGTTTCTTGATTCTTTCTTCGAGATTCCAAAGTAGAAATCCTCTGGAGTAATAATCCACACCAACCTAGATTCAAATCATGTTAGTGAGTATGCTAGTACCATAACATGCGTATTAAAGAAACAAGAAGCGAGAAAAGAGAGCAAGAGAATTATCCCCAAAATTCCATGAAGGTTGGACGTGATCTCAAATCACGTGTAGTCCAAAAAAATCAAACCCCTAGTCCCTTTTACAGGCTAGGGTTCGAAACCCTAGTACCATGTAGGAGATGGTCTCCTACTTTGACTTTTCTCCTATTCTTTATTTATCTCCAAGTAAAATAATGTCTTATCTAAAATAAGATATTGAATTTCTAGAGAAAGAGCACCTAACTAATTTAGGAACATTTAATTATTCTAGCAATAATAAATATCTTATCCTAATACTTTATTAGAATAATAAAATAGAAGATATTTATTTATTTCTTTATTCTAATCAAATTGGAACAAGTAAATAATTAAATACTTAGAATTAATTCTCCAATTAATTCTATCAAGGACTTTACAATTAATTCACTAATTAAGGCTAAAATTAATTCTCCAATTAATTTTATTTCGGTTATATAATTAATTCTCTAATTAATTATATTTAGGGATTTATAATTAATTCTCCAATTAATTATATCTTGGTTTTATAATTAATTCACTAATTAATGATATTTGGGCTTGATAATTAATTCTCTAATTAATTAACACATGATCCAATTTCTCAAATGGATCACACGTCCCAAACAATGCTCTCGATCCACACGTGTACTTTACACTGTGGTCTCGTTTCGATCAACTATTTGATCTTTCCATAATACCCTTTGAACCCGGTATTTGTGTGTGACCCTCTAGGTTCAATTTCAGTTAGCAGTGAGCCTAATTAATTAATACACTTTATTAATTAATTACCTCACAGATCACACGACCATAGTCTAGCAACAACTGTGTGACCCCTACCCGAAATGTGAATGTATATTCGAAAGAACCTTTTAGTCGATGACATCATATGGGATACGATCCTCCTTCCATCCTATCTCTCGATTAAGATCTAGGGCATGGGAATATAGAGAGCCCTACTAACTTTAATCTTAAAACAAAGTTCACTTCATATTCCATTTGATCTCAATCCAAGAAAACTCCATTTTCTTGATGTCTTGATCTAACCACCTTGAGCAAGGATTTTAGGATGGAATCACTAATGACTTGTGTAATAAGAGATCATCTTGGCTACAACAAGTGTAGGTCCTTTATTGATTCCAACAATTCTCATATACCACTTGTGTAATCCCAATATAGGCCGTGGTTCATGTGTCTATATGGCGACGATCTTTTGAGCCTATATCAAAGATTACAAAGTTAGCCTATATGAGACAATGTGAAATCTCAATTCTAAGGATTAATTTCTCACGTCATTGACATGTGAGATATTTGCTAATCTGGATGTTCTAGTAACGTCCTTTCCCATTTAGGAATCTTCTCACGCGGGGCACTCTCAGTGAACTCGTCTTTACAACAAGCACCCTTGTGTATTGTGGACACATCAACTTATTCACTTTACACTCTTAAGGACACAACTACACAAGCAAGTCTCAACAGAGGCAAAGTTGACACTCCCACTGTCTGTCGGCCTCAGTAACTTGGAGAAGTTTCTAATCCTCGCCTATGGAGTTAAGAACTTGTTTCATGTTTCATTCCCATAATGACAAAGTTCTTAACGACCTCATTGGATTAGGGGAGTTCTTGACATGCACACGTAATGGAAACACACAAAGCACGTATTGGCACATAAGAGGTTTTCGCCCATGATTACAATCATTTGTATATTATTCAAAGATTGTCTGTGATATAGGGAAAGTCCCTTAGCATAACAGCTTTCTAGGGCACTATTCCCAATAATTATTTCGTAGAAGAAGAAGAAGAAAAGAAGAACAGGGAAGGCCTCGGACAGGGGTAACGCCCGTTACCCCGAATACCCTACCAGGAGGTAATGCCCATTACCTCCATGCATTTGCAAGACTTGGAGAGTCTGCCTGGGGTAACACCCGTTACCCCAGATGTACTAGAATTGGTAACGCCCGTTACCACCAAGAATGGAACGCCTGCCTCTCTTACAGGCGTTAATGGAGTTGGCCTTTCTGGGGGTAACGCCCGTTACCCTCCTATATCCTTAATTCGTTTATGTGTTTAATATTTTGCTAATCTTATTTAAATTATGCTTTAACCTTGTTTTAATTATGCTAGTGATTTGTATATTGAATGATTATGAAGATGCTACTTAATTGATCATGAATTGCTTGATTTGAATACGTGAAATGTGATTGCGTGCAATAAACGTGCCTTGAATTGAACTTATGATTATGAATGAATACGGTTCTACCGTATATTGAATGAATTGCTCGATTATGTGCTTATGTGACATTAATTGTGCATATGAACATTCTCATAATATGATTATATCTCTTATACACTTCATACCATGATCATTGCATCACCGTACGTCGTATTTGGTCACTTTGAGTCTCACTTCACTTTCTTTGCACAAATTTTGGTCCGAACGGAGACGAGGCCGATCAGTGAGGCTCTTACACCGTTTTTTTTACTTTTCTAAGGTGGGTTTCTCTTCTATTAGTTAAATGACCCGATATATTCCCAACGTGTAAAGTTTTAAGCCAAATTAATATATGTATAAATATCGAGTCTTTTAAAGAGTCAATGATTTTGAACGTAAAGCTCTTTTGCTTATTGAATACCCTACCTAATGTTTTGGTGAGACATGAATCAATGCACCGAATGGGGGCCCTGGGACTTAGTATACGTGGGTAATCGGGGAAGTATGGGCTGATGGTGAACCCGTATACTAGTTCCACCAAAACTACAGCGATACTGGCCCTCGTTAGGAGGTTAGCGAGGAATGGGAACCGGACTTTGGGGGATTCATGTACCCCACTAGCCGCAATGATTGAGGTGGGCGGGTCTTGCAAGCCCGTCCACCGCCCGGAGGGAAAAGGTGTTTACTTGAATGATTATGAATGATCGATTGATTATACACAAAAGATTATGTATGAAAACCTAATGAACACTTTAATGATTGCACAAGGTGGAGGTTAGAGACTTATCCCTCTCGCCGAGCTCACGAATAACCTATTGAATGAATATGATTGTTATAATCCAATTTGATGATTTTGTTGTTTTACCCGCTTGGGAAATGTTCTAAATCCTCTTGTGGGATTATAACTTGCATGAACGTGTTTCAATTCTATAATATTTATATATTATGCAATATATAACTTGCATGAACGTGTTTTAATTCTGCAATATTTATATATTATGCCCCGTTTTTATACCCACTAGCCCTCTTTGCACTAAACCCGTCTTGTTTTCAGTTTTGCTTGCAGGAGGAGTGCTAGGTGGGAATTCAAGTCTTTTAGGTGTCTTGTATTCGAGTCTATCATTCTTTTGTTCACTTACACTCATCTCCTATTTTATATCCTGTATTATGATTATGACAACTTGGAGCGTACTTGCTTTTGAGCCGTGATGGCATTTTGGAACACTTGAACATTTGTAGTTATTTTTGGAGCGTGAACGCTCATTATATATTATGATCATGTATTGCTTCCGCTTCTATTTCTTTACTCTATTTTATTGAATATTGGTATTGTATGGTTTAAGGGTTAGCTCCCGCCTAGCATAGCTAGTGTGTTGTGTCCCCGTTCGCCTTGACTTGACACTTGTATGGACTTTTCATTTCATATACGGGTTGGGTTTCAGTGCGGGGGATGTGGCGTCTCGCGCTCGGGCGTTACATCCTTAAGTGGTATCAGAGCAATGGGTTATAAAACCTGGGCTCTCGTGTCGTGTTGAGTCTGTCTAAGTCGTATGGCTTTAGGAACTACTTGTCAATGTGTTTTATATACATTTTTATATGCTTATGTGCCTTAATTGTTGCTATTTGATTGAATTACTTGCATTCTCATACATGGACTAAACATAGCACGCATTTTAGTGTTTTATTTATAGGATGCCTCCGAGAAGACATTGTTCTCCAGAACGGCGTAGTCGCCGCGATCGTTCTCCTTCTCCTCCACAACAACAACCACAACAACCACAGCAAGCTGAGGTTTTTGTTAACTCAGTTATCAATATTATTGATCAAAGGCTTTGAGACTATGTTCCACCGGCACCACCGCCTGTACCTGCTCCTGCGGGAGTTCAAGAAGGAGGAATTACAGTGGTTTATCGGGAGTTCAGGAATCAGAATCCTCCTAAATTTTATTCTGCGAATGATATTCAAGCCGAGTCGTGGCTTAAGAAGATCAGGAGGATTTGGGAGCTTATTTCTTGTGGTTCTCTAGAAGAGGTGAAGTGTACCATTGCTTTACTATAAGGATAGGCTTTCGTGGTGGGAAACTACCAAGATGCTACCGAGAAAGAGGTGACTTGGGATGTTTTGGTTCGGGAATTCAAAGGCAAATTTATTCCACCTGCTGTAAGAACTAGAAGATTGAAAAAGTTTATGGAATTGAAACAAGGGAACAGGACTATTTCGGAGTATCTTTTGGAATTTGATCGGTTGGTTCATTATACTCCAAATATTGCTAGCGATAATACCCATAAAGCTATGCAATTTGTACAAAGACTTCGGCCTGATATTCAGACAGCAATTGAGGCCATAAATATGAAGGCCTTGAAAGTTGAAGATGGAGTCGTGAGCCGTAGGACTACTTATCATTCCAGGCAAGGGTCAGGATCGGGAACAAGATTTAATTCGGGCAAGAGGCCTATCAATCAATCATTTCAGTAAAATGAAGGCTCGAGTAAGAAACCCCGTACTTCAAGACCAGCTCCACAGGCACAGTCAACTCCATCGGGGTCCCGACATGATAAGCCTCCCTGCACTTATTATGGAGGACCAACGCATAACTACCAAATTGTCGAAAAAGGCTGGGTCTTTGCCTTATGTACTGAAAGGGGAATCACATAGCGAATACTTGCCCCGACAAGAATCCAGCTTTTCAACCTGGAGCTCATAGGCCAATGATATCCGCACGTGCTTATGCCCTTGAGGGCGAGCAGGAGAATGTGGAAACCGACCCTAATGTCATTGTGGAAGGTACCATAATGTCATTGTGGAAGGTACCATTTGCATACATAACATGAACATACATGCACTCTTTGACCCTGGTGCCACGCATTCCTTTATTTCTTCTGGACTTGCTGCTACTCTGTGCTTGCCTATTACTTGCTTGCATTCTTATTACGTGGTTAGTTCCTCTATCGGGGGAAGTCTTGAGACTGACCAGGTTGTTCGAAGCTGTGTGGTGAAGTTGGATGGCAAAGATTACTCTGCAGACTTCATTTTGATGCCCATGAGGAAGTATGGAGTGATTTTGGGAATGGATTGGTTATTCAAGCACCGGGCTACGGTTGATTGTTTTGCAGTTGGGAGAAGAAGTAATTGCGGGTATTAGTTCGGAGACTGTGCTACTCTTATCTTTTACAGAGGCTCACAAGTTGATGAGAGATGGAGCCACGGGATTTATTGCTTATCTTAAGAACAAGCCGAAAGATCAAGCAAAGTTTGAGGATACTGCACTTGTGAAGGACTATCCCTATGTTTTTCCGGAGAATTTGGGTTCTTTACCACCAGATCGGGAGATTGAGTTCGTGATAGATTTGTATCCGGGAGTTGAGCCGTACTCTAAGACTCCCTATCGTATGGCTCCAGCTAAGTTGAAAGAGTTGAAGATTTAGCTCGAAGAACTTCTTAAGACCCGGTATATTCGACCGAGTTCTTCATCGTGGGGTGCACCGGTTCTTTTTGTTAAGAATGTGTATGGACTACCGAGGGTTGAATCGGATGACCATGAAGAATAAGTATCCTTTGCCCCACATGGAGGAATTGTTTGATCTTTTACAAGGTTCAGGGGTGTATTCAAAATTGTATTTGAGACAAGGATACTATCAACTGAAAATCTGGGAAGAGGATAATCCAAATATGGGATTGGTATGGGCATTATGAGTTCGTAGTGATGCCATTTGGATTAACTAATACCCCAGCCGCCTTCATGGACATGATGCATCGGATTTTCCATCCCTATCTTGATAAGTTTGTGGTTATTTTCATCGATGATATTTTGGTGTATTCGAGGACACCTGAAGATCATGCTCGACATCTCAGAGTGGTGTTGGATACCTTGAGAGAGCACCGTTTGTATGCCAAGTTCAGTAAATGCGAGTTTTGGATTGATCGGGTAACCTTTCTAGACCACATTGTCTCGAGTAGAGGTCTTGAAGTAGATCCTTAGAAGATTGAGATAGTCTTACAGTGTCAAAGTCCGAAGAATGCCTCAAAAGCAAGGAGTTTCTTGGGTTTGGCAGGTTATTATCGGAGATTCGTACAGGACTTTTTGAAGATTGTTGCCCCTTTAACCCGATTGACTAAGAAAGAGGCTAAATTCGAGTGGGATGAGGCGTGTGAGGCGAGTTTCCAACTCTTGAAGGAAAAGTTGACAACTGCACCAGTGTTAGCACTTTCTGAAGGTACAGAAGGATATACGGTGTATACAGATGCCTCGAAGAAGGGTTTGGGTTGTGTTTTAATGCAAAATGAAAAAGTGATTGCCTACACCTCTAGAAAGTTGAAGGAGCACGAACATAACTATTCCACTCACGATCTCGAACTAGCGGCAGTAGTCTTTGCTTTGGGAAAGTGGAGGCATTACCTTTATGGAGTCTCTTCCGAAATCTTTTCCGACCACAAGAGTCACTAGTATTTATTTTCTCAGAAGGATTTGATTAAGAGACAACAGCGTTGGATGGAACTCCTTGAGGATTATGATTGTACCATCCGATACCATCCTGGCAAAGCCAATGTGGTCGTGGATGCTATAGCACCCGAGCGCAAGGTACCACATCCCCCGCACCGAGACTCGACCCGTATATGAAATGGACAATCCATACAAGAGCTAAATCACGGTGAACAGGGACACTACACACACGTTATGCTAGGCGGGACTAACCCTTAAACCATTCAAAACGAGATACAACTAAAATCAGAGTAAAAACTGTAAAGCAAAAGCATTAAATATCATATAACATTTATAGTGAGCATCCAAGCTCCAAAAAAAATAGAACATTTACAAGTATCAAAATTGCCATCACGGCCTAACAAGTACGCCCAAGTCATAATCAATATACAAGAGTCATGGTACTAGTATGAGTATGTATAAGACCCAAAATAAAGCGTTAGAAACAATTACGAGACACACCGACTTGAATTCCCACCTAGCTCCCTTACACCTGCACAACACAACTGAAAACAATCCGGGTTCAGTCTCTAGAAGACTGGTGGGTAAAAAAATGAGGCATAATATATATAATCTCGCGAAATTTAAACACATACATGCAAGTTGTAACCCCGTGTGAAGTTTTAGAAGATTTTCCCAAGTGGGTAAACCAAAGAAAAGCATCAACGGGATTATAACTATCATTTTCAATCATTAGGTCATTCGTGAGCCCGGTGAGAGGGCATTGTCTCCAACCTACACCTTGTGTAATCCTTAGAAATTCATTAAGTTATCACACCCACAATCTTTCATGCACATTCATTCGATCATTCATAATCGTTCATATACACCTTTTTCCTCCGGGTGGTGGACGGGTTTGCAAGACCCGACCACCTCATTCATTGACCAGTGGGGTTTCATGAGTTCCCTAAAGGCGCTTAGCTCCCATTATCTCCTAGCGAGGTCCGGTATCTATGGTTTGATGGAACTAGTATAGGGGTTCACTGTCAGCCTGAGCTTTCCCGGATAGCCACGTACACTAAGTCCCAGGGCCCCCATTACGTGCATTCATTTAACTCGCCAAAACATTAGGTAGGGATTCAAGAAGGGCTATACGTTCAAAATCATTTACTCTAAAATACTCGATATATTTATATATAGTAATTTTGGCCTAAACCTTTTACACATTGGGATGTATATATCGGGTCAAGTAACTACTAGTAGAGAAACCCACCTTAACAGACAAAAGACACAGCAAGAACCTCATTGCTCGTCCTCGTCTCCGACTGGACCCGAAACTGTGCAAAAAAAAGTGAAGTGAGACTCAAATGACCATATAAGACGTACGGATGCAATGAGTATGATGTGAATGGATAAGAGAAGATATTAGGTCATGGAGATGTCCATATGCAAAATTAATGCCTTTAAGGTATATAAACAAGCAATTCATTCACTCAAGGAAGAGTTCGTATTCAAACAAGTTCATATCTCTTACATTTCATATCCAATCAATCCATGAATTTCATATAACGATCATAACACGTACCTTAACATGTATACAATTCATATAAATCATAAAAGAAGAAGAAAGATATCATTTAGGGTTCATATATGAAGCAATGAAGCATGCATGTACGTTCTTGGAGCAATGAAGACATATTAATTCATAACTCATGAAATAATTCATGAAATCATCCCATACTTCATAGTATATAAGTCAACATATAATATGACATGTTAATGAAGTGTATGAACCGGAAATGAACCAAGAAAGCCAAGAAAAACAAGTTGGAAATTCAAATTCATGCATGCAATACGTGAGGGTCGTGGCCGCGACCCATTTTCTTCATGAAATGGTAGCGGCCGCTACCTCCATTTCTTTTCCAAAATTTTCATGCAAAACAAGAGTACGTGAGTAGCCCCAAAATGAGTCACGGTCGTGACATGAGATATACATGATTCAGGTCGTGGCGCAACCTAAACTTCGAGAAGAAATCAAATAATGGTCCCGGCCTCTACTGGAATTGGTCTATTCGCGATCGCTGCCGCGACCTACACTAAACAGCAGCAGAACGCAGCAGAAACAGGGCAGCAACAACTCAAAGCTTCAACCAACCTAAAGCTAACATGATCAGGTATAAATGAGCAACAAAAGAGCAATAATTCAGCCCCATGGCAGCACTCAAACATGCACCAAAGACACCATAGTGAGCAAAGGGGGAATGAGATCATTTCATCCAATTTCTTCCAAGTGCTCATTAATGTCATCTCACTTAATCCTCAACTACCACAAAATACATGTCTATAAATGAAATAAGGGAGTTAAGGTGATCACTTTCATGCTTTAAAACAATCAAAATCTTCAAGGATTCCATAAGATCAAGAAATTGCTTCATAACCTAACAATTCCTTCATGCCATCAAAACTCCATGAATACAAGCTCAAAATTAGGGATACATGGATCAAAATAGCCACAAATGAATTTATATTACAATCCTATAATTACCTCTTGAATTCATTGAAGGTTGGAAGAGATTTGAGCTCAAAATCCCCAGAATAGGGAAAGTGACGAGACGGAACTGGAGGGCCTGACTTTGGCTGAGTTTTTCTCCTTTATTTTGAATTTGGTTTAAATTGGGGTAGTTAGGAGCT
Source organism: Lantana camara (assembly GCA_037501455.1). NCBI lineage: Eukaryota > Viridiplantae > Streptophyta > Magnoliopsida > Lamiales > Verbenaceae > Lantana > Lantana camara. The sequence goes on from CM074856.1 coordinate 67,505,602, forward strand.
GATAGAGGGTTGAACTAGGGTCCCAAAAAGTCTAACCATGGTTAATTTCGTCAAGTATGGTGGGAGTTATGGCAAAAATGGTGAAGTGTGGCAATTTTACGGACGAGTCTCATTTCGGTTAAATTTCAGAAGTGCAAATAGGATTAGAAAAATATGAGGCTTAATTCATTGGACCTAAATTGTCGATACGAGTCCAACGAAGTTGACAGAACTTGAATCCGAGAGATCCCTAGCTCAAGATATCACACTCGGAACGAAGGGTGCACTAATTGCTCGTTAGCCCCCGTTTTGGTTCCAAAACTCAAAATAAATTCAAAACTCAAGCAAATGAGTCCGAAAACATAAAAACAGTATATATACACGTTCATAACACACATATCTCCAACATATCAAATTTTCACGAAATTTGGAATTCATTTCATATAGAAACGACACGCGAACATATCACACATGCGCAAATCATTCAAGGATTCTTATAAATTCAAGTTTAAATAATTCATATATTCAAGAATTTCAAATAATTTAAAAGCAAAACATATAATCACATAATTATAATAATTCAGACACGCAAATAGTGAGCACACAAGTTATACCTGTACGGCCGAAACATCGGGGCGTCACAGATGCACTTAGTAGGAAGGCTGGCATGTCCAATGTGGAAATGGATTTTGGGAATGAAGTGGAGCCGATCAAGCTCAAAGCTAGTGTCTCTAATATTTCGATACAACCAGATCTCCAGCAACTGATTTTTGAGGTTCAGAGAAGTGATCCCGAGGTTCAGTGGTTAGCAGAGAAAGCTAGGGCTGATCCAGAGTGTCCGTTTGGGTTTGATGATATGGGAATTCTAAGATTTAAGACCAGAGTTGTTGTACCCAAAGAGTTAAGAAGAATTATTCTTGAAGAGGCTCACCGGTCAGCTTATGCAATACATCCCAGAGGGAACAAGATGTATAAGGATCTCAAACATTATTATTAGTGGAATGGACTAAAATGGGATGTGATTAATTTCGTGAAGCACTGCATGACTTGCCAGGTAGTGAAGGCAGAACATCAGAAGTCGTCAGGGCTACTTCAGCCGTTACCTATTCCGGAGTGGAAATGGAAGCTGGTCGTGATGGACTTTGTTTCGGGATTACCAAGGGTGAAGGGAGGTCTTGATGGAACTTGGGTCATTGTGGATCGATTGACGAATTCAGCTCACTTTCTTGCAATCCGGATGTCCGGCAAGATAAACAAGCTAGCCAAAAAGTGTAATGATGAGATTGTCTGACTTCATGAGGTACCGATTAGCATTGTGTCGGATAGAGATCCGAGGTTTACTTCAAGATTTTGGCAAGAGCTTCAGAGGAATTTGGGGACAAGACTTCAGTTTAGCACAACTTTTCATCCTCAAACAGATGGACAGTCGGAGAGGTTAATCAAGTATTTGGAGGATATGTTGAGAGCTTATGCATTGGACTATCAGAGCTCGTGGAATGAGCAGTTGCCATTAATCGAGTTTGCTTACAACAATAGCTACCAAGTCTCGATAGAGATGACACCTTACGAAGCTCTTTATGGCAGAAAGTGCAGGTCTCCGTTGTTCTTTGACTTGGAAGAGTGGAATTGGACCAAGCAAGAAGGCGTGAAGAGAGGGAAAAAGAAAGAAAAACCCTCTAAAGCCGTTCAAGATGCTATAGATAAGGTCCAACTGATAAGACAACGGATGAAAACAGCTCAAGATAGACAAAAGAGCTATGCGGACCTTCGAAGGAAGAATCTTGAGTTCGAGGTGGGAGATAGAGTCTTTTTAAAGGCTTCACCAAGGAACGGATTTGTAAGAATTGGTCGAGGAGGAAAGCTAAACCTTCGATATTTGGGTGCGTTCAAGATTTTAGAGAAGATCGGGGATACGGCCTACCGTTTGGATTTTCCTCCGAGTTTGACTGGGATTCACAACGTATTTCATGTTTCTCAACTTCGAAAATACTATTCGGATGAATCAGAGATTCTGCCTATTGAAGAAGTGGAACTCGATCCTAATCTCACCTTCGTTCAGAAGCCGGTTAAGATATTGGATTGAAAATTTCAGGAACTCCAAAACCGGCGTATTCCATTAGTTAAGGTCCTTTGGAGAAGTGATAACTGCCTTTTCAATGGAGACATTGACAAAGACATTTACATGGAGCAACCCATGGGTTTCACATTCAGTGGGAGCGAACAAAAGGTTTGTAAGCTCCAACGTTCAATCTATGGATTGAAACAAGCCTCTAGGAATTGGAACATCCGATTTGATGAAACGGTCAAATCATTTGGCTTTATTCAAAATCCAAATGAGTCCTGCGTGTACAAGAAAGAATTGGAAACCTCGGTTCAATTTCTGATACTTTATGTAGATGACATCCTCCTCATTAGGAATGCGAAGGATGACATGAAAGTAACAAAGCCACAGTTGTCGAACCAATTTGAGATGAAGGATCTTGGTGATGCATCCTACATTCTCGGTATAAAGATCTATCGGGATAGATCTAAGAGATTGTTAGGATTATCCCAATCGATTTACAAAGACAAGGTAGTAAAGAGATTTAGTATGGAAGATTCCAAATGTAGGAAACTTCCAATGGGCCCGGGAACAGTTCTTTCGAAGAAGCTGTGTCCCAAGACTGAACTTAAAAAGTCAAGGATGTCTAAAATTCCTTATGCATCAGCTATAGGAAGCATAATGTATGCGATGCTATGTACTCGACCGGATGTGGCTTATGTACTTAGCTTGACCAGCCGATTCCAATCTGACCTTGGTGAAGGTCACTGGACTGCTGTAAAGAACATCCTTAAGTACTTGCAAAGAACTAAGGATTGTTCTTAGTTTACGGAGGCCAGCAAGATCTTGTAATTAGAGGATATTGTGATTTAAGCTTTGCATCAGACATGGATGACTTTAAATCCATGTCAGGATAAATATTCTGCCTAAATGGTGGAGCAGTGAGTTGGAAAAGTTCCTAGTGAGCAACCACTGCCGATTCGACCACTGAGGCCAAATACTTAGCTGCAAATGATGCTGCTAAGGAGGGTGTCTGGGTAAGAAACTTACAGTGTTTTGTGTGACGCCCCGTCTAATCGGCATTCCAGGTATGACGTCTCGAGAGAATTTAATTCAGTAATTTAGTGAATTACGTGATTAGTATACTTACGTATCAACATGAGATTTATTTTAATTACGTGTTCTTAGAATTTATTTAAATTGTATTTGGACTCAATTCTCCAATATTTGTAATAAGGGACCTAATTGTAATTAGGACAGTTGAGCCTTCGTGGCTATTTGAGCTCGGGAATTTGAATTCAAATTTCGACCCTATCATTGAGTTCGTTTCAACGATTCGGATTCAATGGAATAGCCATTTAATTTCTAAAGCCATTTGATAGCTCTACCGTTTCAAAATCCGATCCGTTTGCACCGAATGTCGTTTGACCAGACCCGTTTTCCCGACCCTTCTCATTACAAGAAAAGGGAGATTTCCCTCCCCTTTCTCCCATTTCCACTTCAGCCATCAAGCAAGGGAGAGAGAAGAGAAGAAAGGACCAAAGGGCCATTAAGCCCTCGAGCTCGGGTTTGCAAGATCCAACAGTCCGATCAACGACCCAAGGTAAGATTTGTGCTCTATTCAATACGTGCTTCGATTTAATATCCCTTATGTGCCTTGAATTCGTGTTATTTGGCTATTTGGGGAAGATAATAAATAGTGTTGGGTTTGGGATTTATGTGTTCGAGCTAGTTTCGGGAGCTCTTATATGAAAATATGTGATCTACATGTTGAATATTTGCATATTATGAATTTCGTATATTTTGATGTTGTATGGGTTCGTGGGAGCTTGGGGTTTGTCAGTTTTTCCGCCATTGTTAATGTTCAACCATTTTTCAGTCAGACGGTTCCCAAATGGCCGTTTCGTCCCCCTGTGTATTCCCCAAACTCCCATTTGGGTATCCCATGTCTCACCCAAGAGCTTTCAAACGCCCATTTCTGCTTTCAGTTCATTTTTCAAATGAACGTTTACCCCCTCAAATGTGCTCCGATTGACCTGAATTCGAATTAAAGTCACCTTTTGAATTCTAGAGTATTCTTCAATTGGAATCACCTTAATATATTTTTTGGTTTGTGAGATATAATTGATCCATTTTGGTGTCACGACTCCGCCAAAAATCTGCATTCATTCAACTTCGGGCCTACGCCATTTTCACGTCACATTGAACCATGATTTGAGACATATACCATTTTAAAGGTCCACATGTCTAGTTTCATATCAAACAAAAAAAACCCAATTTCAACTTCTATAACTCAAGATATTGCTATTTTCCCAGAGCTTGCGCATTTCTGGAAATTGTCAGCTTTTGCTAAACTTCGCCAAAACCCTTCTTCTTGCTTTCCTTTCACCCCTTTGGCTCCCATATGTGACTTATATGAATAGTATGTACTTAGTTGGTAATTATGCTTATTTGACACTCTTTGGTCCTTACTTGCTTAAATTTGATTGCTTGAATCTGTGCTTTACATGAATTGAATTCGTTTGATTAATTGGCACGAACACTATCACATAAATTCATAACATATTTATGATTTATTTCATATTGAAACATGACATGACACATTGCAGCACTTCATAATCATTCGCCTACGTCTGTGTGGTTCATCGTTGAGTCTAAGTATTGTTCTTATGTTCAGTTTGTCCAGGTGCGTCTGGGGTGGTGTTTTGTTGGCCTAGTTGATTCTGGCTTGGATCAAATGTCTTGTCTTCGGCCTCGTCGATGTAATGTGAGGTTAGGATATAGCTAAACTTTAATTCAACGTGCTCGGTTTTTGATTGCATGTGGTTTAATAAGCCTTATATGTTTGTAAATAAATGTGAAATACGTATTTACTTGGATATGTAACAAGTTTGCAATTATGTTAAGCAATGTACCGGCCTATGTATGCCTCCTTGTTTTGATCTGATATGTTTGGCCACGTTAAGTTATGCTTCTAACCGTGTATCTCTCATGAGCTAAGTTGGCAAGGACCTAGTTAGTTATGAATAACACGGAAGTGGTATGTATATATATATATATATGTTTAAGTTGTGTCTGTCTGTCTATGTTGTGGCGGGTTAAGTGTTTGATATGTTATGTGTTTGTTGGGCCTCGGAGACTGTGGGTTGGGAATCCCGGGACGGTATCGGGCCATCGGGTTCGGCCTGGGCATAGTCTCCAGATGATAAGGATCAACCCGGAATCCACCAGGAGGTTTGGTTGGGGGATGAAATCCTTGGGCGTGAGATTCATGCACTCACGACCCACACATACATGAATGGATGATTAGGGCGTGTACACCCTTCCATCACCAGAGTTGAGGTTGGTTTGATATGCTATGTCTGTAAGTTATCTGTTTATTTCTGTTATGATATGTTTTGAGGAGTTTGGAGGAGTTTGTGCGCGTACCCGCCGAGTTCTCTATTATGTGTTTGTTCTGTTAAGGTTTGTGAAACAGGGATAGATTCTAAATTAAGCTAAAAGTTGAACGTTTTATAAGTCCAGTTAAGTTATGAAATATGTTAGGAATTGATAGGTTTGCTCGGTTAACTAAGCTGGTTTGTTTGCTTTTGCTAAGTAACCCTATATGTATGTATCACGGGAAATGCTTTGGCGTGTAAAACCTATCCCTGAGTTCATGAACATTATGATTTTGTATATGTGCTATGCTCCTCATATTTATAGTGTGTGTGTGTTAGCCCCTCACTCAGTCAAGTTAAGACTGACCCTTCCCCTCTTTATGTTTTTAGTTTGCAGGTTCAGCTTGGAGTTCGTGCTAGGCGGAGTGTGTCTGTCTTTTGGAGTCTGCTTCGAGTCAAGTTTTTTTATTTTAGTAGGTTGTCGTGCATTTGCATTTCTTTAAATATGACTTTTGTATAAGTTATATATGAAAATGGAATTTGAAATTTTGATATGCATTGATATATTATTCGGGACAGGCTTCTAGGGATAGTTGAACCCGTTGAATTTATGATTATTGTTTGATATTCAGGATTAGGTATTTATGCTAGTTGAACCCATCACCTGTTTATGTACGTTTGAGTTTTGGATAGCTTATTTTCGTTTCCGTATTCTTGTTTTGCTTGGATTTTATTTGTTCTAGGTCCACGTTCCGCCTAGCTTAGGTGTGAGTCTGTCAGGTCTCCCGTTTGCCACTGCTTGGTTCATGTACGGACTTCCCATTTCGTATGTCGATTGAGCTTTGGTGCGGGGGATGTGGTGACCCACCGTGCGGGTGTTACATCCTTAAGTGTTATCAGAGCCCCAGGTTGAAAAACCGGGGTTGAATGTCTATATGTGTCTGTCTAAGTCGAACGACATAGGATAATTTGATTATGTATGCATTTGCATCATGATCTGGAAAGCTATGCATTGGAATATTCACTACTTTGTTGGATTTAATTATGTGATGCATTGCATTTATTTGATGATCTTACTTGGTTTATTTCGTGACATGAGCATACACTAACCATAGGCATTTATCCTCGACTTGAGTTATGATTTATAGGTTATGAAGATAATATCAAACCACGGCCAATCTCTACGACAACAACAAATTATCAAAAGCCCTATTTTCAACCGTTGTGTGTTGTATTAATATTTTGAATTCGTTTGATTTGATTTGTGCTTTATGCGATCCAATGTGTACTCTTACGTGCATGATTGACTACGTACTTTGTTTGCTCACCTTGCATGTTATGCCTTTGCTCTTATATGAAATTTATGCTTCTCTAACTTGATATATGACATGTTATATGTGTTGTATGATATGCATGAGTTCGTTTAACGTGAAATACGTGAATTATGTTCCGATATGTCTCAAAATGACTTAATGTGATCTAAGTGCATACCTTGTATATATTTGAAGTTGCTATATGCTCTTGTGTGAATATGAATCGATGTGATATGATGAATTATATGACCTAACACATGTTTGTAAGTGTTAAGTGTTCTGTGTGCTCGTACATGAATAAGTGCTATCTTATATGAATGCATTACCTTAATTTTGCACAAGAACATGAACCTTGCCTTAGTGTTTGCATTCCTTAAGTGTGTAAGCATATGCCGTGTGTCTATATGGTTCATTGTGAGTCTAAGTCTTGTGTTTGGCTTCAGTTTTGTTCAGGTGCACTTTGTCGGTCAAGTTGATTCCGGGGTGAATCGATTGTGTGTCTTCGGCTTCGTTAGTGTAAGGTGAGGTTAGGATATAGTTATACCCTAATGAAACATGCCGGTTTTGAATGTGTGTGATCTATAAGCCTCTATATGTATGTAGATATGTGTGAGATATGTATTTGTTGGCCTTGCCTTAAGTTTGAAAGTATGGAGCTCTGTATAAGCCTATGTACGCTTAGCTTTGATTTTCGTTATGCTTTTGAGGTCGGTGTGATATATATGTACGATATGATAAGTACGATATGCATGTGCTTTGTATAAGTGTAAGTTTAGCGGTTTTAAGTTTCGATTTTTGTGTAAGTGTAAGTGTAAGTTTGGGCCCCGGAGTTGGGTGGTTCGGGAGACCCGGGACGACCATCGGGGTCGCCGGTTGCAACCCCAGGACCCTTCTCCAACATAGGATCAACCCGGACCCCACCAGGAGGTTGGTTGGGGAATGGAATCCTCAGGCGTGAGTGTCATGAAACTCACGACCCATACATATAAGCGCGGATGGCTTGCGTATGTACAACCCACCCATCAACCGGAGTAAGTGAAGGTTTGTATTTTATAATTTTGTGTGCTTAAGTCTTCGTGCGTTATGAAGGAGTTGGTTGGTTTTACGCTCGTACCCGCCGAGTTTCGTTAAGTTATATTTGTCGGTCATAAGTTCGTGAAACGGGGTTAGACTCTTAAGCTAAGATAAAATTTGATTTTCTTTCAACCTAATAAGTTATGTTCCAATATGTGTGCTAAGTCTGCATGAAAATAAGCTTATGCCTTAAGAAACATATGATCTAAGATTTGTTCGGTTTGATTGATAAGTCTCCCTATATGTATACTATCACGGGAAAATGTTTTGGCATGTAAAAACTAAGCCCGAGTTCACGAACATTGCTTCAACTACGTGCTATGCTCTATAAATATATGTAAGTGTGCGTGTGTAACCCCTCACTCAGTCTTTGGACCGACCCTCCTCCCTCCCCATGTTTTTAGCTTGCAGGTTCACTTTGCGTTCGAGCTAGGCGACTCGTGTCGGTCGTGAAGTCGTTTTTGTTTCGAGTCTCTGTATAAGTTTGGAGTCCTTTGCATTTCGCATTCGAATTCGTTTAAGTTTGTATAATTTGATCATGTTTAGGTATATGAATTTGTTGTTTAACTTATGTGTATATGCGGGACAGGACTCTAGGTCTATTATGAACCCGTTTGAATTGTGAATTATGATTTATGTTTATGTTTGATTTTCGGGATTAGGGATTTATGCTAGTTGAACCAGTTGTTGTGTGTTTGGAATTTTATTATTAGCATGTTAAGCTTCCGCATTCGCGCACTTTGCATTTTATTTTGTTCGTGGTCTCTCCATCCTGCCTAGCTTTCGTGCGTGTGTTTGTCTCCTGTTCGCCTATGCTCGGTTCATGTGTGGGCTTCCATCTCGCATGTGGACTAGGTCTAGGTGCGGGGATGTGGCATCCCATGGTGCGGGGTGTTACAGGCTCAGTGGAAGCGTGGAGTTGAGCTTTCTGGCATTGATCAAGACTGATACGAACTCCACGTACTTGCCGTGAAACCCTATACCAATACTTGGAGTTCTTGATTTTCGATCGTCCACTTCAAGGTTAAAATAGAGGAGTGTGACCCGTTTGCTATAATGAGCAAGGAACCAACACTATCAGATTTGAATTATAGGAGTGTGACCCGTTTGCTATAATGAGCAAGGAACCAACACTATCAGATTTGATAAGTAATGCACCCCGTCGACTATAATGAGTCGGGAAATGACATTATCCGGTGGAGGTTTGAAACTCCGGTGTCGTTCAACTAAGAACTTGTGAGTATAACTCACTTGAATCACAATTCATTCATTTTTTGACTGAATATTTCGAACTACAAGGCTGGAATATAAAGATGCATGCATGGGAATTCTAAGAGACAATTCAGAATTCAAAGAGACAAGCTAATCCCGTCACTTTTCTTGTAGGCTGAATAAAATGGGCTTAACCTAATCTAAATGCATGCAAAATAAATAAAAAGATGGCCCAAAGTATAATATAATAGTTCAGGGCCAAATTACAATAAACTTAACACAATTTGGGCTTAAAATTCTATCACTAAGACATTGAAACAAGGTGGATTGGGTCCAGCTAAATACTTGTCTTCTTGGAGCTAATCTTGAGTTATTTGGATCAAAAGAGATTGAACTTCTTCTTGCATTCTTTTGGACCGTGACCTTGTGATAGGTCCAACATAACTTGGTTCATCTTGAGTTGTGACCATATCAACATTTGGATCAAAGTGTGGCCTTGTTGGACCAAAGTGTGGCCTTGTCTTATGATTCACATCATCTTGATTCCTATCATTCTCCCCTTCTTGAAAAAAGATTCGTCCTCGAATCTGGATCAAGATAGCTATCTCACAAAACAAATAGCCCCTTTTATTTCTCAAAGTAGATCTAAAACCCAAAATGAAATACACCAAAGTTGTCTTCTTTCTCTTTTTTTCTAATTTTTTTTTCCTTCTTTTTTCTTTCTTTTCAACTTCTCTTTTTTTTTTTCCTCCCTTTTCACATTCTTTACTCTCAATTCTTTGAACAAAGTCACAAGAAGTTTCAAATTCCTCAACTAAATAATCCCTTAAGATGAATGATAAGGGTGCTAAAATTGTCACAAACGAACTGTTACAACTAAAAAGATACAAACAAACAAATCCACATGACTTATGATTTGAGATTACAAAGAAAATTACTGAAACAATGTTGCTCTCTCCCTTTTTTTTTTTTTTTTTTTAACGCGGCTTTTACTTCTCTTTTTGAGTGTGTTTTAAGCCTTTTTCGTAGTTTCTCTTTTTTTTTTGACGATTTTTTTTTTTTTTGACGATTTTTTTTTTTTTTTTTTTACCTTTTTCGATATTCTTTTGCAGCAATATAACAATAATGAAAAGAAATTATACAAAGGATAAAAGATACGGATACATAACCTTGGATAGAAAACCTAAGCTCTAGATACCAAATGATACGAACTCCACGTACTTGCCGTGAAACCCTATACCAATACTTGGAGTTCTTGATTTTCGATCGTCCACTTCAAGGTTAAAATAGAGGAGTGTGACCCGTTTGCTATAATGAGCAAGGAACCAACACTATCAGATTTGAATTATAGGAGTGTGACCCGTTTGCTATAATGAGCAAGGAACCAACACTATCAGATTTGATAAGTAATGCACCCCGTCGACTATAATGAGTCGGGAAATGACATTATCCGGTGGAGGTTTGAAACTCCGGTGTCGTTCAACTAAGAACTTGTGAGTATAACTCACTTGAATCACAATTCATTCATTTTTTTGACTGAATATTTCGAACTACAAGGCTGGAATATAAAGATGCATGCATGGGAATTCTAAGAGACAATTCAGAATTCAAAGAGACAAGCTAATCCCGTCACTTTTCTTGTAGGCTGAATAAAATGGGCTTAACCTAATCTAAATGCATGCAAAATAAATAAAAAGATGGCCCAAAGTATAATATAATAGTTCAGGGCCAAATTACAATAAACTTAACACAATTTGGGCTTAAAATTCTATCACTAAGACATTGAAACAAGGTGGATTGGGTCCAGCTAAATACTTGTCTTCTTGGAGCTAATCTTGAGTTATTTGGATCAAAAGAGATTGAACTTCTTCTTGCATTCTTTTGGACCGTGACCTTGTGATAGGTCCAACATAACTTGGTTCATCTTGAGTTGTGACCATATCAACATTTGGATCAAAGTGTGGCCTTGTTGGACCAAAGTGTGGCCTTGTCTTATGATTCACATCATCTTGATTCCTATCAAAGACCCTGATTCGGACCTGAGGACAGGTCCCTTTTAAAGGGGAGAGATTGTGACACCCCGGTTTTCCAGCCGTACAGGTACGCACTTACGAGAGAGCAAAATGCGCATTTAGATTATTTATTTATGTAATTGTAAGTTTATTTTAATGTTTATTTGTTATTTTTGAATTATTTTAAATTAATTGAATTATTTGCTAAAATATATAATTGTATATTTAAACGTTTTTAAGCTTTCGAACTTGTTTTTAATTCGTTTGAGTTTCAATTTATTTCGAAATTTCGTGAAAAATTGATATGCATGAATTATACGTGTTATGAATTTGTTTATGTGCTTGTTTTAATTTTTCGGACTTGTTTGACATGGTAACGCACCATATTTTAATTGTTGGGGATTCAAGGGCCTAACTAGTTTTAGCGCGCCTTGGGTTTCGAAGACCATAACTTGAGATCGGGAATTCGAATTTGAATTCGGGAAGTTTCGTTTGATCCCCCGTATTTTGTCTGAAACGAGCTGTACGAGCAGATCTGCCACCTTGGAGTATTTTGGCCATACCTAATTCATTTCTTAACCAAATCACTTGATTCTTGAGCCAAACTAGCCCTAGTTAAACACTCTAACCATCCCTTAACCTCGTATTTCAAAATCATGCCTGGAGAGAGAGAAAGAAGCAGCTGATCAGGAGAGAAAGGGGGAAAAAGAATCTACACCTCTATCTCAGCTTTTCCGAGATCAATACTCCTCCGATTTGCCTCAAATTCGAAAGGTAAGTCCATGATTTTATTCTATATCTTCTCCCATTTCTTTTAAGTGTCCTTTTGCTGATTTTCATGGAGGTTTAGGCATGGTATGGTTCATATGATGAATAGTTAGGTTTTGCTCCAAATTTTGAATTCATGTGATTGCTTCGGGTTTTATGGATTTTAATGCATGAATCTTGTTTCCTTAAGCACCAATAACTGAATTCTTGCTCTTATTTTCATGGATTTCAAGTATGTGAATTTTTCTTCATGTTTGGAGCTTGAAATTGTCTGAAATTTGAGGAATTGAAGCATGTTTGGACCTCGTTTTTGTTGCTCTTGCTTCGTGTGAATTGCTGTCAGCTTTGCCTTCTTTTCTTGCTATTTTTCTGCAGTTTTTGTTACCCTACTGCTGCTGTTCCTTTGCCCTGTTTTGCAGCATCAAATGGAGGAAAAACAGAGTAGCAATTGCTACTGTTCGTCGCTGCTGTTGTGATCTCCCCGGGTGGGGAGATTTGCTTTGGTTGTGTCCCCAGGCGGGGACACCTTAAGGTAGTAGCTTCTGCATGTTCTTTACTCTGTCGGGGAGTTTTGTGTGGAGTTTTTATCCGACCGGGGAGCCCTTTTTGCTGCTGCATTCTTTCTTCATTTGAATTTAATTGTGTATGTGTGTTTGTATTTGTGTGCGTGAGTGCATGAATGTGTATATGTATATGTAATATATGTAATTAGTGCTTGTGTGTGCATGTGTGTGTGCGTGAGTGATATGTTATATATATATATATATATATATATATATATATATATAACTGAATATATTATGTATAGTATGCATGCAAAGGTGTAAAATATATATAATTATTAAATGCATGCATTAGTGTGGTGTATGTAGTTCCTAAATATATGTTATGAATATATAAGTTTGTGTAATACATGTTTGTATTTATAATCTGTGTGTGCACATATGAAATATATATATGTATGAGAAATATATTATATTACGAAAATTGAATATTAAATTATTTAATATGAATTTTATGTATTCTAACTTGAATATTTTAAATGTTATGATCTTGAATGATTAATTGTTCCTTTTATTTGAAATTATATGCATTAACTGTGATCTTTAATTATTGAATTATTTGCTATAAATTATAATTCATGTTTATGAAATTGTTTGATACGTTTTGTGCGATTTTGAACTTAAATGACTTAAGTGATGTATTCTTGCATTTCATTTGCATTCACTGTACTCATATGCAATGGCCGATCGTCTAAGTGGTTCATATTAAGTCTAAGGTTATCTTTTATTGTTTGCTTTGTTTAGAGGTTCGTTTCGTGGGTGTCGAGGAGGATTCTTAGGTGTGCTTTGGTTCGTTTCGTTCGGTTGGTTCGACAAGGTGAGGTTTTCTTTCTTTTAGTTATATTGTCCTACAACCCTAAATGTGTTTTAAGCCTGCATGTGACCTACGTATATATATATATATATATATATATATAAGGGTTTTCAAAGGGGTTCATAACAAAAGGGCCAATTTCCAAAAATACGTACCAAACACATATCTAAATACATATATATAGGGTTTTCAAAGGGGTTCATAACAAAAGGGCCAATTTCCAAAAATACGTACCAAACACATATCTAAATATATATATATATATATATAGATATATATATATATATACGTGGATATGTTTTCGGTTATTTATTTCGAAGAAGGGTTGGTGTGTGTGATATGAATTTGAATACGTAGCAAGATATGACTTTGAAAGATAAGTCTCTGAATTTGAATTTGAATCTTTGAATTTGAAATTTGGGCTCCTGAGTGTACGGGTCAGGACGCCCGGGACGGCGGCTGGCCGTCGGGTTAAGCTTGAACGTATTCTCCAATTTGATAGGATCAACCCTGAATCCACTAGGAGATTAGTAGAGGATGAAATCCTCGGGCGTGAGCGTCATGAAACTCACGACCCATACATAAAGTAATGGATAGTTAGGGTGTGCACAACCCTTCTATCACCCGTTGTTGGGGAAAGTACGTTTGATTTGGTTTTCATTTGAATTTGAATATAAGTTTGAATTTGATATGAAGGAGGTTGGTTTGAAAACTTGTACTCACCGAGTTAGTTTGGATTTGATTATGAATTTGATTCGTGAAACGGGAGTGGACTTCTAATTATTAAAATGCCTAACTTTTCTTCTATATGTAGTATCACGTGATCAAAATGCTTTGGATTGCAAAAACCATGCCCCTGTTCATGAATATTATTACTTTGAATATGCTCTGCCTCTATGTATATGTACGTGTGCATGGGTTAGCCCCCTCACCAGTCTTTAGGACTGACCCTCGATGTTGTTTCTCCTTTTTCCCCTTTGCTTTTGAGTTGCAGGTGCAGGGTTCGGTCTGAGCTAGGCTACAGTTTTCTTTCGGGTCTTTCGAGTCGAGTTGTTCGAAGTCTTTTGCACACTACATCTTTATCGTTCGTTTTGGTATTTTGGATATTTGTATTAGATTATAACCATGACTCAAATTTGGAAATTTGTAAGTTCTTATTTGGCCCTGGGTGGCGTTGCATGTATAACTTTATTCCCTTGAGCATGTATGTTGATCCTGTTGCTTCTGCGTATGTTTTATTTTGTTGCGTACTCTGTATTAGGGTCTAAGCCGCCTAGCTTAGGTGAGAGTTTTTGTTTGTCTTCCGTTCGCTATAGCTTGGTGCGTGTGCGGAGTTTCCATTTCATTACACGTGTCGAGCATGGTGCGGGGGATATGGTGCCCTTCGCTCCGAGGTGCTACAAGGGGTAATGGGGGTTACCACCCTTAAGGCCAAAAGGGGTAACCCCTATTGAGAGAGGCAGTAGGACAAAGGATTGGCCCGTTACCTCCATACTCCACAAATGCCCTAACGGGCGTTAATCAATGTAGGAGGGCTGAAATTCGAAATTTCTGCCCCTGTTCATTGTCTTCCTCTCCATCCATGAAGTAACAGCTGCAGGGGGCACAAGGAGAAGTAAGAGAGGTAGCAAAACAACAACAAAACTCAACAAGAACACTCCACAATCATCACATAAACACACGGCAAGAAGAGGAAGCAAATTCAGTTACAAAGCTATAAGAATCTCCAAGTTCTTCAAACAATAGAGGATTTATATACTCAACATGTAATTCAAATTCAAGTTTATGAATACATAAAGGAAGTTAAAGTGATCATATTTTATGCATCAATCCTCAAGAAAACTGAAATCATAGTATTGAATTCAAGAAATGGAATTAAACCTAATATTCATATAGCAGCTCCAAAACATACTCAAACAAGGATGAAAACGCACAAATCATGACTCCAATTAACCACAAGAAGCTTGAGAATAAATTCATGGACTAACCTTTCAATTTGGAGAAGAAATGGAGGAATATTGATCACAAAACTTGGAAAGTGAATAGTCTAGAATCCTTCTCCCTCTCCATCTCGGTTTGCAGCAGCTATTCCTCTTTCTTTATTGATGGGGATGAAATGAGGAGGGTTAGGGGTGAAAGATCATTAAACCATGGTTACATAGGTTCAAACTTGGGTTAATTTGGTCAAAGAATGAAGGAGTTACACCAAAAAACGGTCAAAGGTGGTTGATTAGCGGGTGAGGCTCGGTTCGGGCAAACTTCGGAGAATCAAACGGGCTTAGAAAAATATGAGGCTAGGTTTCTTGTCTTCCTTTCTTCGTTAAAAGTTCAATGTCTCTTCCGAAATTTGAATCTGAATTCCCGAGTTCGAGTTACGCCTTCCGGAACACGAGGTGAGGTAAAACTAGTTAGGCCCTCATGTCCCTAACAAATAAAACGGTTCGAAAACCGTATCAAACTAACTCAAAAACATGTAACGAATATAAAAACATATTCATAACACATGTAATTCATGCATATCACAAAATCACAAAAATCGAAAACTAATTCCGAATCTAACGGATCAAAACAACATAAAACAAGCAAATACGTTCAAATATTTCATATGAGGTTGAAATAAAAATTCAAATAATAAGTCAAGTAATTCAAAGATATCACATAAATAATAAAATTAACACATAAATCGCATAATTAAAATCATTTAAATGCATACTTAGCACTCTCGAACCGCGTACCTGTACTGCCAGACGAGCGGGATATTAGAAGTTTCTTCCTACAAGTCTCCTCCATGTGATTCAGTCTCTTGCAATAAGAGCATCGAATAGGTGCCGGAGGAGCGGGTATCGAATCTGGAATAGAAATTCGGGGCTTCTTGATAGCATTAAGGAGTTCTTTAGGATCGAGGATGTTGGGAAAACACGAAACAGTAACGCATCGAAATTTAAAATTTTTCCAAAGAAGATCGAATCTTGCAATTCTTATTCCCAATTTATAGGGTTCTAAAAACTCATTTAGATCGACACTTCCTTGACACGTTTGAGCCACCCACAAACGCTCTTCAAGCGGCAAGTTCCCATACTCCTTCGAATCTTTCAAGACTCCACGAAAGCAGCCCTCTAGAAAAATAGTCCACACCAACCTCGATCACGATCTAAATAGGGAGGATGTTAGTTCTATGTTTAGTGTTTAGGCTCTAGGGTTTGTGTGATATAATATGGAGAAGGAGAATTTTTCTATCAACCAACAAGGGGTTCGAACCCCTTGTATATACAACTATGGGGTTCGAACCCCTCTTCCTATTTGGAATAGGATTCTTATCCCACTAGCTACTATATTCCTTGCATGGAGAGAAAGACTCTTACTTTGACCAAAAGTCTCCTTTTGACCAATAGCAAGAAACTAGTATCTTATGGTTTCCTTAGGATAGCCAACAAAGTAGCATAATTTAGAATGTGCTTCTAACTTATCTCCCATTGTCCTCTTCACAGAAGCAGGACAACCCCAAATTCTTAAGTAAGAATAACTAGGGATTTTACTATGTCACATTTCATAGGGCGTTCTAGGGACTGATTTAGAAAGAACAAGATTCAAAATCTTGGATGCACTTTCTAGGGCATAACCCTAGAACAAAGGTGGGAAGTTAGTGAAACTCATCATGGAATGAACCATATCAAGTAGGGTTCGATTCCTTCTCTCAGAAACTCCATTAAGTTGATGAGTTCCCGGAGGAGTCCACTAAGAGATAATTCTATTATTTTTTAGATGACTAAGGAATTCTTCACTAAGAAACTCGCCACCTCAATCAGATCGAAGTGGTTTGATCTTGTGACCAGTTTGGTTCTCAACCTTTTTTTGAAATTCTAAGAATTTCTCAAAAGCCTCAGATTTGTACTTCATTAAGTACATATAACCATAACGACTAAAATTGTCTGTAAAGGTTATGAGTACTAATGATTGCTTCGTGTGCTTACACTAAGCGGTCCACAAAAATCAGTATGGATCAAATCCAAGGTCTTAGTGGCTCGATCCACACTCCCTTTGAAAGGAGTTTTGGACATCTTTCCTTTGAGACAGGATTCATAGAAAGTTAATTGTTTAAGGTCATTTTCAGAGAATGTCCCTAAGGTAGTTAACTTGCTAATTTTGTTTTTGGAAATATGTCCTAATCTAGGGTACCATAAAGATGCTGAGACTTCATCATGTCTCTTAAGCTTTGTTTCTTGTTGAATATTCAAAATATTAGTGTTTTGAGTTAGATAAAGTCCATTGTTTAATGTACCAAGAAGTATTGAAAAATCATTCTTTTTAAGGAAAAAGTTACCATTCTTAATATCAATCTCATAACCTTCGCAATCAAGTATTGGAATTAAAATTATATTACGAATAATGTTTGGTACATAAAGGACTTTATTTAAAACTAAAACAAAATGATCTAAATCTAATCTAATTCTACCTAAAGCTTGAGCCTCAACCGTTGAGCCATCTTCAATCTTCAAGACACATTCTCCTCCCTTGAGCTGCCAAACCTCACTTAACATCTGTAAATCATTACAGATATGAGATCCACAACCGGTATCAAGTACCTAAGAGTTAGAATTAATTGAAAGATTTACTTCCATGAGAAACATACCTTTCTTAGAGTAGCCTTGTACTCTTGGCAGTTTCTCCTCCAATGTCCTGATTTGCCACAATGGAAGCAAACGTCCTCTTTCTGATCACGTTTCTTCTTTTGGGCTTTTCCCTTTGTGATGCCTCCATTGGGCCTAAGGGACTTCTTCTGCTTTTGGGTTTTCTTGCCCTTGCCTTTAGAAGGCTTAGAAGAAGATGGAGCAAAGACCATCAAAACCATGTTGTCCTTCTTGATCGTTGTGGTACCCCTTTTCTTTGGCAAGCCAGGTATGACGTCACGAGAGGGTTTTCGACGTTTTAATTTTCTCTTTTGATTTAATTTATATCTTGATTTATTTGTTTAAGTGATCTATGTGCCTTAAGTGTTTAAATTTCACGTTTTAACTTTCGTATTTAATTTCTCTAACTTGAGTTTGATTTTCGAACTACGTGAATACGTGCTATATTTGAATTATATGTTTATGAACTCACTTACATGTTTACTTTATACCTTTTACTTGTTTGTTTTGGTTTGGACTCAATTGAATTTTTATTCAAACTTTTGGGCCATTTTGCAAACTGGCCACTCTTGAGTCATTTCTTCATAACTTGAGCTAGGGAACTCAAATTCGAGTTCCGTCTTTGCCATTGAACTCGAATCGATGAATCGGAGTCGATGAAATAATCCTTGTACTTTTTCGATGCTATTTTGACCCCTAATGATGCAGATTTCGACCCTACATACCTAAAACGCCCCTATAGCCACTTGGAGACTAGACTAATCTTTTCTTGTCCTTTCCTTGACTTAAGCTCATCCATAACCTCCCTCTCCCTCATCTTTTTCCCCTGAATTTCGAACCATAAGAAAAGGAAAAGGAAAAGGAAGAAGAGAAGTTACAAGAGAAAACCTCCATTTTTGACACCCTTAAGCTCAAGTTTGATCCTTTCTTGCTCCAATCTTTTAAGGTGAGTTAAGAATCTTGATCTCCTTGATGTTGTGATCAATTTTCACTCCTTGAAGCATGCTTTTATGTTAGAGATCATGGGATATGTTAGGATTGATGAATAGTTAGGTTATGTGAATATATTGATGAACTAGTGCATCTCTTGCATTCTTTGAACTTGAGGCTATATATGTCGATCAACTTGGTTCATTTATTGCTTTTATTTGCTTCTAATTGATGGTAGTTGGTTTCACTAGGATTACTCATTAATGCTCTTTAAAGTCCTTGGGAGAAACTTGATGAATTTTGCTTCTTTGCTTTCCTTTCTTTCCCGGTTCGAAGTTGCATGTATGGAGCTGATTTAGTGGTATATTTGCACCATTCCATGTCCTTCAGTTGTTACTTTGGTTTAGGATGAGTTTTCTCGAGAGTTTACAAGCTTTTCTTCGAATTTTGGCCTCTAACCCAAATCTACCGGGGTGGATTCTTACTTTGAAAATAATCCATTGGGGTGGATTTGAGACAGGCCCTCTTGGAACTGTCTACCTTAAATCCACGGGGGTGGATTCCCCCTTTGAAAAAAATCCACCGGGGTGGATTTAGGGCAGTGGCTCCTTTTTGCTCCGAACATTGTTTTCTTGTTTCTCTTCACTTGTATTTAATTTCTCCACCCCGATTATGATCCTAACATACTAATGTGTTGTAATACGTTATGTTTCATTAATTATTTTAAGTTTATGGCCTCGTTTGTTAGCTATAATTGTGACTTGAATTCATGACCGTTATATGAAACATTTAACGCTTTCTTGCATCTCTTGCTATTTCCTTGAACTTCAAGCTTATGAATGCATATGGTATGCTAATATATGATACGTTATAAGATTATTTGATATGATAAGAGTTTAATTCTTGGATTCCTTATGTGATATTTCATTATTTCCTTCGGTATGCCTAAGTATGAATTTATATGACATGCATTGCATCCACTAGCATTTGAAAGCATCGTCGTGTGTCTAATTGGTTCATGATCGAGTCTAAGTCTTAAGTATCTGTTTGTTTATCTCTGATTTGAGTTCGAGAGGTGTCAGATCCACCATTTAGCTTCTTTTTGGTCATCAACGCTCCTCCGTGAGCACTTTTGGTAAAAGGTCAGGTTTAGGTTTGTTTTCTTTTTAGTTAATACGACCTACGACCATATATGCTCATTTTCAAGCCCACGTGTGACTATACTATTATATTTATATAATAGATACGTGCTTATAAAATATGTTTATGACTTTGTCAAACAATTAAATGTTTTCGAATTATATGTTCGAGCATACGTAAGCTTGAAAACGTTTTGCAATAAGGCTATGCTCCAAACCGTATATCTTCGTGCAAGCTATGATCTTCTTCAACATGATATGATTTAGGATGATACAGAGAGGTACATTAAAAGCATATGCCGAGTTGCAAGGTAAGGTATGTTAAGGTACTTGAAGTTATGTTTAATTTGTAGCGAGTTAAAATTGGTAATTTGTAATGGTAATGTTATTGGGCCCCAGAGACGTGGGTAAGGACGCTCGAGGCGGTGTTGGGCCATCGGGTTAAGCCTGTAAACGATCTCCATTTGAAATACCTACGCACGACTCTTGGAGGTTGGGGAGGCGTGGTGCTTTGAGCCCTCGATAGATAACCGGGGAAGGTACAATGTGGACTGGCTATCCTGCGTACATAGAGTTGCACGACGTGGGCCCGTACCCCGCGTACAGACTTCAACAAAGGAGGATGGATACGTGATTTGGTTAATGTTTGTGTTTTATGATTATTTCGGTTTTTCTTGTATATGATAATGATTTGGAAGTAGGTTGGAGACCCGTACTCGTCGGGTATTTGAATACGCTTTGTTATGTTGATTATGGAATGGGGTAGGATCTTTCCTTTTCGATACGATTCATTTTGAGTATGTTATATTTTGAATATGATAGGTTTAAGTATAAGTTTTATTTGAAAATAGCTTTGGTGTATAAAGCCCTACCCTGGTTCATAGTCTTTTGTTTAATATGTGCTTTGCTCTATACGTATACGTGTGTGGGTGTGCCTTATGTGACACCCCGTCTTCTCGGAAATCCAGGTACGATGTTACGGTAGAGTTTAATTCTGTAATTTCATGACTTATGTGTAATTCGTATTGTAACATCCCGACCGATCAGACTTTCAGGTAACCTATTATGTGCGTGATTTAATTATTTAATTGTGTGATTACATGATATTTAAATGTTAACGTGAATATTTGAAGCTATTTGAATTTAATTGTTCTAATATGAATATGATTATTTTGAACGTTTAAACTTTCATGCTTTGTATTTCGCTCAAATTGTATCTGAATTTAATTTTGATTTTTGTGAATTTTTGATATGTGTGAATTATGTAAGTTATGAACTCATTTCTATGCTCGTTTTATGTTTTGGAACTTGTTTGGTTTGTCTTTTTGGTTCGTTTTGGAGACGGGTCGTAAAGGAGGCTAAAGAGCACTTAGCGCACCTTGGGTTCCGGGCGACATGTCTTGAGCTCGGGAATTCAGATTGGAATTCCATCATCTCCGTTGAACTCGTTTCGATGATTCGGGTTCAATGGATCAAGCCTCACATTTTTCTAAGTTCATTTAGACCTCCGAAATTAAACCGAAACAAGCCCTCGTGCCTAAATGACATCTTTTAACCTAACCTTGATTAGTGGGACCCCTCTTAACCCTAACCAAACCTAAAACTTGACTCATAGCCTTGATTTAAGCTCCTCTCAGCCCCTTAACCCCTGAAAACCGAACCAAACCCTCCCACACTACAAGATTTCAGCTCCAAGTGCAGAGAAGAGAGAAAGAAGAAACCCCTTTTTGCTATTTTACTTGTGGTATAGCTTGAGTCATCATGTATTGTACTGGTTTTACATTCATTTGTTTATGCACTTTTGGGTTTATGTGATATGAAATACTTATGATGTTTTGGCCTCGATGGGTATTGTATATCTTGTACATAATCTAGATGGTTAACTTGACTCTTTTGATATGTATATATGAGATCTTGGGATTTATGTATGATAGTTTATTGCTTCTGCTACGCTGATTTTATTTCGCGCAGTTTTCTTTTTTTAGGGTCTAGGCTGCCCAGCGAGGGTGTATTTTGGTGTGTCTCCCGTTCGCTATGGTTTGACATGGGTGTGAATTCTCCATTTCGTTACTCGTGTTGGACTCTAGTCCGGGGGATGTGGTGCCCTTCGCTCCGGCGTGCTACATACTTGCATGGTATCTGTGACACCCCGACTTTCAGACCGTACAGGTATGACGTATGTACGCGATTTATATTATTTAAATTCATATTCTTTATTCTTTATTCTTTTATTTTCTTATTTTAAATATCTCTTACGAATTTGAATGATTCTTAATTGAGTACGTACGTATTTTGTATGGAATGATTCGGGTTTTCTCGTTGTATGTTTTTGAATCTATTTGTTGAGCTTTTGAATTATTTGTTTTGTTTGGAACCTAAAGGAGGCTAAAACGCTTTTAGCGCACCTTGGGTTCCGGTATGTGTAATTTGAGCTCGGGAATTCGGATTTGAATTCCGTCACCTCTATTGAACTCGTTTTGATGATTCGGGTTCGATGGACTAAGCCTCATAACCTTTTAAGTTCATTTGGTATTCCTAAATTCGACCGGAAACTTACCTCGCTTCCAAATGACTACCTTTCACCTATTTGCATCTTAGTCCCTCAATTCTTGATATATTACCCCAACCTTGGCCCCACACTCTACCAAAACTCAGCATATTTATCCCTCCCTCTCCCATTCTCGGTATACACAAGGAAAAAAGGAAAAGGTGCAGCAACTTTGAGAGCTTAAACCCTTCAACCGTCACTATTCACCCCAAGGAGAATTTGAGCTCTAATCTCCATTTTCTTCCAACTTCTTCAAGGGGTAAGCTATTATTTGATATATACATGATTAGATGGTCATTTTAAGCTATTAACTCTATGTTTTGAGTTAGGTTTGGTGCATTTATGGAGCATGACTTGTTATATGAGGGTTTGATGATCATCTTGGTTTCATTGAGTTAAGTTTTGATTTGAAGATATACATGTGATCCCTTATGCCCCTAACATGATATTATGGTCTTGCTTTTGAATATGGATGAGTGTAGTGAAAGTTTCCATTGTTGGAAATTCAAATTCTTGCATGAGAATTCTTGTGATATATGATGATTATTGAGCTTTTGTGATGATTGGAAGATTACATGTTGATTATGTAGTGATTTGCTATGTTTTGCATGAGTTTTGTGGCTTGGATTGGTTGCATGTTGTTGCTGCGTGCTTGCCCTGCTCCCTCCCCTGTTTTTCCCGCAGAGTTACTGTTGCTGCTGGTATTTTTTTTCGAAGACGACAGGCCAACACGGCCGTGTCATCTTTGTGCATGTTTTGGACACGGCCGTGTCAGCCTCTCGACTTGGAGCAATTTATTTTTATAAAACCGGACACGGCCGTGTCCATTTTGAACTAAAACTCAACACGGCCGTGTCAGCCCCTCGAATTAAACTTCTGAATTTATTTTAACCGGACACGACCGTGTCCATTTTGTACTAAAACCTAACATGGCCGTGTCATTTGAAAATAGGGCGGCGGCAGTTGCTCGTTTTATCGTTTTGTTGTTTTTCTTTGTGTTTTCTTTCTTCGTTTATGACATGTTTGCAATGTTAGAATATTATATTACGTGTTATATGCTCTGTTTTGAATTTATGACTTTATTTTCTATGAATTGCGTGAATAAGAATTGGTAGGAATTATTGGACATGCATATGCATTTCAATTGCATTCTTTGCAATCATAGGCATTGCCGAGCGTCTATTTGGTTCATATTTGAGTCTAAGTCTCGGGTCTTGCTTTCTTTTGTGTTTCAGAGCCTCTTTTGGTCGCGCAAGAGCCCGAAGCTTAGGTGGTCGGTTGCCGTTTTGATCCTATCTTTTGTCTCTTTTGTAAGGTGAGGTTAGGAATTACTAGCTAAAATACCCTATGGCCTATAATATGATGAATTTTCCCTTGAATGCGGATATGGTATATATATTTAGATACAAGTGCTTAAATTATGTTTATGATCTTATGGAATAACTCTGGTCTTTTGGAAACGATATATATACGAGTATATATAAGCTTGATTTTGAATCCCTTTTTGGTATGTTTTGTTCTACTGAGCGAGTGTGCCCTGAAAGATGGGATTTGGTTTGATTTGGTTTGGGGGCCCTAGAGACGTGGGTAAGGACTGCCCGGGGCGACCACGGGGTCCCCGGGTTTACCCCTGCGCACGTTCTCATTTGAGATATTCACGCGCCACCTAGGGAGGTTGGGAAGGCGTGATATCTTGAGCCTTCGGTGGATAACCGGGGAAGGCATAACGTGGGTTAGCTACCCCGTATATTTTTGGTAATGTAGGTGTTAGGGTTTGATTCCCGACACACCATGGATGTAAGGGTGGTTTTGTGATTTGATATTTATGTTAAAGGAGTAAGGGATAGTCCGTTCTTGCCGGGCTTTTGATTATGTTCTGACTGATGGAGTATGAATCGAGATAGATGCTTTTCTTACTATATATTAATTTCGGGAAATGGTTTTGGTGTGCAAAACTCTAGCCTCGATTCATGACTATCACTTTTGATTTGTGCTATGCTCTCTACGTATTTATAGTGTGGGTGTGTTAAACCCCTCACTCAGTCGAGTTGTGAGACTGACCCTCTCCCTTCCCTTTCAGGTGCCGAGCTAGGCGGGGAAGTGCGTCGAGTCGAGTCGTACTTAGCCGTTTAGGTCGTGTTGCATTCATTTTCTTGCCTTTTGATTACTCTTCTGATGTATTTAATATCTTAACTTGTCTTTGGAGAATCATGGACTTTCGGATACATACACTCGATCTTTTGGGTCGTGAGGCCATGTATATGATTTTATATGTATTTGTCGAGCTCTTTAGATCCTGTTTATTGCTTCCGCATGTCTACTTGTTTGTTCGCGCGCTCTGGTGTTGTTTAGCCCCGCTTAGCCTAGCGTGTGAGTGTAGGTCACCGTTCGCTTAGACTTGGGGCTCATGTATGGAGATCCATTTCATATGTGGGTTCGGGTTTAAGTGCAGGGGATGTGGTGGCCCATCGCTCCGGGAGTCACATCCTTAAAGTGGTATCGGAGCTCTCGGTTGCAAAATCGGAGCTCTAGAGTCGAGTTGGGTGAGTCTAGGTCGTTCGGCTTAGGACAACGTGGCTATATGCATTTATGTGAATATTTGCTTATATTTTCGTTAATAGTGCATATGAACATGCACTAACCCCCACGCATATGAATTGGAATTCTTTTGTTTTGTAGAAATATGCCTCCCCGAAGACACCACCGCCGAGATAGATCTCCGGAACATCGTCATCACCGAGATCATTCTCCACACCCGGAAAATAACAATCCACCACCTCCACCTCAAATGGATCCCGGAAATTTTATGGAAAGATTGGCCGTATTTTTGGAACAAAGGGCTCAGGAAAGGAATAATGCACCTCCGGCTGGGAATCATGTAGGGAATGCTATCACTGCTCTTCTTCGGGAATTTAAGAATCAGAATCCACCGGTTTTCATTGGTGGGAATGATGTGCAAGCAGAGGAGTGGTTAATCCAGATAAACCGGGTATGGCACCTCATTCCTTGTGACCCGATGGACAAGCTACAGTGCACTCTTAGCATGATACAGGGACAGGCCTACAGTTGGTGGACTAGCACTCAGATTAAGTTGGAAGCTTCCGGGGAAGAGATTACTTGGGATATCTTTGAACAGGAATTCAAGAACAAATATATCCCTAAAGCTACTAGAAGCCGAAGGTTGAGGGAATTTATGGATTTGAAACAAGGAAGTATGTCCGTTACCGATTATATCAATGAGTTTGAGAGACTCTCCCGTTACGCCCCTAATATCGCCAATGATGATGAAGCGAAGGCCTCTCAGTTTCTCCAAGGACTACGGGAGGATATGAAAGATGCTTTGGAAGCAGCCAACACGAGCACGTGGGCGAAAGTAGTTGATAAGGCTCTAAGGGTTGAGGAGAGAGTGGTTTTGAGGAGAAGAACTTCACATTCAGGGCAAGGGTCCAGCTCAGGGACTTTGAATAAATTTGGAAAAAGGCCAGCCTTTCAAACTTTTCAACAGTCTAAGCCTCAGAATAAATCATTCAGACCAGCGGGACCAACTCAAGCCAAGCAACCTTTAGCACTTCCAGCACCACCTAAAGTGCAATGTACCTATTGCAAGGGTCCTCACCACGTGGATAATTGCTTCAGACTTCATAAAAGGTGTTTCATTTGTGGAGCATCGGCTCATATGATGAACACGTGCCCGAAAAAGAAAGACAATCCGAGGCCTACAATTCCAGCTAGGGCATATGCATTGGGAGCTGAGGAGGAGCAAGCTGTGGATGTCGACCCAAACGCGGTGATCGAAGGTACTATAAGCATCCATGGCACTACATTACATGCATTATTTGATCCCGGGGCCACTCATTCTTTTATTTCCCGGGATATTGCTGCTTCTATGTGCTTGCCTGTTTCCTTGTGTGCGCATGATTACGTGGTTAGTTCCCCTCTTGGTGGTAGATTAGTTACTTGCAGGGTTTTTCGGGGTTGTCCAATTAGCTTTGAAGGCTGAGTCTTTCTGGCAGATTTAATTGAAATGCCTATGCAGAGGTATGATGTGATTTTGGGGATGGATTGGTTATCAGAGCATGGGGCTCAGATGGATTGTCGGGAGAAGAAAGTTTCTTTTGGTTCAATGGTGTTTAAGGGCGAGAAGGTTAAGCCAAGCCCATTTATTTCTTTCATGGAGGCTAGTAAACTGGTCCGGGACGGTGCAACAGGTTTTGTGGCCTATCTTTTAAATAGACCGAAGGATCAGGCCAAACTTGAAGAGACGGAGGTCGTACGAGAGTATACCGATGTTTTCCCTGAGACTTTAGGTTCTCTTCCGCCTAATAGGGACATCGAGTTCGTAATTGACCTTTATCCCGGAGTAGAGCCTTTCTCGAAGACTCCTTACAGGATGGCTCCTGCTGAGTTAAAGAATTGAAGTCGCAGCTTGATGAACTGTTAGCTTGCGGGTACATTCGCCCGAGCACTTCTCCGTGGGGTGCTCCCGTGCTATTTGTAAAGAAGAAAGATGGCACGTTACGGATGTGTATAGATTACCATGAGCTGAATCGGATGACGGTAAAGAATAAGTATCCATTGCCTCATATCGAAGAGTTGTTTGATTTTTTGCAAGGGTCTAAGGTCTATTCTAAGTTGGATTTGAGGCAAGGCTACTACCAACTACGAATCAGGGAGGAGGATATACCTAAGACTGGATTCAACACTCGTTATGGTCATTTTGAGTTTGTTGTGATGCCTTTCGGGTTAACCAACGCTCCAGCCGTGTTCATGGATATGATGCACCGAGTGTTCAGGCAGTTCCTTGACAAGTTTGTGGTAAATTTTATAGAAGACATTCTGGTGTATTCTAAGTCGGCTGAAGAGCATGCTCAGCATCTTCAGATTGTTTTGGAAACCCTAAGGGAGTATAATTTATATGCCAAGTTCAGCAAATGCGAGTTTTGGATCGACCGGGTTATATTTTTGGGGCATATTATTTCAGGTAACGGAATTGAAGTGGATCCGTCCAAGATTGAATCCGTACTTCGATGGGAAAGACCGAGGAATGTATCAGAAATTCGAAGTTTTCTTGGGTTAGCTGGTTATTACAGAAGGTTTGTTAAGGATTTTTCTAAGATTGCTGCTCTGTTGACTCAGCTGACTAAGAAAGAAGTGAAGTTTGAGTGGGATGATAAGTGTGAAGCAAGTTTTCAGACTTTGAAAGTGAAATTGACTTCAGCACCAGTTCTTACCCTCCCCGAGGGCACCGAGGGTTATGCAGTTTATACGGATGCTTCTAAGGAAGGTCTGGGTTGTGTTTTAATGCAGCACGGTAGAGTGGTAGCTTATGTTTCGAGAAAATTGAAGGAGCATGAGAAGAATTACCCTACCCATGATTTGGAATTAGCTGCCGTGGTGTTCGCGTTGATGAAGTGGCGACACTATCTCTATGGTACTACATTCGAGGTGTTCACGGATCATCAGAGTCTCAAGTACCTCTTTTCTCAGAAGGATTTGAATGTTAGGCAGAGGCGTTGGATGGAATTTGATACGAACTCCACGTACTTGCCGTGAAACCCTATACCAATACTTGGAGTTCTTGATTTTCGATCGTCCACTTCAAGGTTAAAATAGAGGAGTGTGACCCGTTTGCTATAATGAGCAAGGAACCAACACTATCAGATTTGAATTATAGGAGTGTGACCCGTTTGCTATAATGAGCAAGGAACCAACACTATCAGATTTGAATTATAGGAGTGTGACCCGTTTGCTATAATGAGCAAGGAACCAACACTATCAGATTTGATAAGTAATGCACCCCGTCGACTATAATGAGTCGGGAAATGACATTATCCAGTGGAGGTTTGAAACTCCGGTGTCGTTCAACTAAGAACTTGTGAGTATAACTCACTTGAATCACAATTCATTCATTTTTTGACTGAATATTTCGAACTACAAGGCTGGAATATAAAGATGCATGCATGGAAACCTAAGAGACACTAGAATACTAAAGGACACAAGCTATTCCCGCCACTTGCCATGAAGGCTTACAAAAGTGGGCTTAAATAAACTAATATGCAGCTAAATAATGATAAAATAAAGGCCCAAATAATACTATAATAGGCTTAGGGCCGAATTACATCATTTCCACACTTTGGACTTTAGGAATTGGACATAAAAACATTGAAGTATTCTGAATTTGGTTCAGCAGCCCATCTTGAAGGTTGGAGTCCAGTTTGAGCAAATTGGTTTAAGAGATTTCCAACTTCCTCTTGGATAATTTTGGCCCGAGCTCTTGTAATTGGACCACCATAACTTTGTTCCTTTTGTATGCTATCTTCTTGAGTTGTGGATCGGTCCAGCTCTTCATTTGGGACAAGATATGGCCGCGGTTCATCATGATTCACATCATTCTGATTACAAGAGCTGGACCAAAATTATCCAAGAGGAAGTTGGAAATCTCTTAAACCAATTTGCTCAAACTGGACTCCAACCTTCAAGATGGGCTGCTGAACCAAATTCAGAATACTTCAATGTTTTTATGTCCAATTCCTAAAGTCCAAAGTGTGGAAATGATGTAATTCGGCCCTAAGCCTATTATAGTATTATTTGGGCCTTTATTTTATCATTATTTAGCTGCATATTAGTTTATTTAAGCCCACTTTTGTAAGCCTTCATGGCAAGTGGCGGGAATAGCTTGTGTCCTTTAGTATTCTAGTGTCTCTTAGGTTTCCATGCATGCATCTTTATATTCCAGCCTTGTAGTTCGAAATATTCAGTCAAAAAATGAATGAATTGTGATTCAAGTGAGTTATACTCACAAGTTCTTAGTTGAACGACACCGGAGTTTCAAACCTCCACTGGATAATGTCATTTCCCGACTCATTATAGTCGACGGGGTGCATTACTTATCAAATCTGATAGTGTTGGTTCCTTGCTCATTATAGCAAACGGGTCACACTCCTATAATTCAAATCTGATAGTGTTGGTTCCTTGCTCATTATAGCAAACGGGTCACACTCCTATAATTCAAATCTGATAGTGTTGGTTCCTTGCTCATTATAGCAAACGGGTCACACTCCTCTATTTTAACCTTGAAGTGGACGATCGAAAATCAAGAACTCCAAGTATTGGTATAGGGTTTCACGGCAAGTACGTGGAGTTCGTATCATTTGGTATCTAGAGCTTAGGTTTTCTATCCAAGGTTATGTATCCGTATCTTTTATCTTTTGTATAATTTCTTTTCATTATTGTTATATTGCTGCAAAAAAATATCGAAAAAGGTAAAAAAAAAAAAAAAAATTCGTCAAAAAAAAAAAAAGAGAAACTACGAAAAAGGCTTAAAACACACACAAAAAGAGAAGTAAAAGCCGCGTTAAAAAAAAAAAAAAAAGGGAGAGCGCAGCATTGTTTCAGTCATTTTCTTTGTAATCTCAAATCATAAGTCATGTGGATTTGTTTGTTTGTATCTTTTTAGTTGTAACAGTTCGTTTGTGACAATTTTAGCACCCTTATCATTCATCTTAAGGGATTATTTAGTTGAGGAATTTGAAACTTCTTGTGACTTTGTTCAAAGAATTGAGAGTAAAGAATGTGAAAAGGGAGGAAAAAAAAAAAGAGAAGTTGAAAAGAAAGAAAAAAGAAGGAAAAAAAAATTAGAAAAAAACGAGAAAGAAGACAACTTTGGTGTATTTCATTTTGGGTTTTAGATCTACTTTGAGAAATAAAAGGGGCTATTTATTTTGTGAGATGATTATCTTGATCCAGATTCGAGGACGAATCTTTTTTCAAGAAGGGGAGAATGATATGAATCAGAATGATGTGAATCATGATGAACCGCGGCCATATCTTGTCCCAAATGAAGAGCTGGACCGATCCACAACTCAAGAAGATAGCATACAAAAGGAACAAAGTTATGGTGGTCCAATTACAAGAGCTCGGGCCAAAATTATCCAAGAGGAAGTTGGAAATCTCTTAAACCAATTTGCTCAAACTGGACTCCAACCTTCAAGATGGGCTGCTGAACCAAATTCAGAATACTTCAATGTTTTTATGTCCAATTCCTAAAGTCCAAAGTGTGGAAATGATGTAATTCGGCCCTAAGCCTATTATAGTATTATTTGGGCCTTTATTTTATCATTATTTAGCTGCATATTAGTTTATTTAAGCCCACTTTTGTAAGCCTTCATGGCAAGTGGCGGGAATAGCTTGTGTCCTTTAGTATTCTAGTGTCTCTTAGGTTTCCATGCATGCATCTTTATATTCCAGCCTTGTAGTTCGAAATATTCAGTCAAAAAATGAATGAATTGTGATTCAAGTGAGTTATACTCACAAGTTCTTAGTTGAACGACACCGGAGTTTCAAACCTCCACTGGATAATGTCATTTCCCGACTCATTATAGTCGACGGGGTGCATTACTTATCAAATCTGATAGTGTTGGTTCCTTGCTCATTATAGCAAACGGGTCACACTCCTATAATTCAAATCTGATAGTGTTGGTTCCTTGCTCATTATAGCAAACGGGTCACACTCCTATAATTCAAATCTGATAGTGTTGGTTCCTTGCTCATTATAGCAAACGGGTCACACTCCTCTATTTTAACCTTGAAGTGGACGATCGAAAATCAAGAACTCCAAGTATTGGTATAGGGTTTCACGGCAAGTACGTGGAGTTCGTATCAGAATTACTAGAGGATTATGATTGCAAGATTCAGTATCATCCGGGTAAAGCAAATGTGGTAGCCGATGCCTTGAGTAGAAAGGTGAGTGTGGCTAATTTGGAAGCAGGTTCTTCTAGTTTGGGTTCGGAGATTCTGGTTTCGGGAACTTGGTTGGCTAATCTTACCGTAATACCAGATCTGAAACAACAGTTATTAGAAGCTCAGGCCTCAGATGTTGAGATTCAGAGATTGATATCTCGTTCACAAGAGAACCAGGATTCTAAGTTTGGATTGGATGATTCAGGTTTGCTAAGGTTTAGATCGAGAGTTTGTGTTCCAACCGAGCTTAGGAGGTTGATTTTGGAAGAAGCACATCGCTCGGGGTACTCGATTCATCCGGGAGGTACTAAGATGTATCGAGACTTGAAAGAGAAGTTCTGGTGGAGTGGCATGAAGAGGGACGTCGCGAACTTCGTGAAGCGATGTCTGACGTGTCAAAAGGTGAAGGCCGAACACCAGAAGCCGGGAGGAACTCTCCAACCACTTCCTATTCCCGAGTGGAAGTGGGAGCAAGTGACCATGGACTTCGTGTCCGGCTTGCCTAGAGCTAAAGGAGGGTTCGATGGAATTTGGGTGATTATCGACAGGTTGACTAAGTCTTCCCATTTTCTTAAGGTTCGGATGTCGGATAAGGTACCGAAACTAGCAGAGTTGTATGTGCGGGAGATTGTAAGATTACATGGAATTCCAGTCAGTATAGTTTCGGATCGAGATCCGAGGTTCACTTTGATCTTTTGGCAGAATCTTCAGAGATGTTTGGGTACCAAGCTCAAGTTTAGCACCGCTTCGCATCCTCAGACAGACGGTTAGTCGGAGAGGTTAATTCAGTATTTGGAGGATATGCTTAGAGCGTGTGTTTTGGATTTTCAAGGTAAGTGGGACGAACATCTGGCTTTGGTTGAGTTTGCGTATAATAACAACTATCAGGGTTCAATTGGGATGGCTCCTTACGAGGCACTTTATGGAAGAAAATGTAGGTCCCCTCTATTTTGGGATATAGAGGATTGGAAATGGACTGAAGAGCATAAACTCGAGAGAGCCGAACCTAAGGAAAATATTACTGCTATGATTGAGAAGGTTCATCAGATTAGACAGAGAATGAAAGCAGCTCAGTCTCGTCAGAAGAGTTACGCTGATAAGAGGAGAAGGCCTTTACAGTTTGAAGTGGGAGATAGAGTCTTTTTAAAAGCATCTCCGAGAAAGGGTTTCACTCGAATAGGTAAAGGTGGGAAACTCAGTCCCCGATATCTTGGACCGTTTGAGATTTTAGAAAGAGTTAGGGAAGCAGCGTATAGATTGGATTTACCACCGACTTTGACCGGGATACACAACGTGTTTCACGTTTCTCAGCTTCGTAACTATTATCCCGATGAGGCAACAATTCTCCCAGTTGAAGAGGTTCAGTTAGAGCCGGATTTGGCGATTGAGAAATATCCAGTTGAAATCCAGGATCGAAAAATGCAAGAATTGAGAAACCGACAGATTCCTTTGGTCAGGGTACTTTGGAGGGATCAGAAATCCGAGGAATCCACTTGGGAAACGGAGGAAAAGATGAGAAATTTATATCCGGAGTTGTTCGAGAACTCGGTTCGGACTTGAGGACAAGTCCTTTTTAAGGGGGAAGGATTGTGACACCCCGACTTTCAGACCGTACAGGTATGACGTATGTGGGCGATTTATATTATTTAAATTCATATTCTTTATTCTTTATTCTTTTATTTTCTTATTTAAATATCTCTTACGAATTTGAATGATTCTTAATTGAGTACGTACGTATTTTGTATGGAATGATTCGGGTTTTCTCGTTGTATGTTTTTTAATCTATTTGTTGAGCTTTTGAATTATTTGTTTTGTTTGGAACCTAAAGGAGGCTAAAACGCTTTTAGCGCACCTTGGGTTCCGGTATGTGTAATTTGAGCTCGGGAATTCGGATTCGAATTCCGTCACCTCCGTTGAACTCGTTTCGATGATTCGGGTTCGATGGACTAAGCCTCATAACCTTTTAAGTTCATTTGGTATTCCTAAATTCGACCGGAAACTTACCTTGCTTCCAAATGACTACCTTTCACCTATTTGCATATTAGTCCCTCAATTCTTGACATATTACCCCAACCTTGGCCCCACACTCCACCAAAACTCAGTATATTTATCCCTCCCTCTCCCATTCTCGGTATACACAAGGAAGAAAGGAAAAGGTGCAGCAACTTTGAGAGCTTAAACCCTTCAACCCGTCACTATTCACCCCAAGGAGAATTTGAGCTCTAATCTCCATTTTCTTCCAACTTCTTCAAGGGGTAAGCTATTATTTGATATATACATGATTAGATGGTTATTTTAAGCTATTAACTCTATGTTTTGAGTTAGGTTTGGTGCATTTATGGAGCATGACTTGTTATATGAGGGTTTGATGATCATCTTGGTTTCATTGAGTTAAGCTTTGATTTGAAGATATACATGTGATCCCTTATGCCCCTAACATGATATTATGGTCTTGCTTTTGAATATGGATGAGTGTGGTGAAAGTTGCCATTGTTGGAAATTCAAATTCTTGCATGAGAATTCTTGTGATATATGATGATTATTGAGCTTTTGTGATGATTGGAAGATTACATGTTGATTATGTAGTGATTTGCTGTGTTTTGCATGAGTTTTGTGGCTTGGATTGGTTGCATGTTGTTGCTGCGTGCTTGCCCTGCTCCATCCCCTGTTTTTCCCGCAGAGTTACTGTTGCTGCTGGTATTTTTTTTCGAAGACGACAGGCCAACATGGCCGTGTCATCTTTGTGCATGTTTTGGACACGGCCGTGTCAGCCTCTCGACTTGGAGCAATTTATTTTTATAAAACCGGACACGGTCGTGTCCATTTTGAACTAAAACTCAACACGGCCGTGTCAGCCCCTCGAATTAAACTTCTGAATTTATTTTAACTGGACACGACCCTGTCCATTTTGTACTAAAACCTAACACGGCCGTGTCATTTGAAAATAGGGCAGCGGCAATTGCTCGTTTTATCATTTCGTTGTTTTTCTTTGTGTTTTCTTTCTTCGTTTATGACGTGTTTGCAATGTTAGAATATTATATTACGCGTTATATGCTCTGTTTTGAATTTATGACTTTATTTTCTATGAATTGCGTGAATAAGAATTGGTAGGAATTATTGGACATGCATATGCATTTCAATTGCATTCTTTGCAATCATAGGCATTGCCGAGCGTCTATTTGGTTCATATTTGAGTCTAAGTCTCGGGTCTTGCTTTCTTTTGTGTTTCAGAGCCTCTTTCGGTCGCGCAAGAGCCCGAAGCTTAGGTGGTCGGTTGCCGTTTTGATCCTATCTTTTGTCTCTTTTGTAAGGTTAGGTTAGGAATTATTAGCTAAAATACCCTATGGCCTATAATATGATGAATTTTCCCTTGAATGCGGATATGGTATATATATTTAGATACAAGTGCTTAAATTATGTTTATGATCTTATGGAATAACTCTGGTCTTTTGGAAACGATATATATACGAGTATATATAAGCTTGATTTTGAATCCCTTTTTGGTATGTTTTGTTCTGCTGAGCGAGTGTGCCCTGAAAGATGGGATTTGGTTTGGGGGCCCTAGAGACGTGGGTAAGGACGGCCCGGGGCGACCACGGGGCCGCCGGGTTTACCCCTGTGCACGTTCTCAATTGAGATATTCACGCGCGACCTGATATCTTGAGCCTTCGGTGGATAACCGGGGAAGGCATAACGTGGGTTAGCTACCCCGTATGTTTTTGGTAATGTAGGTGTTAGGGTTTGATTCCCGACACACCATGGATGTAAGGGTGGTTTTGTGATTTGATATTTATGTTAAAGGAGTAAGGGATAGTCCGTTCTCGCCGGGCTTTTGATTATGTTCTGACTGATGGAGTATGAATCGAGATAGATGCTTTTCTTACTATATATTAATTTCGGGAAATGGTTTTGGTGTGCAAAACTCTAACCTCGATTCATGACTATCACTTTTGATTTGTGCTATGCTCTCTACGTATTTATAGTGTGGGTGTGTTAAACCCCTCACTCAATCGAGTTGTGAGACTGACCCTCTCCCTTCCCTTTCAGGTGCCGAGCTAGGCGGGGAAGTGCATCGAGTCGAGTCGTACTTAGCCGTTTAGGTCGTGTTGCATTCATTTTCTTGCCTTTTGATTACTCTTCTGATGGATTTAATATCTTAACTTGTCTTTGGAGAATCATGGACTTTCGGATACATACACTCGATCTTTTGGGCCGTGAGGCCATGTATATGATTTTATATGTATTTGTCGAGCTCTTTAGATCCTGTTTATTGCTTCCGCATGTCTACTAGTTTGTTTGCGCGCTCTGGTGTTGTTTAGCCCCGCTTAGCCTAGCGTGTGAGAGTGTAGGTCACCGTTTGCTTAGACTTGGGGCTCATGCATGGAGATCCATTTCATATGTGGGTTCGGGTTTAAGTGCGGGGGATGTGGTGGCCCACTGCTCCGGGCGTCACAGTATCAGAGCTCTCGGTTGCAAAACTAGCGCTCTGGAGTCGTGTTGAGTGTGTCTAGGTCGTTCGGTTTAGGATTATGTGACTATTTGCATTCAATTACATATTTATCTGACTTATTTTCTTTAATTCATGATAATTGATCTCATAAACATGTACTGAAGCCCATGCATCGATATTTTCTTGATTTGTGAATTCCCAGGATGCCTCCACGAAGGAGAATGGATAGGGAGCAAACCCCAGATCTTAATCAACCTCCTCCACAAGCACCACCACCCTAGTTGTGTGTAGAAATTGCATGATTTTGAGCATAATTAGATTATATTTTTGTGTCGTATGATGCATTTTTGTGTTTATTTTGCTCCGTTTAGGTGATTTTAGAGTTGGAGTTACGGAACGGCGAAGCAAAGCAATTTCACGTATTTTTGGAGGAAAAAGTGGTAACCCCCATTACCAAGTAAGTGTCCAATGTCTGTAGCTCCCGTTAACGGACACAGGAGCATCACTTGAGGTGAAATATGGGAGTAACGCCCGTTACTCCATGGCAGTATAGATCTGGTAACGCCCGTTATCAGAGACAGTAGGAGATGATTTCTGTTGTAGGTAAGGTAATGCCCGTTACCCTTAGACTGAAGAGAAGTGGTAACGCCCGTTACAACTAATAAAAGCGCAGGCACGATTTAGCCTTATAACGGCGTTAACAATAATTACATATGGATAGGTAACGCCCGTTACCGATGTCGGCGAGAGAATTTAGGGCTGATATTTATGTGCGTTTAGAGTCTTATTTTGAGGGGAGTTCTTAGGAGGAGTTCAGACCTAGCTTGGAGACAGTTGCTACGGGAAGTTTTCAAGAGTTTTTCAGAGAATTCAGACGGATCGATTGAGACTAATTCCGTTTTTCCGATTTTATTGTTGCTTTATTATTCAAACTAATTCCTCCTAAATTCAGTTTTCTTAAGTTAGATTTAATTTTCCAGAATTGCTAGAATGTTTATGAGTTTAATTTTTAGACTTTGTTTAGATTTGATGACTATGAATTATTTTAATGCAATTTCCTTTGGTTTTATGAGTTTTGCTCTAATTATGAGTAGCCAATTCTCTAGGGCTAGGGGGGTGATGATGAATGCATGATAGATGTTTGATATAATGCTTGAATGACTTGTGTAATTCTTAGTTTTGAAAGAGGACTTAATTTGAATTGCAACGGTCTGGCCAACCTTAGCATGCCTTGGAGTCGCCTATAGATTGAAAGATTGATGGTAATTTGGATTGTTTTCATAACTTGTGAGTTGTAGGATACAAGGAGATTTGGTCCAAGCTTATACAACAGTAATCTTATTCCATGCCAAGCCGCTAGAATATTGAATTGCACTAGTTTTGTTCCTATGGTTTAATTAACTATTAGTGATTGCAAGAGCAACATTGAACACTAATTAAGCACTTGGTTACACCTTGAGAGAGGGTAATAAAAATATAAGTGACTAGGTTGTAGAATTACACTTGTCAGACGAGTATCATATCAACTCTTGATTGTATGATTCACTACTTTTCCCCTACCTGTTTAG
Source organism: Lantana camara (assembly GCA_037501455.1). NCBI lineage: Eukaryota > Viridiplantae > Streptophyta > Magnoliopsida > Lamiales > Verbenaceae > Lantana > Lantana camara. Next base: position 67,542,760 of record CM074856.1, read on the forward strand.
TTTACTGAATTTATTTGTGTGTCTTAGTATTACTAGTGTTTAATTCTAGGTAATTGTTGATTTTTGTTTTAGTAGATTAATAGATAAACACAACAATTGCTTTTCGTCAGGTCTTTAGATTAGAGAAGAATATAGAGTAGTGATTGATTTCCCTTCCCTGTAGGTTCGATCTTATTGTGCTACGCGTATGTTAGTGTATACTTGCATGATTGGTTTTTAACTGTAGTAAAATCCTACAACAGCCCCACCAATGAATTCTGAGAACATTGTACAAGCTCTTCTCAATCAACTCCGGTCATCAGGGAGTTTAGAAACAACAACCCACACAAATGGTATGGAGGTGACAACATCAAAGTAGAGGAATGGTTGTCTGAAATTTCGGGAATTTGGGAAATATGCCCCGCTACTTCTTATGAGAAAGCTGTTTGCACGGCTCGGTTTGTTCAAGGTCCCACATCAAATTGGTTAAAGGCTATGAGAGCCCGATTGGAAAGGAGTGGAGAAGAGTTCAACTGGGAAAGCTTTGCTAGGGAATTTCATCATAAGTATATTCCACCAAATACCCATGAAAGGAGACTTCAGGAATCTCAGAGTTGAAACAAGGGAATCGAACTGTTGAATATTATATTTTGGAATTTGAAAGACTTGCTCCGTATGCTCCCCACATTACTAATGATGATACCCAGAAAGCTAGGAATTTTATTCATGGTTTGAGGTATGAGATTCAGAATGGTCTACAAGCTGGTACCATGGATACTTGGGAGAAAGCTACAAGGAAGGCAATAAAAGTGGAAGCTAATAGGTTAAGGTTGAGGCCCCCAACTTATTCTTCGGGGCATGGTTCGGGTTCTAATTTGGGGAAGAGGCCTGCATCACAAAGTGGGCCTCCGGTCTTCAAACCCCAAGGTCCTAATGCATCCAATAAGAGAGCCCGACCTCCGATACCGATAGCACCCGCTTTACCGGCGCCGATACAATGTGCTTATTGAAAGGGTTCCAAGCACACCGAGGAGAGATGCCACAAGAAATTGAAGAGGTGCTGTAAATTTGGAGAACCCGGCCATGTGATTGGTAATTGTCCTCAGATGAGAGTCCCTCAACCTCGAGCTCCTCAACCTTTGAACGTGATGCCTCCGAGAGCACCTATCCAAGCAAGGGCTTATGCTTTGGAGGGAGAAGGAGAGGATGTGGAAGTGGATGCCAACGCCGTTATTGAAGGTACTATCAACATACATGGCATTCCATTGCATGCATTGTTTGATCCGGGAGCAACGCATTCATTTATTGCTTCCCGGCTTGTTTCTACTCTTCTCCTGCCTGTTGTTGCTTTGGTGATTCCTTTGTTGTGAGTTCTCCCCTCGGGAGAAATTTGGTGACGAACTGTGTCTACCGTGGTTGTCCGGTGGTTGGAGAAGATCAAGAGTATCCGGAAGATTTGATTAAGATGCCTATCAAGAAGTATGGGGTGATTTTGGGCATGGATTAGTTGTTTCGGCACCGAGCGAAGATGGATTGTTTTGCAAAGGAAGTGACTTTGGGTTCTACCGTATTTTTGGGTTAGAGGTTGAAGACCTGCCCATTTATTTCCTTTATAGAAGCAAGCAGATTATGTGGTCTATCTTTTGAATAAGCCGAAGGATCAGACCAAGCTCGAGGAGACGGAGATCGTGAAGGAGTTCCCTGATGTGTTCCCGGAGAATTTGGGATCTTTACCTACGGATCGGGATGTTGAGTTTGTAATTGATCTCTATCCCGGAGCAGAACCTTATGCAAAATCTCCCTATAGGATGGCTCCAGCCGAGTTGATGGAGCTGAAGACGCAACTTGATGAGCTCTTAGAGTGTGGTTACATTCGCCCGAGCACTTCTCCTTGGGGTGCTCTGGTCCTGTTTGTAAAGAAGAAAGACGGGACTTTGCAAATGTGCATTAACTACCGTGAGCTGAACCGGTTAACGGTTAAGAACAAATACCCACTGCTTCATATAGAAGAGTTGTTCGATCTCCTTCAGGGTTCAAGTGTTTATTCCAAGTTGGATTTAAGGCAAGGGTATTATCAGTTGCGTATCCGGGAGGAAGATATACCGAGACGGGTTTCAACATTAGATATGGGCATTTCGAGTTCGTGATCATGCCTTTTGGTCTTACTAATGCCCCAACCGCGTTTATGGATATGATGCACCTAATATTTCGGCCCTACCTCGATAAATTTGTGGTCATCTTTATAGATAATATTCTGGTGTATTCGAGGTCCGTGGAAGAGAATGCGCGGCATTTGAGGATCGTCTTGTCTACACTTCAGGAGCACAGATTGTAGCACCCCGTACGTGAGACACCACATCCCCCGTACTATGGCTCAACACGAGTAACGAAATGGTAAATCCGCACCCGTATCAAACCATAGCGAACGGGAGACAAACAGAAAAACCCTCCTAAGTTAGGCGGAACTTAGACCCTGCAAATATAACTAAACAACAAGACATTATGCAACGGAGAACTAAATCCACATACATACATTGGCCACGGGCCTGCAGAAATTAAACACTCGAATCACAGGTCGACTTGGGCTCCTCAGGCCTCTTTTAATTCATAACAAAGCCCGACAAGACAATTCAATAACAATTACATAATACCATAGAATCGAATCATGCATAATTTAAATATATATATACGAGTGTAGAGACTCTCCTAACTTGACTTGACCAACTTAAGGACTCCACACAACTCCGCCTAGCTCGAAACTCCAAAGCCAAACCTGCGCACTAAAAGGTTGGGGAGGGAAAGGGTTAGTCTCTAGAAGATTGAGTGAGCAGGAGCGAAATACGTATATATAAAACATGCACATGCAAGTCATAAATCTCGAGCAAGGTTTTATTTAAAATTAGTTCCCAAAAGGGGCAAGAAAAAGGCTAAGTAATGCTCGAACTTTACAACTAATCATATTAAATTTATTAAGTTTATAATTCATATATAGCATAAAGGCTCGGCGAGTGAGAGTGCATTATCTCCAACCAAACTCCGACCGTGTACGACAAATATCATTAATACATTAAATAGGTGATCATGTAATATATCATAATACACTCAGATCATATATCATATCATAAAACATATTTGTTTGGGCAATCCGTGTCCCGGCCTTCCCGTACGGTGCATAATAATCATAACATAATCATAATCATAAAATAAGTTCCAACCTTCTTCCTCCGGGTGGTGGAAGGGTTAGCAAGACCCGACCACCTCATACATAGGCCAATGGGGTTTCATGACTCCTCCATGGGCACTCAACTCCCATTCCCCTTTAAACCTCCTAGCGAGGGCCGGTATCACCATACATACGGTGAGACTAGTACAAGGGATCACCGTCGGCCCTTGCCTCCCCGGATAGCCACTTGCACTAAGTCCTTGGGCCCGTGAACATATCATCCACGCATAATCTCGCCAAAACATTTGAAAAAGGTTTACTTGATCAGTATTTACTCGATAACTTTACTTTAAAAGTAACATATATATATACATAAGGTTTTTGGCCAAAGCTTGTCACATAAGGTTGTAGGATTTAATATGTAACTAGAACGAAAACACCCTCACCTGGAACATGGCGATACAAGGATATGAGTTATCGAGTGCCTGAAAGATCAAGATTTCTCCACCCTGGAGATAAACTATACAACAGATAATGTAACATGTTCGTGAGACTCAAGACTCCAAATGAACCATATATGACGCACGGCAATGTATGATCATGATGTGAATGCGTAAAAGATGATATTATGTCATGAAAATGTTCATGTGCACTATTAAGGGATTTAAGGCATAAAAATAAGCCATTCCTTCATTCATTCAAATTCATAAATTCACAATTCATATCAATTTAATCTAAGAATTCAAATATAATCAAAGCACGTGTTAAATCGCATTTATAATTAGAAAATAGGCAATTGAATACATTCAATTCAAAATCGGAAATTAAATAAAACATGAAATACGTAACAATTAAATTCTATAATTCAATTAAATCAAATAACATTTAATATTTAATAAACATATATAAATATATAATCAAATATACATACATATATTATATTATATTATATATATATATATATACCTCCCATGCACGTACAACAATAACAACAACATGCATGCAAATCTCATGCATTGAACATATGTATATATATATATTTATACGTATGCATGCAACAACAACACATGAATGAAATTCCTTATTAAAATGCATGCAAATACTTACATACACAAATGCAGCCCTTGTACCAATCAGATGCACATGCAACTACCACCTCATTCATGCATTACAAGCAATACGAGCAAAGAAAAGGAAGAGAATGAAGCAGCAACGAAAAAGAAAGCAAGCAGCAGTAGCCGTTACAGATCATCTCCCCGCCCGGGGAGATTTTCACGCCAAAAGTCCCCACACGGGGACTACCATGCAGTGGAGCTTCTGTAAAAGGGCTCCCCGTCCTGGTACTTTCATGCACAAAATCTCACCGGCCGGGGAGAGGCAACAGAAGGTAATCGCAGCAGCAACACAGACTTATCCCCTGTTTCTTGGTTTAAAACGCAGCAGCAACTAAAGCAACAAATAGGCAGAATATGCAGCAACACAGGGCATGAAATGCAGCTATAAACCAGCCCTAACAACTCACTAAAACTGACAGCAACAATTAAGAAGAAACGTAGCAGCTGACAGCAGAAAAACCATTCCAAAACAGGGTAAAATCCACGAAAAATAAAACAGGGCATGACTGATCTTCTTCATCTCAACATATTCAGGTCCCTTAAGCTATCCAATACGCAGCAAAACAACACCATGTTGACATATAAATCAGTCCCAAAAGAGCTCAAACCTGAAGGGAAGACATACGTGACCATTACATGAAAATTTCTCAAGGAGCCATAAATGATATCTCATAAATACTTCAACTACCATGAAATCAATGATCATAAATGAGAAGAGGATGTTAAAACAATCATAATCAATCTTGGAATCACTCAAATCCATCAAGAATCGAAAGAGATCATCATGAATGCTCAAAACCTACTAATTTTCTAATTCAGCCAAAAACTCATGAAACCATGATCAAAATTGGGGATGCATAGCTTAAAAAAACACATATTGAATTTATATTACAACCCTAAGCTTACCTTGTGGATTGATGAAGGTTTGGAGGAGATTTGAGCTTTGAATTACGGGAAAAACTGGAATACAGTAGCTTTGGCTGAGATTTCTTGTTTGTGTGAGGATAAGTTCGGTTAGGGCTGAATATAGGGAGATAGTGGCTGAACTAGGGTTACAAGGACTCCAACCATAGTTAATTTGGTTAAGGTTTGATAAAGTTATGGTTATTTTAGTAAAAGGTGGCAGTTTTGTCGCCGTTTCGTTTTTCGGTTGAATTTCGGAGGTTCAAATGATTTCGGAAAAATATAAGGCTAAGTTTATTAAAACCGAATCTTCGATACGAGTTCAACGAAGTTGACGGAACTCAAATCCGAGTTCCCGACCTCAAGATATCAAATACGGAACCAAGGGTGCGCTAATTGCTCGTTAGCCCCCGACTTGGATTCCAAAATCAAATTAAATTCGAAACTCATGCAAATGAACCCGAAAATACGAAACGAACATATATTCATATTCAAAACACGTATGAGTCCCACATATTAAATTTGAACGAAATTTCGGTATCAATTTATATAAAAACGAAGCATGTAAATGTCACTCGTAAGCAATGCAACAAGAAAATTCATAACATTACAAATAATATAAAATTCAAATTCGTATATAATTTATAAATAAAATGCATGCATCAATATTAATTACAATGAATTGCATGAGTTCATGCAAATATATTATTAAACAACTCGTACCACATTTAATATATATATATATATATATATATATATATATATATATATATATATATATATATAAGTATATTTGGTATTAATAACATTAAAATAAAGTAATTAACATTTAATATATTTAAAATAAAATTAAATATATAAAACACGTATAAATAATTATTTCGCGCAATTTGGTAAACACATACGTCAAGCTGTACTACTTACTAAAAAAAAAACTGGGCGTTACACAGATTGTTTGCTAAGTTCAGTAAGTGTGAGTTCTGGTTAGATCGGGTTTCCTTTTTGGGCCACTTCATTTCGGAAAATGGTATAGAACTGGATTCGGCGAAGATTGAGACGGTTATGTTTTGGAAGCAACCGAGGAATGCCTCAGAAGTGAGAAGTTTTCTCGGGTTAGTAGGGTATTATAGGCGCTTTGTGGAAGATTTCTCAAAGATTGCCTCCCCGTTGACCCGGTTAATAAAGAAAGAGGTTAAATTCGAGTGGGATGAGGCGTGTGAGAAGAGTTTTCAAACTCTTAAGGAGAGATTGACTACTACACCGGTTCTAACCCTACCCGAGGGTTCAGAAGGCTACTCAGTTTACACCAATGCATCGAAGGAAGGTCTCGGTTATGTGCTGATGTAGAATGGCAAAGTAGTAGCCTACGCCTCTAGAAAGTTAAAGGATCACGAGAAAAACTATCCCACTCATGATTTGGAACTCGCCGCAGTGGTGTTTGCTTTGATGAAATGGCGTCATTATCTCTATGGAGTTACTTTTGAAGTGTTCACCGACCACCAAAGCCTTAAGTATTTGTTTACTCAGAAAGATTTGAACATAAGACAGAGGCATTGGATGGAATTACTCGAGGACTATGATTGCAGAATTCAATACCATCCGGGTAAGGCTAATGTGGTTGCAGATGCTTTGTGCAGAAAAGCTAGTGTTTTAAATTTGGAAGCAGGTTCTAGTAAACACAGTTCAGTGGTTTTGATTTCGGAAGCTCGTTTGGTGAATATTTCGGTTCAACCCAATTTAAAGTAAAGATTGATAGAAGCTCAATCTATGGATCCAAAAATTCAGAGATTGGTGGCTAAGGCAAGGATTGATCCTGAAACCAAGTTCGGGTATGATGATTCCGGGTTATTTCGGTTTAAGGCTCGGGTTTGTGTTCCGGAAGAACTTAGGCAGTTGGTACTCGATAAGGCACATAGATCAGCTTATGCGGTACATCTCGGTACCACTAAGATGTATAAAGATTTAAGGACTTTATATTGGTGGAACGGAATGAAAAGGGACGTTGCTAATTTTGTAAGAAGGTGTCAAACATGCCAAGTGATGAAAGCAGAGCACCAAAAATCGAGACGAACTCTCCAACCACTTCCAATTCCCGAATGGAAGTGGGAGCAAGTGACAATGGACTTCGTGTCCGGCTTGCCAAGGACCAAAGGAGGTTTCGATGGAATATAGGTCATTATTGATCGGTTGATGAAGTCAGCTCATTTTCTCAAGGTCAGGATGTACGATAAAGTGTCTAAATTGGCCCGGTTGTATCAGAAGGAGATTGTCAGGTTACATGGTGCACCGGTCAGTATTGTTTCAGAACTATAGAAATGTTTGGGGACGAAGCTTCTGTTTAGCACTACGTTTCACCCACAGACGGATGGTCAATCCGAGAGGTTAATAAGGTATCTCGAGGACATGCTTCGTGCTTGTGCCTTGGATTATCAGGATTCGTGGGATGAGCAGTTGGATTTCGTTGAGTATGCTTACAATAACAGTTTTCAGTCTTCAATTAGTATGGCACCATATGCAGCTTTGTATGGGAGGAAATGTCAGTCCCCTCTCTTTTGGGATACTGATGAGTGGAGATGGACCAAAGATGGAAAGCTTGAAAGATCTAAGAAACCAAAGGAAATTCAAGATACCATTGAGAAGGTGAAAGTGATTCGACAAAGGTTGAAAGCGGCGCAAGACCGACAAAAGAATTATGCGGATAAGAGAAGACGACCCTTGGAGTTTGAGATCTGAGATAAGGTCTTTCTAAAGGCATGTCCTAGAAAAGGGTATGCTCGGATTGGTAAAGGTGGGAAGCGTAACCCGCGCTACTTAGGTCCCTTTGAGATCCATGATCGAGTTGGGAAAGTAGCTTACCCACTTGAGTTACCGCCGAGCTTAACCGGGATTCATAATGTTTTTCATATCTCGCAATTTCGTAAACATTATCCCGATGAGTCATCTATTCTTCCAGCTGAGAAGGTACAGTTAGAGCCGGATTTTACCTTTAAGAAGTACCCGGTTGAAGTGTTGGACCGAAAGATGTAAGAACTAAGAAGCCGGCAAATCCCTCTTGCAAAGGTCTTGTGGCGTGATTAGAAATCTGAGGAAGCCACTAGGGAGACTGAGGATAAGATGAAACAGTTGTATCCGGAGCTTTTCAAGGCCTCGCTTCGGACCTGAGGACAGGTCCTTTTGAAGGAGGGAGGTTTGTAACATCTCGACAGATCGGACTTTCAGGTAAACTATTATGTGCACGATTTAATTATTTAATTGTGTGATTACGTGACATTTAAATGTTAACGTGAATATTTGAAGCTATTTGAGTTTAATTGCTTTAATATGAATATGATTATTTTGAACGTTTAAACTTTCATGCTTTGTATTTCGCTCAAATTGTATCCGAATTTAATTTTGATTTTTGTGAATTTTTTATATTTGTGAATTATGTAAGTTATGAACTCGTTTATATACTAGTTTTATGTTTTGGAACTTGTGACACCCCGACTTCTCGACCGTACAGGTATGACGTATTTGTGCAATTAAAATTATTATTTGTGTATTTTATATTTATTTTAATGGTTTATTTTTATTATGTGAATTTGTTTATGTGCTTGTTTCTTGTTTTCGATGTCGTTTGTTGTGGTTTCGATGTGCTTGAACCGTTTTGGACCTAAAGGAGGCTAAAAGGTATTTAGCGCACCTTGGGTTCCGGTAAGTATATTCTGAGCTCGGGAATTCGGATTCGAATTCTGTCACTTCCGTTGGACTCGTTTCGGCGATTCGGAGCCAATGGAACCAACCTTATGTTTTTCCAAACCCATTTGATATTCCAAAATTCGATCGAAAGTTCATCTCGCGCCTAAATGACCACCTTGGAGGAAATTGCACATAAGTCCCTCAATTCTTGACCAATTAACATCAAACTTGGACCCACATGACCCCAACTGAATAACCTACAATTCAAATCTCCTTCATTTCGTTCCACACCAAGAGAGAAAGAGGAATTTTCTGCTCAAAACCGAGTTCAAGGAGGAAGCAAACTCGACACTATTCATTTTCACTTTTTGAGCTAAATCCCTCACCAAATCTCTTCATTCTTGAAAGGTAAGCTTGGAATTAGAATTCTCCTCCTTCTCTTCTTTGTTTTGATCTCTTATTTGCTGAATTTGATGGTTGTAAGAGCATGATTGGATCATATATGTGAATAGTATAGGTTTTGGTTATTTGATGAATTTTGAGTGATCACTTGGAGTTTTGTTGGAAGCTTTGCATCTTTCTTGGTCCTACGACAACCATATGTATATGTATGAGCAGAGTTTTGCATGAGAAGCTAGGATTCCTTGGTTTTCATTTTGGGTTTTTGAAGTTTTTGGTGAAATATGAACTTGTGTGTATCTCTTGTATTGATTCTTCATTTATCTTCATACTTAGGCTTAGAGATTCCATGAATTTGATGTTTTCTTGTTGTATTTTCATCCTAATATGTGTTATGTGGAGTTGGGATTTGATTAATGTTGGTTTGGGGTGAATTTTGGCCTGAAACGAGTGTTTGCCCTGTTCTCGCCCAGCAGTCAAGGTCGCGACCATTTTCGCTACAGATTTGGTCGAGGTCGCGACCACCGGGATTTTTCGCTACGACTTGCTGGTAGAGACCTCGACCAGTTTGTGTGCAAATTTGGTAGAGACCTCGACCCCTTTTTTTTCCGGTTGTTTTTTTTCGTGTTTCGCGTGCATTTCTTTGCTTCATATGGTTCACTTAATATTCAAAAAAATATGTAAACTTGTTATTTGAGCTTTTAAGCTTTGTGTTATGAATTATGCTTATTTTTATGCTTCTATTTTTGATGAATTTTCCGTATTTGTCTTGTATGCCCTCATATGACTTAAGTATGCATTCATTTCATTTCATTTGCATGCATAAGCATTGTCGGGCGTCTATATGGTCCATAATTGAGTCTAAGTCTCGGGTATTGTCTCTTTTTGTTTCAGAGCCGCTTCCGGACGTCGTTGAACCCAAGGTTTAGGTGTTTGTTTGCTCCTTTTTGGGCCCGGATTCTACCTACTTTTGCTACAAGGTGAGGTTTAGGATATTTTCCTGTAGTTAATCAACCTATGGCCTAAATGTGATGATTTCTCACCCGCATGTGAGTATACTATATAATTATATATTAGATATGTGTCATATGATATGTTTATGACCTTGTCATACGATTAAACGTTTTGAACTATAAGTATAAGCATATATAAGCTTGAAAATGTTTTACAATGAGGCTATGCTCCAAACCGTGTGTTGTCAAGCAAGCTAGGATCTACCTCAACATCTTAATGTTAAGGAAGACATAGAGAGGTACGCGTATAGCATATGCCGAGTTGCAAGGTAAGGTATGCTCGATAAGGTACGTAAGTTATGTTTATTTATGTAGCGAGTTAAGTAAGTTTAATTGGTTGTTATTGGGCCCCGGAGACGTGGGTAAGGACGCCCGGGACGGCAAGGGCCGTCGGGTTAAGCCTGTGCACGATCTTCATTTGGAGTAGTCACGCGCGACTCTTGTATGTTGAGGAGGCGTGGTGCTTCAAGCACATCGTGGGATAGCTACCCCGTGTGCATTGGTAATTAGGTGGAGAGGGTTTGACTCCCGATACACCGTTGTTGTTGGGGATGGATTGTTTATGTATTTACGGTTTTCTTGATTTTCTTACGTTATAGAGGAGTAAGGGTTAGTGCTCGTACTCGCCGAGCTTTTGTATGGTTCGTTGGTTATGAAACGGGATAGGAGTTTCCTTTAATCCTAGTATGTCTTATTTTGATTTTGAAATGTGTAAGTTTGTTCCGAAAATGATTTGGTGTGCAAAACCCTACCCCGGTTCATAACCTTTCATTTAATACGTGCTCTGATCTATATATATATAGTGTGTGGGTGTGCGTTAGCCCCCTCACTCAGTCGAGTTGTGACTGACCCCTCTCCTTTTCCCTCTTTTAGTTGCAGATTTGCTCGAGCTAAGCGGGAATGTACGTGGTCATGTTGTGCTAGCTAGTTGGGTCGAGTCAGCATTTCATACTTGCATCTTTTGAGTATTTTGATATGTATTTGAATTAAGCTATACTTTGGAGAACTTTGAATACCTTTTCTATTTTGGTCCGGAATGGCCACGTATATATTTGGTATGCTTTTGGATCCTGTTATTTGCTTCCGCATAATTGTTTAATTGTTTTTCTTGCACGCTCTGTTGCTGTCTTAGTCCCGCTTAGCCTAGTGTGTGCGTGTAGGTCCTCGTTCGCTTAGACTTAGATTCATGTATGGACTCCCATTTCATATGAGGATTCGGGTCTAGGTGCGGGCGATGTGGTGGCTCGTCACTCCGGGCGTCACATCCTAAAGTGGTATCAGAGCTCCGGGTTGCAAAACCGGAGTTCTAGTGTCGTCTTGTGCCAAGTGTAGGTCGTACGGCTTAGGAACAAGGTGATAACGTGTGCATTGCATTAAGATATATGAAACTTCTTGAATTATGTGTTTTAAATTTCGTTTTCAATTACTTAAATGTCGCATTCTTGTGTTTTACTTGCGTTTATTACTTTAATGATGTGTCATACCCACTTACTAACCGCATGCATTGTATTTTCACCTAGCTTGTGCATTGCAGGTTAACACCTTTCTACTGAATCATATAGACAACCAAGGAAACTAATTTCTCTCTCTACCCATCAAGATGCAAGGAAAATTACCTCGGTTTACCACAAGAGATGCTCTGGCCTCCTCAAGTGCACCTGTTCCTGAAGTACAATTCTTATGTGCTTATTGTAAAGGGCCAAATCACGCCTATGGAGATTGTAGGAAGCGGTTAGGGGCTTGTTTTGGATGCGGCGCTCCCGATCACAAGGTCAATGCATTCCCCAAAATGATCAACGGCGGGCTAAAGAATCTGAAAGGTTGGACCGATTTATAGATGAGATTAGAAGAGATATCAAGGACATTAAGCCCAGAACTCACCGGAATGAATGGCTTGAGTCCACAAGGAGAGCTCTCAAAGCCGAGTCGAAGGAATTGCGAAAAAGAAGCATGGTGGGAAAATTCGAGTCGGAGAGTAGTTTTGGGTCGGGATCGAAACGGAGCCGAGGGATTAACGAATCGAGCTCAAATAAGAATACGAAGATGAAAGAGGCTCAACTACCGGAACAATGTGCTCATTGCAAGAGCACGACCCACATCTATGAGAATTGCTGGAAAAGGTTGGGACGATGTTATGGGTGTGGATCGCTAAAGCATAAGTTAGATACATGCGATCGACTAAGGCCAAAGAAACAACCAAGAGGTAATCGCATTCATAGCACGCGCACTCATCTTGCGTCGTACCTCATTACACTATTGTGATGTGTGTTATGTATTGTTATTACATGTTGTTTTCTTGCTTTATTGGGTGATAACGTGACGCATAGCATAAGCAAATCTAACCCGACATGCATAAGTTCCATGTCTTCGTGATAGCATGTATGAGATCTTTACACCTTCGAGTGAAGTTTTCCTCGTAGTAACGAGAACCGGGGTAAGAAGAAGGTGAGAATTCAAAGGAATTAGAGGAGATAATTACAAGAAGGCTAAGGACCCTACGAAAAGAGAAGGTTCGACTATCATGGGGTTAGGGGATAAATAGCACTATGGACCATCAAGAAAGAGTTTCCAAATAAACCAATTCATCAGAAGTTAAGCTCGGGCAAGAGAAAAGAAGAAGAGAGAACTGGGACACCTCGGATTTTGGGAAAGGAAGAAGTTGGATTGGGAGAATATAAAAAGAATCGATCATTACAGTGATTCCAAGTCTATGGAAAAACCAAGATGCGAGAAGTTCTATCTTCAGGATGGATTGGAGTTTACTTTCCAGATCCAAGTGGATTTGGCCGTGTTGTGAATTTGAATTAGGAGATATAGAGCAACTCCACACCACTACAAGGGGATTGTTAGGTGGGACAATGAGAGTCCACCGAGTGGATACGGTGATTAGAACATACGGAGTTGGAGAAAGAAATTGATTATCAAGTTAGGATTCTTCCAAGAAGTTTGAGACTGAGATTGTCGAGCTGTAAGCCTTACAACACCAACTTTGGCTACTCACCTAATCATCCGGATGTCAAGAAATTCCAAACAACGATGAACGGTACACAAATCATTCATAGCACGCGCATCATGCATTCTTGTTTTGCTATTTGGATTATTGTCATTTGTTCTTGTGCGTATTTCTTACCTGTTGAGTGCTTACTTGTTCTGAGAGTACGAGAGTGTGGTAAGTCGAGGGTCGAGATTGCAATGAACTTTCGAGGCAACAATGAATAGAAGGATGACCATCTTGGAGGAACTTCCCGAGTTAGAAGGTGCGAGTGGTGAAAGTCCAGTAACTACGCTACTCGTGTAACGCCGAGCTCTTGAGTTAGTTTGGAACAAATCAAACGGTGGGTGATGAATCAAATTTGGACCCTTCTACCGTGCGAGATGTTTGAATTGCTCCTAGCTCGGATCAAGCGGTGAGGAATTACTCCATCAAGACTTCATGAGTTGATCAAACCCCCTTCGTGTTGGAAGACCTTACCGAGCTAACCCTTGTCGGGACGTCATGAACCTCGAACTTGGGTGAATACGGAAGTTCTTCGAGCTTGAAACTCGAGCAGTAGAACCTGGGGACCAGGTTCTCTTAGGGGGGAAGTTTGTGACACCCTGACTTCTCGACCGTACAGGTATGGCGTATTTGCGCAATTAAAATTATTATTTGTGTATTTTATATTTATTTTAATGGTTTAATTTTATTATGTGAATTTGTTTATGTGCTCGTTTCTTGTTTTCGATGTCGTTTGTTGTGGTTTCGAAGTGCTTGAACCGTTTTGGACCTAAAGGAGGCTAAAAGGTATTTAGCGCACCTTGGGTTCCGGTAAGCATATTGTATGCTCGGGAATTCGGATTCGAATTCCATCACTTCCGTTGGACTTGTTTCGGCGATTCGGAGCCAATGGAACCAACCTTATGTTTTTCCAAACCCATTTGATATTCCAAAATTCGACCGAAAGTTCATCTCGCGCCTAAATGACCACCTTGGAGGAAATTGCACATAAGTCCCTCATTCTTGACCAATTAACCTCAAACTTGGACCCACATGATCCCAACTCAATACCCTACCATCCCTATCTCCTTCATTTCGTTCCACACCAAGAGAGAAAGAGGAATTTTCTGCTCAAAACCGAGTTCAAGGAGGAAGCAAACTCGACACTATTCATTTTCACTTTTTGAGCTAAATCCCTCACCAAATCTCTTCATTCTTGAAAGGTAAGCTTGGAATTAGAATTCTCCTCCTTCTCTTCTTTGTTTTGATCTCTTATTTGCTGAATTTGATGGTTGTAAGAGCATGATTGGATCATATATGTGAATAGTATAGGTTTTGGTTATTTGATGAATTTTGAGTGATCACTTGGAGTTTTGTTGGAAGCTTTGCATCTTTCTTGGTCCTACGACAACCATATGTATATGTATGAGCAGAGTTTTGCATGAGAAGCTAGGATTCCTTGGTTTTCATTTTGGGTTTTTGAAGTTTTTGGTGAAATATGAACTTGTGTGTATCTCTTGTATTGATTCTTCATTTATCTTCATACTTAGGCTTAGAGATTCCATGAATTTGATGTTTTCTTGTTGTATTTTCATCCTAATATGTGTTATGTGGAGTTGGGATTTGATTAATGTTGGTTTGGGGTGAATTTTGGCCTGAAACGAGTGTTTGCCCTGTTCTCGCCCAGCAGTCGAGGTCGCGACCTTTTTCGCTACAAATTTGGTCGAGGTCGCGACCACCTGGATTTTTCGCTACGACTTGCTGGTAGAGACCTCGACCAGTTTGTGTGCAAATTTGGTAGAGACCTCGACCCTTTTTTTTTCCGGTTGTTTTTTTTCTTGTTTCGCGTGCATTTCTTTGCTTCATATGGTTCACTTAATATTCAAAAATATATGTAAACTTGTTATTTGAGCTTTTAAGCTTTGTGTTATGAATTATGCTTATTTTTATGCTTCTATTTTTGATGAATTTTGCGTATTTATCTTGTATGCCCTCATATGACTTAAGTATGCATTCATTTCATTTCATTTGCATGCATAAGCATTGCCGGGCGTCTATATGGTCCATAATTGAGTCTAAGTCTCGGGTATTGTCTCTTTTTGTTTCATAGCCGCTTCCGGACGTCGTTGAACCCAAGGTTTAGGTGTTTATTTGCTCCTTTTTAGCCCCGGATTCTACCTGCTTTCGCTACAAGGTGAGGTTTAGGATCTTTTCCTGTACTTAATCAACCTATGGCCCAAATGTGATGATTTCTCACCCGCATGCGAATATACTATATATTTATATATTAGATATGTGTCATATGATATGTTTATGACCTTATCATACGATTAAACGTTTTGAACTATAAGTATAAGCATATATAAGCTTGAAAATGTTTTGCAATGAGGCTATGCTCCAAACCTTGTGTTGTCAAGCAAGCTAGGATCTACCTCAACATCTTAATGTTAAGGAAGACACGGAGAGGTACGCGTATAGCATATGCCGAGTTGCAAGGTAAGGTATGCTCGATAAGGTACGTAAGTTATGTTTATTTATGTAGCGAGTTAAGTAAGTTTAATTGGTTGTTACTGGGCCCCGGAGACGTGGGTAAGGATGCCCGGGACGACAAGGGCCGTCGGGTTAAGCCTGTGCACCATCTCCATTTGGAGTACTCACACGCGACTCTTGGAGGTTGAGGAGGCGTGGTGCTTCAAGCACATCGTGGGATAGCTACCCCGTGTGCATTGGTAATTAGGTGGAGAGGGTTTGACTCCCGATACACCGTTGTTGTTGGGGATGGATTGTTTATGTATTTAAGGTTTTCTTGATTTTCTTACGTTATAGAGGAGTAAGGGTTAGTGCTCGTACTCGCCGAGCTTTTGTATGGTTCGTTGGTTATGGAACGGGATAGGAGTTTCCTTTAATCCTAGTATGTCTTATTTTGATTTTGAAATATGTAAGTTTGTTCCGAAAATGATTTGGTGTGCAAAACTCTATCCCGGTTCATAACCTTTCATTTAATACGTGCTCTGATCTATATCTATATAGCGTGTGGGTGTGCGTTAGCTCCCTCACTCAGTTGAGTTGTGACTGACCCCTCTCCTTTTCCCTCTTTTAGTTGCAGATTTGCTCGAGCTAAGCGGGAAAGTACGTGGTCGTGTTGTGCTAGCTAGTTGGGTCGAGTTAGCATATCATACTTGCATCTTTTGAGTATTTTGATATGTATTTGAATTAAGCTATACTTTGGAGAACTTTGAATACCTTTTCTATTTTGGTCCGGAATGGCCACGTATATATTTGGTATGCTTTTGGATCCTGTTATTTGCTTCCGCATAATTGTTTAATTGTTTTTCTTGCACGCTCTATTGCTGTCTTAGTCCAGCTTAGCCTAGTGTGTGCGTGTAGGTCCTCGTTCGCTTAGACTTGGATTCATGTATGGACTCTCATTTCATATGTGGATTCGGGTCTAGGTGCGGGGAATGTGGTGGCTCGTCACTCCGGGCGTCACAGAACTTGTTTGGTTTGTCTTTTTGGTTTGTTTTGGAGACGGGACCTAAAGGAGGCTAAAGAGCATTTAGCTCACCTTGGGTTTTGCGCGACGGAGCTTGAGCTCGGGAATTCGGATTTGAATTTCGTCACCTCCGTTGAACTCATTTCGATGATTCGGGTTCAATGGATGAAGCCTCACATTTTTCTAAGTTCATTTAGACCTCCGAAATTAAACCAAAACAAGCCCTCACACCTAAATGACATCTTTTAACCTAACCTTGATTAGTGGGATCCCTCTTAACCCTAACCAAACCTAAACCTTGACTCTTAGCCTTGATTTAAGCTCCTCTCAGCCCCTTAACCCCTAAAAACAGAACCAAACCCTCCCACACTACAAAATTTCACCTCCAAGTGAAGAGAAGAGAGAAAGAAGAAACCCCTTTTTGCCATTTTGTGATTTTGAGCTCAAATCACCTCCAAATCTTCTCAAATTTGAACGGTAAGTCCATGAAGTTATTCTAAACTCTTTCCTCTTTATTTTATGTGCTTTTGGGCTGAAATCCATTGAGGTTTGATTATATTTGGCTATGTTGATGAATAGTGTAAGTTGGGAGAATTTTGATGAATTCTTGATCCATGCTTGAATTCTTTGAGGTTTGATGCATATATATATTGTTCCCAAGACCTTGTTTATTTCATTTATTACTTTCTCTTTCATGGTAGTTGAGATTAGGATGATTCACCATTAATGGAGTCTTGCAACTTGAAGAGATGGCATGTTGAATTCATTCCTTTGCTTGCCTTGTTTCTTGAGTGTTTGGAGCTGATCTTGTTGTTAGATTTTTATGGCATGAATATATGTTGATTTGGTGTTATTTTCATGCATGTTATATGAGCTTTCATGGCCTAAGAGGCTCTCTAAGGCTTGCAGACGAATTGCCCTGTTTTTGCCCCTCAAAACCGAACTGTTGCGCCAAATTTTTTTCAGGACCGAGAGTTGGACACGGTCGTGTCCTAAAACACTTGAAATCTAACATGGTCGTGTTGTGTTTTTGACTGAATTTAATTTAAATCGGATACGGCCGTGTCCGTTTCCTGTGTATTTTGGACATGGCCGTGTCCACTTCGTAGGTGATGTCCGGAGGGAGTTCCTTTCGTCGTTTCGTTGCTTTTTATTGGCTCTTCTTGTCTCGTTTATGCCTTGTATGCATGATTAACTTGTTAAGGTATGATACGTATGTTGAGGGCTTGTTCACTACACGAGTTGTTAAGGTGAGGTTTTGTTCTTTTAGTTAAATGACCTACAACCCTAATTGATTTGAAGCCTTGCATTCGAATATTTATATTATACGTTAGATAAGTGTATGATATGTATGTTGAGGGCTTGTCCCATTTGTTATAAGATTTTGAAAACGTTTTGTATAAGTATGTAAACTATTTTACCTTGGTTTGGAAAACTTTGGTTATTCGTGTGTGTGTGTGTGTGAGCGAGATGTGTCTTTGAAAGATAAGCTTTATGGTATATGTGTGTGATCTTTGTGATAAGTTTTGGGCCTCGGTGAGTGGTATGGTAATCTCGGGACGACCGAGGGGTTGCCGAGCTCTTTCATCAACACCCTCCATTTGAGAGTCTCACCCAACCTTCGGAGGATCGAGGAAGGGTGTTTCTCTTGAGCCAGCGGAGATAACCATCGAAGGTTTCAAGCTCGTGATTAAACCTTGTCTCGTGTGTATATGGATAGTTAGGGCCGTCAACCCTTCTATCACTCGGTGTGGGGATGGATTATACGTTTGATTTTATTTGCTTGTATGATCCGTTGGAGGAGCACATAATGGGATTAAGTACTCGTACCCACCGAGTTATGTTTGCATGCTTTGCTAAGTTCATGAAACGGGGGTAGACTTATAACTAAGATAAAATATGGATCTTTTTGAAAGAATAAGTTAAGATTCGAAATGTTCTGATGAGTTTTGATGATATAAGTATGTTTTTTTATGATTCTATATGTATGAATTTGATAAGTTACGTTTTATTCCGTTTTGATAAGAATCTCTATATGTATGTATCACGGGTAAAGTTTGGCGTCCAAATACTATCCCTGAGTTCACGAACAGTGTGATTGAATGTGCTTTGCACCTTATATATATGGAGCTTGTGTGGGTAGCCCCTCAGTCAGTCCATGTGACTGACCCCTCTCCCCTTTTGTTTTTAGTATGCAGGTGTGCGTGGAGTTCGAGCTAGGCGGAGTCTATCGAGTCGTTTGTCGATTTTGAGTCCTTGAGTACACTTATGTAATTTGTATGAGTTTGAACGTTTGAATGTATACCATATGACTTATTGTGATATGTTATATTTCGGGACAGGCTTCTAGGAAACAGATTGAACCCGTTTGTATTTACGATTTATGTTATATTCGGGATTATGGATCTATGTTAGTTGAACCCATCACCTGCTGCTTTTGTTTCTAAATTTGAATTTATGATTCGCTTCCGCATATGCACTTGCTTTTTATGTTTTGTTTAATTTGTAGGGTTTACGTTCCACTTAGCATAGGTGTATGTTTGTCTGTCTCCCGTTTGCCTCTGCTTGGTTCATGTACGGGTTCTCCATCTCGTATATGGATTGGGCTTAGGCGCGGGGGATGTGGTGACCCACCCAGTTAGCCCCCTCACTCAGTCGGTGGACTGACCCTCTCCTTTTAACTTTTCAGTGGCAGGTTGGTTCGTGCTAGGCGGAGTCGTGAGTCGGTCAAGTTCTAGTTACCTAGCTCGAGTTGTATTTTTTCATTTGCGTCGGTCGTACTTTATATACGATTTGTATATGATCCTTGAATTATGTTTTTACCTTTGAATTTTAATTATGTATATTTTCGGGAAAGGATTCTAGGGCTAGCTGAACCCGTTTTTGTGGATTTATCTTCTTGAATTTCGATGTATGCTTCCGGTTTCTTATTGTTTTACGTGCTCTGGTCCTGTCTTAGCTCCGCCTGGCCTAGCGAGTGTGTGTAGGTCCCCGTTCGCTTAGTTTTGGGCTTATGTATGGATTTCTTTTTCATATGCGTGTTCGGATCTAGGTGCGGGGGATGTGGTGGCTCGCTGCTCCGGGTGCTACAATCCTGCCTTCAGCAGTAACAACCTCACTAATCAGCTCAGCTATGGTAGTGTTTGCATGATTCATGTTGAAGTTAAGGATAAAAGGGTTAAATGATGGTGGGAGAGAGGCTAGCAACAAATGCACCGAAAGCTCATCTCTTAGTGGTATGTCCATGAAAGCAAGTTTCTCAGGAAGAGCAAGAAACTTGAGTCCATATTCATAGACACTTGTACCGTCCCTCATTCTCAAATGGAACAATTCCTTTGAGGTGTTATACCTTGTAACACACTCATGAGGGCGGTAAAGTTGCTCTAAGTGGTCGTAAATCTCCCAAGCGAATTCCATGGACTCATTCTGTCTTTGCATGTCCGGAGACATGTTGGCAAGCATGAGACAATGGGCCCGGAGATTATCATCCTTCCACTTCTGGATCGCGTCCTGCTCAGCCCGGGTCGGAGCTTCCCCTTCGAGAACGGGCTCCGCCTCGTAGAGAACATAAGTTCTCTTCTCGAAATCGAGAACGATTTTTAGATTCCTAAGCCAATCAGAATAATTGGGACCAGTCCATTTGTTTGACTCGAGGATCGATACTAGAGGGTTTTTGGTTGCCATTTCAAAACAAGTAGAGAATCACAGAACCTACGACCCAAAAGGAAAAACAGAGAACTAAGTGAGCATGTTGAATAATAATGATATACTTGAGATTAGGTCTTTAATCTATGTTGCTCCCATTGTTTTTAGAAGATCTATAATTCCTTAAATGTCTTATAGGAAACTTGTTTTCCCAATGGGTACTAAGATCCCAAGCACTTTATCTCGAACACACGACTCGTGGCCATTCTAAATTAAGTCTAAGGTAGGTACAACTTACCAATTCCAACACTGTAGGATTCTTAGTAATGTTTTTGCATCACCTATCTTTCAATATGGACCCACAACTCGTGCGACATCCATATTTACTTAGGCTTTAAGCTAGACCCATCAATCATAAGATCATGATCAAAACTTAGTTCGATCGACCCATGACTCGCGGCCATCGCCCTCCCTAAGATCGATCATGAAATATTGATCACTTAGAGTGATCAATTAGGAAACTAAAAACTAATAGTTTTCACATAATCACCCCACGACTCATGGACAACAACTAGCTTCCCCTATTAAACTTAAATCCTACTGATGGAATGCTGGGAATTTAATTCAAAGTTTGCATCTCGAATTAAACACCTATTTTCAAAATTAGCTTAATATTTTAAGGGAATTTTTTATTTAACCGGAGAGTTGTCCGGTTCGAGCACACCAAAATATATGTTATCCATTTTAATTAGTCTTGATTAATGCAAGTACAACTTAAATGCATTTCACACAGGCACATAGTAGATAACATGTCCTAGGTTGATACTAACATGAGAAGATCATGGGTTCTAGCTATCTTATGCGTGATATGTGGGAGCCACTCCACAATCGCAAGTTCTGACATACATGCCACATAAAACAGTTTAAATCACATAAGGGAATTGGAATAAAAATGATGCCTTATCTATTACAATAATAGAAACCCTCCCTAACATTTTGAGGGGTCTTCACTTATGGCCTCCTTGTTACTTGTTGTGTGGATCCATCTTACTCCATGGGTGCAAATCTTCAAAGTAAACTAGAAAAACCTCACTTCCTATAATCTACTCTCTTTGCATAAAATAATATGGCTCAATCTTCATATTGGCCATAGACAAATACACGGGGCATACCCCAACCTCAAAACAATAATATGGAAAGCCACATAATAAATATATAATAGTACGCACATAAGTGGGGCACCGACCCCAATCGAAAAACTGAACTATGGGGCTCCAACCCCAAATTTAAACCATCCATGTGCATAAATTAAAACATCCACAAGACTTAAACCTATGATCACCTAGCATGCATGTGACGCCCCAATAATTCGGCCGTACAGGTATGACGTAATTGTTTACCAAACTGCGCGAAATAATTATTTATACTTGATTTACATATTTAATTTTATTTCAAATGTATTAAATGTATTAATTACTTTATTTTAATGTTATTAATATTAAATATATTTATATATATAAATATATATATATATTAATTGTCGTACGAGTTGTTTAATATATTTGCATGAACTCATGCAATTCATTGTAATTAATTAGTGCATGCATTTTATTTATAAATTATATACGCATTTGAATTTTATATTATTTGTAATGTTATGGTTTTATTGTTGCATTGCTTATGAGTGATTTTTACGTGCTTCGTTTTTATATAAATTGATACCGAAATTTCATGCAAATTTAATATGTTGGACTTATACGTGTCTTGTATATGAATATATGTTCGTTTCGTATTTTCGGGTTCATTTGCATGAGTTTCGAATTTATTTTAATTTTTGGAATCCAAGTCGGGGGGCTAACGAGCAATTAGCGCACCCTTGGTTCCGTAATTGATATCTTGAGCTCGAGAACTCGGATTCGAGTTCCGTCAACTTCACTGAACTCGTAACGAAAATTTAAGTTTATTGAACTTAGCCTTATATTTTTCCAAAGTCAGTTGGACCTCCGAAATCCAACCGAAAAACGAAACTGCGACGAAACTGACTATGTTTTACTAAAATGACCATAACTCATCCAAACATTGACCAAATTAACCATGGTTTGATGCTATAGAACCCTAACTCAACCACCTAACCTGCTATACCATGCCCTAACCGAACCAACCCTCACACAAACAACAAATCTCAGCCAAAGTCACTGAAATTCCAGTCATTCCCGTAACCTTGCTTTCCTTGGAGATTTTGGAGCTCAAATCTCATCCAATCTTCATCCAATCAACAAGGTAAGCTTAGGGTTGTAATATATGTTCATTTATGGTCATTTTCATCCTTTCATCCCCAAATTTGAGCATGGTTTCATGGGTTTTTGGCTGATTTTAGAAAATAATAGGTTTAGAGCAAATTTGTTGATCTCATTCGTTTCTTGATGGATTTGAGTGATTCCAAGCTTGAAAATGATTGTTTTGATCTCTTCTTTACATTTATGGTGATGTATTAGCTGGTAGTTGAGAATTGGTTGAGTTACCATTAATGAATTTTGAATGAAAATGGAGTTTTATTCCCCCCTTCTTCATTCGTGTTGCTGCTACTGCATTTGAGCTTTTTTGGAATTGATATATAGGTTCAATTTGTGTTGTTTTATTGCATTTTGGATAGCCTAACTTACATGAACTTGTTGGGATTAATGGAGATCAGTCATGCCCAGTTTTTCGTGGAATACTTGCCCTGTTTTGAGCTGGTTTTTGCTGCTGAAGCTGTTGCGTTTCTGCCTTGCTTTCGCTGTCAGTTTTAGTGGCTTGTTAGAGCTATTTTGTGCTGTATTTCATACCTTCTTACTACTGCATTTCAGGCTTTGGTTGCTGCCTTCTTGCTGCGTCTTTTGCTATCAAAAACAGGGGTTATTTGTTGAGCTGCTGCATGCATTTGACACGGGCGTGTCAACCTTTTCTTCTTCAGCATGACACGGGGGTGCAAGACTGTCTGGTCTCGCTGTACCGAGACACGGGGGTGTCCCGGTTTGCTTTATATTGGAGACACGGGCGTGTCACCTTCTGAATCTTTAACATAAGCATACGTGATATACAAATATATATATATATATATATATATATATATATATACCTAAACAATTGCATGCATGTGTTATAATTGCATGAAAGTTTCATGCATATTGTGTTGCATGTGTGTACGTTGCATGCATGTGGTGTACGTGTGTATATATACATATTTATTATATATTAAATAATATTTGATTTAATTGAATTATAGAATTTAATTGTTACCTATTTCATGTTTTATTTAATTTCTGATTTTTAAATTGAATGTATGTAATTGTTTATTTCTAATTTTAAATGTGATTTAACTTGTGCTGTGATTATATTTGAATTTCTTGAATTAATTTGATTGAAAATGTGGAATTATGAATTTAAATGAAAGTGAACGAAAGATTGAATGACTTGATTATATAATTTAAATTCCTTAATAGTGCACATGAACATTTTCATAACATAATCTTATCTTTTACATATTCATGTCATGATCGTTGCATTGCCGAGCGTCTTATTTGGTCATATTGAGTCTCACTTCACCTTTCTTGCACAGATTTTGATCCAATTGGAGACTAGGCCGGTCAGTGAGGCTCGTGTATTCTCTTTTTGCCGTTTAAGGTGGGTTTCTCTTCTATGTAGATATAAGACTCTATATATACCTTCAATGTAAAAGTTTCGACCAAAATTAATATACGTATATAGAGTCATTTTAAAATGTAAAGCCTTATTTTATGAATCCTACCTAATGTTTTGACGAGAAATGAACGAATGCACGAATGGGGTCTAGGGACTTAGTGTGAGTGGCTATCCGGGGAGGCATGGGCCGACGGTGATCCCTCACACTAGTTCCACCAATGAGCGGCATAACCGGACCTCGTTAGGAGTTAGCGAGGAATGGACGCTGAGCGCCATCTGGGGAGTCATGTAACCCCTTTTGGTCAATGAATGGGTGGTCGGGCCTTGCAAACCCACCACCAACCCGGAGGAAGAAGGTGTAAATATTAATGAATGTGCACGAAAGAATGATATGCATGAAAAGAAAGAATGAATGAATATTTAAATGAATTACACAAGGTGTTGGTTGGAGATAATGCACGCCCACTCGCCGGGCCAATAATGGCCTAATGTAAATGAATCGTTATAATCCCTTTTGATGATTTCTATTCACCCACTTGGGAAATTCTTCGAAAACCTCACTTGGGATTATAGCTTGCATGTGAATGTTTAATTACTGTCGTATATTATATTTATGCCCTGTTTTTATACCCACCAGTCCCTTTTGGACTGAACCCATTTGGTTTTCAGCTGTGTCGTGCAGGTGTCATGGGAGCTAGGCGGGAATACGAGTCATAGGTCTTGCATTCGTCTCTGGCTCTGTATTTTAGGTTTTACACTTGCATACACTAATTATGATTTGGTACATGAGTGCTCTACTTTTGATCCTTGTATATGGATGTTATTATGGAGCGTACTTGTTTTGAGCCGTGACGGCAATTGATGATGTATATGACTTATTTTTGGAGCTGTGATGCTCATTGTATATATATATGATGTATGTTCATTTATTGCTTCCGCTTTAATGTTTTACACTGACTTTATGGTTTAAGGGTTAGAGTGTGTGTTTGTCCCCGTTCGCCGTGATTTAACTCGAGTATGGATCGTCCATTTCATATTCGGGTCGGGTCTCGGTGCGGGGGATGTGGTACCTTGCGCTCGGGTGCTACAATGCATAAAATGGAAGAATTTAAAGTTACCAATAAATTAAAATTCCCTCATTAAGCTCTAATAGCTTAAAACAAGACTTAGATGCAATTCTTGTTCATGAGCCTTTTCAACTTATCCAAGAAATATTAAATCAATAAAATTCCAATTAATTTCTGAAAATTAATAACTTTAAATCTCCATTATTTAAAAAATAATAAGTGTATTTTTCCAAAAATTAAATCTGTTTTAATTTTATAAAATTCCTAATTTAACTAATTTTTCTAAAATAATTTTAATTTAATAAAATAGATTTTTAAAGGGTAAAATTAAATCGGAATTTTATCGGATTGAGCCCAAAAAATGAGATCGCAAAAAATGGCCCGGAATGCCCGTGAGCGCCGCACGCAGTCGGCAGCAATTGCGGCCCCGTGCGTGCACAGCGCCCATGCCCTGTGTGCATAGCTGGCAGCGATGGCGAGAGGTCTGCGGGCGTCGCTCCTGCGTAGTTGTTGGAGGTACACCTAGGATTGCTCTCGCGCAATTGCTGGAGCCGCTGGGCGGACGTGTGTGGGTGCGCCTGCATGAGGCGCGCGGGGATGGCGGGCGGTCGTGCAGCATAGGCGTGTGATGCCTTAGCACGCCTAGGTTTCTGTTTTCATAACGCGATTTCTTGCTTTGTAATTTTGGTTTAAAAAAGAAATCAATCCATAAAATTAAAACACGATTTAATTCAATTTGATCCAAAACAGATTTAATCAAAAATTTCAAAATACGTTTTTCAGAAATTTTAGGAAAAACACATATTCAATTTTTCTCGGATTTTTAAAAAACTCATGAATACTCAGTCACATCTAAATCTAAGAATTTCTACTAAATTCAGAATTAGAAACACGAATCAGAAATAAGCCTTGCAAGGTGTCTCTAATACCCCTTGTTGGGAAAGCACGAAACAGTAACGCAGTGAAATTTAAAATTTTTCCAAAAGAAGATCGAATCTTGCAATTCTTATTCCCAATTCGTAGGGTTCTAAGAAACTCAGTTAGATCGACGCTTCCTTGACACGTTTGAGCTGCCCACAACTGCTCTTCGAGCGACAAGTTCTCAAGCTCCTTCAAATCTTTCAAGACTCCACGAAAGCAGCCCTCTAGAGAAATAGTCCACGCCAACCTCGATCACGATCTAAACAGGGAGGATGCTAGTTCTATGTTTAGTGTCTAGGCTCTAGGGTTAGCATGATATAATATGGAGAAGGAAAAATTTTTAATCAACCATCAAGGGGTTCTAACCCCTTTTATATATAGCTATGGGGTTCGAACCCCTCTTCCTATTTGGAATAGGATTCTTATCCCCCTAGTTCGTATATTCCCTGCTTGGAGAGAAAGACTCTTACTTTGATCAAAAGTCTCCTTTTGACCAACTTGTCAAGCAAGAATATATTATTCATCTCTTTTAGATATTTTAATTAATTTTATTTATTCATAATAAATAAATTGAAGCTAATAATTAATTAATTCATAATTAATTATTTATTAGACTTAAATTCTCCAAATTAGAACTTTAATATTAATTCATAATTAAATTAACGTCCATTAAATAATTAATCAAATTAATCATTTAATTATCAAAGCAAAGTGACACGTGTCACTTCTGGACACGTGCCCTGACTCCTAACCAATCTCTTATTGGTTTGATCAACTTGTTTAATCGATTAAAGCCTTAACTCTTGTGACCGGGCATTTGTGTGTGAGCCTCTAGGTTCTTAATTCAATTAGCAGTGACTCTAATTAATTAATTCTCAATTAATTAATCAGTCCACAGATCACACTACCATATTCTAGCAACAGGTGTGTGACCCCTAACTGAATAAGAATATCTCAATTTGAAAGAACCTTTAAGTCAGTGATATGTGAGATAAAATCCTCCTATATCTCATCTCTCAATCGAGATCTAGGGTAAGGGAATAATCAGAACCCTAATAATCTCGATCTTAAAGTTAAGTGCATTTTATATCCATTTGATCTCGATCCAAGAAACCCATTTCTTGGCCTTGGCCAAGGACTCTATTATGGCATATTAATGACTTACACAATAAGAGATCAGCTTGCTTTCACAAATGTAGGTCCAATATCGATTCTCATATGCTTCCATGTGCCACTTGTGTATACCCAACATGAGCTTTGAGTCGGTTGTCTAAGGCAACACCCTTTAAAGCTCATACCTAAGACTGTAGAGTTAGCCCACAAGGCATAGATGGAATCTCAAGTCTAAGGACTACTTAATCACATTAATGACTCGTGAGATATTTCCTAATATGGTAGTTTCTATTTCCAGAAATAGAAACTTCCTTCCCCATTTAGGAATCTTCTCACACGGGACACCTCAGTGTACCCACTTAGAATAAGTAAGCACCCCATGTATCACACACGTATCAACAAATACACTTTGCACCCCATTAAACAAGATGGTCCTTCTTAAAGACGTGATCACACGAGCAAGCCTCGAACGAGTTATATTGACACTCCCACTGTCTTTTGGACTCATCGGCTTGGAGTGATTTCTAATCATGACTTAAGCGATTTATGGCTCGCCACATGAACCACTTCACCTAAATCGCTGAGTCCTATAAGTCATATTGATTAGGGGAGTTCTTACACATGCACAGCTAAAGTAAACAAACAATCAAACAAGAGCATATAAAGAAGTGAATCTTTGGTTCGTTTATTATTCAAAGATTGTCTGTGATTTACAAAAGGAAAAGTACTAAGCAGATTATTGCATCGGCTTTCAAGGCACTATTCCTAACAGAAGATTTGAGGCTCATCTTGAAATATGGGCCTCTTTCCCAAACTTGAAATTGATTCAGACTCTTGCCCTGAGTGAGAAGGTTGGGGCTCCAACCATTGCTTTTGGGCCTCAACTTTAAAAGCCTTCCTTTTAGCCTTAGCCCATGTATCCACCGTAGAAGCTTGCATGGCCCCGAGTGAGAATGTCTTCTCTTAACCCGTGCACGAAATTTTGGGCATTCAAAGCATCATCATCCGTAATGTGAGAGGCATCAGGAGAAAGCCTCTCAAACTCGAGTATTAATCTTCAACGGTCCGGTTCCCTTGTTTAAGGTCCAAAAATTCTTGTAATCTTCTCTCCCGAGAACTTGGAGGGATATACTTATCACGAAATTCCCTCACAAAATTTTCCCAATCAAACTCTTCGCCATTTCCCTCCAAACGGGGCTGTTATTCCCTTCAACTAATTGGAAACTTGGCCTTATATATAGCGGGCGGTGCATACGGCCTTCTCTTGTGAAGTAGCGGGGTAAATCTCCCAAATCCCCGTGATCTCGGTTAACCATTCTTCTGCCTCAATGTCGTTACCTCCAAGCCACCTTGGAGGGTTGTTCACCTGGAATTCCTTATAAACTGAAGTGGCAACTCTTCTTTGTCCTTTACCTTGAGGAATTGGTTGTAGTGGATTTTGTTGAAGATAGTCGAGTAGGGCTCGTATAATACCCTGTGCAGTTGGTGGTGGTGGCAGGGGAGCATTATTGTGATCTCTTCTTCTTGGAGGCATCCTGAAGAAGCACAAATTCAAGGAAATATCGATGCGTGGGGGGTTTAGTGCATGTTCATGTGAACAATTAATATAATTAAGAGAACATAGATCACGTTAAAATGAAAGTGAATGCAAACAAATGCACATATTCGTAAGACGAACGACCTAGATAGACAGACACAACTCTAGAACTCCAGTTTTACAACTTGGAGCTCTGATACCACTTTAGATGTAGCACCCCAAGCGGTGGGCACCACATCCCCCGCACTAGAGCCCGACACGTGTAACGAAATGGAGAGTCCATATACACACCAAGCACTAGCGAACGGGTGACAAACAAAAGCCAGACCTAAGCTAGACGGTCTAGACCCTCAAACAGAGCGTGCATAAAACAAATATACAAGAGTGGAAGCTTATGATCAAAGTTACATATTACTTAGAACAAAATATATACATACTTGCCACAACAGGGCAAAACTTAACAAATATAAATTCTGAATTGCAAAAATAGGAACGTTCCAATGGTACAAATGCAAAACGACAATGTATGAGAATGCAGACTTGGACTAAGACAAAGAGACTCAAAAGATCACAAGCCGCCTAGCTCGGACCCATAGACCAGTACCTGTAAACTAAAAACATAAAGAGGGAGGGGTCAGTCACACTGACTGAGTGAGGGGCTACACACGCACGCGTACATACATGTACGGAGCATAGCACATATCATAGTGGGGAATTCATGAACCGGGGCATGGTTTTTGCATTCTAAAACATTTTCTCACGTGATACTAAATATAGGGAGTAAAAGAGTTCGGGGCCGAAGGCCAAAACAACCAAATTTTAACAATTGAGAGTCCACTCCCGTTTCAGGAACAATTTCTTAACAAATTAAATTAACGGAATAAACCATGAGCAAACCTTCACATAAAAGGGAAAATGTGCTTAGGGGTAATGTCCGTCCCGGATTACCTATCCCACATCACGATAATTATACATAGGAGTAATGCCCAGCGTCTTGAGTCTCTCTTACTCAAAATTACTGAGCCCTAAACATATTCAGAATCAGAGTCAGAGTCTTACCATATCCAGAGGCATGTCATAACCATATCCATATTCGTATACATATTTGTACTCCCATCCGCATCATTTTCATATTCATAATCGTGACATAGTTGCATCATATTCATAACATATCCATAATTCAAACATACTCATACTCCTAGCATCTTCATATGCTGGCATATACATATTCTAACATAATCATAATCTAACATAGCACTTATCATACCATGCATATCATATTCTATAACATAGATTATATCATACATATTCATAGCTCACACATATTACTTATACATAAGGCAAAACCGAAAACAAGCTCACATATGCTCATATGTAGCATTTCATATTCAAAACATAGGTCTTAGTCATACACATACATATCTCACACATACTTACTTATACATGAGGCTTATATCCACACACATACATAACATCACATTTCATTAGGGTTTAACTATAACATAACTTCACCTTACACCGACGAACCGAGCAAAAGAGAACAAATCGATGCCTATGGTTTGACACCCAAGCGTGGGTCACCACATCCTGCGTAATAGGACTAAACTCATATACGAATATACTCCGCATACAAGTCTAATCATAGCGAACGGAGACACGACACGGACCCTGGTTAGGCGGGAATAACCCGGTACCAACAATTCAGGTGTACAACAGGAATAAACAGGATGTATGAACAAAAGTTTTGGGAAACAGGATCATATCATAATATACAATCTCCAAGATATAGATACAATAAATCCCAAAGTACGGTCATTTGGCCCACACGGCCTCAACTATACAGAACAAAAATAAATAAGTATGTGTGTGGTACAAAAGTATGAATACTGTTGGTGTGGCGGGCCCGAGACAGAGTGACGGTATAGCGTATTTTTAAAATGGCCCCTTAAATAAATATCACATATTATCATGCCATATTTTTAAAATTAAAAGCATGCTTGCAAATAATTATCACATAATTATCACGCTTTAAATTTTTAATGGCCCCTTAAATAAATATGTTTTAAATTATCACATAATTTAAATCATATTTACTGATTCGGCAATTAACCAGGAAGATTATTGAAATCGATTCCCAGAAAATTACCATTCCACGCAAATTCCCAAGAAACACTGGAGGGGTCACAATGGTCCCACTTAAAACCCAGCCTCCTTTGACAGAATTTACGTGCACAGTATCAGATTTAAAATTATGCATCTTATGCTTTATCAATGCGAATATATAATCAGAGCCCCGCTCTGATACTAGCTGTTGGTGTGGTGGGCCCTGAGACAGAGTGACGGTATAGCGTAAAATTTCAAAAATTTCGCCATAACCTCGTTATCAAAATATTTCCAAAATATTTTAATAAAGCAGCGGAACAAATCGGGCAGCATAACTCTTATATATACAGGCATCGATAACATAATTTTAAATCATCTAGCATATAATCACAATATGCAAATATTAATTTGGGCAGCATAACGGTATTACCGTACTACAAAATTGGCTATCAATGGCACTTTTCCAGCACCTCGATATTTTCTCGTGAAACTGGCAGAGCTTCCCCGCAATATCTCCGATTAAGATTTAGAGTGTGGGCTCCAGCAGTATTTCGCTAAATACTTTGAGAAAATATTTTTCTAGAAAAATCATTTTTTCTAAAACAAGAAAATCCCTATTTTCTAATAATTAAGTGGATTATATATTAATAATATAACCACCTAATTAAGTAATTAATTAATCCTTAATTAAGGATTAATTAAAACCTAGAGAGAGAGAAGCCGAAATGACTGTTTAGTGTGAGAAATGGATAGACAACTCTGATGATTAAAATTGAAGAAAACAACCCCTATTTATAGCTACAAAATGAGGACTTACTTGCCATTTTGAAAAATGAAACGTATTGCCCAATTCTTCAAAATTTGGAGTGTACTCCAAGGTTGCAAGGGGCAAAGACGTCTTTTCCGTGTCTCACACTTGCGCCCCACGCCGGAATGGCAAATCTGAGGGTACCACATGGAGGAACAGCTCGAGACGAGTCGGACGCCGCCGATCACGTGCCCCCGCGCCCCGCCACATGACGGCTGTGTGCTGGCGCGTGCTTCCCATGTGTCAAGGCACCAAATTGTGCCACGTGACCGGATCCGATCCGAACCGGATCCGACCCTACCCTGCTGGCCCGATTCGACCCGAGTAGACTCGGACCATCCAACCCGTTGACCGACCTGTTTCAAAGCAAATCTGGACCGCTGGAATGCGCTGACGCGGCGAGATCCTCACTGTCCACGTGTCGGACACGGTGGCGCCCTATCAGCGCCACTTGGTCGCTGACCCGCTGACATGGCGTGACACATCACCTGCCACGTCAGCACTTCGCCACTTCATCAATATTTTTTTTTTTGAAAAATTTTATTTTCTCCAGAATAAAATTTCGGGCATTTACAACTCTTTGGGATTTAATTTATTTTCTCAAAATAAATTCCTAGGCTATTTTCAAACACTTTGAAAAATCATTTCTCTCTCTCGTTTTAATATTTTATCTTTGATCTTCGTTGGGGCTTGCGGGGGGACCTGCAGGACTAATTAATCTTAGCTCCAAACGTGTCAATCTATCATCATCCCATGATAGCAATTGATTACCGTTTAACAATATTTAATTCCACTAAACAAATATTGTTGAACTCTAAAATTAATTAAATTATTCACGAATTTCTCGATCTAGAATAATTTTGCATTTTACTCCTCTGTACAGATATCCATGAAAAATAAATCAATACTACTATCATTTATTTTTCACTTCCAATCTGAAATTTCTTGATTCGCCTTAAGTTCAAATTCTCTGTATGTGAAACACATTCAACATATAACTTCGGTGACGAACACACGAAGTACTTTGGCCAAAGTTTTATTTGAACTTTTTGCAAATCTATTTTAGGGATATCTTTAACCTTCCAGCAAGGCTACAGATTCCTCGATCAATATTTCTCTTCAGCACATTTTATGTAATCACCGAACGTACAAAGTATTTTGGCCACCCTTTACCGAGACTTCACTTCTGAGTACATCACAGTGATTAACACTACATGCCTAAAGTAGAAACAGTGCTAGGATTAAGAGTCTAATGCTTCCGAGATTTTGTTCATTTTAGATAGCAGTATAAAATGAACAATCTCAGTGATCCAGTTCGATGTTTCCAATCTCATTGAAAATCATCAATGTGTTATAATTGGAAACTCCGTTTCCCTATGACGAAAGACTAATCATCTTATATAACACATTATAGTCTCGATAAGAACAATTTCTTGTCATACTGATTAGAACTTTAATGACACGTGACTTCTGGTATTTAAAGTCTTTTCCTATGAAACACATTTCATATAAAAATACCATCACACGTCATTAATTATTAAATTTGTAAAATACTCATAACTTGCTATAATTTTAGTTTTATTAAATTTGTAAAATACTCATAACTTGCTATACCATCACATTTACGATACAATTGGATTTTCAGGGCATTAGTCCCAACAAACTCCCACTTGCCCTAAATCCAATTGGCTACATATCTAAGGCCCATCCCTTCTATATGAGTGTCAAAACTCTTTTGCGCCAAAGTCTTAGTGAAGGGATCTGCGAGATTGTTTACTGAGCCAATTTTCACCACTACCACTTCTCCACGTTCCACATAATCTCGTATAATGTGAAACTTGGAGGTGGCCACCGCCCCGACAGTGTCACAGTACAATGTGATCGGTGTAAGTCCGTCCTTGACGACTTCTAGATCCATTAGGAAATTCCGGAACCAATATACTTGTTTGGCTGCTTCTGAAACTGCCACGTATTCGGCTTCCATGGTGGAGTTAGCAATGCAAGTTTGCTTAATACTCCTCCAACTTACGGCTGCTCCTCCTAGGTTAAACACGTATCCAGGCATCGAACGCCTAGAATCCAAATCAGATTGAAAATCCGAATCTGTGTACCCAATAGGAATGAGTTCATCACTGCGATAGACAAACATATAATCCCGAGTCCTTCTCAAGTACTTTAATATATGCTTTATAGCTATCCAGTGTTGGGGTCTAGGGTTTGACTGATATCTGCTGACTAGACCTACAGCATAACAGATATCTGGCCTTGTACATAACATGGCATACATGAGGCTTCCGACTGCCGAAGCATACGGAACATCTTTCATTTCTTCTATCTCTTCTGGGTTCTTGGGACATTGATCCCGAGACAGATGAATTCCATGCTTGAAAGGTAATGAACCTTTCTTGGAATTCGCCATATTATATCTTGTCAGCATCTTATCTATATATGCTGCTTGTGATAAACCAATCATTCTATTCATTCGATTATGACAAAGTCTGATCCCTAGAACATAACTGGCTTTACCTAGGTCTTTCATGTCAAACTGGTTTGACAATCAAATCTTAACTGCTGACAATATTCTCGTGTCATTCCCAATGAATAGAATATCATCAACATATAAAACTAAAAATGTTACAAAACTATCATGATGTCTCTTGTACACACATGGTTCATCAGGCAATTGTATAAATCCAAAGGATTTAATTGCCTCATTAAATCTGATGTTCCATGACCTAGACACTTGCTTAAGACCATAAATAGATCTATCAAGCTTGCATACCATATGCTCCTGATTTCTGGCTATGAAGCCTTCAGGTTGAGCCATATATATTTCTTCTTGAAGGTGCCCGTTCAAGAACGCAGTGTTTACATCCATTTGCCAAATCTCATAATCAAAATGAGCAGGAATGGATATGAGAATTCTTATGGACTTAAGCATTGCTACAGGCGAGAAGGTTTCATCATAATCGATACCTTCTTTCTGGGTATGACCCTTTGCCACAAGCCTTGGTTTAAAGGTCTCAACCTTTCCGTCCACTCCCATTTTTCTCTTGTAGACCCATTTGCATCCAATAGGTTTAATGCCCTCAGGCGCCTCTACGAGTTCCAAGACTTTATTGGAATACATTGAATCTAATTCAGATTCCATGGCTCTGACCCAACAGTCAGCGTCTATATCTTTTATAGCTTCATCATATGTGACAGGATCAGATACTTCAGATTCAACCACTTGGGTTAATCCTAGGTGTCTGTCAGGTGCCTTGACAATCCTCCCACTACGATGAGACTGTTGTGTACTCGTCCCTACATCATATGTTGTATCTGGTACATCATATGTATATAACACATTTTCAGTTACTACGGGTTCTTGGAATTCAGAATCTGATGTTGCCATTTCTTCTAACACAATTTTCTTCTACCCTTGTGGTCATTTACGAAATCAACTTCGAGATATTTAGCGTTAGTGCTCACAAACACTTTGTGATCACTCGGATCGTAAAATATACCACCTCTTGTTCCTTTAGTATAACCTATGAACAAGCAAACCTCTGTTCTTGATTCCAACTTGTCAGGATCTTTCCTTAACACATGAGCTGGGGTTCCCCATATCCGAAGATAGGAGACACTGGGCTTTCGCCCTCGCCACAGTTCCATTGGCGTTTTAGGAACCGACTTGGATGGAACAAGGTTTAATATGTGTGCCGCCGTTTCGAGTGCAAAGCCCCAAAACGAACTTGGTAGGGTAGCATGACTCATCATAGATCTTACCATTTCCATCAGAGTTCTATTTCTCCTTTTTGCAACACTATTTTGCTGGGGTGCACCCGGTGTAGATAATTGAGATCTAATCTCATTTGCAGTTAGAAATTCTAGAAACTCTGTAGACAGATACTCACCACCACGATCTGATCGAAGTGCCTTGATACGTTTTTCGGTTTGATTTTCAACTTCAGCCTTGAATTCTTTGAACTTTTCAAAAGATTCAGACTTATATCTCATCAAATAAACGTATCCGTATCTGGAGTAATCATCCGTAAAAGTGATGAAATACTCAAAACCTCCTCTTACTTGAATACTCATAGGACCACACACATCCGTATGACTTAACTCAAGCAATTATGTAGCTCGATTACCTTTAGATTTAAAAGATCTCTTGGTCATTTTACCTTCCAAGCAGGATTCACAGACTGGTAGTTCTGTTTAGCCCAAGGGACTCAACAATTCATCTGAAATTAGTCTTTGGATCCTTTTTGGATTAATATGACCAAGGCGTAAATGCCACTCATAAGCCTCGTTAGGCATATGAGTTTTTCTCTTGGATGGTAAGTCAAGCTTAGTAGTGTTAAGTTCGGAATTAGGGTTTTTATCGGGGTATAACAAGAAAAGACCATCTTTTACCGTGCCAGAGCAAATAAATCTTTTATTTTGCTTAATGGTAAAGTTTTGTTCAAAACAAACACTGAACCTATTATTTATTAAACAACTCACAGAAATCAGATTTCTACGAACACACTGTATGTACAGAGTGTCTTTCAACATCAAAACCCTATCACCAAAATACAAATTTACAGTCCCTACTGCTAATACAGATATACTTGTATTATCCCCGAGCAGTAGCTGCATCTCACCATCTTCAAGCTTTCTGGTTAGCTTGAACTCCTGCAACGAATTGCAGATATGATTAGTTGAACCTGAGTCCACATACCAGGAATCTGGTGGACTTCCAACTAAACATAATTCTATCAAACAAGATATCGATATACCTTGTCCAGATAGCTTAGCAGGAAGACTTGCTAAGTATTTTGGACAATTCCTCTTCCAGTGCCCATTTTCACCGCAGTGGAAACATTTTCCTTTGCTAGGTTTACCCTTCTTCTTCTGAACCTTTTTCTTGGGATTGAGAACCTTTCCCTTTCCCTTTTTCCACTTATTGGCTTTTGGAGCCGTGGAAGTCGATGCCTGAGCCAGGAGAACCGTTCCCTTAGCTTTCATCACTCCCTCTGCCACTTTAAGTTCATTTATCAATTCAGGCAGAGAAAAATCCAATTTGTTCATAGAATAATTTTGCCTGAATGTGTCGAACGACTTTGGCAGAGAGCATAGGATGATGTCCTGTTTGGCTATAGTTTACGGTACCCCGGACAAGGTTCAGTGAGTACTTGTTTTAGATTCTCGTGACCAAACACGATGTCAAGATTCATTTTCAGTCAGCATAGTTAGACCCTTCAAGCCTATATTCCTTTAGGATCGATTGAAGCGGGCTAGCGGTCGTCATTGTTTTAAAACTGAAATATTTTAAAATAGTGCAAGTTATGATTCTGTATTTTACTTCTTTTGCGTCTAACCAATAAATGAAATCCACGTAAGCATTTTTAGTTTACACAATGGTGACTTATCTAACCGCAGTTGACTCCCCGGAAGCGAGCTCAAAAACCACTTAGAAAAGCAAGAATTAATCTTAATTAACAGGTCATCTAGGTAACTCTTACCAAACTATGTTAATCCACTACGTTCACCTTTGGCCTCTAAGTGAATGTAACGTAGCTCCGAAGGGAGGTTAATACATTATTTAGTCAAACGTATACCATTACCTAGAAATTCGTACGAGTAGATCAGACACTCCACGGAGGCGTGGTCGAGCTGAGTTTCCCCGTACTTTATTCTATCCGTAGAAGTCTCATCTTGTATACCGCGAATAAATACCCGCCGAAGGGAGTAGTACATATCCACTATACTATAGACGGGTAATGGAGGCCTTGAGAATCCAACTCTTTTCATCTCGCTCCCACTTGAATTTAATAGAATTTGTGGATTATCTTTGATTATTAAATAATCACTTTTGGCATCTTATTGATTTTGGAAGTAATTAATCTAATTAATATGCTCCCACTAGGATTATTAAATAATCCTAATAATATTTTAAGGCGTTAATAACTCTTTATTAATTTAAGCCAAAAAATATTAATCCAATTATGCAACGTATTTAATCTCTATTAAACATTATTTATCTAATCACATTAAATAAATCGTGCATAATTAAAGCAACATAATATCACATATTATCATGCCATATTTTTAAAATTAAAAGCATGCTTGCAAATAATTATCACATAATTATCATGCTTTAAATTTTTAATGGCCCCTTAAATAAATATGTTTTAAATTATCACATAATTTAAATCGTATTTACTGATTCGGCAATTAACCAGGAAGATTATTGAAATCGATTCCCGAAAAATTACTATTCCACGCAAATTCCCAGGAAACACTGGAGGGGTCACAATGGTCCCACTTAAAACCCAGTCTCCTTTGACAGAATTTACGTGCACAGTATCAGATTTAAAATTATGCATCTTATGCTTTATCAATGCGAGTATATAATCAGAACCCCATTCTGATACCAGTTGTTGGTGTGGTGGGCCCGAGACAGAGTGACGGTATAGCGTAACATTTCAAAAATTTTGCCATAACCTCGTTATCAAAATATTTCCAAAATATTTTAATAAAGCAGCGGAACAAATCGGGCAGCATAACTCTTATATATACAGGCATCGATAACATAATTTTAAATTATCTAGCATATAATCACAATATGCAAATATTAATTTGGGCAGCATAACGGTATTACCGTACTGCAAAATTGGCTATCAACGGCACTTTTCCAGCACCTCGATATTGTCTCGTGAAACTGGCAGAGCTTCCCCGCAATATCTCCGATTAAGATTTGGAGTGTGCGCTCCAGCAGTATTTCACTAAATACTTTGAGAAAATATTTTTCTAGAAAAATCATTTTTTCTAAAACAAGAAAATTCATATTTTCTAATAATTAAGTGGATTATATATTAATAATATAACCACCTAATTAAGTAATTAATTAATCCTTAATTAAGGATTAATTAAAACCTCGAGAGAGAGAAGCCGAAATGACTGTTTAGTGTGAGAAATGGATGGCCAACTCTGATGATTAAAATTGAAGAAAACAGCCCCTATTTATATCTACAAAATGAGGACTCACTTGCCATTTTGAAAAATGAAACGTATTACCCAATTCTTCAAAATTTGGAGTGTACCCCAAGGTTGCAAGGGGCAAAGACGTCTTTTTCGTGTCTCACACTTGCGCCCCACGCCCGAACGGGAAATCTGAGGGTGCTACGTGGAGGAACAGCTCGAGACGAGTCGGCCGCCGCCGAGCACGTGCCAATCGGGCATCGCACGCGCCCCCACATTGTGGCTGTGTGCTGGCGCGTGCTTCCCATACGTCAAGGCACCAGATTGTGCCACGTGTCCGGATCCGATCCGAACCGGATCCGACCTTACCCTGTTGACCCGATTCCACCCGCGTTGACTCGGACCATCCAACCCGTTGACCAACCCATTGCAAAGCAAATCTGGACCGCTGGAATGCGCTGACGCGGCGAGATCCTCACCGTCCACATGTCGCACACGGTGGTGCCCTGTAAGCGCCACTTCGCAGCTGACCCGCTGACATGGCGTGACACGTCACCTGCCACGCCAGGACTTCGCCACGTCATCATTTTTTTTTTTTTTTTAATTTTATTTTCTCAAAAATAAAATTTCGGGCATTTCCAACTCTTTGGAATTTAATTTATTTTCTCAAAATAAATTCCTAGGCTATTTTCAAACACTTTGAAAAATCATTTCTCTCTCGTTTTAATATTTTATCTTTGATCTTTGTTGGGGCTTGCTGGGGGACCTACAGGACTAATTAATCTTAGCTCCAAACGGGTCAATCTATCATCATCCCATGACAATAATTGATTACCGTTTAACAATATTTAATTCTACTAAATAAATATTTTCGAACTCTAAAATTAATTAAATTATTCACGAATTTCTCTATCTAGAATAATTTTGCATTTTACTCCTCTGTATAGATATCCATGAAAAATAAATCAATACTTCTATCATTTATTTTTCACTTCCAATCTGAAATTTCTTGATTCGCCTTAAGTTCAAACTCTCTGTATGTGAAACACATTCGACATACAACTTCGGTGACGAACACACGAAGTACATTGGCTAAAGTTTTATTTGAACTTTTTGTAAATCTATTTCAGGGATATCTTTAACCTTCCAGCAAGGCTACAAATTCCTCGATCAATATTTCTGTTCAGCACATTTTATGCAATCACCGAACGTACAAATTATTTTGGCCACCCGTTACCGAGACCTCACTTATGAGTACATCACAGTGATTAACACTACATGCCTAAAGTAGAAACATTGCTAGGATTAAGAGTCTAATGCTTCCGAGATTTTGTTCATTTTAGATAGCAGTATAAAATGAACAATCTCAGTGGTCAAGTTCGATGTTTCCAATCTTATTGAAAATCATCAATGTGTTATAATTGGAAACTCCATTTCCCTATGACCAAAGACTAATCATCTTATATAACACATTATAGTCTCGATAAGAACATTTTCTTATCATACTGACTAGAACTTTAGTGACACGTGACTTCTGGTATTTAAAGTCTTTTCCTATGAAACACAGTTCATATAAAAATACCATCACACGTAATTAATTATTAAATTTGTAAAATACTCATAACTTGCTATAATTTCAGTTTATTAATCCAAAAATATTTACGATATAATTGGATTTTCAGGGCATTAATCCCAACAAATACGACCAAGCTAGATACAAAATTACACTAGCTAATGTTATTTCCCGCCAAGCTACGCCAAAAAGTACTTGAGGGACCAAGATGGGAGGGGTCAATCTCTACAAGACTGAGTGAATGGAATAAATAATAAATAGAATGTAGTAAAGATCATGTAATTCATAATTCCATACAAGGTTTTCAAAGAATAAGTGAAACACGAGATATCAATGTGTGGAATTACAACTATCAAGTTAAATCACGATAAGTGATCAGTGGCTCGGCGAGTGAGCATTCTCCAACCTTACTCCTTTAGTGTACAGGGTAAATTATTAAGTGATAATGCAAGAGTTAAGTTTCACTTAATACAGGATTCAGTTCAAGTGCACAATTACTCCTTTTTCCTCCGGGTTGGTGGTTCGGGTAGCTAGCCCTTACCACCCAGGACAAGATGATCAACGGGTACATGAATACCTTTGATCGGAGCCCCTTCGATCCACCAAACCTCCTGATGGATGTCCGGGAGGTCCAAATGGTTAGGACTTATGCAAGAGATAGCCGTTAGCCCATGTTTTCCCGGTTCTCTCAATACACAAGCCCTTGGGCCCCAGGAAGTGTAACAGTCTCGCCAAAACAGGACAGGATCAAGGTTTCAGGTTTGATTTGAAAACATTTGATCATTTGAAATCAAAGTATATTTATAAATCGATTTTTTTAGCCAAATCAACATATAAGGAGGTTGTAGGGTTTAATATACGTATCCTAACAAATCCTCACCTGAACCAAAACAAAAAGGAAGAAAACAGACTCCCCAAATCCTACACGGCTGGCTCGCCGCCCTCCTGAGAACCCTCTAAACAAGGAAAATAGGATACTAGTGAGACTCGACTTAATATGAACCAAGTATGACCCACGGTAGTGAAATGAGAATGAAATGAAATGATTATGAAGTCAAGATATAGCATGTTCAAGTTCTTATGCACAATTATATCCCATGTATGCTTTAACAAGAATTAAATTATAATAAAATCATATAAATCTCAATCAGGCATCAGAGGAGGCAACGAAAAGTAATTAAAGCACAAAACGAAGCAAGAAAGCCAAGCCGAGAAACAGGGCAGCGTCGCGGCCGCACCAGAAGCGGTCGCGGGTGTGCCAGGCCACGTCACGGCCACGACGGACTAGCAGGGGAACTCACTGCCAATACATCGCGGCCTCGCCCAGAAAATAACTGAAACGTGTCACGGGCGCGATGGACTGACAGAAGCAGCCACTGGACTAACATCGCGGCTGCCACATAAAACGTAGCGGGCGCGATGGGGGTGCAAAAGCACCTACTGACAAGGTGTTGCGCCCGCATCCAAAGTTATGTGATGATGGAGGAATATACTTGTTCCTGAATTCCCGAACAAATACATCCCAGGTTACTTCCTTTCCGGCA
Organism: Lantana camara; assembly: GCA_037501455.1. Taxonomy (NCBI): domain Eukaryota; kingdom Viridiplantae; phylum Streptophyta; class Magnoliopsida; order Lamiales; family Verbenaceae; genus Lantana; species Lantana camara. The sequence goes on from CM074856.1 coordinate 67,584,423, forward strand.
ACATCCAATATAATATTTATACTCTCCCACCAAGAATAAGGCTCGCCCTAGATCAAAGAAATGATACACCGAGCCTTTTCCTGAGAGCTACATGGAATAAGCTCCCAAATCCTCTCAAGCTTCCTTAAGCCAGTGCTCCGCTGATTTTGAAACTCCCGATACATTATGGAGATCTGTTCTCCTGGTTGTACCGGTGGAGCTGGTGGTGCCGGAGGGATATAATCCCTTAGTTTTTTTATCAATGAGATGAACCACCACATTAAGGAAGTCCTGAGGTTGGATTTGAGGGGGTGGAGGTGGAGGAGAACGGTCACGGTGGGGCCTATGACCCAGAAAATGATCATGTCGAGGTCGACCACGAGGCATCCTGTAGACAATACACTGAATATGCATGTTAGATTAGTATGTGCAAATGAGTGCAGTTAAAATCTCACGATAAATTAAGGTACATAATTCAAATAATTTCAAGTTAAAAGGCAAGACTCTCACATTGGAAAATAATTTCCTATGCCATACGACCAAGACTTACGAGACACGACACTAGAACCCCAGTTTTGCAACCTAGAGTTCTTGTGACAGCCCGGTTCGGGACCGGATCAATAAAGGTAAACTAAGGGCGACGTAAGGGCGTTTATAGGACTTGATCCGTATTTTAAATAAATCATATCATGCATCCCTACATGAATTGAGTGCTCATATGTGATATTAGGTGATCAAAGGGGGGGGGGGGGGGGGAACTACCTTTAAACCCTATAAGCACTACTTATTTCCGAACCGACACTATACCGTTTTATTCAAGAGACCTCAAAGAACCTATACCTACTTTCTTGGAATTTTTGAACTCTCTTTTCAATGCTTTGAGGTTTCGTTTATGTGTCCAGAGCAATTTAAGAATTTATTTTCAAATAAGAATTCCCGTCGGTAAGAAATATTTCCTTCGTTAGAATGATTTAGCCCTTGAGATCATCACCATAACGTTCCTCGAATTTTTCTACATTTTTGGAAAGCCTTTCGGATCTTCAAATCTTATCCTAGTATTTATTTCATAATTTAATTAATTTTCGAAATTCAAGAAAATCAAATCTTCCGAAGCTTATAACTTTTAAACCGTACGTCCGATTTCGACCCGTGAGTAACCGTTTCGAAGCTAATTTTATTTCCTAGCTCTTGGACACTTTTCCAACTTCAAAAATACGCAGGAGAAAGGTGAAATTACCAGAATACCCCTGCTGTGACAATTATGTAAAGAAGGAAACCTAATTTTGGAAATTTCATAAAGTACCCCACCTTAAGTCCCTAAAATAAATATTATTTGCACTTTGGTCCTTCCCAACAACTATAAATAAGTGTGTTGGGGTCTCATTTTGTGCTCACTCCATTCTCTTCCTCTCCCCCTAGTGGCCGAACTCCTCCCCCCCTTTTTAAGGTTAGTTTTCTTATTTTTTTTTATGTTTTAATTAGTTTAATTTATGTTTTAATTTGTGTTTTATTTTATGTTTTAATTTATTTATTAATTATGCTAGGTTTAGGATTTAATTTATGTTTTATTTTGTGCATGAATTATGTGATTTAATTTATGCTTTAATTATTCATGAATTATGAATTATATTTCTTATAGTATAGTTTATTATGAAATGTGTTACATAATTTAATTTTTTGACAAATTAATTATGTGACAATTATGCTAGCATGTTATATGTTACATTTTAATTATTTTATGATCATACTTAAGTAATTTAATTTATTTCAAGATTTAATTAAATGTTACATAATTAAAGTATAACCTATAGTATTAAATGTTACACGTTTAATTAATTGTTACATATAATTACTTGACCAATTGATATATGTTATGGTATACATGTATAATATACGTATACGTATTTGATTCCAATACGTATAAATACTATGTGTATTTCCCTAATAAATACGTATGTACTTTGTATAAATACCGTATGTATTCTAGTATAAATACCGAATGTATTCTTGTATAAATACTGTATGTACCTTGTATAAATACTGTATAAATACGGTAGGTATCCCCGTATAAATACCGTATACATACAATATAAATACCGTATACATACTATATAAATACACGTATACATACAGTATAAGTACAGTATACATACAGTATATATACCGTATACTTGAATAGTGACCTTTGACCTTTGACCCTTGACCTTTGACTTTGACTTTGACTTTGACCTTGACCAAGAATTTTGACTTTTAACCTAATTGATCATTTCAATGAGACGAATTCAACGGTCAAAGCCTTTTTCGAAAATTCTCAAAAACAAGGGATCAAAGTAGATTTCAAAGTTCACATTGGGGTTGTTCTAAGACCCTAAGAACATACCCCTAAGCTTTTGATACGAGCTTTCTAATGAGACTAATCGTTTGCCCGAATTCTTTCTTCGGGAAGGATTATCCCTTGTTTAAATGTGTCGTATTCTTTTCAATCTTACACTTCAATACTTGACTACCCGCACTCAATCATGCATCATTAATCATGTGTGGGACTCAGACCCTTAAGCTCATAGTAGTCTGTCACTTACAGGAGATAATACCGAGTTCTGGGATCCGCAGGGTACTGTGTGAACCCTGTCTTCTACCAACTATCAGCTTATCTAAATAAATAGGTGAGGTTTAAACTATTTCAACTGGAACCATGAATATTCCTTCGTTTTCAAATGATTTCAAAATCAACGCCTTCCGGTGCAAAGATTCCTATCTTGCAAGTTAACGTTTTCCCGTTTGGGACAATGCTTCGAGTTTAAAATCAATGATCTCTGATATACATTCTGTTCACTGTTATACTGCTTTGATTAAAGGTTCAGTCATCTGAACTCTGTGTGCTTATGTACCTTTGTTATTCTGAAAGCAAGCTTTGGAAACTTTGTTATGTTGGGCCCTGGCGGTATGGTTAGTAGTAGACCGGGAGGCGTGCGCCAATGGCTACTATGATACTGGCCGCCGTAATGACCTTGATGATGGTTTAATCGGAGGTTGGTTACTCCACATCGAAGGTCGGGAGAGGTGGTAAATTCCTCCCGTTTTGCACGTCACCGCGGGGTAGCTCCCTGGGCGCGACAATAAGGGGAGAAGGGGTGGTGCATGTGATTATGGGTGTCGGGGTCCTAACGGATCTCGATACCAACTTTGTAAATGTTTTGAGGAGTAAAGGATGGATATGGCCTAGCTTGCGGGCAAAACTTGGTTTTAAAGTCTGGTTCATACTTTTGGAAAATATCCCGTACCCTGTTCCCGTTTTAAAGTATATATGAACCAGAACCTCTGATGTGTGTGCTTGTGTGTGCTTGTGAAAAATCCCATTTTAAGATAAAAGAGTTTCTTTCCGATTTGAGGAAAGTCGCTAAGAAAGTCTTTCAAAACCCTTCCAGTCCAATTACTCTTCCTTACTGCAAATTACCTCACTTAGTCCCTTTTGACTAATACCTCTTCCCTGTTTTCTGACCTCATGGTTTCACGTAGGCAGCCCGGCGCTTCCTAGAGGTATCTTGAAGCTGTAGGAGGTCTTTTGTTAAGTCAGGATTGCTAGTTACTTTTCCTTTGTCCTGCATAGTCGTGGTTACCTCTACCTTTACGTTGCATGTTTTACTATAAGAACTTGTTCAGGCTGCGACCTGAATTACTTGGACTCCGTTTTTATTATGTTCCTTTGTTTTCCTATTGGACTAAGGTTTTATGTTAATATTATGGCTACTTGTTTCTGTGGTTATGCATATACTACTGTGTTGCATTCATGTTTTCAAAAGTTTAAAATTATTCTAAAATTCCGCTGCGTTGGCAACACTGGTTACTCTGATCTTTGTTATGTTCTGTCCGTTCGCCGAAGTATCTCTCGAGTAATAAAGCTTCCTAGTTACTTGGGTGATACAACGGTGCGGGGTTGTGGCGTTGGGGCGCTACAGCTAAGGTGGTATCAGAGCCTCAGGTTGAGTAAGAAGAGACTGAACCTGGGAACTCGAAGCATAGAGGATGTTTTGGAGAGCTTAGGCTGTACGGGAGCAACTCGACTTAGCATCGGGTCCTCCCCTTTTTGTCTCTTTGGTCAGATATAGCCTTGGTATAAAAGCTTTTCCAAATTTTGCATATATGACATCATCTTTTGCGGCTTTACTCATATCATTGCATGTTACCGTTTTCTATATCTATCATATCATGAGTTTTAGAAATGCTTCAAGATACCATTAGGGCCGTGCATGGATCATACCATTTCATTTTGTGCATCTATATATATGACTGTTTTCTGTTACTTGTGAATAATGATTGCTTAATGGATTAAATTGGGACACTTTGAATTGATGACTACGTGCCTAATTGCAACTTTGATGATTGATTGTTATTTACTGATGTGGAACATTGAGTATATGGACCATTCTTATCGCCATGCATTATATCTGTTTGGGGTGATATTATGAATACAGTGACAATATGCCCCCGAGAAGAGCTCCACGTGAACGCATTCCACCGCCACCGCCACCACCTGAGGAATTTCCCCGTCCTCCACCGATACCACAAGAACAACCAGAAATTGGGGAGACTTTGAGGCAATTTGCTCGGGCTTACAACTCAGTTAATGAAAAGACACTTGAAAAGTTTCTCCGAATGAACCCCCAGAAGTTCTTCGGAGAGCCCAATGATCTTAAAGCTGAAAACTGGATTGCAAGCTTAGTGAAGATCTTCGAAGCCATGAACATCTTTCCGGAGGATAGAGAGCGAGTTCAATTTGCGACCTTCCTCCTGGAAGGAGCAGCGCTGAATTGGTGGAATCATACGAAGAATGTGTGGATTGAAAATGGGATAAGGTACGGCTGGACTGAGTTTGTAAGAGCATTTGAGGACAAGTTTATTCCGCAAGTCGCTCGGGATGCCCGGGAATCCGAGTTTATGAATCTTACCCAAGGAACACTATCTGTGGCAGAGTACGAGGCCAAGTTTGTGAGACTGATACAATATGCACCGCATATTCTGTACGATGAGCGTAGGAAGACCAAACGCTTCATCAATGGACTCAAGTCAGAATTACGATGGGCTTTGGCACCTCTGAATCTTGAAGGATACACTCAGGCAGTTGAAACTGCTCTGAGTACTGAAACAGCCCATAGAGAGATCAGGATGACCACCAACCATGCGAAGCCATATCAATCGAAACCACCACAGGGATTCAAACGCTCAGCCAATCAGTTAAATTTTAGCTCAGGAAAGAGACCAATGATGGCACCCCCGCAAGCACCACTTGCCCTTCAGAACGAGATTGAATGTGAATTCTGCCATAGGCCAGGGCATACCGAAGCAACTTGTAGAAAGAAAACTGGCCAGTGCTTCTATTGTGGAAGTCCTGACCACAAGCTCGGGAATTGTCCAAAAGCAAAAGGTAGGCCAGAACGGCAAGGGTATCAAGGCAAAGGTAAAGCGATGGCGGGAAATGCAAACAAGCCAATGGTCAGAAGAAGGGCTTATGCTCTGGATGGATGCGACGAGCCAGATCCTACGGCTGTTGTGGAAGGTACGGTAAATGTTCTTGACACGCCAGTTAAGGTCCTATACGACCCTGGTGCCACGCATTCATTCATTGCATCCAAATTATGTGCGCGTTTACAATTTCCACTTGAGCAATTGCCATATCTTTTCGAAGTAAGTTCTCCTTTAGGAACTTGCCTTAAAACGGATCAAGTATATAAATGCTGCCCTATTAGAATCAATGGTCAGTTTTATCCCTTGGATCTTGTTGCACTACCAATGACAAAGTATGGGATTATTTTGGGAATGAATTGGCTTCATAAGTACCGAGTCAAGCTGGATTATTTTAAGAAGGAAGTTATCTTAGGGAAGGATGAAAGTCAGACATCAGATAGACAAGGAAGACAAACACCAATGATTTCGACAATGGAAGCAAAAAGAATGATTCAGAAGGGAGCTACAGGATTCGTTGCTTACCTCTTAAATAGACCAAAGGATCAGAGTAAAATAGAAGAAGTGGAGGTTGTCAACGAGTTCCCAGAAGTGTTTCCTGAACACCTAAACACCTTACCACCAGACCGTGAACTAGAGTTTGTGATTGAGACAGTTCCAGGAGCCGAGCCATACTCTAAGGCACCCTACCGGATGGCACCGGCTGAACTTCAGGAGTTGAGGAAACAACTTGATGAATTACTAGAGGCAGGATACATCCTCCCTAGTACTTCTCCTTGGGGAGCACCTGTGTTATTTGTTAAGAAGAAAGATGGGTCGTTACGACTTTGCATCGACTGTCGAGAACTTAACAGGGTGACGGTGAAGAATAAGTACCCTCTTCCTCACATCGAGGAGTTATTCGATGTACTTCAAGGATCTCAAATATACTCCAAGCTAGATTTGAGGCAAGGGTACTATCAATTGAAAATTAGAAATGAGGATATTCCCAAGACAGCTTTCAATAGTCGTTACGGGCATTTTGAGTTCGTAGTAATGCCCTTTGGGCTAACAAATGCCCCAGCTGCATTTATGGATATGATGCATCGGATTTTTCGGCCGTTTCTTGATAAGTTCGTGGTGATCTTTATTGATGACATTTTGGTCTTTTCCAAGACACCAGAAGATCATGCCAAACATCTTCGGTTAGTGTTGAGCACTTTGCTGGATCACAAACTTTATGCAAAATTCAGCAAATGTGAGTTTTGATTGGAAAAGATCTCATTTTTAGGACATATCATATCTGGTTTAGGAGTCAAAGTGGATCCCTCGAAAATTGAAACGATTTTGGACTGGAAACAACCAAGGAATCCTTCTGAGGTAAGAAGCTTTTTGGGACTCGCAGGATACTATCGAAGATTCGTACAGGATTTTTCAAAGATAGCAGCACCACTTACTCAGTTAACCAAGAAGGAAGGAAAGTTCGTATGGACAGAGAAATGCGAATAGAGTTTTCAGGAATTAAAGAAAAGATTAACTACCGCACCTGTACTAACATTACCAGAAGGGAAGGAAGGTTACACCGTTTATACCGATGCTTCGAAAGAAGGGTTAGGATGCGTTCTGATGCAGCATGGAAAGGTGATAGCATATGCACCAAGAAAGCTTAAACCCCATGAAGTCAACTACCCCACCCATGATTTGGAGCTAGCAGCGATCGTCTTTGCCCTCGCAAAATGGAGACATTACTTGTATGGGGTAACCTTTGAAGTGTTCACGGACCATAAAAGTTTGCGGTACTTGTTCACTCAAAAGGAGCTAAACATGAGACAGAGAAGGTGGATGGAATTTCTGGAAGACTATGATTGTACAATTCAATACCATCCTGGAAAGGCTAACGTAGTGGCTGATGCATTGAGTCGAAAGGCTAGTATAGCGCATGTCGAAGGACACCCAATAGAGTGTGAAAGAAGACCAGCTCAAGTGATTCCTAGAGCTAAGTTGGCAAATCTAATAATTTCATCACCACTGAAGGATCGGTTGATAAAGACACAAGCTATAGACGGATGGATTAAGAAGTGTCTCAATTCCAAGGAGAAGGATGACGAGACAAAATTCAGTAAAGGTGAAGATGGAATCTTGAGATATAAGAGCAGAGTTTGTGTGCCTTCAGCTATCCGAAAGGAAATACTTGATGAAGCACATAAGACACGTTATACAGTACACCCTGGAGGAACAAAGATGTACCAAGATCTCAAGAAGCAGTTTTGGTGGAACGGAATGAAGAGAGACATTGCTGAATATGTCAAGAAATGCTTAACTTGCCAAAAGGTTAAAGCCGAACACCAAAAGCCAGCAGGAAAGTTACAACCACTACCAATTCCTACGTGGAAGTGGGAGCAAATAACCATGGATTTTGTTACCGGGTTACCTAAAGTTAAGGGAGGACAAGACAGTATATGGGTCATAGTTGACAGATTGACAAAATCAGCACACTTCCTACCGGTCAAGACTACGGATAAAGTTAAATCCTTAGCAAAACTGTATCAAGAAGAAATTGTGAGATTACATGGAGTGCCGGTGAGTATAGTGTCTGACAGAGACCCAAAGTTTACGTCCCAACTTTGGCAAAATGTTCAAAGCTTGATGGGAACCAAGTTGCATTTCAGCACAGTGGCGCACCCGCAGACAGACGGACAGTCAGAAAGATTGATTAAATATCTGGAGGATATGTTAAGAGCGTGTGCCTTGGATTTTTCAGACAGTTGGAAAGATTATTTACCCCTCGTAGAGTTTGCATACAATAACAGTTATCAGGCTTCAATTCAAGCAGCTCCATATGAAGCCTTGTATGGGAGAAAATGCAGATCTCCATTATTTTGGGATATGGATGAGACAAGGGATACCTCTAAAGGAACTCCCAGGGCCAAAGTACTCGAATGGATTGAAAGGGCTACAGAAAAGATTAAGATAATCAGGCAAAGAATGAAAGCCGCCCAGGACAGACAGAAGAGCTATGCCGACAAAAGAAGAAGGGATTTAGAGTTCGATGTGGGTGAGAAAGTGTTTCTGAAAGCATCGCCAAGGAAAGGGTTCACAAGGATTGGAAAAGGTGGAAAATTGAACCCTAGATACACAGGACCTTTTGAGATACTAGAACGTGTGGGTCCAACAGCATATCGCCTAGACCTACCAGCAAGCTTAACAGGAATCCATAATGTATTTCATGTATCCCAACTTCGCAAATACTTTGCCGATGAGACACAGGTGGTGCCAGTAGAGGAAGTTCCGTTAGAACCTAATCTAACCTACGAGTTGAAAGCGGTTAAGATCCTGGATAAGAAATTCCAAGAATTAAGAAATAAAAAGATTCCATTGGTTAGGGTCTTATGGAAAAGGAACGGTACTGAGGAGGTTACTTGGGAAACTGAGGAAAAGATGCAAAAGCACTACCCCAAATTGTTTAGAGATCACGAAGAGAATCTGAGGACAGATTCTTCTTAAGGAGGGGAGATTGTGACAGCCCGGTTCGGGACCGGATCAATAAAGGTAAACTAAGGGCGACGTAAGGGCGTTTATAGGACTTGATCCGTATTTTAAATAAATCATATCATGCATCCCTACATGAATTGAGTGCTCATATGTGATATTAGGTGATCAAAGGGGGGGAAACTACCTTTAAACCCTATAAGCACTACTTATTTCCGAACCGGCACTATACCGTTTTATTCAAGAGACCTCAAAGAACCTATACCTACTTTCTTGGAATTTTTGAACTCTCTTTTCAATGCTTTGAGGTTTCGTTTATGTGTCCAGAGCAATTTAAGAATTTATTTTCAAATAAGAATTCCCGTCGGTAAGAAATATTTCCTTCGTTAGAATGATTTAGCCCTTGAGATCATCACCATAACGTTCCTCGAATTTTTCTACATTTTTGGAAAGCCTTTCGGATCTTCAAATCTTATCCTAGTATTTATTTCATAATTTAATTAATTTTCGAAATTCAATAAAATCAAATCTTCCGAAGCTTATAACTTTTAAACCGTACGGCCGATTTCGACCCGTGAGTAACCGTTTCGAAGCTAATTTTATTTCCTAGCTCTTGGACACTTTTCCAACTTCAAAAATACGCAGGAGAAAGGTGAAATTACCAGAATACCCCTGCTGTGACAATTATGTAAAGAAGGAAACCTATTTTTGGAAATTTCATAAAGTACCCCACCTTAAGTCCCTAAAATAAATATTATTTGCACTTTGGTCCTTCCCAACAACTATAAATAAGTGTGTTGGGGTCTCATTTTGTGCTCACTCCATTCTCTTCCTCTCCCCCTAGTGGCCGAACTCCTCCCCCCTTTTTAAGGTTAGTTTTCTTATTTTTTTTTTTATGTTTTAATTAGTTTAATTTATGTTTTAATTTGTGTTTTATTTTATGTTTTAATTTATTTATTAATTATGCTAGGTTTAGGATTTAATTTATGTTTTATTTTGTGCATGAATTATGTGATTTAATTTTTGCTTTAATTATTCATGAATTATGAATTATATTTCTTATAGTATAGTTTATTATGAAATGTGTTACATAATTTAATTTTGTGACAAATTAATTATGTGACAATTATGCTAGCATATTATATGTTACATTTTAATTATTTTATGATCATACTTAAGTAATTTAATTTATTTCATGATTTAATTAAATGTTACATGTTATTTAATGTTACATAATTAAAGTATAACCTATAGTTTTAAATGTTACACGTTTAATTAATTGTTACATATAATTACTTGACCAATTGATATATGTTATGGTATACATGTATAATATACGTATACGTATTTGATTCCAATACGTATAAATACGTGTATACTTTCGTATAAATACTATGTGTATTTCCCTAATAAATACGTATGTACTTTTGTATAAATACCGTATGTATTCTAGTATAAATACCGCATGTATTCTTGTATAAATAGTGTATGTACCTTGTATAAATACTGTATAAATACGATAGGTATCCCCATATAAATGCCGTATACATACAGTATAAATACCGTATACATACTATATAAATACACGTATACATACAGTATAAGTATAGTATACATACAGTATATATACCGTATACTTGAATAGTGACATTTGACCTTTGACTTGACTTTGACTTTGACTTTGACCTTGACCAAGAATTTTGACTTCTAACCTAATTGATCATTTCAAAGAGACGAATTCAACGGTCAAAGCCTTTTTCGAAAATTCTCAAAAACAAGGGATCAAAGTAGATTTCAAAGTTCACATTGGGGTTGTTCTAAGACCCTAAGAACATACCCCTAAGCTTTTGATACGAGCTTTCTAATGAGACTAATCGTTTGCCCGAATTCTTTCTTCGGGAAGGATTATCCCTTGTTTAAATGTGTCGTATTCTTTTCAATCTTACACTTCAATACTTGACTACCCGCACTCAATCATGCATCATTAATCATGTGTGGGACTCAGACCCTTAAGCTCATAGTAGTCTGTCACTTACAGGAGATAATACCGAGTTCTGGGATCCGCAGGGTACTGTGTGAACCCTGTCTTCTACCAACTATCAGCTTATCTAAATAAATAGGTGAGGTTTAAACTATTTCAACTGGAACCATGAATATTCCTTCGTTTTCAATTGATTTCAAAATCAACGCCTTCGGGTGCAAAGATTCCTATCTTGCAAGTTAACGTTTTCCCGTTTGGGACAATGCTTCGAGTTTAAAGTCAATGATCTCTGATATACGTTCTGTTCACTGTTATACTGCTTTGATTAAAGGTTCAGTCATCTGAACTCTGTGTGCTTATGCACCTTTGTTATTCTGAAAGCAAGCTTTGGAAACTTTGTTATGTTGGGCCCTAGCGGTATGGTTAGTAGTAGACCGGGAGGCGTGCGCCAATGGCTACTATGATACTGGCCGCCGTAATGACCTTGATGATGGTTTAATCGGAGGTTGGTTACTCCACATCGAAGGTCGGGAGAGGTGGTAAATTCCTCCCGTTTTGCACGTCACCGCGGGGTAGCTCCGTGGGCGCGACAATAAGGGGAGAAGGGGTGGTGCATGTGATTATGGGTGTCGGGGTCCTAACGGATCTCGATACCAACTTTGTAAATGTTTTGAGGAGTAAAGGATGGATATGGCCTAGCTTGCGGGCAAAACTTGGTTTTAAAGTCTGGTTCATACTTTTGGAAAATATCCCGTACCCTGTTCCCGTTTTAAAGTATATATGAACCAGAACCTCTGATGTGTGTGCTTGTGAAAAATCCCGTTTTAAGATAAAAGAGTTTCTTTCCGGTTTGAGGAAAGTCGCTAAGAAAGTCTTTCAAAACCCTTCCAGTCCAATTACTCTTCCTTACTGCAAATTACCTCACTTAGTCCCTTTTGACTAATACCTCTTCCCTGTTTTCTGACCTCATGGTTTCAGGTAGGCAGCCCGGCGCTTCCTAGAGGTATCTTGAAGCTGTAGGAGGTCTTTTGTTAAGTCAGGATTGCTAGTTACTTTTCCTTTGTCCTGCATAGTCGTGGTTACCTCTACCTTTACGTTGCATGTTTTACTATGAGAACTTGTTCAGGCTACGACCTGAATTACTTGGACTCCGTTTTTATTATGTTCCTTTGTTTTCCTATTGGACTAAGGTTTTATGTTAATATTATGGCTACTTGTTTCTGTGGTTATGCATATACTACTGTGTTGCATTCATGTTTTCAAAAGTTTAAAATTATTCTGAAATTCCGCTGCGTTGGCAACACTGGTTACTCTGATCTTTGTTATGTTCTGTCCGTTCGCCGAAGTATCTCTCGAGTAATAAAGCTTCCTAGTTACTTGGGTGATACAACGGTGCAGGGTTGTGGCATTGGGGCGCTACAGTTCTGATACCACTTTAAGATGTAGCACCCAAAACGTAAGGTAGCTACATCCCCCACACTATAGTCCCGTCCACATACGAAATGGGAAATCCGTACATGAACCGAAGCTACAGCGAACGGGAGACAATTAAAAACAATACCCTAGCTACGCGGAACTAACCCTTCAACCAAATCAATCAACATGAGACAATGTAAGCGGAAGCATATTATTTACACTAGCTCAAGAGATATTTACATCAAAAGTACATATCCTTCAACACTTGCAAACTATAGCAATATATACAATCTTCCAAAAGTAACATAAGCAAGAGAGAAGTATTCAGTATGCATCACAATATGAGAGTGTCCTATGCTAGACACGAATTCAAGACTCCACAAGACTCTAATTCTCGCCTAGCACGCACCTGCTAAATACTGAAAGGTGGAGGCGTCAGTCTATGGAAGACTGAGTGAGGGGTATAATAACAATAAGTGCAATTAACATGCAAGTCATAACCTCGGGTAAAGTTTGATAAGAAAGGCAATAGAAGTTCAATAATAAGGTAAAACATCGCCCGAGATTACAACTATCAAATTTAATAATTAATTCAATTTCAGTCAATCAGTAGCCCGGCGAGTGAGGGCAAGTCTCCAACCTTTACTCTGACAGTGTACAATAACTCGGTTACCAAATTGTTAAATGACCATGTAAGTTATTATAGTGTAATCAATCAACATCAATAACAATAACCCTTTTTCCCCCCGGTGATGGTCGGGTTTGCAAGACTCGAACCATCTAATCTCGTTGAGCAATGGGTACATGAATCCCAAGCCCGGAAGTCCTTCCTCCACCAAACCTCCTGGTGGATTCAGGGGTAATCTCAATTGGTGAGAGTAGTGCAAGAGTTACCCGTCAGCCCTTCCTTCCCTAGTTGGCTCAATACACTAACCCTCGGGCCCAAAGTGCAGTATTGTAACGCCCCAGTTTTTTTATTTAATTGTACATCATGACGTATGTGTTTACCAAATTGTGCAAAATAATTATTTATACGTGTTTTATGTATTTAATTTTATTTTAAATGTATTAAATGTTAATTACTTTATTTTTATGATATTAATATTAAATATATATATATACATATATATATATATATATATATATATATATATATGTGTGTGTTAACTGTGGTACGAATTGAAAACAATTTTGCATGAACTTATGCAATCCATGTTAATTAGTTATGCATGCATGACATTATAAATGATATATGTATTTGTTTTTTTTTTCATTAATTGTAATATTATGAATTTCATTGTTGCATAGTTTATGAGCCTCCTTTACGTGCTTCGTTTCTATTTAATTTGATACCGAAATTTCGTGTAAATTTAATATGTTGGACTTATACGTGTCTTGTATGTGATTATATGTTCGTTTCGTATTTTCGGATTCATTTACATATGTTTCGGATTTATTTTAATTTTTGGAATCCAAGTCGGGGGCTAACGAGCAATTAGCACACCCTTGGTTCCGTGATTGATATCTTGAGCTCGGGAATTCGGATTCGAATTCAGTCACCTCCGTTGCCTTCGTATCGATGATTCAGAGATAATGGAACAAGCCTCATACCTTTTTGAGATCATTAAGACCTCCAAAATCCAACCGTAACGAACAACTCGTGCAAGAATAACCCTTTTGTTGACTAGTCTTCATGGTGGGACCCTTTAATCCAACTAAACCTAACCATACTTTAACTCATGACTTGTGTACTAGAGTTAACCTCTTTCGTCTCCCTTTTAATCAGCAAAACCGAGCCAACCCCCCCCCCCCCCCCTCTTATTTCTGCGGCAGATGATCGAGAGAGAGTGGAGAGAAGAAGAAGGAAAAGAGAAACCCTTGGCCTTGTGATTTTTTAGCTCAAATCACTTCCTTTCTTCTCCATATCTTGAAGGTATGAATATTTATGTATTCTCTACTATTTTATACATATTTTCATCCATTTATTCCTGGTTTTGATTCAGATTTGGTTAGGGTTTGATTTATGAGCTTGATATGAATTTTTGGGGGTAATTGCTCTTGTGACCTTGCTTGGTTGTGCAACTGATTTCGTGGCTTTAAACTGAGTTTATGGACTTGTTTCTTTGCCTCTTTATTTCTTAACTGATAGTATGTGATGTTGGGATGATTTCCTCTTAAGACCCTTTGTTGAAATTATGTGATTTATAGCCCCAAACTTGATGATCAATACTGACTCCCCTGTTTTGGAACTGCTATGACGTTTTGTGCCTTTTGCTTGATCAAATGACCTTCTTTTCGTGTGAATTTGCATGGTTATGATGTACACTCATTACTCTGTATGTTAGCATTCATGTTGCAAGCCTTTGGATCCATTTTGAGCCCCATAACCGTAGCACATTACCTGTTCTGTGCATGGCTTATGACAGATTGCTGCTGTTGCATTTTGTGGTTCATTGGTCATTCTAATGTGCTTCAATTCGTGCCATTTTGCATATATATGATGTATATTAGTTGTTTAGTATGTTAGCATGCTTTCCCCAAGGTTTTAGATCAAAATTCAGCCCCTAAGTACTTGATCATGGCATGATTGAACCAATCGGGCTCATATGTGCGGTTTTGGCGCCCCAGACTTGTTGCATGGTTTCGGTGCTCTTAACGTGTGATTTGGCCTTAGCACTCTAAATGAAATATGCTCCTAACATGCTAAATATATTGTATGTCAGGTTTCATAAGATTTGGAGTTGATTTGGTATGCTTTGGGAGTGATTTTGTATAGGGTCTGTTTTGCCGGTAAACTTTGTACGCGATTTTGGGCCTGTACCGAGACACCCCCGTGTCTCATTTACATTGAAATATGAGACACGGGCGTGTTACGCTTCCTGAGCATGCCTGTACTGAGCCACGGTCGTGGCTCAGTTTAACTAAGTTGTGAGACATCCCCGTGTCCCTTCCCCTGCGCAGCTCTTGTCTTTTCCTTTTCGGTTTTTGATTGTTTCACCTCTTTAATGCCTTTATCTGCATTTGTGATGAACTATGAACTTGTTTTACTATGTTTTGGGAATATTGTGGTTATATTTCATAACATTTGGATGAGATTTAGGCATGCTTTTGCTGAATGCCGTTTATGTGAGTTTTTGTATCTTTTGTGATTTCCGTAACCCATTTCCCCTATCATCTGATTTCTTCTTGTTTTCAAACTTTGGAAATATGTTATATTATGTCATATGATGTATGTAGTAGAGTGTTGTGAAAGATTGAATACGTTAGAATGCGTGTTGAACTTAATTTACTTCAATGCTCTTATTTGCCTAAATGTCGGATCTTGTACTTTGAATTGGCATCATATGCACCCATATGCATTAGCCGAGCGTCTTATTTGGTTCGTATTGAGTCTCCTCTCACTGGTACACATTGTTCATTCTCTTGTACAGTTTGTTTCCAGGGCGGAGACTTCCGAATTGAATAGGCACCCGTATTGCTCATGCTTTATGTCTCGTGGTATTCCAGGTGAGGGTGTTTTTGTTCTAGTTACATATCAATCCCTACAACCCTTATGTGATAAGTTTTTGGCCAAAAACCTTAAATATATACTTATACCATTTTCAAAGTGGAGTCATCGAGTAAATTATTATCGAGTAAACCTTTTCTTATGAATTATAAAATGTATTACGTTTATCATGATTGGAAATATTTTGGCGAGAATATGAATACGGATATGATTATGATATGTTCACGGACCCAGGGACTTAGTACATGTGGCTAACCGGGGAGGCATGGGCCGACGGTGATCCCATGTACTAGTTCTACTATGTTTTACGGTGATACCGGCCCTCGCTAGGAGGTTTAGCGGGGAATGGGAGCTGAGTGCCCTTGGGGGAGTCATGAAACCCCATTGGCCTATGTATGGACCGGTGGTCGAGTCTTGCTAACCCGTCCACCACCCGGAGGAAGAAGGTTGGAACTTATTTTATAATTACGATTATGATACGATTGATATGCACCGTGCGGGAAGGCCGGGACACGGATTGCCCAAACGAATATGTCTTATGATATGATATAGGATCTGTGTGTATTATGATATATTGCATGATCACCTATTTACAGTATTAATGATATTTGTCGTACACGGTCGGAGTTTGGTTGGAGATAATGCACGCTCACTCGCTGAGCCTTAATGTTTATATATGATTTATGAACTTAATGAATTTAATATGATTAGTCGTAAAGTTCGAGCATCGCTTCGTTATTTTCTTGTCGTCTTGAGAACTAACTTTAAATAAAACTTTGCTCGGGGTTTATGACTTGCATGCTCATGTTTCTATAGTTATGTATCGCTCCTGCTCACTCAGTCTTCTAGAGACTGACCCCTCTTTCCCTCCTTTCCAGTTTCTTGTGCAGCTGTTGGTTACTAGGCGGAATTAGAATTGTCGAATCATTGTTCCAGTCTTACTCTCTTGCACTCACTGTATACTACATTATTTCTAAATATTGTATTAACCTATTATTGTTGGCCAGTTTGCCATTTATTGAATTGATATTGATTTGGGACAGGTTAGGACAGGTGTATTGATTAGTGGAACCCGTATTTATATTCTTGTTGGATTTCATTTATTTCTTTGATATTATATAAATGATTTCCTTGCTTCCGCATTTTGGTTTTTGTTGATTGTTCCGGGGTTAGCTTCCGCCTAGTCAGGACTGTTCTTTTATTTGTCACCCGTTCACTGTGAGTCCGATTCATGTATGGACTGCCTATTTCATATGTGGATTAGACTCATAGTGCGGGGGATGTGGTGCCTATCGTCCCGGGTGCTACATCTATAAGTGGTATCAGAGCTCCAGGTTGTAAAACCGGAGTTCTCGTGTCGTGTGGGTCAGTCTAGGTCGTTCGGCATAGGAACTACGTGATAATGTGTGCATTGCATCGATCTTGAACATGAAATTATCTTTCTTTTAATCTTGTCGAATTACCTGTTGCATTTTATATTGGATCCGTGTCTTTCGTGTTGAATATGTGCCATATGCATGTACTAATCGCATGCATATACCATCGAAATGAGTTATGATTTACAGGTTATAAAGATAATATCAAACCACGACCAAGTTCCACGATAAAGACGAACTATTGCCAGTTCTTCCTGAGGCATGGAAGATAGGAGGGATGCACCGGGGAGGAATATGGAGAATTCGAGATGTGAGGCCTTCCTATATAGAGCTAGAGTTCAAGGGTTGGGAGCCAGAATGGGAGGTTCCACTTTAGAGATGCTATGGTAGAGAGAGACACTTGATAAGATAAGAGTTGTTCTGGGGAAATGATTATGACTCCTAATATGGGTATATACGGCCCTCCTACATAAGATGCCATAAGTGGATTCAACAGGACTGTTCAACCTAAGGAATGAAGTAAATGAACCTTGAGGGTAATTTGGTTCAGGGTTCGGACCATTGAAGAGGTACCGAGGACTGAGAGGAGTCAAGGTAAAATAAATTCGATGGGAATTGAGCACTAAGAGTTGTCAAAGAAGGGTTTCTAAATAAATCTGGGAATTAGAAATCGAGATTGTGGAGGTGAAGATCGAGAAGATATGGAGCAACAAATGGAAACGGTAGGGAGGAGTTGTGAGTTTATTTCGATTCTCTGGATATGAAGATCGAGAAGATAGGTGGTCTGGATTTCGATTAAGATAGAAACGAGTAGGGAGGAGTTCGTTTTCCAAATCCAAGTTAAATGCTGAGTTGTGAGGTTGAATTGGGAGATATGGAGCAACAAATGGAAACGGTAATAAAAGGCAAAGACTCTTTGGGAGGAATTCATGTGCTTAAGTATAAGCAATCGGAAAATGAGTTTATTTCACTAATCTCAACTCATAAAGGATAAACACGGGAGTCTTGATCATGGTGATGGCGAGAAGTAGGGTTCAGAATTACATTAGGGTTCAAGTTTGTAAGAGAATTTGGGTAATGTTGAAGGGTGATTCTCGGGGAGAAATGCAGAGGCCAATTCAGTGGATGTCGAAGAAATCCGGGATCGTAAAATTGTACTTCCAGATAGTGGAAGATACAAGTGATGCGAAAAGATTCATGGAAAACTTGAAGACCGTGGGAAAAGACAAGGCATGATTAGCTAGTCAAAGTAACCTCGTGATTGGAGGAACGAGGAAAAGCTACCGAGCTAACAACTTACTATATTGGTGACAGGTTCCGAAACATTCATGGCACGTGCATCATATTTCACATCAAATTATTATTTTTCTTTACTTATGTTTGTGCGCGCATTCCTATTTGATTTTGTTGCTTTAATGTGCGGCATATTTAATTGTTGCAAGCATGCCACGTGCATCATCATTTTAACCCGACATGCATTTTAGTGTTTATTCGATAGGAAGTTCTTTCATTCCACTTATCAAGTATTTATTCGATCGGGTCACATTTGAGTTAAGAAGAAAAGAAATAACGGGATGGTACGTTACAAGGAAGGTGATGTCGGGAAAATAAAGAATTTCAAGTAAGGGACAGGTTAATAGAAACGGGAATTCATAAGGAGAAGCGAGATTAGAGTTGATTGCGGGGTGTGTGGATCGGACAAGAATAGGAAAGGGGTTTCGGACATTAAGCGAATTAGATGGGAAGTTAAAAGCAAAAACTTTGGGGTTCTTTTTATTAAAATCCTCTCTAATGGAAATTATTCATCCTAAGTTTTGATAAAAGAAGAGTTGATGGAGTTCAACACGTGGCAACAAAAATTTTAAGGGGGAGAGCACGACCGAGAAATAAATTGGAAGATTGAAAAGGTGTTCGAAGAAATATTTTTGTAGGAGTAACGGAATTGCAAACTAAGGAAGACCTGGAAGTCCTAATGGTGTGATCGGAAATAAATAAAAGAGCCTTAACGGTTAAACGATTAATGTGAGCGTTAAGAAATAAGTTAGTGTTGAAGGCCACCACGGGATATTGAGGAGATGGGTTGTTGAGCATTTCTATACATGGGATTTGGATTTTGGAAAATAATGTAATGGTGGAAGAGCTTCTGCGAGACCATTAAATCGCCTCAGGGAACAGAAATTAAATCAAATTAATATGTTCGTGATGGCAACCATAGAGGGTAATTTGACTAAGGATTGGAGGAATTCGGACATCACTTAACAAAATAAAACCATACTGCATCGCTAGTTATTTTTCCATAACGAGTTAGAAGGAATTTGAGCAGAAAAGAATCAGAAAGAAGTGACTAAGGAAGGACTTGAATTGAATATCAAGAAGTATCAAGGAAGTTTTTCCCTCGATTGAAATTTGGGTGGACTGAAATTTAATGCACGTTTAATGGCTTTAAGAGGATGAAGGGATGAGTAAACGATCCACGAAGAGATTAATCCAAAATTTTTGTGAACCGATGATTACAATCTGGTTTGGAAAGAACTCGTCAAGAAGGCTGTGATTATTAATCAAAAAGGTTATTGAATTTCAGAGGTTTCACCAAATTATAGAAGGAAACGTGAACCGTGAAGAAGACCGGTCCGGAATCTTAAGATGTAGGGTAAAACTCGTTTGGAAGGGCAGGTTGATTGGATCAGGGTTAACGTATAACCGAGAAGTGGAAGAAGGTGGACACATTGAAGATATTAAAGACATGCTAAGAGTCGAGCTAGCTTTTGGGTTTAGGCCATACCTTGGGACCAGGAAGGCTTTGGGTTTCAAATTTATTTCCACGGTGAACGGTACCTCAGACATCCATGGCATATGCATACACGCATTGTTAATTTAAATAATTTTGATAATATGTGCTTTGATGCATTAATGTGTTAACAATTGTTGTATAGTCGATGTTGGATGTAAATAATTGATAATTGTTCCTTGGCGTTATGTGGTTGTTTTGGTTAAGTGGTAGTAATTGGATGTTTTGATGCTTTCTCCTTGTTCGTTGCTCTTCGTTGTGATTGTATTTTGTATTTTGAACTTCTTTACTTGTTGTGCGAGAGACGAGGTTCTCTCGTTGTTGTTGTTCGAGAAACGGGGTTCTCTCATTGTTGTTCGAGAGACGAGGTTCTCTCTTTGCTGCTTTTGGGAGACGGGGTTCTCTCATTGTTGTTTGAGAGCCGGGGTTCTCTCCTAGTTGCTTGTGAGGAACGGGGTTCCTTCATTAATTGTTTCTAGGCAGATAGTGAAACCGAGGATGGATTCTTTTAAGGGGGAGAGGTTGTAACACCCCAGTTTTTTTTATTTAATTGTACAGCATGACGTATGTGTTTACCAAATTGTGTGAAATAATTATTTATACGTGTTTTATGTATTTAATTTTATTTTAAATGTATTAAATGTTAATTACTTTATTTTTATGATATTAATATTAAATATATATATATATATATATATATATGTTAACTGTGGTACGAATTGAAAACAATTTTGCATGAACTTATGCAATCCATGTTAATTATTTATGCATGCATGACATTATAAATTATATACGTATGTGTTTTTTTTTCATTAATTGTAATATTATGAATTTCATTGTTGCATTGTTTATGAGCCTCCTTTACGTGCTTCGTTTCTATTTAATTTGATACCGAAATTTCGTGTAAATTTAATATGTTGGACTTATATGTGTCTTGTATGTGATTATATGTTCGTTTTGTATTTTCGGATTCATTTGCATGTGTTTCGGATTTATTTTAATTTTTGGAATCCAAGTCGGGGGCTAACGAGCAATTAGCGCACCCTTGGTTCCGTAGTTGATATCTTGAGCTTGGGAATTCGGATTCGAATTCCGTCACCTCTTTTGCCTTCGTATC
This sequence comes from Lantana camara, assembly GCA_037501455.1. NCBI lineage: Eukaryota > Viridiplantae > Streptophyta > Magnoliopsida > Lamiales > Verbenaceae > Lantana > Lantana camara. The sequence continues at coordinate 67,605,516 of CM074856.1, forward strand.
GATGATTCGGAGACAATGGAACAAGCCTCATACCTTTTTGAGATCATTAAGACCTCCGAAATCTAACCGTAACGAACAACTCGTGTAAGAATAACCCTTTTGTTGACTAGTCTTCATGGTGGGACCCTTTAATCCAACTAAACCTAACCATACTTTAACCCATGACTTGTGTACTAGAGTTAACCCCTTTATCCTCCCTTTTAATCAGCAAAACCAAGCCAACCACCCTCCCCCTTATTTCTACAGCAGATCGAGAGAGAGTGGAGAGAAGAAGGAAAAGAGAAACCCTTGGCCTTGTGATTTTTGAGCTCAAATCACTTCCTTTCTTCTCCATATCTTGAAGGTATGAATATTTATGTATTCTCTACACTTTTATACATATTTTCATCCATTTATTCCTGGTTTTGATTCAGATTTGGTTAGGGTTTGAGTTATGAGCTTGATATGAATTTTTGGGGGTAATTGCTCTTGTGACCTTGCTTGGTTGTGCAGCTGATTTCGTGGATTTAAACTGAGTTTATGGACTTGTTTCTTTGCCTCTTTGTTTCTTAACTAACAGTATGTGATGTTGGGATGATTTCCTCTTAAGACCCTTCGTTGAAATTATGTGATTTAGAGCCCCAAACTTGATGATCAAAACTGCCTCCCCTGTTTTGGAAATGCTGTGACGTTTTGTGGCTTTTGCTTGATCAAATGACCTTCTTTTCATGTGAATTTGCATGGTTACGATGTACACTCATTACTCTATATGTTAGCATTCATGTTGCAAGCCTTTGGATCCATTTTGAGCCCCATAACCGTAGCACATTAACTGTTCTGTGCATGGCTTATGACAGACCTGCTGCTGTTGTATTTTATGGTTCGTTGGTCATTCCAATGTGCTTCAATTCATGCCATTTTGCATATATATGATGTATATTAGTTGTTTAGTATGTTAGAATGCTTTCCCCAAGGTGTTAGATCCAAATTCAGCCCCTACGTACTTGATCATGGCACGATTGAACCAATCGGGCTCATATGTGCGGTTTTGGTGCCCCAGACTTTCTGCATCGTTTCAGTGCTCTTAACGTGTGATTTGTCCTTAGCACTCTAAATGAAATATTCTCCTTACATGCTAAATATGTTGTATGTCAATTTTCATAAGATTTGGAGTTGATTTGGTATGCTTTTGGACTGATTTTTTATAGGGTATGTTTTGCAGGTAAACTTTGTTCGCGATTTTGGGCCTGTACCGAGACACCCCCATGTCTCATTTACGTTGAAATGTGAGAACGGGCGTGTCAGGCTTCCTAAGAATGCCTGTACTGAGCCACGGCCGTGGCTCAGTTTAACTAAGTTGTGAGACACCCCCGTGTCCCTTCCCCTGCGCAGCTCTTGTCTTTTCCTTTTCGGTTTTTGATTGTTTCACCTCTTTAATGCCTTTATCTGCATTTGTGATGAACTATGAACTTGTTTTACTATGTGTTGGGAGTATTGTGGTTATATTTCATAACATTTGGATGAGATTTAGGCATGCTTTTGCTGAATGTCGTTTTTGTGCGTTTTTGTATCGTTTGTGATTTTCGTAACCCATTTCCCCTATCATATGATTTCTTCTTGTTTTCAAACTTTGGAAATATGTTATATTATGTCATATGATGTATGTAGTAGAGTGTTGTGAAAGATTGAATACGTTAGAATGTGTGTTGAACTTAATTTACTTCAATGCTCTTATTTGCCTAAATGTCGGATCTTATACTTTGAATTTGCATCATATGCACCCATATGCATTAGCCGAGCGTCTTATTTGGTTGAAATTGAATCTCCTCTCACTGGTACACATTGTTCATTCTCTTGTACAGTTCGTTTCCAGGGCGGAGACTTCCGAATTGAATAGGCACACGTACTGCTCATGTTTTATGTCTCGTGGTATTCCAGGTGAGGGTGTTTTCGTTCTAGTTACATATCAATCCCTACAACCCTTATGTGATAAGTTTTGGCCAAAGACCTTAAATATATACTTATACCATTTTCAAAGTGGAGTCGTCGAGTAAATTATTATCGAGTAAACCTTTTCTTATGAATTATGAAATGTATTACGTTTATCATGATTGGAAATGTTTTGGTGAGAATATGAATATGGATATGATTATGATATGTTCATGGACCCAGGGACTTAGTACATGTGGCTAACCGGGGAGGCATGGGCCGACGGTGATCCCATGTACTAGTTCTACTATGTTTTACGGTGGTACCGACCCTCGCTAGGAGGTTTAGCGGGGGAATGGGAGCTGAGTGCCCTTGGGGGAGTCATGAAACCCCATTGGCCTATGTATGGACCGGTGGTCGGGTCTTGCTAACTCGTCCACCACCCGGAGGAAGAAGGTTGGAACTTATTTTATAATTATGATTATGATACGATTGATATGCACCGTGCGGGAAGGTCGGGACACGGATTGCCGAAACGAATATGTCTTATGATATGATATATGATCTGTGTGTATCATGATAATAGCATGATCACCTATTTAAAGTATTAATAACATTTGTCGTACACGGTCGGAGTTTGGTTGGAGATAATGCACGCTCACTCGCTGAGCCTTAATGTTTATGTATGATTTATGAACTTAATGAATTTAATATGATTAGTCGTAAAGTCCGAGCATCGCTTCGTTATTTTCTTGTCCTCTTGAGAACTAACTTTAAATAAAACTTTGCTCGGGGTTTATGACTTGCATGCGCATGTTTCTATAGTTATGTATCGCTCCTGCTCACTCAGTCTTCTAGAGACTGACCCCTCTTTCCCTCCTTTCCAGTTTCTTGTGCAGGTGTTGGTTACTAGGCGAAATTATAATTGTCGAGTCATTGTTCCAGTCTTACTCTCTTGCACTCACTGCATACTACATTGTTTCTAAATATTGTATTAACCTATTATTGTTGGCCGGTGTGCCATTTATTGAATTGATATTGATTCGGGACAGGCTAGGACAGGTGTATTGATTAGTCGAACCCGTATTTATATTCTTGTTGGATTTCATTTATTTCTTTGATATTATATGAATGATTTCCTTGCTTCCGCATTTTGGTTTTTGTTGATTGTTCCGGGGTTAGCTTCCGCCTAGTCAGGACTGTTCTTTTGTTTGTCACCCGTTCCTTGTGAGTCCGATTCATGTATGGACTGCCTATTTCATATGTGGATTAGACTCATAGTGCGGGGGATGTGGTGCCTATCGTCCTGGGTGCTACAAGTATAATAGCAATACTGGCCAAAACACGATCGGTGCAATACGTAGAATATGGTTCAATTTCAATTATTTGAGGTTTTAAGAAATATTTATAGATATATACGCATTTTTTGGTCGAAATTCCACATAAAGGTTTTAAGGGTTCTAGGTAACTAGTTATTAAACCTCATCTTGTCAAGACAAAATAGGAAAAGAACACGGACTACGGTGCCTACTCCTCGTCACCCGGAAGCTGGTCTGTCCCAGAAAGACAAATGTACGTGAGACACAACTCTCATAAACCAATTAAGATGAACTGCGTAATCATGAAATGATATGACGTGAATTGATAATTATAGAATGTCATGGACATATTCATGCGTGAAATTAACATATATTGATCATATAAAGGCTTTAGAAAATAGTTGGATTACATAAGGTTGAGCAAAAAAATCATAGAACTCCCTAGACAATGGGAACGACCGTTCTAGAAATGTGAACAAACTGGGAACGGTCATTCCTAGCTCCCCAAAATGATCCCGTGCGTCTGTATAAAAATGACACTGTTCACGCTTTAGAACGACCGTTCTGGTCCTAGGCCAAAATTAGGAACAACTGTTCTAGCCTTCACGCCAGAACACTTTGAAACTTGAGAATGGCCGTTTGGAAAAATAAGTGAAAATGGCAAGGGCCGTTCCCATTCTGCAGAAGGCACAAAAACAGGGCAGAAGTAGGGGATTACTTCGGACCAAACTCAAACATACTAAAACAACATCAATTCAACTCCCAAATGCATTAAAACATGAAAGAACCACACTTAGGCACTTAAAGCACAATAAAAACCATCATCAACACTCATACCAAGCTTTGATCATCAAAATTTCCAATATCAAACCCATATATCAACTTATCATCCAACTTCCATAAAGTTCAAATACATGCACGAAATTCAAGTTAAAAGCATATAATCAAGCTTCTAACAACTAATACACAAGTTATAAATCATAAACCCTAGCTTCCAAAATCATAAACCCTAGCTTCCAGCAAGCTTCAAAAATCATAAACCCTAGCTTCCATCAATAATTCAAGAAATCACACAAAACTCATATATACCTCAAAAGAAAAGTCGAAGGAAAGAAATAAAGTTATGAGAGGTAGATGGAGCTCCAAAAATCGTTAACTATCGGAATTTTGTTGAGCGTAAAATTTGCAAGGATTTAAGCATTAATTAGAATATATTTTTGTACCGTTTGATGCGTTTATGTGTTTATTTTGCTCTATTTAGGTGTTGTAGAAGTTGGAGTTAAGAAGGCGAATTCACGTATTTTTGGAGGAATTAGGAGTAACCCCCCGTTACTCCTTGGGAGAATAATATTGTTAGCCCTCGTTAACACACTCAGGAGTGTCAATTTTAGCAAAGTAGGGGAGTAACACCCGTTACCCCTGGGCAGAAGGAAAGTGGTAACGCCCGTTACCACTTATAAAAGCAAAATCACGACTTAGGCATGTAACGGGCGTTAATGAGTTTTGTACTAGAGATGGTAACGCCCGTTACCAGAGTCGGCGAGAGAAGTTTTTGAGCAGCTATTTAAGTTCGTTTATAAGTCTTTTTGAGGGGCTTCTTCTCCCGTTCGTGACCTAGCTTGGAGAGGGGGACATAGAGCCATTGAAGAGTTGTTCAGAGAATTTCGAGAAGACGAAAGGATCAAATTCTTCAAACAATTTCGCTTTTTCCGATTTTATTTATTGCTTTAATTATCAAACTAATTTCCTTAAGTTTTGTTTTAATTAGTTTCATATCTTAGATTCGTTTTTGAGATTTTATGAATGTTTAGGGTTTCATTTTTGATACTTTGTTCTGATTTGATGAGCATGAATTTCTTTAATACGATTTACTTTATTTTTATGAGTTTTAAGTTAATTATGAGTATCTAAACCCCTAGGGCTAGGGAAGTGATGATGAATGCATGATAAGTGTTTGATATAATGCTTGAATGGCTTGTGTTAATTCTTAGTTTTGAAAACGGATTTGAATTGAATTGCAATGGTCTGGCCAACCTTAGCATGATCTAAGATTGCCCTATTATCGAAAGATTAATGGTAACTGAGATGATTCCATGCCGAGCCGCTAGAACTAGATTTGCACTAGTCTTGATCTTTTTGGTTTAATTAATTATTGATGATATGGAGAGCAATATTGAGCTTAATTGAGCACTTGGTTATACCTTGAGAGAGGATAATACAAACATAAGTGACTAGGTTGTAGAATTACGCTTGTCAAACGAGTATTATATTAAATCTTGAATGTATGAATTATTACTCCCCAGCCTATTTAGTTTACTGAATTTAATCCACGTGTGTTAGTAGTTACTTGTGTTTTATTCTAGTAAATTAGTGTAATTTTGTTTTAGTAGAGCAATAAACAACTTGAATTCGTTTGTTCTTTAGATTAGAAAGAGATATCGAGTGGTGATTGATTTCCCTTCCCTGTGGGTACGATCTTGTTGTGTGACGCGTATATCTTAAGTGTACACTTGCACGATTGGTTAACTTAAAATCACAACAAATTTCAAGCTTGAAGTTGATGAACATCACTCCTCCTTCTTCTTTGGAATTGCACCGAGAGAGAGAAAGAGAGAGCAAGAAACAAAGTGTATGTATGTGTTGTGTATGAATGAATGTAAGTTCTTCACATATAAGAGATGAAATGCCACAATTTGCAATTAAGTTACCCAACTTTGTAAGTCCATGCAATTTGGTGCCAACTTATGAAAAGTGATCAATTAAGGTAATGAACCAAATAAGTCATTTTCGATAATTAATTCACGTGTCAATTAAATACGAATCATGCAATAATTCACAAGTTGATAATTTTCACATAATATCACATAACGTTAATGGTATAATTCAAATAATATCATGAAATGCACAACTTAAGAAATAAACGAATAGAATAAATCCTATCTCTCAAAAACTCACACGCATGGCGCACGTACTTGAATGGCCGGAAAACTGGGGCGTTACAACATGTCCCAACAGCCATAAAACAACAAGAACATATACATAAACACCATATATACACTTGAGCATCAAAAGAATCAAGAATCCAAGCTTCAATCCTTTCAAATTCATTCAAGAAACCCTTAAATATAAATGTGGTCACTCATGCTGAAACGTCATGAAAATCAAGTTAAGAATGATCAAAGCAACTCATAATCAACTCATTTACTTCATATGAACTCATGGATTCCAAAAAAATCATATAACTCTAACAATTCTTAAAGTTTATCAAATCATATACATAGATATAGCTCACCTTGTGGGATGAAATAAAGGGGAAGGAGAAGGGAAAGTCTTGAACTTCAAATTCTTGATAAAATTAAGTGAAAAACCTTGGCTTATGCTTCCTTGGATCAATCGAATGAGAAGGAGAAGGAAAGGGAATGCTTGTGTCTTGTGTTGAAATGTGATGAAATGAAGATGAAGAGTGATATGTGTATGCATTTGATCGTGTAAATGCAAGAGAAACACAAGGGAAATTGTGTTCAAGTCCTTGAGGAATTTAAAGTTATGCAATCAAGTTCAGAATTCATAAATGTTACATTTAAGTCTTCACCAAATCTTCAATTAGGTCTAAGAGTTTCATAATGTGGCAATTAAGGTCAATTAGACATATAATTCTCAAAGTTATAAATAATTAGACACTTAATCATGCTCGAGAAATTAAATACACAACTCACGGAATTAAATTCACGAAAGTAGAAATTTAAATCACATAAATCGCAAGTATACGAATTAAAATAAGTTAAATTGCACAATTAAATAACGAAAAGGAATTAAAAAAACCATAAATCTCAAAACTCTCACGCGTGGCATGCGTACCTGCACGGTAGAGAAGTCAGGGTGTTACATACGGAACGACCTCGTCACCAACGGGATATTCCTCTGAACAAGACAAACATTAAAAGACATACTTATACTCAAAATGAACCATATATACGCTAGGCATATGCATATGGATGCAAGTGATGCGAATGAAATGCACCAAGGTCACACTTAACACATATGAGTTCATATCTTGCACATTTCACGTCAAATAAATTCATAAATTTCATACAATGAACATAACATATCATTTAACATGTTAACAATGCATAAATGTCATAAAGGAGGAAAGGACATATCATATGAGGCCAATACACCAAATCACGAAGCATGCATGCAAGCAAGGAAGCATTTAAGTTATTTCAATTCATATCAAGTCATAACTCATATAAAATCAATGAAGTCATGTAATAAATGCACAACAAATCATATAACATATCATACAACGAGTTAGAAATGCATAAGAGGTGAAAATAAGGTAAGCAGATCAAGCAAAGCACGAACGAAGCAAGAAAAACTACACAACCACAAAGCAGTCTCGAAACTGCCCCAAAAATAGAGGAATAACGGGGAGGGAAGGCAAGGCAACAAACCAGCAACTAAGCAACAACAAAACACATAAAAACCAACACATTCTAAGCATCAATATGCAACAAGAATGCAAGAACGAAGCAAGGAAGCAAGGTCTACAAGTTTTCAACTTAAATATCAAGAAACATGGAGTTCATCAATGATGGTTCAACACTCATGCAAGGACCATGAAATTCAAGCCTATGGATGCAACAAGGAAGTTATGTAGATCATAAAACAAGCTTCAAACAAATAAATAAGGTAAAGATTAGCATATACTCATCAAATTCACATAAACTATTACTATTCATCTTCATGTTCATAGCATGCCCAAATCTTAATGAAAACTTGCAAATCATGGCTTAAAAGAACCACAAGAGGGTAGAGAACAAGAATATATGCTTACCTCTTGAATTGGAGAAGGATCGAAGGAGATACGAGCTCAAAGTCTCCAAGGGTGAATAGTGACGGGTGGGTTCTTCTCTCTTCCTTCTTTTCAGCTGATTTCCCTTCTCTTTGTTGCATGGTTTGAAAATGAGAGGTAAGATAGAGATATATGGTTAATTTGGGGTTAAGTGGGCCCAACAATGAGGTGATTTAGTTAAGAAATGAATAAGTTATGGTCAAAACCATAAAAGGTGATCGTCATGCGCGCGAGGCTCGGTTCGGGTAAATTTCGGAGGTCTAAACGGGCTTAGAAAAATACAAGGCTTGATCAATGATATTGGATATCAGTTTTGCGATTCCCTTGCACAAAGGTTGTTTGTCTCAAAGGAATGTACCTTTCTTAAGGAATCGTTCCTATAGAAGAAGAAAGGCAAGCAAGCAGACCTCAAAGAAATTTGAGAAAAAATATTCATGCCACATATAGAAGAAACGAGCCCATCTGATAAAACTTAGCCAAATTTTAGAGTATGTACACGTGTGAAACCCTTCTCTTAAGATGCGTTTAGAACGCGTTCCTAGATAGCCAAGGAATTACTTGAAGAGGAGACACTGTCAGATTTGGAATCTGAGTAGTGTAAGCAAGCCTTGAAATCCAATATGGATTCCATATACTCAAACCAAGTTTTGACCTTGGTTGATCCACCTGATAGGATCAAGCTCGTGGAGCTTCGAGTAAATGGAAAGCATTACAACCTTCTTGACGATTGAAATGCAAAAGTCCATTTGGATTATGTTTACCACATCCTCATATTCTGACTATGAGATATGATAAATGAATATGAGAACTATCTTGTTCAATATGAGATTGAAAGAGACTGAAATAAGGTATTTCTATAAATCTCATATTCAGTGGGAGTATGCATAAGGTATGCAAATCCCTAAAGTCAATCTGTGGATTGATAAAGGCTTCTAGGAGTTAGACAATTCGATTCCACAGTCAAATCGTTTGACACAGATAGAAGTCGAATAAGTCTCAAAGTGTACATAGGAAAGTTAGTGATGTAAGAGTCAATTTTTGGTTCTTTAGAAAACGACATCCTTCTCATTAGGAATGTCAAGGACGACGTGAAAGTTACCAATTCTTGTTTAAGAAACAATTTGACATGAAAGATCTTAGTGATTATCCTATATTCTCGATATTCAGATCTATAGAAGATAGATCTAAGAGAATAAAAGGATTATCAAAAAATGAGTACATAACCACGGTACTAAAAGCAGTTTAGTATGGACAATGGAACATCTCTTTTGAAGAGTATGTGTCCTAAGATAACTTTGAGAAAGTTAGAATGTCCAAAATCCCTTTAAGTGAAAGGGTGCATAATGTATGAAAAGTTACGTACTAAATTAGATATGGCGCAACACTAAGCGTAGTAGGCCGAATCTAATATGACCTCAGAGAAGGTCATTAGATCTCTATAAAGGATGTCCTCAGAGTACTTGAGAAGAAATGAGGATATGTATTAGTTTACAGAGCCCAACAGATCTTATTATTAGAAGGATATTTGATGTAACCGTTCATCAAACATAGATGATTATGAAATCATTGAAAGGATACAACTTCTACCAGAATGGTAATGCAATGTGTTGGAAAGGGGTTCCAAGGACGGACATTGCAAAACTCAACTATCGTAGTTGAGAACTTAGTCGTATTATATAACACTAAGTTAAGTGTTTGGGTAAGAAACTCCATCTAACTTGTTAGATGAAGTTCCTAGCATGAAAACAACTCCTTGATCATATTGTATGATAAAAAGGATGGTTGCTCAAGTAAGAGAACCAAGACCTCACCAAGAGACTGAACACGTGATTACGAATCACTTTATAAGGAAAAGGTGTTTCCTAAGAGATGTGTAAACAAGAGGGTCACATCAGCAGAGAATATAGCAGATCCACTTTGGAAACGCCCAAAGTCAATAGGCTCTCAAAGTGCATCTTGAGAAGATGGGACTTAGAGTACCTAAATGGCTTTTACGGGCAAGTGGGAGATTGTTAGGAATAGTGCCCTAGAAACCGATTCGACGTAATCTGCTTTGGGACTTTTCTTGTATCACAGACAATCTTTGAATAATATACGATTGATCATAGGCAAACACTTCTTTATATGCCAATACGTGTTTTGAGTGTTTCCATTATGTGTGCATGTATGAGAACTCCCCTAATCCTGATGACTTTAGGACTCTACCATTTAGGTGAAATGGTTCATGAAACGAGCCCTATATCACATAAGTCATGATTAGTAAAATACTCCAAGCCGATGAGTCCTACAGACAGTGGGAGTGTCAACCTGACTCCTCTAAGGCTTGCTTGTGGGATCACGCCCTTAAGAAGGACCACCTTGTTTCATGGAGGTGCAAAGTGTATAGTTGATACGTGCGTGATACATGAGGGTGCTTACTTTAATAAGTAAGTTCACTGAGGTGCCCCGTGTGAGAAGATTCCTAAATGGGAAAGGAAGTTTCTATTTCAGGAAATGGAAACTTCCAGATTAGGAAATATCTCACGAGTCATTGATGTGATTAATTGATCCTTAGACTTGAGGTTCCATGTTACTTTATGAGTTAACTCTGTAGTCTTTGGTATAAGCTTTAAAGGCTGTCGCCTTAGACAACTGATTCAAGGCTTATGCTGGGGCTGCACAAGTGACTCATGAAAGTGAATGAGAATCAAGAAAGGACCTACACTTGCATATGCAAGGTGATCTCTTATTGTGTAAGTCATTCATATGCCATATGGAGTCCTTGGCCAAGGCAGTAGATCAAGACATCAAGAAAAGGGTTTCTTGGATTGAGATCAAATGGATATGAAATGCACTTAGCTTTAAGACCGGATTATTAGGGTTCTGATTATTCCCTTGCCCTAGATCTTGGTTGAGAGATAGTAAGTAGGAGGATTGTATCTCACATGAATCAATGACTTAAAGGTTCTGTCGAATCCGAACATTCCAATTCAGCTAGGGGTTAAACACCTGTTGCTAGACTATGGTCGTTTAATCTGTGGACTGATTAATTAATTAGTGAATTAATTAATTAGGGTCACTGCTAATTGAATTGAGAACCTAGAGGGTCACACACAACAACTTGGTTACATGAGTTGAGGCTTAAAAATGATTAAACGAGTTAATCGGGCCAAGAGGGTTCCACACGTGTGAAATCACACGTGTGGCTCACGTGAGTGACACGTGTCACTGTGACACGTGTCACACACGTGTGAATATATATATATATATTGTATATATATGTATTAAATAATTAAATGTGTTAATTATTTAATAGACTTTGGTTTAATTTTGAATTAAAAAGAAAGTCTTATTTTGGAGAAAATAATCTAGTTAATTAATTACGAATTAATTAATTGGATAAAAATAAGTTATTTATTTTATAATAAATAAAGTATAAAATTATCCAAAAAATAGTTTGGATATTTTTAGCTCTCTTGAAAGTTGATTTGAATTAGAATTCAAAGTCAAAGTCAAAATTACTTGATGATCAAGTAAAAGAGAGAGAGACCAAAAATCCTAGCCCATTAAGGACTAGGAATTTTGTCCCTCCCCTTTCTTATATATAGGGGAGCTCATGCTCCCCTTTAGAGCGAATGGAATTCTTTTGGTTCATGTGTTGAACACCATCCTTTCTCCAAGATAAACGAAACCCTAGGTTAAGCCTAAACACTAACTAGAGAACTAACATCCTTACTAGTTAGATTGTAGCCAAGTTGGTGGACTATCTCTAGAGAGCTTCAAGTTAGAAGTTTTGAATATTCGAGCTTTACCAAAAGTGGGGATTAAGCAAAACGATCAGAAGGGATGATGAAACGATTCTGAACCCGACGTGAAGCGAATGAAAAAATCGAACCAAAGAAGATGGCGAAAACCGATCGTCCATATCCTGAAGGATGAATTTTTTCACGAGGGTTTTGTGACTGGCAGTTTTCTACTTTCGCAAAACTGGTTTCGAAAGGAGTTTCAATCCTGGTTTTCTCGTTTCATGTTTCTTTCTTTATGTTATATTGTTAAGAACATCTCTAACATGAATTGAATCTAGGTTGGTGTGGATTGCTATCCCGACAATGGATTCTGAAGTAGAAAGAGACTTTCGAGGGATGGGTTGTCAAGCCGCGAGAAGAGCGTTCTTGGGTGGCTTGAAACGCTTCAAGAAAGAATAAAAGAAAAGTAAGTTTTCTATCTTTACGAATTTGGATACACGATTGCAAGTTCAAGATCCTTTTGTTGGAAAAAATTTTAAATTCCGCTGCTTTCTGATTCGTGTTTTCCTACAGGATGAATTGTGAGGGTTTGGGGAAATTGATGTATTCTAGCTTGCTTCCTTGAGTAATCTTTTAATATGAAGTATGTATATTGCTCCTAAGATGTCATTTATGATATATATGAACTTGATTTGAGTGTTAATTGAAGAATCATGACTTAACCATTTATGAAATTTGGAGGTTTTGCATGAACTTGTTCCTTCTTCTTTCCTAGCATGAGTTGTTACAACTTTGGACCATTCATTGGCTTGAAATACATGAATTCTTGCTACCTTAACTTACGTATGTGTGTTAATTTGATGTTTATATGGTCTAGCATGAGTTTTTCCCTGCTTGTTGTGTATTTTTCGCCACTGACCTAAAACCGTGAGGGTGGATTTTTCCTTTTGGAAAAATCCACAAGGGTGGATTTGAGGCAGAAACTTTGGATCCTCTCCTATTTTCTGACTGAGATTTTTTTTCCTGTTTACCCTCATACGAACTCGGATTGACCTGATTTTTAAACCCACGGAAATCGCTTGAAGTCTAGAACATCCTCCAATTCGAATCAACTTGATATCTTTCTTCAATTGTGAGTTATGATTGTTTGAAAATTGTGTCGCCACTTCGCCAGACTTCTGCATTGGCCCAAACTTCAAACCTATGCCATTTTCACCTCGCTTTGAATCATGATTCATGCCACATATCCTTGAAAACATCTATGTGTCGAGTTTCACCTCCAACAAGTAAAACTTAATTCCAATTTCTCAAACTCAAGATATACCCATTTTTCTACAGCTTGTGCATTTCTGAAAATTGTCAACTTTTCCTAACTTTTGCTAAACTTTGCCAAAACTCGTTCTATCGCCTTTCTTGCACTTCCTCGACCCCTTATGTGACTTATATGCATTATATACATGCCAAATTGATCCTTATGCATTGTTAACATGTATTGTAATATATTATGAATTGAATGATTAAAACATGTATGTGTCTAAGTGGCTTTATTGGTGTGTATGAACATGAATCACATCAACTCTTGACATCTTATGATCTATTATATATTGAAACATGACATAACATTTCACGAACACCTCATGTTAATGTCGTGCGTCCTAATTGGTTTCATATTGAGTCGTTTCTCACGAGTACACATTATGTCTTTCTCTTGTACAGTTCATCTCCAGGGTGGAGATATCGTGATCGATAGGCTCACGGCCTAGCTTGTATCCTTGTATCGTCATCTTCCAGGTGAGGGTGTTTTTGTTTTAGCTATGTAACAAACCCTACAACCCTTATGTGAAAAGCTTTGGCCAAAACCTTATGTTTATATATATATGTTACTTTTAAAGTGGAGTCATCGAGTAAATATTGATCGAGTAAATCCTTTTCAAATGAATTATGAAATATGTTATGTTTCTTATGAATTGATATGTTTTGGTGAGAAATGTATGAATGAATGCACAATGGGGCCCAGGGACTTGGTGTTAGAGGCTATCCGGGGAGGCATGGGCCGACGGTGATCCCTTTCACTAGTTCCAATTATATTAACGGCGGAACCGGACCTCGTTAGGAGTTAGCGAGGAATGGACGCTGAGTGCCACTAGGGGAGTCATGAAACCCTTTTGGTCCATGCTTGGATGGTTCGGGCCGATCACCCGGCCATCACCCGGAGGAAGAAGGTTGGAACTTATTTTATGATTATGATTATGTTATGATTGTTATGCACCTTGCGGGAAGGCCGAGACACGGATTGCCCAAACGACTTTGTCTTATGTTATGTTATATGACTTGTGTGTATTATATATATTGCATGATCACGTATTCAATGTATTAATGATATTTGTCGTACACGGTCAGAGTTTGGTTGGAGATTATGCACGCTCACTCGTCGAGCCATTATGTTTATGTATGAATTATGAACTTAATGAATTTAATATGAATTAGTTGTAAAACCCGAGCATTGCTTAGTCCTTTTATTGCCCTCGTGGGAACTAACTTTAAATAAAACTTTGCTCGGGATTTATGACCTGTATGTGCATGTTTTTATATATATGTATAGCTCCTGCTCACTCAGTCTTCTAGAGACTGACACCTCTTTCCCACTTCTCAGTTCTTGTAGGTTTTGTCTAGGCAGGAGTCGAGTCATTGCATTCTTGATCGAGTCACACTTGTACACTCGAGTCACATTTCATATTGATATGTTATAATTGTATCTCCCGACGTAATTGGGCCTGTGTGCCAACTATGATTCATTGTTGATTATTGATTCGGTACAGGTTGCATGTTTAGCTGAACCCGTTGTTAGGATGCATGATGGATTTAAATTATGTACTGGAATTGTTGGACTGGTAGTAATTGTTGAAAAGTATGAATTATATGTTATTGCTTCCGCATTGCACATTTGGTTTTCTTGAGTTATTTGGTATGGGGTTAGATTCCGCTTAGCAAGGATGTTTTTATTTTGTCTCCCGTTCGCTATGAGTCCGGTTCATGGTTGGACTATCCATTTCATGTGTGGACTAGACTCATAGTGCGGGGGATGTGGCGCCTATCATCCCGGGTGCTACACATGCTATCGGCCTCTACTACAGTCATGCCCAATAGCCACCGCCACTATCATACCACTGGTCTTCAGCACCGAGACTTAAAAAAAAAATACATTCTAAAGCCCCTCCCAGTTCCGACCACCGATCTAAGTCGAGAAGAAAAGAAAATAATAGATTTCTCCTTCCATCTACCGCCAACGCGACAACCACCATTGCTCACCACTGACGCAACCAATGCGTTGTGTTGTCGCTACTGCTTGAAGATATATAGATCTGGGAATTAAATTTCAAGGAATTTTCTTTTAATATTTCTTTCTTTTGATTTTCTATCAAACCTAGTCCGTTTCTCTGTTCTCCATTAGATCTACTCCACATCTCAACGAGTGATTTTTTATCGTTTTTTCTCTTCTCCATTCCCACAGGTCTCCTCAATATCTCTCTCTTTCCATTCTCTTACTATAGTTGGGTCCGATTTTTTTTTATCAAATTATCCAATTCCATACCTTTTGAATTTGGTTTAGGCGATTCAAATTTGATTTTCCAATTTTATAACAAGATTCTGATTTAGAATTTTCAAATCTGATTCAAATCCAATCCGTTGATAGCCCTATGTTCGGCTACAACTTAAAAGGCAAGATGTAGATATCACATACAAGTGGACGAATAAATCAGCGCGTAACACAAATTCTATGTTAATTAAATAATTGATCATGAAAGTCATTCAAAAATGAATTTTTTTATTTATTGATCAAATTTGTGGGTTATGGTCTCTATTTTTTTTTTTCTGATTCTTTCTACAAAATTTGGCGACCTTCGATAACTTTGGAGTTTCGATCTTCCTTTAAATTTGATTTGTTTGTTGAAAACATTAATTCGCGGATCTTTCGACATAATCACGAATTCAACGTCTTGACTTTGGTCAACGTCGAGGAACGACTATGAATGTAATGCCTGAGTCCTCAAACCATCACATTCCCCGCACTAGAGCCCGGTTCCTGCACAAAATAATAAAAAAATATGTATGCAAACCAAACAATAGCAAAGGGGTGATAAAAGAAAAGACAATCTTAGTTAGGTGGATTTAACCTTGTACAATGTAATCAGAGCATGCAGGACATAGTGCGGAAGCAACAACAACAATTATAACAACAATATCAATCATCAATCAGCATGCAACCTAACAATGGGTTCAAGTACCGCCCCGACTCTTCAGACGTAAAGGTACGACGTATATGTTTACCAATTTGCTCGAATTAATTATTTTTACGTGTTTTATATTTAATTTTATTATAAATTGTTATTAATTTAATTTATTATATTTTATTTTAATTTAATATTATTTTAAATATTTCGTATTTTAAGTACGTAGTTTAAATTATAGTTAATTTAATGATTAATATTAATTAAGTGGTTTATGTTAATTATATTGTTAACTAACTGTTATGCTAATTAATTATGCTTAACCATGTTAATTAATTTATTCAAATATATACATTGACTTGAATTTATGTAATTTTAGAATTTCAAATGTTAGTTATAACTTATAATGTGTGTAATTTTATGAATTTGTGCTTGGTCGTTTAAATTGTGCATCGCTCTTATATGAAATGATATGGAAATGCCGTGGAAGTGTAGTATGTCGTAAATATGTGTGTTATGAACATGCCTATTTACTCGGTTTATGTTTTCGAATTTAGTTGACGTGCTAACGAATTTAATTTGATTTGTGGAACCAAATCGGGGGCTAATGAGCAATTAGCGCACCCTTGGTTCCGTACGTGATTTCTTGAGCTCGGGAACTCGGATTCGAGTTCTGTCAACTTTGTTGAACTCGTATCAAAGATTCGAGTTTAATAAACTTAGCCTTATAATTTTCCGAAATCATTTGAACCTCCGAAATCCAACCGAAAAACGAAACGACATCAAAATGACCACCTTTCACTATATTGGCCATAACTTGATCAAAACTTAACCAAATTAACTATGGTTTGTGGCCTTTTAACCCTAGTTCAACCCTTTACCATTCCTTACCTGCCCCATCTCGATCTAACCCTCACACAAACCAGAAAGTTCAGCCAAAACTTTTGCATCCCAGTTCTTCCCGTAACTGTGCAATCCTTGGGATTTTGGAGCTCAAATCCCATCAACTTTCATCCAATCAAGAAGGTGAGTTAGGATTATGTTGTACATGCATCTCTGGTTATTCTTATCCTTTCATCTCTAATTTTGACTCAGATTTCATGAGGTTTTGAAGCATGAGAATGAGCAGTTAGGTTTTGAGTGTTTTGTTAATTTCTTGAATTCCTTTGATCCCTGATGTGTTTCGGTGATATATATATGATCCTTCTCCTTCATTTATGATTGGTTATACTTGTATTAATTGTTGGTTAAATGGTTGGTGAGTTATCATTAATGAATTGGGTATGTATTGCTTGAACTTAAAACTGGAATTTCTTCTTCCTTCACGTACCATTTTGCTGCCAGCTTTTGGGGTTTGTTTTGATGTTAATTGTTGTCTCTTTTTACCTCTTTTGCTGAAGGAAAATCGGTTGATTGATTGCGTTAAGCTTGCTCTGTTCTTTTTCAGTCTTCCCCTGTTTTTCTCTCGTACGCACTGCCGCCTGTTTCTTGTGTTTTGCTGCATGTTTTGAGGTTAATTCCAGGTTTGATGGTTGTGCATTTGAAGCCTCTTCTTACCTTGAGTGTTGGCTTGAATTGATTGTAAATTGTGTGCATGGTTTGGCCTGCTCTTGTCCCTTGTTTTCCTCCCCTATTTTTCGTTCTTGGTTGCTGCGTCTGTTGCTGCTTCTGTAACACTCTCCCTGGGCTGGGAGAGTTTCCTCTTGGAGAGTACCCGTCCGGGTACCCCTATTACAGAAACATTTTGTCCTCCCTACCCGGCTGGGGAGTTTGGAGAAGGATTGGCTACCCGGGCGGGTAACCACTGTGGGATTTTTCTGTACTCCTTCTTCTTCTTTTTCTGCTGCGTGCTGTGCCTTCCTTCTTCTTTTTCCTTTCTTTCTTCTTCTTTTCTTTACTTCCAGATGTTGCTATGTGTGTGTGTGTGCTTAGTTAAGAGTGTTGTTGTTGCTGTTCTTCCTTGGTTCAGCGGGGGTGTGTGTTTGTTTTTCAATCATGTAAAACTGCTGCTGTTGTTGTTCTTTAAATGTGCAGAAAGTATGTGCGTGAGGATTATATGCTTTATGGGCAGTCATGGTTGTTGTTTGGTGGAGTTTCATACATGGCTGTTGTTTTGTATGAGGTTGCATGCATGAAAATCGAGGGTGCATGGTTCTTAATTTAAATTACATGCATGGTATAAATTTATATTTAATATGTAAGTATGCATGCATGTAAACTTTACTATATATATATATATATATGTGAAATAAGTGCATGCATGTAAGTACGTGTGTATATATATATATATATATATATATATATATATATATATATATATTTTATATTTATGTATTTACATATTAAATATTATGTGATTAATTTTAATTATAGGATTTAATTGATTTCAATTTCGCGTATTTAATTTACCGATTATTGATTGAACGTTTTATTTATTCTATTTCTAATTGTAAACATGAATATTACGTATTTTGCTTATTAAATGAATTTTAAATTAAATTGATATGAATTATGAATTTATGAATTTGATTGAAATGAATGAACGAATGGATTGATTATATGTCTTAAATTCTTTAATACTGCACATGAACATTTTCATGATAAAATATGACCTTTTATGCATTCATGTCATATTCACCTCATTGCCAAGCGTCATATATGGTCATTTTGAGTCTCATACCTTTCTTTTGCACAGATTCGGGTTTGGTCGGAGACGAGGGCGAGCATTGAGACGCTTGTGCCTTTCTTTTGCTTGAAAAAGGTGGGTTTTTCTTCTAATAGTTACGACAACCCTATATATTCCTTATGTACAAAATTTAAGCTAAATTAGTATATTATATAAAATCGAGTCATTTCGGGTAAATGATTTCAAACGTATGACCCTTTTAATTATGAAACCCTACCTTATGTTTTTGGCGAGACATGATTATGATTGCACGGGCCCCGGGACTTAGTATATGTGGCTAACCGAGGAAGCAAGGGCTGACGGGGATCCCATATACTAGTCCCAACCAAACTACGGTGATACCGGCCCTCGCTAGGAGGTTTAGCGAGGAATGGGAGCTGAGTGCCCTTGGGGGATTCATGTACCCCCATTGGCCTATGTATGAACCGGTGGCCGGGTCTTGCAAGCCCGTCCACCACCCGGAGGAAGAAGGTGTATATGAATGATTATGATCATGATATGTATGAGCACAAAAGATATATATATGATAATGAATGAATGAATAATTGATTATAAATACACAAGGTGTTGGTTGGAGATAGTGCACGCCCCCTCGCCAGGGCCATGAATAACTTAATGATTAATATGATAGTAGTAATCCCGATGATGCCTTCATTTGTTTTACACACTTGGGAAAATCACTTTAAAACCTCATTCGGGATTATTACTTGTATGTATGTGTTTAATTTCTGCAATATTATACCTTATGCCCCGTTTTATACCCACCAGTCTTCTTTAGACTGAGCCCGGTTTGTTTTCAGTTGTTTTGTGCAGGTATAGGAGTGCTAGGCGGGAATAAAAGTCGTCTAGGTCTTGGATTTATGTTTAGCACTTCTTTTCAGCATTTCATACCCTTATACTCTTATTTCTATTTTGTATATGATTTTAGAATGGAGCGTTCTGATTCTGTAGGCCGTGCGGGCCGTGAATACCTGAATAATTTTGTATATCTATTTAGAGCTCGGTAGCTCATTGTACATAATATATGTTGATCTTGCTTCCGCGTTTCATTATAACTGTGATTTATATTGTCTTGAGTTGAATGGTTTAAGGGTTAGTCCCGCCTAGCATAGCGTGTGTGTTGTGTCCCCATTCGCCATGGATTTGGCACGTGTATGGACTTCCATTTCATATGCGGGTTGGGTCTCGGTGCGGGGGATGTGGTACCTTACGCTCGGGTGCTATCCATCCTTATGTGGTATCAGAGCTTAGGGTTGTGAAACCCGGGCTCTCGTGTCGTGTTGAGTCAGTTAAGTCGTTCGGCTTTAGGAACAACTTGTCAATGTGTTGCATATGCATTGTTTACGTGTTTGTGTGCTTTAAATTTCGAATTTTGATTGAATTAATTGCACTTGCATGCATGGACTAAAAATAGCATGCATTTCAGTGTTTTTCAGACAGGATGCCTCCACGTAGACACCGTGAGAGATCTCCAGGGCATCGCCGTCATCATGACCGATCCCCTACGCCTCCACCACAACCACAAGCACCACCAATGGACATGGGAAATTTTATGTAAGCAGTTTTTAAATATGTTGAGCATCGGAGGGCTCAGGCTCTCCCACCACAACAAGCAGAACAACCGGCTCCTCCACCAAACCATAATAATTATAGAGATCCTCATGGGGTGTTTCTAAGCTACAATCCCCCTCGGTTTTCCGGTTCTATTGATGATGCGGTTTCGGAGGGTTGGTTGATTCGATTGGAGAGGATATTTGGAGTCCGACAGTTCACTACGCAAGAGAGGGCTCAATTTGCCATATTCTAACTAGATGGCGATGCGTATGAGTGGTGGGAAAGAAAAAGGTAGGAACTCGAAGTGGATGGAGAGGAAGTTACTTGGGAGGTCTTCAAGAGAGAATTTCGAGAGTGTTTTGTACCGGAGGTGGTAAGAGAAAAGAAGGAGCAGGAGTTCATGGATTTAAAGCAGGGTGCGCGTATGGTGACTCAATATCTCGCAGTATTTAACAGGCTTGGAAAATATGCCCCTCATGTCACCCGGGATGAGAAGAGAAAATCAAGAAAATTTATTGCGGGATTGAGACAAGATTTGAGACATGGCCAGGCGGGTCATGTGACACCCCGACTCCGCGACCGTACAGGTATGACGTATGTGCGCAATTTAATTTATTTTAATTTCATTTTTAATTGTTGCATTTAATTGATTTATATTTTATTAATTGAAATTTTTATATGAATTATTTGAATTTATATGAAATATTTGAATTATATGTCGAAATTTGCCTCAAGTGATTCATGATATGAATTTTATGAATTTATGATATGTGAATTTAATTCCCGAACAAGCTAATTTCGTAAATTATGTGATTTATATGAATTAAGGACTTAATTGTGCAATTTTAATTATTTTTGGACTTAATCGAAAAGTTGATTTGGACTTATTTGATACTTTTTCATAGTTTTGGACTTAATTGCAAAATGGCCTTTTATTTAAAATTTTATTTGTTTAATTCGTATAAATTAATAATTTATTTTATTTTATTTGTTTTATTTGAATTTATTTATTGAATTGATATGCCTATTTGATGAAATGAGATGCGTTTGTGTTCGAATTGAGATCGAAATTTCGTGCCGATTTAATATGTTGGAGTTTTATGAGTCGTGTACTTGAATACGTGCTCGTTATGTGTTTTCGGGTTATTTGTTGGGTTTTTAGGACTTTTTTTTTGGGGTAACCTAAAGGAGGTTAACATGTACTTAGGGCACCTTGGGTTCCGGGTAGTGTAACTTGAGCTCAGGAATTCGGATTCGAATTCCGTCACCTCCGCTGAACTCGTTTCGACGATTCGAGTGCAATGGATCAGGCCTTGTAAATTTTTGACCTCATTTGATACCCCGAAGTCAGCCCGTAACTGTGTGTCGCGCTCATATGACCACCTTTCACCATTTTGCACATAAGTCCCTCAATTCTTGGCCAATTGCCCTCAAACCTGGACCCACTTCGCACCAAGTCAGTCCTTTATCACTTTTTTCTGCCTTAATAACGTTCCATACACAAGAGAAAAGAGGGAAAAATCAGTTTTTGAGCAGCAGCTGTCCCAAACCCGTAACTGTTCACCCAAGGGAGATTTTGAGCTCCAATCTCCATTTTCTTCCATCTTCTTCAAAGGGTAAGCTTGTATTTGATATGTACATGATTAAGTGGTCATTTTAATCTAAGAAATTCTTATTTTCATCCATGTTTGATATAGTTTTGATTCAAGACATGAATAGTTAGGTTTTATTGCCATTTTTGAATTCCATCTCATTCCTTGGCGTTTTGCTTGAATTGGAGCTGGATTATTGATCATTTGTGCTTCATTTATTGTTGATTATATCTGACTTGGGTGGTAGTTGTGATTTGGGTGAGATACCTTTAATATACTTGAGTTTTTGTTGAGTTATAAGCATGAGTTGGTGCCATTTCCTTTCCTCAAATGTTGCTGTTCGTTTTCAGCTGGTATGATGATGTTTTTGTGCTGATATGCTGCCATATTTGCTGCCTTTTCATGCCTTGTTGTTGTGGTTGAGATCTGGTATGAGAAGCAGGGCATAACAGGGCTGAAATTACCTCTTTTCTGCGTCTGAACTGTCTCCCCTGGGCGGGGAGGTGACTCTGCAACCGAAGTCTTTTAAATTGTTTCCCAGCTTTGCATGAATTATAATAACTGGTTGTTGCATGCTGTACGTGACCTTAATACTTGGATTTTTGCATGTTGCATGGTTTGCTAATTGATTTGTGCATGGGCTTTAACATTAATTGGTTCTTTTAGCTGCTATTACGTGTATATAATATTTTATCTAACCTATATTATATGTTATACGTATATACGTAATAGATGATTTATATATATAAATATATATACTATGTTATATGTTATATGAATATATGTAATATATGATATATATATATATATATGTACGAATATATATATATTATATTATATGTTTAATTAAATGAATTTAAATGATTTAATTTGAGGTTTTAAATTAAATATGGCTCTATGAATTCTTATGTATGAAATGTGATTTTTTATGATTTAAATTATTTGTTATATTTTATGAATTTATTTGATACGGTTCGTACGTGGTTTGAATTTAAATGACCTAAATGATTCATTTTTACATTTCATATGCATTCATTTCATACATATGCATTTCCGAGCGTCTATGAGGTACATATTTGAGTCTAAGTCTCGGGTCTTGCGTTCTTTTGTTTCAGAGCCTCTTCAGGAAGTTAAAGAGCCCGAGGTTTAGGTCCGGTTGCTTCTTTTGTCCGATTTTCACTCCGCTTCCACTTCAAGGTGAGGGTTAGGATCTTTTCTTTTAGATAAGTGACCTATGGCCTTTATGTTATTGATTTCCTATCCCGCATGTGGCTATATATGTATTATATGGTTAAATACGAATGCTTATGATACGTTTATGATTTTATGAATCCCCTTTTTCGAATTTATGAAAACGGTATAAGTATGGGCATATATGAGCTTATGATTTTGAATCCTTTGTACGTTTCCTTTATGATTCAGCGAGTTGTGCCCTGAAAGATGGGTTATTGGCATGTTTCTTATGAATCCGGGCCCAGGGATTGTGGGTAAGGACCCCCGGTACGGCAAGGGCCGTCGGGTTAAGCCTGTGGACATCCCATTTGAGATGGTGGCGTGCGACTCTTGGAGGTTGAGAAGGCGCTATTACCTTGAGCCCTCGGTGAATAACCGGGGAAGGCATATCGTGGGTTAGCTACCCCGTTTGTATATAGAATCCATATGGGTGGAGAAGGTTTGATTCCCGATCACCAAGGCGTTGAGGAGTTATGAATTTATGAATTCTTATGTATTTATGATTTGTATGAGGAGTTGAGGAGGTCCGTACTCGCCGGACGTTTATGTTTCTTTTATGCTTTGGTGGTTGTGAAACGAGTTAGGATTTCCTTGGTATTATATGTATGTTTTAAAAATAATTTGGTATGAAAAACCCCAACTCGGTTCATGATCGACCCCTTTTGATTATATGCTATGCTCTATACGTATTTATGGTGTGGGTGTGCGTTAGCCCCCCCCCCCCCCCCCCTTCACTCAGTCGAGTTTTGACTGACCCCTTCCGTTTAACACTTTAGTTGTAGGTTTCTCGAGCTAAGCGGGGAAGTGCGTCGGTCGTGTCGTACTTTCGGGTTTAGGTCGAGTCGGCATATTTACCTGCTGCATTTTGATCACTTTTATGAATTGTATTTGAATTCTAATTATGTCTTATGGAGAATTATGAACTTTTGATGTATATACTTGACCTATTTTGGGCCATCAGGCCGTTGTATATGTTAGTATAGAGCTCTTTTTCGATCCTTTTGTTGTTGCTTCCGCATTCTTATCTGTTTGTTTTGCGCGCTCTGTTCGAGTTTTAGCCCCGCTTAGCCTAGTGTGTGAGTGTAGGTTCCTGTTCGCTTAAACTTGGGCTCATGTATGGAAATCCATTTCATATGTGGGTTCGGGTTTAAGTGCGGGGGATGTGGTGGCCCACCGTTCTGGGCGCTACATCTTAAAGTGGTATCAGAGCTCTCGGTTGCAAAATCGAAGCTCTAGGGTCGTGTTGGTTTGTCTAGGTCGTTCGGATTAGGCCAATGTGGTTACGTGCATCTATGTGCCTCATTTACTTGAATTTTTATGAATTGTGCACATGGTCATGTACTAACCGCACGCATGTATATTGGAATTCTTTGGATTTTGTAGGATGCCTCCGAGAAGAGATCATCACCGTGACAGGTCTCCGGGCCATAGACATCACCGGGATCGTTCCCCACAAGCCGAGAACAACATGGAACCTGAGGGATTCATGGCAAGATTATGTGCATATTTGGATACTCGGTATCGCCAGAATACACCTCCGGTTGTCAATCACGAAGGAGGGCAAGTCACTCACATTCTACGAGAGTTTAGGAATCAGAACCCCCCCAAGTTTGAAGGTGGGAATGATATTCAAGCCGAGGAGTGGCTAATCCAAATAGAGAGAATTTGGGAGTTGATACCGTGTGAAACCGTTGAGAAGGCAAGGTGCACCCTCACAATGGTGCAAGGTCAGGCTTACAGTTGGTGGACTAGCATCCGAGCCCGTTTGGATACCGCCGGTGATGAGATTAATTGGGAAACATTCACTTGAGAGTTTCGTAACAAGTACATTCCAATCGCTGCTAGGGACCGAAGACTCCAAGAGTTCATGGACTTGAAACAAAGTGAGAAGACGGTCACCGAATACATTGATGAGTTCGACCGTTTGTCAAGATATGCTCCCAACATTGCCAACGATGACCGCCACAAGGCTTTGAAGTTTCTTCGAGGTTTAAGAGAAGATATGAAGGATGCACTCGAAGCGGTTGATACCGACACTTGGGCGTTAGTCACCGAGAAGGCTTTGAAAGTGGAGGATCGAGTGGTTGCTAGGAGGAGGAGGACTTCTCAGGCTGTACAGGGTTCTAGCTCGGGAGGTCAGAACAAATATGGAAAGAGGACGGCTTACCAAGCTTTTACACCGGCAAAGCCTCAAAACAAGCAATTTAAGCCAACAGGACAAAAGGCTCAACCTCTAGCATTACCAGCACCACCTCAAGTCCAATGCAAATATTGCAAGGGTAATCATCTCGTTGAAAATTGCTTCAAACTTCACAAGAGGTGCTACGGTTGTGGCTCGCCGGATCACATGCTTAATCAATGCCCGAACAAAAGGCCAGGACAGGCAGCGGGGAACAATCAGAGGCCCGCAATTCAGGCTAGAGCTTATGCACTCGGGGCCGAGGAAGAGGAAGCTGCAGATCTTGATCCTAATGCCATGATTGAAGGTACCTTAAGCATTCATGGCACTACATTTCATGCATTGTTCGATCCCGGGGCATCTCATTCCTTTATTTCTCGGGATCTTGCTTCTTCGTTGTGCTTGCCTGTTACCCTCTGTGCGTATGACTACGTGGTTAGTTCTCCCCTCGGGGGTAGTTTGGTAACTTACAGGGTGTTTCGGGGTTATCGTGTGAGCTTTGAAGGCTAGGTTTTCTTTGCAGATTTGATTGAGATACCGATGCAGAGATATGATGTAATCCTCGGAATGGATTGGTTATTTGAACATGGGGCTAAGATGGATTGTCGGGAGAAGAAGGTTTCCTTTGGTTCAGTGGTGTTTAAGGGCGAGAAGGT
This sequence comes from Lantana camara, assembly GCA_037501455.1. NCBI lineage: Eukaryota > Viridiplantae > Streptophyta > Magnoliopsida > Lamiales > Verbenaceae > Lantana > Lantana camara. The sequence goes on from CM074856.1 coordinate 67,631,452, forward strand.
GAGGTCAAGCCCATTTATTTCTTTTGTTGATGTGAGTAAACTGGTCCGAGACGGTGCGATAGGTTTTGTGGCCTATCTTTTGAGCAAACCGAAGGATCAAGCCAAACTTGAGGAGACAGAGGTCGTGCGAGAGTACATCGATGTATTCCCTGAGACTTTGGGTTCTTTACCGCCTGATAGGGACATCGAGTTCATAATCAACCTTTGTCCCGGAGCAGAGCCTTTCTCGAAGACTCCCTACAGAATGGCTCCTGCAGAATTAAAGGAGTTAAAGACGCAGCTTGATGGGCTTCTAGCTTGCGGTTACATTCGTCCGAGCATTTCTCCGTGGGGTGCTCCCGTTTTATTTGTAAAGAAGAAGGATGGAACAACGAATGTGTATAGACTACCGCGAGTTGAATAGGATGACCGTGAAGAACAAATACCCTTTACCTCACATCGAGGAGTTTTTTAATATTCTGCAAGGCTCGAAAGTCTGCTCCAAGTTAGATTTGAGACAAGGTTATTATCAGCTGCGGATTAGGGAGGAAGATATTTCGAAGACTGGTTTTAACACAAGGTATGGGCACTTTGAATTCGTTGTCATGCCATTTGGATTAACTAACGCTCCAGCCGTATTTATGGATATGATGCACCGAGTGTTCATGCCTTTTCTCGACAAGTACGTGGTGATCTTTATAGACGACATTCTGGTGTATTCAAGGTCGGCTGAAGAGCATGCCCAACATCTACGGATCGTCTTGGAAACTTTGAGGGAACATAAGTTGTATGCAAAGTTTAGCAAGTGCGAATTCTGGATCGACCGAGTTATGTTTTTGGGACATATAATTTCAGGTGATGGGATTGAAGTTGATCCATCTAAGGTTGAGTCCGTGCTTCTTTGGGAGAGACCGAGAAATGTCTCAGAGATCCGAAGTTTTCTTGGGTTGGCCGGTTACTACCGTAGATTTGTTAAGGATTTCTCTAAAATTGCCGCCCCGTTGACTCGCTTAACTAAAAAGGAAGTGAAATTTGAATGGGATGATAAGTGTGAGGCGAGTTTTCAGACGTTGAAAGTGAAATTGACTTCGGCACCGGTTCTTACCCTACCCGAGGGTACCGAGGGTTATGCAGTTTATACAGATGCTTCGAAAGAGGGTCTTGGTTGTGTTTTGATGCAGCACGGTAGAGTGGTAGCTTATACTTCAAGAAAGTTAAAGGAGCATGAGAAGAATTACCCTACCCACGATCTTGAATTAGCTGCGGTTGTGTTCGCTTTGATGAAGTGGCGACACTACCTCTACGGTGCAACGTTCGAGGTGTTTACGGATCACCAAAGCCTCAAGTATCTCTTTTCTCAGAAAGATTTGAATGTAAGACAGAGGCGTTGGATGGATTTATTAGAGGATTACGATTGCACCATTCAGTACCATCCAGGTAAAGCAAACGTGGTTGCCGATGCCTTGAGTAGAAAGGCGAATGTGGCTAATTTGGAAGCAGGTTCTTCAAGTTTGGGTTTAGAGATCTTGGTTTCAGGAACTAGGTTGGCGAATCTCACGATAATACCGGATTTGAAACAGCAGTTGTTAGAAGCTCAGGCTACGGATGCCGAGATTCAGAAGTTGGTAACTCGTTCTAAGGATGATACGAATTCTAAGTTTAGGATTGATGATTTCGGTTTGTTAAGGTTCGAAGCGAGAATATGTGTCCCAGAAGAGCTCAAGAGGATTATACTTGAGGAGGCACATCACTCGAGGTACTCGATTCATCCTGGAGGTACTAAGATGTATCGGGACCTGAAAGAGAAGTTTTGTTGGAATGACATGAAAAGGGACGTCGCGAACTTCGTGAAGCGGTGTCTAACGTGTCAAAAGGTGAAGGCAGAGCACCAGAAGCCGGGAGGAACTCTCCAACCACTTCCTATTCCCGATTGGAAGTGGGAGCAAGTGACGATGGACTTCGTGTCCGGCTTGCCTAGAGTTAGAGGAGGGTTTGATGGAATATGGGTAATTGTGGACAGATTGACTAAGTCTGCCCATTTCCTCAAGGTTCGGATGTCTGAGAAAGTTCCTAAGCTAGCCGAATTGTACGTTCGGGAGATTGTAAGGTTACATGGAGTTCCGGCTAGTATTGTTTCGGATCGGGATCCACGGTTTACTTCGATCTTTTGGCAGAATCTTCAGAAGTGTTTGGGCACTAAGCTCAAGTTTAGCACAGCTTCGCATCCTCAGACAGACGGCCAATCTGAAAGGCTAATTCAGTACTTAGAGGATATGCTCAGAGCGTGTGCTTTGGACTTCCAAGATAAGTGGGATGAGCACCTACCTTTTGTTGAGTTTGCTTATAACAACAGCTTTCAGGGTTCGATTAAGATGGCTCCGTATGAGGCACTTTATGGAAGAAAGTGCAGGTCTCCTCTATTTTGGGACATTGAGGATTGGAGGTGGACCGAAGAGAATAAGCTCGAGAGAGCCGAGTCTAAGGAAAAGATTGCCGATACTATTGAGAAAGTTCATAAGATTAGGCAAAGAATGAGAGCAGCTCAGGCCCGTCAAAAGAGTTACGCCGATAAGAGAAGAAGGCCCTTAGAGTTCGAAGTCGGAGATAGAGTCTTTTTGAAGGCGTCTCCTAGGAAAGGCTTCACTCGTATAGGTAAAGGTAGAAAGCTTAGTCCTCGTTACCTTGGGCCGTTTGAGATTTTGGAAAGAATCGGAGAAACGGCGTACAGATTGGATTTACCGCCGAGTATGACCGGGATACATAATATTTTTCATGTCTCTCAACTCCGCAAGTATTATCCCGATGAGTCAACTATCCTTCCAGTTGAAGAGGTTCAGTTAGAGCCGGATTTAACAATAGAAAAGCATCCGGTTGCAATTCAGGATCGGAAGATGCAAGATTTGAGAAACAGGCAGATTCCTTTGGTCAGGGTACTTTGGAGGGATCAGAAATCCGAGGAATCGACTTGGGAAATCGAGGAGAAAATGAGAAGGTTATATCCGGAGTTGTTTGAGGACTCGAGTCGGACTTGAGGGCAAGTCCTTTTTAAGGGGGGGAGGATTGTGACACCCCGACTCCGCGACCGTACAGGTATGACGTATGTGCGCAATTTAATTTATTTTAATTTCATTTTTAATTGTTGCATTTAATTGATTTATATTTTATTAATTGAAATTTTTATATGAATTATTTGAATTTATATGAAATATTTGAATTATATGTCGAAATTTGCCTCAAGTGATTCATGATATGAATTTTATGAATTTATGATATGTGAATTTAATTCCCGAACAAGCTAATTTCGTAAATTATGTGATTTATATGAATTAAGGACTTAATTGAGCAATTTTAATTATTTTTGGACTTAATCGAAAAGTTGATTTGGACTTATTTGATACTTTTTCAAAGTTTTGGACTTAATTGCAAAATGGCCTTTTATTTAAAATTTTATTTGTTTAATTCGTATAAATTAATAATTTATTTTATTTTATTTGTTTTATTTGAATTTATTTATTGAATTGATATGCCTATTTGATGAAATGAGATGCGTTTGTGTTCGAATTGAGATCGAAATTTCGTGCCGATTTAATATGTTGGAGTTTTATGAGTCGTGTACTTGAATACGTGCTCGTTATGTGTTTTCGGGTTATTTGTTGGGTTTTCAGGACTTTTTTTTTTTGGGGTAACCTAAAGGAGGCTAACATGTACTTAGGGCACCTTGGGTTCCGGGTAGTGTAACTTGAGCTCAGGAATTCGGATTTGAATTCCGTCACCTTCGCTGAACTCGTTTCGACGATTCGAGTGCAATGGATCAGGCCTTGTAAATTTTCGACCTCATTTGATACCCCGAAGTCAGCCCGTAACTGTGTGTCGCGCTCATATGACCACCTTTCACCATTTTGCACATAAGTCCCTCAATTCTTGGCCAATTGCCCTCAAACCTGGACCCACTTCTCACCAAGTCAGTCCTTTATCACTTTTTTCTGCCTTAATATCGTTCCATACACAAGAGAAAAGAGGGAAAAATCAATTTTTGAGCAGCAGCTGTCCCAAACCCGTAACTGTTCACCCAAGGGAGATTTTGAGCTCCAATCTCCATTTTCTTCCATCTTCTTCAAAGGGTAAGCTTGTATTTGATATGTACGTGATTAAGTGGTCATTTTAATCTAAGAAATTCTGATTTTCATCCATGTTTGATATAGTTTTGATTCAAGACATGAATAGTTAGGTTTTATTGCCATTTTTGAATTCCATCTCATTCCTTGGTGTTTTGCTTGAATTGGAGCTGGATTATTGATCATTTTTTCTTCATTTATTGTTGATTATAGCTGACTTGGGTGGTAGTTGTGATTTGGGTGAGATACCTTTAATATACTTGAGTTTTTGTTGAGTTATAAGCATGAGTTGGTGCCATTTCCTTTCCTCAACTGTTGCTGTTCGTTTTCAGCTGGTATGATGATGTTTTTGTGCTGATATGCTGCCATATTTGCTGCCTTTTCATGCCTTGTTGTTGTGGTTGAGATCTGGTATGAGAAGCAGGGCATAACAGGGCTGAAATTACCTCTTTTCTGCATCTGAACTGTCTCCCCTGGGCGGGGAGGTGACTCTGCAACCGAAGTGTTTTAAATTGTTTCCCAGCTTTGCATGAATTATAATAACTGGTTGTTGCATGCTGTACGTGACCTTAATACTTGGATTTTTGCATGCTGCATGGTTTGCTAATTGATTTGTGCATGGGCTTTAACATTAATTGGTTCTTTTAGCTGCTATTACGTGTATATAATATTTTATCTAACCTATATTATATGTTATACGTATATACGTAATAGATGATTTATATATATAAATATATATACTATGTTATATGTTATATGAATATATGTAATATATGATATATATATATATATATATATGTATGAATATATATATATTATATTATATGTTTAATTAAATGAATTTAAATGATTTAATTTGAGGTTTTAAATTAAATATGGCTCTATGAATTCTTATGTATGAAATGTGATTTTTTATGATTTAAATTATTTGTTATATTTTATGAATTTATTTGATACGGTTCGTACGTGGTTTGAATTTAAATGACCTAAATGATTCATTTTTACATTTCATATGCATTCATTTCATACATATGCATTTCCGAGCGTCTAAGTGGTACATATTTGAGTCTAAGTCTCGGGTCTTGCGTTCTTTTGTTTCAGAGCCTCTTCAGGAAGTTAAAGAGCCCGAGGTTTAGGTCCGGTTGCTTCTTTTGTCCGATTTTCACTCCGCTTCCACTTCAAGGTGAGGGTTAGGATCTTTTCTTTTAGATAAGTGAGCTATGGCCTTTATGTTATTGATTTCCTATCCCGCACGTGGCTATATATGTATTATATGGTTAAATACGAATGCTTATGATACGTTTATGATTTTATGAATCCCCTTTTTCGAATTTATGAAAACGGTATAAGTATGGGCATATATGAGCTTATGATTTTGAATCCTTTGTACGTTTCCTTTATGATTCAGCGAGTTGTGCCCTGAAAGATGGGTTATTGGCATGTTTCTTATGAATCCGGGCCCAGGGATTGTGGGTAAGGACCCCCGGTACGGCAAGGGCCGTCGGGTTAAGCCTGTGCACATCCCATTTGAGGTGGTTGCGTGCGACTCTTGGAGGATGAGAAGGCGCTATTACCTTGAGCCCTCGGTGAATAACCGGGGAAGGCATATCGTGGGTTAGCTACCCCGTATGTATATAGAATCCATATGGGTGGAGAAGGTTTGATTCCCGATCACCAAGGCGTTGAGGAGTTATGAATTTATGAATTCTTATGTATTTATGATTTGTATGAGGAGTTGAGGAGGTCCGTACTCGCCGGACATTTATGTTTCTTTTATGCTTTGGTGGTTGTGAAACGAGTTAGGATTTCCTTGGTATTATATGTATGTTTTAAAAATGATTTGGTATGAAAAACCCCAACTCGGTTCATGATCGACCCCTTTTGATTATATGTTATGCTCTATACGTATTTATGGTGTGGGTGTGCGTTAGCCCCCCCCCCCCCCCCCCCCCACTCAGTCGAGTTTTGACTGACCCCTTCCGTTTAACACTTTAGTTGTAGGTTTCTCGAGCCAGGCGGGGAAGTGCGTCGGTCGTGTCGTACTTTCGGGTTTAGGTCGAGTCGGCATATTTACCTGCTGCATTTTGATCACTTTTATGAATTGTATTTGAATTCTAATTATGTCTTATGGAGAATTATGAACTTTTGATGTATATACTTGACCTATTTTGGGCCATCAGGCCGTCGTATATGTTAGTATAGAGCTCTTTTTCGATCCTTATGTTGTTGCTTCCGCATTCTTATCTGTTTGTTTTGCGCGCTCTGTTCGAGTTTTAGCCCCGCTTAGCCTAGTGTGTGAGTGTAGGTTCCCGTTCGCTTAAACTTGGGCTCATGTATGGAAATCCATTTCATATGTGGGTTCGGGTTTAAGTGCGGGGGATGTGGTGGCCCACCGTTCCGGGCGCTACAGGTCACAACTTTGTCTCCTTCGTGGACACGGTGCAAAGGGCGTTGGAACAAGAAGAGGAATTCAAGAAGAAGGATCCGGTTTTTAGAGCTCCAATGGGAAGAGGTTCCGGATCGAATTCGGGAAAGGGGCCGATGGTTCCAGTTGCTCCTCCACCTAAGGGTCCTTTTAAGAAGCCTCGGTTTGGAGGACAAGGTTCTCAGGCCGCACCGACTCGACCAAAGGCTCTACCTATTGCACCGGCATCGACCAACTCATGCCCGGATGTACCTCCATGTACTTATTGCGGGGGACCGACCCATACCTACAACAATTGCCGAAGAAGGTTGAATTTTTGCCTCATATGTCGAAAAGGTGACCATATGGCGGATACTTGTCCCGATAAGAACCCCGGATTTCAAAAAGGAGTTCAAAGGCCAATGATCCATGCTCGTGCTTATGCTCTCGAGAGTGAGGAGCAAGATGCAGAGATTGATCCTACCACTGTGGTGGAAGGTACACTATGCATACATAACATGAACATTCATGCGCTCTTTGATCCGGGTGCCACGCATTCCTTTATTTCTTGTGACTTAGTTGCTACTCTGTGCTTGCCTGTTATTTGTTTATCTTCTTGTTATTTGGTGAGTTCGCCACTTGGTGGGAGTCTTCAGACAGATCAGTTGGTTCGGGAGTGTTCAGTTCTGATTGAGGGGAAAGAATATCCGGCTGATTTAATCGTTATGCCTATGAAGAGGTATGGAGTTATTTTGGGTATGGACTGGTTGTCCAGGCATCGGGCCAATGTTGATTGTTTTGCGAAGAGGGTGATTTTGGGTGATGAATTGGTGATTGGTAGTGGGTCAAGATCGGTACCTCTCTTGTCTTACATGGAAGCTCATAAGTTGATGAGAGAAGGAGCAACGGGATTTATTGCTTATCTTCTTAACAGGCCAAAAGATCAAGTCAAGTTGGAGGATACCGCAGTTGTTAAGGATTTTCCCAATGTGTCTCCAGAGAATTTGAGTTCTTTACCACCAGACCGTGAAATTGAATTTGTTATCGACTTATATCCAGGATCCAAACCGTATTCTAAGACCCCGTATCGGATGGCACCGGCCGAATTGAAGGAATTAAAGATTCAATTGGAGGAATTGCTCAAAGTTGGATATATACGGCCAAGTTCGTCACCTTGGGGTGCTCCAGTTCTCTTCGTTAAAAAAAAGGATGGAACCTTAAGAATGTGTATAGATTACCGGGAGCTTAATCGAATGACCGTAAAGAACAAGTATCCTTTGCCCCATATTGAGGATTTATTTGATATGTTACAAGGTTCGGGGGTATATTCAAAATTAGACTTGAGACAAGGATACTATCAATTGAAGATCCGGGAAGAGGATATTCCGAAGACGGGATTTAACACCCGGTATGGGCACTATGAGTTCGTAGTGATGCCTTTTGGATTGACTAATGCTCCGGCTGCTTTTATGGATATGATGCATCGAATTTTCCGACCCTATTTGGATAAGTTTGTGGTGATATTCATCGATGACATTCTGGTTTATTCGAGAACTCCGGAAGACCATGCCAGACATCTTAGAATTGTGTTGGACACCTTAAGAGAACATCGGTTGTATGCTAAGTTTAGCAAATGTGAGTTCTGGATTGATCGGGTAGCATTTCTGGGCCATATTATTTCAAGGAAAGGTTTGGAAGTAGATCCTTCTAAAATTGAGACGGTTATCCAATGGCAAAGCCCGAAAAAGGCTTCTGAAGTGAGGAGTTTCTTGGGTTTGGCAGGCTATTATCGGAGATCCGTACAGGATTTCTCAAAGATTGCGACTCCTTTAACCCGATTGACTAAGAAAGCGGTTAGGTTTGAGTGGGACGAGGCATGTGAGGCTAGCTTTCAACTTTTGAAGGAAAAGTTGACCACCGCCCCAATTTTAGCGCTTCCCGAAGGTACAGAAGGATATACAGTTTATATGGACGCCTCAAAGGAAGGTTTGGGATGTGTGTTGATGCAGAATGGAAGAGTAATTGCCTATGCCTCAAGGAAATTGAAAGATCATGAGCAGAACTACCCCACTCACGATTTGGAGTTAGCGGCAGTGATCTTTGCTTTGGGAAAGTGGAGACACTATCTTTATGGAATATCGTTCGAGGTTATTTCCGATCACAAGAGTCTCCAATACTTATTCTCACAAAAGGAATTGAATAAGAGACAACGGCGTTGGATGGAACTGTTGGCGGATTATGAGTGTACAATCCGATACCATCCCGACAAAGCCAATTTGGTCGCGGATGCGCTTAGTAGAAAAGCTAGTGTGTCCAATGTGAAGGTGGAAATTGGAGATGAGAATGAGTTGTTCAAACTGAGGGCTAGTATTCGGAATATTACGGTTCAACCGGATCTCAGACAGAGATTATTTGATGCACAAAGGATTGATCCCGAGATTCAGAAATTAGCTGAGAAAGCTCGAGCTGATTCAGAGTGTCCGTTTGGGTTTGATGATACGGGACTTCTAAGATTCAAGAATAGAATTGTTGTGCCGGAAGAGTTAAAAAGGATTATTCTTGAAGAAGCCCATCGGTCAGGGTATTCGATACATCCCGGAGGGAACAAAATGTATAAGGATCTAAAACAATTCTATTGGTGGAATGGGTTGAAATGGGATGTAATCAACTTCGTGAAGCATTGTATGACATGTCAAGTGGTAAAGGCAGAACATCAAAAGCCATCGGGGCTACTACAACCATTGCCTATCCCGGAGTGGAAATGGGAACAAATAGCCATGGATTTTGTTTCGGGATTACCAAGAGTGAGAGGAGGTTTCGATGGAATTTGGGTTATCGTGGACAGGTTAACGAAATCAGCTCATTTCCTTGCTATCAGAATGTCCGATAAAGTGAGTACGTTGGCCAAGAGGTATAATGATGAGATTGTCAGGCTTCATGGAGTACCTGTTAGCATTGTCTCGGATCGGGATCCAAGATTTACTTCCCGATTATGGCAAGAATTACAACAATGTTTGGGAACAAGGCTTCAATTCAGTACAGCTTTCCATCCTCAGACCGACGGACAATCAGAAAGGTTGATTAAGTATCTGGAGGACATATTGAGAGCATGTGCATTGGACTTTCAAAGCTCGTGGAATGAAAAGTTGCCATTAATCGAGTTTGCTTACAACAATAGCTATCAAGTCTCGATTGAGATGGCCCCTTATGAAGCTCTTTACGGACGTAAATGTCGATCTCCGTTGTTCTTTGATTTGGAGGAATGGAATTGGACCAAGCAAGAAGGTGTTAAACGAAGGGAAAATAAGGAAAAACCCTCTAAGGCTATACAAGAGGCTATGGACAAGGTCCAGATAATTAGACAACGGATGAAGGCCGCTCAGGATCGACAAAAGAGTTATGCCGACCTTCGAAGAAAGAACCTTGAGTTTGAGGTTGGTGACAGGGTTTTCTTAAAGGCATCTCCACGAAAAGGGTTCTCAAGGATTGGACGAGGAGGAAAATTAAACCCTCGGTATATGGGACCGTATGAGATTCTAGAGAAAGTTAGGGATACGGCCTATCGATTGGACTTACCTCCGAGTTTGACTGGAATTCATAATGTGTTTCAGGTTTCACAACTCCGAAAATATTATCGAGACGTTGAAGAAGTGGAGTTAGAACCGGATCTCACCTTCGTTAAAAAGCCGATTAAGATATTGGATCGGAAATTTCAGGAGTTTCAAAATCGGCGTATTCCACTAGTCAAGGTTCTTTGGAGAAATGATAAAACCGAAGAGGCTACGTGGGAGACGGAGGAAAAGATGAGAAAATTTCACCCCGAATTATTTCCGAGCGAGCAATGAATCCGAGGACGGATTCTTTTAAGGGGGAGAGATTGTAACGCCCCGACTCTTCAGACGTAAAGGTACGACGTATGTGTTTACCAATTTGCTCGAATTAATTGTTTTTACGTGTTTTATATTTAATTTTATTATAAATTGTTATTATTTTAATTTATTATATTTTATTTTAATTTAATATTATTTTAAATATTTCGTATTTTAAGTACATAGTTTAAATTATTGTTAATTTAATGATTAATATTAATTAAGTGGTTTATGTTAATTATATTGTTAACTAACTGTTATGCTAATTAATTATGCTTAACCATGTTAATTAATTTATTCAAATATATACGTTGACTTGAAGTTATGTAATTTTAGAATTTCAAATGTTAGTTATAACTTATAATGTGTGTAATTTTATGAATTTGTGCTTGGTCGTTTAAATTGTGCATCGTTCTTATATGAAATGATATCGAAATTCCGTGGAAGTGTAGTATGTCGTAAATATGTGTGTTATGAACATGCCTATATGCTCGGTTTATGTTTTCGAATTTATTTGACGTGCTAACGAATTTAATTTGATTTGTGGAACCAAATCGGGGGCTAATGAGCAATTAGCGCACCCTTGGTTCCGTACATGATTTCTTGAGCTCGGGAACTCGGATTCGAGTTCTGTCAACTCCGTTGAACTCGTATCAAAGATTCGAGTTTAATAAACTTAGCCTTATAATTTTCCGAAATCATTTGAACCTCCAAAATCCAACCGAAAAACGAAACGGCATCAAAATGACCACCTTTCACTATATTGGCCATAACTTGATCAAAACTTAACCAAATTAACTATGGTTGGTGGCCTTTTAACCCTAGTTCAACCCTTTACCATTCCTTACCTTCCCCATCTCGATCTAACCCTCACACAAACCAAAATGTTCAGCCAAAACTTCTGCATCCCAGTTCTTCCCGTAACTGTGCAATCCTTGGGATTTTGGAGCTCAAATCCCATCAACTTTCATCCAATCAAGAAGGTGAGTTAGGATTATGTTGTACATGCATCTCTGGTTATTCTTATCCTTTCATCTCTAATTTTGACTCATATTTCATGAGGTTTTGAAGCATGAGAATGAGCAGTTATGTTTTGAGTGGTTTGTTAATTTTTTGAATTCCTTTGATCCCTGATGTGTTTCGGTGATATATATATGATCCTTCTCCTTCATTTATGATTGGTTATACTTGTATTAATTGTTGGTTAAATGGTTGGTGAGTTATCATTAATGAATTGGGTATGTATTGCTTGAACTTAAAACTGGAATTTCTTCTTCCTTCACGTACCATTTTGCTGCCAGCTTTTGGGGTTTGTTTTGATGTTAATTGTTGTCTCTTTTTACCACTTTTGCTGAAGGAAAATCGGTTGATTGATTGCGTTAAGCTTGCTCTGTTCTTTTTCAGTCTTCCCCTGTTTTTCTCTCGTACGAACTGCCGCCTGTTTATTGTGTTTTGCTGCATGTTTTGAGGTTAATTCCAGGTTTGATGGTTGTGCATTTGAAGTCTCTTCTTACCTTGAGTGTTGGCCTGAATTGATTGTAAATTGTGTGCATGGTTTGGCCTGCTCTTGTCCATTGTTTTCCTCCCCTGTTTTTCGTTCTTGGTTGCTGCGTCTGTTGCTGCTTCTGTAACACTCTCCTTGGGCTGGGAGAGTTTCCTCTTGGAGAGTACCCGGCCGGGTACCCCTATTACAGAAACATTTTGTCCTCCCTACCCGGCCGGGGAGTTTGGAGAAGGATTGGCTACCCGGGCGGGTAGCCACTGCGGGATTTTTCTGTACTCCTTCTTCTTCTTTTTCTGCTGCGTGCTGTGCCTTCCTTCTTCTTTTTCCTTTCTTTCTTCTTCTTTTCTTTACTTCCAGATGTTGCTGTGTGTGTGTGTGTGCTTAGTTAAGAGTGTTGTTGCTGCTGTTCTTCCTTGGTTCAGCGGGGGTGTGTGTTTGTTTTTCAATCATGTAAAACTGCTACTGTTGTTGTTCTTTAAATGTGCAGAAAGTATGTGCGCGAGGATTATATGCTTTATGGGCAGTCATGGTTGTTGTTTGGTGGAGTTGCATACATGGCTGTTGTTTTGTATGAGGTTGCATGCATGAAAATTGAGGGTGCATGGTTCTTAATTTAAATTACATGCATGGTATAAATTTATATTTAATATGTAAGTATGCATGCATGTAAACTTTACTATATATATATATATATAAGTGCATGCATGTGAGTACGTGTGTGTATATATATATATATATATATATATATATATATATATATATATATATTTTATATATATGTATTTACATATTAAATATTATGTGATTAATTTTAATTATAGGATTTAATTGATTTCAATTTCGCGTATTTAATTTACCGATTATTGATTGAACGTTTTATTTATTCTATTTCTAATTGTAAACATGAATATTACGTATTTTGCTTATTAAATGAGTTTTAAATTAAATTGATATGAATTATGAATTTATGAATTTATGAATTTGATTGAAATGAATGAACGAATGGATTGATTATATGTCTTAAATTCCCTAATAGTGCACATGAACATTTTCATTATATAATATGACCTTTTATGCATTCATGTCAGATTCACCTCATTGCCGAGCATCATATATAGTCATTTTGAGTCTCATACCTTTCTTTTGCATAGATTCGGGTAAATGATTTCAAACGTATGACCCTTTTAATTATGAAACCCTACCTTAAGTTTTTGGCGAGACATGATTATGATTGCATGGGCCCCGGGACTTAGTATATGTGGCTAACCGAGAAAGCAAGGGCTGACGGGGATCCCATATACTATTCCCAACCAAACTACGGTGATACCGGCCCTCACTAGGAGGTTTAGCGAGGAATGGGAGCTGATTGCCCTTGGGGGATTCATGTACCCCCATTGGCCTATGTATGAACCGATGGCCGGGTCTTGCAAGCCCGTCCACCACACGGAGGAAAAAGGTGTATATGAATGATTATGATCATGATATGTATGAGCACAAAAGATATATGTATGATAATGAATGAATGAATAATTGATTATAAATACACAAGGTGTTGGTTGGAGATAGTGCACGCCCCCTCGCCAGGGCCATGAATAACTTAATGATTAATATGATAGTAGTAATCCCGATAATGCCTTCATTTGTTTTACCCACTTGGGAAAATCACTTTAAAACCTCATTCGGGATTATTACATGCATGTATGTGTTTAATTTCTGCAATATTATACCTTATGCCCCGTTTTATACCCACCAGTCTTCTTTAGACTGAACCCGATTTGTTTTCAGTTGTTTTGTGCAGGTATAGGAGTGCTAGGCGGGAATACAAGTCGTCTAGGTCTTGGATTTATGTTTAGCACTTCTTTTCAGCATTTCATACCCTTATACTCTTATTTCTATTTTGTATATGATCTTAAAATGGAGCGTTCTGATTTTGTAGGCCGTGCGGGCCGTGAATACCTGAATAATTTTGTATATCTATTTGGAGCTCGGTGGCTCATTGTACATAATATATGTTGATCTTGAAATTCAAGATTTGGAATTACTTGATGATGAAGTAATAAGAGAGATTGACCATATCCTTAGTCCAATAGGACTAGGTTCGGCCGCCACTCTCAAGGCTATATATAGGGGAGGTCGAGCTCCCCTTGGTGATTGATCGATTTCTTTTGGTTCATGTGTTGAACACCATCCTTTCTCCAAGATAATATAAACCCTAGGTTAAACCTAAACACTAACTAGAGAACTAGCATCCTTACTAGTTAGATTGTAGTCAAGTTGGTGGACTATCTCTAGAGAGCTCCAAGTTAGAAGTTTTTAAAGATTCGAGCTTTACCAAGGAGAGGGGATCAAACAACGAAAATAGTGTTCTTGGGTGGCTTGAAACGCTTCAAGAAAGATTATTGAAAAGTAAGTTTCTTTCCCTTACGAATTTGGATTCATGATTGCGAGTTACGATCCTTTTGTTGGAAAATTTTTAAATTTTCGTTGCTTTCTGATTCCGTTTTTCCAACAGCCACAATGCTGAGAGCTTGCTTGTTTGTTTGTTGTTCATTTTGTTGCTTGTTATGTGATCTTTTAGCTTCGTTTTTGATTTGTATGCTTCTTTAACTCTATGTATTATGTGTTATGTACTTCAAATGTGAACTTATTATGTGAATATGATGCATTTATACGTGTTATATGACAAGATATACCCTATATGCTCTCATACGTGCATGCATGAATTAGTGCTTTGTTTATGTGCCTCGTATGATATTTTCTTGCTCATTATATGAAGTTTATGCATTTTAAACATGTTATATGTTATGTTATGCTCCTTGTATGAAATTTATGGATTCGTTTGACGTGCAATATGTGAGATATGACTTGACTTGGCTTGATATGAATTAGATGCTACCTTGTTGCATTTGCATTCGCATCATTTGCACTCATATACATTTGCCGAGCGTTATATGGTTCATTTTGAGTCTAAGTTTGTCTTGTCATATTTGTCTTATTCAGAGGAGTATCCCGTTGGTGACGAGGTTGCTCCGTAGGCTTTGGTTTTATCTCGTTTGCCTGGTTTCGTCGGTGGAAGGTAAGGTTAGGTTATTGAAAAACCCTAATGAAATGTGCCCGATATGTATGCATGTGAATAAACCTATGTATACGTAATATGATATGTTAGGTACGAATATGTATGCTTCCTATGATATGAATATGAGCGACCTACGACATGACACGGAATGGTAAGTAAGGTATGTATATGATCATGATTATGTTAGGGACGTGAATATGATATGAATTTGATTGAGCTAGGATGTGAACATGCTAGGATTGGAAATGCTATGATTTACGACTATGTTATGCTACAAGTATGATTATGATATGAATATGATAGGAGTACACTTTTGTTATGGATATGAATACGGTATGCTATGAACACGAATATGAGTACAATTATGTATGTGTTTTGGATATGGATCTTGTTATGCTCTTGAATACGACATACCTTGGCTTTGATACGATATGATCTTGAATCTTGACTTGCCTTATTTTGACATGTTTGGGGCTCGGTGATCATGGGTGAAGGAAACTCGGGGCACCGGGCATTACTTCCATGCATGATCATCGGGATGTGGGATAGGGGATCCGGGATGGATATTACCCTATGCACATTTCCCTCTCGCTTGATGGTTTGTGTAGCACTCGGAACGGTGGGCCACCACATCCCTCGTACCTAAACCCGAACCCTGTAGCACCCGAGCGCAAGGTACCACATCCCCCGCACCGAGACCCGACCCGAATATGAAATGGACGATCCATACTCGAGCTAAGTCACGGCGAACGGGGACAAAAACACACGCTATGCTAGGCGGGCTAACCCTTAAACCATAAAATCAGAGTGATTACAAATGCGGAAGCAATAACTGGCCATAATATAAATAATGAGCAATCAAACTCCAAAAATAATCCGTATACATTATCAAATGTCATCAAGGCTCAAACAACCAACATGCTCCATTATTAATCAATACAGTGATCCAACGTGCAATATGTATGTGTAAGACCAAAATACAAAAGCTAAACGCAAAAGTAAAACCTATGACTCGAAATCCCGCTTAGCTCCCTTGACAACTGCACAACACAACTGAAAGCCAACCGGGTTCAGTCCAAAAGGGACTGGTGGGAATAAAAATAGGGCATAAATATAATATACACCAGTAATTAAACATTCACATGTAAGCTATAATCCCAAGTGAGGTTTTCGAAGAATTTCCCAAGTGGGTGAAGTAAAGAAATCATCAAAAGGGATTATAACGATTCATTTACATTAGGTCATTAGTGGCCCGGCAAGTGGGCGTGCATTATCTCCAACCGACACCTCGTGTAATTCATTAACATTTATTCATTCATTCTGTTCATGCATATCATTCTTTCGTGCGCATTCAATAACATTTACACCTTCTTCCTTAGGGTTGGTGGCGGGTTTGCAAGGCCCATCCACCCATTCATTGACCAAAAGAGGAACATGACTCCCCAGATGGCACTCAGCGTCCATTCCTCGCTAACTCCTAACGAGGTCCGGTTACGCCGTTCATTGGTGGGACTAGTGTGAGGGATCGCCGTCAGCCCTTGCCTCCTCGGGTCACCACTCACACCAAGTCCCTGGGCCCTATTCATTGTGAACATTCATTCATTAATTTCTCGCCAAAATATTAGGTAGGATTCATAAAATAAGGCTTTACGTTGAAAACATTTACCCTTGAAAACGACTCTATATATATATATATTTTTGGTCGAAAGCATTTCACATTGAAGGTATATAGGGTCATTTATCTAATTAGAAGAGAAACCCACCTTAAACTGCAAAGAGGAGAACACAAGAGCCTCTCGGACCGGCCTCGTCTCCAACGGAATCAAAATCTGTGCAATAAAGGTGAAGTGAGACTCAATATGACCAATTAAGACGCTCGGCAATGTAATGATCATGATATGAATGTATAAAAGATGAGATTATGTCATGAAAATGTTCATGTGCACTATTAAGGAATTTAAATCATATAATCAGGTCATTCATTTACTTTCATTCGAATTCATCAATTCACATTTCCAATCAAATTAATTCAAGAATTTAAATAGGAGCATAGCACGTATTCAATCTTTCACAAAACACTACTACATACATCAAATTACATAATATAACACATTTCCAAAGTTTGACGACAAGAAGGAATCATATGATAGGGGAAATGAGTTACGGAAATCACAAACGCCATAAAACGCCCATAAACGGCATTCACCAAAAGCATGCCTAAATCTCATCCAAAAGTTATGAAATTAAACCACAATACTCCCATCACACAGCAAAACAAGTTCATAGTTCGACACAATTGAAGATAAAGGCATTAAAAAGGTGAAACAATCAAAAACCGAAAAGGAAAAGACAAGAGATGCTCAGGGGAAGGGACACGCCCGTGTCCCTCAACTTAAGTATACTGAGACATGGGGGTGTCTCAGTACAGATAGGCAAAAAGGGTGTGACATGGGGGTGTCACACCATACAAGGCAAATGAGACACGGGGGTGTCTCGGTACAGACCCAAAAACACATACAAAGTTTACCGGCAAACAAACCTTACACAAAAATTAGTCCAAAAGCATAACAAATCAACTCCAAATCTTATGAAACTTAATATAAAACATATTTAGCATGTTAGGAGCATATTTCATTTAGAGTGCAAAGTTCAAATCACACGTTAAGAGCACCAAAACCAAGCAGCAAGTCTGGGGCGCCAAAACCTCACATATGAGCCCAATTAGTTCAATCATGCCATGATCAAGTACTTAGGGGCTGAATTTGGATCTAAAACCTTGGGGAATGCATGTTAACATACTAAAAAACTAATATACATCATATATATGCAAAATGGCATGAATTGAAGCACATTAGAATGACCAACGAATCACAAAAATGCAACAGCAGCAGGCTTGTCATAAGCCATGCTCAGAACAGGTAATGTGCTACTGTTTTGGGGCTCAAAATGGATCCAAAGGCTTGCAACATGAATTCTAACATATAGAGAAATGAGTGTACATCATATCCATGCAAATTCACATGAAAAGAAGGTCATTTGATCAAGCAAAAGCCACAAAACGTCACAGCGGTTCCAAAACAGGGGAGGCAGTTTTGCAATCAAGTTTCAAGCTTAAGATCTCATAATTTCTCCAAAGAATCTAAAGAGAAAATCATTCATACATCACCTAATATCAATTAGGCATCGAATGGACAAATAAACAAGCACATAATATCAGTTTTCAAGCACGAAATCAAGCAACAAAGGCAAAGTGTGTAGCAGCAGCTCGAAAACAGGGGAGGGGATCCAATCTCAAGTTTCATGCTCAAAAACTCTCATTTCATCCAAGGGTTCTAAAGAGAAATCATCCATAAATCATCTAGCATGTCTTGGGTATCAAAAAGGAAGAGAAACAAGTTCATATAACCAAGTTTCATGCAAGAAATCAGCCCCAAACCTAAGCTACTCCAAGAAGGTAAGAATCACTCAAAAATCCTAAACATGTTCTAAATCAAACCCTTATCAAATCTGAAGCAAAATAAGAAATAAATGGATTAAAACATGTATAAATGAGTAGAGAATACAAAAATATGCTTACCTTGAAGATTTGGAAGAGAAAGGTGGTGGTTTGAGCTCAAAAACCGCAAAAGGGGCAAAGTTCTCTTCTTCTCTTCTCTTCTCTCCTTATCTCGATCAGTAGCAGCAACAAGAAGGGGGTTTAGAGTTTGGTTTGCAGAGCTAAAGGGGGGGAGAAAGGGCTTAACTCAAGGTACAAAAATCATGGTTAAGCTTTAGTTAGGTTAGGTTGAGTTAAAAGGGTCCCACCACGAAGACTAGTCAACAAAAGGGTAATTCTTGCACGAGTTGTTCATTACGGTTGGATTTCGGGGGTCTTAATGATCTCAAAAAGGTATGAGGCATGTTCCATTGTCTCCTTATCGTCGATACGAAGGCAACGGAGGTAACGGAATTCGAATCCGAATTCCCGAGCTCAAGATATGACGTCCGCAACCCAGGGCGCGCTAAAAGCGTTTTAAGCCCTATAAGTTCCGTCTCCAAAAACCGAAATCAAAATTAAATCAAACGAGCTTAAAATTACAACGTAAGCATGTAAACACGTTAATAACTCACATAATTCAAGTATACCAAGTTGGCACAAAAATCGGAATTGGAAACGGAATTAAACAAATCAAAAATGGTTCGAAAAGGATTTAAACGTTTAAAACTTCAAACCTAAAACTTAATATCGTTATTAAAATAAAGTAATTAACAATTAATACATTTAAAATAAAATTAAATATAGAAAACACGTATAAATAATTATTCACGCAATTTGGTAAACACATACGTCATGCTGTACTAATAAAAACTGGGGCATTACAAACCCACATATGAAATAGACCTCCATACATGAGCCCAAGTCTAAGCGAACGGGAATCTACACTCACACACTAGGCTAAGCGGGGCTAAAGCCCAATAGAGCGGGCAAAACATAAAACAAATACGCGGAAGCACTAAACAACATCTAAATAGAGCTCAATAAAACCTGCATTAACATATATACCACGGCCTGTCGGCCCAAAATAATACAAGTATTCAAGATTTCTCCCAAATATATATATCCATCCACAATCATAATCCAAAAGTATCCATAAGCTGTAAATATGTATGCATACTCGACCTAGACCGTTAAGTACGATTCGACGACGCACTTCCCCGTCTAGCTCGAGCAACCTGCAACTGAAGGTGCGAAAAGAGAGGGGTCAGTCAACAACTCGACTGAGCGAGGGGCTATATGCACACCCACACACGTACAAGTATAAACAAAACATATAATAAAGGGATGATCATGAATCGAGGCTAGGGTTTTGCATACCAAATCATTTTTAAAGGATAACATATAATATAAACGAAATCCTATCTTGATCCATAATCATCAATATATAACATAAACAAAAGTCCGGCCAGAACGCACTTCCACTAACTCCTCAAAACATAACATAAAAACCGAATTCAAAAACACAAATGCAACCCCACATCCTTGGTGTTTCGGGAAATAAACCCTCTCCACCTATAACATAAAAACATACAGGGTAGCTAACCCACGATATGCCTTCCTCGATTATCCACCGAGGGCTCAAGATACCACGCCTTCCCAACCTGCAAGAGTCACACGTGAATATCTCAAAGGGAATCATGCACAGGCCAAACGCGACGGCCCTTGCAGTCCCGGGCATTCCTTACCCACAATTCTCGGGGCCCAATATACCAAATCAAACCATATCCCCATCTTTCAGGGCACAACTTGCTAAAACATAACATAAAGGTACAAAAGGATTCAAAATCTAAAGCTTACATATGCTCATACTTATACCATTTTCATAAGATTTAAATATTTCCATAAGATCATAATCTTAGCTTAACACACGTATTTAAATATATATAAGATATATATTCGCATACGGGGTGAGAAAAAATCATATAATAGGCCATAGGTCGATAACTAATACAACAGTTCCTAAACCTCACCTTATAACAAAAGTAGAGAAGAACTGGGGCCAAAACGGGCAATGAAGCACTTAAACCTCGACCTTAACAACGTCCAGAAGCGGCTCTCAAACAAAAGAAGACAATACCCGAGACTTAGACTCAAATATGAACCAAATAGATGCCCGACAATGCTCATGAATGCAATGTATGTATATGAAGTGCAAGAAAGTGCCACTTAAAGCGTTCAAATTCAAATCACTTAAAACTTGTATCAAATAAATTCATAAAATTAATATACGACATCTAACATAGAGTATAACATGTTCACATAGCATATAAGTCATAAAACAATAAGAAGAAGGCATTAAAGAGCACAAAAGGAAACACAAAAATCATGCATGAAAATTCAAATTAGAGAGATCATGCTATTTAAATATTTAAATTATCGCACTTAAATTCATATTAATTAAATACATAACATAAAATATATATATATAATATTACATATATACACATACTAGCATAATACATCACATATATATTCACCTACCTACTATAAATTACATATCAAAAAAGAAACAAAATGCATGGAAAAAGAATTAATAGCACGTAGCATGCATGCAAACCTTAATAAAATTAAATGCATAAGTACATAACATAAAATATATATACATACATATGCAGCCTGCATGTTCACTTACAGAGCAATTAAGGAAGGAATATGCATGGGAAAGGAAAACAAGGCAGCAAACGAAATGCATACGGAACAAGGTCGCGGGCGCGACCAAATTTCTTCCCCAGCCCGTCGCGGTCGCGACTCAAATTCCAGGCAGCTTCGAGATGTGAGTCGCGGCCATGAAGATTATCAGTTCATCCGGAGTAGCGTCCGCGACTGAAAATCAATTTTCTTTCGAATTAATGCTCGACACAACCTTCTTCTCCAATTTAATGCAGCAGCAGCAGTCCTCAAATACAGGGGATGAAGCAGCAGCAAATCAAGCAAGATGACAGCAAAAATACAACATTAAAATGCAAGAAAACGTAGCAAAGTAGCCCTCAAACTCAGACGCAGCAGCAGGTACGTAGCAGCAGTTCAAAATATAACCAAATACCATGTTTTTGTGAAATAAAAATCAAGTGCATTAATGGAAACTTATTATACAACCAACTACCAACAAAATTAGGTTCATATATTCATAAATGAGGCAATAAGGATCACATATATAGCTTCATATCCAAATTTCATCCAAAGAAACTCAAGAAATCACAAAAATTCAATTATGCCCTAACGATTCATTCAAATGCCCTAAATCATATCATTCATGGATCAAAATAAGAAAATTATGGTTGAAAATGATCAGATAAACATGGAGATTACAATTTCAAACTTACCTCTTGAAGATGTTGAAGGAAATGGAAGATGGAGCTCACTTTCTTCCTTTGTGAAATGAAAAACAAGAGTGAACAAAAGGGTTCTCCAAGTTGCTGCTGATCCTTTTCTTTCTTGTCTGGAATTCGGTCAAGATGAAATGGGAAATATAGAGGGCTTAGTTGGTGATAAGTGGGTGCAAGAGTCATGTGAAAATATTAAGAATTGAGGGACTTACGTGCAAATGAGTGAAAGAAGGTCTTATAGGCTCGAGGCTGACTTAAGGGATGGTTTCGGGGTACCAAGCCACTTTAGAAAAATGCAAAGCTTGTTCCATTGCACTCGAATCATCGAACGAGTCCAACGGTGATCACGGAATTCGAATCCAAATTCCTGAGCTCAAAATATACTTACCAGAACCCAAGGTGCGCTAAATACCTTTTAGCTTCCTTTAGGTCCAAAACGGTTCAAGCACTTTGAAACCACAACAAACGACATCAAAAACACAAAACGAGCACATAAACAAATTCATAACTCATAAATCTCCAACATAATAAAGCGGCATGAAATTTCGATCTCAAATCAAACACATACGAAGCAAATTACCACAAGGTAGGCAAAATATTCAAATAAGAAATTTCAAATAATCAAAGAATTAAAATTAAATAATTTAAATAATGAAAATAAACAATTAAAATAAATCATGTAAAGGTATAACTTATAAATTTAAATGCACACATATGTCATACCTATACGGTCGTAGAATCTGGGTATCACAATCCTCCCCCCTTAAAAATGACTTGTCCTCAAGTCCGACTCGAGACCTCAAACAATTCCGGATATAAACTCGTCATCTTCTCCTCCATCTCCCAAGTTGATTCCTCGGATTTTTGATCTCTCCAAAATACTCTGACCAAAGGAATCTGTTGGTTTCTCAATTCTTACATCTTCCGGTCCGGATTTGCAACCGAATGCTTTTCTATTGTCAAGTCCGGCTCTAACTGAATGAACCTCTTCAACAAAGAGAATTGTTGCCTCATCGGGATAATACTTATGAAGATGAGAAACATGGAATACGTTATGTATCCCGGTGAAATTCGGTGGTAGATCCAATCTATACGCCGTTTCCTCAATTCTTTCCAAGATCTCAAATGGCCCAAGGTATCGTGGGCTGAGCTTTCCACCTTTACCTATTCGAGTGAAGCCCTTTCTGGGAGATGCCTTCAGAAAAACTCTATCTCCGACCTCAAACTCTAAGGGCCTTCTTCTCTTATCGGCGTAGCTTTTCTAACGAGCCTGAGCTGCCGTCATTCTCTATCGGATCTTGTGAATCTTTTCAATAGTATCAGCAATCTTTTCTTTCGACTTTGCTCTCTCGAGCTTATTCTCTTCGGTCCACCTCCAATCTTCAATATCCCAAAACAAAGGAGACCTACACTTTCTCCCGTATAGTGCCTCAGAAGGAGCCATCTTAATCGAACCTTGATAATTGTTGTTATAAGCAAATTCAACCAGAGCTAGGTGCTCGTCCCACTTATCCTGAAAATCCAAAGTCTAAGCATATCCTCTAAGTACTGGATTAACCTTTCAGATTGGCCGTCCGTCTGAGGATGCGAAGCGGTGCTAAACTTGAGCCGGGTGCCCAAACACTTTTGAAGATTCTACCACAAGATCGAAGTAAACCGTGGATCCAGATCCGAAATAATACTAGCCGAAACTCCGTATAGCCTTACAATCTCCCGAACATATAATCTCGGCTAGCTTTGGAACTTTCTCGGACATTCGAACCTTGAGAAAATGGGCAGACTTAGTCAATCTGTCCACAATTACCCATATTCCATCGAACCCTCCTTTAACTCTAGGCAAGCCGGACACAAAGTCCATTGTCGCTTGCTCCCACTTCCACTCGGGAATAGGAAGCGGTTGGAGAGTTCCTCCCAGTTTCTGGTGCTCTGCCTTCACCTTTTGACACGTTAGACATCGCTTCACGAAGTTTGCAACATCCCTTCTCATGCCATTCCACCAAAATTTCTCTTTCAGGTCTCGATACATCTTAGTACCTCCCAGATGAATCGAGTACCTCGAGCGATGTGCCTCCTCAAGTACAAGCCTCTTGAGCTCTTCTGGGACACATGTTCTCCCTTCAAACCTTAACAACCCTGAATCATCAATCCTAAACTTAGAATTTGGATCATCCCTAGAACGAGCTACCAACTTCTGAATTTCTGCATCAGAGGCTTGAGCTTCTAACAATTGTTGTTTCAATTCTGGTATTACTGTAAGATTAGCTAACCAAGTTCCCGAAACCAAGATCTCTGAACCCGAACTTGAAGATCCTGCTTCCAAATTAGCCACTCTCGCCTTTCTACTCAAGGCATCGACTACCACATTTGCTTTATCTGGATGGTATTGAATTGTGTAATCACAATCCTCTAGCAACTCCATCCAACCCCTATGTCTTACATTTAAATCCTTTTTAGAAAAGTGATACTTGAGGCTTTGGTGAGCCGTAAACACCTCAAAAGAGTTACCGTAGAGATACTGTTGCCACTTCATCAATGCAAACATAACAACAGCTAATTCAAAATTGTGAATAAGGTAATTCTTCTCATGCTCCTTCAACTTCCTTGAAGCATAAGCTACCACTCTACCATTCTATATTAACACACAAGCGAGACCCTCTTTGGAAGCATCTGTGTAAACTGCATAACCCTTGGTTCCCTCGGGTAGGTTAAGAACCGGTGCTGAAGTCAATTTCACCTTTAAAGTCTGAAAACTCACCTCACACTTATCATCCCACTCGAATTTTACTTCCTCCTTTGTTAAACGAGTCAGCGGAGCTGCAATCTTAGAGAAGTCCTTTACAAACCTATGGTAGTAGCCGGCCAACCCAAGAAAACTTCTGATTTCTGAAACATTTCTCGGTTTCTCCCAATGAAGTACGGACTCAACCTTAGATTGATCAACTTCGATTCCGTCACCTGAAATTATATGACGCAAGAACATAACTCTGTCGATCCAGAACTCACACTTACTGAACTTGGCATACAACTTGTGTTCTCTTAAAGTTTCCAAAACGATCCGAAGGTGCTGTGCATGTTCTTCAACGGACTTCTAGTACACCAGAATGTCATCTATAAATATAACCACGAACTTGTCAAGAAACTGTCTGAACACTCGGTGCATCATGTCCACAAACACTGTCGGAGCATTAGTTAATCCAAATGGCATTACAACGAACTCGAAATGCCCGTATTGAGTATTGAACCCCGTCTTCAGAATATCCTCGTCCCTGATTCGCAGCTGATAATAACACTTCCTCAAATCTAACTTGGAGTATACTTTAGAACCCTGCGGAATATCGAACAACTCCTCGACGTGAGGCAAAGGGTATTTGTTCTTCACAGTTATCCGATTCAACTCATGGTAATCTATGCACATCTGTAATGTTCCGTCTTTCTTCTTCACAAACAGGACGGGAGCACCCTACGGAGAAGTGCTCGGACGGATGTACCTGGAAGCTAGAAGTTCATCAAGCGCGTTTTTAACTCCTTTAACTCAGGAGGAGCCATTCTATAGGGAGTCTTCGAGAAAGGCTCTGCTCCGGGACAAAGGTTGATTACGAACTCGATGTCCCTATCAGGCGGTAAAGAACCCAAAGTCTCAGGGAATACATCGATGTACTCTCGCACGACCTCTGTCTCCTCAAGTTTGGCTTGATCCTTCGGTTTGCTCAAAAGATAGGCCACAAAACCTATCGCACCGTCTCGGACCAGTTTACTCACATCAACAAAAGAAATAAATGGGCTTGACCTCACCTTCTCGCCCTTAAACACCACTGAACCAAAGGAAACCTTCTTCTCCCGACAATCCATCTTAGCCCCATGTTCAAATAACCAATCCATTCCGAGGATTACATCATATCTCTGCATCGGTATCTCAATCAAATCTGCAAAGAAAACCTAGCCTTCAAAGCTCACAGGATAACCCCGAAACACCCTGTAAGTTACCAAACTACCCCCGAGGGGAGAACTAACCACGTAGTCATACTCACACAAAGAAACAGGCAACGATATAGAAGCAGCAATATCCCGGGAAATAAAGGAATGAGTGGCCCCGGGATCAAATAATGCATGTAATGTAGTGCCATGAATGATAATAGTACCTTCGATCATGATATTTGGGTCGATTTCCACAGTTTCCTCTTCCTTACCACCCAACGCATAAGCCCTTGCTTGGATTGCAGGCCTCTAATTATTCTTTCCCTTCGGAAAGGTGCTCACCATGTGATTAGGTGCCCCACAGACGAAACACCTCTTGTGAAGCCTTAATCAGTTATCCACGTGATGAGGACCCTTGAAATATGTACATTGCACTTTAGGAGGAGCCAGAAGTGCCAAGGGTCAATTCGGTTGATTAGGTCCCGGGGGGTCGAGGTTGCTTATTTTGAGGCTTGCCTTGCTGAAAAGTTTGGAATGCCGGCCTCTTCCTAAATTTATTCGAACTCCCTGAGCTAGACCCTTGCCCGATATGTGCAGTCTTCTCCTCACAATTCCCTGCTCTTCAACCCTCAAACCCTTATCGGTCACCTTCACCCACGTGCTCGTATTTGCAGCTTCCAAGGCATTTTTCGTATCCTCCCGAAGTCCTTGGAGGAATTGTGAAGCATTGCTTTCATCATCATTAGCGAGGATATAGGGCATATCTCCCATGCTTGGGGCATAACGGGAGAGCCTCTCAAATTCATTGATATAATCCATGACCGACATGCTCCCTTACTTAAGATCCATAAATTCCCTCAAACACCGGTTCCTTGTAGCTTTGGGAATATATTTGATCTTGAATTCCCGAACAAATACCTCCCACGTAATCTCCTCTCTGGAAGCCTCCAACTTTCCTTGCATGCTAGACCACCAATTGTAGGCTTGACCTTGGATCATGGTAAGAGTGCATTGTAACTTCTCGATAGGCCCGCAAGGTACGAGATTCCATAGCCTATTAGTTTGCACGAGCCATTCCTCCACTTGGACATCATTTCCACCCACGAAAATCGGTGGGTTTTGGTTCCTGAACTCCCTTAAAGTAGTGGTAATAGGCACTCCTCCAAGATTTCCAGCTGAAGGAGCACTGTTTCTTTCTTGAGCCCTTTGTTCCAAGAATAACGCTAATCTTTCCATAAAATTTTCGGGGCCCATTTGTGGTGCTGGTGGCGGATTTTTATTTTCCTGTTGGGGAGAATGATCCCGGTGATAACGGTGTTCCGGAGATCTATCTCGGCAGTGGTGTCTTCGTGGATGCATTTTTTTACAAAATCAAAAGATTCCAATTCATATGCGTGAGGGTCAGTACATGTTCACATGCACAATTAACAAGAAAATAAGCAAATAATCATATAAATGCACATAACCACGTTGTCCTAAGCCGTTCGACCTAGACAGACCCAACACGACGCTAGAGCTCCAGTTTTACAACCGAGAGCTCTGATACCACTTTAAGATGTAGCGGTCGGAACGGTGGGCCACCACATCCCCCGCACCTAAACCCAGACCCATATATGAAATGGACCTCCATAGAAGAGCCCAAGTCTAAGCGAACGAGAACCTAGACTCACACACTAGGATAAGTGGGGCGAAAGACCAACAGAGCGTGCAAAACCTAAAACAAATACCCGGAAGCAACAAACAGGATCTAAATAGAGCTCAATAAAACCTGCATTAACATATATACCATGGTCTGTCGGCCCAAAATAATACAAGTATTCAAGATTTCTCCCAAATATACATATCCATTCATAATCATAATCCAAAAGTATACATAAGCTGTAAATATGTAAGCAGACTCAACCTAGACCGTTAAGTGCGACTCGACGACACATTTCCCCGCCTAGCTCGAGCAACCTACAACTGAAGGTGGGAAAAGAGAGGGGTCAGTCAATAACTCGACTGAGTGAGGGGCTATACGCACACCTACACACATATAAGTATAAACAGAGCATATAATAAAGGGATGATCATGAATCGAGGCTAGGGTTTTGCATACCAAATCATTTGTAAACGATAACGTATAATATAAATAAAATCCTATCTCGATCCATAATCATCAATATATAACATAAACAAACGTCCGGCGAGAACGGACTTCCATTAACTCCTCAAAACATAACATAAAAACCGAATTCATAAACACAAGTCCAACCCCACATCCTTGGTGTTTCGGGAATCAAACACTCTCAAACTACAATACAAAAACTGTAACGCCCCGGTTTCTCATTTATACTAATATATCGTATTTGTTATAAATTGCGCAATTAAATCATTTAACTATGTGATTAATTGTTTATAAGTGTTTTAAATAATTAATTTTAATATAAATTGTTATTATTTTATTTTATTTATAATGTTGCATTTCGTTAATTTACTGATTTATTTTGTTAATTAAGTGATTAATGTTAATTAACCTATATCCTTAATTATCTGAATTAATTTAAAATGTCCGTTGACTTTGTTTTAATTTAAAATAGAATTTAAATTTTAGTTTTAATTTATAACGTATGAATTTATTAAGATTATGCTCGTGAATATTTATTCGTGCTTCGTTCTTATATGAATTGATATCGAAATGTCGTAGAAATTTAGTATGTTATATATTTATGTGTTATGAACATGTCTATATGCTCGGTTTATGTTTTCAAACTCGTTTGACATGGTAACGAATTTAATTTGAATTGTGGAACCAAATCGGGGGCAAACGAGCAATTAGCGCACCCTTGGTTCCGTATGTTATATCTTGAGCTCAGGAACTCGGATTCGAGTTCCGTCAACTTCTTTGAACTCATATCGAAGATTCAGGTTTAATAAACTTAACCTTATCATTTTTTGAAATCGTTTGAACCTTCAAAATCCAACCGAAAAATGAAACGGCACCAAAACTACCACATTTTACTAAAATGGCCCTAACTTGTTCAAAACTTAACCAAATTAACTATGGTTGGAGTCCTTGTAACCCTAGTTCAGCCCACTATCATCCCATACTCATCCTAAACAGAACAAATCCTCACACAAGCAAGAAAATTCAGCCAAAGTTCCTGCTTTCCAGTTTCCCGTCACTTTGCAATCCTTTGAGATTTTGGAGCTCAAATCTCTTCCAACATTCATCCAATCAATAAGGTGAGTTAGGGTTGTGTTATACATGAATCTCTGGTCATTTTGATCCATTCATCCCTAGTTCTAAGTCAGTTTTCATGGAGTTTTGATGATTTGAGGTAATAGTTAGGTTTAAGAGTGTTTTGATGAATTCTTGAAATCCTTTGGCTTATAACTTGTTTCGGTGCTATATATATGATTCTTTTCCCTTATTTATGACTGAGTATGCTTGTACTAGTTGGTGGTTAAGATTTGGGTGAGTTACCATTAATGAACTTGTTATGAAATGTATGAAATTGGAACTGATTCTTCCTCTCTCTCGATGTACTACTGCTGTTGCGTTTTGGGGCTCATGTTGCTGTCATTTGCTGCTCCCTTTTGCATTGTTTGTCGCTCATATATAGCTGATCTTGTTGCATAAAGAGTGGATGGATTGTTGCCCTGTTTTGCTTCATTTTAGCCCCGTTTTGCTGCGTTTTTTTGCTGTCATGCTGCTGCTCTTTTCCATGCTTTGTTGCTGTACTTTTCCATTTGTTTTGTGGGAGTTTTGATGTCTTTTTGCTGCTGCATTTGATGCCTTGATTGCTGCTATCTTCTGCTGAGTATTCATGAAGGTAAAACAGAGGCTTAAGCCCGGCCGGGGAGATTTTGTGCATGGAAAAAGCCCAGCCGGGTAGCTGTGTTGCGGAAGTTGCTGTTTCTTTCTTCCATTTATGCAATTGTTTGAGCTGTTTTATGCGTAATCCTTGTTTACTAATGCATGTTTGCATGCTTGAAACATGGTAGGTACGTATATTTATATATTTGCATGCATGGTGGTGGTTGTAAATGGTTGCATGCATGGTATTAATTATGCATGTGTAATATATATATAACTTATTTGCATGCATATTTAATTTATTACCTTATTGCATGCATGCGTTTGTGTTTAAATGTGAGTATTAATGTGTTATATTAGTAATATATGCATGCATGCGCATGTAAATATATATATAAAGTATTTATGTATATTATATATATGTTTATGATATATTAAATATTGTTTGATTTAATTAAATTAAGGAAATTAAATTGTTATCTATTTCATGTTCCTTTCTAATTTCCAATTTTAAATTGAATGTAATTATTTGTCTACTCTATAATTGCAAACGTGTTATAGTACGTGATATGACCGTTATCTGAATTCATGGATTGAACTTAATGAATATGAACTCTTCCTTGAACGAATGAATGGCTCATTTATATGATTTAAATGCGTTAATCGTGCACATGAATGTGTTCATTATATAATATTATATTTGATGCGTTCATAGCATGTTCATTTCATGCCGTGCGTCATATATGGTTCATTTGGAGTCTTAAGTCTCACGAGCACGTTACGTTGTCTTTTGTACAGTTCTCTCCAGGGTGTAGATGCCGGGTTCATATGACACTTTCGAGTCTCCTTTTCTTCTTGGTATTGTTCAGTAAAAGGCGTTCAGGTGGGTTTCTCTACTATTTAGATAAATGACCCTATATACTCCCAACGTGTAAAGATTTCGACTAAAACTATTATATGTATATAGAGTCGTTTTCAAGGGTCAATGATTTTAAAAGTAAAGCCCTTCTTTTAAGAACCTACCAAATGTTTTGGCGAGAAAGAATGAATGAATGCACAGAATGGGGCCCAGGGACTTGGTGTGAGTGGTGACCCGAGGAGGCAAGGGCTGACAATGATCCCTCACACTAGCTCCACCAATGATCGGCGTAACCGGACCTCGTTAGGAGTTAGCGAGGAATGGACGCTGAGTGCCATCTGGGGAGTCATGTTCCCCTTTTGGTCAATGAATGGATGGTTCGGGCCGATCACCCGACCATCACCCCGAGGAAGAAGGTTTAAATGTTCATGAATGTGCACAAAAGAATGTTATGCATGAATGAAAAAAATAAAGAAAGAATGTTTAATGAACTACACGAGGTGTTGGTTGGTGATAATGCA
This sequence comes from Lantana camara, assembly GCA_037501455.1. Lineage (NCBI taxonomy): Eukaryota > Viridiplantae > Streptophyta > Magnoliopsida > Lamiales > Verbenaceae > Lantana > Lantana camara. Next base: position 67,662,357 of record CM074856.1, read on the forward strand.
CGCCCACTCGCCGGGCCACAAACGACCTAATGAAAAATGAACGTTACAATCCCTTTTGATGACTTCTTTATTTTACCCACTTGGGAAATGCTCTAAAACCTCATTTGGGATTATAACTTGCATGTGAATGTTAAATATTGTTGTATATGCTATTTATACCTCATTTTATACCCACCAGTCTCGTATAGACTAAACCCGGATTGTTTTCAGTGTTCTTGCAGGTTTGGAGCGCTAGGCGGGAAGTCAAGTCTATTTAGTCTTTCGGTTAAGTCAGAGTCTGTTCATCTGTATATTGAACCATGATTTATTTAAGTTGGAGGATGTAAGTTGGTAGTGATTGTTACCACTATCATGAATTATGAATGAGTTTATAAGAAACCGTAATTGAAGTGCTATGATTTTATTGATTTTCGGGATTAGGTATCTATACTAGTTGAACCCATTGTTATTTGCTTATCTTGTTATTTATGTAGGTACTTCGCTTCCGCATTGGTATTCTTTCTGTTTTATTGTCTCTTTGGTTGCGAAAGTTAGCTCCCGTCGAGCTTAGCGAGTGTGTATGTCCCCGTTCGCCGTGATTTAGCTTGGGTATGGATTGTCCATTTCATATTCGGGTCGGGTCTCTGTGCGGGGGATGTGGTACCTTGCGCTCGAGTGCTACAAAAACATATGGGGTAGCTAACCCACGATATGCCTTCCCCGGTTATCCACCGAGGGCTCAAGATACCACTCCTTCCCAACCTGCAAGAGTCGCACGTGAATATCTCAAAGGGAATCATGCACAAGCCAAACCCGACGGCCCTTGCCGTCCCGGGCATTCCTTACCCACAATTCCCGGGGCCCAATATACCAAATCAAACCATATTCCCATCTTTCAGGGCACAACTCGTGAAAACATAACATAAACGTACAAAAGGATTCAAAATCTAAAGCTTACATATGCTCATACTTATACCATTTTCATAAGATTCAAACATTTCCATAAGATCATAATCTTATCTTAACACACGTATTTAAATATATATAAGATATATATTTGTATACGGGGTGAGAAAACATCATATAATAGGTCATAGGTCAATAACTAATACAAAAGTTCCTAAACCTCATCTTATAACAACAGTGGAGAAGAACCGGGGCCAAAACGGGCAAAGAAGCACCTAAACCTCGGACTTAACAAAGCCTGGAAGTGGCTATGAAACAAAAGAAGACAATACCCTAGACTTAGACTCAAATATGAACCAAATAGACGCCTGACAATGCTCCTGAATGCAATGTATGCATATTAAGTGCAAGAAAGTGCCACTTAAAGCGTTCAAATTCAAATCACGTAAAACTCATATCAAATTAATTCATAACATTAATATACGACATCTAACATATAGTATAACATGTTGATATAGCATATAAGTCATAAATGAATAAGAAGAAGGCATTAAAGAGCACAAAACAAAACACGAAAGTCATGCATGAAAATTAAAATTAGAGAGATCATACTATTTAAATATTCAAATTATAGCAGTTGAATTCATATTAATTAAATATATAACATACAATATATATATATATAATATTACATATGTAGCACCCCACACGTGGGATACCACATCCCCCGCACTAAGACCCGAACCCGAATACGAAATGGAAAATCCGTATCCAAGTCCAAATCATAGCGAACGAGAGACATACACACCCACTATGCTAGGCGGAACTAAGACCAGATTCAGAGCGCGCAAAAGAAATAATTAAGAAAGTACAACAACATAATAGCCTGTTTCATAATTTCCAAAATAAAATCATAATGCTCGCGCGAGAAACGAGCTTCCAACCTTACTTCTCATACATAATCATAAAAACCCGAAATCAAATATACAATCCCCAAACTCCACGATAGAAGGGTCACGTGAACCCTAACTATCCATATATAACATAACCTCGAGGGGTAGTACTCCCCCTACGAGTCTTTCCCGGCTTTTACACCGCGAGCATCGAAGAGAACGCCTTCCCAACTCCCAGGGGTCGCGCGTAACACTTCGGATGGAACTATGCTAAGGAGTGATAATCCCGACGGCCCGACGCCGTCCCGGGTGTCCTCGCTCATAGATCCGGGGCCCAAACATACTGGACATATCATACATATACCAATCTTTCATGGTTTAACTCGCTAGCATATCATATTATAACTTAACATATCATATCATATCATAAGGTTTTCAAACTCAAGCTTACATATGCCCATATAACTAATTTCAAAATCTAAAGGTGATTCATAAGATCATAACATATATATTCAACACATGTCTAAGTATATATATAATATATAGTCGCAGGCGGGCTTAGAAATACGAGCATATAAGGGTTTTAGGTCATTTAACTAAAAGAAAATACCTAAACCTCACCTTCTACACAAGAACAAAAGAAACACGTGCGTGCCGACCACGAACAATTAGGTCTCGGGCTCAACAGCCTCCTCGGGAACTTCCTCTGTAACAAAAAAAAAAAACAAAACTGGAGACTTAGATTCGATTATGTACCAAATAGACCCACGACGATGTGAATGAATGTAATTCATGCATATAAGATGCGAGAATGCGACACTTAAGCCATTCAAGGTTGAAACACGTATAACACATATTAAATTAAATCATAAAATTAAACAAAGAATTATAACACTTCACATAACAAATTAATATCACAAATAAATTAATTCATGGAATTAAAATTAGGCTAATAATAAATATCATTTATTTAATTAAAATTCATAAAATTAAATTAAACTTATAAATTAGATTACACATTAAAATTCATATTTATATATTATTAACATATTATACATTAGATTAATATTATATATAATATACTAATATAATATCATATAGTATTAATTCATAACATGCCTGCAAAATTTCTTAACATAAATATATATATATATATATATATGCTGCATGTAACACACACACACATGCAATTCATGCAACCAAAAAAAAAAAAAAAAAAAACTAGTCTACATGCATATAATACACATGCACTTAAGGCTCATGCATCAACAACAACAAATACCTACAGCCATGCATGAGTGAACCACGAAAATAACAGAAGCAAAAGGACTCCACAGCAAGCTCCCCACCCGGGGAAAGATCCTGCACGAAAATTAACCGGCCGGGGAAGGGAGAGGCAGAAACTTCTGCACAAATCTCCCCTCCCGGGGAAGAAAACACCACAGGCCGGGGAGATTGTTACAGCAAGAAAGAGCAGCAGCAGCAGATCAGTTCGTGGGGGGAAAAATAGGGCAACACAAGTGCAGCAAGGGCAACAAATATTTAGGCCAAACTCATGCATAAAATCAATCCAAAAATGCACAAGAAACAGCAACAAAACGCAGCAATTGACAGCAACTCAATTCAGCCATGACAACAGTTAATATTCACTAAAATCAACCAAAAAGCAGCTGAAATGAAGAGGAAATGCAGGACAATAACAACGTGCAGTAGGGGCAGCAGACAGCACAACATATCAGGTCATTTCTCGTGCATTTTATGCACCAAAATCATGCAAAATCTCCAAAAAACGCAGCAGCACAGTCACGTTAAAAGGTATTCCTAACAGCAGTTCAGTTTTTGCCAAAAATCCCCCAAATTCCATTCCTAAGCTCAAGTTCATTAATGGTAGGAGTTAATACACATAACAACCATGTAATTAATGCAAAGAACCAAGATATAAAAGCATTAATGAACTCATTCTAAGCCGTAAAACTCAAGAAATGCACCTAAGAGCAAGTATGCACAAACTTGAAGAAAACCTAACTATTCATCAATCTTTTCACTCATGCATGAAACCTTGAATTCAAGACATAAAATGGAGCATATATTGAAGCATAAATCATAAGGAACATAGATCTTACCTCTGATCGTTGAGAGACAAAGAAAACAAGAAAATCTTGAGCAATTTATGAAGAAGTTGATAAATAGGGAACAAATCTCCTCCTTGCTTCTTGTGGCTGCTGAATAACGATGCTAGGGGAAAGAAATGAGAATAAAATGGCATAAAAATTGGCTTAAGATCAGATCTTAGGGTCAAAGTGGGACCAACTCTTGAGCTTAGGTTCAAATGGGTTGAAAATGGCTTCGTCGGGGGTTCAAACAACACCGAAAAATTACGAAGTTAATTCCATTGGGTCTGGATCGTTGAAACGAGTTCAGCGCCATAAATGGATCTCGAATCCGAGTTCCGTAGCTCAAGATATAAATTAAAGAAGCTCAAGGGGTCCTATTTTCAAATAGGTCCCTAAACTTTCGAAAAGTGGAAAATAGGCCCAAAGCCTATTTTCAATTAAGCCTATTTCAAGAAATTAGCATGCTAGAAAATTAAATGCATATCATATAAATTCACATATTACAAGATTTCAAATAATTTAAACACTTAGGCATAGATATGACATTTAAATCAATTAATTCAAGTAATTTTTCACATAATTCATATAAATATCAAATAAAGAGCATATTTCAAAATATAAACAAATTAAAGTATATAAAATTAAAAGTAAATACGAAAATTAAACTCACACGTGGTACGAACCTGTACGGTCGGACAAACGGGGTGTCATAACATATATACACATACTAGCATAATACATCACATATATATTCACGTACCTACTATAAATTGCATATCAAATAAGAAACAAAATGCATGGAAAAAGAATTAATAGCACGAAGCATGCATGCAAACCTTAATAAAATTAAATGCATAAGTACATGACATGTAATGCCCCGACTTTTCGGCCGTACAGGTATGACGTATGTGTTTACTATTTACGTGATTTAATTGTTTAATTACATTAAATTTCATTTATTTATTTCATTCTTGCCATACTTGAATCTATTTCTTATTTTATTTGAATTTTATTTGAATTTCCAACGTATTTGCTTATACGCATATGATTATACCTTGTTTGATTCTGATTCGATTTCTGTTTTTCGTGATAGCTTGGTATAAATGAATTATGTGTATTATGATCTTACCTATGTGTTCGTTGCATGATTTTGTTCTTGGGTGCATGAGTTTTGAATTTAATTAGATTCTTGGAACCAAATCGGGGGGCTAACTGGCAATTAGCGCACCCTTGGTTCCGTATGTGATATCTTGAGCTCGGGAACTCGGATTCGAGTTCCGTCACCTCCATTGAATCCGTATCGACAATTCGAAGACAATGGTAATGCCTTTTTAAGATCATTTAGATTCTCAAATTTCAACCGAAACGAGCACCTCGTGCTTAAAAATGACAAACCATTGACTTTTCTCCAAGTTACGGCCCTAAATGACGTCCCTAGACCCTAAGCCCAAGACCTAAACCACTTGTATCTCTCTCTGTCTCTCTCTCTTTCAGCCCCAAACCGAAATCCCACCCTCTCACACACCCAAATTCAGCCAAAGAAAAGAAAAGAAGAAGAAAAGAGAAGAAGAAAGAGGAATAGTGCAACCCTTGGAGAAATTGAGCTCATCTCCCTATCTTTCCTCACTTTTTCTTGAAGGTAAGCTTATTTTTGAGTAGTATAGCTCTTAGTAATCCCTTTATGTTGAATTTTGCATGGTTTCATCCATTTATGAGTTATATTGGAAGAAGATGATGAACAGTGGCCCTTTTTGCATTTTGATGATCAACTTTGATTTCCTTTGATTTTCTTTGAGTTGCATGAGTAATATTTGACCCTTTGTCATGGAGTTAGATGGATATGAACTTGTATTGCATGATTGTTGGAGATTCTTGGTCTTGCCATTATGGAGCTTGGAGCTATAATTTGGATGTTAATTCCTTGATGCTTTACTTGGAGTTCTTGTTGTTTAATGTGATATAGCTTAAATATATGAGTTTTGACCTGATTTTACATGCTTTTGGGTTGAGATTTGTGAGTTGGTTTTGTGCCTTTTAGCTTCCATTTCGGCTTTTTGCCTTGTTTTTGTGTTTTTTGGCCGCAGACTTAAATCCATGGGGGTGGATTTTTCCCTTTGGAAAAATCCGCTAGGGTGGATTTAGGTCAGTCAGTTTCTGGAAATCCATGGGGGTGGATTTTTCCCTTTGGAAAAATCCATGGGGGTGGATTTTGTCCTGCGTTTTTTTCGTCACTCCGGTTTCGTTTTTCTTCTTTTTCTCCGCTTATTTAATCTTCCTCCACCTCTTTTATGACTTCTATGCTATGTTAATATGTATTATTATGTGTTATGATTAATGTATCAAGTTTATGGCTTGTTTTGTTATGATTTATGAATGAATGAACTTGGTACTTCCACTTATTGAATGCAATGAATGATTTTGAACGTTTATGTGACTTTATTGTGTTAATTGTGCATAAGAATACTTCCATGACTTGAGAACATTTTCTTATGCATCTCATATCATCCACATTGCATTGTCGTGCGTCGTATATGGTCATTTTGAGTCTGACACTACCTCTTTTGCACAGATTCGGGTTTAGTTGGAAACGAGGGCGTTGTTTGAGGGTCTACTCTTATCCTTTTGCCGCTTCAAGGTGGGTTTCTCTTCTAATAGCAAAAATGACCCTATATAAACCCAATGTGTAAAGTTTTAAACCAAATGTATATTATACGTATATAGAGTCTTTTCTCGAGTAAATGATTTCAAACGCAAGCCTTTCTTTTTTGAATCCTACCTTATGTTTTGGCGAGACATGATTGTTAATGATGTACGGGCCCGGGACCTAGCACATGTGGCTATATGGGGAGGCAAGGGCCGACGGTGATCCCATGTGCTAGTCCCAACCAGTTAACAGAGACCTGAACTCGCTAGGAGATTAACGTGGAATGGTAGCTGAGCGCCCTTGGGGGATTCATGTACCCCCCCTGGGTCAATGTATGAGGTGGTCGGGCCTTGCAAACCCGTCCAACACCGGAGGAAGAAGGTGTATATGTATGATTATGAATCGTATGAATGTGCACATAAGATTATTATGCATGAAAATAAATGAATTATGGATATGATTGCACGAGGTGATGGTTGGAGATAATGCACGCCCACTCGCCGGGCCATGAAACCCTACAATTATTTACGAATGAATATGATAGTCGTAATTCAATTGATGTTTTCGTTGTTTTGCCTGCTTGGGAAATTCTTATCAAACTTCGAATGGAATTAGGGCTTGCATGTATATGTTTAAATTCCGTTGTATTATATAATATGCCCCGTTTTTTTATACCCACTAGTCTCTTTTAGACTGAACCCGGTTTGGTTTCAGTTGTTTTTTACAGGTTTGGAGGTGCTAGGCGGGAATACGAGTCGTCTAAGTCTTGCATTACTGTCTAGCATTTCCTTTTACACTCATATCTACTTGTTCTTATTACTCTTGTATTATGATTATGTATGGAGCGTATATTGTGTTATTTTGTGCCGTGATGGCTTTTGTACAGGTTGTATGTGTTGGTACCTATAAGTACTTATGTTGAATTGCTTCCGCTATTGTTATGGTCACTCTGATTTAATTATGTTTTGGTTATGCTTGGTTTAAGGGTTAGCTCCCGCCTAGCTTAGCGTGTGTGTTGTGTCCCCGTTCGCCGTGATTTGGCACGTGTATGGATTTTCCATTTCATATACGGGTCGGGTCTCGGTACGGGGGATGTGGTGCCTCACGCTCGGGCGCTACATCCTTAAGTGGTATCAGAGCTTAGGGTTGCAAAACCCGGGGTTTTGTGTCGTGTGAGTCAGTCTAAGTCGTACGGCTTTCTAGGAACAACTTGCCAACGTGTTGCATATGCATTTCTTATGTGATTATGTGCTCTATTCTTTGACTTTTGCTTAAATTAATTGCATGCACATGCATGGACTAAAGAAGGCATGCATTTCAGTGTTCTATTGACAGAATGCCTCCAAGAAACGATAGAGATAGATCTCCAGAGCGACGACATCGCCGAGACCGAATTCCTACACCTGAACAACAACCGCCTCCAATGGATATGGGAAACTTTATGGAAGCGGTCTTCAATTATGTTGAGCACCGAAGGGCTCAAGCTCCTCCACCACAACAAGCCGAGCAACAAGCCCCTCCACCGAACAACAATAGGGATTCTCATGGAGCATTTTTAAGCTACAATCCTCTTCGGTTCTCCGGTTCTATTGATGATGCGGTTTTGGAGGGTTGGTTAATAAGATTGGAAAGGATCTATGGGGTTCGGCAGTTTACTACCCAAGAGAAGGCTCAATTCGCCATTTTTCAATTAGATGGCGAGGCATATGATTGGTGGGAGAGAACAAGGGAAAAGCTGGAAGTTGATGGAGAAGAGGTTACATGGGAAGTGTTCAAAAGGGAATTCCGGGAGTGTTTCGTGCCTGAGGTTGTAAGAGAACGAAAGGAGCAAGAGTTCATGGATTTGAAGCAGGGCAATCGTTCCGTGGCCCAATATATTGCAACTTTCAACAGACTTGGGAAATATGCTCCTCACATTACACGGGATGAGAAGAGGAAGTCCAAGAAATTCATTGCAGGACTAAGGCAGGACTTGAGACATGGCCAGGCTGGGCACAACTATTTGTCCTTCTCAGACACGGTGCAACGGGCAATGGAACAAGAAGAGGAATTCAAAAAGAAAGATCCGATTTTTAGAGCTCCAATGGGACAAGGCTCCGGGTCAAGTTTGGGAAAGAGGCCTATGGTTCAAGCTACTCCACTATCTAAAGGTCCCTTCAAGAAGCCTCGGTTTGGAGGGCAAGCCCCGCAAGCCCCGAAAACTTTACCAGTGGCACCGGCATCCATAGCACAGCGGCGAGAAGTACCCCTATGTCTTTATTGTGGAGGTCCGACTCATGCTTACAATAACTGCTGGAAGAGGTTGAACTTATACCTTATATGTGGGAAAGCTGACCATAGGGCACATGTGCGTCCCGAAAAAACTCCAGGCTTTCAAAGAGGAGCTGAAAGACCCATGATCCAAGCCTGTGCCTATGCCCTTGAGGACGAGGAGCAAGATGCTGAGATTGATCCTACCGCCGTGGTGGAAGGTACCATACACATTCATGACATGAGCATTCATGCACTCTTTGATCCGGGTGCCACGCATTCCTCTATTTCTTGTGATCTAGCTACTTCTCTGTGCTTGCCTGTTATCTGTATATCTTCTTGTTATTTGGTGAGTTCTCCTCTAGGAGGGAGTTTGCAGACGGATCAATTGATACGAGACTGCTCAGTGTTGTTGGAAGGGAAAGAGTATTCGGCAGATTTCATTGTCATGCTATGAAGAGATATGGCATTATTCTGGGAATGGATTGGTTGTCTTGGCATCGGGCTACGGTTGATTGTTTCGCTAAGAAGATTAAGTTGGGTGAATAAGAAATTGTTGGTATTAGTGCGAAAGCGAATCCTCTAGTGTCTTTCATGGAAGCTCACAAATTGATTAGAGATGGAGTTATGGGATTTATAGCTTATCTCCTTAACAAGCTGAAAGATCAAGTAAAGTTCGAGGACACCACCGTTGTTAAAGAATATCCCGATGTTTTTCCGGAGAATTTGGGTTCTTTGCCACCAGATCGGGAGATAGAATTTGTGATAGATTTGCATTCGGGATCCGAACCGTATTCTAAGACTCCTTACCGAATGGCACCGGCCGAATTAAAGGAACTTAAGATTCAACTAGAAGAGTTACTCAAGGTTGGATATATTCGGCCAAGTTCTTCACCTTGGGGCGCACCGGTTCTCTTTATTAAGAAAAAGGATGGAACTTTAAGAATGTGCATAGATTACCGAGAATTGAATCGGATGACCGTGAAGAACAAGTATCCTTTACCCCACACTGAGGACTTATTTGATATGTTATAAGGTTCGGGGGTATATTCAAAGTTAGACTTAAGACAAGGGTACTACCAGTTGAAAATCCGGGAAGAGGACATTCGGAAGACGGGATTTAACACCCGGCATGGGCATTATGAGTTCGTAGTGATGCCTTTTGGATTAACTAATGCTCCGGCTGCATTTATGTACATGATGCACCGAATTTTTCGACCCTATTTGGACAAGTTTGTGGTTATCTTCATTGGTGACATACTCATGTATTCAAGGACACCGGAAGATCATGCTCGACATCTCAAAGTGGTTTCGGATACCTTGAGAGAGCATCAGTTATATGCTAAGTTCAGTAAATGTGAGTTTTGGATTGATCGGGTAGCTTTTCTCGGCCATGTAATCTCGAGGAAAGGTTTGGAAGTAGATCCTTCAAAGATTGAGACGGTTTTACAGTGGCAGAGTCCAAAGAATGCCGCAGAGGTAAGAAGTTTCTTGGGTTTGGTTGGTTATTATCGGAGATTCGTGAAGGATTTTTCAAAGATTGCTGGCCCTTTGACCCGACTAACTAAGAAAGAGGCTAAATTTGAGTGGGATGAAGCATGCGAGGCGAGCTTTCAACTTTTGAAGGAAAAGTTGACAACTGCACCAATATTAGCACTTCCCGAAGGTATTGAAGGATGTACGGTTTTTACGGACACCTCAAAGGAAGGCTTGGGTTGTGTCTTGATGCAAAATGGAAAGGTGATTGCCTACGCCTCAAGGAAATTGAAGGATCACGAACAGAATTACCCCACTCATGATCTCGAGTTAGCGGCTGTGATCTTTGCTTTGGGAAAGTGGAGACACTACCTCTATGGAATATCATTCGAGATCTTTTCCGACCACAAAAGTCTCCAGTATTTATTCTCTCAGAAGGAGTTGAACAAGAGACCAAGGCGTTGGATGGAAATGTTGGCGGATTATGAGTGTACAATCCGATACCATCCCGGCAAAGCCAACATGGTCGCGGATGCACTTAGTAGGAAGGCTAGTGTATCCAATGTGAAATTGGAAACGGGAGTTGATGAGGAATCATTCAAGTTAAGAGCTAGTATTCGGAGTATCACCGTTCAACCGGATCTTCAACAGAAATTGTTTGAGGCTCAAAGAATTGATCCTGAAGTTCAGAAATTGGTAGAGAAGGCTCGAGCTGATCCAGAAAGTCCATTTGGTTTCGATGATATGGGACTTCTAAGATTCAAGAATAGAGTTGTGGTGCCGGGAGAATTAAAAAGGACTATTCTTGAGGAAGCTGATCGGTCAGGATATTCGATCCATCCCGGAGGAAACAAGATGTATAAAGATTTGAAGCAGTTTTATTGGTGAAATGGATTAAAACGGGATGTGGTTAATTTTGTAAGGCATTGTATGACTTGCCAAGTGGTGAAGGCTGAACATCAAAAGCCATCGGGATTACTTCAACCTTTACCTATTCCGGAATGGAAGTGGGAGCAGATAGCTATGGATTTCATTTCTGGGTTACCCAGAGTGAAAGGTGGGTTTGATGGAGTTTGGGTGATCGTGGATCGATTAACGAAATCTGCTCATTTTCTTGCCATTAGGATGTCCGACAAGGTAAGTAAGCTAGCTAAGAAGTATAAGGATGAGATTGTCCGACTTCATGGAGTACCAGCATCGTATCGGATCGGGATCGAAGGTTCACTTCAAGATTTTGGCAAGAATTACATAAGTATTTGGGAACGAGGCTTCAATTCAACACAGCTTTTCATCCTCAAACTGATGGACAATCAGAAAGGTTAATTCGGTATTTGGAAGATATGTTGAGAGCGTGTGCATTGGATTTTCAAGGCTCGTGGAATGAGCAGTTGCCATTAATTGAGTTTGCTTACAACAATAGCTATCAAGCCTCGATAGAGATGGCACCTTATGAAGCTCTCTACGGACGGAAGTGCAGGTCTCCGTTGTTTTTCGATTTAGAAGAGTGGAATTGGACCAAACAAGAGGGTGTGAAGAGGAAGGAAAAGAAGGAAAAACCCTCTAAGGTTGTTCAAGATGCTATCGATAAGGTCCAAATTATTAGACAACGGATGAAAGCGGCTCAAGACCGACAGAAAAGCTATGCAGATAAACGAAGAAAGGATCTTGAGTTTGAGGTAGGAGATAGAGTCTTTTTGAAGGCATCTCCAAGGAAAGGATTTTCAAGGATCGGGAAAGGAGGGAAGTTGAATCCTCGATATTTAGGTCCGTTTGAGATCTTGGAAAGAATTGGAGATACAGCCTATCGTTTAGATTTACCTCCTAATTTAACCGGAATTCACAATGTATTTCACGTTTCTCAACTCCGGAAGTATTATCAAGATGAATCCGAGGTCTTACAGGTTGAAGAAGTGGAATTAGAGCCGAATCTCACCTTCGTGCAAAAGCCGGTGATAGGAATCAGGATGATGTGAATCATAAGACAAGGCCACACTTTGATCCAAATGATGATATGATCACAACTCAAGATGAACCAAGTTATGTTGGACCTATCACAAGGTCACGGTCCAAAAGAATGCAAGAAGAAGTTCAATCTCTTTTGATCCAAATAACTCATCTGGACCCAATCCACCTTGTTTCAATGTCTTAGTGATAGAATTTTAAGCCCAAATTGTGTTAAGTTTATTGTAATTTGGCCCTGAACTATTATATTATACTTTGGGCCATCTTTTTATTTATTTTGCATGCATTTAGATTAGGTTAAGCCCATTTTATTCAGCCTACAAGAAAAGTGACGGGATTAGCTTGTCTCTTTGAATTCTGAATTGTCTCTTAGAATTCCCATGCATGCATCTTTATATTCCAGCCTTGTAGTTCGAAATATTCAGTCAAAAAATGAATGAATTGTGATTCAAGTGAGTTATACTCACAAGTTCTTAGTTGAACGACACCGGAGTTTCAAACCTCCACCGGATAATGTCATTTCCCGACTCATTATAGTCGACGGGGTGCATTACTTATCAAATCTGATAGTGTTGGTTCCTTGCTCATTATAGCAAACGGGTCACACTCCTATAATTCAAATCTGATAGTGTTGGTTCCTTGCTCATTATAGCAAACGGGTCACACTCCTCTATTTTAACCTTGAAGTGGACGATCGAAAATCAAGAACTCCAAGTATTGGTATAGGGTTTCACGGCAAGTACGTGGAGTTCGTATCAGCCGGTAAAGATAGGATCGAAAGTTTCAAGAACTTCGGAAGTGGCAAATTCCTTTGGTTAAGGTTCTATGGAGGAGTGATAAGACCGAAGAGGTCACTTGGGAAACGGAAGAAAAGATGAAGAAGTACCACCCCAAATTGTTTCCGGGCGAGCAATGAATCCGACAACGGATTCTTTTAAGGGGGAGAGATTGTAATGCCCCGACTTTTCGGCCGTACAGGTATGACGTATGTGTTTACAATTTATGTGATTTAATTGTTTAATTACATTAACTTTCATTTATTTATTTCATTCTTGCCATACTTGAATCTATTTCTTATTTTATTTGAATTTCCAACGTATTTGCTTATACGCATATGATTATACCTTGTTTGATTCCGATTCGATTTCTGTTTTTTGTGATAGCTTGGTATAAATGAATTATGTGTATTATGATCTTACCTATGTGTTCTTTGCATGATTTTGTTCTTGGGTGCATGAGTTTTGAATTTAATTAGATTCTTGGAACCAAATCGGGGGGCTAACGGGCAATTAGCGCACCCTTGGTTCCGTATGTGATATCTTGAGCTCAGGAACTCGGATTCAAGTTCCGTCACCTCCATTGAATCTGTATCGACAATTCGGAGATAATGGGACAAGCCTCATGCCTTTTTAAGATCATTTAGATTCTCAAATTTCAACCGAAACAAGCACCTCGTGCTTAAAAACGACAAACCATTGACTTTTCTCCAAGTTACGGCCCTAAATGACGTCCCTAGACCCTAAGCCCAAGACCTAAGCCACTTGTATCTCTCTCTCTCTCTCTCTCTATCTTTCAGCCCCAAACCGAAATCCCACCCTCTCACACACCCAAATTCAGCCAAAGAAAAGAAAAGAAGAAGAAAAGAGAAGAAGAAAGAGGAATAGTGCAATCCTTGGAGAAATTGAGCTCATCTCCCTATCTTTCCTCACTTTTTCTTGAAGGTAAGCTTATTTTTGAGTAGTATAGCTCTTAGTAATCCCTTTATGTTGAATTTTGCATGGTTTCATCCATTTATGAGTTATATTGGAAGAAGATGATGAATAGTGGCCCTTTTTGCATTTTGATGATCAACTTTGATTTCCTTTGATTTTCTTTGAGTTGCATGAGTAATATTTGACCCTTTGTCATGGAGTTAGATGGATATGAACTTGTATTGCATGATTGTTGGAGATTCTTGGTCTTGCCATTGATGGAGCTTGGAGTTATAATTTGGATGTTAATTCCTTGATGCTTTACTTGGAGTTCTTGTTGTTTAATGTGATATAGCTTGAATATATGAGTTATTACCTGATTTTACATGCTTTTGGGTTGAGATTTATGAGTTGGTTTTATGCCTTTTAGCTTCCATTTCGGTTTTTTACCTTGTTTTTGTGTTTTTTGGCCGCAGACTTAAATCCATGGGGGTGGATTTTGCCCTTTGGAAAAATCCGCTAGGGTGGATTTAGGTCAGTCAGTTTCTGGAAATCCATGGGGGTGGATTTTTCCCTTTGGAAAAATCCATGGGGGTGGATTTTGTCCTGCGTTTTTTTCGTCACTCCGGTTTCGTTTTTCTTCTTTTTCTCCGCTTATTTAATCTTCCTCCACCTCTTTTATGACTTCTATGCTATGTTAATATGTATTATTATGTGTTATGATTAATGTATCAAGTTTATGGCTTGTTTTGTTATGATTTATGAATGAATGAACTTGGTACTTCCACTTATTGAATGCAATGAATGATTTTGAACGTTTATGTGACTTTATTGTGTTAATTGTGCATAAGAATACTTCCATGACTTGAGAACATTTTCTTATGCATCTCATATCATCCACATTACATTGCCGTGCGTCGTATATGGTCATTTTGAGTTTCACACTACCTCTTTTGCACAGATTCGGGTTTAGTTGGAAACGAGGGCGTTGTTTGAGGGTCTACTCTTATCCTTTTGCCGCTTCAAGGTGGGTTTCTCTTCTAATAGCAAAAATGACCCTATATAAACCCAATGTGTAAAGTTTTAAACCAAATGTATAATATACATATATAGAGTCTTTTCTCGAGTAAATGATTTCAAACGTAAGCCTTTCTTTTATGAATCCTACCTTATGTTTAGGCGAGACATGATTGTTATTGATGCACGGGCCCGGGACCTAGCGCATGTGGCTATCCGGGGAGGCAAGGGCCGACGGTGATCCCATGTGCTAGTCCCAACCAGTTAACAGAGACCTGAACTCGCTAGGAGATTAGCGTGTAATGGTAGCTGAGCGCCCTTGGGGGATTCATGTACCCCCCCTGGGTCAATGTATGAGGTGGTCGGGCCTTGCAAACCCATCCACCACGTGAGGAAGAAGGTGTATATATATGATTATGAATCGTATGAATGTGCACATAAGATTATTATGCATAAAAATAAATGAATTATGGATATGATTGCACGAGGTGATGGTTGGAGATAATGCACGCCCACTCGCCGGGCCATGAAACCCTATAATTATTTACGAATGATTACGATAGTTGTAATTCCATTGATGTTTTCTTTGTTTTGCCCGCTTGGGAAATTCTTATCAAACTTCGAATGGAATTAGGGCTTGCATGTATATGTTTAAATTCCGTTGTATTATATATTATGCCCCGTTTTTTTTATACCCACCAGTCTCTTTTAGACTGAACCCGGTTTGGTTTCAGTTGTTTTGTGCAGGTTTGGAGGTGCTAGGCGGGAATACGAGTCATCTAGGTCTTGCATTAGTGTCTAGCATTTCCTTTTACACTCATATCTACTTGTTCTTATTACTCTTGTATTATGATTATGTATGGAGCGTATATTGTGTTATTTTATGCCGTGATGGCTTTTGTACAGGTTGTATGTGTTGGTACCTATAAGTACTTATGTTGAATTGCTTCCGCTATTGTTATGGTCACTCTGATTTAATTATGTTTTGGTTATGCTTGGTTTAAGGGTTAGCTCCCGCCTAGCTTAGCGTGTGTGTTGTGTCCCCGTTCGCCGTGATTTGGCACGTGTATGGATTTTCCATTTCATATACGGGTCGGGTCTCGGTGCGGGGGATGTGGTGCCTCACGCTCGGGTGCTACATGACATATAATGTATATTTACATACATATGCAGCCTGCAAGTTCACGAACAAAGCAATTAAGGAAGGAATATGCATGGGAAAGGAAAACAAGGCAGCAAACGAAATGCATGCGGAACAAGGTCGCGGGCGCGTCCAAATTTATTCCCCAGCCCGTCGCGGTCGCGACTCAAACTCCAGGCAGCTTCGAGATGTAAGTCGTGGCTATGAAGACTATCAGTTCATCCCGAGTAGCGGCCACGACTGAAAATCAATTTTCTTTAGAATTAATGCTCGACACAACCTTCTTCTCCAATTTAACGCAGCAGCAACAATCCTCAAATGCAGTGGATGAAGCAGTAGCAAATCAAGCAAGATGATAGCAAAAATACAACGTGCAAATGCAAGAAAAAGTAGCAAACTAGCCCTCAAACTAAAACGCAGCAGCAGGCACGCAACAGCAGTTCAAAATATCAACCAAATACCATGTTTTTGTGAAATAAAACTGAAGTGCATTAATGGAAATTTATTATACAACCAACTACAAACAAAATTAGGTTCATATATTCATAAATGAGGCAACAAGGATCACATATATAGCTTCATATCCAAATTTCATCCAAAGAAACTCAAGAAATCATAAAAAATTCAATTATGCCCTAACCATTCATTCAAATACCCTAAATCATATCATTCATGGATCAAAATTAGAAAATTATGGATGAAAATGATCATATAAACATGGAGATTACAATATTAAACTTAACTCTTGAAGATGTTAAAGGAAATGGAAGATGGAGCTCACTTTCTTCCTTGGTGAAATTAAAAACGAGAGGGAACAAAAGGGTTCTCCAAGTTGCTGTTGATCTTTTTCTTTCTTGTTTGGAATTTGGCCAAGATGAAATGGGAAAGTATAGAGGGCTGAGTTGGTGATAAGTGGGTCTAAGAATCATGTGAAAATATTAAGAATTGAGGGACTTACATGCAAATGAGTGAAAGAAGGTCTTATAGGCACGAGGCTGACTTACGGGATAGTTTCGGGGTACCAAACGATTTTAGAAAAATAAAAAGCTTGTACCATTACACTCGAATCATCGAACCAAGTCTAACGGTGATCTCAGAATTCGAATCCAAATTCCCGACCTCAAAATATGCTTACCAGAACCCAAGGTGCGCTAAATACCTTTTAGCTTCCTTTAGGTCCAAAATGGTTCAAGCACTTCGAAACCACAACAAACGATATCGAAAACACAAAACGAGCACATAAACATAACTCATAAATCTCCAACATAATAAAGCGGCATGAAATTTCGATATCAAATCGAACACGAACGAAACAAATTACCACAATGTAGGCAAAATATTCACATAAGAAATTTCAAATAATCAAAGAATTAAAATTAAATAATTCAAATAATGAAAATTAAAAATTAAAATAAATCATGTAAAGGCATAACTTATGAATTTAAATGCGCATATACGTCATACCTATACGGTCGTAGAGTCAGGGTGTCACAGTTTGCCTTGTATGTTCGATTACGTTATACTAGTATGTTATGCAATAGTTCGTGAAAAGGGACTGGATTATCAATTAATGTTGGTTGTTTTAGCCTTGTGCTCTGTATACGTAAGTACGCGTGCGTGTGTAGCGCCTCACTCAGTCCATGTGACTGACCCCTCCCTCTTTATGTTTTTAGCTTGCAGGTACCCGTCTTTTGGTTCTAGTTAGGCGGTTTGCAGCCTTTTGGAGTCTTGTTAGTTTAGTTTGAGTCTGCATTTTTGTACTTAGTTCTTTTCGCACTTGTACCTTTGAAGCTTGTAGTTTGAGGTTCGTATTTGTATTTGTTACTTTTGGCCCGTGGTGGCAAGTTTGTATTTAATTTTTTTTAAGTGACATGTAAACTTGATCCTAAGCTTCGATTAAGTTTGATTATTACTTCCGCTCTTGTATGTTTGTTTTATGTGCACTCTGTTTGAGGGTCTAGACCGCCTAGCATAGGTGTGGCTTTTATCTTATCACCCGTTCACTAGTGTTTGGCGCGTGTACGGATTTTCCATTTCGTTAGACATGTCAAGCCCTAGTGCGGGGGATGTGGTGCCCACCGGTTGGGGTGCTACATCTTAAGTGGTATCAGAGCCCCAGGTTGCAAAACCGGGGTTCTAGTATCGTGTCGTGTTTGTCTAGGTCGTTCGGCTTAGGAATATGTGTGTTTGTTTGCATTCACTCTCACTTTAACGTGACTTATGTACTCTTAATTGTATTATTTATTCTTAAATGTATTAATTGTTCACATGAACATGCACTAAACCCTCATGCATAGATATTTTCCTTGAAATTTTGTTTCTTCTGGATGCCTCCAAGAAGAAGAGATCACGAGAATGTCCCTCCGCCACCACCACCAACTGCAGAGGGTATTGTACGAGCCCTCCTCGACTATCTTCAACAAAATCTACAACAACCAATTCCTCGAGGTGAACGACAAAGGAGAGTTGTCAATTCAGTTTTTAAGGAATTCCGGGATAACATGTAACATCCCGACTGATCAGACTTTTCAGGTAACCTCTTATGTGCGCTATTTAATTTCTAACGCGAATTATTGAAGTTATTTGAACTTATTTGTTGTAATATGAATTTGATTACCCTTGAACGTTTAACTTTTCTTGTTTGGTATTTTATTCGTTTCGGGTTCATATTTAATTCTAATTTTGTGAATTCGTGATATGTGTTAATTATATGCTTTATGGACTCGTTTATGTGCTCGTTATATGTTTTGGTATTTGTTTTGCTTGCCTTTTTGAAGTTCGTTTTGGAGACGGGACCTAAAGGAGGCTAAAGAGCACTTAGCGCACCTTGGGTTCCGAGACGCGTATCTTGAGCTCGGGAATTCGGATTCGAATTCCGTCACCTCCATTGAACTCGTTTCGACGATTCGGGTTCGATGGGATAAACCTCTCATTTTTCTAAGCTCGTTAAGATCTTCGAAATTCAACCGTAACGAGCCCCTTACGCTTGAGAGCCACCTTTTGACCTAGCTTTGAGTTGTGGACCCCACCTTAACCCAACCAAGCCCTTAACCTTGGATTACACTTGAGTTAGCTAACCATTTCAGCCCTAAACCCCCCCCAAAACCGATCCATTCTCTCTCTCTCTCCCCTCTATACCGATCAGCCAAGCAAGAAGGAAGAAGGAAGAAAGCCTTTTGGCCATATCTTTGATTTTGAGCTCAAATCAACTTCTAAGCTTCTCCAAATTGTAAGGTAAGTCCATGGTTGTCATCTTCACTCCTTCTTCTCTCTTTTATGTGATTTTTAGCTCTTCCCCATGGTTGATTCATGAGTTTGGTCAAGCATGTGAATAGTTGTAGTTGGGTGATTGGTTTGATTCTTGCTCCTTTCTTGTTTTCTTGATTTTTGTTGTTGTTAGTGTGCTCTTAGGACTTGTTTCCTAGCATTTATTGCATTTCCTTACTTGGTAGTTGGAGCTTGAGTGTTTGGTTTTGGGTTTGGGGTTGCTGAGTTGCTGTTCGCCCGTTTTCGTTTTTCTGTACCGTGACACGGGGGTGTCACGGTTTGCCCTTTTGCCGGTGACACGGGCGTGTCACCTTTCGTTTTCGATTTTCTGTACCGTGACACGGGGGTGTCACGGTTTGGCTTTTCTTGGTGACACGGGCGTGTCACCTCCGGGATTTTGTTGTTCGTTTTCTGTACTGAGACACGGGGGTGTCTCAGCTTGCCCTTCCAGGGGGACACGGACGTGTCTCCTAGGAACTTCAGTTCTTCGTTCGTCTTTGTTTGGTTTTGCTTTTCTTTCCGTTGTTTCTTGTTGGTCCTTCTTGCCCCGTTCGTGATGTGTATGCATAAGTGACTTGTATTATGACGTGTTAGGCTTTATGTTATGAGTTTGTGCTTTGTTTTGTCTCCTCGTTTTTGATATATGCTCTTATATGAATTATTTGCTTGTAATTGGCCTTAATGTGAATTCATTTCATATCATTGGCATCATAAGCATACATGCGCATGTACCGAGCGTCAATATGGTTCATATTGAGTCTAAGAGTGTTCTTTGTTGTTTGTCTTGTTCAGCGGATCTTCCCGTAGAGGACGAGCTTGCTCCGTAGGTGTCCGGTTTCCTGTTTTTTTTTTACTCCACTTCGTTCGTCGACAAGGTGAGGTTTTGTTCTTTTAGTTATTCGACCTATAACCCTAATTGATTTGAAGCCTCGCATGTGGATACGTATAATATATGGTAAATAAGTGTATGATACTTATGTTGCGGGATTTATCCCATTTGTTATAAGAATTTCAAACGTTTTGTATAAGTATATAAGCTATTTTGCTTTGGTTTGGAAAAGTTTAGTTTTATGCAAGTGTGTGTGTGTACGCGAGTTGTGGCTTTGAAAGATAAGCTTTGAGATATGGTTGTGTGACTTTCGTGATATGTTTGGGCCCCGGAGTGTGGTATGGTAATCTCGGGACGGCCGAGGGGTCGCCGAGCTCTTCCATCAACACCTCCCTTTGAGAGTCTCGCCCAACCTTGGGAGGTTGAGGAAGGGTGTTTCTCTTGAGCCGGCGGAGGCAACCGCCGAAGGTTTCAAGGTAGTAATTAAACCTTGTCTCATTTCTGTGTGTGGATAGTTAGGGCCGATCAACCCTTCTATCAACCGGTGTTGGGGATGGATTCTGATTTGTTTTGTTTTGCTCTGATCTTTGTATATGGAAGTTGGGAGTTTAGTGTGAGACTCGTACTCGCCGAGTTGGTTTAGCTTTGTATGATCTATGAAACGAGAGTGGATTTCTAAGTACTTAAAATTTAGCAATATCTCCTTTTGACTTCTTTTACTTTATGTATATATATATATATATCACGGGAATTAATTTGGCTTGCAAAAACCACTCTCGGTTCAAGGATCCTTCAGTTTTGATTAAATGCTTTGCTCTATATATATATAACGAGTGCGTGAGTTAGCCCCCTCACTAGTCACTAGGACTAACCCTCGTTGTTGTTTTCCCCTTTTTCCTTTCTTGTGAGTTGCAGGTTCTTCCGAGTCAAGCTAGGCGGCAAGTGTCTTTTGGAGTTTACTTGTGGTGTAGCTTGAGTCTTCATACATTCGTAGTGGACTACTTTTACTCTTACTGTTGTATTTTGGTTTACGTACTTATGATTACTCTTATGATTATTTTTGGCCGTGATGGCATTGTACATTTGTATGTAAGCTAACTTGTGAATTTGGAATACTTGACCCTCCCCCATTTTGATATGTATATGTGATGATCTTGGGAATCATGTTTGGTATATGATTTGCTTCCGCTACTCTGATTTTAATTCTCGCAGTTCCTGAGGGTCTAGGCCGCCTAGCGAGGGTGTGAGTTTTGTGTGTCTCCCGTTCGCTATGGTTTGATACGGGTGCGAACTTCCATTTCGTTACTCGTGTTGAACCTTAGTGCGGGGGATGTGGCGCCCTTCGCTCTGGGGGGTGTTACATCCTTGCGTGGTATCAGAGCTCTCGGTTGCAAAACCAGAGCTCTGGAGTCGTGTTGAGTCTGTCTAGGTTGTTCGGTATAGGAGTATGTGACTATTTGCATTCATCCACATCTCTACGTGACTTATTTGTTTAAATTTGTGATAATTGACTTCATGATCATGAACTAAACCCCATGCATCGATATCTTCTTGATTTGTAGATTTTCAGGATGCCTCCAAGAAGGAGAGCAGATAGGGAGCAGACTCCTGATCTCAATCAACCCCCTCCACAAGCACCTCCACCTCCTCCGATGAATGCTGAGAATATTGTGCAGGCTCTTTTGAACCAGCTTCAACAAAATCAAAGAGATAATCCACATTGGGAAGGACAAGGTGGGCAAGTAACTCCGGCCTTTAAGGAGTTCAGAAACAACAATCCACCTAAGTGGTATGGAGGAGATGACATCCAAGCTGAGGAGTGGTTGTCAGAAGTTGCGGGAATTTGGGAAATTTGCCCCGCTCCTTCGCATGAGAAAGCTGTTTGCACGGCCCGGTTTGTTCAAGGTCCCGCATCCAATTGGCTCAAAGCTACAAGAGCCCGATTGGAAAGGAGTGGAGAAGAGTTTGATTGGGAAAGCTTCGTGAGAGAATTTCGTCACAAGTATGTTCCTCCAAGTGCTCGCGAGAGGAGACTACAACAATTTACAGAATTGAAACAAGGGAACCGTTCGGTTGAAGAGTATATCATGGAATTTGAGAGACTTGCACCGTATGCTCCACACATTTCCAATGATGACACCCAGAAGGCACGGAATTTTATTCATGGTTTGAGATATGATATTCAGAGTGCTCTTAAGGCGGCTACTGTGGATACGTGGGAGAAGGCTACGAGGAAAGCGATCAAAGTGGAAGCTAACAATACAAGATTGAGGCCGACTTACTCTTCGGGCCAAGGTTCGAGCTCAAATTTGGGGAAGAGGCCTGCATTCTCTGGTGGGCCTCCGGTTTTCAAACCCCAAGGTTCTACCACTTCAGTCAAGAAAGCTCGACCTTCGGTACCTGCAGTACCAGCTCTACCTACCCCGATTCAGTGTGGCTATTGCAAGGGTCCCAATCACACCGAGGAGAATTGCCGGAAGAAATTGAGAAGATGTTATAAGTGTGGGGAGCCCGGTCATTTGACTGGCACTTGTCCTCAGATGAGAACACCTCAGCCTCGAGCTCCTCAGCCGTTGAATGTGGTGCCTCCGAGAGCACCAATCCAGGCGAGAGCTTATGCTTTGGAGGGCGAGGAAGAGAATGTGGAAGTGGATGCCAATGCCGTTGTTGAAGGTACTATCCACATTCATGGCATTCCATTGCATGCATTGTTTGATCCGGGGGCAACGCATTCATTTATTGCTTCCCGGCTTGTTGCTACTCTTCCATTGCCTGTTGCTTGTCTAGATGATTCCTTTGTTGTTTCTTCTCCCCTTGGTGCTACTTTGGCTACGAATTGTGTTTACCGTGGTTGTCCGGTGGTTGTGGAAGATCAAGAGTATCCGGCCGATTTGATCAAGATGCCGATCAAGAAGTATGGGGTGATTCTGGGAATGGACTGGTTGTACCGTTACCGAGCCATGATGGATTGTTTTGCTAAGAGGGTGACTTTGGGTTCTACGGTCTTTGCGGGTCAGAGGTTGAAGACCTGCCCGTTTATTTCCTTCATGGAAGCAAGTAGATTGTTCCGGGACGGTGCGACGGGCTATGTGGCCTATCTTTTGAATAAGCCAAAGGATCAGGCCAAGCTCGAAGAGACGGAGATCGTGAAGGAATTCCCCGATGTGTTTCCGGAGAATTTGGGATCTTTACCTCCGGATCGGGACGTCGAGTTTGTAATAGATCTCTATCCCGGAGCAGAACCGTATGCGAAATCTCCCTATAGGATGGCTCCAGCCGAGTTGAAGGAGTTGAAGACGCAATTGGACGAGCTCTTAGAGTGTGGTTACATTCGCCCGAGCACTTCTCCGTGGGGTGCTCCGGTCCTGTTTGTAAAGAAGAAAGACGGGACTTTGCGAATGTGTATTGACTACCGTGAGCTGAACCGGTTAACGGTTAAGAACAAATACCCACTTCCGCATATTGAAGAGTTGTTCGACCTCCTGCAAGGTTCGAGGGTTTATTCTAAGTTGGACTTAAGGCAAGGGTATTACCAATTGCGTATCCGGGAGGGAGATATACCGAAGACGGGTTTCAACACGAGATATGGGCATTTTGAGTTTGTGGTCATGCCTTTTGGTCTTACCAATGCCCCAGCCGCGTTTATGGATATGATGCACCGAATATTCCGGCCTTACCTCGATAAATTCGTGGTCATCTTTATAGATGATATTCTGGTGTATTCGAGGTCCGAAGAAGAGCACGCGCGGCATTTGAGCATTGTCTTGTCTACACTTCGGGAGCATAGACTGTTCGCCAAGTTCAGTAAGTGCGAGTTCTGGTTGGATCGAGTTTCCTTTTTGGGTCACTTCATTTCAGGGAATGGTATAGAAGTGGATCCGGCGAAGATCGAAACGGTGATGTTTTGGAAACCACCGAAGAATGCCTCGGAAGTTAGAAGTTTTCTCGGGTTGGCAGGGTACTATAGGCGCTTTGTGAAAGATTTCTCGAAGAATGCCTCCCCGTTGACCCGGTTAACTAAGAAAGAGGTGAAGTTCGAGTGGGATGAGGCGTGTGAGAAGAGTTTTCAAACTCTTAAGGAGAGGTTGACTACTGCACCGGTTTTAACCCTACCCGAGGGTTCGGAAGGCTACTCAGTCTATACCGATGCTTCGAAGGAAGGTCTTGGTTGTGTGTTGATGCAGAATGGTAAGGTTGTAGCCTACGCCTCAAGGAAGTTAAAGGATCATGAGAAGAACTATCCCACTCATGACTTGGAACTTGCAGCGGTAGTGTTTGCTTTGATGAAATGGCAACATTATCTTTATGGAGTCACTTTTGAAGTGTTTACCGACCACCAGAGTCTTAAGTATCTGTTTACCCAGAAGGATTTAAACGTAAGACAGAGGAGATGGGTGGAGACACTTGAGGATTATGATTGTAAGATTCAGTACCATCCGGGTAAAGCCAATGTGGTGGCAGACGCTTTGAGTAGGAAAGTGAATGTTTCAGGTTTGGAAGCAGGTTCTAGTATACAGGTTTCAGTGGTTCTGGTTTCGGAGGATCGATTGGCTAATATTTCGGTTCAGCCGGTTTTGAAGCAGAGATTGATAGAAGCTCAATCTGTGGATCCAGAGATTCAGAAATTGGTAACTAAGTCAAATATTGATCCTGAAACCAAGTTTGGATTTGATGATTCAGGATTGTTCAGGTTTAAGGCTCGGGTTTGTGTTCCGGAAGATCTTAAGCAGTTGGTACTTGAAGAAGCCCACAAGTCAGCGTATGCAGTACATCCCGGTACCACCAAAATGTACAAGGATTTAAGGACTTCATATTGGTGGAACGGCATGAAGAGAGACGTCGCTAACTATGTTAGAAGATGTCAAACATGCCAAGTGGTGAAAGCAGAACACCAGAAACCGGGAGGAACTCTCCAACCACTTCCAATACCCGAGTGGAAGTGGGAGCAAGTGACAATGGACTTCGTGTCCGGCTTGCCAAGGACCAAAGGAGGTTCCGATGGAATTTGGGTGGTTATTGATCGGTTGACCAAGTCCGCACACTTTCTTAAGGTGAAGATGTCTGATAAGGTTCCTAAATTGGCCCGGTTATATCGGAAGGAGATTGTTAGACTACATGGTTGCCCGGTCAGCATTGTTTCGGATAGGGATCCTCGGTTCACGTCCAGTTTTTGGCAGGAGTTACAAAAGTGTTTGGGGACGAGGCTCCACTTCAGTACTGCATTTCACCCACAGACGGATGGCCAGTCAGAAAGGCTAACAAGGTATCTCGAGGACATGCTTCGTGCTTGTGCCTTGGATTATCCGAATTCGTGGGATGAACAGTTGGATTTAATTGAGTATGCCTACAACAACAGCTTTCAGTCTTCTATTGGCATGGCACCGTATGAGGCTTTGTATGGAAGAAAGTGCCGATCCCCTCTCTTTTGGGATATTGATGAGTGGAGATGGACTAAAGATGGAAAGCTCGAGAGAGCTAAGAAGCCTAAGGAAATTCAGGATACCATCGAGAGGGTGAAAGTGATTAAACAGAGGTTGAAAGTGGCTCAAGACCGACAGAAAAGTTATGCAGATAGGAGAAGACGACCCTTAGAGTTTGAGAAAGGAGATAAGGTCTTTTTAAAGGCATCTCCTAGAAAAGGGTATGCTCGAATTGGTAAAGGCGGGAAGCTTAACCCTCGCTACTTAGGCCCCTTTGAGATCCTTGATCGAGTTGGGGAAGTGGCTTACAGACTTGATTTACCGCCGAGCTTAACCGGGATTCACAATGTGTTTCATGTCTCGCAGCTTCGGA
Organism: Lantana camara; assembly: GCA_037501455.1. NCBI lineage: Eukaryota > Viridiplantae > Streptophyta > Magnoliopsida > Lamiales > Verbenaceae > Lantana > Lantana camara. Next base: position 67,688,319 of record CM074856.1, read on the forward strand.
AACATTATCCCGATGAGTCTTCTATTCTTCCAGTCGAGAAAGTTCAGTTGGAATCGGACTTGACCATTAAGCGATATCCTGTTCAGGTGTTGGATCGGAAGATGCAAGAGTTGAGGAATAGACAGATCCCTCTTGTGAAAGTCTTGTGGCGTGATCAGGAATCCGAAGAAGCCACTTGGGAGACTGAGGATAAGTTGAAACGGTTGTATCCTGATCTTTTCAAGACCTCGCCTCGGACCTGAGGACAGGTCCTTTTGAAGGAGGGAGGTTTGTAACATCCCGACTGATCAGACTTTTCAGGTAACCTCTTATGTGCGCTATTTAATTTCTAACGCGAATTATTGAAGTTATTTGAACTTATTTGCTGTAATATGAATTTGATTACCCTTGAACGTTTAACTTTTCTTGTTTGGTATTTTATTCGTTTCGGGTTCGTATTTAATTCTAATTTTGTGAATTCGTGATATGTGTTAAGTATATGCTTTATGGACTCGTTTATGTGCTCGTTATATGTTTTGGTATTTGTTTTGCTTGCCTTTTTGAAGTTCGTTTTGGAGACGGGACCTAAAGGAGGCTAAAGAGCACTTAGCGCACCTTGGGTTCCGAGACGCGTATCTTGAGCTCGGGAATTCGGATTCGAATTCCGTCACCTCCATTGAACTCGTTTCGACGATTCGGGTTCGATGGGACAAACCTCTCATTTTTCTAAGCTCGTTAAGATCTTCGAAATTCAACCGTAACGAGCCCCTTACGCTTGAGAGCCACCTTTTGACCTAGCTTTGAGTTGTGGACCCCACCTTAACCCAACCAAGCCCTTAACCTTGGATTACACTTGAGTTAGCTAACCATTTCAGCCCTAAACCCCCCCAAAACCGATCCATTCTCTCTCTCTCTCCCCTCTATACCGATCAGCCAAGCAAGAAGGAAGAAGGAAGAAAGCCTTTTGGCCATATCTTTGATTTTGAGCTCAAATCAACTTCTAAGCTTCTCCAAATTGTAAGGTAAGTCCATGGTTGTCATCTTCACTCCTCCTTCTCTCTTTTATGTGATTTTTAGCTCTTCCCCATGGTTGATTCATGAGTTTGGTCAAGCATGTGAATAGTTGTAGTTGGGTGATTGGTTTGATTCTTGCTCCTTTCTTGTTTTCTTGATTTTTGTTGTTGTTAGTGTGCTCTTAGGACTTGTTTCCTAGCATTTATTGCATTTCCTTGCTTGGTAGTTGGAGCTTGAGTGTTTGGTTTTGGGTTTGGGGTTGCTGAGTTGCTGTTCGCCCGTTTTCGTTTTTCTGTACCGTGACACGGGGGTGTCACGGTTTGCCCTTTTGCCGGTGACACGGGCGTGTCACCTTTCGTTTTCGATTTTCTGTACCGTGACACGGGGGTGTCACGGTTTGGCTTTTCTTGGTGACACGGGCGTGTCACCTCCGGGATTTTGTTGTTCGTTTTCTGTACTGAGACACGGGGGTGTCTCAGCTTGCCCTTCCAGGGGGACACGGGCGTGTCTCCTAGGAACTTCAGTTCTTCGTTCGTCTTTGTTTGGTTTTGCTTTTCTTTCCGTTGTTTCTTGTTGGTCCTTCTTGCCCCGTTCGTGATGTGTATGCATAAGTGACTTGTATTATGACGTGTTAGGCTTTATGTTATGAGTTTGTGCTTTGTTTTGTCTCCTCGTTTTTGATATATGCTCTTATATGAATTATTTGCTTGTAATTGGCCTTAATGTGAATTCATTTCATATCATTGGCATCATAAGCATACATGCGCATGTACCGAGCGTCAATATGGTTCATATTGAGTCTAAGAGTGTTCTTTGTTGTTTGTCTTGTTCAGCGGATCTTCCCGTAGAGGACGAGCTTGCTCCGTAGGTGTCCGGTTTCCTGTTTTTTTTTTACTCCACTTCGTTCGTCGACAAGGTGAGGTTTTGTTCTTTTAGTTATTCGACCTATAACCCTAATTGATTTGAAGCCTCGCATGTGGATACGTATAATATATGGTAAATAAGTGTATGATACTTATGTTGCGGGATTTATCCCATTTGTTATAAGAATTTCAAACGTTTTGTATAAGTATATAAGCTATTTTGCTTTGGTTTGGAAAAGTTTAGTTTTATGCAAGTGTGTGTGTGTACGCGAGTTGTGGCTTTGAAAGATAAGCTTTGAGATATGGTTGTGTGACTTTCGTGATATGTTTGGGCCCCGGAGTGTGGTATGGTAATCTCGGGACGGCCGAGGGGTCGCCGAGCTCTTCCATCAACACCTCCCTTTGAGAGTCTCGCCCAACCTTGGGAGGTTGAGGAAGGGTGTTTCTCTTGAGCCGGCGGAGGCAACCGCCGAAGGTTTCAAGGTAGTAATTAAACCTTGTCTCGTTTCTGTGTGTGGATAGTTAGGGCCGATCAACCCTTCTATCAACCGGTGTTGGGGATGGATTCTGATTTGTTTTGTTTTGCTCTGATCTTTGTATATGGAAGTTGGGAGTTTAGTGTGAGACTCGTACTCGCCGAGTTGGTTTAGCTTTGTATGATCTGTGAAACGAGAGTGGATTTCTAAGTACTTAAAATTTAGCAATATCTCCTTTTGACTTCTTTTACTTTATGTATATATATATATATATCACGGGAATTAATTTGGCTTGCAAAAACCACTCTCGGTTCAAGGATCCTTCAGTTTTGATTAAATGCTTTGCTCTATATATATATAACGAGTGCGTGAGTTAGCCCCCTCACTAGTCACTAGGACTAACCCTCGTTGTTGTTTTCCCCTTTTTCCTTTCTTGTGAGTTGCAGGTTCTTCCGAGTCAAGCTAGGCGGCAAGTGTCTTTTGGAGTTTACTTGTGGTGTAGCTTGAGTCTTCATACATTCGTAGTGGACTACTTTTACTCTTACTGTTGTATTTTGGTTTACGTACTTATGATTACTCTTATGATTATTTTTGGCCGTGATGGCATTGTACATTTGTATGTAAGCTAACTTGTGAATTTGGAATACTTGACCCTCCCCCATTTTGATATGTATATGTGATGATCTTGGGAATCATGTTTGGTATATGATTTGCTTCCGCTACTCTGATTTTAATTCTCGCAGTTCCTGAGGGTCTAGGCCGCCTAGCGAGGGTGTGAGTTTTGTGTGTCTCCCGTTCGCTATGGTTTGATACGGGTGCGAACTTCCATTTCGTTACTCGTGTTGAACCTTAGTGCGGGGGATGTGGCGCCCTTCGCTCTGGGGGGTGTTACATAACAACCCTCCAAAGTGGCTTGGAGGTAACGATATTGAGGTGGAAGAATGGTTACCCGAGATCACGGGGATTTGTGAAATTTGCCCGCTTCTTCACAAGAGAAAGCCATTTGCACCGCTCGATTCATACAAGGTCAAGCTTCAAATTAGGTGAAGGGAATGAGAGCTCGTTTGGAAAGAAATGGTAAAGAATTCAATTAGGAGAGCTTCGTGAGGGAATTCCATAATAAATATATACCTCCAAGTTCTCGGGAGAGAAGATTATAAGAGTTTTTGGATGTCAAGCAAGGAAACCGGACCGTTGAGGATTGTATCCTCAAGTTGGAGAGGCTTGCACCTTATACCTCTCACATTATGGATGATGATATTCTAAAGGCCTAAAATTTCATACACGGGTTAAGAGAAGACGTCCAATGGACCTTGCAAGCTGCTACGGTTGATACGTGGGCTAAGGTTACAAAGAAGGCTATTAGAGTTGAGGCCCGAAAGCAGAAATTGGAGCACCAAACTTTTTACTCGGGGCAAGATTCCGAATCAAGTCCAAGCTTGGAAAAAAGGTCCGTGCTTCAAGATGAGCCTCAAATTTTCAATCCTCAAGAGACCATCGATGCTATCAAGATGCCACGACTCCCGAGTCCAGATTTGATGCCCGATTTACCGATACCAATAAAATGCTCCTATTACAAAAGGCCGAATCAGACGGAAGAGACATGCCGAATCAGACGGAAGAGACATGTAGAAAGAGATTGAGAGCTTGCTTTGGATATGGAGAATTGGGACACAAGGTGAGTGGCTCTCCTGGAGTGGTGGAGCGGCCGTGACTCCTTTTTGTGTAAAGGGTGGTACGGCCGTGACACTGGGAGCTTGGTTGTTTATTTGTTCTTCATTTTGTTGCTTGTTATGTGATCTTTTAGCTTCGTTTTTTATTTGTATACTTTGTTAACTCTATGTATTATGTGATATGTACTTGAATGTGAACTTATTATGTGAATTTGATGCATTTATACGTGTTATATAACAAGATATGCCCTATATGCTCTCATACATGCATGCATGTTAGTGCTTTGTTTATGTGCCTCTATGATATTTTCTTGCTTCTTTTATGAAGTCTATGCATTTTTAACATATTATATGTTATGTTATACTCCTTGTATGAAATTTATGGATTTGTTTGACGTGAAATATGTGAGATATGACTTGACTTGGCTTGATATGAATTAGATGCTACCTTGTTGCATTTGCATTCGCATCATTTGCACTCATATGTATTTTGTCGAGTGTTATATGGTTCATTTTGAGTCTAAGTTTGTCTTGTCATAGGTGTCTTGTTCTGAGGAGTATCCCGTTGGTGACGAGGTTGCTCCGTAGGCTTTGGTTTTGTCCCGTTTGCCCGGTTTCATCGGTGGAAGGTGAGGTTAGGTTATAGATAAACCCTAATGAAACGTGCCCGATATGTATGCATGTGAATAAGCCTATGTATATGTAATATGTTCTGTTAGGTACGAATATGTATGTTTGCTATTATATGAGTATGAGTGAGCTACGACGTGACACAGAATGGTAAGTAAGGTATGTATGTGATCATGATTATGCTAGGGACATGAATATGTTATGAATTTGATCATGCTAGGAAGTGAACATGCTAGGATAGGAAATGCTATGATTTACGACTATGCTATGCTACAAGTATGATTATGATATGAATATGATAGGAGTACGCTTTTGTTATGGATATGAATACGTTATGCTATGTACAAGAATATGAGTACGATTATGTATATGTTTTGGATATGGATCTTGTTATGCTCTTGAATACGACATACCTTGATTTTGATACGATATGATCTTGAATCTTGACTTACCTTGTTTTCACTTGTTTTGGGGCTCGGTGATCATGGGTAAGGGAGACTCGGGGCACTGGGCATTACTTCCGTGAATGATCATCGGGATGTGGGATAGGGGATCCAGGATGGACATTACCCTATGCACATTTCTCTCTTGCTTGATGGTTTGCCTTGTATGTTTGATTACGTCATGCTAGTATGTTATGTAATAGTTCGTGAAATGGGAGTGGATTATCAATTAAAAAAAGTTGGTTGTTTTGGCCTTGGCCTAACTCTCCCTCTCTCTTCCTATATGTATTATCACGTGAGAAAAAGATTTAGTATGCAAAAACCATGCCCCGGTTCACGAACTCCCAACTTGATACGTCTTGTGCTCTGTATACATAAGTACGCATGCGTGTGTAGCCCTCACTCAGTCCGTGTGACTGACCCCTCCCTCTTTATGTTTTTAGCTTGCAGGAACCCGTCTTTTGGTTCGAGCTAGGAGGTTTGCTGTCTTTTGGAGTCTTGTTAGTTTAGTTTGAATTTGCATTTTTGTACTTAGTTATTTTCGCACTTGTACAACTGAAGCTTGTAGTTTAAGGTTCGTATTTGTATTTGTTACTTTTGGCCCGTGGTGGCAAGTTTGTATTTAATTTGTTTAAGTGACATGTAAATTTGAACCTAAGATTCAATTAAGTTTGATTATTACTTCTGCTCTTGTATATTTGTTTTATGCGCACTCTGTTTGAGGGTCTAGACCGCCTAGCATAGGTGTGGCTTTTGTCTTATCACCCGTTCGCTAGTGTTTGGTGCATGTACAGATTTCCCATTTCATTACACATGTCAAGCCCTAGTGCGGGGGATGTGGTACCCACTGCTACAGCCCATAACAGTAATAATAATGATAAGATGGTATTTTGCTTGCTTGCCAGGAATCAAAGTTTTGATAAAATGGACTTAAATATATATAGTGTCCTAGTAAAACATTGATTCTGGAATAAAAGTATTTTTCCCTTTAAAAGGGATATGATAATTCGGTATTATATATATAGGGTAATAAATCATAAATTATAGGTAGGCTTGAAAATAATTTTTATACAGATATATATGTATAAACATGATTCCAGTTGAAAATATTTTTGTAGCGGCCGGAACGGTGGGCCACCACATCCCCCGCACCTAAAACCGAACCCACATATGAAATAGAAGTCCATACATGAGCCCAAATCTAAGCGAACGGGGACCTACACACATATCCGAGGCTAAGCGGGCTAAACACGGACAGAGCGCGTAAAAATAAATAACAAAAATGCGGAAGCATTCAACAGGATCCAAACAACAGCTCCGTATGAGCCTACATTTAACATATACATGGCCGACGTGGCCCAAAAATACATCAAGTGACGTTATAACCTCCAAATATACAATTCTAATATCATATACAAAACAAGAGTATCAAAAAGAAATAAAAATGTATGCAGACTCGACCTAAACCAACAAGTACGACTTGACGACGCACTTCCCCGCCTAGCACGAACAAACTTGAAGACCTGTAACTAAAGGTGGGAAAAGGAGAGGACCAGTCTACAACTCGACTGAGTGAGGGGGCTAACGCACACCCATAGACTATACATATATAGATCAAAGCACGTAAAAAGAAAAAGGTTATGAATCCGGGAATAGGTTTTGCATACCAAAACATTTTCATAAAATATTATAAAACTTATACATATACATTTCATAAGACTCTATTCTCGGTTCATAAGACTCTATTCTCGTTCATAATCCAAACATTACATTAAAGCTCGGTGAGTACGAGCATCCACCTTTATTCCTCATTACATTACAAATACAAATAACATTCAATCCTCGAACTCCCGTGATAGGAATCAAGATGATGTGAATCATAAAAAAAAACGAAAAAAAAAAAAACAAAACAAAACAAAGAAAAAGGAAGAGAGCAGCATTGTTTCAGTCATTTTCTTTGTAATCTTAAATCATAAGTCATGTGGATTTGTTTGTTTGTATCTTTTTAGTTGTAACAGTTCGTTTGTGATAATTTTAGCACCCTTATCATTCATCTTAAGGGATTATTTAGTTGAGGAATTTGAAACTTCTTGTGACTTTCTTCAAAGAATTGAGAGTAAGGAATGTGAAAAGGGAGGAAAAAAAAAAAGAGAAGTTGAAAAGAAAGAAAAAAGAAGGAAAAAAATAGAAAAAAACGAGAAAGAAGACAACTTTGGTGTATTTCATTTTGGGTTTTAGATCTACTTTGAGAAATAAAAGGGGCTATTTGTTTTGTGAGATAACTATCTTGATCCAGATTCGAGGACGAATCTTTTTTCAAGAAGGGGAGAATGATAGGAATCAAGATGATGTGAATCATAAGACAAGGCCACACTTTGGTCCAACAAGGCCACACTTTGATCCAAATGATGATATGATCACAACTCAAGATGAACCAAGTTATGTTGGACCTATCACAAGGTCACGGTCCAAAAGAATGCAAGAAGAAGTTCAATCTCTTTTGATCCAAATAACTCAAGATTAGCTCCAAGAAGACAAGTATTTAGCTGGACCCAATCCACCTTGTTTCAATGTCTTAGTGATAGAATTTTAAGCCCAAATTGTGTTAAGTTTATTGTAATTTGGCCCTGAACTATTATATTATACTTTGGGCCATCTTTTTATTTATTTTGCATGCATCTTTATATTCAGCATTGTAACTTGTTTTTCTTTCAATCAAGAAGTAAAATTATTGAATTTTCATTCAAGTGAGATTTTTCTCTCAAGTTCTTTGCTGAACGACATTAGGGTTTCAAACCCCTTTCCCGGATAACGTTATTTCTCGACTCCTTATAGTCGACGGGGTGCGTTACTTACAATCTGATAGTGTTGGTTCTTTGCTCAATATAGCAAACGGGTCACACTCCTCTTATTTTCAACCTTGAATTGGACGATCAGATTCAAGAACTCCAAGTATTGGTATAGGGTTTCACGGCAAGTACGTGGAGTTCGTATCATCCCGTGATGGAAGGGTCGGCCAACCTTAACCATCCATTGCATTATATATTCCTCAAGGGGTAGCTAACTCACACGAGTCCACCCCGGTTTTCACACCGAAGGCATCAAGAGCACCATGCCTTCCCAAACTCCCGGGGTCACGCGTAATACCTCAGAGGGAAACTACGCCCAAGCTTATCTCGATAGCCCTTTACCGTACCGAGCGTCCCAACCCGTAGTCTCCATGGATCCAACAGTACCATTTCAAATCGTTATTGCTCAAAACGAACCCTTAACATTACATTCAAAGGCATTAAACTTTCATTAAAATATAAGTTCATATATGCTCGTAGATATAGCCTTTTCGAAAGCCAAAACTTGATCATAAAACATAACGTATATCAGACATATTTAACTATATATATATAATATATAGTCACATGCGGGCTAGAAAATGAGCATTTAGGGGTCGTAGGCCGCTTAGCTAAAAGAAAAAGGACCTAAACCTCACCTTTGAGCCAAAGAGTGTGTTGTGGTGCAAGAAAATGATCCCAACAACCTCAAACCTCAGGCACGACTCCTCCCAGAGGTACCCCTTGTTAGGAATAGTGCCCTGAAAGCCGATGTAATAGTCAGCTGTAGTACTTTGCTTTTGTAAATCATAGACAATCTTTGAATAATACGAATTAAGGCAACACTTCTTTATATGCTCTTGTTTGATTGTGTGTGTACTTTTGACTGCATGTATAAGAACTCCTCTAATAAATGTGACTTAAAAGACTCAACCATTTAGGTGAAGTGGTTCATGAGACGAGCCCTATATCACATAAGTCATGATTAGAAATCACTCCAAGCCGATGAGTCCTAAAGACAGTGGGAGTGTCAACCTGACTCGTTCGAGGCTTGCTCGTGTGATCACGCCCTTAAGAAGGACCACCTTGTTTCATAGGGTGCAAAGTGTATAGTTGATACATGCGTGATACATGGGGGTGCTTGCTTATTCTAAGCAGGTACATTGAGGTGTCCCGTGTGAGAAGATTCCTAAATGGGAAAGGAAGTTTCTATATCTGGAAATAGAAACTTCCAGATTAGGAAATATCTCACGAGTCATTGATGTGATTAAGTGATCCTTAGACTTGAGCTTCCATTGATACTTTATGAGCTAACTCTGTAGTCTTAGGTGTAAGCTTTAAAGGGTGTCGCCTTAGACAACTGATTCAAGGCTTATGCTGGGGCTGCACAAGTGGCACATGAAAGTATATGAGAATTGATAAAGGACCTACGCTTGCATTAGCAAGATGATGATCTCTTATTGTGTAAGTCATTCATATGCCATCTAGGAGTCTTTGGCCAAGGCAGTGGATCAAGACATCAAGAAAAGAGTTTCTTGGATTGAGATCAAATGGATATGAAATGCACTTAACATTAAGATCAAGATTAATAGGGTTCGAATTATTCCCTTGCCCTAGATCTTGATTGAGAGATGGGACATAGGAGGATTGTATCTCACATATGTCAATTACTTAAAGGTTCTGTCGAATCGAGACATTCTTATTCAGCTAGGGGTCAAACACCTGTTGCTAGACTATGGTCGTTTGATTTGTAGGCTGGTTAATTAATTAGGGAATTAATTAATTAGGGTCACTGCTAATTAAATTAAGAACCTAGAGGGTCACACACAACAACGTGGGTTAAGGCTTGAATCGATTAAACGAGTTGATCGACCCATTAGGAGAATGGTGGGGTCCACACGTGTCAAGCACACGTGTGAACACATGTATGACACGTGTCCTTGTGACACGTGTAGTAACGTGCGTGTGTGTGTATATATATTAATAATTAATGAGTTAATTATTTAATGGAATTTGATTTAATTTTGAATTAATATTAAAGTCTTAAATTGGAGAAATAAAGTCTAATAAATAATTAATTATGAATTAATTAATTATTAGTCTTCAAGTTATTTATTATTTAATAAATAAAGTAAAATAAAATATCTAAGAGAGTTAGATATTATTCTTGCTTGACAAGTTGGTCAAAATGAGACTTTTGGTCAAAGTAAGAGACTTAGTCTTCAAGCAAGAAATCCCTTACCAAAAGGGTTTAGGAAACCCTTGCTCAACAAGCAAAGGGGTTCGAACCCCTTGCCTATTTATACATAGGGTTCGAACCCCATGGGATGATGATAGCAAAATTTCTCCTTCTCCAAATTATACACTAAACCCTAGAGCCTAAACACCCAATATAGAACTAGTATCCTTCCTATTCGGATCGTGGTCGTGGTTGGTGGACTAATTCTCTAGAGGGCTACGATCATGAAGTCTTGAAAGCTTCGAAGGAGCTTTTGGGGATCAAGCAGCGTGAATACCGTTCTTGGGCGGCTAGAACGTGTCAAGAAAGCTACTACCTAAGTGAGTTTCTTTATCTCTATGAATTTAGGAATAGGAATTGCAAGATTCGATTCTATCTTTTGGGAAAAATTTTAAATTTTCGCTGCGTTTCTGTTCCGTTTTCCCAACAAGTGGTATGTAACGCCCCGATTTCTCGGACGTAAAGGTAGGGCGTATGTGTTTACCTAATTGCGCGAATTAATTGTTTTACGTGTTTTATATTTAATTTTATTGTAATTGTTATTATTTTATTATAATATATTATATTATTTTATTTGAATATTATTAATTCTATATATATATGTTTCGTATTATATATATATATATATGTTTAATTATTAGCATTATTAATTTAATGATTATACTAATTATATGTTATGTTAATTAATCATGTTTTAATTAATTATTCATGTATATATATATATATATATATAGTTATACGTTGGAAATTATATTTGCATGGGAATTTTATATGTGCATGGAGTTTATAAATTTTGCATGAATTTCATAAAATGTGCATGTTATTAATTTTGTGCTTCGTTCTCTTATGAAATGATATCAAATTGCTACGATTTTGTAATATGTTGTACGTATATGTGTTATGGACATGATTCTATGCTCAATTTACATTTTCGAATTCATTTGATTAGTTAACGAATTTAATTTGTTTTGAGGAACCAAAACGGGAGCTAACGAGCACTTAGCGTACCCTTGGTTCCGAATTTAATATCTTGAGCTCGGGAACTCGGATTCGAGTTCCGTCAACTCCGCTAAACTCGTAACGAATATTCGAGTTTAGTAAACTTAGCCTTATAATTTTCCTAATTCATTTGAAACTCCGAAATCCAACCGAAAAACGAAACGGAGATCAACTGGACCTTGTTGCACTAATTCAGCCATATCTCACCCAAACCACAACCAAATTAACCATGGTTTGGTTCCTTTTAACCCTAACTCAACCATCTATCTAGATATACTCAGCCTTGACCGAGATTATCATCACACAAGCCCCAAAACTTCAGCCAAAGCTACTGCTCTCAGTCCAGTCCCGTAACCCTTCACCATTTGGAGATTTTGGAGTTCGATTCTCATCCAAACTTCAACCAATCCTCAAGGTAAGCTTAGGGTTGTAATATATGATTAATTCTGATCATTTCCATCTTTTCATTCATGAAGTTGAGCATGGTTTTCTCATTTCTGGACATTTTTCCCGAAAATGGAGTTTTTGTACAAAATCTTGATCTTCCTCGTTTCTTTATGGTTTTGATCGATTCCAAGCCTGATATTAATTGTTTTGACTCCCTCATAACATTTATGATCTTTGATTTCATGTTTGTTGAGATATATATGAGATATCATTTATGAAATTTTCAGAAATTCCATGGGAAGGTCACGTATGCTTCCTTTCTTGTTTGAGCTTGTTTGGGACTGAATTACTTGTTGAATTTATGATGTTTTGCTGCATATTTGTGACCTTAAAATACCTGAACATGTTGGTTGAAGATTCATTTGGCCATGCTCTGTTTTTCCCGTGAATGTCTTGCCCTGTTTTGGGACTGATTTGAGCTGCTGCGTTGCGTGCTTCTTGCTGTTACTTTCATGGTTTTGTTGGGTTGTATTGTGGCTGAATTCTTGCTGTAAATCATGCCTTGTATTGCTGCACGTTTCGCTTGAAATTCATGCTGGAGTGTTGCTCTGTTTCTGCACCATTTTTGCCAAAACAGAGACTGCCGCTGCTGTGTGTAACGGGCGTGTCTGTTTCCTCTCTTCTGGCGAGACACGGGGGTGCAGATGGGTCTGGGAATTCTGTACCGAGACACGGGCGTGTCTCGGTCTAGGCTTGGAGGGTGACACGGGGGTGTCACCCCGTTTTTCTGAATTTCTTGGCCTGCTTTTTCTTCTTCTTCCTCGCGTGAATGTTGTTGCTGCTGAATGTTTTGTGCAGAGTGTGTGTATTGTGCATGCATGGCTTTGGTTATGATTTATGCATGCATGTGTAATACATATGTAATATATATAGATATGTATTTAATATATAATATATATGCATGCATGGGTGTGTGTGTACGTGAGTATATATATGTAGTATATTTGTAATTTATGCATGCATGTGTGTGTGTTTGTACGTATATATATATGTATATATTATATATATAGTATATTATATACTATATGTTATTTATATATGTTATATTATATATTTATTATATATTTTAAATATTATTTGATTTAATTCACTTCTAGAAATTAATTGATTTCTATTTCGCGTATTTAATTATCGACTTTTGATTGAACGTTTTATCTATTTCATCCCTAAATGTGAATTTGAATATTATATGTGTTGTGCTTACTAATTGAATATTAGATTAATTGATATGAGTTATGAATTTACGAATATTATGAATTTATGAATTTATGAAATTAATATGAAATTATGAAATTATGAACTTATGAAATTGAATGATTATATGTTTTAATTTTATTAATCGTACACATGAACATTTTTATGATGTAATATGATCATTTATACATTCATGTCATATTCACCTCATTGCCGAGCGTCATATGTGGTCATTGCGTCTCATACCTTTTCTTTTGCACAGATTCGGGTTCGGTCGGAAACAAGGGCGAGCATTGAGACGCTTGTGCTTTTACTTTGCTTGGTAAAGGTGGGTTTTTCTTCTATTAGTTAAAACAACCCTATAAATCCCTTATGTGCAAGGTTTTAAGCCAAAATAATATATTTATATCAATCGAGTCATTTTGGGTAAATGATTTCAAATGTATGACCCCTTTTATTTATGAAATCCTACCTTATGTTTGGCGAGACACATTTATATTTATACTTATACGGGCCCCGGGACTTAGTATATGTGGCTAACCGAGGAAGCAAGGGCTGACGGGGATCCCATATACTAGTTCCAACCAACTACGGTGATACCGGCCCTCGCTAGGAGTTTTAGCGAGGAATGGGAGCTGAGTGCCCTTGGGGGATTCATGTACCCCCATTGGCCTAGGATTTAACCGGTGGTCAGGTCTAGCTAACTTGTCCACCACCCGGAGGAAGAAGGTGTATATGTATGATTATGATCATTTATGTGTGTGCACGAAAGATATGTATGATAACCACTAATTATAATATGATTACACGAGGAGAAGGTTGGAGATTGTGCACGCTCACTCGCCGAGCTTAAACCCTTATGAATAATTATGAATGAATATGAACGTCGTAATCCCGTTGATGTCTTCTTTGTTTTAACCACTTGGTAAATTCCTTTCAAACTTCACACGGGATTAGGGCTTGCATGTATGTGTTTAATTTATGCGATATTATATATCTTATGCCCCGTTTTTTTTATACCCACCAGTCTCTTTTAGACTGAACCCGGTTGTTTTCAGCTGTTTTGTGCAGGTATAGGAGTGCTAGGCGGGAATTCAAGTCGTCTAGGTCTTGCATTTATGTTTAGCACCTCTTTCCAGTCTCATACTCATACTATTATTACTACTTTTGTATTTGATCCTGTTATAGATTGGAGCGTTTTGATTTTTGTAGGCCGTGAGTGCCATTGCGTATTCGAATGCTCTTGTATATCTATTTTTGGAGCTTGTTAGCTCATTGTACATTTGTTATGAAATTCCTGCTTCCGCGAATTTTCTTTAACTCTGATTTTATGATTCCTGCACTGATTGGTTTAAGGGTTAGTCCCGCCTAGCATAGTGTGTGTGTTGTGTCCCCGTTCGCCGTAGATTTGGCACGTGTATGGACTTCCATTTCATATACGGGTCGGGTCTCGGTGCGGGGGATGTGGTACCTTACGCTCGGGTGCTACATGGTATCAGAGCTACCTTGCAAGGCCTATTTCTGATTCATCTCAGTTATTCTGAATATGGTAGAAATTCTTAGGCTTAGATGCGAATTGAGTATTCTTGAGTTCTTTTAGAAAGCCTGAAATACAAAACTGTATTTTTCCTAAAAAGTTTCTGAAAACTATTTTCTTAAATCGTGTTTTTGAAAAACTGTTTTTGTTGAAATCTGTTTAAATAGTATTTTAATTCTTGGATGGAATTGGTTTTTGAGAAACCTGAGATATGAAACACGAAATCGCGTTACGAACGAATGAGGCAAGGCTCGCTAGTTCTAAGGCGCAGCACGCGAGGCCTCACAAATCAACGCCGCCCATCAATCCCGCGGTCGTGCGGGACTGCCCACACGAGGCTTCCGTAACGACACGGGAGTCACCGCCCACACGTCACGCCACCGCGTGGGACGTCCCGCCTAGCACCTCGAGCAACCGCGCGGGAGCCTGGCCTACACGGCCCGCCTGCGTTATGCGCGTGATACGCGAAAGGGCGTACGCTCAGCGCGCGCATGTCGGTAGCAACTGCTGCCGATTGTGCGTAACGTTGGCGTGCATTGCCGCGCAGCGTGCGGACGATGCTCGCTGCCTTCCGGGCCCATTTTCGTAGTTTCGTATTTTCGGTCCTTGAAATCCCGATTTAATTTTTCTTTAAAATTTTATTTTATTAAATTAGAATTATTTTTGAAATAATTGTTTAAATTGGGATTTTGAGAAATTAAGACGGTTTAAATTTTGGAAAAATTACGAGCTTTATTTTCTAAAAATATTTAAAGAATAAAATTATTAATTTTCAGAAATTAATTAGAATTTTATTAGTTTATTGTTTTTCGGGTTTTATAGAAAAGGCTCTTGAACAAGAATTGCATCTAAGTCGTGTTTTAAGTCGTTAGGGGTTAAAGCAAGAATTTAATTTGTTCGTTAAATTTAAATTCTTGCAATTTATGCATGTTAGATGATCATGGGTTAAGTCTTATGAATGGTTTTAATATCTGCACATGAATGTTTTAAGTTGGGGTTGGGGCCCCATAGTTGCGTTTTTCAATTGGGGTCGGTGCCCCACTTATGTACGTATTGTTATGTCTTTATTATGTGGCTTTCCATATTACTGTTTTTGAGGCCGGGGTATGCCCCGTGTAATTGTGTAAGGCCATTATGAAGATTGAGCCTTATTACTTTATGTCTTTTTTTTTTTTTTTTATTGTAATTTGAGGATAGAGATAGGTGGTGAGGTCTTTTTCTTTCATTTTGGAGACAATGCACCCATGGAGTAAGATGGATCCACACAACAAGTAACAAGATGGAGGCCATAAGTGAAAACCTCTCGAAGTGTTAGAGAGGATTTCTATTGTTGTAATAGATAGGGCATCGTTTTATTTTCAATTCCCTTATGTGACTTAAACTGTTTTGTGTGGCATGCATGTTAGAACTTGTGATTGTGGAGTGGCTCCCACATATCACGCATAAGATAGGTAAAACCCATGATCATCACATGTTAGTATCATGCTAGGACATGTTATCTGCTATGTTCTTATGTGAAATGCATTTAAGTTGTACTTGCATTAATCAAGACTAATTAAAATGGATAACATATATGTTGGTGAGGTCGAACCAGACAACTCTCCAGTTAAATCGAAAATCCCCATTAAATATTAAGCTAATTTTCAAAAAATAGGTTTTTAATTCGAGGTGTAAATTTTGAATTAGATTCCTAGCATTCCATCAATAGGATTTAAGTTTAATAGAGGAAGCTAGTTACTGTCCATGAGTCGTGGGGTGACTATGTGAAATCTATTAGTTCTTAGTTTTCTAATTGATCATTTTAAATGATCAATATTTCGAGGTCAATTTTGGGGAGGGCGATGTCCACGAGTCATGGGTCATTCGAACTAAGTTTTGATCTTGATCGTATGATTGATGGGTCTAGCTTAACGCCTAAGTAAATATGGATGTCGCACGAGTCGTGGGTCCATATTGAAAGATAGGTGATGCAAAAACATTACTAAGAATTCCAAAGTGTTGGAATTGGTAAGTTGTACCTACCTTAGGCTTTATTAAGAATGTCCGCGAGTCGTGGGTTCGAGATAAAGTGCTTAGGATCTTAGTACCCATTGAGATAACAAGTATCCTCTAAGATCTTTGGGAATTATAGATCTTCTAAAAACTGTGGGAGCTACATAGATTAAAGACCAAATCTCATGTATATCGCTATTATTCAGCATGCTCACTTAGTTCTCTATTTTTCCATTTAGGTCGTAGATTCTGTGATTCTCTACGTGTTTTGAAATGGCAACCAAAAATCCTCTAGTATCTATCCTTAAGTCAAACAAGGTGATTAGTCCCAACTATTCTGAATTGCTTAGGAATCTAAAAATCGTTCTAGATTCCGAGAAGAGAACTTATGCTCTCTACGAGGCGGAGCCCGTTCCCAAAGGGGAAGCTCCGACCCGGGCAGAACGGGACGCGATCTAGAAGTGGAAGGATGATAATCTCCAAGCCCGTTGTCATGCTTGCTAACATGCCTCTGGACATGCAAAGACAACATGAGTCCATGGAATTCGCTTGGGAGATTTACGACCACTTAGAGCAACTTTACAGTCCTCATGAACGTGTTACAAGGTCTAAACCTCAAAGGAATTGTTCCATTTGAGAATGAAGGAAAGTACAAGTGTCCATGAATATGGACTCAAGTTTCTTGGTCTTACTGAGAAACTTGCCTCCATGGACATGCCACTAAGAGATGAGCTTTCAGTGGATCTGTTGCTAGCCTCGCTCCCACCATCATTCAACCCTTTTGTCCTTAACTTCAACATGAATCATGCAAATGCTAGTGTAGCTGAGCTGATTAGTCTACTTATGACTACTGAAAGCACGATCAAGAAGGACAATAAGGTTATGATGGTCACTGCTCCATGTTCTTCTAAACCTTCTAAAGGCAAGTGCAAGAAAGCCCAAAAGAAGAAGAAGTCCCTTAGGCCCAATGGAGGCATCACGAAGGGAAAAGCCCAAAAGAAGAAACGTGATCAGAAAGAGGGCGTTTGCTTCCATTGTGGCAAACTGGGGCATTGGAGGACAAACTGCCAAGAGTACAAGGCTACTCTAAAGAAAGGTATGTTTCTCGTTAAAGTAATCTTTCTATTAATTCTAACTCTTGGGTACTTGATACCGGTTGTGGATCTCATATCTGTAATGATGTACAGATGCTAAGTGAGGTCTGACAGCTAAAGGGAGGAGAATGTGTCTTGAAGATTGGGGATGGCTCAACGGTCGAAGCTCAAGCTTTAGGCATAATTAGATTAGATTTAGGTCATTCTGTTTTAGTTTTAAATAAAGTCCTTTATGTACCAGACATTATTCGTAGTATTATTTCAGTTCCAATACTTGATTGTTAAGGTTATAAAATTAATATTAAAAATGGTAACTTTTTCCTTAAAAAGAATATTTTTTCAATCCATCTTGGTACATTAAAGAATGGAGTTTATCTAACTCAAAACAGTAATATTTTGAATATACAACGAGAAACAAAACGTAAGAGAGATGACGAAGTCTCGGCATCTTTGTGGCATGCTAGATTAGGACATATTTCTAAGAACAGAATTAGCAAGTTAACTACCTTAGGGACATTCTCTGAAAATGACCTTTAATAGTTAACTTCCTGCGAATCTTGTCTCAAAGGAAATATATCCAAAACTCATTTCAAAGGAAGTGTGGAACGAGCCACAAAGACCTTGGATTTGATCCATTCTGATGTTTGTGGACCGCTTAGCATAAGCACTCGAAAGAATCATCAGTACTTCATAACGTTTACTGACGACTTTAGTCGTTATGGTTATGTGTACTTAATGAAGTACGAATGTGAGCCTTTTGAGAAATTCTTAGGATTTCAAAAAGGAGGTTGAGAACTAAACTGGTTACAAGATCAAGAAACTTCGATCTGATCGAGGTGGCGAATATCTTAGTGAAGAATTCCTTAATCATCTCAGAGATAATGGATTTATCTCTCAATGGACTCCTCCAGGAACTCCTCTGCTTAATGGAGTTTCTGAGAGAAGGAATCGAACCCTACTTGATATGGTTCGCTCCATGATGAGTTTCACTGACTTACCACCTTCTTTCTGAGGTTATGCTCTGGAAAGTGCAGCCAAGATTCTGAATCTTGTTACTTCCAAGTCAGTCCCTAAAACGCCCTATGAAATGTGGCATGGTCAAATCCCTAGTTATTCTTACTTAAGAATTTGGGGTTGTCCTGCTTATGTGAAGAGGACAGTGGGAGATAAGTTAGAAGCTCGTTCTAACTTATGCTTCTTTGTTGGCTATCCTAAGGAATCCATAGGATATTACGTCTATGATCAAACTGAACAAAAGGTGTTTGTTTCAAGAAATGTAACTTTTTCTTGAGGAACCGTTCCTAGAAGAAAAGAAAGGCAAGATCACAAAACTCGAAGAAATTCGAGATAATCCCATGCCACATTTAGAGGACACGTCCCATTCTGACATCCCACAACCAATCACGAACTTCGATACATGTGAAAATCCTCCTCTAAGGCGTTCTGAACACACTCCTAGACAGCCTGCGTGATGGTATGGTTTTCTCCAGGAAATCTCTCAAGAGGATAATGATCCCCTAACATATGAGGAGGCACTGTCAGACTCGGATTCTGATCACTAGAAACATGCCATGAAGTCCGAAATGGATTCCATGTACTCCAACCAAGGTTGGACCTGGGTTGATTTGTCTGATGGGGTAAAACCCATAGGTTGCAAATGGGTCTTTAAGAGAAAGCTCGGAGTAAATGAAAACTTTGCAGCCTATAAGGCAAGGCTCATTGCGAACGGCTTCACTCAAAGGCCCGGTGTGGACTTTGATGAAACCTTCTCACCAGTTGCAATGCAAAAGTCCATTCGCATCATGCTTGCCATAGCTGCATATTAAAACTATGAGATTTGGCAAATGGATGTGAAAACTGTCTTTCTCAATGGAGACATTGATAAAGACATTTATATGGATCAACCCATAGGTTTCACATTCAGTGGGAGTGAGTAAAAGGTTTGCAAGCTACAAAGATCAATCTACGGATTGAAACAGGCTTCTAGGAATTGGAACATTCGTTTTGATGAAGCAGTCAAAGTGTTTGGCTTCGTTCAAAATTCGAATGAGTCCTTCGTGTATAGAAAGGAATTGGAGACTTCAGTGCAATTCTTGGCGCTTTATGTTGATGACATCCTTCTAATTGGGAATTCAAATGATGACATGAAAGTTACCAAGTCATAGTTATCGAACCAATTCGAGATGAAAGATCTTGGTGATGCGTCCTACATTCTCGGTATCAAGATCTATAGGGATACATCTAAGAGATTGATATGACTATCACAATCGATGTACATAGATAAAGTACTGAAACGGTTCAGTATAGAGAATACGAAGAACAAAGTTCTTCCCACGAGTATAGAAACATCTCTTTCGAAGAAGATGTGCCCTAAGACGAACCTTCAGAAGGAAAGAATGACTCACGTGCCTTATGCCTCAGCAATAGGTAGCATAATGAATGCAATGTTGTGTACTCGACCGGATGTGGAATATGCACTTAGTGTAACGAGCAGTTTCCAATCAGACCCCACCTGGAGAAGGTCACTGGACTGCCGTGAAGAATATCCTAAAGTACTTACGAAGCACTAAGGATTTATTCTTAGTATACGGAGGACAGAAAGATCCAGTAATCTGAGGATATTGGGATGCAAGCTTTGCATCTGACTTAGATGATTTTAAGTCAATGTCAGGATACATTTTCTACCTTAACGGCGGAGCAGTGAGTTGGAAAAGTTCAAAGCAAACAACCACTGCAGATTCGACCATTGTGGCAGAATACTTAGCTGCAAATGAAGCAGCTAAGGAAGGTGTTTGGATTAGAAACTTCATTCAAGATTTGAATGTCGTTCCTAGGATGAAAGACCCCATTACTGTGTTTTGTGATAACCCTGGGGCGGTTGCTCAAGTAAGAGAACCAAGATCTCACTAACGGACCAAGCATATTATGAGGAAGTATCACCTAATCCGTGATATCATCAAAAGAGGTGCTGTACAAATTGAGAGGGTCACATTAGCAGAGAACGTGGCAGACCCGCTTACTAAACCCCTTAGTCGAGAAGCTATCGAAGGTCATCTTGCGAAGATGACACTTCCATTAGCTCCTGAATGGCTTTAACGAGCAAGTGGGAGATTATTAGGAATAGTGCCCTGAAAGCCGATGTAATATTCAGCTTTAGTACTTTCCTTTTGTAAATCACAGGCAATCTTTGAATGATACGAATTAAGGCAACACTTCTTTATATGCTCTTGTTTGATTGTGTGTTTACTTTTGACTGCACATGTATAAGAACTCCCCTAATCAATGTGACTTATAGGACTCAACCATTTAGGTGAAGTGGTTCATGAGACGAGCCCTATATCACATAAGTCATGATTAGGAATCATTCCAAGCCGATGAGTCCTAAAGACAGTGGGAGTGTCAACCTGACTCGTTTGAGGTCTGCTCGTGTGATCACGCCCTTAAGAAGGACCACATTGTTTCATGGGGTGCAAAGTGTATAGTTGATACATGCGTGATACATGGGGGTGCTTGCTTATTTTAAGCAGGTACACTGAGGTGTCCCGTGTGAGAAGATTCCTAAATAGGAAAGGAAGTTTCTATATCTGGAAATAGAAACTTCCAGATTAGGAAATATCTCACGACTCATTGATGTGATTAAGTGATCCTTAGACTTGAGGTTCCATTGATACTTTATGAGCTAACTCTGTAGTCTTAGGTGTAAGCTTTAAAGGATGTCGCCTTAGACAACTGATTCAAGGCTTATCCTGGGGCTGCACAAGTGGTACGTGAATGTATATGAGAATTGATAAAGGACCTATGCTTGCATTAGCAAGATGATGATCTCTTATTGTGTAAGTCATTCATATGCCATCTAGGAGTCCTTGGCCAAGGCAGTGGATCAAGACATCATTAAAAGAGTTTCTTTGTAGCACCCACCACGATAGGCGCCACAACCCCCGTACTACAAGTCTAGCCCACACAAGAAATGGATAGTTCTAGCATGGACCGGACTCATAGCGAACGGGTGACAAACAAAATATCCTGGCTAGGCGGAATCTAACCCTGAATCAAATTAAATCAGAATACCAAAGCATATTGCGGAAGCATCAGAGCCAAACATGAATTTCAATAATGGCTACAAGCCCAATACATATCATGAACATAAATTAAATCAGACATGCATCCTAACAACGGGTTCAACTAAACATGCAACCTGTCCCGAATCAAATCCAATAATCAAAATTGGCACCGAGGCCTAAATTCATAAAGAGATACAATTAAATACATAATAATGTGAAATGTGACTCAAGTGAACAAGTGACTCGAACAAACATGATAAGACTCGACTCCCGCCTAGCTAAACCTGCAAGAGCTGAGAGAGTGAAAAGAGGGATCAGTCTCTAGAAGACTGAGTGAGCAGTGGCTATACATATAATATAGAAACATGCGCATGCAAATCATAAATCCCGAGCAAAGTTTTATTTGAAGTTAGTTCCCTCGAAGGGCTAAAAATTAAGTAAGCAATGCTCGAACTTTACGACTAATTCATATTAAATTCATTAAGTTCATAATTCATACATAAACATCAAGGCTCGGCGAGTGAGCGTGCATTATCTCCAACCAAACTCCGACCGTGTATGACAAATATCATCAATACATTAAATAGGTGATCATGCAATATATCATAATACACACAAATCATATATCATATCCTAAATCATATTCGTTTGGGCAATCCGTGTCCCGGCCTTCCCGCGCGGTGCCTATCAATCATAACATATTCATAATCATAATCATAATCATAATCATAAAATGAGTTCCAACCTTCTTCCTCCGGTTGGTGGACAGGTTAGCTAGACCTGATCAACGGTCCATACATCGGCACAATGAGGGTACATGAATCCCTCAAAGGCACTCGGCTCCCATTCCCCGCCAAATCTCCTAGCGAGGTCCGGAGTCACCGTTAGTTTGGTGGAACTAGTACACGGGTTCACCGTCGGCCCTTGCCTCCCCGGATCACCACATGCACTAAGTCCCGGGGCCCGTGTGGTTCATAATCATATCATGCATCTCGCCAAAACATTCAATTCATAAGAAACATAATACATATCGATTCATTAGAAAATAATTTACTCTATTAAAAACATTTACTCGATGACTCCATTTTGAAACGATACATATATATATATATATATATATATATATATATATATATATATATCCATAGGGTTTTGGGCCAAAACTTATCACATGAAGGTTGTAGGGTTTGATATGTAACTAGAACGAAAACACCCTCACCTGGAATACAACGAGACAAGAAACATGAGCAATACGGGTGCCTATTCAATTTGGAAGTCTCTGCCCTGGAAACAAACTGTACAAGAGAAGGAACAATGTGTACTCGTGAGAATTGACTCAATATGAAACCACATAGACGCACGGCAATGCTAAACACATGATATGAGATGTAAAAGAAGTAAAATGATGTTATGGAGTTACATAATCAAGTTTACAATTATAAAATAGATAAATAGAGACATTCAAATCATTAAAATATCACAAAATCACATACCAATTCTAACTATATCAATTTTATATAATTCACACATGGCATACTCAATTCATATATCACTAAACGGATTCAATTAACAAGGTTACCTAATTAAATCAAACATTATTCATATTGTTTACAAAATTACACATACACCCCTTCAAGTTAGACAGATAGCTCAAAGAAAACATATTACAAATTAGGACACATTCATGCGCACAATTAATGTAAACAAGAGAAATAGAAAGACAAAGCAAATTCGAATTATTTCATATTAATTCATATAGCACATTTCATACAAATTCACAAAGTCATTTATCAATTTCCAACTATATCAACAACAACATGAATTCATACATTCATAATTTATTACATGTTTTCAAATGTCATACAATGCATATTCATTAATTATCAAGCAAGCAAGAACAAATTACATTTTAAAACAATTAACAATTAATACAATTTCGGCATAACGGGATTCAAATTGCAAATCAAAGCATCAACATATATCATAGTTCATTTAATACATGCTTTCGTACACATTGGAATTCATATTGATCGACAAATCAAGCAATTGACAATTCATTGCAATTAAAACAATTAATTTCAAATAAATAGAAATACACAAAATAAATCACAACAAATCAACCGGGCATCCGATTGACGAACGGAAAGTGGCGTTGGACTCACCACAACGAAAGGAACCTTCTGTCCGAAGGTCACCGGAATGCCGCTACCGGAGCCACCGGAACAGTCACCGGCCGCCACCGGAATACCGTCTTCGGTGGTCGGAAAAATCCCCGGAAGGACAAAAACGTGCGCCTCGGCCTGCTCGACAAAAGCCCTCAAACAATTTCAGAAAATACCAAACACACCGGACTTCGTTGACGAAAAACCGAACTAAATTCCAACGACGAAAACTGAAATTAAATACAAACCGCTAAACGAAAATAAAATCCGGCCATACCATTGGAAAGCTTGTAACGAGCCCTACGAAAGCCCCAAGTCAAATCGTGGGAAAAATCATCGGAAAATCGGACCACCGGTCCAGTCCCGGTTCGCCACCGGTTCACCGCCGCCGACCGGTTCTCGTGCCGCCACCACCACGAATAGCTCGGACTCGTCGTCAGGAGTAACTTTTGTGAAGGGAGCACCACCGAAATCGGCTGGAAAATGGCCGAACCGCCGCCTCCAAGTTGCGCCGCTGCGTCACCGCCGGAACCACCACTTGCGATGGTTTTCGTGCTGAACGGAGGCCGGAAATGGAACAGGAAGGTCAAAAAACGTAGGGTAGGGTCAAGCTCCGCTCGCGAAACACGCCGGAACGCCGGCGGCGAAGTGGTGGCGCCACCCGCCACCTTCAGGCCGTCGATGCGCAGCCGTCGGTCTTCGGTTGGCCACGAAATTGGTACGGTTGTGACGGGCTCGTCGAGCTGATGAATTTCCACTATTGATTTGTCGAATTCCGTCGAGAAACTAGGGAGAACGAGCATGTGTGTGAAAACACACCTCGAGTGCGTGAACATTGTTGCTGCGTGAGGAAGACGACGATGCGGCTGGAGCTGATGAAATGGCACGCAAAATGAGGATTCGGGGTATATATCTCGGGTCCTCGTACGCAAAAAGGGTCGGAAGAACAGGCTAACGAAGTCAGAATTGAGCAAACTTAGAGTCTACGGACTCGTTTCGCTGCCCCGGACTCGTTAAAGGGATCAAAGATGTCAAAATCTCTACCGAACGAGAAGTGACCGGAAAAACCCCCTAAAAGGAGAAAATTACAAAAAAGGGCCCTAACTCAAAAAGAGTTCAAAAGAGGGCCACACAGCGCACCAATCACATAATTAAACACATAAAAAAGTTGAAAGATGACGTACCTTATTTATCGGATGAGAGGGGCGTTACAATCTTCCTTCCTTAAAAAGGACCTGTCCTCAGGTCCTACTGTTGGACCGAA
This sequence comes from Lantana camara, assembly GCA_037501455.1. Lineage (NCBI taxonomy): Eukaryota > Viridiplantae > Streptophyta > Magnoliopsida > Lamiales > Verbenaceae > Lantana > Lantana camara. The sequence continues at coordinate 67,713,214 of CM074856.1, forward strand.
AAGTTTCAAACTGAAATGCCTCGATCTGTTCCCCGAAATTGCGTAGCATCTTAGCCCTGGTTGTGAAGTTTACTCCCCTTATTTGTATCAACCCCTTCAGAGTCTGGTAGTCACAAAGATCTGCTCGAACACTTGGCCGTTAATCACTTCAAAACTCGTTCGACTGCTACTAGTCCATTGCCTCGTCACTTGTTAACCGTTGTCTGTCCAGGCGTAACGCAAATACGACAAACAAGAGAGAATCCCATCTCTCAACATACAAGTGAGGAAACCCCGTCCCTCAGAACACACAAAAGAGAGAACCCCGTCTCTCGGGCCTAGAATTGAGAGAACCCCGTCTCTCAAACACAGAATTGAGAGAACCCCGTCTCCCAGCCTAAGTCTGTCAGATTCCACATCCTTCCAGACATTCTAGTTTGAGAAAATCCAGCATTTCTCAAACTCCTAAATTCAAGAGAATCCAACATCCCTCGAATACCTAAGTACAAGAGAATCCAGTATCTCCCGTGCACAGAAAACAGAAAGAATCCAGCATCTTTCTATCACATAAACAGGGAGAATCCACATCTTCCTGGCACGTAATCAGAGATAATCAAATCTCTCTTCACTCAAGCACACAAGCAGAAGCAAGGTTCACAATAATTAACACACATCCCATTGGGCCAGGGTATCACAAAATAACAAAAATTTAATTAAGTAAACGATGCATGTATGCTCGTGCCATGGATGCTTAGTGTACCGTTCACCGTAGTAATGGAATTGATGTTGTGACTTTACTCTACGATTTGGATAGTCTGATCTCTAGCTGGCTTGATTCCCAACTTGTCTTTCATATCTTTAGTATGTATTTGACTGAGAAAGTCAGACCCTTGGTTGATCCTATTCTCGATTCCATTCGGATCCTTACTCACAGTTATCTTCTGCAATTAACCGAGCACTAGTTTATTCCGCCTACGATCAGAACATTTATCTTTGTACCAGGTTCATTATATTATCTTTGGCCGTACAAGAATCTTAAGTTTTAACCCCTACTTCATGCATTGTCACCAACTGGTTTAATCCTTTGTTGAAGATTTGGTATCTGGAACTAGTTGACATCCTTCTTAAAGGTGATAAATTTTGACCAATTTTCCTTTCTTGAAACTAATTTAGGAATCCATCAGAAGTTCCCTGATAATATCATCATCCTCGCTGTCTGAATCACGTACTTATAAATTTCCAAACGAACCACTCTCTTCGATGCCTTATGAAGATCTTCATCCCGGGTATATTAACTTAACTCCCACTTTGAAGGTTTAAACTGATAAAGCGCCTTATTCTTTTCCTGTCACTATCATTAGGTCATTCAGGTCCGTCATGGCTTGCATTTTTCTCTGCTACGAGAAGTAACTTTCTCGAGCACAACTATGAATTTAAGTTTTATGTCTAGTCGTGCTCTTCCCCATAAGAAATTTTATCTCAACTCCTTAGACTTTTTCTACCACTTCTCGGATCAAAACACCTCAATTTCTTCAACTTAGCTTCCTCGGTATAAGTGGTTTAATCACGCCACTTGTCTAGTGATAGCTCTCACATTTCCTTTGAATCAATTAGTAGGAATGACAGCCTGCTTCTTTCGTTCCCACTTTCGATTCTATTTTCCCAAACCTCGAAATTTTCCATTTCCTTATTAACCAACCAATGCAACCCAAAATTTCTTCTTTTCTTGATTCCAGCAAGAATTAGTCGGAGTATCACGTGATAGATAAGACGTGGGGAATTCCTATCAAGTAAACACTAAAATGCATGTCGGGTTAGGGTGCCAATGCAGTATCACACTTGTAAACAATTAAAGATGCAACACATTGGAACAATTATACAAATTAGAGATGCGCATATAAATAGAGAAATTTAAATAATTAAAGCGATGTATGATGCACGTGCTTATGAATGCATAGAACCTGTCACCGTAGTTGTAAACTTTAACTTGGCATATTTCTTTGTTTCTCAAATTGCAGTTTTGTCTTGAATTAATTGTTCACCTCTTCTTTACCCACGGTCTTCCAAATCTTCAAAGTTCCCGTATATCAACTTATGGATCTCCCAAGTCCGAGATTGAATTCTCTTGAACCCAAATTCTTCAACACCCATGAAGTTGGTATCTTGACTTCTCTCGAAGAATCAATCTCCAATTGTTGTCCTAATCCTTACCATAGTTATTCCTTTAATTAAAACTTCTCTGGTTTATTCTTTATGAGTTCGAATAGTTGTATGAGCTCATCCCTCAATTGTTTACATTTGAGTACATAATTTCCATCCAATAGCTCTTTGTTCTTTTTCGTTTCCATTTGTTGCTCCAAATCTCTTAATTCGATCTCACAACTCGACACTTCATCTTGGATTTGAAAGATGAACTCAAATTCGGCCGAAGATAAAATCCTTAGCATTGTCACTATCCATGAACTTATACTTACCACGTCGGCTGATTTTCTTTAATTCTTCTCAATTCAACTTTCATCTCATCTCAATTCTGAAGTATGTGAATTCCCTCTTCGTAGTCTCTTCATCCTTTTTCATCGATCTAAATCCCAAGCTATATTATTCTTCATATTTTCTTTCGCCTCTTTCTCAAGTTAGATGATCTTTACTGCTTCTCAACCACGAACCTAATTTACTTTAATTCTCTTGAAGGTCATCGACTCCATGTTAATAGAAACCTCGAGTCTAAAACATCTTCTAGATTTCTCTTCTTTGGAATCTGGTTGGTAAATCTTTGTAGTGTAAATAAACATGTTGATCTTGTGAAACCAAATCATTACACACCACAAATCCCTTCTCATTATGGATTCACCATCAGTAATAGAGCTTGCAACTTCTCCTTCGAACTGACCTCTTATTCTGGACTCTGTCACTCGAGTCCTAACCTCATTTTAGAAAAGGTTTGACTCTTAAATTTCTGTAGAAATCCCCAAGGCATTCCTTACAGCTTTCGAGCTAGAGAAAAGAGCTTGTGGTAGCCTGTTGTTGTCGTAAAGATTGGCATTGGTTTGATATTATCTTCATATCCTATGAATCACAACTCATTTTGAAAATAAATGCATGCGATTAGTATATGCTCATGCCACATAATTAACACCAAAAGAATGGATTCAATGCAAAATGCAACAAATAATCTAATAAAGTTTGAAAAAAAATCACAATTCAGTGTTCAAGAATGATGCAATGCACACATTGACAGTTAGTTCCTATGCCGTGCGACCTATACTCGAGACAACACGACCCAGATCACCGGTTCTGAACCTGGTAGCTCTGATACCACTTAAGGATGTAGCACCCACCACGATAGGCGCCACAACCCCCGCACTACAAGTCTAGCCCACACAAGAAATGGATAGTTCTAGCATGGACCGGACTCATAGCGAACGGGTGACAAACAAAATATCCTGGCTAGGCGGAATCTAACCCTGAACCAAATTAAATCAGAATACCAAAGCATATTGCGGAAGCATCAGAGCCAAACATGAATTTCAATAATGGCTACAAGCCCAATACATATCATGAACATAAATTAAATCAGACATGCATCCTAACAACGGGTTCAACTAAACACGCAACCTGTCCCGAATCAAATCCAATAATCAAAATTGCCACCGAGGCCTAAATTCATAAAGAGATACAATTAAATTCATAATAATGTGAAATGTGACTCAAGTGAACAAGTGACTCGAACAAACATGATAAGACTCGACTCCCGCCTAGCTAAACCTGCAAGAGCTGAGAGAGTGAAAAGAGGGATCAGTCTCTAGAAGACTGAGTGAGCAGGGGCTATACATATAATATAGAAACATGCGCATGCAAGTCATAAATCCCGAGCAAAGTTTTATTTGAAGTTAGTTCCCTCGAAGGGCTAAAAATTAAGTAAGCAATGCTCGAACTTTACGACTAATTCATATTAAATTCATTAAGTTCATAATTCATACATAAACATCAAGGCTCGGCGAGTGAGCGTGCATTATCTCCAACCAAACTCCGACCGTGTACGACAAATATCATCAATACATTAAATAGGTGATCATGCAATATATCATAATACACACAAATCATATATCATATCCTAAATCATATTCGTTTGGGCAATCCGTGTCCCGGCCTTCCCGCACGGTGCCTATCAATCATAACATATTCATAATCATAATCATAATCATAATCATAAAATGAGTTCCAACCTTCTTCCTCCGGTTGGTGGACAGGTTAGCTAGACCTGATCACCGGTCCATACATAGGCACAATGAGGGTACATGAATCCCTCAAAGGCACTCGGCTCCCATTCCCCGCCAAATCTCCTAGCGAGGTCCAGAGTCGCCGTTAGTTTGGTGGAACTAGTACACGGGTTCACCGTCGGCCCTTGCCTCCCCGGATCACCACATGCACTAAGTCCCGTGGCCCGTGTGGTTCATAATCATATCATGCATCTCGCCAAAACATTCAATTCATAAGAAACATAATACATATCGATTCATTAGAAAATAATTTACTCTATTAAAAACATTTACTCGATGACTCCATTTTGAAACAATACATATATATATATATATATATATATCCATAGGGTTTTGGGCCAAAACTTATCACATGAAGGTTGTAGGGTTTGATATGTAACTAGAACGAAAACACCCTCACCCGGAATACCACGAGACAAGAAACATGAGCAATACGGGTGCCTATTCAATTTGGAAGTCTCCGCCCTGGAAATAAACTGTACAAGAGAAGGAACAATGTGTACTCGTGAGAATTGACTCAATATGAAACCACATAGACACACGGCAATGCTAAACACATGATATGAGATGTAAAAGAAGTAAAATGATGTTATGGAGTTACATAATCAAGTTTACAATTATAAAATAGATAAATAGAGACATTCAAATCATTAAAATATCACAAAATCACATACCAATTCTAACTATATCAATTTTATATAATTCACACATGGCATACTCAATTCATATATCACTAAACGGATTCAATTAACAAGGTTACCTAATTAAATCAAACATTATTCATATTGTTTACAAAATTACACATACAACCCTTCAAGTTAGACAGATAGCTCAAAGAAAACATATTACAAATTAGGACACATTCATGCGCACAATTAATGTAAACAAGAGAAATAGAAAGACAAAGCAAATTCGAATTATTTCATATTAATTCATATAGCACATTTCATACAAATTCACAAAGTCATTTATCAATTTCCAATTATATCAACAACAACATGAATTCTTACATTCATAATTTATTACATGTTTTCAAATGTCATACAATGCATATTCATTAATTATCAAGCAAGCAAGAACAAACTACATTTTAAAACAATTAACAATTAATACAATTTCGGCATAACGGGATTCAAATTGCAAATCAAAGCATCAACATATATCATAGTTCATTTAATACATGCTTTCGTACACATTGGAATTCATATTGATCGACAAATCAAGCAATTGACAATTCATTGCAATTAAAACAATTAATTTCAAATAAATAGAAATACACAAAATAAATCACAACAAATCAACCGGGCATCCGATTGATGAACGGAAAGTGGCGTTGGACTCACCACAACGAAAGGAACCTTCTGTCCGAAGGTCACCGGAATGCCGCTACCGGAGCCGCCGGAACAGTCACCGGCCGCCACCGGAATACCGTCTTCGGTGGTCGGAAAAATCCCCGGAAGGACACAAACGTGCGCCTCGGCCTGCTCGACAAAAGCCCTCAAACAATTTCAGAAAATACCAAACACACCGGACTTCGTTGACGAAAAACCGAACTAAATTCCAACGATGAAAACTGAAATTAAATACAAACCGCTAAACGAAAATAAAATCCGGGCATACCGTTGGAAAGCTTGTAACGAGCCCTACGAAAGCCCCAAGTCAAATCGCCGGAAAAATCATCGGAAAACTGGACCACCGGTCCAGTCCCGGTTCGCCACCGGTTCACCGCCGCCGACCGGTTCTCGTGCCGCCACCACCACGAATAGCTCGGACTCGTCGTCAGGAGTAACTTTTTGAAGGGAGCACCACCGAAATCGGCCGGAAAATGGCCGAAACGCCCCCTCCAAGTTGCGTCGCTGCGTCACCGCCGGAACCACCACTTGCGGTGGTTTTCGTGCTGAACGGAGGCCGGAAATGGAACGGGAAGGTCAAAAAACGTAGGGTAGGGTCAAGCTCCGCTCGCGAAAGTCGCCGGAACGCCGGCGGCGAAGTGGTGGTGCCACCCTCCACCTTCAGGCCGTCGATGCGCAGCCGTCGGTCTTCGATTGGCCACGAAATTGGTACGGTTGTGACGGGCTCGTCGAGCTGATGAATTTCCACTATTGATTCGTCGAATTCCGTCGAGAAACGAGGGAGAACGAGCATGTGTGTGAAAACACACCTCGAGTGCGTGAACAGTGTTGCTACGCGAGGAAGACGACGATGCGGCTGGAGCTGATGAAATGGCACGCAAAACGAGGATTCGGGGTATATATCTCGGGTCCTCGTACGCAAAAAGGGTCGGAAGAACAGGCTAACGATGTCAGAATTGAGCAAACTTAGAGTCTACGGACTCGTTTCGCTGCCCCGGACGCGTTAAAGGGATCAAAGAAGTCAAAATCTCTACCGAACGAGAAGTGTCCGGAAAAACCCCCTAAAAGGAGAAAATTACAAAAAGGGCCCTAACTCTAAAAGAGTTCAAAAGAGGGCCACACAACGCACCAATCACATAATTAAACACATAAAAAAGTTGAAAGATGACGTACCTTATTTATCGGATGAGAGGGGCGTTACATTCTTGGATTGAGATCAAATGGATATGAAATGCATTTAACATTAAGATCAAGATTATTAGGGTTCTAATTATTCCCTTGCCCTAGATCTTGATTGAGAGATGGGACGTAGGAGGATTGTATCTCACATATGTCAATTACTTAAAAGTTCTGTCGAATCGAGACATTCTTATTCAGCTAGGGGTCAAACACCTGGTGCTAGACTATGGTCGTTTGATCTGTGGACTCATTAATTAATTAGGGAATTAATTAATTAGGGTCACTGCAAATTTAATTAAGAACCTAGAGGGTCACACACAACAACTCGGCCACGTGGGTTAAGGATTGAATCGATTAAACGAGTTGATCGAACAATTAGGAGAATGGTGGGGTCCACACGTGTGAAGCACACATGTGGAACACATGTATGACATGTGTCCTCGTGACACGTGTAGTCACATGTGTGTATGTGTATATATATTAATAATTAATGTGTTAATTATTTAGTGAAATTTGATTTAATATTTAATTAATATTAAAGTCCTAATTTGGAAAAATAAAGTCTAATAAATAATTAATTATGAATTAATTAATTATTAGTCTTCAAGTTATTTAATATTTAATAAATAAAGTAAAATAAAATATCTAAAAGAGTTAGATATTATTCTTGCTTGACAAGTTGGTCAAAAGGAGACTTTTGGTCAAAGTAAGAGACTTAGTCTTCAAGCAAGAAATCCCTTACCAAAAGGGTTTAGGAAACCCTTGCTCAACAAGCAAAGGGGTTCGAACCCTTTGCCGATTTATACATAGGGTTCGAACCCCATGCGATGATGATAGAAAAATTTTCTCCTTCTCCAAATTATACACTAAACCCTAGAGCCTAAACACCGAATATAGAACTAGCATCCTCCCTATTCGGATCGTGGTCGCGATTGGTGGACTAATTCTTTAGAGGGCTACTAACCTGAAGTCTTGAAAGATTCGAAGGAGCTTTTGGGGATCAAGCCTCGTGAAGAGCGTTCTTGGGTGGATAGAATGTGTCAAGAAAGCTACTACCTAAGTGAGTTTCTTGATCTCTACGAATTTGGGAATAGGAATTGCAAGATTCGATTCTATCTTTTGGGAAAAATTTTAAATTTCCACTGCATTTCTGTTCCGTTTTCCCAACACCCTTGTGATAAACAAATGTAATACTAAAGACTTAGACTCAAATATGTACCAATTAGATGCCCGACAATGCTCATGAATGAAATGGATGCATATGAAATGCATACACATACCACTCAAGCCACCTAAGATCATATCTCGTAAAACTCGTATCAAATAAATCCATAAAATTAACATAAGACATTTAGCGTATAATATAACAGGGTTACATAGCATACGAGTATTAAAACAAGCGAGACGAAGCAACGAAAAGAACCAAAACACGAAAGAAACTCACACAAGCAGCACCCAAGAGCAACATGGGAAATTAATACCAATTAATTCCAAAATTACAATAAAACAAATTAATATACAATATAATCCGTTCATATTAATTACATTACATATATTATATAATACAATCAGTTCATATAATTACATTACATATATTATATAATATAATTAGTTCATATAATTACATTGCATTACATTACATATATATATATACACATACCAGCATAATGTTACGTGACCGAAACAATTAAAGAAACAAATGCATGGAAAAGTAATTGGCAGCAACATCATGTGCATGGGCTTTTAATATCAAGCACTACATAATTCCATGCAATATATAAATACAACAGCAACTTAACAATTGAGAATCAACAAAACATATGCATGGAATTAAAGAAAGAAGATGCAACAACGTACAGCAATTAATGAATACGAAAAAGAAAAAATACATGCAGTGTAACGCCCCGATTTCTCGGACGTAAAGGTACGATGTATGTGTTTACCAAATTGTGCGAATTAATTGTTTTTACGTGTTTTATATTTAATTTTATTATAATTGTTATTATTTTATTATATTATATTATATTATCTTATTTTAATATTATTAATTTTGTATATATATATTTCGTATTATATATATATATATATGTTTAATTATTTTATTATTTATTTAATGATTATGTTAATTATATGTTATGTTAATTAATCATGTTTTAATTAATTACTTATTTATATATATATTATACGTGGAATAATATAAATTATGCATGAATTTCATTTCTGCATGGGATTAATGTATTCATGCATGGAGATTATTAAATGTGCATGGAAAATTTTATGAATATGCATGAATTGTATGATTGAGTTTGTTCGTTTATTTTGTGCTTCGTTCTCTTATGAAATGATATCGAATTGCCACGAATTTGTAATATGTCGTACATATATGTGTTATGAACATGATTTTATGCTCAATTTATGTTTTTGAATTCATTTGATAGGTTAACGAATTTAATTTTAATTGAGGAACCAAAACGGGAGCTAACGAGCACTTAGCGTACCCTTGGTTCCAAATTTAATATCTTGAGCTCGGGAACTCGGATTCGAGTTCCGTCAACTCCGCTGAACTCGTAACGAAAATTCGAGTTTAGTAAACTTAGCCTTACATTTTTCCTAAGTCATTTGAAACTCCGAAATTCAACCGAAAAACGAATCGGCGACCAACTTGACCTTGTTGCACTAAATCAGCCATATCTTGGCCAAACCATAACCAAAGTAACCATGGTTTGATTCCTTAGATCCCTAACTCAACCACCTATCATGACATATCAATCCCTAACCAAGATAATCCTCTCACAAGCCCCAAAACTCAGCCAAAGCTACTGTCCTGCATTCCAGACCCGTAACCCTTTCAACCTTGGAGATTTTGGAGCTCAAATCTCATCCAAACTTCAACCAATCATCAAGGTAAGTTAAGGGTTGTATTATATGTTTAATTCTGATCATTTTCATCCTTTCATTCATGATTTTGAGCATGGTTTCATGATTTTCTGGGCAATTTCCGAAAATAAAGGATTTTGGGCAAAATGTTGATCTTCTTCGATTCTCAATGATTTTGATTGATTCCAAGCTTGAGATTGATTGTTTTGACATCCTCATATCATTTATGGCCATTGATTTCGTGGTTGTTGAAGTATTTATGATATATCATTTATGACATTTTTGAGAAAACTCACTTGATTGTCACGTATGGTTGTTGTCTTGATTGATCACTTTTGGAACTGATTTCCTTGTTGAATATATGATATTTTGCTGCTTATTTGTTGGCCTTAACTGAGTTGAATAGTTGGAGAAGGAGTGAATCGTTCATGCCCTGTTTTTTTCGAGTTTTGGCCCTGTTTTGGCACTGATTTTCAGCTGTCAATTTGCTGCGTTTCCTTCTTCCCTTTTGGCTGTCCAATTCGTAGCTTTTTGGTGTGTATTCTTGTTGAGTTGTTGCAGCATTTTGGACCTTGTTGTGTTGCTTTTGTTGCCTTCGTTCTTGTTGGAGATGGCTGCCTTTTCTTGCTCTGTTTTCTGCATCTTTTGCTGTCTGTAAGAGGGAGCTGCTGCTGTGCGTCACGGGCGTGCCTTTCCTGCCCGTTCCAGTGAGGAACGGGGGTGCTTCGCAGCCTGGAATTTCTGTACCGAGACACGGGGGTGTCTCGGTCCAGGCTTGGAGGGTGACACGGGGGTGTCACCCCGTTTTGCTTGATTTCTTGCTGTGCGTTCCAGAGTCTGTTGCTGCTGTTGGTATCTTGGCTTTTGCTGCTTCTTCTGTGTGTGTAATATATATATATATATATGTTGTGCGCATGCATAGGGAGTGAGTTTGTGTGTGCATGGTTTGTGGTTATGATTGCATGAATATGTATATAATATATAGTATATATTGCATGTAATAAATATATAAATGCATGCATGGTTTGGGTATAGTGTATAGCATATATATTGCATGCATGTGTGGGTGAGTGTACGTGTTTATATATGTATATATTATATATATATTGTATATACGATTATATATATATATTATATTATATATATTTATTATATATATTTTAAATATTATTTGATTTTATTTAATTATTTAAATTAATTGAATTCTATTTCGCGTATTTATTCTACCGACTATTGATTGAACGTTTTATTTACTTTATTTCTAAATGTGAATTATGAATTTATGAATTTACGAATATTATGAATTTATGAATTTATGAAATTTATATGAAATTATGAACTTATGAAATTGAATGAAATATATGAACGAATGAATGATTATATGTTTTAAATTTATTAATAGTGCATATGAACATTTTTATGATATAATATAATCATTTATGCATTCACGTCATGTTCACTTCATTGTCGAGCGTCATATGTGGTCATTGAGTCTCATACCTTTTCTTTTGCACAGATTCGGGTTTGGTCGGAGACGAGGGCGAGCCTTGAGACGCTTGTGCCTTTATTTCTGCTTTGGTAAAGGTGGGTTTTTCTTCTATTAGTTAAAACAACCTTATATATTCCTTATGTGCAAAATTTTAAGCCAAAATAGTATAATTATATATATCGAGTCATTTCGGGTAAATCATTTCAAATGTATGACCCCCTTTCTTTTAATTATGAACCCTACCTTATGTTTGGCGAGATATTTATGATTTATGATTGCACGGGCCCGGGACTTAGTATATGTGGCTAACCGAGGAAGCAAGGGCTGACGGGGATCCCATATACTAGTCCCAACCAAACTACGGTGATATCAGCCCTCACTAGGAGTTTTAGCGGGGAATGGGAGCTGAGTGCCCTTGGGGGATTCATGTACCCCCATTGGCCTATGTATGAACCGGTGGTCGGGTCTTGCAAGCCCGTCCACCACCCGGAGGAAAAAGGAGTATATGAATGATTATGATCATGTATTTATGAGCACAAAAGATTTATGTATGATAATGAATTATTGAATAATTAATTACGATTACACGAGGAGTAAGTTGGAGATTGTGCACGCCCACTCGCCGGGCCATAAACCCTTATGAACATTTATGAACGGTTATGAATGAATATGAACGTCGTAATCCCGTTGATGTTTCCTTTTTGTTTTAACCACTTGGTAAAGTCTTACTAAACTTCACACGGGATTAGGGCTTGTATGTATGTGTTTAAATTATGCGATATTATATATTTATGCCCCATTTTTATACCCACCAGTCTCTTTTAGACTGAACCCGGTTGTTTTCAGTTGTTTTGTGCAGGAATAGGAGTGCTAGGCGGGAATACAAGTCGTCTAGGTCTTGCATTTATGTTTAGCACTTCCTTTTGTCTCATATTCATACTCTTGTTGATATTTTGTATATGATTATAGTTTTAGTTTGGAGCGTTATGATTTTTGTAGGCCATGAGCGCCGTTGATTATGGAATGCTTTTGTATATCTATTTTTGGAGCTTGGTAGCTCATGGTATATGCTATGTTATTCTTGCTTCCGCGAATTTTATTTTAACTCTGATTTTACGATTCTTGAACTGATTGGTTTAAGGGTTAGTCCCGCCTAGCATAGCGTGTGTGTTGTGTCCCCGTTCGCCGTGGATTTGGCACGTGTATGGACTTTCATTTCATATACGGGTCGGGTCCCGGTGCGGGGGATGTGGTACCTAACGCTCGGGTGCTACATCCTTATGTGGTATCAGAGCCTAGGGTTGCAAAACCCGGGCTCTAGTGTCGAGTTGAGTCAGTTAGGTCGTTCGGCTTTAGGAACAACTTGTCAATGTGTTGCATATGCATTGTTTACGTGCTTGTGTGCTTTAAATCTCGAATTTTGATCAAATTAATTGCACTTGCATGCATGGACTAAAAATAGCATGCATTTCAGTATTTCTTGAACAGGATGCCTCCGCGTAGACACCGTGAGAGATCTCCCGGACACCGCCGTCATCATGATCGATCTCCTACGCCTCCACCCCAACCACAAGCACCACCGATGGACATGGGAAATTTCATGGAAGCAGTTTTCAATTATGTAGAGCATCGGAGAGCTCAAGCTCCCCCACCACCACAAGCAGAACAACAAGCTCCTCCACCAAATCATAATAACAATAGAGACCCTCATGGGGTGTTTCTGAGTTATAACCCCCCTCGGTTTTCTGGTTCTATTGACGATGCGGTCTCGGAGGGTTGGTTGATTAGATTGGAAAGGATATTTGGGGTCCGACAGTTTAGTACGCAAGAGAAGGCCCAATTTGCTATATTCCAATTGGATGGAGATGCATATGAATGGTGGGAACGAACAAGGGAGAAGCTTGAAGTCGATGAAGAGGAAGTAACTTGGGAAGTTTTCAAGAGAGAATTCCGGGAATGCTTTGTACCGGAAGTGGTAAGAGAAAGGAAGGAGCAGGAATTCATGGAATTAAAGCAAGGGGCTCGTACGGTGACTCAATACCTCGCCGTATTCAATAGACTTGGGAAATATGCTCCTCATGTCACCCGGGATGAGAAGAGGAAAGCAAGGAAATTCATAGCGGGATTGAGACAGGATTTGAGACACGGGCAAGCGGGGCACAATTTCGAGTCATTTGCCGACACCGTGCAAAGGGCTTTGGTTCAAGAGGAGGAATTCAAGAAGAAGGATCCGATGTTTAGAGCTCCTATGGGAAGAGGATCCGGATCGAATTCGGGAAAGAGGCCGATGATTCAAGCTAGTCCACCTCCTAAGGGTCCGTTTAAGAAGCCTAGGTTTGGAGGGCAAGGTTCTCAGGCCGTACCGACTCGACCAAAGGCTCTACCTATGGCTCCGGCACCTACAAATTCACGCCCGGATGTACCTCCATGTATGCATTGCGGGGGACCGACCCATACCTACAATAATTGTCGGAGAAGGTTGAACTTGTGCCTCATATGTGGGAAAAGCGACCATATGGCGGAGACATGTCCCTACAAGAACCCCGGATTTCAGAAAGGAGCTCAAAGGCCAATGATCCAAGCTCGTGCTTACGCCCTCGAGGGTGAGGAGCAAGATGCAGAGATTGATCCCACAGCCGTGGTAGAAGGTACCCTATGCATACATAACATGAGCATTCATGCACTCTTTGATCCGGGTGCCACGCATTCCTTTATTTCTTGTGATATTGTTGCTACTCTGTGGTTGCATGTTATCTGTCTTTCTTCTTATTATTTGGTGAGTTCGCCACTTGGAGGGAGTCTTCAGACAGATCAGTTGGTTCGGGAGTGTTCAGTTCTGATTGAAGGGAAAGAGTATCCGGCGGATTTAATTGTTATGCCCATGAAGAGGTATGGAGTTATCTTGGGTATGGACTGGTTGTCCAGGCATCGGGCCAATGTTGATTGTTTTGCGAAGAAGGTGATCTTGGGGAAGGAATTGGTGATTGGTAGTGGATCAAGAAAGGTATCTCTCTTGTCTTATATGCAAGCTCACGAGTTGATGAGAGAAGGGGCAACGAGATTTATTGCTTACCTTCTTAATAGACCGAAAGATCAAGTTCAGTTGGAGGATACCGCGGTCGTTAAGGATTTCTTCGATGTGTTTCCGGAGAATTTGAGTTCTCTACCACCCGACCGTGAGATCGAGTTCGTTATTGACTTATACCCAGGATCCACACCGTATTCTAAGACTCCATATCGGATGGCACCGGCCGAGTTGAAAGAATTAAAGATTCAATTAGAGGAATTGCTCGAAGTTGGATATATTCGGCCAAGTTCGTCCCCTTGGGGTGCTCCGGTTCTCTTTGTTAAGAAAAAGGATGGAACCCTAAGAATGTGTATAGATTACTAGGAGCTTAATCGGATGACTGTAAAGAATAAGTATCCTTTGCCCCATATTGAGGATTTATTTGACATGTTACAAGGTTCGGGGGTTTACTCAAAATTGGACTTGAGACAAGGATACTATCAATTGAAGATCCGGGAAGAGGACATTCCGAAGACGGGATTTAACACCCGGTATGGACACTACGAGTTCGTAGTGATGCCTTTTGAATTGACTAATGCTCCAGCTGCTTTTATGGATATGATGCATCGAATTTTCCGGCCCTATTTGGACAAGTTTGTGGTAATTTTCATCGATGACATCTTGGTTTATTCGAGAACTCCGGAGGATCATGCAAGGCACCTCAGAATTGTGTTGGAGACCTTAAGGGAACATCGGTTGTATGCTAAGTTTAGCAAATGCGAGTTCTGGATTGATCGGGTAGCATTTTTGGGTCATATCATTTCGAGGAAAGGTTTAGAAGTAGACCCTTCTAAGATTGAGACGGTTATTCAATGGCAAAGCCCGAAAAATGCTTCAGAAATAAGGAGTTTCTTGGGTTTGGCAGGCTACTATCGAAGATTCGTTCAGGATTTCTCAAAGATTGCGGCTCCTTTAACCCGATTGACTAAGAAAGCGGTTAAGTTTGAGTGGGACGAGGCATGTGAAGCTAGTTTCCAACTTTTAAAGGAGAAGTTGACCACCGCTCCTGTATTAGCACTTCCCGAAGGTACAGAAGGATATACAGTTTACACGGACGCCTCAAAGGAAGGTTTGGGATGTGTGTTGATGCAGAATGGAAGAGTGATCGCCTATGCCTCAAGGAAACTAAAAGAGCATGAACAGAACTACCCCACTCACGATTTGGAATTAGCGGCAGTGATCTTTGCTTTGGGTAAGTGGAGACACTATCTTTATGGAATTTCGTTCGAGGTCTTTTCCGATCACAAGAGTCTCCAATACTTATTCTCGCAAAAGGAATTGAATAAGAGACAACGGCGTTGGATGGAACTTTTGGCGGATTATGAGTGTACAATCCAATACCATCCCGGCAAAGCCAATTTGGTCGCGGATGCGCTTAGTCGGAAAGCTAGCGTGTCCAATGTGAAAGTGGAGATTGGAGATGAGAATGAGTTGTTCAGACTGAGGGCTAGTGTTCGGAATATTACGGTTCAACCAGATCTTAAACAGAGATTATTAGATGCTCAGAAGAGTGATCCCGAGGTTTAGAAATTAGCTGAGAAGGCTCGAGCTGATTCAGAGTGTCCGTTTGGGTTTGATGATACGGGACTTCTAAGATTCAAGAATAGAGTTGTTGTCCCGGAAGAGCTAAAAAGGATTATTCTTGAGGAAGCCCATCGGTCAGGTTATTCGATACATCCCGGAGGGAACAAAATGTATAAGGATCTTAAGCAATTCTATTGGTGGAATGGATTGAAACGGGATGTGATCGACTTCGTGAAACACTGCATGACTTGTCAAGTGGTAAAGGCAGAACATCAAAAGCCATCGGGGCTACTTCGACCATTACCTATCCCGGAATGGAAATGGGAACAAATAGCTATGGATTTTGTTTCGGGATTACCAAAAGTGAGAGGAGGTTTCGATGGAATTTGGGTTATTGTGGACAGATTGACAAAATCAGCTCATTTTCTGGCTATCAGAATGTCCGATAAGGTGAGTAAGTTGGCCAAGAGGTACAATGATGACATTGTCAGGCTTCATGGTGTACCTGTTAGCATTGTCTCGGATCGGGATCCCAGATTTACTTCAAGGTTTTGGCAAGAATTACAGAAGTGTTTGGGAACAAGGCTTCAATTCAGCACAGCTTTCCATCCTCAGACCGACGGACAATCAGAAAGGTTAATTAAGTATCTGGAGGATTTGTTGAGAGCATGTGCATTGGACTTTCAAAGCTCGTGGAATGAACAGTTGCCGTTAATCGAGTTTGCTTACAATAATAGCTATCAAGCCTCGATTGAAATGGCCCCTTATGAAGCTCTTTATGGACGTAAGTGTCGATCACCGTTGTTCTTTGATTTGGAGGAATGGAATTGGACCAAGCAAGAAGGGATTAAAAGAGGGGAAAAGAAGGAAAAACCCTCTAAGGCTGTACAAGAAGCTATTGATAAGGTCCAGATAATTAGACAACGGATGAAGGCCGCTCAGGATCGACAAAAGAGTTATGCAGATCTTCGGAGGAAGAATTTGGAGTTTGAGATTGGAGATAGGGTTTTCTTAAAGGCTTCCCCACGAAAAGGGTTCTCAAGGATTGGACGAGGAGGAAAATTAAACCCTCGGTATATGGGACCATATGAGATTTTGGAGAAGATTGGGGATACGGCCTATCGATTGGACTTGCCTCCGAGTTTGACTGGAATTCATAACGTGTTTCATGTCTTACAGCTCCGAAAATATTATCGAGATGAGTCCGAGGTTCTACCGGTTGAAGAAGTGGAATTAGAACCGGATCTCACCTTCGTTCAGAAGCCGATTAAGATATTGGATCGAAAGTTTCAGGAACTTCGGAATCGGCGTATTCCACTAGTCAAGGTTCTTTGGAGAAGTGATAAAACCGAAGAGGCTACGAGGGAGACGGAGGATAAGATGAAAAGGTTTCACCCCGAGTTATTTCCGAGCGAGCAGTGAATCCGAGGACGGATTCTTTTAAGGGGGAGAGATTGTAACACCCCGATTTCTCGGACGTAAAGGTACGATGTATGTGTTTACCAAATTGCGCGAATTAATTGTTTTTACGTGTTTTATATTTAATTTTATTATAATTGTTATTATTTTATTATATTATATTATATTATCTTATTTTAATATTATTAATTTTATATATATATTTCGTATTATATATATATATATGTTTAATTATTTTATTATTTATTTAATGATTATGTTAATTATATGTTATGTTAATTAATCATGTTTTAATTAATTACTTATTTATATATATATTATACGTGGAATAATATAAATTATGCATGAATTTCATTTCTGCATGGGATTAATATATTCATGCATGGAGATTATTAAATGTGCATGGAAAATTTTATGAATATGCATGAATTGTATGATTGAGTTTGTTCGTTTATTTTGTGCTTCGTTCTCTTATGAAATGATATCGAATTGCCACGAATTTGTAATATGTCGTACATATATGTGTTATGAACATGATTTTATGCTCAATTTATGTTTTTGAATTCATTTGATAGGTTAACGAATTTAATTTTAATTGAGGAACCAAAACGGGAGCTAACGAGCACTTAGCATACCCTTGGTTCCGAATTTAATATCTTGAGCTCGGGAACTCGGATTCGAGTTCCGTCAAATCCGCTGAACTATTAACGAAAATTCGAGTTTAGTAAACTTAGCCTTACATTTTTCCTAAGTCATTTGAAACTCCGAAATTCAACCGAAAAACGAATCGGCGACCAACTTGACCTTGTTTCACTAAATCAGCCATATCTTGGCCAAACCATAACCAAAGTAACCATGGTTTGATTCCTTAGATCCCTAACTCAACCACCTATCATGACATATCAAGCCCTAACCAAGATAATCCTCTCACAAGCCCCAAAACTCAGCCAAAGCTACTGTCCTGCATTCCAGACCCGTAACCCTTTCAACCTTGGAGATTTTGGAGCTCAAATCTCATCCAAACTTCAACCAATCATCAAGGTAAGTTAAGGGTTGTATTATATGTTTAATTCTGATCATTTTCATCCTTTCATTCATGATTTTGAGCATGGTTTCATGATTTTCTGGGCAATTTCCGAAAATAAAGGATTTTGGGCAAAATGTTGATCTTCTTCGATTCTCAATGATTTTGATTGATTCCAAGCTTGAGATTGATTGTTTTGACATCCTCATATCATTTATGGTCATTGATTTCATGGTTGTTGAAGTATTTATGATATATCATTTATGACATTTTTGAGAAAACTCACTTGATTGTCACGTATGGTTGTTGTCTTGATTGATCACTTTTGGAACTGATTTCCTTGTTGAATATATGATATTTTGCTGCTTATTTGTTGGCCTTAACTGAGTTGAATAGTTGGAGAAGGAGTGAATCGTTCATGCCCTGTTTTTTTCGAGTTTTGGCCCTGTTTTGGCACTGATTTTCAGCTGTCAATTTGCTGCGTTTCCTTCTTCCCTTTTGGCTGTCCAATTCGTAGCTCTTTGGTGTGTATTCTTGTTGAGTTGTTGCAGCATTTTGGACCTTGTTGTGTTGCTTTTGTTGTCTTTGTTCTTGTTGGAGATGGCTGCCTTTTCTTGCTCTGTTTTCTGCGTCTTTTGCTGTCTGTAAGAGGGAGCTGCTGCTGTGCGTCACGGGCGTGCCTTTCCTGCCCGTTCCAGCGAGGAACGGGGGTGCTTCGCAGCCTGGAATTTCTGTACCCGTTTTGCTTGATTTCTTGTTGTGCGTTCCAGAGTCTGTTGCTGCGGTTGGTATCTTGGCTTTTGCTGCTTCTTCTGTATGTGTAATGTATATATATACATATATGTTGTGCGCATGCATAGGGAGTGAGTTTGTGTGTGCATGGTTTTGTGGTTATGATTGCATGAATATGTATATAATATATAGTATATATTGCATGTAATAAATATATAAATGCATGCATGGTTTGGGTATAGTGTATAGCATATATATTGCATGCATGTGTGGGTGAGTGTACGTGTTTATATATTTATATATATTATATATATATTGTATATACGATTATATATATATATTATATTATATATATTTATTATATATATTTTAAATATTATTTGATTTTATTTAATTATTTAAATTAATTAAATTCTATTTCGCGTATTTATTCTACCGACTATTGATTGAACATTTTATTTACTTTATTTCTAAATGTGAATTATGAATTTATGAATTTACGAATATTATGAATTTATGAATTTATGAAATTTATATGAAATTATGAACTTATGAAATTGAATGAAATATATGAACGAATGAATGATTATATGTTTTAAATTTATTAATAGTGCACATGAACATTTTTATGATATAATATAATCATTTATGCATTCACGTCATGTTCACTTCATTGCCGAGCGTCATATGTGGTCATTGAGTCTCATACCTTTTCTTTTGCACAGATTCGGGTTTGGTCGGAGACGAGGGCGAGCCTTGAGACGCTTGTGCCTTTATTTCTGCTTTGGTAAAGGTGGGTTTTTCTTCTATTAGTTAAAACAACCTTATATATTCCTTATGTGCAAAATTTTAAGCCAAAATCGTATAATTATATATATCGAGTCATTTCGGGTAAATCATTTCAAACGTATGACCCCCTTTCTTTTAATTATGAACCCTACCTTATGTTTGGCGAGATATTTATGATTTATGATTGCACGGGCCCGGGACTTAGTATATGTGGCTAACCGAGGAAGCAAGGGCTGACGGGGATCCCATATACTAGTCCCAACCAAACTACGGTGATACCGGCCCTCGCTAGGAGTTTTAGCGGGGAATGGGAGCTGAGTGCCCTTGGGGGATTCATGTACCCCCATTGGCCTATGTATGAACCGGTGGCCGGGTCTTGCAAGCCCGTCCACCACCCTGAGGAAAAAGGAGTATATGAATGATTATGATCATGTATTTATGAGCACAAAAGATTTATGTATGATAATGAATTATTGAATAATTAATTACAATTACACGAGGAGTAGGTTGGAGATTGTGCACGCCCACTCGCCGGGCCATAAACCCTTATGAACATTTATGAACAGTTATGAATGAATATGAACGTCGTAATCCCGTTGATGTTTCCTTTTTGTTTTAACCACTTGGTAAAGTCTTACTAAACTTCACACGGGATTAGGGCTTGCATGTATGTGTTTAAATTATGCGATATTATATATTTATGCCCCATTTTTATACCCACCAGTCTCTTTTAGACTGAACCCGGTTGTTTTCAGTTGTTTTGTGCAGGAATAGGAGTGCTAGGCGGGAATACAAGTCGTCTAGGTCTTGCATTTATGTTTAGCACTTCCTTTTGTCTCATATTCATACTCTTGTTGATATTTTGTATATGATTATAGTTTTAGTTTGGAGCGTTATGATTTTTGTAGGCCATGAGGGCCGTTGATTATGGAATGCTTTTGTATATCTATTTTTGGAGCTTGGTGGCTCATGGTATATGCTATGTTATTCTTGCTTCCGCGAATTTTATTTTAACTCTGATTTTACGATTCTTGAACTGATTGGTTTAAGGGTTAGTCTCGCCTAGCATAGCGTGTGTGTTGTGTCCCCGTTCGCCGTGGATTTGGCACGTGTATGGACTTCCATTTCATATACGGGTCGGGTCCCGGTGCGGGGGATGTGGTACCTAACGCTCGGGTGCTATATGCAGCAGCCATGCGCGACCGCGAACTATTTCTCCACAAAACATGGCACGGACGCGACACCAAAATAATCAAGTTTCGAGGGGCAAGTCGCGGGCGCGATAAAACTCAAATGAACAAGCTGCGCGGCCGCGACACAAATTTTGCAGCAAAAAATAGCAGCAACAACAGCAGTTTGTACAGGCAAGAACAGGCGATAAAGCAGGGGTTCAGCAGTAGTTAAGAAGGTACGAAAGCAGCAACATTAAGGCAGCAAATTGACATCAACAACTCAAAAAAAGCAGCAAAAACGGCCCCTAACTTAGCACACAACAACGACAAAACATGACAGTAGCTAGGGAAGGGAAAAACTGAACATATATTCAACCATTTCTTGCAAGAAACTCATGCTCATTAATGGCATCTCACCACCATCCATCTACCATGAAATAGACGTATAAATATGTATTAAATGAACAACAAGGAGCAAGAAACAAGTCTCAAAACTCAACAAGATGCAAGGATGATCATATTCTCCCAAAAATTAACTTATACCCTAACTATTCATCACATACTCCATAACCATAGCATGTGAAGCTCAAAACAAGAACCTAATGGATGAAATATGCATAAGAATGTGGAGATCAAGAATCTAAACTCACCCTGAAGCTTGGAGAAAGAAATGATGATCAAATGAGCTCTTAATGTCAACAAATGGAGCATTTCCTCTTGTGGCTTCTTTCCTTGCCTTCTTTCTTGGTTCAATTCGTGAGTGAGGGTTTAAGAGAGACAAAGAAGTGCAGTAGCTGATTAAAGGTTGAAAATGGATCAAAACAAGTACAAGAAATGATGGTTATAGCTCAAGAATAGGTCATAGGTGCGTTTTAGGCTCACATGGCTGAAATTTGCTTTGTCAGGGGTCGAAACGGCATTGAAAAATTACGAAACTTGTTCCATTACGTGCGAATCGTTGAAAGGAGTTGAACGCCGAAGACATACGAGTGCCAGAGCTCAAGATATAAATTAAAACGTATACAAGTGTACTAAAATGACTCATTTTTCAAATGAGTCAAAAACTTTCAAAAAGTTGCAATTAAGTCAAAGAACCAAGTTTTCAGTTGAGTCCAACATATTATAAAATCATACAATTACATCCTTAAATCACGTATATCACATAATTCATGAAATTAGCATGCTCGGGAATCAAATTCATATATCATAAATTCGTAATTCTCAAGAATTCACATCATAATTTCACTTAGGTTATTTTATTGACATTTGAATCACAATTTTACATAATTTCAAATAATTCATATAAGAAACAATAGAATAAGAGTATAAATGCATCAAATAAATATGAAAATAAATGCAATTACGAAAATTAAACTCTCACGTGGTACGAACCTGTACGTACCACTTCAAGAAATTCCCGGAATTCCGACGGGAGAAGTCGTCAGAATTCCCTCGGAATTCCGACGGGAAACAGTCCTTGGAAAATTGTTCCTCGGAATTCAGAAACCGACGGGGTGTGACAATCTCTCCCCCTTAAAAAGGACCTGAGGAACTCGGGCCCTCAAACAACTCCGAAAACAACTTTCTCATCTTCCCTTCGGCTCCGGAAGTGAACTCGTCGAAATTTTGATCTCACCATAAATCATTCGCTAAGGGAGTACACCGATTTCTCATCTCTTACCTTCTTCATTCTTGAATATCAACCGGAAACCTCACTATGGTCAAACCCAACTCAAGTCTTACCCCTTCTAGATGGCTCTAACAACTTCATCCGAAACTTAACTCTTCAATCTTTGCGTAGCTCTATCAAGTCAACATGGAGAACTTGACCCTTAGGCTCACCAAACACTCACGCCAACGTAAATTCTCACCAAGCACTCTCAAAAGAAAGCTTACAATGAAATCATGCGCAAGTAGTTGGGCATGCAAAAGAATGAAAACAACAACAACAATAATAACAACAAGACATCCCGAAAATAAATGAGTGAATGGCCTCGGGATAGACCGATGCATGTGATGTTATGCTATGTATGCAAGTGTACCTTCCACCATGGTATTTTGACCAACCTCGGCCCCTCTCTCTTCTCCTCCCAACACATATGCCCGAGCTTGAATTGCGGGCTTTTGATTCCCTACCGGCACATAACCCGGCCTCTTGGATGGACAATTATCCATCTTATGCTCCAGTGACCCACATCCGTAGCATCTCTTGAGGAATTTCCAATAATTCTCCGATAAGTGATTAGTGCGATGGCAATGCACACACTCGGGAACCTTGATAGCCAAAGGAGGAGTAGGGTTCACCGATTTAGGCTGTTTATTTTGAGGATTAGGAGGGGGAAGGACTTCATACGCCTGCCTCTTTCCAAGAATTGATTGAGCACCCGAACTAGAACCTTGGCCGGTATGTGAACTCTTTCTTCTCATAACTACCCGATCTTCAACTCTCAAAGCCTTGTCCGTCACTTTTGCCCACATGCTAGTATTAGAAGCTTCCAATGCATCCTTCATGTCTTCCCGAAGTCCTTGAAGGAATTGCGAGGCTTTACTTTCATCATCCTTTGCAATACTTGGGGCGTAGCGAGAAAGCTTCTCGAACTCATTAATATAATCAGTCACGGTCATTCCCCCTTGCTTGAGGTCCATAAACTCTCTCAAGCATCTGCTCCTTGTAGATTTCGGAATATACTTGCTTTTGAACTCCTGAACGAAGGCGTCCCAATTAATTTCCTTCCCGGAGGCACCTAATTTCACCTTAACACTTGACCACCAATTGAACGCTTTCCCTTGTATCATGGTTAGCGTGCATTAAAGTTTCTCATCAGGTCCACAAGGTATAATTCTTCGGCTTGAGTATCATTTCCACTAATGAATACCGGTGGGTTTTGGTTTTTTAATTCCCTAAGGGTGGCTCCATGATTACCGTCCATGGGCACATTATTCCTTTCTTGATTTTGTCGTTCGAAATACACCGCAAGCGGCTCCATAAAGTTCCCCGGATCCATCTGTGGTGGTGGTGGTGGATTATTATTCTCTTGTTGAGGAGAGTGATCCTAGTGATGACGTCGCTCTGGGGATCTTTCCCGACGGTGATGTCTTCTTGGAGGAATATTGCTACAAAATTTAAGAAATTCCAATACATATGTGTGCGGGTAAATACATGATCATGTGAACAATTAACAAAGAGATAAGTAAATAAGCACATGAAGTCACATATCCACGTTGTCCTACGCCGTGTGACCTAGACAGGCTCAACACGACACTAGAACTCCGACTTTGCAACATGGAACTTTGATACCACTTTAGGATGTAGGCCCAGAACGGTGGGCCACCACATCCCCCGCACCTAAACCCGAACCCACATATGAAATAGAAGTTCATACATGAGCCCAAGTCTAAGCGAACGGGGACCTACACACATAAACTAGGCTAAGCGGGCTAAACACGGACAGAGCATGCAAAAAGAAATAACAAAAATACGGAAGCATTTAACAGGATCCAAACAACAACTTGGTATGAGGCTACAATTAGCATATGCATGGCCGGCGTGGCCCAAAAATACATCAAGTGACATCATAACCTCAAAATATACAATCTAATATCAAATACATAACAAGAGTATCAAACAGAAGTAAAAATGTATGCAGACTCGACCTAAACCAACAAGCATGACTCGACGACGCACTTCCCCGCCTAACATGAGCAAACCTGAAGACCTGCAACTAAAGGTGGGAAAAGGAGAGGATCAATCTACAACTCGACTGAGTGAGGGGGCTAACGCACACCCACACACTATACATATATAGATCAAATCACGTAAAAAGTGAAAGGTTATGAATCCGGGAATAGGTTTTGCATACCAAAACATTTTCATAAAATAGTGTAAAACTTATACATAAACATTTCATACGACTCTATTCCCGTTTCATAATCCAAACATTACATTAAAGCTAGGCGAGTATGAGCATCCACCATTACTCCTCATTACATTACAAATACAAATCACATTCAATCCTCGAACTCCGGTGATGGAAGGGTCGGCCAACCCTAACCATCCATTAAATTATACATTCCTCGAGGGGTAGCTAACCCACACTAGTTGTAACGCCCTGGTTTTTCATTTAAACTAATGTGTCGTATTTGTTTATAAATTACGCAATTAATTCATTTAATTATGTGATTAATTGGTTATAAGTGTTTTAAATATTTAATTTTATTATAAATTATTATTATTTCATTTTATTTTATTTTACTTAATATTTATTTCGTTAGTTAAGTGAATTAATTGTTAATTAAGTGATTAATGTTAATTAATATGTTAATCAAGTGATTATTGTTAATTAAATTATAACCTTAATTATCTGACTTAAATTATTCAAATCTGTTGACCTTGGATTATATTTAAAATGGAATTTAAACTTTAGTTTTAAATTGTAATGCATGAATTTATTAAGGTTATACGCATGCTTGTTTATTTGTGCTACGTTCTCATAAGAAATGATATCGAAATGTCGTGGAAATTTAATATGTCATAAATATGTAGGTTATGAACATGCCTATATGCTCGGTTTATGTTTTCGAATTCATTTAACGTGTTAACGAATTTATTTTGTTTGGGGAATCCAAAACGGGCATTAACGAGCAATTAGCGCACCATTGGTTCCTTGTGGGATATCATGAGCTCGGGAACTCGGATTCGAGTTACGTCAACTTCGTTGAACTCGTATCGAAGATTTGGGTTTAATAAACTTAGCCTTATATTTTTCCAAAATAATTTGGACCTCCGAAATTCAACCGAAAAGCAGAACGGCGACCAAACTAACCTTGCTGCACTAAAATGACCATAACTTATTCATTTGTTGACCAAATTAACCATGGTTTAAGTCTTTGGAACCCTAACTCAACCCTTTATTCAGCCATTAACCCCCAAACCGAGATAACCCTTCCCACTTGGAGTAAATTGGCCAAACATCCTCTGTTCTCTAGTTTCATTCGTAGCTCAAGCCAAACCTTGAGATTCAAACTCAAATCTTCTTCCAAACCTCCATTAATCCACAAGGTAAGCTTAGATATGTTATGTACATTCAATATGAGTCATTTTCATTCATTCATCCCTAATTTTGTTCATGATTTCATGGATATATGGCTGCCTTAAGTAGATATTTAGTTTTTGAGCATTTTGGTTGATCTCTTTCAATTCTTGAGCTTTTTGAATGATTCCAAGCATGAAAATGATTGTTTTGATCTCCTCTTTACATTTATGGTGATGTATTAGCTGTTGGTTGAGGCATTTATGAGCCACCATTAATGAGTTATTGAAGCTTTGGCATGAATTGATCACTACACACTACATCTCACGTTTCAAGGTTTTGGGAGCATGATTGGGAGTTGTTTCTAAGTTGTTTCATTGCATTTTTTGTTATCTTATGTTGGTTGAATGTGTTGACGAGGTTGTGCCTTGGTTGTGCTCTGTTTTTCTGCTGCGTTTTTTCTTTTGTTGCGCGCGTGACACTGGCTTGTTAACTTTTTCTTTTCAGCATGACACGGGGGTGCAAGACTGTCTGTTATCTCTGTACCGAGGCACGGGGGTGTCCCGGTTTGTTCTATACTGGTGACACGGGCGTGTCACCTTCTGAATGCATAACCTAAGCATACGTGATATATATATATTTCATGCATGAATTGGTTAGGCTTAATGAATTGCTTACATAATTGATACTTGGGAATTGCATGCATGCTGTTATGGGAACGTAGGCATGCATATATATGTATATACTTAAATAATTACATGCATTTTAGCACGTATAGCAGTATATATATATATATATATATATATATATATATATATATATATACATATATATTAATGTATGAAATTGCATGTATGCTATATATGTATATGTATAACTATATACTTTGGATTTGTTTATTTGCATGCATGGTTATATACAAGAATTTGTGCATGAAATGTAATGGTACGTATATATATATATATATATATATATATATATATATATATATATATATTTATGTATATATATGTTTATATTATATTAAATAATATTTGATTTAATTGAATTATAGAATCTAAATGTTACCTATTTCATGTTTTATTTAAATTCCGATTTTAAATTGAATGTATTTAATTGTTTATTTTCTAATTAGAAATGTGATTCAATTTGTACTTTGATTCTATTCGAATTCTTGAATTGAATTGATTGGAAACATGAAATTATGAATTCGAATGAAGGTGAACGAATGATTGAATAACTTGATTATACGATTTAAATTCCTTAATAGTGCACATGAACATTTTCATAACATAATCTTATCTTTTACATATTCATATCATGATCATTACGTTGCCGAGCGTCTTATTTGGTCATATTGAGTCTCACTTCACCTTCTTGCACAGATTTTGATCCCGTTGGAGACGAAGCCGATCAGTGAGGCTCGTATTTTCTCCTTTTTGCCGTTTAAGGTGGGTTTCTCTTCTAATTAGATAAATGACCCTATACACCTTCAATGTGAAAAGCTTTCGACCAAAATTAATATATGTATATAGAGTCATTTTAATGAGTAAATTTTTCAACGTAAAGCCCTTATTTCATGAACCTACCAAATGTTTTGGTGAGAATGAATGAATGAATGCACAGAATGGGGCCCAGGGACTTGGTGTGAGTGGTGACCCGAGGAGGCAAGGGCTGACGGTGATCCCTCACACTAGTTCCACTAACGAACGGCGTAACCGGACCTCGTTAGGAGTTAGCGAGGAATGGACACTGAGTGCCATCTGGGGAGTCATGTTCCTCTTTTGGTCAATGAATGGGTGGATGGGCCTTGCAAACCCGCCACCAACCCGGAGGAAGAAGGTGTAAATGTTATTGAATGCGCACGAAAGAATGATATGCATGAAAACGAAAGAATGAATGAATGTTAATGAATTACAAGAGGTGTTGGTTGGAGATAATGCACGCCCACTCGCCGGGTCAAGAATGACCTAATGTTAATGAATCGTTATAATCCCTTTTGATGATTTCTATTCACCCACTTGGGAAACTCTTTAAAGACCTCACTTGGGATTATAGCTTGCATGTGATTGTTTAATTACCGTTGTATATTATATTTATGCCTTGTTTTATACCCACCAGTCCCTTTTGGACTGAACCCGTTTGGCTTTCAATTGTGTTGTGCAGGTGTCAAGGGGCCTAGGCGGGCTTTCGAGTCATAGGTCTTACATTTGCTTTTAGCTCTTGTATTGGGTCTTACACTTGCATATTGCACTTTTGATTATTGTATATGATTATTAATGGAGCGTACATGTTTTGAGACTTGATGGTATTGGACGATGTATATGGTTATTTTTGGGACATTGATGCTCATCATATATATATGTATGATATATGTTCAGATTTTGCTTCCGCTTTAATGTTTATTCTGATTTTATGGTTCAAGGGTTAGTCCCGCCTAGCATAGAGTGTGTGTATGTTCCCGTTCGGCGTGACTTAGCTCGGGTATGGATCGTCCATTTCATATTCAGGTGGGGTCTCGGTGCGGGGGATGTGGTACCTTGCGCTCGGGTGCTACATCCTTAAGTGGTATTAGAGCCTCGGGTTATAAAACTCGGGTTCTCGTGTCGTGTGGGTCAGTCTAGGTAAAAAAAACGTGATAATGTGTGCATTGCATCGATCTTGAGCATGAAATTATCTTTCTTTTAATCTTGTCGAATTACCTGTTGCATTTTATATTGGATTCGTGCCTTTCGTGTTGAATATGTGCCATATGCATGTACTAATCGCATGCATATACCCTCGAAATGATTTATGATTTACAGGTTATAAAGATAATATCAAACCACGGCCAAGTTCCACGATAAAGACGATCTATTGCCAGTTCTTCCTGAGGCATGGAAGATAGGAGGGATGCACCGGGAAGGAATATGGAGAATTCGAGATGTGAGGCCTTTCTATATGGAGCTAGAGTTCAAGGGATATCCGTAGAAATAGGAATTGATCGGGAGATATTTATGACTCCAAAGGTTGACATACGCGGCTCTCTTACATAAGAATCCCTAATTGGATTCAATGGGATCGTTTAACCTAAGGAATGAAGTAAATGAACCTTGGGGGTAATTTGGTTCAGGGATTCGGACCATTGAAGAGGTGCCGAGGACTGAGAGGAGTCAAGGTAAAATAAATTCGATGGGAATTGAGCACCAAGAGTTGCCAAAGAAGGGTTTTCAAATAAACCTGAAAATTAGAAATCGAGATTGTGGAGGTGAAGATCGAGAAGAGTTTAAATTTAGGTGCTCTGGATTGTTACTAAGATAGAAACGAGTGGGGAAGGGAATAGAGAAAGGCAATTGACGGGGTAAATACAAATTTAGGGAAGGTGGTGATGTGGAGGATGAGAATTGAGTTCGTTTTCCAAATCCAAGTTAAATTGCTGAGTTGTGAGGTTGAATTGAAAGATATGGAGCAACAAATGGAAATGATAAAGTAAGGCGAAGACTCTTTGGGGGGAAATCATGTGCTTAAGTATAAGCAATCGAAAAATGAGTTTATTTCACTAATCTCAACTCATAAAGGATAAGCACGGGAGTCTTGATCACGGTGATGGCGAGAAGTAGGGTTCAGAATTACATTAGGGTTCAAGTTTGTAAGAGAATTTGGGCAATGTTGAAGGGTGATTCTCGGGGAGAAATGCAGAGGCCAATTCAGTGGATGTCGAAGAAATCAGGGATCAAGAAATTGCAATCTCAGATAGTGGAAGATACAAGTTGATTTATAAAGATTCATGGAAACCTCGAAGACCGTGGGAAAGGCAAGGAATAATCACCAAGTGAAGTAACCTCGGGATTTGTAATGCCCCAACTTTTCAGTATTTTAAAATGACATATGTGTTTACTAATTTGCGCAAATTAATTGGTTTTTAGGGTTTTCTATAATTAAATTTCATTGTTTAATTGTTAAATAAGTGATTAATTGAAATATATACAAAATTTGAATTTGAAATTTTGTGAATAACTTGTGTGCTCCTTAATTGCGCGAAATAATTATTTATACGTGTTTTATATATTTAATTTTATTTTATATGTATTAAATGTTAATTATTTTACTTTAATAATATTAATGTCATATATTTTTGTATATATATATATATATATTAATGGTGTACGTATGCATGTATTAATTATAATATATTAAATATGAATTTGATTGCATATGATTTTAAATGTTATGAATTTTATTGTTTCATTGTGTATGAGTGACATTTACGTGCATCGTTTCTATTTAAATTGATACCGGAATTTCGTGCAAATTTAATATGTTGAACTTATACATGTCTTGTATATTAATATTTGTTCGTTTCGCATTTTCGGATTCCTTTGCATATGTTTCGAATTTAATTTGAATTTTGGAATCCAAGGCGGGGGCTAAAGAGCACTTAGCGCACCCTTGGTTCCGTAATTAATATCTTAAGCTCGGGAACTCGGATTCGAGTTTCGTCAACTTCGCTGAACTCCCAACGAAAATTCGAGTTTAGTGAACTTAGCCATATAATTTTCCAAAGTCATTTGAACCACCGAACTTCAACCGAAAAATGAAACGGCGACAAAACTGACCCTTTGTTATTAAATTGGCCATATCTCATCCAATCTTTAACCAAATTAACCATGGTTGGAGGCTATGGAACCCTAACTCAACCACCTAACCTGATATACTATGCCCTAACCGAACTAACCCTCGCACAAACCACAAATCTCAGCTAAAGTTACTGCTTTCCAGTTTCTTCCCGTAACCTAGCTTTCCTTGGAGATTTTGGAGCTCAAATCTCATTCAATCCTCATCCAATTAACAAGGTAAGCTTAGGGTGGTAATATATGTTCATTCCTAATCATTTTTATCTATTCATCCCTAAATTTGATCATGGTTTCATGCATTTTTGGCTGATCTTGCGATATAGTCGATTTTGAGCATTTATGTTGATCCTTCTCGATTCTTAATGGATTTGAATGATTCCAAGCCTGAAAGTGACTGTTTTGATGTCTTCTTCTCATGTATGATCATTAATTTCATGGTAGTTGAGGTATTTATATGATCTCACTTATGGCTTTGTGAGAAACTTTCATAAATGGCCACGTATGTCTTCCTTTCTCGTTTGAACTCTTTTGAAACTGTTATATATGTTGAATTTGTATTGTTTTGCTGCGTTTTGGATAGCTTAATAGGCCTGAACTTGTTAGGATTAAATGGGATCAATTATACCCTGTTTTCACGTGAGTGTTGCTCTGTTTTTTGGCCTGTAAGTTGCTGTCAAAGCTGCTACGGTTCTGCCTTGTTTTGCTTTCAGTTTTTGTGGGAAGGTTAGAGCTATTTTGATGTTGCATTTCATGCTTTGTTAATACTACATTTCATGCTTTGGAGGCTGCCTTCTTGCTGCTGTGTTTAACCAAGAAAAACAGGGGAATTATGGTGGGTTGCTGCTGCGTCTGTTTCTGATGTCTCTCCCCGGCCGGGGAGATTTTGTACGTGAAAGTACCCGGCTGGGGAGCCTCATTACAGAAGATCCCTCGCATAGCAGTCCCCGGCCGGGTAATTTTTGGCCTGAAAATCTCCCCGGGCGGGGAGATAAACTGTAATGGCTGCTGCTGCTTCATTTTCTTGTTGCTGCTTCATTTTCTTGCTTTCTTTTTCCTTGGCTTGTAAATTGCATGAGTTGCTGTGATACGAGTAATGCATGAAAGGTATGATTGTTGCATGTGAAATGGATTGCAAGCATGCATGTATTTAAGTCATATGTGAATGCATGAAAATTTGGTATTAAGCATGAATTTGCATGCATTTTATACGTATGCATGCATATATGTATATATATATACTTAAATAAATTGCATGCATGTGTTGTACGTATGCATGCTTATATATTATATATATATATAATTAAATAATATTATAGTATAATATAATATATATATATTTATATATATATATTTATTTATTTATATATGTTTATTAAATGTTAAATGTTATTTAATTTAATTGAATTATAGAATTTAATTGTTATCTAATTCATGTTTTATTTGATTTCCTAAATTTAATTGAATGTATTTAATTGTTTATTTTCTAATTGTAAATGCGATTGAATGTATTTAATTGTCTAATTTCTAATTTTATATGTGATTTAACTTGTGCTTTGATTCTATTTGAAATTCTTGATTTGAATTGATAGGAAATGTGAAATTATGAAATTGAATGAAAGTGAACGAATGATTGAATGGTTTGTTATATGACTTAAGTCCCTTAATAGTGCACATGAACATTTCCATGACATAATCGTATCTCTTATACATTCATATCATGATCATTGCATTGCCGAGCGTCTTATATGGTCATATTGAGTCTCACTTCACCTCTCTTGCACAGATTTTAAGTCTGATGGAGACGAGGCCGGCCCGTGAGGCTCGTGTGTTCTCCTTTTTGCCGTTTAAGGTGGGTTTCTCTTCTATGTAGATAGATGACCCTATATATACCCCAATGTGAAAAGTTTTCGGCCAAAAACATATATATGTATATAGAGTCGTTTTAATGAGTAAATGTTTTAACGTAAAGCCCTTCTTTCATGAACCTACCAAATGTTTTGGCGAGAATGAATGAATGTTATGCACTGAATGGGGTCCAGGGGCTTGGTGTGAGTGGGGACCCGAGGAGGCAAGGGCTGACGGTAAACCCTCACACTAGTCCCACTAATGAACGGCGGTACCGGACCTCGTCAGGAGATTGGCGGGGAAAGGGAGCTGAGTGCCATCTGGGGAGTCATTAACCCCTTTTGGTCAATGATTGGGTGGCCGGGTCTTGCAAACCCGTCCACCAACCCGGAGGAAGAAGGTGTATATGACCGGTTGAATAGAATCGATTGATTGTGCACAAAAGAATGGTTTGCATGAAAGACTTAATGAATGAATGATCATTAAATTACACTTGGTGTTGGTTGGAGATAACGCACGCCCACTCGCCGGGTTAACAAAGACCTAATGTTAATGAATTGTTATAATCCCTTTTGATGATTTCTATTCGCCCACTTGGGAAATTCTTCAAAACCTCACTTGGGATTATAGCTTGCATGTGATTGTTTAAATACTGTCGTATATTATATTATGCCCTGCTTTTATACCCACCAGTCCCTTTTGGACTGAACCCGTTTGGCTTTCAATTGTTTTGTGCAGGTGTCAAGGGAGCTAGGCGGGATTTCGAGTCATAGGATTTGCTTTCAATTCTAGCCCTTTGTGTATTGGTCTTACACTCACATATTGCACTTTTGATCATTGTAAATGAATGTTGTCATGGAGCGTACTTGTTTTGAGCCGTGACTGCAATTAATAATGCATATGACTTGCTTTTGGAGCTGGTATGCTCATTGTACGTGTATATGATGTAGGTTCGTTTATTGCTTCCGCTTTAATGTATATTCGGATTTTATGGTTCAAGGGTTAGTCCCGCCTAGCATAGAGTGTGTGTATGTCCCCGTTCGCCATGATTCAGCTCGGGTATGGATCGTCCATTTCATATTCGGGTTGGGTCTCGGTGCGGGGGATGTGGTACCTTGCGCTCGGGTGCTACAGGATTGGAGGAACGAGGAAAAGTTATTGAGCTAACAACTTACCACATTGGTGACAGGTTTCAAAACATTCATAGCACGTGCATCGTACTTCGCATCAATTATTTATTCTTTCGGCCTTATATTTATCCGTGCATTTCTATTTGGTTTCGTTGCGCTAATGTGTTGAATGATAGCTTGGTGTTAACGTGACTCATGCATTGACATCTTTACCCGACATGCATTTTAGTGTTTATTTGGTAGGAAGTTCTTTCACCTCACTCATCAAGTATCTTTTCGACTGGCCACATCGGGATGATGAGGAAAAGCAATAACAGGATGGCACATGATAAGGAAGATGACTTCGGAAAATAAAGAACTTCAGGTAAGGGGTAGGTCGGTGGAAAGGAACTCCGAAGGAAAGTGAGATTAGATTTGACTTCGGAGTGTTCGGATCGAATAAGAATAGAGAAGAAGGATTAAGGGAATTCGACATCTAAGAGCAAAAATTTTAAAGGGGAGAGCATGACCGAGAGATAAGTTGGAGGATGGAAGAGGTGCTCGAATGAATATGTTAGTAGTACAACGGGGATGCAAATTAAGGAGAATTTAGAAATCCTACTGGTGGCGATTGGAAATGAAGAAGGCGGATGTAATGGTTAAGTTGTTAAGAGAGAAGCTACGTTACTAAATTTGGGTGAAGACTGTACGGGATATAAGGGAAATGGCTCATTGAACATTTCTACGTATGTGTAACGCCCCGGTTTTTCATTTATATTAATATGTCATATTTGTTTATAAATTACGCAATTTAAATTATTTAATTATGTGATTTATTGTTTTTATGTGTTTCATATTTAATTTTATTATAAATTGTTATTATTTTATTATATTATATTTTATTTCAATTAATATTATTTATACATATTGAGTTATTTTTAGTAATTATCTTAAATTATTACTAATTTAATGATTAATGTTAATTAAGTGGGTTATGCTAATTAATCATGTTTAACCATATTAATTAATTTATTCATATATATACGTTGACTTTAATTTTAATTAATATTAGAATTAATTTATTTGGTTTAATTTTATTTATGCATGGAATTTCATGAAATGTGCATGGTTGTTTAATTTGTGCATCATTCTTATATGAAATGATATCGAAATGCCGTAAAATTGTAGTATGTTGTAAATATATGTGTTATGAACATGACTATATGCTCGGTTTATGTTTTCGAATTCATTTGATATGTTAACGAATTTAATTTGAATCGTGGAACCAAATCGGGGGCTAACGAGCACTTAGTGTACCCTTGGTTCCGAATTTAATATCTTGAGCTCGGGAACTCGGATTCGAGTTCCGTCAACTCCACTGAACTCGTAACGAAAATTCGAGTTTAGTAAACTTAGCCTTATATTTTTCCAAAGTCATTTGAACCTCCAAAATCCAACCGAAAAACGATACGGCGACCAAACTGACCTTGCTGTACAAAAATAGCCATATCTCATCCAAACTTTAACCAAATTAACCATGGTTTGATTCTATTGAACCCTAACTCAACTACCTAACCTGATATATCATGCCCTAACCAAACCAATCCTCACACAATCCCCAAATATCAGCCAAAGGCTTTAGAATTACAGTCAATCCCGTAACCCTACATTCCATAGAGATTTTGGAGCTCAAATTTCATCCAATCTTCATCCAATCAACAAGGTAAGCTTAGGGTTGTAATGTATGTTCATTCTTGATCATTTTTATCCTATCATTCCCAAATTTGATCATGGTTTCATGAGGTTATGGACTGAGTTCGTAAATAGTGAGTTTTGGCAAATTTGATGATCTTATTCAATTCTTGTTGGGTTTGATTGATTCCAAGCTTGAGAATGATTATTTTGACATCCTCATATCATTTATGATCATTGATTTCATCGTGGTTGAAGTATTAATGAGATATCTTTTATGGAATTTTGAGAGAACTTTCATGTAATGGCACGTATGACTGCTGTACACGGTTGAGCTCTTCTGGAACTGAATTATGTGTTGAATTTGTGTTGCTTGACTGAGTATTTGATGGCCTAAACTGATATGGATATGTGGAGATGAAGAGAATCCTTCATGCCCTGTTTTTCGGGACCTTTGCTCTGTTTTTTTAAACTAAATTTCTGCTGTTAAAAACTGCTACGATGAGTCTTGTATGTTGTTGTTAGTTTTGTGAGTCTTTGTGGCTGGTTTTTGCTGCATTTCATGCCGTTCTGCTACTGCATTTCATGCCTAGTTTTGCTGCCTTTCTTGCCTGCACATCGCCGTAGCTGCTACTGCGTTTTTGCTGTCAAAACAGGGCTTGTTGCAGGCGAGACACGGGGGTGTCATTTTCCTTCTTTCCAACGTGTAACGGGGGTGCAGTTTGGGCTTGAGTTGCTGTACCGAGACACGGGGGTGTCTCGATTTGTGCTTGGGTGGTAACACGGGGGCGTCACCTTGTTTTTTTCCAACTTTTGCCTGTGTTCTTTTCTCCTCTGTTGCATGCATGTATATGTTACGGTATATATATATAATTATGTTGTGTGTGGTGTTGTGTGTGCATGGCTTTGTAGTGTTAATTGCATGCATGTATATATATTATATATATTTGTGTGTGTACGTTGCATGCATGGCTTTTGTAATGTTAATTACATGCATGTACTATATATATATATACATGTGTACGTGTGAATAAGTATATATATATATATATATATATATATATATTATATTTAAATGTTATTTGATTTTATATATACATATATATTATATATTTTAAATATTATTTGATTTAATTCAATGGTTGAATCTAATTGATCACTATTTCGCGTATTTAAATTAACGATTATTGTTTGAATGTTTCATTTATCGTATTCTAATTGTCAACATGAATATTACTTACTATGATTATTAAATGAAATTTTAGATTAAATTGATATGAAATATGAATTTATGAATTTATGAATTTGAATGAAATGTATGAACGAATGGTTTGATTATGTGCTTTAAATTTCTTAATAGTGCACATGAACATTTCCATGATATAATATCATATTTTACGCATTCATATCATGTTCATTGCATGACGTGCGTCTTATATGGTTCATTGGAGTCTCGAGTCTCACGAACACGTCATGTTGTCTTTTGTACAGTTTATCTCCAGGGTGGAGAATCTTGATCAACTAGGCACTCGGTAACTCGTATCCTTGTATCGCCATGTTCCAGGTGAGGGTGTTTTCATTCTAGTTACATATTAAACCCTACAACCTTATATGACAAGCTTTGGCCAAAAACCTTAGATATATATATATATATACATGTCACTTTTAAAGTAAAGTTGTCGAGTAAATATTGATCGAGTAAACCCTTTTCAAATGACTTATGAATTATGTTATGTTTCTTATGAATTGATATGTTTTGGCGAGACATGATTATGATTGCACGGGCCTAGGGACTTAGTACACGTGGCTATCTGGGGAGGCATGGGTCGACGGTGATCCCATGTGCCAGTTCCACTATGTTACGGCGAAACGGACCTCCTCATGGAGTTTTGGACGAGGAAACGCTAACCGGGCTTTGAGGCCTCATGAACCTCATAGCCACAATGATATGTTTAGGAAGTCGGGCCTTGCAAACCCATCCACCGCCGGAGGAAGAAGGTTGGAACTTGTTTTATGAATATGATTATGTTATAATATGATGGTTATACACCATGCGGGAAGGTCGGGACACGGATTGCCCAAACGAATATGTTTTATGATTTGATATATGATCTGCGTGTATTATGATATATTGCATGATCACCTACTTAAAGTATTATTGATATTTGTCGTACACGGTCGGAGTTTGGTTGGAGATGATGCACGCTCACTCGCCGAGCCTTTATGTTTATGT
The DNA here is from genome assembly GCA_037501455.1 of Lantana camara. Taxonomy (NCBI): domain Eukaryota; kingdom Viridiplantae; phylum Streptophyta; class Magnoliopsida; order Lamiales; family Verbenaceae; genus Lantana; species Lantana camara. Next base: position 67,750,619 of record CM074856.1, read on the forward strand.
CTAAATTATGAACCTAACGAATTTAATATGAATTAGTCGTAAAGTTCGAGCATTGTTTATTTATTTTCTTGCCCTTCGCGGGAACTAACTTCCAATAAAGCCTTTGCTCGGGATTTATGACTTTCATGTGCATGTTTCTTATATATATATGTATCCCTCCTGCTCACTCAGTCTTCTAGAGACTGACCCTCTCCCTCCCCAACACTTTAGTGTGTAGGTTTGGCTTTGGAGTTTCGAGCTAGGCGGAGTTATGTTGAGTTTGAGTCGGTCAAGCTAAGTTAGAAGCGTCTCTGCATTCTCCTTGTGTATTTAAATTGTGAATGATCCAACCTTGTAAGATTATGGAGCTAAATCTTGTATTTTTGCTATTGAATTACTTTTGTTGGGCTTTGTTTATGAGTTGAAAAGAGGCCTGAAGAGCCCAAGTCTGCTTATGGTTCGTGTGTTTGAATTTTAGTTTTCCATTGCAGTATATTTTGTTGATTGGTTATTATTGCATGGTCTAAGTTCCACCTACCTTAGGAGGGATTTCCGTTTGTCTCCCATTCGCTATGGTTTGATACGGGTGCGGATTTACCATTTCGTTACTCGTGTTGAGCCATAGTGCGGGGGATGTGGTGCCTCACTTGCGGGGTGCTACAGTATGGAATTCCGATCTGGAGGTGATGGAATTATGAGGGATTTTATGTGAACTCCTAAGTCAGAATTAACAAGGGAAAATCGAATCAAGTTAGCATATAATGGAATGGTGTCAATCAAGAGTAGTTCAATGAAGTACAAAAGGGGTCCAAGACAATATTATTGAGTTATTGGTTATATCAATGGTAATCCAGGAGGAAACTTAAGAAGGGACCAAATAGAAAAGGATAATGATTGGAGGATTGACATCAAACTTCAAGAATCATCAAGAACCTTTGTCTTCTATTTAAGAAATATGGGACCAATTATCGAATATAACCTTCAGGGGGTCAAAAGGGAATGAACGGATAATAGGAACGGAAGATGAGAAAGGATTTGTGTTGAAAGAAGCCATAAGAATAAACATCTTAAGGTCGGGGTTGAATCATCAAGGTTGTCCAGAGTGGTTATCCTCGGGGATATGTTAAGCACCGATATGGGTAAGGATGGAAGATATGGACTGGACGTCGGAACAAATATTCTAAACGCAAAAGTGAATGTCAATTGGATTACTTGGAAGAGTTAGTCCGACTGAAAGAATATAATAGGGGTTGAGGAAGGACTGAAGAAGTTGAGTAGCAATAAAAGTCACAAGGGATCTAAGAGTATAATCCTTAAAGGATTTATCAATTGCTTCACTGGGATACCCTGAAGAGGTTAAAGACAAACTGAGCATTGAGTTTATCTTCGGGACAGATCATATACTGGACAACGACAACTCACAATTTTAAATTTTATGACTACGGTGAACGGTACTTATACCATCCATGAAACATACATTCATGCAAATTTAATTCCAATAATTTCTTTATTATGTTCTCCGATTTCTTGTTAAGTTAAATTACTTGGAGTAATTGATGCTTAACGTGGATGACATCGGTTACTTGCCTTGGGGTGGCTTGCGTGATTTTTTAAATTTGGTTTTGCGTTTGTTGCTTGGGAGTATTGGAGACTTCCTTTCTTTATTTTGGTTGAGAGATGGGGTGCTCTTGTTGTTTGTAAGAGACGGGGATTCTCTTATTTTTCTTCAAGAGACGGGGTGCTCTCTTTACTTGCGAGAGACGGGGTTCTCTCATTGTTGTTGGGGAGATGGGGTTCTCTCATTGTTTCTCGAGAGACGGGGCTCTCTCCTTGTTGTTTGTAAGAGACAGGGAATCTCTCATTGATTGTTTTTAGGCGTGCTGTGAATCCGAGGACGGATTCTTTTAAGGGGGAGAGATTGTAACGCCCTGGTTTTTCATTTAAACTAATGTGTCGTATTTGTTTATAAATTGCGCAATTAATTCATTTAATTATGTGATTAATTGGTTATAAGTGTTTTAAATATTTAATTTTATTATAAATTGTTATTATTTCATTTTATTTTATTTTACTTAATATTTATTTCGTTAATTAAGTGAATTAATTGTTAATTAAGTGATTAATGTTAATTAATCTGTTAATCGAGTGATTAATGTTAATTAAATTAGAACCTTAATTATCTGAATTAAATTATTCAAATCCGTTGACCTTGGATTATATTTAAAATGGAATTTAAACATTAGTTTTAAATTGTAATGCATGAATTCATTAAGGTTATATGCATGCTTGTTTATTTGTGCTATGTTCTCATATGAAATGATATCGAAATGTCGTGGAAATTTAATATGTCATAAATATATGTGTTATGAACATGCCTATATGCTCGGTTTATGTTTTCAAATTCATTTGACGTGTTAACGAATTTATTTTGTTTGGGGAATCCAAAACGGGCGGTAACGAGCAATTAGAGCACCATTGGTTCCTTATGGGATATATTGAGCTCGGGAACTCGGATTCGAGTTCTGTCAACTTTGTTGAACTCGTATCGAAGATTCCGGTTTAATAAACTTAGCCTTATATTTTTCCAAAATTATTTGGACCTCCGAAATTCAACCGAAAAGCGGAACGGCGACCAAACTGACCTTGCTGCACTAAAATGACTATAACTTATTCATTTGTTGACCAAATTAACCATGGTTTAAGTCTTTGGAACCCTAACTCAACCCTTTATTCATGCATTAACCCCCAAACCGAGATAACCCTTCCCACTTGGAGTAAATTGGCCAAACATCCTCTGTTCTCCAGTTTCATTCGTAGCTCAAGCCAAACCTTGAGATTCAAACTCAAATCTTCTTCCAAACCTCCATTAATCCACAAGGTAAGCTTAGATATGTTATGTACATTCAATATGAGTCATTTTTATTCATTCATTCCTAATTTTGATCATGATTTCATGGATATATGGCTGCCTTAAGTAGATACTTAGGTTTTGAGTATTTTGGTTGATCTCTTTCAATTCTTGAGCTTTTTGAATGATTCCAAGCATGAAAATGATTATTTTGATCTCCTCTTTACATTTATGGTGATGTATTAGCTGTTGGTTGAGGCATTTATGAGCTACCATTAATGAGTTATTGAAGCTTTGGCATGAATTGATCACTACACACTACATCTCACGTTTCAAGGTTTTGGGAGCATGATTGAGAGTTGTTTCTAAGTTGTTTCATTGCATTTTTTGTTATCTTATGTTGGTTGAATGTGTTGACAAGGTTGTGCCTTGGTTGTGCTCTGTTTTTCTGCTGCGTTTTTTCTTTTGCTGCGCGCGTGACACGGGCGTGTCAACTTTTTCTTTTCAGCATGACACGGGGGTGCAACACTGTCTGTTATCTCTGTACCGAGACACGGGGGTGTCCCGGTTTGTTCTATACTGGTGACACGGGCGTGTCACCTTCTGAATGCATAACCTAAGCATACGTGATATATATATATATATGTTTCATGCATGAATTGGTTAGGCTTAATGGATTGCTTACATAATTGATACTTGGGAATTGCATGCATGTTGTTGTGGGAACGTAGGCATGCATATATATGTATATACTTAAATAATTACATGCATTTTAGCACGTATAGCAGTATATACGTATATGAAATTGCATGAAATTGCATGTATGCTATATATGTATATGTATAACTATATACTTTGGATTTGTTTATTTGCATGCATGGTTATATACAATAATTTGTGCATGAAATGTAATGGTACGTATATATATATATATATTTATGTATATATATGTTTATATTTTATTAAATAATATTTGATTTAATTGAATTATAGAATCTAAATGTTACCTATTTCATGTTTTATTTAAATTCCAATTTTAAATTGAATGTATTTAATTGTTTATTTTCTAATTAGAAATGTGATTCAATTTGTACTTTGATTCTATTCGAATTCTTGAATTGAATTGATTGGAAACGTGAAATTATGAATTCGAATGAAAGTGAACGAATGATTGAATGACTTGATTATACGATTTAAATTCCTTAATAGTGCACATGAACATTTTCATAACATAATCTTATCTTTTACATATTCATATCATGATCATTATGTTGTCGAGCATCTTATTTGGTCATATTGAGTCTCACTTCACCTTCTTGCACAGATTTTGATCCCGTTGGAGACGAAGCCGATCAGTGAGGCTCGTGTTTTCTCCTTTTTGCCGTTTATGGTGGGTTTCTCTTCTAATTATATAAATGACCCTATACACCTTCAATGTGAAAAGCTTTCGACCAAAATTAATATATGTATATAGAGTCGTTTTAATGAGTAAATGTTTTCAACGTAAAGCCCTTATTTCATGAACCTACCAAATGTTTTGGTGAGAATGAATGAATGAATGCACAGAATGGGGCCCAGGGACTTGGTGTGAGTGGTGACCCGAGGAGGCAAGGGCTGACGGTGATCCCTCACACTAGTTCCACTAATGAACGGCGTAACCGGACCTCGTTAGGAGTTAGAGAGGAATGGACGCTGAGTGTCATTTGGGGAGTCATTGATAGGAATCAAGATGATGTGAATCATAAGACAAGGCCACACTTTGGTCCAACAAGGCCACACTTTGATCCAAATGATGATATGATCACAACTCCAGATGAACCAAGTTATGTTGGACCTATCACAAGGTCACGGTCCAAAAGAATGCAAGAAGAAGTTCAATCTCTTTTGATCCAAATAACTCAAGATTAGCTCCAAGAAGATAAGCATTCAGCTGGACCCAATCCACCTTGTTTCAATGTCTTAGTGATAGAATTTTAAGCCCAAATTGTGTTATGTTTATTGTAATTTGGCCCTGAACTATTATATTATACTTTGGGCCATCTTTTTATTTATTTTGCATGCATTTAGATTAGGTTAAGCCCATTTTATTCAGCCTACAAGAAAAGTGACGGGATTAGCTTGTCTCTTTGAATTATGAATTGTCTCTTAGAATTCCCATGCATGCATCTTTATATTCCAGCCTTGTAGTTCGAAATATTCAGTCAAAAAATGAATGAATTGTGATTCAAGTGAGTTATACTCACAAGTTCATAGTTGAACGACACCGGAGTTTCAAACCTCCACCGGATAATGTCATTTCCCGACTCATTATAGTCGACGGGGTGGATTACTTATCAAATCTGATAGTGTTGGTTCCTTGCTCATTATAGCAAACGGGTCACACTCCTATAATTCAAATCTGATAGTGTTGGTTCCTTGCTCATTATAGCAAACGGGTCACACTCTATTTTAACCTTGAAGTGGACGATCGAAAATCAAGAACTCCAAGTATTGGTATAGGGTTTCACGGCAAGTACGTGGAGTTCGTATCATTTGGTATCTAGAGCTTAGGTTTCCATCCAAGGTTACGTATCCGTATCTTTTATCTTTTGTATAATTTCTTTTCATTATTGTTATATTGCTGCAAAAAATCGAAAAAGGCAAAAAAACCGTAAAAAAAAAAAAAAAAACGAAAACAAAAAAAAAGGGAGAGAGCAACATTGTTTCAGTCATTTTCTTTGTAATCTCAAATCATAAGTCATGTGGATTTGTTTGCTTGTATCTTTTTAGTTGTAACAGTTCGTTTGTGACAATTTTAGCACCCTTATCATTCATCTTAAGGGATTATTTAGTTGAGGAATTTGAAACTTCTTGTGACTTTGCTCAAAGAATTGAGAGTAAAGAATGTGAAAAGGGAGGAAAAAAAAAGAGAAGTTGAAAAGAAAGAAAAAAGAAGGAAAAAAAAATAGAAAAAACGAGAAAGAAGACAACTTTGGTGTATTTCATTTTGGGTTTTAGATCTACTTTGAGAAATAAAAGGGGCTATTTGTTTTGTGAGATAACTATCTTGATCCAGATTCGAGGACGAATCTTTTTTCAAGAAGGGGAGAATGATAGGAATCAAGATGATGTGAATCATAAGACAAGGCCACACTTTGGTCCAACAAGGCCACACTTTGATCCAAATGATGATATGATCACAACTCCAGATGAACCAAGTTATGTTGGACCTATCACAAGGTCACGGTCCAAAAGAATGCAAGAAGAAGTTCAATCTCTTTTGATCCAAATAACTCAAGATTAGCTCCAAGAAGATAAGTATTCAGCTGGACCCAATCCACCTTGTTTCAATGTCTTAGTGATAGAATTTTAAGCCCAAATTGTGTTATGTTTATTGTAATTTGGCCCTGAACTATTATATTATACTTTGGGCCATCTTTTTATTTATTTTGCATGCATTTAGATTAGGTTAAGCCCATTTTATTCAGCCTACAAGAAAAGTGACGGGATTAGCTTGTCTCTTTGAATTATGAATTGTCTCTTAGAATTCCCATGCATGCATCTTTATATTCCAGCCTTGTAGTTCGAAATATTCAGTCAAAAAATGAATGAATTGTGATTCAAGTGAGTTATACTCACAAGTTCATAGTTGAACGACACCGGAGTTTCAAACCTCCACCGGATAATGTCATTTCCCGACTCATTATAGTCGACGGGGTGCATTACTTATCAAATCTGATAGTGTTGGTTCCTTGCTCATTATAGCAAACGGGTCACACTCCTATAATTCAAATCTGATAGTGTTGGTTCCTTGCTCATTATAGCAAACGGGTCACACTCCTCTATTTTAACCTTGAAGTGGACGATCGAAAATCAAGAACTCCAAGTATTGGTATAGGGTTTCACGGCAAGTACGTGGAGTTCGTATCAGTCATGTTCCCCTTTTGGTCAATGAATGGGTGGATGGGCCTTGCAAACCCGCCACCAACCCGGAGGAAGAAGGTGTAAATGTTATTGAATGCACACGAAAGAATGATATGCATGAAAAGAAAGAATGAATGAATGTTAATGAATTACACGAGGTGTTGGTTGGAGATAATGCACGCCCACTCGTCGGGCCAATAATGACCTAATGTTAATGAATCGTTATAATCTCTTTTGATGATTTCTATTCACCCACTTGGGAAACTCTTTAAAAACCTCACTTGGGATTATAGCTTGCATTTGATTGTTTAATTACCGTTGTATATTATATTTATGCCCTGTTTTATACCCACCAGTCCCTTTTGGACTGAACCCGTTTGGCTTTCAGTTGTGTTGTGCAGGTGTCAAGGGGGCTAGGCGGGCTTTCAAGTCATCGGTCTTACATTTGCTTTTAGCTCTTGTATTGGGTCTTACACTTGCATATTGTACTTTTGATCAATGTATATGATTATTAATGGAGCGTACATGTTTTGAGACTTGATGGTATTGGACGATGTATATGGTTATTTTTGGGACTTTGATGCTCATGATATATATATGTATGATATATGTTTAGATTTTGCTTCCGCTTTAATGTTTATTCTGATTTTATGGTTCAAGGGTTAGTCCCGCCTAGCATAGAGTGTGTGTATATCCCCGTTCGCCGTGACTTAGCTTGGGTATGGATCATCCATTTCATATCCGGGTCGAGTCTCGGTGCGGGGGATATGGTACCTTGCGCTCGGGTGCTACATCCTTAAGTGGTATCAGAGCCTCGGGTTACAAAACTTGGGTTCTCGTGTCGTGTGGGTCAGTCTAGGTCGTTTAGCATAGGAACTACGTGATAATGTGTGCATTGCATCGATCTTGAGCATGAAATTATCTTTCTTTTAATCTTGTCGAATTACCTGTTGCATTTTATATTGGATCCGTGCCTTTCGTGTTGAATATGTGCCATATGCATGTACTAATCGCATGCATATACCCTCGAAATGATTTATGATTTACAGGTTATAAAGTTAATATCAAACCACGGCCAAGTTCCACGATAAAGACGATATATTGCCAGTTCTTCCTGAGGCATGGAAGGTAGGAGGGATGCACCGGGAAGGAATATGGAGAACGATCCCAACAACCTCAAATCTCGGGCACGACTCCTCCAGAAGTACCCTTGTGACAAAAAAATGCAATACTAAAGACTTAGACTCAAATATGTACCAATTAGACTCCCAACAATGCTCATGAATGCAATGGATGCATATGAAGTGCATACACGTACCACTCAAGCCACTTAAGATCATATCTCGTAAAACTCGTATCAAATAAATCCATAAAATTAATATAAGACATTTAGCATATAATATAACAGGTTTACATAGCATACGAGTCATAAAACAAGCGAGAAGAAGCAACAAAAAGTAGCAAAACACGAAAGAAACTCACACAAGCAGCACCCAAGAGCAACACAGGAAATTAGTACCAATTAATTCCAAAATTACAATAAAACAAATTAATATACAATATAATCCGTTCATATTAATTACATTACATATGTCATATAATACGATCAGTTCATATAAATACATTACGTATATTATATAATATAATTAGTTCATATAATTACATTACATTACATATATATATACACATACCTGCATATATATTGTGTGTTCTTTGAAATGAAATGTGGAAGGGTATTTATAGGTATGATTTGGGACCTAGAGGGTACTTTTGAATAATTAGGGTTGTGACTCACAAGATAGGGTAGGCTACATGTATTTTTATAGGGTAGTTAGGTGTATAGGTGATGTAGGAGCTTATGTATACAAAATTGTGTTATAAATACATCACTATAAATTAATTTAAAAATAGGTAGAAAAACATACTTGAAATGTTCATGAATCTCTAGATTTTAGTTTGAAATGGGAAAATTTTCAAAATAAGGAGAATCAAAAGAGTTTTCCAATGATTATGAAACACTTAACCTTTAAACGTTTCAAGTTAAAGTAGTAAGCGTTTGAAAAATATGATAAAATACAAAAAACGAAGCTAGGATGTGAATTAATTTATGAGAAAGTGTTCATGATTCATAAAATAATTTAAGGATTATTTTGAGTATAATATTGGATATCAAACGCCGTACTGTTTAAAAGTTAGTTTTCACGGTAGGAATAGTACTTTAAAAAAAATAGGAAAAATTTATAAAATGAGCTAGGATTTGAACTAGAGTTTGGAAAAGGTCTTAAAATTCATAAAATAATTCAAGGATAGTTTTGGTTATAATATCGGATAAGGAAAGTGCTTGAATTTGAAAATACCTAAATTAGGGCTAAACTAGGGTTTTCCGGCCGGTTTTGGCTATTACGGGAGTTATAATGAGAATTAGGGTTCGGGAATGATACCATAATTCATAAAATTTCTCAAGGAATCATTTGAACCCAATATTTGACAGGTGAAAGTGTCCCAATAAATTTCTACATTTGTGAAGTGAATAGTAATTAGGGACCTAATGGTAATTTTTGGCTAATAATTTTCAAAATGTATCTTGGGTAACAAAAGTTAAGATATGAATCCGGAAAATGTGAAATCTAATTTTCTAAGGTTTCATAAGGAATATGTTAAGATTTAGGCTCGGTGAATGAATAGTGATACGAGTCTCATAATGAAATAACATTCAATAATTGAGGCATAAAAGCACATAGTTCACATAAAATACAATACATAATGGATTGATGCTTTCTTCTAACCCTTTACTTACCTATTTCTTCTTGGCCCCAAAATCCAGGTTGTTATTGTCTTGGGCGATATCCTTTTAGCCTTATACCTAAGACGACAGAGTAAGCCCACATAAAGCATCGATGGAATCTCGAATCTAGGGACTAATGAATCACATAAATGACTTGTGAGATATTTCCTAATCTGAAACTTTCTATTTCTAGAAATAGAAACTTCCTTTCCCATTTAGGAATCTTCTTACACATTACACCTCAGTGTACTCATCCATTAGGTACCCCCATGTATCACGCACCTATCAACTATACACTTTATAGCCTATGAAACAAGGTGGTCCTTCTTAAGGGCATGATCACACGAGCAAGCCTTAAGCGAGTCATATCGACACTCCCACTATCTATTGGACTCATCAGCTTGGAGTGATTTTTAATCTTAACATATGTGATTTAGGGCTCGTTCATGAATCACTTCTCCTAAGTGATTGGGTCCTATAAGTTAATTAGATTAGAGGAGTTCTTATACATGCGCAATCAAAGTAAACATACAATCAAACAAGAACATATAAAGATGTATTGCCTTGTGATCAAATCATTTCGTTTATTATTCAAAGATTGTCTGTGATTTACAAAAAAAAAGTACTAACCTTATTACAAGATCGGCTTTAAGGGCATTATTCCTATCAATTCACCTGGAGATGGTGGGTGAGCTGGAGAGCGAGAGTGTGGACGGTGAGGCGGTGGTAGGTCGGTTGTGTTGTTGGCAGGAAGGGTACGGTGGCGCTAGATTGTTATCAGCTAAAGAGAGTTTGTCGCCTTTTTATCCGATCTGGGGTGGGGGGAAAGAAATCATGAGAGAGAGAGAGAGAGAGGAAAGATGAAGGGGATAAAATAGAGAGATGAAGGCAATGGCCAACGTTGACTGCCGGATAACAGGGAGATAGTCGGAGAGAAAAGAGAGAAAACGAAAGGGGCATGGGTTGAGAGAAGTAAGAAAGGAAAGGGGAAGATGCGGTGGCATTTTGTCCAGAGATGGAGCTGAAGTTGACGACGGTGGTTATGGCTGACGAGAAATGATGCTGAAAAGAAGAGGACGAAGAGGTGATGGTGGTTTTAGAGAAAGGGACAAAAGATGAGAGAAGAGGTAAAGGTGGAAAGAGAAAGAGGCAGGCGATGGCTGAAGTGGTAGCTAGCCAGAGGTGGAGATGAGCGGGTGACGAAGGGAATCAGGGGAGAATAGAAAGAGGGAGAGAGAGAAAAAGTAGAAGAGGGTGTCTTGGTGGTTGTCGTCTTACCGGCAAGGTGGTGAATAGTGGCAATTAAGGCTGCTAGCTGGGAGTCGAAGGAGGTGCGAGAACGGGAGGCGGCTGTAGGTTGGTGTGCTGCCGAGAAGGGGAAAGAGATGGGGAGTACGGTGGTGGACGACGACTTGCTCGATTGGCTGGTGGCTAAGCTGTGGTGGCCAATGTGAGTTACAGAGAAACTGGGAGTAAAAGCTGGAGAAAGATGGGGTAAAGAAAAGGAAATGGGAAAAAAAAAAAGAAAAAGAGGGAGAAAGAAGGAAGTGCAGTGACCGAGAGAGAGGGGGGGGGGGGGAGGGGCGGGAGGGGGGGAGAGAGAGAGAGAGAGATAGTGAGTTTTCAAAGTTAAAGTGGGGCCCACGGGTAGAGAAATATTTTATGTCGGTTCAATCTTGCTACCTGCCTTTGATACAAGGGGATCGCTTCATCATTGAGCCATACAGTCCTCACCGTTTTGCTCGTCAGTTCGGATTTTATCAAGTGGTGCCTGCTGTAAAATCCCGACTTTTCAGACGTACAAGTATGACTTCGCGAGGGTGTTACTTGCGCTTTTTAATTATTTAATTATGTAATTACATGTTAATTTTAATATTCTTATGCTATTTGAACTAATGTGAAATAATTGTTATGGAGTTTAATTTGAATTCTTGAACATTTTGTATACGTGATTATGGTGTGCCTCGTTTGCTTCCGTTTTGATTTCTGTTTTCTGTGAAAACTAGGTATGCTTGGATTATGTATATTATGATCATTTTTATGTGCTCGTTTCATGGTTTTGGTCTTGCGTGTTTGAGTTTTGGATTCGTTTGTTTGATCGGAACCAAAAAGGGGCTAAAGGGCATTTAGCGCACCTTGGGTTCCTGGCGGCGTAACTTGAGCTCGGGAACTTGGAATCAAATTCCGTCACCTCCATTGGACCCGTATCGATGATTCGGATCATATGGAATAACCCTCATATTTTTCTAAGACCATTTGAACCTTCAAAATTCAACCGAAACGAGCACCTCGTACCTAAATGACAATCGTTGACCATTCTTGAGATTGGGACCTATACTAACACCCCTACACCCTAACCCTTGACCTATACCCACTTGATACACTCATCTCTCTCTCCCTACCTTAGCCATACGAAATCCCCCACTCCAAGAGAAGCAAATTCAGCCAAAAAGAAAAGAAGAGAAGGAGAAAGAGAAAGGAAGAATAAAACTATTCACCCATTGAGATTTTGAGCTCATCTCATCACCATCTTCCAACATTTCTTCAAGGTAAGTCCATATTTGTTATTTATATCTCCTTGTGGTCATTTTAAGTTATGTTATGCATGGTTTCACTAAATATTGGGTTAGATATGATATGATGATGAATAGTAAGGGTTTATGAACATATGGAGATTTAACCTTGTTCCCTTGCAAATTCTTGGAGTTTCTTGAGTGATATTTGATCCTAAGACATGCCTTCATACTTACATGAACTTATATTGCTTGGGGGTTGAGTATTATTTGAGTTTCCATTGATGAATTTGATTGAATTGATCTCATCTCTTACATATGTTTCATGTTGTAGGTTGGTTTTAGCTTGTTTCTTGGCATAAAATCAATGAATTCTTATTACCATAACTTACCATTATGTGTTAACTTGATGTTAGTATAGTTTTCTTTGGGTTTTTGAGGTGTTTGAGGGCTGAACTCCGAAGAATTCCAGCCTAGCCGCGACTAACTCCCGTTAGGGCATTTTGTGGTTTTTGGGTGTAACGGCCGTTATCTGCTGCTTGGAGCTTTTGTCCCCACTAACGGCCATTAGTAGCTTTTCGAAGGGAGGGGACTAATGGCCGTTAGTCCCCCAGGATCTTTGGTTTTGTGTTTTGTTCGCTTGTTTTCCTGTTTTAGTCATTTCCCTCCCCGATCTTGATCCCAATGTGTTATGTGCTTGTTTATATATATGAAACGCTATGTTATGAGTTGTAATTACTTAAAATCATAATTACTTAATTTTGATATGTTCCATGAATGACTAATATGTTTTGAGTGTTGGATTTAATTTACAGGGTGATTCATTATGATTTAATTAAGCTACGAATGTGCATACCTTAAGTGATGCCTTATGAAGTACTATCTACTCTCCTTGCATCGTTTTTTGTTCTAAGTGATTCCTCTTGCCTTCTATATGTGTTTAATGGATTCTTTTCACTTCTAAATAACTTATATGCCTTCATAACATGTATTATAACATGTATTGATTAAACGATTGGTATGTGAATGAAAGAATGGTAATGAAAGAACACGATCTACTCGTGTAATGAGTGATTGAATGGTTTACGTGTCTAAGTGGCATTAATTGTATACATTAACCTTTGCATAGCACATTGTTATAACTTGTAAATGTCTTATCATGTTAAAACATTGTCGTGCATCATATGTGGTTCATCTGGAATCTTGAGTCTCACGTATGCACGGTGTTGTCTTTTGCACAGTTTTATCTAGGGCCGAGACGTGCCGGGTTCATAAGCTACTTTCAGTCTTCTGTTCTTCTCGGTTGTGTTCGGTAAGGTGTAGCCAGGTCGGTTTCTCTTAGTTATAATTGACCCGATATATCCAACATGAAAGCTTTAAGCCAAAATATTATTTATATATATTGAGTCTTTTCAAAAGATTCAATGATTTTTTAATGTAAAGCCTTTCTTTTATGAATCCCTACCTAACGATTTTGGTAAGGACATGAATGCAAGCACGGGCCCAGGAACTTGATGCATGTAGCTATCCGGGGAAGCATGGGCTGAAGGTGATCCCGAGCATTAGTTCCACTATGATCTACGGTGATACCAGCCCTCTATAGTAGATTAGCGGGGAATGGGAACTGAGGCCTTTGGGGAATTCATGTACCTCCACTGACCGTTATGTATGGGTGGTCGGGTCTTGCAAACCTGTCCACCAACCGAAGGGAAAACTGGTATGTGATTATGTATGAATAAATGATTATGAACGATTATGAATGATTATGAATGAATGAGTATTGCATGATCGCTAACGAATGAAAGAATGAATAATACACACATGAGGAGTAGGTTGGAGAATTCACCCACTCGTCGGGCTCACGTAATGACCTCATGATTGTACTGAATAAATGCATTGATGGTTCTAATCCCGCGTGTTGTTTTCTTTGTTTTCACCCACTTGGGAAATGTTTCAAACCTCACACGGGATTATAGCTTGCATGTGTGTGTGTTTAAATTCCATATTATTTTGTATAAGCCTCTTTTTTTACGCACCAGTCTCTTAAAGACTGAACCCGGCTTTGTTTTCAGTTTTCTTGCAGGTTTTGGAGAGCTAGGCGGGGTTTTGAGTCCGTATCGTTTTGGAGTCATGTGTAGTTTCTTCCACTTATACACTCATGTCTTATGATTGTCATTTATGCTTCTGAAGGCTTTCGAGCATCATGTATGTTGTTGAATTCGAGCCTGTGAGCTCATCAATTATGTCAATGAACATTATTGCTTATTTGGTTTTGTCTGTTAGCTCCCGCCTAGCATAACATGTGTGTTGTGTCCCCGTTCGCCGTGATTCAGCACGTGTATGGACTTTCCATTTCATATGCGGGTTGGGTCTCGATGCAGGGTATATGGTGCCTTACGCTCGGGCGCTACATCCTTAAGTGGTATCAGAGCTCCTGGTTACAAAACCGGGGTTCTCGTGTCGTGATTGAGTCAGTTTAGGTCGTACGACATAGGAACTAATCGTCAATGTGTGCATTACATTGATTTTCATTGCTAATTGTTACTAATTATTGAAAATTACTTGCTATACGTGAATTACTTTTAATTTCGGTGCTTTACATGTTGTGATAAGGGGAAAATCGGGGAGTATGACTGAGCACCAGGTGTCGCCTCCGCGTGGCAGCCTGTGGCACGTTACCCCTCTGAATCCGACCCAAGCATGTTGTCTTTCGACCCAGCACTTGGGGAAAGCAGCTCAATGATAAGCAATGGGACTTCGACCTAGAGCCCCTTTCGACCTAGAAAGGTATGACCCAGCCTCCGGTCGACCGAGGAGCTAGTGGACAATCGTAATTAATGCATGTACTACCTCTACAGGCCGCATTAATTGCGGCCGCGTCAAGTACTGTACCCGTGTCTCTGGAGGAACAGGAAAACAGTGCTTTAGCCGTAAAAGCACTGTTTCGGCCACCCAGCGCCCCCTTCCCACCAGACAAGATCCACACTCTCCTGAGGGTGTACTGGCACGCATTGAGGCCTTCTTGGCCTAATATAAACCATTCTCCATCACCATTGGAGGTAAGCTTTCCTTTGCGCACTGAGCTCCTCATTTCCAATAGATTCTCCTTATTCAGTTCACTGACTTGAGCGTCGGAGTGCCAAAAAGGGTTAAACCCCCGTCTTCCCCTGTTTTGGCATTTGAGCTCACGTTTTCCCTTTTCTCTCAGCTCAGGAAAGCAACAGAGTCTTCCCACTTTACAAATATCTTGGGTGATTGGGAGTCCTAATCTGTAGCCCAGCGCATAGCCCAGATTTGGACACCATCATCTTGGCCCCGTCTGTGGGAAACTCTGAACGAAAAGCCTAAACTTCTTTTAAGATAAGCATCCCTCCCATTAATCATCATGGTTCAAACTCTCCACAGTCGACGTGTCTACGGTGAAAATGGGGAAGAGATCTTCCCTGACCTCAATACCTCTGGAGGCAATTTCCAGCCTCCCGCGGTGGGAGTAGCTGCCATGGATGCTGGCCCCAGCACCCAGGGACGTTTAGTTCTGACGGAGGCGGATCTGACCACCTATGTCGAATAATGCCGGGCAGAGGCCCTGGCGGCGGCCAGGGAAAATAGAGAGCCTAATATGCCGGCCCCGCCATGAGGAAGTCCTTTGGCGTTGACCCCTCAAAACATCGCTTACCCTACTGTCCAAGGCCCTTCGGCCCCGTTGGCATACGCTGTCCAATAGCCTACCAACCAACCTAGCTTCTAGGGATACCCACCTCTGCCGTACGCACAAAACCCTTACTCCTAGCCGCAGGCCATTTATTTGGCCCCAGCCAACGGAGTCCCGCCCCAAGTCCATCTTGGGGCCCATGTGAAGGAGGGGGTGGATGATAACGACAATCTCCAGCCTTGCAGAGAGCATAGGAGGAAAAGACGGGAAGTAGAGGAGGAACGCCCTTCACAGGCCCTCAGAAATGTGAGGGAAGAGGATAGGGGCACTCGCCTGTCCCCCGAGATGCACAGGGATGCGCCTGTCCCCCGAAATGTTTCAATTTTTGACAACTTGGGGGGCTAGGGTCCATCCCGACGCCTACTTGCGTGCCAATCGTGGCCATTGGGTGGGTCCAGGCGACCTCCGGAATCAACTTCCTAGAAGGCAACAACAGCAACAACAACAACAACAACAGCAGTAGCAATAGCAACACTATCTCCCGGGCCCAACGCATGGGTCGGAATATTTTGATCCACAAGAGGAGGTGTCATCACACATTCCTCACGGGCAAGAGGTTTTGGCACCCGCCCATCAGAATGACCATCCTCCCCAGCATCAGGGTAGGATGTGTCGAAGTGAAAGGGAGGCACGGTCCCCCTTTTGTGACGAAATCATTGATGCCAAGTTGGTGGACAAGGTTTCCACCAATTTGCCAACTTATCACGGAAAAACTGATCCCGTGAAACACTGCTCTAAGTTTGAGGCTCAGGTCAGCCTCTATGGCTACACCAAACTCATCTGGGCCAAAATTTTTGAAACCCGCTCGAGGGTACAGCCCAAGACTGGTTCGAACGTCTCGCTCCCCATAGCATCAGGGACTACGCCCATCTGGCGCAAAAATTCAAGGCTCACTTCTCCTCCATGGCAGGAGTCAAGCTCCCGTCCACTTATTTGTATAACATCATTCAAGGAGAAGGCGAGACTTTGAGGAGCTTCTTTACCCGCTTCAATGAAGCGTTTGTCAAGGTGGAGCACCCGGGGATCGATGTCTTGACCCAGACATTGCACAAGGCAATTCAACACGAAGAGTACGCCGATGAAATCATCCTCCAATCACCACAGAGTATGGAGGAAGTCATGGTCATCGCTCGCCGTTTTATGCGATTAGAAGAAGTCAAATCCACCACGAAAGCACTGGGTCAGAAGCATAACCAGCGAATGAACGAGCCAGCCCCTGTTCGATTCCAGCGATCCGACCCACCTAGGTCGGAACCGCCCAGACTTTCTGACAGAATGGAGCAAAGGTTCAAGCGAGAGATGCCCTCCGGCAGCGGATCCAAGAAAGCCTATACTCCGCTGGTCTGCCCTATAGAAGAAATTTATGAGGTCATGGATAGGGGGCTGCTCAAGAAACCCAAGCAGCTGAAGGAGACCAAAAAAGCCAAGGAGTCGGGGAAACGCTGTGCTTACCACATGCAGCTTGGATACTGGACCTCTGAATGCATTGCCCTCAGGGAAGAGGTGGAAAGACTAATCCAACGAGGGCATCTGATGGAATTCGTCAAGAAGTTGGACGAACGGGCCCGCCAGGCATTCGACCCGAGAGATTCCCCGCCACCGAGAAGGGGACGCAAGCCACCGCTTGAGAAGTCCGGAGAAGAAAACACGCACAACTTGCCCACCAACGAGATATTTATGATAGCCGGGGGGCCAACAGGGGGAGATTCTAAAACCGCTCGCTTGATTTCGCCATCTCCCTAGATTTCCCAGCCACCAACAACGAAGCAGAATATGAGGCGCTCATCGAGCGCCTGAAGATTGCAAGGGAACATGGGATCGAAAGAATTTCCGTAACGACAAACTCACAATTGGTGGCGAGCCAAGTCCAAGGCTCCTATGAAGCGCGCGAAGAGACCATGATCAAGTATCTTGCCAAGGTCAAACCCCTGGCATCCGAATTTAAAGAATTCACGCTGTAGCAAGTCCCTAGAGAAGAAAACACGCGGACGGATGCTTTGTCCAAATTCGCGAACGGAATGAGGGGCTCCAAGGATCAGAATATCACCTACTTGTCAAGCAAGGGAAGGGTGATAGATGGTGAGGCAGAGCTGATATGCTCCATCGACCCAGCCGAGCCGTGCTGGGTCGACGAATTCATACTTTACTTTAGAGATGGAGTGCTGCCCGCCGACCAAAATGCCGCAACACGCCTCAAGTATAAAGCTGCAGGGTACTCCTTAGATTCAGAAGGGAGATTATACAAGAGAGCGTATATGGGGCCAACAAAGCGGTGCCTCCGTCCCTCGCAAGCCCAAGATGTGTTGGAGAAAATCTCCAGTGGTCAATATGGCTGTCGATCCTTAGCCAAGAAAGTTTCTAGAAGTGGGTTTTACTGGCCAACACTGAATGAAGATGCTAAGGAATATGCCCGCAGATGTGTTTATTTCCAGAAGCATGCCAACATCCCACATCAGCACCCCGCGGAGATGGTCCCCGTAGACATTTGCTGGCCTTTTGATCAATCGGGCATAGATATTGTGGGACCCCTACCGCTCGCAACGAGCCAGCGCCAATACCTATTGGTCGCAAAGGAATATTTCACTAAATGGGTCGAAGCCCAGCCTGCTGCGAGGATTTCGGATAAAGTTATTCAGAATTTCTTATGGCGCAGCATCATTTGCAGATTCGGGGTCCCCAAGGTCCTAATTTGTGATAACGAAACTCAATTTCAAAGCGTCAACACTCGATCCTATTGCTCAGATATGGGAATTAGCCAGTGGTTTGCATCAGTTGGCCATCCTCAAGCAAATGGCCAGGTCGAAGTGACCAATCGCATCATCATCCAGAACCTCTAAACCAGGCTGGAGGCCAAGAAAGGGGCCTAGGTCGACGAGTTTGATGGGGTCTTATGGGCCTACCGCACCATTCCCAGAACCGCAACAGGGTTAACCCCCTTCTCAATGGTTTACGGGTCTGAGGCCATGATCTCCGCAGAGCTTTTACACCAAATAGCGAGGGTGTCCAACTACCAACTCGCCAGGAACACGGAAGACTGAGCGTACGAACTCGATACCATTGAAGAAATCCGACAGAAGGGATTCCAACGCATGCAACAATATCGGGCCACAGTGCCCCGGAGCTATAACAAAGGACTCAAACCTCCCGCCTTTCAAATTGGCGACCTAGTCCTTAAAAAGGTGGAAGTGACAAAACATGTGGGCAAGTTGCAGCCCAACTAGGAAGGCCCATACCGCGTTGCTGAGGTGGGGCGCAACAGAGCCTATCATCTAGAATACATGGAAGAAAACACCATCCCCAGGGTATGGAATGCTCACAACCTCAAGAAATTTTACGTTTAAAACCACTATCGGTTGTAAGTGCTACTCTGTACTTGTTTTGACCTATTCGCAATAATAAAAGTGTTACCAGTCAATCTGAATGGCTCTTTTACTTCCAGTCAAGTTATAAATGTTTGTTTTGAATACATCAAGTTCATTTCGAGCAAGCGCATTCGATATTCTATCAATGCCTTCGGGGGGAGTGTTGGGCCCCCCCAATAAAAAAAAAAAATTGTACGAATCGAAAGCTCATCCCGACCCAGGAACGACCGCACGAATCGAGACAGCACTTGTTGAAAAATTTCTCGGATCAGGCAAGGTTAAAAATCTCAAGTTATCGTCTCGATTGATTGAGCCAAATGGTGAATCAAAAATATCAAAAGGCAAATAAACAAAATGAAAGATGAGGCTAAATCTCCATCAGATTTCATTCATAAGCGGGGTTACGCCCCAATGACTACAAAAGGAAAAGTACAGGAAAATTACAGAGGGTTTAACAAGTTGTTTGAAAAAATTAAGGAATGGAAGAAGGAGGACCCGCGAGAGCTGGGGCGATATTATCGGACGGGGTTGGAAATCCTGGCCCTTCCGAGGATTGAACCTCCGCAGGAAGAGAGCCAGTTGCGGCAAGCACTTGAGCAGGAGGAAGAGCCGCCAGTGGGGGAATTGCCAATGCTGGGCCATGAGAATTTGTGCCTTGGATCTCAGAGCATTTTGACCCGCTACTGGAAGACGTGTATGCCGCCAAAAATGTCCTCTGGGCTTCTTCCAAATCGACCGGTTTGGGCATTTCTATCTTAGACTCTGGCCGATTGTCAGCCTTGACGTCAGCCCACTCCACAGCCCAGCCGTACGGAACCTTGCCCAAATCAGGCTCTGCATCGTCGCCTTCGCCCTCCGCTGTCTCTTCAACCTTCACTTCTTCATGCTCTACACGAGCCAGGAAAAACTCAGGGAGAGTTTTTGGAATGTAGCCATGCAGCGTTTAGTTTTCGAGGGTCGTTGAGTAGGTCTTGTGGGAGGGGATGATAAAGGTGAACCTGAGACAGACATCTCAAGAACCTCGTCTCGATATCTGAAGCCCCCAAAGTACCAGAAACGGTGTCAAACACCTCGGACCGCAAGAATTCCACCACAGTTTCATTTTTTATTTGCGGCAATAGTTTCTCGATGGTCCAAAAAGTTATCTTGGTCCCATCTTGTTGGCCATCCGCGAACCCCCCCCTTTCCACCCATCGTGCTTCCCTTTGGCATAGGCGGCCTCCATTTTCTTCTCGGCAAGGTCAAGCAGACTCTGGCGCTGAGCTGGAGCTTCTCATTCTCGGCCCTCAAACGGCCTATCTCAGCTTCCAGGGCAGATTTCTCCTTGGTCGAGTCCTTGATGACTTGATCCATCTTATTTATCTGCTCCATGTACGTCGCCTTGGCAGTCCCCAGTTCTTGGGTTAGCTTAGCCACCTCGTCCTTCCAACTCTTCCCCTCCAACACCTCAGCCCTCTCGGATAACAGTCTGCGACGGGCTTCATCGGCTATTTCTAAGCGGGAGGCAGACTGATACTCCCTCACTATCAACTGAAACATGGAAATAAGAGGAAATATATAAGAGAAAGGAGGAAAAGGAAGAGAAGAAAAGGAAGAAGCAGGAATAAGCAAATCCATACCGCGTTCAGTAAAGCTATTTTGTTGTAGCTAAGGGTTGCGTTACTCTCCTTAGCCAATTCTTGGTGGTCGGTGCTGGTCTGCAGCGAGTAGTAGATGGCCCCCACCACATCTTGGTCAATATCGCCGATCGCGACCCGCCTCTCTGACCCATCCGCCCGGAAATCCGAAACGCCAAAAGGGTACTTCGGGCCCTCAAAGCTAGGGACGTTCACAATTTTCTCATAATCCCCCCGTAGCATGGCGAACACAGGGGAAGTGCCAAATTTGAAGAAAGGGGGTGCCCACCTGCTGGCAGCCTGCAAAGGGGTCTGGTCCCTCCTAGGCATCTTGAACGGAACCCCGCTTGCGGCCTCCTCGCTGTCTTTTCTCTTTTGGGACCGTTTCCCCTTAGGCACCCCAACTGGAAATGACCCAGCAGTAGTTCCCGCCTCTGACTCCGGTCGCCCAGCCGAAGGACTGACTTCCCCTTTGCCTTGGGAGGGCAAGAGTTCTTATCGGGGACCACGGGGGCCGCATGAATGTCATCCTCGGCAACCCAGGTGGCCCCCCGTTCATCTGTATCTCCTCCTTCAACGGGGACATGCGCGTCCGCCCACCTTTCGCCCGCCGCCCTCTCCACCGCGGCAATCTTCTCTAGGGAATCTTTCTCTGTCCAACCCTCAGCCTGGGCTATCTCCTGGGTTGTGGGAAGTTGGCCCTCCGCTTTCCCCTTTTTGGATCTCTTTGGCCTTTTTAGCCTGCTTCTTCTTGAGTCTGCGATCAAAAGCCTTAGCGCGTGCGGCAACCATTATCGATCCTGCACAAGAGAGACAAAAGGTTAGTAAGCAGGGATTGATATATGACAGAAATGTAAAAGCTGAGGGTTAGGGGCGAGAACGTGCTTGGCCTAAGGGAATTAATGGCGTAGTTACCCAATCTGAAGTCAATGTGCCTCGCCGTACCTGGAGCCAACCCAATGTTTATCAGTAGGTGCGTGCTAGTAAAAATCCTAATATCGAGGGGATGTACCACCCTCGGTGCCGCCGACAGCGTGTTTGGCCAACGTACCGGTCCCCTTTCCAAACGGACCTCAGCAATGTCATTCCAGGAGGTATGCTCTATGTCGTCCCACCCCGTTGCGTGCTTTACAAACACAAAATTCTTCTTCCAATCCACCCCATGGGAAGTTTTCTCTATATCGAAGATTTTATTGTCGGATCGGGATTGGAGCTTCACAAATCCCCTTCTGTTGGGGGAAGCTGCTGCGTCAACGGAGGCCACAAATAGTTCTGCGAAGTGCTCCACGCACTCTACCTGACCCAGGATTTTCATCAACATCCTGAATGCCGTTATCATCCGTGGCCATTGGGGAGTACCTGAATAGGGCTAATCTGGAGATGATTGAACAACGCAATCTGAAAGGGTGACAGGGGAAGCCTGAATCCGTACTCAATCGCCTGTAGCGAGATGGCGATGTACCCCTCAGGCGCAGCTCCCATGTGCTCATCGGGGTTGGGAGTATAAACCTCACAGCTTGTGTCCAAGTCTCTCCATCAGGTCAACCTTTTCAAAGCAGTCGTCCTTTTCGACCCCCAGACATCGGCCCTGAACTCATAATAGTATTTTCGGCATTTCTGTTGCCCTTTCTTCTTTTTTCTACCCCTTTTGGGTTCTGGCTCGATATCGGAAGTGGAGGCATCCCCTCCTTGGTCACGAGACTCCTCCCCCAGTGACATCTCCTCTATTTCGGCTACGGTGTCCTCCACCGTTGCGGGATCAACTCCCGTTTCTCCTCCTTCCCTCGGAGGCATCCTTTGTTCTTCCCCCAGGGCATCGCCTAGAATGGGACCTGTCACATCCTCTTCCATGGCAGGAATGTACATTTCAGCATCTGGGTCCTCCCATCTATTCTTCCCAGGGCACCTAATTCTGATGCACTCCACAGACACTTCAGGGTCGGACAGGATGTCTCTGGGCCCGTAGTTTTTAGGTTTCTTTTCTTTGGGTTGGTTACCGGTTGGCACGGTGGAGGATATTTTAGAGGCCATTTTTAGTACTCAAGGGAGAGGAAAAAAGAGAAAGTTTGGGAGATGAATGGCGTACCTTAGGGATTCGGTAGAAATACTTTCTGAATAAGGTTCGCTTGAATGTTTCAAATGCCTAAAGCTCTTGACTCAAGGGTTTTTTCTCTTGTGAGTGGCGTGAAAAAAGGAATAAACCACCTAAGTCCCCAATTTATAGCTGCGATCACCCATAATGGGGATCCTTCTATTCCACGTGTAGGAGGATTAACCTGTTTTGGGAAGAGCGTGGCCCATTATACAACGGTGGCTACACACAACCGCCCCTCTTAGTTCGTGCAAGCCCCTCAAAATTCAAAAAGTGCAATCATTGCACTGGCAAGGGGAAAACCTAGCGTTTCCTGCCTAGAAAGTTTCCAACAATCATCCGTGCGTGACTGCACCACGCCTTGGCTCGAGATCGACTCTGGATCGATAAACATCGGCTCGGCTCCCTCGGTCGGAATATCTGGCTCGGATTGGGTTTCGTGCGACCCCACCTCGTTTCGAACAACAAATATCCCCTCTTCTCTCAGCGGTCACGATGCCTCCTTCAAGGTCCGTTGCCATACGCTTGATGCCACGGGACCTAGGGGGCTGATGATAAGGGAAAAATCGGGAGTATGACTGAGCACCAGGTGTCGCCTCCACGTGGCAGCCTGTGCCACATCACCCCTCTAAATCCGACCCAAGCATGTTGTCTTTCGACCCAACACTTGGGGAAAGCAGCTCAATGATAAGCAATGGGACTTCGACCTAGAGCCCCTTTCGACCTGGAAAGGTATGACCCGGCCTCCGGTCGACCCAGGAGCTAGTGGACAACCGCAATTAATGCGTGTACTACCTCTACAGGCCGTGTTAATTGTGGCCACATCAAGTACTATACCCGGGTCTCTGGCAGGAATAGGAAAACAGTGCTTTAGCCGTAAAAGCACTGTTCCGGCCACCCAGCGCCCCCTTCCCAACAGACAAGATCCACACTCTCCTAAGGGTGTACTGGCATGTATTGAGGCCTTCTTGGCCTAATATAAACCATTCTCCATCACCATTGGAGGTAAGCTTACCTTTGCACACTGAGCTCCTCATTTGCAGTAGATTCTCCTTATCCAGTTCACTAACTTGAGCGTCGGAGTCCCAAAACGGGTTAAACCCCATCTTCCCCTGTTTTGGCCTTTGAGCTCACTTTTCCCCTTTTCTCTCAGCTCAGGAAAGCAACAGAGTCTCCCCACTTTACAGATATCTTGGGTGTTTGGGAGTCCTAATCTGCAGCCCAGCACACAGCCCAGATTTGGACACCATCATGTTGCATTTCGCATTTAGTATGTGTTTATTGATCTGAATATGTGCCATAAGCATATCCTAATCCGCATGCATCTATATTCGAGTTGAGTCTTTGATTATAGGTTGTTATCACGCTAACAAAGCTACTATCAGCCTCAACTACAAGTTTCTTCTACTAAACCAATGAAGGGATTATGGATCTAACTAGATTTGATGCCTGGGTGTTGCATCTTCATGGCTTACAAAATGGAACTACATTTCACTGCCCGACATCGTGAGAGAAGGCTTTGACCATGGAGAAGTTCATCAATCTCATTATCTCTACAAGTCTTGGAGATTATCACCATTGGTACATCGTGGGGACCCAGACCACCAATTTAAAGGATACGTGAAGCAACGGGATAGACGTGGAACTCCTAGTCATCAAACTATGATGATACTTAATACAAGATCGAACCAGTCAAAGTTCATCACCGAGACCTTCGAGGTTGAAGTAATTGATTAAAAGAGAAGGCAAAATGAGGAAGTTCAAGGATAACATCCGGCTCAGATCTAAATTCAAGGTGTACTAAAAGTCTCCTAACTCGGATGTATGGAATGGAGAGTGACAACCATGTGAATTCACTATGGGGCCAAGCAAGGAAGCTTAATTGACGTAACAACTACCTTAAACTAACGAGTGGACATGAAGCCGAAATACAAAAAAAGGGTTAAAGGAATTCGAGTTCTATCCTCATATTGGGACTTCGGGAAACACGGTGATACATGGAAGCAATTAAGAATTGGAGAGCAACATCAATGATCGACAAGGCTTATACAATAATAATACGTAATTTAAACACACACACATGCAAGCTATAATCCCGTGCGAGGTTTAGAACATTTCCCAAGTGGGTGAAAACAAAGAAAACCACACGCAAGACTATAAACATTAATGCATTTATTCATTATAATCATGAGGCCATTACGTGAGCCCGGCGAGTGGGCAAATTCTCCAACCTACTCCTCGTGTGTGCATTATTCATTCTTTTATTCGTTAGCGATCATGCAATACTCATTCATTCATAATCATTCATAATCGTTCATAATCATTTATTCATACATAATCATATACCTCTTTTCTCTCCGGTTTGTGGACGGGTTTGCAAGACCCGTCCTGTAGCACCCCGCACGGTGGGTCACCACATCCCCCGCTCCTAAGCCCAATCCACATACGAGATGGAAACCCGTACATGAACCAAGCAGAGGCGAACGGGAGACCGACAGATACACACCTAAGCTAGGCGGAACGTAAACCTTGCAATTTAAAACCAATAACAAAACCAAAGCGTATGCGGAAGCTAATCATTCGCTCAAATAATAAATGCATAAGCAGCAAGTGACGGGTTCAACTAGCATAAATACCTAATCCCGAATATAACATTTCCTAAAAGCCTGTCCCGAAATATATCATAAATGCAAACGGGTTCAAACTATTTCCTAAAAGCCTGTCCCGAAATATATCATATCAAAATAAATCATACGGTATACATACAACGTTCAAACTTATACAAATTAGAAAAGTGTATGCAAAGACTCAAACTCGACAATGACTCGATAGACTCCGCCTAGCTCGAACTCCAAAGCACACATGCACGCTAAAGACAAAAGGGGAGAGGGGTCAATCACACGGACTGAGTGAGGGGCTACCCATACACGCTACATATATATAAATGGAGCAAAGCACATTCACACACACAGTTCGTGAACTCAGGTATAGTTTTTGCACCCCAAACTTTGCCCGTGATACATACATATAGGGAGTCTTATCAAAACCGAGCAAACCATAACTTAACAGATTCATACGTATCAAACATTTCAAAACATAACTTATCATATCAAATCATTTCATACTATAGCTTATACTTTCCAAGAGATTCATATTTTACTTTTACTAAGAATCTATCCCTGGTTCACGAACTTAGCAGAGCATACATACAAAACTCGGTGTTTACGAGTACCTGATCCCATCCCGGGCTCCTCCGACTAAATATACATGCAAATAAAATCAAACGTATAACATACTTACACATTAAACTCCTTCTTCGGTGATGGAAGGGTTGCGCGACCCTAACCATCCATACAGAAGAGGGGAGCGCGCATACTCAACCCTCAGGTTCCCATCCCCCTACCAAACCTTCTGGCGGGTTCCTGGTTAGTCCTATCAAACATGGAGAATGTGCACAGGGGTGACAACCGGTGACCCCATGGCCGTCCCGGGTCTCCCTTACCCATAACTCCGGGGCCCACCATATCAGAACATATCATAACGGAGCATATCAGGTCATATCATAACCCGCTACAGAACTTAATGTATCAAGACTTATATAACACACCATACCTTGTAACAACTATGATTTACATACCTCTCCGTGTCAAATCCTTAACATATCCATAGCTTGTAGCACTCGGCTCATAAGAGGCACACGGTTTGGAGCATAGTTTAACGTTGCAAACATAATAAATTATAACAAATCCGAACAAACATACATAAGCTTTTACATAGCGTATCTTACTTGCAAATTCTTAGCAAGTTCATAAACGCACATATCTCGCACATATTTACTTATACTTAAGGTTATAGTTCATATGCATAGAAAACGAGCACATTTCATAGGGTTTAATTATAACCTAACCTCACCTTACAGCAACGAAATCGAGAACGAGACAAATGATCCACCCCAGAATCACCACGTCTCACGAAACACGCTCCTGCACAAACTGAAGACAAAACACAGAACTTAGACTCAAGGATGAACTACATAGACGCACGACGTATGTATAGGCACTTAAAAGATGCAAACACTTAGGTAAAACTCATATTCAAGTCAGTTACATTCAATTCCAGACATAGCCCCACACATTCATTTATAATCATATAACACATTCATGTGCACAATTAATGCACATCACGAGGTGGAGATACATAACAAGGTCCATACATGCCTCGTGCAATCAATTCACACTACTTAAGCAACATAAAATGCATATAAAAGCAAATTCATACACATAAACATGGCCTAACAAGCTAGAACATGGAAAGATACAAGAAAAATGGAATAAAACACAAAATAGGGCTCTGAATGAAAATAGGCCAAAGTTGATAGTTTTACCGAAATGGACAAGCCGTAGGAAAATGGGCATAACTTGAGTTTGAGAAGTTGGAATTGATTTTTGTTTCTTGGAAATGAAATTAGGCACATAGATATTTCCAATGATATACGGTACAAATTGTGGTTCAAAGGGATCCAAAAATGGCAGAGGTTTGAAGTTGAACGAGTGTAGAATTTTGGCGAAGTGGCGACTCCAAATCAAAACGTTGTATATCACACTCTAGAATGAATTTTAAGGTGTTGCAATTGGAGAGTGTTCCAGACTCAAATAGGTTGATCGTGTCCGAATTTCAGGTCAAACGGAGCTCGGATGAAGGGGTACTTGGCCGGGAGATTACAAGGCAAAATTTCCCCGCCCTGGGAAAATAGTCCAGAAACTTTCTGTACTCAAGGTCCCCACCCGGGGACCTTTTCAAGCACAAAGTTCCCCGTCCGGGGAACCTTTCATGGCAGCAAAAACAGGGGTGCTCGTGGGAGAAACCAAAAATTACAAAATCAAATCAAGCAAGAATTAAGGTATAATATCACACATATGTGCTTTATCACATATCTCAAACTCAAGGCATAAAAACAAGGGTTAAACAAGTTTCCAGAATACCCATTTAAGCTCCAACAATGGTAAATCATACAAACTCAAGGTAATTACCAAAATTCTTCCACAAACTTATCAAGCTAGCTCATAAGAACAACATATATCATATTTAACTTCAAAGACGCAAGATATAAAGCATGCTTTCAACTTTTCATTCAAAGGAACTATTTATTATCTTCTTTATTTAACACCAAGACTTGGATTACAGGAACAAAGAATGGTATAAGAAGAAAGAACACGTTGAGGAGTGTCGAACTCTTACCTTGGATCGTCGGAGAAGTGGACGGATGAAGCAAAACTTGAGCTTGAAGAGGCTAGGGCTTGGGAGCTCTTCTTCTCTCTCTCTTCCTCTTGCTTATCTCGTTTGAAAATGGGGTCGAAGGAGCTGATATTTCAGCTCTTTTTAGAGCGAAAATGGGTAGGGTCAAGTGAAAACGGGTCGGAGCAAAAGATTCAGTCCATTCGGATTGGATTTTAAAACAGTAGGGCAATCAAACGGCTTTAGAAATTAAAAAGGTTAATTCATGGAGTCCGAATCATCGAAACGAACTCAATGACGAGGTTGGAATTCGCATTCGAATTCCCGAGCTCAAGGTAGCTACGAGGGCTCAAACACCCTAATTATAATTAGGTCCTTACTTAGTAATTATTGGACGATTGAGTCCAAGTACATCAATTAAATTCTAACGCACACATAAAATAAGATACAAATTGACATGTAAGGCATGCGAATTCACATAAATCACAAAAATACAAAATTAAACTCTCTCGTGACGTCATACCTGGATTGTCGAGAAGACGGGGTGCCACATGGCCACCCATACATAACGGCCAGTGGGGTTACATGAATTCCCCAAAGGCCTCAGCTCCCATTCCCCGCTAGTCTCCTATTGAGGGTAGGTATCACCATAGATCATAATGGAATTAATGCACGGGGATCACCGTCAGCCCATGCTTCCCGGATAGCCACATGCATCAAGTTCCTCGAACCCTGCTTGCATTCATGTCCTCGCCAAAATCATTAGGTAGGGATTAATAAAAAAAAGGCTTTACGTTAAAAAATCATCGACTCTTTCGAAAAGACTCGATATATATAAATAATAATTTGGCTTAAAGATTTCGCATTGGATATATGGGGTCAATTATAACTAATAGAAGAGAAACCCACCTGGATACACCTTACCAAACAAAACCAAGAAGAACTGAAGACTGAAAGTAGCCTATGAACCCAGCACGTCTCCGCCCTGGAGAAAACTGTACAAAAGACAACACGGTGCATACGTGAGACTCAAGACTCCAGATGAACCACATATGACGCACGACAATGTTTTAACATGACAAGACATGTACAAGTTATAACGATGTGCTATGTAAAGGTTCATGTATACAATTAATGCCACTTAGACACGTAAACCATTCAATTACTCGTTACACGAGTAGATCGTGTTCTTTCGTTACCGTTCTTTCATTCAAATTCCAATCATTTAATCAATACATGTTATAATGCATGTTAGGAAGGCGTATGAGTCATTTAGAAGTGAAAAGAATCCATTAAACATATAGAGAAGGTCTCTATAAGCGTTCCACGAAGAATGTTATCTACTCACGACCCTCGTCTTACCGGAAACTTTAGCACCCGAGAATCTATGCTGCCACCAGAGGTAAGCTAAACAGGTAACAAGCAACAACGAAAGAACTCAAGCAACAAAGAGAGAACCCCGTCTCTCACAAACAATAAGGAGAGAACCCCGTCTCTCGAACAACAAGGAGAGAACCCCATCTCTCGAACAAGAAGGCAAGGGAGTCTCCAATACTCCAGAGCAACACAGCACAGAAATAAAACATCGCGACCAACCACAAGCGTAAAGTAGCAAAACATCAATTTATAGTCAGAATAACGACATGCAGAGCAGGTAATTAAGATTTCTTACATCAAATAACAAAGCATATAACATTGAGAAATTACTCAAATTAAAAGTGCATGTATGTATATGCCTTAAATGTTTCTTGTACCGTTCACCGTAGTAAAGAAATTTGGAATGATAACTTTATAACCTAAATGTGTGGTTTGACGCAAAAGCTGGCTCGATTCTTGGCTTGTCTTTGGAATCTGTAGAGTATATCTAGTTGAGAAGAAATTAGACCCTCGATCGATTCTATTCTTGATTCTGTTCTGATTCTTACTCTCTGATTATCTTCCTCGATTTGGTGAAGTCCTTGGACTTCAAATAGACCTCTTGGAGGTGATGGTCATTGACTTCCTCGCTCCATCATTGTCAACCTACAATTCTTCTCTCGGCACGACTAACTCTTTAATTAACCGATTGAATGGTTTACGTGTCTAAGTGGCATTAATTGTATACATGAACCTTTGTATAGCACATCGTTATAACTTGTACATGTCTTATCATGTTAAAGCATTATCGTGTGTCATATGTGGTTCATCTGGAGTCTTGAGTCTCACGTATGCATCGTGTTGTCTTTTGTTCTTCTTGGTTGTGTTCGGTAAGGTGTATCCAGGTGGGTTTTTCTTCTATTAGTTATAATTGACCCGATATATCCAATGCGAAAGCTTTAAGCCAATGTATTATTTATATATATCAAGTCTTTTCAAAAGAGTCAATGATTTTTTAACGTAAAGCCTTTCTTTTATGAATCCCTACCTAATGATTTTGGCGAGGACATGAATGCAAGCATAGGCGCAGGAACTTGATGCATGTGGCTATCCGGGGAAGCATGGGCTGAAGGTCATCCCGTGTATTAGTTCAACTATGATCTACGGTGAAACTGGCCCTCGCTAGGAGATTAGCGGGGAATGGGAGCTGAGGCCTTTCGTAGCGCCCCCAAATACGCTACAAGCCCGCACCGTCACACTTCCCAGGTGGATGTGAGACCTAGCACCTGAGAGGTACGCCGACGAATGAACGATGCTATATGATATCAGAGTAAGAAAACATGGCAGGAAAATTTGAAACATTTAGATCAATAGCTTATGTTTGGGGTAGTGAATAAAAGATTTATGAAAATTTTAAAATTTATGAAAACATAGGAGCAATACCGTAAGATTAAAGTTGTTCATGATCTAAGAGTATGATACTAGAGTAATTAATAACTAGAAGGGGTTATAGTCTAACTTGGCTCAGTCGAGAGAACCTGATCTAATATGCACAATATAATGGACTCTCTATGCTTCAAGATACCAGCTAATGAACGATGGCAATACCTGAAATCATTAATTTGAAAAGAGCGAGGGGTTAGTCAAAATGACTAAGTGAGGGGGTGGTTGTAACAATATATGTATATAGAACTTTAGGGTTTTGACCAAAATATTTTATTCAAAAGATCTTTATTAGAAAAGTGAACAAGACTAAAGAAATAATTTTGAGAGTAATGTTTAAAAAAGTACATAATGGGGTTAACCAAGAAACTCCTTGGTTAATACCCGATAATAGGAAAATAATATCAATAACAATATTGGGTTCATATTTATTTTAAAATAACGGAATAGGGGGTTATAGGCTATACTTTGAGAAAACATGAACCCTTTTTAGAACAATATGATGCCCGTAAGTTAGGCGTTCTCCAACCTTTACTCCTTAAAACTGAGAGTATTCGTAACGACATTGATCAAGATGTCGTTACCAATGAAATAAACAATATCATTCCTTTTTCCTCCGATCTCACCTTAGGGAGCTACCCCTAGTGATGATATACATGAGTTTGGGAGGGACGTACCTTTTCCTGTCACTTGATGTGGAATAACTAACCTCCAGTTAGACCATCACCAAGATCTAGTTGGTGGTTGGTATAATAATAGCCATTGGCGCTCGTCTCCTGGTCTATTACTTCTACCGATACCACCGGGGCCCACAATAAGAAAAGATATTTTACTTGCATTTAATGGTACTAGATAGATGGTAATGTAGTATCGGAACATTATAACGTGAAATACTTTATTCTTTATAAGAATACAAGACAATATGAATACTTTAAAATGATTGATTTTGTATACTAGAATAATATAAGTTGATATTAAAGTATTTTCCCAAAAAGGGTTGTATCATTTATAAAAGAGTAAGACTTGAACTATATTAGCGTAGGACATAAAATGTTAAATATATATATATATATATATAGACTCAAGATCCCAGTTGGAAACATTTAACCTCACTTACAGTAACCAGGTATTTGTTAATAATACCGGAGTCCTAGTCAGTCCAAACCTTCACTTTTGAGTGGTGATCAATTATAAGTTTCTAACTTAACAAAAACTAATCACATAGACAATTTGCCATAATAAAGCATGTCATAACACGAAATAAGGTCAAATAATATTCCAGTAAAATACAACTTTAACATTCAAACAAAGTTTATAAATAAGGTGTAACGCCCCGATTTTCAGACAGTCAGGTACGCTCGACACGTGTGGGTTTCGAGCGTTAGGATTTTATTTTATTATTTTCATTTATTTAATTTATACATGTTATATTAATTTTATAAATTGTGATCCAACCTGATTACGTGAAAATATATGAAATGTATGCTAACTTGAGGATTATGTTACATATTGAATTTATTGTTACGTGAGTTAATTGCCGAATGTATTTTAATTGCCAACTTGTCCTTAAATGCTCATTCATTTCAATTGAGGGACTAAATTGCATGAAAACTTTTGAGGACTAAAATGATCACTTTCCAAACTTGACACCCTTAATTGCATGACTTACAAACATTAGGGATTTAATTGCAAAAATCATATCTCTTCAAGAGATATATCGATACATGCTTCCCTTTCATCATCTTCATTCATTTTCATCCAAAAATCATCATCCCTCCTTGCTCTCTCTACCGAGCCAAAACCATGAAAAAGGAAGAAGAGAAATCCTTCATCTTCAAGCTATTTTTTCCAAGAAAGCTAGGGAATTCAAGCTCACGCAACCATACGCATCATCTTTTTCCATCTATTTTCACTTGAAGGTATATATGATCATATATGTGAATTCTTGATGATAATTCATGAAGCTAGGGTTTGAGGTTAGATGGAATATTATGTGTTTTGGTTGTTAGAAGCATGAATACTTGATTATAGATTGAAATCATGCTTGAATTATGGGAGGAATTGGTGTTATATGATAGATACATATGTGAACTTGAAATTCATGATCCTTGAAGATTAGGGAGGATTTGAGTGTTTATATCAAGCTTTGTGGTATCTTAGACATGTATATGTATTTCCTTGCATGAATTATGGTTTATGGAAGTGAATTATGAGTGTTTGGGAGCTGTGGGAGCTGTGGGAGCTTGGTCCGTAGCTCCCCTGTTCTTCTCCCCTGTTTTCTGAACCTTCTACGTAACGGGAACGGCCGTTCCCGTCCCCTTTGCAATTAGGGAACAGTCGTTCCCATTATTTGAATAATGTGCTTGGCGGTGAGGACGGGTACGACCGTTCCCATTTTGGCCTGTGAGCCGGAACGGCCGTTCCCATCTTCGGGGAGCCCGACAGGCGGGAACGGCCATTCCCATTTTTAACTAAAGCATGGAACGGCCGTTCCCAGCCCCCTGATAGTGCAGAAACTTTCTGCATAAAATTACATTTTTAGCCCCTCGTTCCAATGGCTTATTTGACCCCGAATTGCTATTATATGATCCAATATGTACTGAAACAAGATGTTATCATGCTACATTATGTTTTGCTCGATGCCTCGTATATGGTCATGCCGTGCGTCATTATATGAGATAATATGCTTGAATTATGGTCTCATGCACGTCCATTGTCCCGTTTCTTGTCCAGTTATTCTCCAGGGCGGAGATTGTCGAGCATGAGCACGTTTACGCATTCACGAGTCGTGTGTCGCCTGTCAGGTGAGGTTTAATTTCTAGTTATATAGAACCTGTAGAACCTTTACGTGATTTTTGGCCAAAGGTAGTTATATTTATAATTTCATGAAATCACTTATCATTTCAAGTTATGTTATTGTTCATGAATTAAGCAAGTAAATTATGTTAGTGTTCACGAATCAAGCATGCCATGTTCATGAAAACAAGTACGTGTGTTCTCCTGGCCAGGCTCTCCTTAGTGAGGGCGCTGGGCTGGTCTTCGGGCTGGTGGTTGTCCGTCCAACCACAGGAAGAACAATACCCTATCGTGTACGTGTGTTCTCTTGGCCAGATCCTCCTTAGTGAGGGCGCTGGGCTGGTCTTCAGGCTGGTGGTTGTCCGTCCAACCACAAGAAGAACAAAGCCTTATCGTGTACCTGTGTTCTCCTGGCCAGGTTCTCCTTAGCGAGGGCGCTGGGCTAGTCTTAGAGCTGGTGGTTGTCCGTCCAACCACAGGAGGAACAAACCCTATCGTGTTACAAGCAAGCCATGTATTGATTGCATGGTTTCCATTCCATGAATGTGCTAATTGATTACAATATCGCACTATTGCACGATAATTGAATTGCATGATCACCTAATGATTAACAAGCAAGCAAGCATGTTCATCGATTGCATGAAAGAACAAGTATTTAATATTGATAGTTGTATTCTCGGGCGAAGCTATATTATTATTGAGCTTGTATATTTATCTTTTATAAATCTTTACCCGAGAATATGACTTGCATGCTATCTGCGTTAATATGTATATAAACCCCTCACTCGGTCTTCACAGACTGACGCCTCCACCTTTCAGGTTATTGCAGGTGTGTGCTAGGCGGGAAGTGAGTCGAGTCCAGTTGTTAGAGTTGAGTCAAACACGGTGCATTTATTTGATTGTTTATTTATTGTCCGAGAAAATCATGTTTACAGTTATATGTTATTTATTTTAGGAGATGATAATGTATTGATATGTAAGCTAGAATATATTTATTTGGATAAACGGAAATAGTTGATAATGTTCTGTTTATGCTTCCGCTTTAATATGTCGCATGTTCGAGTATCCAGCCTAGCTTGTCGTGTATTGCATCGTCACCCGTTCGCTATAGGTTGGTTCATGTACGGATTGGCCATTTCGTATGTGGATTGACCTATAGTGCGGGGGTGTGGTACCTCCACGTGTTAAGGGGTGCTACATAAGGTCCATTATTATATTAAGTAATTATTAATCAAATTAGAAATCTTATTAAGCTTCTATATTATAAAAGAAGTCCATAAAGAAATCTTATTTTGAAAATGATATTTTAAAATATGCGATTTTAAAATCCTAAATGAATATCTTTATTTGAAATTCCTACTTTAGTTTATAAAAGTCAAAACATGGGTTTATTTTAAAATAGAAATCCTAATTCTTTAATGTTTAAAACCTTGAACGTTTTTTAATCTTAAAACGATATTTGAAATATGAAACGTTTAAATGATTCTTGAAACTTTAATCCCCTATTTTATTTATTTAAAACATTAATCAAGAATTATTATTTAAATTCCAATTTATTCTTATTTATTTTGAAATCATTATTTGAAAACAACTACTATTTAACTATGGGGGATTAGACACACACTTAAACACCTAATCTTTCACACACTAACACACACTACGCATACGACACACACACACTTCACACACTACTCAAGAACTGTAAGAACATGTTCTTGATCATACTTGAATATTCATAAGATGTTCTAGGCATTCTTAATTAATTCATATTCATAACATATGATTAAAGCATAAATGAGCACAATATATAAACTTTACATGAAAATTAATTCATAAACAAATTTCCTAAACATGAATCTATTCAAATATTCAAGAACATAATTATGAATGTATAAAAACATATTTAAATCATTTCATATACTAATCATGCATTTTTATAAATTAAATTCCTAACTTTAATTCATGAAATATAAATTCCTAAATCATAATTTCATAAGGAAAGCATAAATATTTATCATAAATTAAAGCATATAGAATACACTAATTAAATTACCTACAATAAAACATGAATTAAAGTATAAAAAAAAATAAAACTAACCTTGAGAGAGAGAGCTATGTTGTGGCGGAAATATTGGGGATAGAGGAGAGGAATTTGTGTGTTAGGGATGAGGGGAATTTGTTAGTTAGAAGTGAGTCTCTTGGGGTATTTATAGGTAAGAACTAAGGACCTAAGAGCAATTTCTAAATAGATGTGAGAAATGTGGAGGATTCTAAATCACAAAAATATATGAAAATTATGTAGGAAATGTGAAGAATCTTATGTCACACACCTATCATTTCTATTTTAAGAAAGAAATGTGGAGAATTTTGAATCATAAAAATATGTAGAGAATATATTGGAAATGTGGAGGATTTTATATCATACATCTAGTCTTTCTATTTTAGGAAGGTGATGTCATGGATGATGTCATATTTAATAAAAATAAATATAAAATAATGTAAAATTTACTTAAGATTCGGGAAACGAGAGCTTGAAGTGGTTAAAGTAGTGAAAGAATGAGTGTAAAATGAGCTTCGTTATGATTATAAATGTGTGACGTTTAGGTCTTTTGTTTGAAAGTTGTAAACGTTAGAGATTATGAAAATCATGATAAATTATATAAACGAAGCTATGAGGAAGTTTAAAGGTTGAGAAAATTATCATAGTTAGAGAAAAATTCAAGAAACGTTTTTAAGTATAGTTTTGAATATTAAATGAAAGTTAAACTTTTATGGTAAAAATAATGATTTTTAATAGGGAAAATATTTATGAAATAAACTACGGTTGGAATTAAGTTTTAGTATGAGCATGAGAATTTATAAAATAATTCAAGGATCATTTTGAATATAATATTGAATAGCAAAAAGAGAATGAATAAAAAGTTATTTACGGTAAGAATAGTAACTAGGGTTTTGAAGTGATTTTCGATACTACTGGAGTTAGAATAGGAATTACGGTTTGTGGATGATATCAAAATTCTCGAAATGATTTACTGATTCATTTGACTCTAATATTTGATAAGAAAAGTGTTCCAAGTAAATTTCTAATTTTATGGAATGAATAGTGATCAAGGGATCTAATGGTAATTTTGATCAACAATTTTTTGTACAGAGTTTCGGGTCCTAGAAAGAATATGTAAGTAATAGGAAAAATATAAGTTTCATGCTTCTAGGGGTCTATGAATTAGATAAGAGGATATGTAGCACCCGGAACGCTAGGTAGCAACATCCCCCGCACTATAGTTCAATCCACATATGGAACGAGCACCCACACATGAATCAAGCCTATAGCGAATGGGAGACAATAAAAAAAATGACACTCTAGCTAGGCAGGACTAACCTTCAAGTAAATACCAATATGCATAACATTAAAACTAAAGCATAAGATACATGCATTTCATAAATAACATCTCTGAGACCAACATTTCAATATATACAAGCACTTCCAAGAACAAGTTATAATATACATAAGTACCAAGATACAAAACCGTATATGCCTCACTAATGTACATGAAATGATGCTAGACCCGAAAATAAAGACTGACTTAATCCCGCTTAGCACGCAACCTGCAACCTGAAAAGTGAGGTGTCAGTCTATGAAAGACTGAGTGAGGGGTTTATAAATAAATATTAGAGCAATTACCATGCAAGCCATAATCCCGGGTAAGGTTTTATAAAAGGAAGAAATATAAGTTTAAAAAAAATAATAAAGAAGATCTCACCCCAAGATTAGAACTATCCAATTTACAATTTAATCAATTCAATTCAATTCAATCAGTGGCCCGGCGAGTGAGGGCAATTCTCCAACCTGGCAATTCTCCAACCTTTCTCCAATAGTGAACAATACATGCTTTAGTATACATTCAAGGGTGATCATGCAATACATTACAGTGCACAAGTAGCAGTTTCATGAACCCTTTTTTCTCCGGGTGATGGTGGGCTTGCAAGACCCGACTATCCAATCATGGTGTACGTCGGGAACATGACTCCCACGCACGGGATTTCTTCCTCCACCAAAGCTCCTGGTGGATTCAGAGGTGATCCCAAAATGGTAAGGATCGTGCAAGAGTTATCCGTCAACCCTTGCTTTCCCGGTTGGCTCAATACACTACCCTCGGGCCCACAGTAAACAATATACTCACCGAATCATGGTTGATTCAATACAATAACATGGCTTGCTTGATTCAATACAATAATATGGCTTGCTTGCAATCGTTTTAGATTTGGAAACTATAGATATAAATATACATTTTGGCCGAAAACATCAACTAGGGTTGTATGGTTCTATATATCTAGAAATTAAACCTCATCTGACGAGAAACAGAACAAGACAAGGATACAAGAAAGTGCCCAAACGATCAATGATCTCCGCCCTGGAGAAAAACTAGACAACAAAGGAAATAACGGGAACTCGTGAGACGAGACTCAATATGAGACCAAGTATGACGCACGGTCATGCTCATATAAATAAATAAAACTAGCAATCATGTGACATTTATCATGTATGAAAACTAATTAACACCTAAGAGGTTAAATTATTCTCAAGGAGTCATGTAATCATATCATTCAATTATTTCACGTTCAATTCATATAGAGCATGGAGTCACACAATCATGTTTGAGCAATTAAGTACCAAGAAGTATCAAGTAGGAGCATAATTATCTATTAATCAAGCATATATATCATATAATTGACATATAGAACCAAGAGAGTGAAAGGAATGCAAGAAGAGAGGTTTTGATGAAGTTAGGCAAAACCCGACAATATTCAGAAACGTACACGCTGTAGGAAAACTGGAATATCTTGAGCTCTAGAAGTTGGAATAGAGTTTTTCTTATTGGGTATGAAACTAAACACACAGACCTTTCTAGTGATATATGGCTCGTTTTCTAATTCAAAGCAAGGTGAAAATGGCGTAGGCCCAAAATTGGATGAAAGCAGTTGTCTGGTAAAGTGGCGACACCAAAAAGAAATGATCATATATCATAAACTAGAAAATATATTAGGGTGATTCCAATTGGAGAGTGTTCTACACTTCAAGAGGTTTCCAAAGGTTTAAAAATTAGGTCAATCGGAGCTCGTTTGAATGCGTCGCGGTCGCGAAAAAATTGTACTGAAAAGCAGTCGCGGCCACGACGGAAAAATAGAGAGCTCTCGGGTTGTTGCGACCAAAATAGCAGCAGCAAAAGGGCTCGGGAAAAACAGGGAAAGCTCAAAATTCGACTGCCAATCCACTTTCACACCAAACCAATGTAAGAATTCAACCCAAAACTATCATATAACATACCTATAACTCATATATATCAATTAAGTACCATTTAATCCAAGGAGACAAGCTTAGATCATCCAAAATTCATCCAACAAACCCATAAGAGTGCCATGATCATATATGCTCCATGTTTCTTGAACTCAAGTTAAATATGCATGAAACTAACTCACAATCAACATATATACTTCAATTTATGTCATGGAATTCAAGAATCATAAAACCCTAGCAAAGCTCTATAAATTTATCAAAAGATATGCATGATCTTACCTTGGAGAAGAAAGGAGATGAAGGGGAAGAGGAAGAGATAGTCTTGGAGTTCCAAAATCTTAAAGAAAGTGTATGAATTCTTGGCTCCTCCTTGCTTGGTTTGGATCGAGAGGGAAAGAAGAGAGAGAGATGGAGTGATTCTTGCTTTGAGTCTTGAATATGAAATGAAGAGTAAAATGTGTATATATATGTATATGTTTATATTGTGAAGATAAGGGAAGAAATGAGAGAAATTGCCATCAAGTCCTCAAGGAATTTAAATGAATGCAATTAGCTACCAAGTTTCATGAATGTTACAAATAAGTCCTTGTCAATTTAGAAATTAAGTCCAAGAATTTTTATAAAGTTTCAATTAAGGACAGATGAACATGAATTCTTGCAATTATGTAAAATTAAACGCTTAAACATGTTCGGGAAAATTAGACTTATAAATCACGTAATGAAATTCACGAAAGAATAAATTGGAAATCATATAATCTCAAGAATTCAAATTAATGAGTTGAGCCACGCAATTAAATTACAAAAAAGAATTAAATAAATTCTAAATCTCAAAACTCACACGTGTGGCGCGCATACCTGAACGGCTAGAAAACTGGGGCGTTACAGGATATAGCTTAGTGGATAAACAGTGACATGGGGATAAAATCGTAAGTTTGATCTAAAATTTTCATAAATGATTTTAGGACAAGAGATGTGAGTTATGGTATTCAAGAGATCCAGATTTTAATGTTTCGGATTCTATTGAAGGAATGAAGGCTCAGGAAATGAATAATAATATGTGGTTTTAAATGAGATCTCTCTCATAGTCACACAATAGCACGTAAGAACAACTTAAAACACAAAGAAATATGATGGATGAAGAACATTTGATGGATTAAAGTCTATAAACGCTTTCACTTTCTTTCAAGGTCTACCAATTCCAACTAGGCCCTGTTTAGGGTTGTTATAATCTTCCCCCCTCTAAAAGAATTTGTCCTCAGATTCTCATATTATCCAAAAATAGCTCAGGTAATGTTTTTCCATACTTTCCTTTTTTTTTTTCCTTATTGTTTCCTCGGTCTGATCTCCTTTCCAAAAGACATTGACTAAGGAATTTTTCTTAACCGGTTTCAATTCTAAGTCAAGTTTAATTCCAGTAGTACTTCTTCCACTGGTAAAACTTGAGACTCATCAATAGGGTACTTGCAAAGTACGAAGTTCAATGTGTCCTAGCATCTTAAGGGAAACTATAAACCCTGGGTTTAACTCATAGTCCTTTAGATTCTTACTGATCCACTTCAACTGCTTATTAGTCTGAGGGTTCCTTAAATATTAAACTTAGTACCCACCACCTCCCCAAGTACTTCTTCAAAACATTGATGTGGTTTTAATTCCCTTATCTATAGTCTTGACCGCTACGAGGTATGTTGACTTTATCGAACTTCCAACGATGACCCATATATCATTGTATCTTCCTTCGTAGTGCTTCGAGTACTCCTATTGTGCATTTCTCGTGATCTGATCCATTTGCCATGTTGGGATTAATGGTGGTTGCAACCTTCTTTCAAATTTCCATTATTCTGTTGTCACACTTTTTCCTTATGGAGGGACTTAGGTTTCCTTGGAGCATAACTTTTACTCTAATCACTGATACCTATCTTGACCCTTATTTAAAGGCATCGGTGTAAACCGCAACCATCTTTTATTTAGGCAGGGTTAGCACTGTTGTAGGAATCAGTCTTTGCTGTAGTACTTGGAAATCTCTCTACTACTTCATTGACCTTTTAACTTCCAACCCTTGAGCGTAGTTATTTCTAAAAAGGCCTCAACAATAACTTACCTGCCCATGATGTTGGGAAAATGAGACAGAAACGCAGCGGAAATTTAAAATTTTTCCCAGTAAGTTAGAATCGAATCTTGTAATTCCTATTGCCAAATTCGTAGAGATCAAGAAACTCACTTAGATAGAAGCTTTTTTGACACGTTCTAGCCGCCCAAGAACGCTCTTCACGCGGCTTGATCCTTAAAAGCTCCTTCGAATCTTTCAAGACTTTACGATAATAGCCCTCTAGAGAATTAATCCACCAACCGCGACCACGATCCGAATAGGGAGGATGCTAGTTCTATATTCGGTGTGTAGGCTCTAGGCCCCTTTGCTTGTAAGAAAAGGTTTCCTAAACCTTTTGGCTAAAGGATTACTTGCTTGGAGAGAAAGACTCTTACTTTGATCAAAAGTCTCCTTTTGACCAACTTGTCAAGCAAGAATAATATCTAACTCTCTTATATATTTTATTTAACTTTATTTATGAAATAATAAATAACTTGAAGACTAATAATTAATTAATTCATAATTAATTATTTATTAGACTTTAATTCTCTAAATTAGGACTTTAATATTAATTCAAAATTAAATCAAAGTCCATTAAATAATTAAGAGATTAATTATTTAATATATCCACGTACACACACGTGACTACACATGTCACTTAGGACACGTGTCATCCACGTGTTCCATACGTCTGCTTCACATGTGTGGGCCCCATCATTCTCTTAATGGTCCGATATAACAACTCATTTAATCGATTCAAGCCTTAACCCACGTGACCGGGTTGTTGTGTGTGACCCTCTAGGTTCTTAATTCAATTAGCAGTGACCCTAATTAATTAATTCCCTAATTAATTAACCAATCCACATATCAAATGACCATAGTCTAGCAACAGGTGTTTGACCCCTAGCTGAATAAGAATGTCTCGATTCGACAGAACCTTTAAGTCATTGACATATGTGAGATACAATCCTCCTACGTCCCATCTCTCAATGAAGATCTAGGGCAAGGGAATAATTAGAACCCTAATAATCTTGATCTTAATGTTAAGTGCATTTCATATCCATTTGATCTCAATCCAACAAACTCTTTTCTTGATGTCTTGATCCACTGCCTTGGCCAAGGACTCCTAGATGGCATATGAATGACTTACACAATAAGAGATCATCATCTTGGTAATGCAAGCGTAGGTCCTTTATCGATTCTCATATACTTTCATGTGCCACTTGTACAGCCCCAGCATAAGCCTTGAATCAGTTGTCTAAGGCGACACCCTTTAAAGCTTACACCTATGACTACAGAGTTAGCACATAAAGTATCAATGGAACTGTGACACCCCGTTTCTTCTGTAAGCCAGGTATGATGTATGTGCACATTTAAAATTTTTATTTATGTATTTTGTATTCATTTTTGAATGTTTATTTCCATTAATTGAAATATTTGAATTTCTTAATATTTATTTCTTTGAATATTTGAATTCTAATTGTTTGAATAATATGTTTATTTGTTGAAATGTGTTGCGTTTGTATTCGATTTGAGATCGAAATTTTGTGCTTTTCTGATATGTTGGTTTGTAAGTTATGAATTTGTTTATGTTCTTGTTTTACATTTTTGGACTTGTTTGAAATGATAACGCACCATTTAATTTGTTTTGGGGACTCGAGGGCCTAACTAGTTTTAGTGCGCCTTGTGTTCCGGAATTTATAACTTGAGTTCGGATTCGAATTCTGGAAGTGGCGCCGGACTCGTAATGAGATTTTCAAGCTAAAGATCCTAACCTCACATTTTTCTAAACCCATTTGATACTCCGAAATTTACCCGGAATACTGACTCGCGCACATATGAGCACCTTTCACTAATTTGCACTTTAGTCCCTCAATTTTCAAGCTTTTCACATGAAACTTGGACCCACAACTCACCAACTCAGCCCTTTATCATACCTTGCTCCCTTAATCTCGATCCATACAAGAGAAGGAAAGTAAAAAATCTGATCTTTGGAGCAGCAACAGTTCCATTCCCGTCACTTTGGGCCCAACGCCATTTTTTAGCTTCAATCTCTATTTTCTTCCATCATCTTCAAGAGGTAAGTACATATTTGATATCTCCATGTTTGTATGGTCATTTCCATCCAAGAAATTCAGATTTTTATCCATGTTTGATTGAGTTTTGCTCCAAGTCTTGAATAGTTGGAATTTATGCCCTAATTTGAATTCTATGGTTTCCTTGGTGTTTCTTCTTGATTTGATGCTATAAACCTGATCTATTACACTTCATTTATTGTTGCTTAAACCTAGTTTTGATGATAGTTGAAGCTTGAGTGATTTTGCCATTCATATTCTTGCATTTTGAAGAGTTAAGTATGAATTTGGGTCCATTTTCGTAGCCTTGGCCTGCTGTTCGTTTTATGATCAATTTTGTGGGATATTATGGCCTAATTTGCTGCCTTATTTCGTGCCTTGTCTTGCCTTTTTGGAGTGGTATTTGTTTGGTTTCCATTTCAGGGCTGAACAGGGGATGAACTTCATTTTCTCGTGATTGAAATGGTCTCCCCGGGCGGGGAGATTTTGACTTGGGAAGTACCCGACCGGGGAAACTTTGTGCAGAAACTCTCCTGCATGAATTTCCCCGGGCGGGGAGACTGCTACTGCTACTGCTGCTTGCTTTTGTTGCTCTTGTTTTGCATGGTGTTGTTAAGTGCATGGGTTGTTTTGTTGTGTGCATGGTTGTGCTTTTGTTTGCATGAGTGTGCTTCCATGTGTGGGTGTGTTTATGTGCATGCCTGAGTATATTTATATGTCTATGAAATTTGTTTGTTTCCTTCACTTTCAACAATCTGCTATATATATATATATATATATAATACCAATATATTATATATAGTATGTAATATGGTGCATTTATGTGTACATTAGAGTAACATATCTTGTAATGTGTTATATTCATTGTTTTAAATTTTGAATTTTAAGTAAGCGATACGATCTATAAGTTTAATTTAACTTTTATGAATTTAATTTAGATGAATGATAATTGTATTAGTCTAATCCTAATTCATGAATTGACTCATTTATAATATTTAACTTGTTATATAATATGTTATATTTCTCGATTTA
Organism: Lantana camara; assembly: GCA_037501455.1. Classification (NCBI taxonomy): domain Eukaryota; kingdom Viridiplantae; phylum Streptophyta; class Magnoliopsida; order Lamiales; family Verbenaceae; genus Lantana; species Lantana camara. The sequence goes on from CM074856.1 coordinate 67,794,748, forward strand.
ATTCTATGAATCGATTTACTATGAGAGATACGTGTTGCAACTTAAATGGCGTAAGTGTTGCATTCTTACATCTCATATGCATAAGTTACGTACATTCGCATCGGCGTGCGTCTAATTGGTTCATAATCGAGTCTAAGTCATAAGTTTGTGTTCATTTATCTCATATTTGAGTTCGAGAGGTGTCGGTTCCGCCATTTAGCTTCTTCTTGGTCGTCAACGCTCTTTCGGGAGCTCTTTTGGTATAAGGTGAGGTTTATGTAACGCCCCAATTTCCGAAAGTTCAGGTATGCACGCCACGAGCGGGTCTTCTGGAGTTGGGAGATTTAATTTAATTATTTCATTCATTTATTTATAATTTTCATCATAATATATACATTATAACTTCATGTATTCGTATAGTTTTCATTAATATGAATTATATGAACTACTTGATATATGTGACCTAATTGCACTATATGTCCTTAATTGATCCTTAGTGTAAATTTGTCTACTTAATTGCATAACATGAAAGGGATTTAAATGATCTTTTGTGTAGAGATGAAACTTGATTGCATGAATTTAAATAGCTTAAGGACTTATGTACAAAATGTAATGAATCACACATATTCATGCAAGACTTTGATCTATCATCTAACTCTTCCATTTCATTCCATCATATTCCATTTTCTTCCAAGAGATAAGAAATCACACACACTCACACACACTCAAGACCGATTTTTACACCAAGGAAGAGAAGGAGAATTTCATCTCATAATTCAAGCTAGACTTTGAAGGAATTGTGGAGCTAGGATCATCATCATCATCATACTACCATTTCATCTCATATTTCTTTCATTTCAAGGTATAACTTGAGAATTGTATGAATCTCTTGAATTATGATTAAGTAGGATTTATGAATTAAATGATGAATTCTTATGTATTTATGATTAGAAGCATGATTATGATATAAAGGATTGAAAGCTTGCATGAAAATATTGAATTATGTGGAAGTTGGAAACATGAATATATATGGGGTTTTGGTGATGGATCTTTGATGAGTAGATATATATTTCATGGTTTAATTGATGCATAAGTGTAGTATAATGTGTAACAGATGCATTTGAGTATTTGTTATGGAGTGAAATTGCAATTGTTGCGATTTTGTGAGGGTTTTGGTTCGTTTTCCCTGTTTTGCTGCTGCTGCGGAGCAGGTCGTGGCCGCGACCAAAAGCAGAGTAAAATTGGTCATTCCCGCGACCCACTCACAGTTCTGGCAGGACTTCAGGTCACACCCGCGACCGGAATGATGTGTAATTTTGGTCGCGGACGTTTTTGGCCAAGTTTCGAGATTTGAAAAATTGGAAGAAAATTCGGGGAAAAAATGGGTCTCCCCCGCGATCGTTTTGTGAACAAAATGGGTCGTGCCCGCGAACCCTGCATTTTCCGCATAAGAATGTGAATTTCAAACTTACTTTGCATGGTTTTCTTGGTTCATTTCCAGCATGTACACTTCATTGATATACTATATAATGTGTTAACTTATGTGTATCATAGGTGTTATGTGATTTCATGCTTAAGCTCCATAGGGGAGGTTTATGTAATATTTTCATTCTTTGATTATACCTTGGTTACTTGATCCTTGCTACATTCCTTGATATGTTAAGTGTATTTATAATATTTATTGATTGCAATTGCATGATTGACATTATTAGAACATGCCGTTCGTCTTAAATGGTTCATGAGAGTCGAGTCTTACGTACACTTGTCCTTGTTACACAGGTCACATTCCAAGAGACGAGGAGCACGCTCCATAGGGTGTTTCCTTATTTCTTTTAGTCGGTAAAGGTGAGGTTACTTGTAGATATAAAGAACCTACAACCCTATGTGAATTGTGGACCAAAATATATCTATATATAACTAAAGTTTCCAAAACTTTATTGATCTTCAATTGAATTACCGAATTATACCGGTTGATTGATTGACCGATTGATTGACTGAATTGATTGATTTGGCGAGTATATTGTTCACTGTGGGCCCGAGGGTAGTGTATTGAGCCAACCGAGAAAGCTTGGGCTGACATGAAACTCTTGTACTATCCTCACATTGTTGGGATGACCCCTGAATCCACTAGGAGATTAGTGGAGGAAGGAGTTCCGTGTATAGGGAATCATGAACCCTATACTCACACTGATTGGATGGCGGGGTCTTGCAATCCCCAATCACCCGGAGGAAGAAGGAGTTATTCAAACTGCTAATTGTGCACTGAAATTGATTGCTTGATCACTTAATCATTTAAAATTGAAATATTGTACACAGTCGGAGAAATGTTGGAGAATTGCCCTCACTCGCCGGGCCACTGATTGATTGAACTGAACTGATTGAATTGTAAATTGATTAGTTGTAATCTCGGGTGAGGCCTATCTTATTCTTGAACTTATATTGTTTCCTTTTATAAAATCTTACCCAAGATTATAGCTTGCATGATAGTTGCGCTTTTAAATTATAACCCCTCACTCAGTCTTTCATAGACTGACACCTCACAATTTCAGGTATTGCAGGTTGAGTGCTAGGTGGGATTGAGTCGAGTTTTGCTTCTTGTGGGTCTAGCATTGTCATTCTCATATTTCATGTATATTATGGATACATTAAAAGCTCATATGAAGTGTTTTGGGTATCTATGTATACTAGCAACCGGGGCACACTCGTTGCGTGTGCGAAATGAAAATAATTTTTAGTCGATATTATATGATAAAAAATAATAGGAAAAATTAAACAATAATTTGTTCATAAAAAAATAAAAACTATATATTCCAATCGAATGCAAATTACAAATATAATAATGTAGTTCATTAAAAAAACTACAAATATCATAACGTATGTCAAGACTATTGCATTAAGAAATATATATACAAATGATCTGATTAGATATAATTATAATTTACTACAACTAACTCCAGCAATTGACCTACATTTTCGAGATAAAAAAAGAATATATAAATAGTCAAATCATAAAAATTCATGAGAAATTAATCTAAAATTAATGTTGTTACTTCATCATAGCTTTGTCTACCTGCAAACACAAAGTGGAATATCCATTTTTTGAAGGGGAAACATATACCTGCAAACACAAAGTGGAATTATGACCATTACTTTAGATAATGTTAAATAATGCAAGTTCCAAAAGTTAATATACCCTAATTTATATTGTCAAAATAGATATAGATGTATAAAGAAATGTTTTTGATTCCTTACTATTTGTCACATGATGAATGTTGTTTAAGTCACTGATGAGATGTTAGTAAAACATCTCGATATACAACATTTCTAGTATATACGCCCGATCGTCGCTCTTGCTTTCCATTCTTGACCAAAACTTTGGTTGTCTGTTGTGAAATTCCTCTAGATAATGCAACATACAATTGTCCGTGACTGAAGACATGATTACGCAAATATATTCCAATGTTTGGAATTGTTTGACCTTGAGATTTGTTTATGGTTAGAGCAAAACTCAAATCTTATGGGAAATTGTGCACGGGTCATGACAAATGGTAATCCAGAGTTTTCTTCAGTTTTCAAAGGTATCCTATGTAAAAAGTATCGTGTCCCTTGATGTGGACCAGTCATAATTTCAGCATCGATGAAGTTTCTAGCAAGATTGCGACATATTAATCGAGTTCCATTACAAAGTCCAAGCTCAGGAGCAACATTTCTCAGAAGCATAATAGGGGACCCCGTTTTTAGAACAATTTTGTGTGGTGGCAAACCACTTGGACTAAGCGAGTTCAAAAACTCATCTGAGAAGAGATTATTGTTATCACCATCAACTGAATCCCAAGATGTGTACACCTTCTCTTCACCGGGAAAATTTTCAATCAACATCTCATTGATTTTGTCCACATCCATATTTCTCGGAGTTATAATTGCTCTTCCTACCATGTAACTGGCATCATTTGCATGATCAATCATATTTGGAAACACAAAATCAATCAAATCATAAAGCGATTGTTCACCTTCCCATGGTATCACCATTGATTGAGGCAATTTTACGAAATTACTGTTAACTGATGGTTCTGTACCATTGCCTATACCCAAAAGAAATTGTGAGTACTGAAAATCACGTTGGGATCGCATATTTTGTTGTAGATGTAGAATCTGAACACCATCCCAAAATGTTGATCTTGAAATACTTGATGATATCTGTTGACCGATTGATCCTCCTTTAACAATTGGCAATACTTGTCTGAAATCTCCACCCATAATCATAACCTTACCACCAAATGGCAAATCATTTTCTGTTATATCCCTGAAAGTCCTATCAACAGCCTCGAAAGCATAACGATTTGCCATTGGTGCTTCGTCCCACACTATAGCTTTAGCACGCCTAATTAGTTCTGCAAGATCAGTATGCTTTTTAAGATTGCAATAGCTCACAAATGATGGTTTTAGTGGAATTTTAAATCGTGAATGTGCAGTTCTTCCACCAGGTAATAAAGTTGCTGCTATTCCAGATGTTGCTGTTGCAGTAACAATGTGACCACGTTTTCTCAAATGAGCTAATAAAGCTCGATACAGGAATGTCTTTCCAGATCCCCCAGGCCCATCTATGAAAAAGATTCCAGATTGATTTTGCAAAACAGTTCTCATGATATTATCAAATGCCAATTTTTGGTGGTCATTTAATTTTTCAACATATTGCAAATCTTCATCAGGTATTTCAACGGAGAGTTCATCTTCGATTATCCTTGGGAGGGGAGTATCAGTCACAAAATCCTCGCTAATTGAAGGTAAATCAAAATCTGAAAGATTTTTACGTAAGAATGCAATAGTCTTCTTAAAGTGAGCAACAGTCTGTTGATTATCGTGTGAGGGTTTGCAGAACTTGATTTAGCATAATCTTCAAGCATATACGGATAAAATTCCTCCCATAATTGTCGAACCCCAGTTGGTTCACAGGAGATCAAAATTGAAACAAATAATCTTCTTAACGAAGTCGGCATCCTAACAGAACATGCTTCCTGCAAGCATTGGCGTACATAGTCATCTTCTTTAAGAAGTCCCCGCTTTAAAGCAGCCTCTTTGAATGTGGTGTACATTATTCCATTTGCAGTAAGCAATTCCTTAAAGGATCGTGGACCTCGCACATGATTAAGAAGTATGCGCTCATAAAATCTTTCGCCTTCAGAAGGCGACACAATATATATCCTTCCAATAACTCTATTCCTGCTCGTGCGTGGAATCCACTTCTTTTGTGCCGAAACCCATCTGTATTATTCTGAAAATTCTTGATACAGATACTTTCCAGTCAAGGCAGGATCACAATTCATCTTGAAAAACTCAGTTAGCATAGTTTTTGAATTATTTTCGTTTTCCAAGATATCTCGAACACTTTGTGATGCATTGAAGTTAATTGGCTGCTGATTTGATAAATGTATCTGTAATCTTAATACTGAAGGATACATCCTATACATAATGAATTCGTATATTCGCCAAAATGCTTCTGGTGCAGAAATCCATCTTCCATCAACAAACTGTTGAATTTCATCATGCATTTCTCTGCGCAACTCCATAGATGCTCGATCTGAACCTTTATGGATGTATTTATATATGTACTTCACACCCTTGATTCCTCCACAAACTTCAACATTAATGTGACAATCATACTTCAAAAGAAGCCATGCATTGTAAGGAACTACCCATCCATTGTCTACCATTGTCCAAGACGTATTATTTAGTGGAACTGACATACCCTCTCGTCTTCTGTACAATGGATATGAATCATTTCCCCGTGCAGTGTGTGATATAAATGGCTTTGGGAACCCTTTTTTGCATTTACCTTCTTTCATGCACACACTCTGTCGATTATGATCACCACATGGTCCGTGAATCATGTGTTTCATAACAGCTTCATACAACGCAGGTTCTTCATCTTTGTTAGGTATTTCAGCCCGGACGACACTGTCAAAATCCTCAGGTGTTCGCAACTTATCACAATTTTCAAAGATGACTAAGATATGAGCATGCGGCAAACCTCGTTTTTGATACTCGATAACATATGAGTAAGCACGAACTTTTCCTAGAACTCCTCTATCCACTATATCTTTCTTAAACTCTTCAAATTTTGATCGGAATATACGTGTAAGCAAGTCCGGACGATCTTGAGGAATTTGTCCTAACTTGAGCTCATTTTTTATCTCAATCCAATTCGGATTGCAAGTCATGGTGATCATCAAGTCAGGCTTTCCAAAGGCTTGCACCAAAGCCATCGCATCTTGATACCGTTGGTACATATCACGCGGGCCACCTGTAAAAGATGATGGAAGTACTATTCTTTGCCCAATATTCCCTGGAAAATAATAATTTTTCGTATTAATATTTAAAAAATTAATATTGTTTGTGGTTTGTAATGAGTATTTTTTATCTACCTGCGTTATTTTCTCCACCATCTAAACAATCTTGGATACCCTGATATAGCTCTGAACGAATGTTATGTTGGTGTTGGCGTATCCATCTCAATTTATGAGTTTCAATTTTTACATAGTTATCAACCACGTATTGCTGCAAAAGTCATCCTCCATAAAGTAAGAGTGATTGATTGTTTTCTCGAATCTGAAAAACAATTGTTTTTGAATTATTTAATTATCATATTGAAGTAATTTTGTCTTTTCCATTATAAATCTAAAATTTTAAGAAGATGGATATTTGAATATTACCTGAAGGATATAAGCACAGAAGTCTCTACATGTTAAACGTCTCCCATCACTAGTACGTGTATTGATGTCCACCATATGTGCCATAAGGAAGAAGTAGAGGATATTGTAAAGGATCATAATACCCGACAACATCTTGGATATTCATAAGACGACCATCCATAGATTGGATAACAATATCCCTGTTATTCAAGTTTTGAATATCCTCATTATCAACTATCACAGCAGCAACTTGAGATGTCGTGGGAAGGTTGTACTGGTGTTGGTTAGGTGGTTGTTGTTTGAGGATAAGCCGACATTGGGGTATATCCGAGCGTTTACCCAGTTGCCTGAAGACCGGACAAATGGGTTACACTCATCGAGTATGTTCTGTAACTTCATGTGTAAATTCCGATCCAACTCATGATTCTCTAAGAGACGATTATCTATTTCGTGCTCTGAATCTACTATCCACATTTGCAAATACCTAGGTCTATGATGGGGTATTGGAAGCAAACTTCCAATTCGATGATAAATAGACCCGTGAGCACGAAATGTATACAACCCGCCTTGCATGAGAGATTCATCTATGTGAACACCAATGGATGTGAATGACAACACATGATTGTAAGCTCGAACATATTGCCTAAAATGCCTTCCTTCTGAATTTTGTGCGGTAAATATTTCACGTAATGCAACTGGTGTCATTATTGGATGTAATGATATTCCTCCATTTCGACAACAAAGTTGCGATGTTTCACCATGAAATAATTTTGCCCCACAATACTTGCATAATTTTGGCATAGGCAATATAAATCTTGCGTATTCATTCGTTTCAGTGAAATTTCTTGCCACATTATAATAACGATATGGACGGAACGGAACATGTTGGCGATTAGTTCCTCTATTTCCTCTGACAACATGGTTGATAGATGGGTCGGGAAGAGACTGGTGATTGAGTTCACGATGCCCTAAAAATAATTTATTTGATTAAATTATTGGTATATATAAGACGGTGCCAAAGGAATTAACAATGTTGATGCATTATATGACTTATTTGATTAATATTAAATGATTTATATGTTTTTATATTTTTTTAGTATATATTATTTGAATTCACGATATCATTTAAAATATTTATTTTATTTATTTTTATCAAATATAAAATGGTATATATATTTCTTGTATAATTTTATTGTTTAGTAATTATAGGATTTTGTATATTTCAAAGTTTTGTCGGACTCACCATTAATTGCAGGAATGTTAATATTTTTCCTCATAAATTCTAATAAAAATGATTGATTTTGAAATATTAATTATAATATAATACATATAATTATTTGATAGGCATAGCAAGGGTGTATTTCTAGAATTATTTGATTAATGTTAATTTGTTTTTCTATATATCATTTCATTTAAAATTGTTTATAGTATATTTTATATAATTTTGTAATTCACAATATATACATATATATAGCGATTGATTATTAGTAAATAATTCGACCGTTTTTTTAATATAAATCAATATAAATATTAGAAAATATATTAAGTGACTTTTCTATTTCAAAATCCCACCTCTTCACGTTTTCATCACACAAGAATTGCAGTTAATTAATCCTTCCACTTTTTTATTAATGTGAATTGTTTTAACTTCCAATCTTCCACCAATAATCATCTATACTACTATTTTTGGTGTTAGGCTCAATTATAGTGTCATGAACTCTTAATTTCTTTTCTTTTTTAATTATATTTATTTATTTTATTTCATAACTCTCACGTATTTCTAACCTTTTTTTTTCTCCCTTTTCTCTTCTAACTCTTTCATCTGATGTAGTTTTTATCACTTTTCACTTATGTTTTGAATTTTAATTTTAATTATAAATATCACACTACCTTACGTTATTTATTTATCTTAATTTAATTATTATATTAAAATATAGTATACAATATATATTAATAAAATATTTATTTTAATATATTGAAATACTAATAATTTTTTATTTACATATACATCGAATTTGCGAAGTTGCTGGTTAAACATATCGATTTATTCATATCAAACATAGATCAGGTGATTAAATAATAGTTGCATGTCATATAAAAATAAATTTAATATTTGTATGTATTAGTTCTTGGAAGAATATTTTTTTATCATAATTGAATAATTATATTTAAAATAATAATGGAATATATATTAATTAATTTTTTTTATCTTTTTATTTAAATAAATAATATAATCCGCAATATATAATAAATATGTAATATACAGACACATACATATGTATTTACATAAAGCATAAATAATATTAAATTAAATATCTTAATTTATCATCATTTAGTTGGCCTAAATTCAATACCTTGAAATCCGCATATATAAATATATGTATAAATGAAAGTGCAGGAGATATACACAATAAAACATCTGAGAGCATAAATAATATATTTATTTCGTATAAAAAGCAAACATTGTAAAAAATTGTCTTACCTGGAATTTCGTTAGGAACCTGAACATTACGGCTTGTGCTACCGTATTCATGAGTCAATGAACCAACCATATAAGTTATTGGTTGTAAGGTGGATGATTGACGAACAACTGAATGATGATCTGTCATATTTTGTACATATTCAAATTAATTCTATTAACATAAAAATAAAATTTTAATGTCATAATAAAATAAAAGTTCTACAATTCAATATCCTTTTGCATTAATGGTGTTTTATATGCTACTAACAGCTTTGTCTTAAAAAATGAAATTCTTTGTTTGATGCAATAATTTTTGGATGTTTTGACTGTGCTTGTTTATTGCAAAGGTAATTATGGGTACACTCTTTTTGAAAAAAAAAAAGAAATAAAAAGTGTTTCATTTAATATTATCAAATGAATATATATAAAAAAAATAATTTTACCTGATTGTTCTTCATTGATATTGTCTCCACTTTAAGTATCTTTAGAAATAGTAGATGTATTGGTAGTATTGGTTACTGGTACATTATGTCAACTTCAATTTTAACAAACGTACTCAAACATATTAAATTGCACATATATAAAATATAAAATTATCATAGCAAAGAAAAAGAACAATATTAACATTAATTAATTTATCTAAAATTCTATCTTTCCTATATATACGTATATGTATGCTATATATGCTAAGATATAATTATATTATCATAAAAATATTTTTGTTAGTTCTTTATGATTATTTAAAATATATTCATGTGTGACATCTAGAACAACTTCAACATCTTGAAAGATATATATGTAAACATCAAATTTTAATAGAAATTGAATAATAAAATATTTGTTATCATTCGTATCAAGCACAAAGTTACTCAATGTCATCATGCTTAATATGCATATGTAGAATTATTCAGCTCAAAGGCACTCATTAAAATCCACCTCTCTTTAAGAAATTAAATGTGCGACCTAATTTTACCTGAATTTTGATTAGGAAGTGGATTATTGCACGTACTACCGCGCTCATATGTTGATGAACCAATATAAGTTATCGGTTGAAAGGTAGACGACTGCGGAACAATTGATTGGATATCTGTTATATTCACAGATCATCAAATTAATTATCTTGCTCTCATAAATGATATATAAAATTCATACATTTCACTTTCATGTACCAAGCGTGATCTCATTAACTACGATATGTTGTCCTATTATCTGTGTAAATCAACAAAGTTAATCTCTTAATTTAGTGAAGAAATATAAAATCATTACAATTCATTGTATTATACCACTTGTGTTCTCAGGTGGTGTAATATTTTGTATTCTTCTGTTTTGATAATTTATCCTGCGTCGAGCCAAGTATGCTTCTCTTCTTTCCTCACTCATGCTATTACGCCGGTTCCGCTCCATTGTTCTCCATTCCTCGCGAACCTCTACATAAAAATATAGCAAATTTAAAGGGAAAAAAATGTTAAATTAATAGATCTTACTTTAGTTGAAGAGGTATTTATTAGATATCTATTAGTGAATGTAAATTTTGTTTAAATATAATTTCTGTGATAGGGTATAAACCTTTTATTGACCGTTTGCGAAGCAAAGTTGATTAAGTTAAGAGAAATACAAAGATTAATATCTTGCAAATCCTATTTGTACCGCACCTGTATTTACATTTTCTAAGATTTGTTGCGATCTTCTCTGATGATAGGTTCTTCTACGTTGAGCTAAGTGAGCATTCCTTTGCTCATGGCTCATGGCTTGGCGATGCAGACGCCTATTTGTTCTCCATCGGTGTCGCTCCTGAGCTCTTAAATCTAATGAAGAAGGATCCATATTCGAACCTGTACAACAAAATATTTCAAAGCAAAATTAATCATATGAAAATAAATGTGTTTATACAGTGATAAAATCGGATCCAATTAAGAATCAATTATTAATAGTTAAGAAATTCGTGGTGTGCAAATGAAAATGTTATACATCAAATCAATTTAAAAGAGAATTCCATAATGTTGCACTTGAAAATATTACAGTAGCTTCACAACAATAGTAATGAAGTTATACCCCACATCAGTACGGGAAAAATGAAAACGAATTTCAGATTCATGCAATTAATTGTAATGGTTCCTCTCTCGCGCACACACACGAAAACAAACATCAAGGTAGTAAAAATTGTGATATTCTCAATAATTATTGAATCTATGAATATATTTAAAAAATTAATGGTTATGTAATACTTTTTTCTTTAAACTTCAGTGCACTGACATTCTGAACGACTGCATCAATAGAAAATCCAACTAAAATTTCTGAGAACTAACTTGAAAAATAAAATATGAAGATCTCCAAGTACAGTTGAACAACACCTGATTAGCAATTAACTCCTCGATCCTAGTAAATAAAACACATTTCCGGTCAGCAGGAACAGGGATTATATAATCTCAACGCACATGGAACCTGAACATGGAGGAGATGATCTCCATGGCAGTATCAAAGTTTAGAGGAAGTGCACAAATTGTGTTTGGGCTGTGTTTGCTTGTGAGGTCTTTGGGAAAGTAAGTAATCCTACAAATTTGGAGAATGGCAGCTCAAACTAAAAGAGTCTAAAATCACATTGAAATTAATTTTATCAAAACTTAAAAGAGTCCAAAATTTCCTTCAAATCAATATCCTCAAAAGTATCCTCAAAAATTAAAACACATCGATTAAATATCAAAAGAAAAAAGAATTCAATACATATAACTACAAAATCTATCAGTACACTTAAATATAAAATCTAGGCAAGTAAAAAATATAATCAAAATATAGAGTTACATACCATCAGATTATTGAGTCCATATTCGAACAATGAGTAGTTATTTGAGTCTGCATAAAACAATCGGTGAAAAGAATAAAATACAATGTTCTTTTCTGGGAGAAAATATAATACAAAAACACATAAATAAAAATATATACAGAAATCCTTACCATTAGTTCTTTAAGCCCATAAGTGAGTCAATATTACTGCTGATGGTTTTTCTTTTTATCTACAATAGCGTAGATCAAGCAAAAATTCCTCTAAACTTCTTCAAAGAAATTGTCGTAATCTCAGTGCAATATGTGAGCTGGGTTATCAGACAATGCGTTTTTCTGTCAGAAAATACCATATTCTTTTCTGTCAGAAAATAAAATATAAATACACAAATAAATATAAATATATGCAAAAATACTTACCGTGAGAGCTTTAAGTCGCCATCTGAGTCGATATTAATGTAGAAGGTTTTCTCTATCTATGTAGTTTAAGCAGAAATGGCTGAAATCACTTTTCCAAAATTGCAGAAATGTTGAGTCGAATATGTGAGTTCATTCAATGGTTTTGTCTTTTGATAGTTTAAGAAATACGTGGTAGGGAGGTTAAGCAGAAATTATATTAGTGTTTTACGTGTTTGAAATTGGTTATTACGTGGGTGTAATTTTTGTATATATGAAATATATTATAATAGAAAAAAATAAAATATATTTGAGATCAAATAGAATTTTATGTGAGATGAATTTTTTTTAAAAAAAATAAACCAAAATATAATTTAATAAAAGAAGAGTTTGGTTTAAATTTCAAGAAGAGAGTTCCATTAATTATGTAGGCTAAATACTTACCGTGAGAGCTTTAAGTCGCCATCTGAGTCGAAATTAATGTAGAAGGTTTTCTCTATCTATGTAGTTTAAGCAGAAATGGCTGTAATCACTTCTCGAAAATTGCAGAAATGTTGAGTCGAATATGTGAGTTCATTCATTGGTTTTGTCTTTTGATAGTTTACGAAATACGTGGTAGGGAGGTTAAGCAGAAATTATATTAGTGTTTTACGTGTTTGAAATTGGTTATTACGTGGGTGTAATTTTTGTATATATGAAATCTATTATAATAGAAAAAAATAAAATATATTTGAGATCGAATAGAATTTTATGTAAGAAGATTTTTTTAAAAAAAATAAACCAAAATATAATATTTTAATAAAAGAAGAGTTTGGTTTAAAATTCAAGAAGAGAGTTCCATTAATTATGTGGGCTGGGTTTGGTTTTTAAAACAAACAAATAATTGTGGCAAACGAACAAAATTTTTTTTTATTCTTTAAATAAATTAAAAATAATTTTTATATTAATAAATAAATATATATTTCATAATATATATTTTATAATTATTTTTGTAGCACCCGCGACGAGAGCACCACATCCCCCGCACTATGAGTTCAGTCCACATATAAAATGGAATGATCCATACATGAACTAAACTCACAGCGAACGGAAGACAATGAAAAAGACAGTCCTAGCTAGGCGGAATCTAACCCTGAAACGATCAACAGTGACCACAATGCGGAAGTAAGGCAATTATCTAATCAATATCAATAAAATGAATATAAGTTCAATGAAAGTAAATACGGGTTCTACTAATTCAATGAACCTGTCCTAACCTGTCCCGAATTCAATTCAATTCAGTAAGTAGTATACTAATCCGAATTCAATAAAGTAATTAAAATACAATATGCAGTGAGTGTAAGTGATGAGACTGGAACAAGACTCGAAAGGAAGGACAAGACACAACTCTGACTCCCGCCTAGCACACCACCTGCAAAACTGAAAAGTGAGGTGTCAGTCTCCACAAGACTGAGCGAGGGGCATAATAATATATAAGCGCAGATAACATGCAAGTCATAACCTCGGGTAAGGTTTTATAACAGAACAAAACAGGTTCAATAATACTTAGAACTCGCCCGAGATTACAACTATCAGATTAGACACTTCAATCAATTTCAATCAATCAACCAGTGGCCCGGCGAGTGAGGGCAATCTCCAACCTTACTCCGACAGTGTACAATAATTCAATTATTAAGTGATTAGGTGATCAAACAATCTATTTACAGTGCACAATTAGCAGTTTCAATCCAACCTTCTTCCTCCGGGTGATGGGGGATTGCAAGGCCCCGCCATCCAATCAATCTGGGCAGAGGGTGCATGATTCCCTAAGCCCGGAACTCCTTCCCCGCCCTAATCTCCTAGGGGGTTCAGGGGTCATCCCAATTTGGTGAGGATAGCTCCCGAGTTACCCGTCAGCCCATGCTTTCCCGGTTGGCTCGAGTCACTACTGTAGCACCCCGCACGTGAGGCACCACATCCCCCGCACTAAGGCTCAACACGAGTAACGAAATAGTTAATCCGCTCCCGTATCGAACCCTAGCGAACGGGAGACAAACATAAAAACTTTCCTAGGCCAGGCGGAGCTAGACCCTGCAACGAATACCAATCCACAATATATAATGCATGGCCAAGTCCAACCACAAACATACAAACCATAAACGGAATTTGGGCTCTTCAGGCCTCTTTTAAATCATAACCAAACCCAGTAAAAGCAATTCACTAATAATTACATAGTTATTCAGTTCATAAACTGCAGAATCAAATCGAACATAAATCCCATACATGAATGAGTGCAGAGACTCTCCTAACCTAACTCGATCAACTTAAAACTCCCAAAACCTCCGCCTAGCTCGAACTCCAAAAATCAAGCCTGCACACTAAAAGATTGGGGAGGGAGAGGGGTCAGTCTCTAGAAGACTGAGTGAGTAGGAGCAATACATATATATAAACATGCACATGCAAATCATAAATTCCGAACAAGGTTTTGTTTGCAATTAGTTCCCTAAAAGGGCAAGAGAAGGATTAATCAATGCTCGGATTTTATGACTAATTCATATTAAATTTATTCCATTCGTAAATCATACATAAATATAAGGCTCGGCGAGTGAGCGTGCACAACCTCCATCCAAACTCCGACCGTGTACGACAAATATCAATATTATATTGATTAGGCGATCATACAATACATTATAATACACACAGACCATAAATCATATCATAAAACATATTCGTTTGGGCGATCCGGATCCCGGCATTCCCGCACGGTGCCTAATCATATCATAACATATTCATAAGAAAAGTCCTAAATCTTAACCAACCTTCTTCCTCCGGGTGGTGGACAAGTTAGCTAGACCTGACCACCGATACATAGGCCAATGGGGGTACATGAATCCCCCAAGGGCACGCAGCTCCCATTCCCCGCTAAATCTCCTAGCGAGGGCCGGTATCACCGTAGTTTGGTTGGGACTAGTATATGGGATCCCCGTCAGCCCTTGCTTCCTCGGTTAGCCACATATACTAAGTCCCGGGGCCCGTGAACATAACAGCTTAGCATAATCTCGCCAAAACATATCAATACATACATATGATACATACTATAAGAAATCATACCTTACCGTGTAACTCGGCATATGCTATATACGTACCTCTCCGTGTCATCCTAATCCATAGCTAGCATGAAGACACACGGTTTGGAGCATAGCCTCATTACAAAACCATTTTTAAGCTTATATCTGCTCATACGTATAACTCAGAAGGATTTACTCGATAACTCCATTTGAAAATCATATATATATATATATAATCATAAGGTTTTGGCCAAAGCTTTTCACATAAGGGTTGTAGGGTTTGTTACATAGCTAAAACGAAAACCACCCTCACCTTAACCGTGATGAACAAGGATCGAGCACCAAGTGCCTGAACGATCAAAAGCTCTCCACCCTGGAGATAACTGTACAAAAGTCAACATGACGTGTTGTGAGACTCAAGACTCTTAATGAACCATATATGACGCACGGCAATGAAGTGAATATGATATGAATGCATAAATGATCATGTTATATTATAAAAATGTTCATGTGCACGATTAAGGAATTTAAAACATATAATTCAAATCATTCATTCATATGTTTCATTTGATTTCATAATTTCATAAATTCATAATTGCATAAATTCATATAGATTTCATAAATTTACAATATTCATAACATTCATAAATTTATAAATTCATAATGCATAACAATTAATCTAAAATTCATTTAATAAGCACAACATATATTATATTCATATTCACATTTAGGAATGAAATAAATAAACGTTCAATCAAAAGTCAGTATAATACATACGCGAAATAGAATTCAAGTAAGTTCAATAATTAAATTAAATCAAATAATATCAAAATATATAATAAGTATACATAATATAATATATATATTAAATATACATATAATATAATATATACATATAATCATATATATATAATAATATACAATATACATATATAATATATACATAACTACACGTACACACACACAAACCTACCCATGCATGCATATATAATATAATGTATTACATGCATAAATATATACTATATATATTATACACAAACATGCATGTAACACACGTACACACACAAACACACCCCATGCATGCTTACATGCACAATATATATATACCATATTTTACACACATGCATGCATTGGCAAACACAGAACCATGCACACACATTCTCATTCCATGCATGCACACTACAACACAATCCACAAATATTCAGCAGCAACACACAGCAGCAGCAGCAAAGAAGACGCAGCAACAGTTTGGAGAAAATGGGGTGACACCCCTGTGTCACCCTTAAAGCCTGGACCGAGACACGCCCGTGTCTCGGTACAGAAGTCCCAGGCTTTGCTGCACCCCCGTTCCTCGCTGGAACGGGCAGAACAGCACGCCCGTGACGTGCAGCAGCAGTAGCTCCCTCGGTTGACAGAAATGGCGCAGAAACAGAGCATGAAAAGGGCAGCCATGTACGAGCAAGAAAGGCAACATTACAAGGCACAATTTGCTGCAACAACTCAACCATAATACATGCTACTAAGCCACGAATTGGACAGCAAAAGAAAGAAGAGGATCACAGCAGTTTTGACATCAAAAAAACTCTGCGTGAAAACAGGGCCAAACGAGAAGAAAACAGGGCAAGCTTGCTCTCAACTCATGCGACTCAGATCAGGTCCAAAAGGTCATCAAATACGCAGCAAAACAACATGAAATCAACACAAGATTCAGTCCCAAACAAACTCACACAAGAAAGAAGCCATACGAGACGTTCAAGTGGGATTTTCTCAAGGTTTCAAAAATGATATCTCATATATATCTCAACAAGCACGAAAACAATGATCATAAATGATATTAGGAAGTCAAAACAATCAACCTCAAGCTTGGAATCGATCAAAACCGTTGAGAATTAAAAGAGATCAAGAATTTGTACAAAAAACTCCATTTTCGGGAAAATGGTCAGAAATGAATGAAACCATGCTCAAAATCATGAATGGAAAGATGAAAATGACCAGAATTACTCATACAATATAACCCTAAGCTTACCTTGATGATTGGTTGAAGTTTGGATGAGATTTGAGCTCCAAAATCTCCAAGGGAAGAAGGGTTTCGGGCCTGGAGAGAAAACAGTAGCTTTGGCTGAAGTTTTGGGGCTTGGGTGTTGATAATCTCGGTCAAGGCTGAGTATATCATGATAGAGGGTTGAGTTAGGGTTTCAAAGGATCAAACCATGGTTAGTTTGGTCATAGTTTGGGCAAGATATGGCTGATTTAGTGCAACAAGGTCATGTTGGTCGCCGATTCGTTTTTCGGTTGAATTTCGGAGTTTCAAATGAATTAGAAAAATTATAAGGCTAAGTTTACTAAACTCGAATTTTCGTTACGAGTTCAGCGGAGTTGACGAAACTCGAATCCGAGTTCCCGAGCTCAAGATATTAAATACGGAACCAAGGGTACGCTAAGTGTTTGTTAGCTCCCGACTTGGATTCCAAAATTCAAATTAAATCCGAAACACATGCAAATGAATTCGAAAATACGAAACGAACAAATATTCATATACAAGACACGTATAAGTTCAACATATTAAATTTGCACGAAATTCCGGTATCAAATTAAATAGAAACGAAGCATGTAAATATCACTCAACGAAATGAAACAATAAAATTCACAATATTTACAATCATATGCAATCAAATTCATATTTAATATATTATAACTAATACATGCATACGTATATATATATATGTATTATAATACATACATCATGCATAGTTACTTATAAAAATTCCAAAATGCATGCATTACATGCACACGTACACACTTTATATATATATATACATTTAAATACATTTTTGATATTAATGTTATTAAAGTAAAATAATTATCATTTAATACATATAAAATAAAATTAAATATATAGAACACGTATAAATAATTATTTCTCGGAATTAAGGAGCACGCAAGTTATTCATATAAATTCAAATTCAAATATTGCATATTTTTCAATTAATCACTTATGTAACGATTAAACAATGAAATTTAATTATAGAAAACACTAAACCCCAATTAATTTGCGCAAATTAGTAAACATATATGTCATGTTAATATACTTAAAAAGTTGGGGCGTTACAATCTCACCCCCTTAAAAGAATCCGTCCTCGGATTCACTAAATCGATCTAACGAACAATGAGAGATTCCCAGTCTCTCACAAGCAACACGGAGAGAGCCCCGTCTCTCACAAACAATAATGAGAGAGCCCCGTCTCTCGCAAGCAACACGGAGAGAGCCCCGTCTCTCACAAACAACAATGAGAGAGCCCCGTCTCTCACAAGCAAAGGGAGCACCCCGTCTCTTACACACAACGAGAGCACCCCGTCTCTCAAACAATTTTACAGAGAAAATAAAGCAAGGAAGTTTCCACTACTCCCAAGCAACTCACGCAAGATCATAATTAAAATCACATAAGACACTCGAAGCAAGTAACAAATATCGCTCACATTATCTATCAATTACTCCAATCAAATGGACAAGATAAGAAATTAAAGTACATAACATAGAAATTATTTGAATTAAACTTGCATGAATGCATGTATCATGGATGCTACAAGTACCGTTCACCGTTGTTGCCTAGTTTAGGGCTATGTGTTTGTTATCCCCTGTATGATCTGCCCCGAGAGTGAGCTCAGCATTTACCTTGTTTTTCATTTCTTCAATGTAACCCGGTGAAGCCATGATAAATCCTCTTCGATCTTTAATCCTTTCCCATAATCTTCATTCGATCAAACCAACTCTTAATACCCGAGCTTTGATCCCCCGTCCTTAGTGCCCCTAACCGTTCTTTCCCGACCTTAATATATGTCACACAATCTCCTACTATCTTCCATTCAATTTCTCCTTTTTTACTCTCTTTACCTTTCTATGGTGGAATTTGATATTCGGCCCCTAACATTCTTTAATCGAAGATAAGATGTTCTGGGTGATCTTGGAACTCTGGTTTAGCCTTTCCAAGGTTCGTCCTTGCCGATTTATTGCTTCTTAAATTTTCTTACCACTCATGGAATCAAGCTTCATTGACAATATACTTTTCCATGATAATTTGAATAGTTTCCTCTTGACAATTCAATTTAGAAATTTTCCCCAAGCTCCTTCATAGCTCTTTTGTCTTCAGCTCGACTTATATACACAGAACAAATCAACGATCTATCTTCCCCATTCCTCGTGAAAATCTTCGGTCCAAATCCAATGATCTAGCTTTTATTTTACTGATCATCCCATAAAGTTATCTCATTCATCTCCGCTCGCCAATATATAAAAAAAATATTCCCAAACCTTCCTTAATTACACATCTGTTATTTTTAGTCCTTCAGTTCCGACCTCAAGTTTTGAATTCGCCTCCTGGTCATGCTCACCCCCTTAAAATTTGTATCGTTGTACATCGAACTCCATCGAACCTTCTTTCCTCGGAATTCCTGATGGAAGTTTTATTGGGAGGGCTTTAAATGACATAGCAATCCAAAGTCTTAGTTTTTCCACTTCTCCTCTACCGCTGTTAATATTCAAACCCCTTTTTCCTCATTCTTGTTCGATCCCGGCCTTCCAAGCCAATTCCGGTTGTATTTTCTTCTGAAACTTCCTTTCCACCAACCTATCCTTAAAACGCCCCATCCCAATAATTGTTTTCCTCTTAATTCAAATGTGGCCCGTATGAAGAGATACTTGGGAAATGCGATGAAAGAACTCCTTATAAAATAAACACTAAAATGCATGTCGGGTTAAAATGACAATGCACGTGGCACGCTTTGCAACAATTAAATATGCAGCACCTTAGCACAACAAAATCAAATAAAACACGCGCACAAACATAAGTAAAGAAAATAGTAATTTGATGCGAAGTATGATGCACGTGCCATGAATGTTTTGGAACCTGTCACCATTGGCGTAAGTTGTTAGCTCGGTAGTTTTCTCTCGTTCCTCCAATCCCAAAATTACTTGGACTTGCTAATCATGCCTTGTCTTTTCCCACGGTCTTCAAGTTTTCCATAAATCTTTTCACCTCACTTGTATCTTCCACTATCTGGAATTGAGATTTCACGATCCCTGATTTCTTCGACATCCACTGAATTGGCCTCTGCATTTATTCCCCGAGAATCACTCTTCAACGTTGCCCAAAATCTCTTACAAAATTGAACCCTCAATGTAATTCTAAACCCTACTTCTCACCATCACCGTGATCAAAACTCCCGCGCTTATCCTTTATGAGTTTAATTCACCTCCAATTGCTTATACTTGACCGTAGGATTTTTTTTTTTTTTTTTTTTTTTTTTTTTTTTTTTTGCAAAGAGTCTCTCCCCGAGAATAATCCTTCAACCAGTATTTGCTTTCCTTAAGCGTTCCCATTTGTTGCTCCATATCTTCCAATTCAACTTCTCAACATGACAATTCAGCTTGGATTTGGAAAAATGATCTCATATCCCAATCAACACCTTGATCAAGATTCCCGTGACTATTGTTTATGAGTTTCCCCTCATGATCGAAATCCAAAGCACCCAAGTCCAACTCTTCCCGGTCTTAACTTCGACAGACTTGATTTCAATTTCCTAGGCTTAGTCAGAAATCCTTCTTTGTCCTAGAACTTGGCCGTGGTTTGATATTATCTCCATAACCTATAAATAATAGCTTACTTCAAGAGTAGATGCATGTGATTAGTGCATGCTCATGACACATATTCAATACGAAAGACAAGAATCCATATAAAAATGCAACAAGTAATTCAACGAAATTCTTAAGGAAACCATATTCCATATTCAGGATCGATGCAATGCACATAATATCACATAGTCCCTATGCCGTTCGACTTAGACTGACTCCGACACGACTCAAGAACACCGGTTTTGCAACCGGGCTCTGATACCACTTAAGGATGTAGCACCCCGCACGTGAGGCACCACATCCCCCGCACTAAGGCTCAACACGAGTAACGAAATAGTTAATCCGCTCCCGTATCGAACCCTAGCGAACGGGAGACAAACATAAAAACTTTCCTAGGCCAGGCGGAGCTAGACCCTGCAACGAATACCAATCCACAATATATAATGCATGGCCAAGTCCAACCACAAACATACAAACCATAAACGGAATTTGGGCTCTTCAGGCCTCTTTTAAATCATAACCAAACCCAGTAAAAGCAATTCACTAATAATTACATAGTTATTCAGTTCATAAACTGCAGAATCAAATCGAACATAAATCCCATACATGAATGAGTGCAGAGACTCTCCTAACCTAACTCGATCAACTTAAAACTCCCAAAACCTCCGCCTAGCTCGAACTCCAAAAATCAAGCCTGCACACTAAAAGATTGGGGAGGGAGAGGGGTCAGTCTCTAGAAGACTGAGTGAGTAGGAGCAATACATATATATAAACATGCACATGCAAATCATAAATTCCGAACAAGGTTTTGTTTGCAATTAGTTCCCTAAAAGGGCAAGAGAAGGATTAATCAATGCTCGGATTTTATGACTAATTCATATTAAATTTATTCCATTCGTAAATCATACATAAATATAAGGCTCGGCGAGTGAGCGTGCACAACCTCCATCCAAACTCCGACCGTGTACGACAAATATCAATATTATATTGATTAGGCGATCATACAATACATTATAATACACACAGACCATAAATCATATCATAAAACATATTCGTTTGGGCGATCCGGATCCCGGCATTCCCGCACGGTGCCTAATCATATCATAACATATTCATAAGAAAAGTCCTAAATCTTAACCAACCTTCTTCCTCCGGGTGGTGGACAAGTTAGCTAGACCTGACCACCGATACATAGGCCAATGGGGGTACATGAATCCCCCAAGGGCACGCAGCTCCCATTCCCCGCTAAATCTCCTAGCGAGGGCCGGTATCACCGTAGTTTGGTTGGGACTAGTATATGGGATCCCCGTCAGCCCTTGCTTCCTCGGTTAGCCACATATACTAAGTCCCGGGGCCCGTGAACATAACAGCTTAGCATAATCTCGCCAAAACATATCAATACATACATATGATACATACTATAAGAAATCATACCTTACCGTGTAACTCGGCATATGCTATATACGTACCTCTCCGTGTCATCCTAATCCATAGCTAGCATGAAGACACACGGTTTGGAGCATAGCCTCATTACAAAACCATTTTTAAGCTTATATCTGCTCATACGTATAACTCAGAAGGATTTACTCGATAACTCCATTTGAAAATCATATATATATATATAATCATAAGGTTTTGGCCAAAGCTTTTCACATAAGGGTTGTAGGGTTTGTTACATAGCTAAAACGAAAACCACCCTCACCTTAACCGTGATGAACAAGGATCGAGCACCAAGTGCCTGAACGATCAAAAGCTCTCCACCCTGGAGATAACTGTACAAAAGTCAACATGACGTGTTGTGAGACTCAAGACTCTTAATGAACCATATATGACGCACGACAATGAAGTGAATATGATATGAATGCATAAATGATCATGTTATATTATAAAAATGTTCATGTGCACGATTAAGGAATTTAAAACATATAATTCAAATCATTCATTCATATGTTTCATTTGATTTCATAATTTCATAAATTCATAATTGCATAAATTCATATAGATTTCATAAATTTACAATATTCATAACATTCATAAATTTATAAATTCATAATGCATAACAATTAATCTAAAATTCATTTAATAAGCACAACATATATTATATTCATATTCACATTTAGGAATGAAATAAATAAACGTTCAATCAAAAGTCAGTATAATACATACGCGAAATAGAATTCAAGTAAGTTCAATAATTAAATTAAATCAAATAATATCAAAATATATAATAAGTATACATAATATAATATATATATTAAATATACATATAATATAATATATACATATAATCATATATATATAATAATATACAATATACATATATAATATATACATAACTACACGTACACACACACAAACCTACCCATGCATGCATATATAATATAATGTATTACATGCATAAATATATACTATATATATTATACACAAACATGCATGTAACACACGTACACACACAAACACACCCCATGCATGCTTACATGCACAATATATATATACCATATTTTACACACATGCATGCATTGGCAAACACAGAACCATGCACACACATTCTCATTCCATGCATGCACACTACAACACAATCCACAAATATTCAGCAGCAACACACAGCAGCAGCAGCAAAGAAGACGCAGCAACAGTTTGGAGAAAATGGGGTGACACCCCTGTGTCACCCTTAAAGCCTGGACCGAGACACGCCCGTGTCTCGGTACAGAAGTCCCAGGCTTTGCTGCACCCCCGTTCCTCGCTGGAACGGGCAGAACAGCACGCCCGTGACGTGCAGCAGCAGTAGCTCCCTCGGTTGACAGAAATGGCCCAGAAACAGAGCATGAAAAGGGCAGCCATGTACGAGCAAGAAAGGCAACATTACAAGGCACAATTTGCTGCAACAACTCAACCATAATACATGCTACTAAGCCACGAATTGGACAGCAAAAGAAAGAAGAGGATCACAGCAGTTTTGACATCAAAAAAACTCTGCGTGAAAACAGGGCCAAACGAGAAGAAAACAGGGCAAGCTTGCTCTCAACTCATGCGACTCAGATCAGGTCCAAAAGGTCATCAAATACGTAGCAAAACAACATGAAATCAACACAAGATTCAGTCCCAAACAAACTCACACAAGAAAGAAGCCATACGAGACGTTCAAGTGGGATTTTCTCAAGGTTTCAAAAATGATATCTCATATATATCTCAACAAGCACGAAAACAATGATCATAAATGATATTAGGAAGTCAAAACAATCAACCTCAAGCTTGGAATCGATCAAAACCGTTGAGAATTAAAAGAGATCAAGAATTTGTACAAAAAACTCCATTTTCGGGAAAATGGTCAGAAATGAATGAAACCATGCTCAAAATCATGAATGGAAAGATGAAAATGACCAGAATTACTCATACAATATAACTCTAAGCTTACCTTGATGATTGGTTGAAGTTTGGATGAGATTTGAGCTCCAAAATCTCCAAGGGAAGAAGGGTTTCGGGCCTGGAGAGAAAACAGTAGCTTTGGCTGAAGTTTTGGGGCTTGGGTGTTGATAATCTCGGTCAAGGCTGAGTATATCATGATAGAGGGTTGAGTTAGGGTTTCAAAGGATCAAACCATGGTTAGTTTGGTCATAGTTTGGGCAAGATATGGCTGATTTAGTGCAACAAGGTCATGTTGGTCGCCGATTCGTTTTTCGGTTGAATTTCGGAGTTTCAAATGAATTAGAAAAATTATAAGGCTAAGTTTACTAAACTCGAATTTTCGTTACGAGTTCAGCGGAGTTGACGAAACTCGAATCCGAGTTCCCGAGCTCAAGATATTAAATACGGAACCAAGGGTACGCTAAGTGTTTGTTAGCTCCCGACTTGGATTCCAAAATTCAAATTAAATCCGAAACACATGCAAATGAATTCGAAAATACGAAACGAACAAATATTCATATACAAGACACGTATAAGTTCAACATATTAAATTTGCACGAAATTCCGGTATCAAATTAAATAGAAATGAAGCATGTAAATATCACTCAACGAAATGAAACAATAAAATTCACAATATTTACAATCATATGCAATCAAATTCATATTTAATATATTATAACTAATACATGCATACGTATATATATATATGTATTATAATACATACATCATGCATAGTTACTTATAAAAATTCCAAAATGCATGCATTACATGCACACGTACACACTTTATATATATATATACATTTAAATACATTTTTGATATTAATGTTATTAAAGTAAAATAATTATCATTTAATACATATAAAATAAAATTAAATATATAGAACACGTATAAATAATTATTTCTCGGAATTAAGGAGCACGCAAGTTATTCATATAAATTCAAATTCAAATATTGCATATTTTTCAATTAATCACTTATGTAACGATTAAACAATGAAATTTAATTATAGAAAACACTAAACCCCAATTAATTTGCGCAAATTAGTAAACATATATGTCATGTTAATATACTTAAAAAGTTGGGGCGTTACAACTACCCTCGGGCCCACAGTGCAATACAATACTCGCCCAATCAATCAATCAATCAATACAGTACAATTCAATAGATCAGTGGAAAAATCAATAGAGTTTAGAAAACTATAGATATATGGATACCTTTTGGCCGAAAGTTCACGTAAGGGTTGTAATGGTTCTATGTATCTAGAAATTAAACCTCACCTGGAATACCACGAGACAAGAACAACAACAATAGCACTACGGTTGCCTATTCGATCCAGAAGTCTCCACCCTGGAGAAGAACTGTACAATAAAGGAAATAATGTGTACCAGTGAGAGGAGACTCAATATGAACCAAATAAGACGCACGGCAATGTTCATGAAATGGTATCAATAAGTTATGCAATAATCCAATATATAATAAATTACAAAAGTCATGTAATGTTCGGGTGTACATTCAAGTTTCCAAATAACAATTAAACATATAATTAAAGCTACATGTATAGTTCATGAACGTTAAGTTCGTATTTCAAATTAATTAAGCATTTGGAATAATTATGCCCACTCATATATATTCAAACAATTCTCAATTAAATCAATTAAGACAAGTAATCAACATGAAACGAAGTCCATAAAATCAATGAGTTAAGAATTCGAGTTTTCATATATCATAGATCATTTAATACATGTTTTCGTACACATTGGAATTCATATTGATCGACAAATCAAGCAATTGACAATTTATTGCAATTAAAACAATTAATTTCAATTAAATAGAAATACACAAAATAAATCACAATAAATCAACCGGGCATCCGATTGACGAACGGAAAGCGGTGATAGACTCACCACAACGAAAGGAACACACTGTCCGAAAGTCACTGGAATGCCGCTACCGGAGCCGCCGGAACAGTCACCGGCCGCCACCGGAATACCATCTCCGGTGGTCGGAAAAAACCCCGGAAGGACAGGAACGTACGTCTCGGCCTGCTCAACAAAAACCCTCAATCAATTTCAGAAAATGCCAAACACGCCGGACTTCGTTGACGAAAAACCGAACTTAAATCCTAGTACGAAAACTGAAATTAAACGTAAACCGTAAAACCAAAATGAAATCCGAGCATACCGTTGGAAAGCTTGTAACAAGCCCTACGAAAGCCCCAAGTCAAATCGCCGGAAAAATCACCGGAACAGTAACCGGTTCAGACCCGCCGGTCCAGGCCCGGTCCGCCACCGGTCCGCCGTCGCCGGCCGGTTCTCTGACCGCCACCACCACGAATAGCTCGGACTCGTCAACATGAGCAACTTTTGTGAAGGAAGCACCACCGAAACCGGCCGGGAAGAGGGCCCACAACGCCACCGAAGTTCAGCCGCTGCGTCATCGCCGGAACCACCACTTCCGCCGCGATTCGGGTAAAACGAAGGCCGGAAATGGAACGGGAAGGTCCAAAAACGTGGGGTTGGGTGGTTGTTGGCCGGCGAGGGTCGCCGGAACGCCGCCGGCGTGGAGGTGGCGCAACCCGCCACCGTCGGACCACCGCTGCTCCGCCGCTGGTCACTTTCAGGCCACGAAACTGGTACGGTTGTGACGGGCTCGTCGAGCTGATAAACGTGGACTATTGGATCGTCGAATTCTGTCGAGAAACGAGGGAGAACGAGCATGTGTGTGTAAACACACCTCCACTGCGTGTGAACAGTATCGGATCGCTGGAGGAAGACGATGCAGGCTGCTGATCTGATTTGGCACGCAAAACGAGGAAACCCGAGTATATATCTTGGGTCCTCGTACGCAGAAACGATCGGAAGAACGGGCTAACGAAGTTAGAATTGGGCAAACTTAGAGTCTACGGACTCGTCTCGATGCCCCGAACGCAAAGGAGGGGTCAAAGAAGTCAAAATCTCTACCGAACAAGAAGTGACCGGAAAAACCCCTTAAAAGAAGAAAATTACAAAAAGGGCCCTAACTCTAAAAGAGTCCAAAAGAGGGCCACACACCGCACCAATCACATAATTAAACACATAAAAAGGTTGGAAAATGACGTACCTTATTTATCGAATGAGCGAGGCGTTACAATCTTCCCTCCTTCAAAAGGACCTGCCCTCAGGTCCTACTGTTGGACCGAAGAGCTTCAAACTGAAATTGTATCGATCTATTTTCCCGAAATTGCTTAACATCTTAGCCCTGGTTGTGAAGTTTACTCCCCTTATTTGTATCAACCCCTTCAGAGTCTGGTAGTCACAAAGATCTACTCGAACACTTGGTCGTTAGTCACTTCAAAACTCGTTCGACCGCTACTAGTCCATTGCCTCGTCACTTGATAACCTCTGTCTATCCAGGCGTAACGCAAACACGACAACAAGAGAGAATCCCATCTCTCAACACACAGGTGAGGAAACCCCGTCCCTCAGCACACACAAAAGAGAGAACCCCGTCTCTCAGGCACAAAATTGAGAGAACCCCGTCTCTCAGCCTAAGTCTGTCAGATTCCACATCTTTTCAGACATTCTAGTTTGAGAAAGTCCAGCATTTCTCAAACTCCTAAATCCAAGAGAATCCAACATCCCTCGAATACCTAAGTACAAGAGAATCCAGCATCTCTCGTGCACAGAAAACAGAAAGAATCCAGCATCTTTCTAGCACATAAACAGGGAGAATCCACATCTTCCTGGCACGTAATCAGAGAGAATCAAATCTCCCTTCCACTCAAGCACACAAGCAGAAGCAAGGTTCACCATAATCAACACACACTCCACTGGCCAGGGTATCACATAATAACAAAATTTAAATATGTAAACGATGCATGTATGCTCGTGCGATGGATGCTTAGTGTACCGTTCACCGTAGCAATGGAATTGATGTTGTGACTTTACTTCTACGATTTGGATAGTCTAATCTCTAGCTGGCTTGATTCTCAACTTGTCTCTCATATCTTTAGTATGTGTTTGACTGACAAAGTCAGACCCTTGGTTGATCCTATTCTCGATTCCATTCGGATCCTTACTCACAGTTATCTTCTGCAATTAACCAAGCACTAATTTATTCCACCTACGATCAGAACATTTGTCTTTGTACCAGGTTCATTATATTATCTTTGGCCGTACAAGAATCTTGAACTTTAACTCCTACTTCATACATTGTCATTAACTGGTCAAATTCTTTGTTGAAGATTTGGTCATCTGGAACTAGTGGACATCCTTCTTAAAGGTGATAAATTGGACCAATTTTCCTTTCTTGAAACTAATTTAGGAATCCATCAGAAGTTCCCTGATAGTATCATCATCCTCACTGTCTGAATCACGCACTTATAATCCCAAACGAACCACTCTCTTCAATGCCTTATGAAGATCTTCATCCCGGTTATATTAACTTAACTTAACTTTGAAGGTTTACTGATAAGCCGTCTTATTCTTTTCCTGTCACTATCATTGGGTCGTTCATATCCGTCATGGCTTGCAAAATTTTTTTTTTTTTTTTTTTTTTTTTTTTTTTTTTTTTTTTTTCTGCTACGAGAAGTAACTTCCTCGAGCACAACTGTGGATTTAAGTTTGTGAGTAGTCGCACTCTCCCCCTTAAAAATTTTCTATCTTAATTCCTTGAATTTATTACACCGCCTCGCGGATCACATATCCTGAATTTTATCATTTTTGCATCCTTGGTTTAAATGATTCTAGTTGTTCCACGTGCCAGGTGATCTCACTCACAACTATCTTAAAATGATAGGTAGGAATAGCCATTTACTTCTATCGTTCCATTCTCCGGTTCCACCTTCCAATTCTCGGTATCTCTTTTCCCTTTTTGATCCACGATTTGCAACTCAAATATTTCTTCTATTCTTGATTCAAATGAGACTCGGTCAGAGTAATGTTTGAGGGGGAAGCAAAGGAGATTCCGTTATGTCGCGGTTGAAGTGATGCTTGCCGGATAAAGTGGAGAAAATTCCTACGAAGAAAACACTTAAGATGCATGTTGGGTAAAAATGCCGATGCACATATCACTCTTATAAATAATTTAAAGATGCAACATGTTGGAGCAATTATATCAATTAAAGATACATAAATAAATAAAAGAAGTTAAATAATTTAAAATAACGTATGATGCACGTGCCATGAATGCGTTGAACCTGTCACCGTAGTTGTATCTTTTAGCTTGACACTTGTTCATGTTTCGTTGAATTGAAGCGTGTCCCGAATTTATTGATCATCTCTTGTTACCCACGGTCTTCCAATTCTTCAAAATTCTTTATCATCAACTTACACACCTCCATCACCCGAGATTGAAATTTCTGGAATCCGATTTCTTTCCATGTACCGACCTCCAAGCGTTACCCGAACCTTTACCATAAATATTTCCTTGCTCAAAGTTTTCCTTGTATCACTCGCACAACTTTATAAACCAAAATTATGCTTCTTGAACTCAGATGCTTCTACACCCATGAAATTGAAACCTTAACTTATCTCGGGGACTTAAGCTCAAATCCTTGTCTTAGTCCTTACCAAAGTTGTTACTTTGATCAAAGCTTCCTCGGTTTATTTGTTATGAGTTCCAATAATCAAATGAACTCACCCTCCAACTGCTCACACTTGACCTTTCTTTATCGCCTTCATTTGTTATTCCATATCTTCCAAATCAACCTCACAATACGATAATTCAGCTTGGATCTGGAAGATAAACTCAATCTGCACGAATCTAGAATCTTTAATATATTAGCTCTTCCTGAACTTAGAATCACTAGATCAATCGGTTCACTTTAATTCCCATCTTATAGATACTTCACCAAGGACACTAGAGGTTGCAAACTTTTCCTCCCACAACTTGAATGTAGTTCAACTAACCGAAGATCCTCAATTTGTTTATGAATCCGAACCTTGAATCATTATTACCCTCAAAGCTTCCTTCATTCTTCCTTGAATTGAATAAGTCTTCTAAACCCGGTTGGTCCACTTCCTTTCATAATGAAATCTCATGTAGCTATCTTGTAATTCATAGATATCACTTCCTACCAATTTCCCACCAAGTATCCACCAATTTCCATAAACTTGTAAGTTGCTCCCAAATTAACTCTTCCATTCCAGACTTTACACCCGGTCCCTAACCCAATTAGAGGAGAAGATCCTAGCTCTTGAATTTTGTAGAAACCCCCGATGCATTCCTTCCCACTTTCAAGCTAAAGAAAGGAGTTTGGGTATATTGTAGTTGTTTGTAGAAATCGGCCGTGGTTTGATATTATCTTCATAACCTAGAAATCACAACTCATTCCAGAATAAATGCATGGGTTTAGTATATGCTCATGCACATAATTAACACCAAAAGAATGGATTCAATACAAAATGCAACAAATAATCGAATAAAGTTTGAAGAAATCACAATTCAGTATTCAAGAATGATGCAATGCGCACATTGACAATTAGTTCCTATGCCGTGCGACCTATACTCGGGACAACACGACCCAGAGCACCGGTTCTGAACCTGGTAGCTCTGATACCACCTAAAGATGTAGCACCCGCGACGAGAGCACCACATCCCCCGCACTATGAGTTCAGTCCACATATGAAATGGAATGATCCATACATGAACTAAACTCACAGCGAACGGAAGACAATGAAAAAGACAGTCCTAGCTAGGCGGAATCTAACCCTGAAACGATCAACAGTGACCACAATGCGGAAGTAAGGCAATTATCTAATCAATATCAATAAAATGAATATAAGTTCAATGAAAGTAAATACGGGTTCTACTAATTCAATGAACCTGTCCTAACCTGTCCCGAATTCAATTCAATTCAGTAAGTAGTATACTAATCCGAATTCAATAAAGTAATTAAAATACAATATGCAGTGAGTGTAAGTGATGAGACTGGAACAAGACTCGAAAGGAAGGACAAGACACAACTCTGACTCCCGCCTAGCACACCACCTGCAAAACTGAAAAGTGAGGTGTCAGTCTCCACAAGACTAAGCGAGGGGCATAATAATATATAAGCGCAGATAACATGCAAGTCATAACCTCGGGTAAGGTTTTATAACAGAACAAAACAGGTTCAATAATACTTAGAACTCGCCCGAGATTACAACTATCAGATTAGACACTTCAATCAATTTCAATCAATCAACCAGTGGCCCGGCGAGTGAGGGCAATCTCCAACCTTACTCCGACAGTGTACAATAATTCAATTATTAAGTGATTAGGTGATCAAACAATCTATTTATAGAGCACAATTAGCAGTTTCAATCCAACCTTCTTCCTCCGGGTGATGGGGGATTGCAAGGCCCCGCCATCCAATCAATCTGGGCAGAGGGTGCATGATTCCCTAAGCCCGGAACTCCTTCCCCGCCCTAATCTCCTAGGGGGTTCAGGGGTCATCCCAATTTGGTGAGGATAGCTCCCGAGTTACCCGTCAGCCCATGCTTTCCCGGTTGGCTCGAGTCACTACCCTCGGGCCCACAGTGCAATACAATACTCGCCCAATCAATCAATCAATCAATACAGTACAATTCAATAGATCAGTGGAAAAATCAATAGAGTTTAGAAAACAATAGATATATAGATACCTTTTGGCCGAAAGTTCACGTAAGGGTTGTAATGGTTCTATGTATCTAGAAATTAAACCTCACCTGGAATACCACGAGACAAGAACAACAACAAGAGCACTACGGTTGCCTATTCGATCCAGAAGTCTCCACCCTGGAGAAGAACTGTACAATAAAGGAAATAATGTGTACCAGTGAGAGGAGACTCAATATGAACCAAATAAGACGCACGGCAATGTTCATGAAATGGTATCAATAAGTTATGCAATAATCCAATATATAATAAATTACAAAAGTCATGTAATGTTCGGGTGTACATTCAAGTTTCCAAATAACAATTAAACATATAATTAAAGCTACATGTATAGTTCATGAACGTTAAGTTCGTATTTCAAATTAATTAAGCATTTGGAATAATTATGCCCACTCATATATATTCTAACAATTCTCAATTAAATCAATTAAGACAAGTAATCAACATGAAACGAAGTCCATAAAATCAATGAGTTAAGAATTCGAGTTTTCATATATCATAGATCATTTAATACATGCTTTCGTACACATTGGAATTCATATTGATCGACAAATCAAGCAATTGACAATTTATTGCAATTAAAACAATTAATTTCAATTAAATAGAAATACACAAAATAAATCACAATAAATCAACCGGGCATCCGATTGACGAACGGAAAGCGGTGATAGACTCACCACAACAAAAGGAACACACTGTCCGGAAGTCACCGGAATGCCGCTACCGGAGCAGCCGGAACAGTCACCGGCAGCCACCGGAATACCGTCTCCGGTGGTCGGAAAAAACCCCGGAAGGACAGGAACGTACGTCTAGGCCTGCTCAACAAAAACCCTCAATCAATTTCAGAAAATGCCAAACACGCCGGACTTCGTTGACGAAAAACCGAACTTAAATCCTAGTACGAAAACTGAAATTAAACGTAAACCGTAAAACCAAAATGAAATCCGAGCATACCGTTGGAAAGCTTGTAACAAGCCCTACGAAAGCCCCAAGTCAAATCGCCGGAAAAATCACCGGAACAGTAACCGGTTCAGACCCGCCGGTCCAGGCCCGGTCCGCCACCGGTCCGCCGTCGCCGGCCGGTTCTCTGACCGCCACCACCACGAATAGCTCGGACTCGTCAACATGAGCAACTTTTGTGAAGGAAGCACCATCGAAACCGGCCGGGAAGAGGGCCCACAACGCCACCGAAGTTCAGCCGCTGCGTCATCGTCGGAACCACCACTTCTGCCGCGATTCGGGTAAAACGAAGGCCGGAAATGGAACGGGAAGGTCCAAAAACGTGGGGTTGGGTGGTTGTTGGCCGGCGAGGGTCGCCGGAACGCCGCCGGCGTGGAGGTGGCGCAACCCGCCACCGTCGGACCACCGCTGCTCCGCTGCTGGTCACTTTCAGGCCACGAAACTGGTACGGTTGTGACGGGCTCGTCGAGCTGATAAACGTGGACTATTGGATCGTCGAATTCCGTCGAGAAACGAGGGAGAACGAGCATGTGTGTGTAAACACACCTCCACTGCGTGTGAACAGTGTCGGATCGCTGGAGGAAGACGATGCATGCTGCTGATCTGATTTGGCATGCAAAACGAGGAAACCCGAGTATATATCTTGGGTCCTCGTACGCAGAAACAATCGGAAGAACGGGCTAACGAAGTCAGAATTGGGCAAACTTAGAGTCTACGGACTCGTCTCGATGCCCCGAACGCAAAGGAGGGGTCAAAGAAGTCAAAATCTCTACCGAACGAGAAGTGACGGGAAAAACCCCTTAAAAGAAGAAAATTACAAAAAGGGCCCTAACTCTAAAAGAGTCCAAAAGAGGGCCACACACCGCACCAATCACATAATTAAACACATAAAAAGGTTGGAAAATGACGTACCTTATTTATCGAATGAGCGGGGCGTTACAATTTTTAATATATTTATTAAATTATAACAAATAAATAGCATGAAAAGATAATATATCAAATAACATTATCTTTGAGTCATGTATTCAAACAACAACTACGATAACATTATCTTTAAAAAAAAAAAGATAAAAATTATATATAAAAGAAAAAACAATTGACGTGAAATAAGAGAAAAGATAAGTTAGAAATATATTTTTGAAGTGATAAAATAAACAAATAAAGAAAAAAAAAAGAAAAAGACGTGAGAGAAGAAAACGGATAAATATAAAAATAGGAAAAGAGGACACCAAGAGACCACATTTACCTCTCGTGCTTAATAATATAGAAAGATTATGACCTATACTTGGCTAGGTTGGAGTTGTAAATTACGGAGTTATTGTTTTGGAATCGAAGATGGATAATAAATCGCATGTATACTACTATGCTTCCGTTCTATTGCATATATGTTGGTATTTAATTGCGGGTTAGTCCTGGCTAGCTAGTGAGCTATTTTCTTTAGTGTCTCCCGTTCGCTATAGGCTTGATTCATGTATGGGTGTTCGTTCCATATGTGGATTGAACTATAGTGCGGGGGATGTGGCTAACTAGCATTCCGGGTGCTACATCCTAAGGTGGTACCAGAGCCCGATTGCAAAACCGCAGTTCTAGTGCCGTGTCTTGTGATTCTAAGTCGTACGACATAGGATTATTTGATTAATTTCAAGTCTTGCATTCTATTGGAATTTATTTGAGGTTATTTGAGCTACTTGAATTAAGTGAATTATGTGATTTATATGTATTATGAGTTTTATTACACTTATCTGCACTTGTTAATCTGACATGCATGTACAGTGTTTGAATTTCAGGATGCCTCATGGAAGACCTCGTAGAGAGCATTCTCCGGAACATAGGCATCATCGCCATGATCATTCTCCTCCACCTCTACCCCCTCAAGCTCAACCGCAGGATTTCTTGAATTCTATGGTTCGGTTAATAGATCAGAGGTTGCGAGATTATGTGCCTCCAGTACCACCAGTTCCTCCACCACAACAGGCACCGATCTCAGCTATTCTTTGGGAATTTCAGAATCAACATCCACCGAGATTTTTCAAAGGAAATGATATGTAAGCCGAGCAATGGCTTAAAGAAGTTGAAAGGATTTGGAATCTCATCCCTTGTGAATCTAGAGAAAAGGCTCGGTGCACACTTACTTTAATTCAAGGGGAAGCTTATTCATGGTGGGAGAGTACTAAATTTGTGTTAGATGCCGCCGAGGAAAAAGTTACGTGGGAAATCTTTGTAAGGGAATTCAAGAATAAATTTATTCCACCCTCTTCTCGTACTCGGAAACTTAGGGAATTTACAGAACTTAAACAAGGTGGAAGATCGGTTGCGGAGTATATATCCGAGTTTGAGAGGTTATCCAAGTATGCACCTAACATTGCAAGTGACGACTTTCATAAGGCTATGCAATTGGTACAGGGGTTGAGACCGGATATTCAAGCCGCGATTGAAGCCGTCAATACTAGTACTTGGAAGAAAGCTACTTCGAAGGCTCTAAAGGTTGAAGATTCAGTCAATGCAAGGAGATCTACTTATAGATCGGGCCATGGTTCAGGTTCCGAGTCCAAATCGGGTTATAACACGGGCAAGAGGCCAATCACTTATGCTACAGTTCCTCCACAGCTTAAGGGCCCGATAAAGAAGTTTAAACAACAGGACCGATCCAGAAGGCTCCTCAGCCTCCTACCTTGCCACCACCACCCGAGAAACCCAAGTGTTCCTTCTGTGGGCAACCAACTCATCATTATGACAATTGTAGGAGACGCCTCGGGTTATGTTTGATATGCGGGAGTGCCGATCATAGGGTGGACACCTATCCAGATCGTCGGGATCAGCCTGCCAGGGGTCAGAGGCCGTTAATTCGAGTCCGTGCTTATGCTCTGGAAGGAGAAGAAGTGGATGCAGACGTGGACCCTGCAACAGTTGTGGAAGGTACCATTTGCATTCATGGCATAGACATACATACTCTATTTGATCCGGGAGCTACCCACTCCTTCATTTCTCGTGATATATCTATGAAATTGCCTTTTTGTGTTACTTTCTCTTCTGCATGCTATGTTGTTAGTACTCCTTTTGGTGGTAGTGTAGAAACTAATCGGGTTTTTAGAGAGGTGACGGTGAGTATTGAGGGTCGGGTTTTCTCGACAGATTTTATTGAATTGTCGATGTCTCGCTATGGTTCTATCTTGGGAATGGATTGGTTATTCAAGCATTGTGCTACCGTGGATTGTCGGGCCAAGAGAATTCAGTTGGGTTCGGAAGTGGTCACGGGTTGGAGTTTTAAAACGGTACCTCTATTATCCTTCTCTGAAGCTCAGAAATTGGTTCGTGATGGGGCTACGGGATTTATAGCCTATATTCTTAATCAGACTAAGGATCAGGTGAAATTAGAAGAAACAGAAGTTGTTAAGGAGTTTCCTGAGGTATTTCTGGAGAAACTGGACTCGTTACCGCCGGATAGAGAAATATAATTTGTGATTGATTTGTATCCGAATGCAGAGCCGTATTCTAAGACTCCGTATCGGATGGCTCCGGCAGAATTGAAAGAATTGAAGGTTCAGCTTGATGCCTTATTGGAAGTGGGGTATATTAAACCGAGCTTGTCGTCATGGGGTGCGCCGGAATTGTTTGTGAAAAAGAAAGACGGAACTCTACGGATGTGTATTGATTATCGGGTATTAAATCGGATGACTATCAAGAATAAATATCCTCTTCCACACATTGAGGAATTGTTTGATATACTCCAAGGATCCAAATTATATTCAAAACTTGATCTACGATAAGGTATTACCAATTACGGATCCGAGCCAAGGATATTCTGAAGACGGGCTTCAACACGAGGTATGGGCATTATGAATTTGTGGTTATGCCTTTTGGTTTGACAAATGCTCCCGCCCCTTTTATGGATATGATGCATAGAATTTTTCGACCTTTCCTTGATAAGTTTGTTCTGATATATATTGATGATATTTTGGTTTTCTCCAAGTCGGTCGAGGAACATGCAAGGGATCTTGAACTTGTATTGAAAACTTTGAAGGAACATCAATTATTTGCAAAGTTTAGCAAATGTGAGTTTTGGATCGACCGGGTATCTTTCTTGGGTCATATTATTTCAGGAAATGGATTAGAACTCGATCCTTCTAAGATTGAAGCGGTGTTGAAATGGGACAAGCCAAAGAACGCCTCCGAGGTTAGAAGTTTCTTGGGATTGGCGGGATATTATAGGAGATTCGTGCAAGATTTTTCAAAAATCGCCGCTTCCTTAAATCAATTAACAAAGAAAGATGATTTGTGTGGGATGATAATTGTGATAGGAGTTTCAACACTTTGAAGGAGAAATTTGTTTCAGCCTCAGTTTTAACTCTTCCAGAGGGTTCTGAAGGTTATATTGTTTATACAGACGCGTCGAAAGAAGGTTTGGGGTGTGTTTTAACTCAAAATGGGAAAGTGATTGCTTATGCTTCTTGAAAATTAAAGGAACATGAAAGGAACTACCCTACCCATGACCTTGAACTTGCCACCGTAATATTTGCACTCGGGAAATGGAGACATTACTTGTACGGGGTGACTTTTGAGATTTTCACTGATCATAAGAACCTCCAATATTTGTTTACACAGAAAGATCTTAACATGAGGCAACGACGATGGATGGAAAGACTATAAGACTATGATTGTGTTATTAAATATCATCCCTGGAAGGTTAATATGGTCGCCGATGCTTTAAGTAGGAAGGTGGGTATAACAAATTTGGAAGTTGAAAAAAGTAGTGGGATTGAGCCTATTGTGGTAAAAGCTCGGGTTTTTAATATCTCCATCTACCCAGAATTAAAACATATATTGTTTGAGGCTCAAAATAAGGATCTAGATATTCAAAAATTAGTTGTGAAAGCAAGAAAGGATCCTGAAAGTCCATTCGGGTTCGATGAAATTGGTCTTCTTCGTTTCAAGAACCGAGTGGTAGTGCCCGATGAATTGAAAAGGATATTGCTTGAAGAAGCTCATAAGTCGGCATATTCGTTACATCCTGGAGGAAATAAAATGTATAAAGATTTGAGGAAATATTATTAGTGGTATGGGTTAAAGAAGGAAGTAGCTGAGTTTGTGAAAATTATTTGACATGTCAGAAAGTTAAAGCCGAGCATCAAAAGCCGGGAGGTCTTCTACAGTCGTTACCTATTCCCGAGTGGAAGTGGGAACAGGTGACAATGGATTTTATATCCGGGTTACCAAGAGTGAAAGGTGGTTATGATGGTATTTGGGTGATTGTGGATAGGTTAACAAAGTCTGTGCATTTTCTACCTGTCCGAATGACATACAAGATCCGTAAATTGGCCGAGATCTATAATAGATAAATTATTCGACTTCATAGGATTCCGGTGAGTATTGTTTCTGATAGGGACCCTCGATTTACCTCAAAGTTATGGCAAGAGTTACAAGGGATTTTGGGTACGAAACTCCAATTTAGCACAACATTTCATCCTCAAACTGATGGTCAATCCGAGAGAGTTATACGATATTTGGAAGATTTGCTTCGGGCATGTTGTAACGCCCCGGTTTTTCCGTTTATGTATTACGTGATATTTTATAAATTTCTTAACGTTTGATGCATTATATTTCCATAACTTATATGAAATTACTGTTAATTTGTAAATTTCAGGAAATTATATGAAAATGCATTTCATCAATTTTTATGTGAAATTATATGGAATCATATCAAATTGAGAATTTATTTCATGACTTAATTGTCAAGTGTGATTTAATTGCCAAATGGTCCTTATATGATCATCCATTTAAATTTAAGGAAGACAATGCGTGAATATTTCTTGGACCAAAGTGATCAATTAGTTAGAGATGAAACTTGATTGCATGACTTAAACACTTGAGGGACTAAATTGCAATTTGAGTACTTTCACCAAATTCAAAAATTGATGAATCATGTAAAAGCTTCTTCATGCTTCCATTCTTCATTTTCATCTAAAATATCCATCACTTTGCTTCCCTTGTGGCTCGGTTCATCCAAGAGAAAAGAGGAGGGAGATTTTGTTGATTTCATTCAAGCTTTTTCAAGGAAATTGCATCTTTTGGAGCTCAAACATCCATATCTATCATCTTCTTCCATTTCTTTCATTCAAGGTATATGAAGGTTATATATATATATGAGATCTTGATGATTTTCCTAAGAGCTAGGGTTCATGATTTCATGGAAAATATGAATTATATGTTGTGTGGTACATGAATATGTGATTATAAAGTGAATTGATGCATGAATTCTTGAAGGAATTGAAATTATGTGATGACTGGTGCATGGACTTGAAGTTGATGATTCTTGATGATCATGGGTGATTTGATTGTTTATTTGGTGTTTTATGATGTTGTAAGCATATATGCATGATGATTTCCAGAATATAATAATTTGGTTCATGAAAATTGCTATTTTGGGTGATATGGGGTTTTGTTCGTGCATTTTTCCCCTGTTTCTACTCTGTTTTTTTGCAGAACTTAAAAACAGCACAAAATTGGTCCCGCCCACGACCCACTCACTGTTAGGAATAGTGCCCTAGAAAGCCGATTGTATATCCGCGTTGTGCTTTTCCTTATTGTAATCACAGACAATCTTTGAATGAAATAACGAATTGAGGCAACACTTCTTTATATGCTCTTGTTTGGTATGCGTTTACTTTATCTGTGCGTGTATGAGAACTCCCCTAATCCTGATGACTTTAGGACTCTACCATTTAGGTGAAATGGTTCATGAAACGAGCCCTATATCACATAAGTCATGATTAGTAAAATACTCCAAGCCGATGAGTCCTACCGACAGTGGGAGTGTCAACCTGACTCCTCTAAGGCTTGCTTGTGGGATCACGCCCTTAAGAAGGACCACCTTGTTTCATGGAGGTGCGAAGTGTATAGTTGATACGTGCGTGATACATGAGGGTGCTTACTTCAATAAGTAAGTTCACTGAGGTGCCCCATGTGAGAACATTCCTAAATGGGAAAGGAAGTTTCTATTTCAGGAAATAGAAACTTCCAGATTAGGAAATATCTCACGAGTCATTGATGTGAATAATTGATCCTTAGACTTGAGGTTCCTTGTCACTTTATGAGTTAACTCTGTAGTCTTAGGTATAAGCTTTAAAGTGTGTCTCCTTAGACAACTGATTCAAGGCTTATGCTGGGGCTACACAAGTGATTCATGAAAGTGAATGAGATTCAAGAAAGGACCTACACTTGCATTTGCAAGGTGATCTCTTATTGTGTAAGTCATTCATATGCCATAAGGAGTCCTTGGCCAAGGCAGTAGATCAAGATATCAAGAAAAGAGTTTCTTGGATTGAGATCAAATGGATATGAAATGCACTTAGCTTTAAGACCGGATTATTAGGGTTCTGATTATTCCCTTGCCCTAGATCTTGGTTGAGAGATAGTAAATAGGAGGATTGTATCTCACATTAATCAATGACTTAAAGGTTCTGTCGAATCCGAACATTCCAATTCAGCTAGGGGTTAAACACCTGTTGCTAGACTATGGTCGTTTAATCTGTGCATTGATTAATTAATTAGGGTCACTGCTAATTGAATTGAGAACCTAGAGGGTCACACACAACAACTTGGTTACATGAGTTGAGGCTTTAAAATGATTAAACGAGTTAATCGGGCCAAGAGGGTTCCACACGTGTGAAACCACAAATGTGGGTCACGTGAGTGACACGTGTCCTTGTGACACGTGTCCCACACGTGTAAATATATATATTGTATATATATATTAAATAATTAATTTGTTAATTATTTAATAGACTTTGGTTTAATTTTGAATTAAAAGGAAAGTCTTATTTTGGAGAAAATTAATCTAGTTAATTAATTGTGAATTAATTAATTAGATAAAATAAGTTATTTATTTTAAATAAATAAAGTATAAAATTATCCAAAAATAGTTTGGATATTTTAGCTCTCTTGAAAGTTGATTTGAATTTGAATTCAAAGTCAAAGTCAAAATTACTTGATGATAAAATAATAGGAGAGAGGGACCAAAATCCTTAGCCCATAAGGACTAGGGATTTTCGGCCACTCCCTTAATATAAATAGGGGAGCTCGAGCTCCCCTT
Organism: Lantana camara; assembly: GCA_037501455.1. Lineage (NCBI taxonomy): Eukaryota > Viridiplantae > Streptophyta > Magnoliopsida > Lamiales > Verbenaceae > Lantana > Lantana camara. Next base: position 67,835,801 of record CM074856.1, read on the forward strand.
AGAGCTAATTGGCAATTCTTTTGGTTCATGTGTTGAACACCATCCTTTCTCCAAGATAAACGAAACCCTAAGTTAAGCCTAAACACTAACTAGAGAACTAGCATCCTTACTAGTTAGATTGTAGTCAAGTTGGTGGACTATCTCTAGAGGGCTTCAAGTTAGAAGTTTGAAGATTCGAGCTTTACCAAGGAGACGGGATCAAGCCTCGAGAAGAGCGTTCTTGGGTGGCTTGAAACGCTTCAAGAAAGTTAATTAAGAAAGTAAGATTCTAATCCCTACGAATTTGGTTACACGATCGCGAGTCCTAGATCCTTCGGTTGGGAAAATTTTTTAAATTCCGCTGCTTTCTGATTCGTGTTTTCCAACAACTGGTATCAGAGCCACCTCGTTAATTGTGTTTCTGATTCGTCTCAATTATACTGAATTTGGTAGAAATTCTTAGGCTTGATGCGATTGAGTATTTGTAATTGTTTTAGAAAGCCTGAATTACGAAACTGTATTTTTTCCTGAAAGTTTCTGAAAATTGGTTTTTGCAAAATTTATTTTTTGAAAACTATTTTAGATTTGAAACTGTATAAACTGTTTTTGGATTTCTTATATTGGGTTTGCTTTTAAATGAAAACAAGAAACGAAAACCCGGATTACGACGAACACGCGAAACCCGAGCGCGAAGGCCTCGCTCGCACCGCCCGCCTGCCCAAGCGCGCGCATGGGCGACACCGCCCAGCACCCTCCCGCAACCGCGCGGGAGGGCGCGCCCGCCACCAACGCCCACAAGTTACCGGGAGAGCCGCGCGCGGCGCGCGGGCGCGCCGGTCGCGCGCGCGTACGCTTACGACGTGCACGGCCTCCTTTCTCGTACGGGCCCCGTTTTCATGATCCGTTTTCGTGTTTCGTGCAATCCAGTCCCAATTTTATATTTTTTTGAATATTTATTTTAATTTTTAAATTAAAACTTAAAATTGGGATTTTTTGAGAAATAGAAACGGTTTATATTTTGGGAAAATACATCTTTGATAAAATTATTAATTTTCAGAAATTAATTGGAATTTTATTTGTTTTGGTAGTTTGGGATTTATTGAAAACTTTTATAAATAAGACTCGCATCAAGTCGTGTTTTAAGTCATTAGGACTTGAAACGAGAATTTTAATTTATTGGCTAAATTTAAATTCTCGCAAAAGCATGTTAGGTGATCATGGGTTTAGATCTATGTATGGTTTTAATTTATGCACATGGATGGTTTAAATTGGGGTTGGAGCCCTATAGTTGCGTTTTTTCCAATTGAGGTTGGAGCCTCACTTATGTGCGTACTGTTATGTGATTTATTATGTGGCTTTCCATATTACTGTTTTTGAGGCCGGGGTATGCCCCGTGTATTTGTCTAAGGCCAATATGAAGATTGAGCCTTATTACTTTATGTCTTTTTCTTTTTATTGTAATTTGAGCGTAGAGATAGGTGGTGATGTTTTATTTTCATTTTGGAGACAATGCACCCATGGAGTAAGATGGACCACATTCAAGTAAAAAGGAGGCCATAAGTGAAGACCCCTCAAATTGTTAGGGAGGGGAATCTCAATTGTAAAAATGTAATAGAGATAGGGCTCGTATTTTGTTACCGCTTTCCCTTATGTGATTTAAACTGTTTATGTGGCATGTATGTTAGAACTTGTGATTGTGGAGTGGCTCCCACATATCACGCATAAGATAGGTAGAACCCATGATCATTACATGTTAGTATCATGCTAGGACATGTTATCTGTTTATGTGCTTTTTTGAAATGCATTTAAGTGTACTTGCATTAATCAAGACTAATAAAATTGGATAACATATATGTTGGTGAGGTCGAACCGGACAACTCTCCGATTGATTCAAAAATTCCCATTAAATATTAAACAAATTTCGAACAAATAGGTATTTAATTCGAGATGCAAATTTTGAATTAAATTCCTAGCATTCCCTCAATAGGTTTTAAGTTTAGTAAGTGAAACTAGTTATTGTCCGCGAGTCGTAGGATAGCTAGTGGAGCTTATTAGTTCTTAGTTACCTAATTGATCATTTTAAATGGTCAATATTTCGTGGTCAATTTTGGCAAGGGCGATGTCCACGAGTCGTGGGTCGTTCGAACTAAGTTTTGATCATGATCTTATGATTGATGGGTCTAGCTTAACGCCTAAGTAAATATGGATGTCGTACGAGTCATGGGTCCGTATTGAAAGATAGGTAATTACTAAGATAATTACTAAGAGTTCTAAAGGTGTTAGAATTGGTAAGTTGTACCTACCTAGGGTTCGAGGTAAAATGCCTAGGATCTTAGTACCCATTGGGAAAGGTGTTCCTCTTAGATCTTTGGGAATTCTAGATGTTTGAAAAACAGTGGGAGCTACATTAGATTAAAGACCTTATCTTTTGTATATCGTTATAATTCAGCATGCTCACTAGTTCTTTGGTTTACCATTTAGGTCGTAGATTCTGTGATTCTCTACGTGTTTTGAAATGGCAACCAAAAACCCTCTTGTATCGATCCTCGAGTCAAACAAGTTGACTGGTCCCAACTATTCTGATTAGCTGAGGAATCTAAAAATCATTTTAGATTCTCAGAAGAGAACTTATGTTCTCTTCGAAGGGGAGCCTAGTCCCGAAGGGGAGGCTCCCACTCGGGCCGAGCGGGACGCGATTCAATCTCCAAGCCCGTTGCCTTATGTTGGCTAACATGTCTCCGGACTTGCAAAGGCAACATGAGGCCATGGAATTCGCTTGGGAGATTTACGACCACTTAGAGCAACTTTACCGCCCTCATGAACGTGTTACAAGGTATAACACTTCAAAGGAATTGTTCCACTTAAGAATGAGGGAAGGTTCAAGTGTCCATGAATATGGACTCAAGTTTCTCGCCCTTACGGAGAAACTTGCTTCCATGGACATGCCACTGAAAGATGAGCTTTCAGTGGATTTGTTGCTAGCTTCGCTCCTACCATCATTCAACCCATTTGTCCTTAATTTCAATATGAATCATGCTGGTACTACTGTAGCTGAGCTGATTAGTCAGCTTGTGACTGCTGAAAGCACGATCAAGAAGGACAATAAGGTTTTGATGGTGAATGCTCCATCTTCCTCTTCTGGGCCTTCTAAAGGTAAGGGCAAGAAAGCCCAAAAGAAGAAGAAGAAACCCCTTAGGCCCACTGGTGGCGTTTCGAAGGGGAAGGCCCAAAAGAAGAAGCGTGATCAGAAAGAGGATGTTTGCTTCCATTGTGGCAAAGCGGGACATTGGAGGAGAAACTGCCCAGAGTACAAGGCAACTCTAAAGAAAGGTATGTTTCTCGTTGAAATAAATCTTTCTATTAATTCTAGTTCTTGGGTACTTGATACCGGTTGTGGAACTCATATCTGTAAAGATGTACAGATGCTAAGTGAAGTCCAACAACTCAAAGAAGGAGAATGTGTCTTGAAGATCGACGATGGCTCAAACGTTGAAGCTCGAGCTTTAGGCACAATTAGATTAGATTTAGGTAGTTTTGAGTTAGTCTTAAATAAAGTCCTTTATGTACCGAGCATTATTCGTATTATAATTGCAGTTCCAATTTTAGATTGTGAAGGTTATGAAACTTATATTAAGAATGGTAAATACTTTATCAAACGGAACAACTCTTCCGTTCACATCGGTACTCTAAGTAATGGACTTTATCTAACTCAAAATATCAATATTATGAATATACAACGAGAAACAAAACGTAAGAGAGATGACAAAGTTTCAGCTCCCTTATGGCACGCTAGATTAGGACACATTTCCAAGAATAGAATTAGCAAGATAAACACTTTAGGATCATTCTCTGAAAATGATCTTAAAGAGTTAACTTCTTGCGAATCCTGTCTCAAAGGAAAAATGTCCAAAGTTCCTTTTAAAGGAACTGTGGAACGTGCCACTAAGGTTTTGGATTTGATCCATATTGATGTTTGTGGACCGCTTAGTGTAAGAACTAGAAACAATCATCAGTATTTCATAACCTTTACCGACGACTTTAGTCGATATGGTTATATATACTTAATGAAGTATAAATCTGAAGCTTTTGAGAAATTCTTAGAATTTCAAAAGGAGGTTGAGAACCAAACTGGTCAAGAGATCAAAGCACTTCGATCTGACCGAGGAGGCGAATATCTTAGTGAAGGATTCCTTAATCATCTCAAAGATAATGGGATTATCTCTCAGTGGACTCCTCCAGGAACTCCTCAGCTTAATGGAGTTTCTGAAAGAAGGAATCGAACTCTACTTGATATGGTTCGTTCCATGATGAGTTTCACTGACTTACTACCTTCTTTCTGGGGTTATGCCCTAGAAAGTGCAGCAAAGATTTTGAATCTAGTTCCCTCTAAGTCAGTCCCTAAAACGTCCTATGAAATGTGGCATGGTAAAGTCCCTAGTTATTCTTACTTAAGAATTTGGGGTTATCCTGCTTACGTGAAGAGGACAGTGGGAGATAAGTTAGAATCTCGTTCTAGCTTATGCTACTTTGTAGGTTATCCTAAGGAATCCATAGGATATTACTTCTATGATAAATCTGAGCAAAAGGTGTTTGTTTCTAGAAATGCCACTTTTCTGGAGGAACCGTTCCTTAAAGAAAAGAAAGGCAAGATCATAGAATTAGAGGAAGTACAAAGTGAGCCCACGCCTCCCACTGAAGAAACGACTCATTTTGATCAACCACAACCAATCATGAATTTCGATACACATGAAAATCCTCCTCTAAGGCGTTCTGAACGCACTTCTAGACAGCCGGAGAGATGGTATGGATTCTTCCATGAAATCTCTCAAAAGGATAATGATCCTTTAACATATGAGGAGGCACTTTTAGATTCTGACTCTGAACAGTGGATAAAAGCCATGAAATCCGAAATTGACTCCATGAACTCCAACCAAGTTTGGACCTTGGTAGATTTGACTGATGGGGTCAAACCCATTGGTTGCAAATGGATCTTTAAGAGAAAGCTTGGAGTTGATGGAAGTATTGCAGCTTATAAAGCAAGACTGGTTGCAAAAGGACTCACTCAAAGACCCGGCGTGGACTTTGATGAAACCTTTTCGCCAGTTGCAATGCAAAAGTCTATTCGGATCATGCTGGCCATTGCTGCGTATTATGACTACGAGATATGGTAAATGGATGTGAAAACTGCCTTTCTCAATGGTGACATTGATAAAGACATTTATATGGAGCAACCCATAGGTTTCACATTCAGTGGAAGTGAGCAAAAGGTTTGCAAACTCCAAAAATCAATCTATGGATTGAAATAGGCTTCTAGGAATTGGAACATTCGATTTGATGAATCAGTCAAAGCGTTTGGCTTCATTCAAATTTCGAATGAATCATGTGTGTATAGAAAGGAATTGGAGACCTCAGTGCAATTCTTAGTACTTTATGTTGATGACATCCTTCTTATTGGGAATTCGAAGGATGAGATGAAAGTGACTAAGTTATGGTTATCGAACCAATTCGAGATGAAAGATCTTGGTGATGCGTCCTATATCCTTGGAATTAAAATCTATCGTGATAGATCTAGAAGGTTAATAGGACTATCACAGTCGATGTACATTGACAAAGTATTGAAGAGATTCAATATGGAGTCAGCAAAGGTTAAGAACCTTCCTATGAGTGTAGGAACATGTCTTTCAAAGAAGATGTGTCCTAAGACTAACCTTGAGAAGGAGAGAATGACTCATACACCTTATGCATCAGCAGTAGGTAGCATAATATATGCAATGTTATGTACTCGACCGGATGTGGCTTATGCACTTAGTGTGACAAGTCGTTTCCAATCTGACCCTGGAGATGGTCACTGGGCTGCCGTGAAGAATATTCTTAAGTACTTGAAAAGCACTAAAGATTTATTCTTAGTTTATGGAGGTCAGAAAGATCTTACTGTCGAAGGATACTGCGATGCAAGCTTTGCATCTGACTTAGATGATTTTAAGTCAATGTCAGGATATATTTTCTGCCTAAACGGCGGAGCAGTGAGTTGGAAGAGTTCCAAGCAAACTACCAATGCAGATTCGACCATTGAGGCCGAATACTTAGCTGCAAATGATGCAGCTAAGGAAGGTGTTTGGATTAGAAACTTCATTCAAGAGTTGAATGTTGTTCCTAGCATGTAAGACCCCATTACTGTGTTTTGTGACAACACTGGGCGGTTGCTCAAGAAAGAGAACCAAGATCTGACCAACAGACCAAGCACATTATGAGGAAGTATCACCTAATCCGTTATATTATCAAAAGAGGAGATGTGCAAATTGAGAGGGTCACATCAGCAGAGAACGTGCCAGATCCACTTACTAAACCCCTTAGTCGAGAAGCTTTCCAAGGTCATCTTCAGAAGATGGGACTTAGAGTAGCTTTAGAATGGTATTGACGGGCAAGTGGGAGATTGTTAGGAATAATGCCCTAGAAAGCTTATTGTATATCCGCTTTGTGCTTTTCCTTATTGTAATCACAGACAATCTTTGAATGAAATAATGAATTAAGGCAACACTTCTTTATATGCTCTTGTTTGGTATGCATTTACTTTATCTGTGCGTGTATGAGAACTCCCCTAATCCTGATGACTTTAGGACTCTACCATTTAGGTGAAATGGTTCATGAAACGAGCCCTATATCACATAAGTCATGATTAGTAAAATACTCCAAGCCGATGAGTCCTACCGACAGTGGGAGTGTCAACCTGACTCCTCTAAGGCTTGCTTGTGGGATAACGCCCTTAAGAAGGACCACCTTGTTCCATGGAGGTACAAAGTGTATAGTTGATACGTGCGTGATACATGAGGGTGCTTACTTCAATAAGTAAGTTCACTGAGGTGCCCCCGTGTGAGAACATTCCTAAATGGGAAAGGAAGTTTCTATTTCAGGAAATAGAAACTTCCAGATTAGAAAATATCTCACGAGTCATTGATGTGATTAATTGATCCTTAGACTTGAGGTTCCTTGCCACTTTATGAGTTAACTCTATAGTCTTAGGTATAAGCTTTAAAGGGTGTCGTCTTAGACAACTGATTCAAGGCTTATGCTGGGGCTACACAAGTGATTCATGAAAGTGAATGAGAATCATGAAAGGACCTACACTTACATTTGCAAGGTGATCTCTTATTGTGTAAGTCATTCATATGCCATATGGAGTCCTTGGCCAAGGCAGTAGATCAAGACATCAAGAAAAGAGTTTCTTTGATTGAGGTCAAATGGATAAGAAATGCACTTAGCTTTAAGACCGGATTATTAGGGTTCTGATTATTCCCTTGCCCTAGATCTTGGTTGAGAGATAGTAAATAGGAGGATTGTATCTCACATTAATCAATGACTTAAAGGTTCTGTCGAATCCGAACATTCCAATTCAGCTAGGGGTTAAACACCTGTTGCTAGACTATGGTCGTTTAATCTGTGGACTGATTAATTAATTAGTGAATTAATTAATTAGGGTCACTTCTAATTGAATTGAGAACCTAGAGGGTCACACACAACAACTTGGTTCATGAGTTGAGGCTTTAAATTGATTAAACGAGTTAATCGGGCCAAGAGGGTTCCACACGTGTGAAACCACACGTGTGGGTCACGTGAGTGACACGTGTCCTTGTGCCACGTGTCCCACTCGTATAAATATATATATTGTATATATATATTAAATAACTAATTTGTTAATTATTTAATAGACTTTGGTTTAATTTTGAATTAAAAGGAAAGTCTTATTTTGGAGAAAAATAATCTAGTTAATTAATTGTGAATTAATTAATTAGATAAAATAAGTTATTTATTTTAAATAAATAAAGTATAAAATTATCCAAAAATAGTTTGGATATTTTAGCTCTCTTGAAAGTTGATTTGAATTTGAATTCAAAGTCAAAGTCAAAATTACTTGATGATCAAATAATAGGAGAGAGGGACCAAAATCCTTAGCCCATAAGGACTAGGGATTTTCGGCCACTCCCTTAATATAAATAGGGGAGCTAGAGCTCCCCTTAGAGCTAATTGGCAATTCTTTTGGTTCATGTGTTGAACACCATCCTTTCTCCAAGATAAACGAAACCCTAGGTTAAGCCTAAACACTAACTAGAGAACTAGCATCCTTACTAGTTAGATTGTAGTCAAGTTGGTGGACTATCTCTAGAGGGCTTCAAGTTAGAAGTTTGAAGATTTGAGTTTTACCAAGGAGAGGGGATCAAGCCGCGAGAAGAGCGTTCTTGGGTGGCTTGAAACGCTTCAAGAAAGTTAATTAAGAAAGTAAGTTTCTAATCCCTACGAATTTGGTTACACGATTGCGAGTCCTAGATCCCTGCTTTCTGATTTGTGTTTTCCAACACTCACATTTCTGGCAAAAATACATATCGCGCACGCGAGTGAAAATACATACAAAACCAGTCGCGGCCGCGACCAGAATTTGGCCATATTTCGACTTCTTGAAATTACCCAAAAATTCCTGAAAAATATTAGGTCGCGACCGTGACCAAAAATGAAGTAAAAATGGTCGCGACCGCGACCCTTTGCAAATCTGCATGAAATTCAAAATGTCACATTTTATTCCAATCATTTATTTGACCCTAAATTTGCTATTATATGATATATTTCATGCCAAAACATAATGTTCGCATGCCACATTGGTTATTGCACGTCACCTCATTTGCCTTGTGTCGTGCGTCGTAAATGGTTCATACGAGTCGTGTCTTACAAACCTTGTCCTTGTGCACAGATTTCCTTCCCTTTGACGAGGAGCACTATATCCTTGTTTTGGTCATCACAGGTGAGGTTTAATTCCTAGATATATAGAGCCCTTACAACCCTTTGTGATATTTTAGCTAAAATGTATATATATCTCTATAATCTTTCTAAAAACATCAAGTGATTGCAAATGATTATCGTGACATATTATAATGATCGTGATATCGTTAATTGATTGTGTTTGGCGAGTAATCGTGAATCGTACACTGTGGGCCCGAGGGTTTGTGTAGGAGCCAACCGGGAAAGCATGGACTGAAGGGTAACTCTGCACTCCCCTCACATTGTGGGGATGAACCCTGAATCCACCAGGAGGTTTGGTGGAGGAAGGAAGCCCGTACGTGGGAGTTATGAACCTGACGTACACCGTGATTGGGTGGTGGGGCCTTGCAATCCCACCATCACCGGAGGAAGAAGGAGTTCGTGAAACTGCTAAGTGTGCACTGTAATGATTGTATGATAATTATTGAAATAAAAGCTAAAGATTTTATTGTTCACTATCGGTGTAAAGGTTGGAGATTGCCCTCACTCGCCTGGTCACGAATAGAATTGAATTGAAATTGATTGTATTGTTAAAATTTGATTGTTGTAATCTCGGGCGAGAAGTTCTGTTTTACTATTAATTTATATTGCTTTCTCTTATAAAAACTTACCCGAGATTATAACTTGCATGATACGTGCGCTAATATTTATTTAATCCCCTCACTCAGTCTTCCAAAGACTGACGCCTCCACCTTTCAGGTTTTCACCGCGGCGTGCTAGGCGGGAGTCGGGTCGTGTCGTCCAGACGAGTCTAGCACTTCATACATTTTCATGATATTGATAATTTTGGATTAGTATGTTATGGTAATTGTTAGCATTTGGAGACTTACGTATGTATAGTATGTTGAAGATGATAATGTATTTATATGTTAGCTAAAATATGATGAGCTTTTGGATATTTGATATATGATGAAATGATAGTGTATGCTTCCGTTTTGAATTTTCACGTGTTGGATTTAATTCATTTAAGGTCTAGTCCCGCCTAGCTAGTTTGTTTCTTTTATTGTCACCCGTTCGCTATAGGTTAGTTCATGTACGGGCTATCTATTTCGTATGTGGATCGACTTATAGTGCGGGGGTGTGGCATCCCTACGTGTAGGGGTGTTACACATGTGCATTGGATTTTCAAACTTCTTGGCATGAACAACTTCCGTTGATTGAGTTCGCGTATAATAATAGTTATCAAGCTTCCATCGGTATGGCTCCATATGAAGTGCTTTATGGGCATAAATGTCGGTCACCGTTATTCTTTGATTTGGAAGAATAGAAATTGACAAAACAAGAAGGGTACAGAAAGGTGAGAAATTGGAGAAACCTTCCAAAGCTATGAGGGCTATGATTGAGAAAGTCCAACAGATACAACAACGAATGAAGGTTGCACAAGATAGACAGAAAAGTTATGTCGGTATGCACCGAAGGGATCTTAAATTTGAAGTGGGGGACCGGGTTTTCTTAAAGGTATCTCCACGAAAGGGGTTTTCTAGGATTGGAAAGGGAGGAAAGCTTGATCCTCGTTATTTGGGGCCGTTTGAAATTCTTGAGAGAATTGGGGAAGTAGCTTACAGATTGGATCTACCGCCTAATCTTACTAGAATTCATAATGTTTTTCACGTATCCCAGCTAAGAAAGTACTATCCGGATGAAACTGAAATTCTCCCCGTTGAAGAAGTGGAATTGGAACCGAATCTGTCTTTTGTTCAGAAGCCGGTTAGAATTTTGGACAGAAAATATCAAGAGTTAAGAAACCGGAATATTCCTATGGTCAAAGTATTGTGGCGAAGTGACAAAACCAAAGAGATGACTTGGGAACCGGAAGAGAAAATGAAGAGGTTCCATCCGGAGTTGTTTATTTCCAATCAGTGAATCTAGGGACCAAATTCTTCTAAGGGGGCGAAAGTTGTAACGACCCAATTTCCGGAAGTTCAGGTAAGCACGCCACGAGCTGGTCTTCGGGAGTTGGAAGATTTAATTTTATTATTTCATTCATTTATTTATAACTTTCATCATAATATATGCATTATACCTTTATATATTCGTATAATTTTCATTAATATGAATTATATCATATAATTGATATATGTGACCTAATTGCACTATATGTCCTTAATTGATCCTTAGTGTAAATTTGTCTACTTAATTGCATAACATGAAAGGGATTTAATTGTTCTTTTGTGTAGAGATGAAACTTGATTGCATGAATTTAAATAGCTTAAGGACTTATGTACAAAATGTAATGAATCACACATATTCATGCAAGACTTTGTTATATCATCTAACTCTTCCATTTCATTCCATCATATTCCATTTTCTTCCAAGAGATAAGAAATCGCACACACTCACACACACTCAAGACCGATTTTTACACCAAGGAAGAGAAGGAGAATTTCATCTCATAATTCAAGCTAGACTTTGAAGGAATTGTGGAGCTAGGATCATCATCATCATCATACTACCATTTCATCTCATATTTCTTTCATTTCAAGGTATAACTTGAGAATTGTACGAATCTCTTGAATTATGATTAAGTAGGATTTATGGATTAAATGATGAATTCTTGTGTATTTATGACTAGAAGCTTGATTATGATATAAAGGATGGAAAGCTTGCATGAAAATATTGAATTATGTGGAAGTTGGAAACATGAATATATATGGGGTTTTGGTGATGGATCTTTGATGAGTAGATATATATTTCATGGTTTAATTGATGCATAAGTGTAGTATAATGTGTAATAGATGCATTTGAGTATTTGTTATGGAGTGAAATTGCATTTGTTGCGGTTTTGTGAGGTTTTTGGTTCGTTTCCCCTGTTTTGCTGCTACTGCATAGCAGCTCGTGGCCGCGACCAAAAGCAGAGTAAAATTGGTCGCGCCCGCGACCCACTCACAGTTCTGGCAGGACTTCAGGTCACGCCCGCGACCGGAATGATGTGTAATTTTGGTCGCGGGCGTTTTTGGCCAAGTTTCGAGATTTGAAAAATTGGAGAAAATTTTGGGAAAGAAATGGGTCGCGCCCGCGACCCTTGCATTTTCTGCATAAGAATGTGAATTTCAAACTTACTTTTCATGGTTTTCTTGGTTCATTTCCGGTATGTACACTTCATTGATATACCATATAATGTGTTAACTTATCTGTATCACAGGTATTATGTGATTTCATTTTTAAGCTCCATAGGGGAGGTTTGTGTAATATTTTCATACTTTGATTATACCTTGGTTACTTAATCCTTGCTACATTCCTTGATACATTGAATATATTTATAATATTTATTGATTGTAATTGCATGATTGACATTATTGGAACATGCCGTTCGTCTTAAATGGTTCATGAGAGTTGAGTCTTATGTACACTTGTCGTTGTTACCCAGATCACATTCCAGGAGACGAGGAGCACGCTCCATAGGGTGTTTCCTTATTTCTTTTGGTCGGTAAAGGTGAGGTTACTTCTAGATATAAAAAACCTACAACCCTATGTGAATTTTGGACCAAAATGTATCGATATATATATATATAGTTTCCAAAACTTTATTGATCTTCAATTTAATTACCGATTGATTGATTGACTGATTGATCGACTGAATTGATTGATTTGGTGAGTATATTGTTCATTGTGGGCTCGAGGGTAGTGTATTGAGCCAACCGGGAAAGCTTGGGCTGACGGGCAGCTCTTGCACTATCCTCACATTGTTGGGATGACCCCTGATTCCACTAGGAGATTAGTGGAGAAAGGAGTTCCAGGTATAGGGAATCATGAACCCTATACTCACACTGATTGGATGGTGGGGCCTTGCAATCCCCCATCAACCGGAGGAAGAAGGAGTTATTGAAATTGCTAATTATGCACTGAAATTGATTGCTTGATCACTTAATCATTTAAAATTGAAATATTGTACACAGTTGGAGAAAGTTGGAGAATTGCCCTCACTCGCCGGGCCACTAATTGATTGAACTGAATTGTACTGAATTGATTGAATTGTAAATTGATTAGTTGTAATCTCGGGCGAGGCCTATCTTATTATTGAACTTATATTGTTTCCTTTTATAAAATCTTACCCGATATTATAACTTGCATGATAGTTGCTCTTTTAAATTATAAACCCCTCACTCAGTCTTTAATAGACTGACACCTCACAATTTCAAGTATTGTAGGTTGAGTGCTAGGCGGGATTGAGTCGAGTTTTGCTTCTTTTGGGTCTAGCATTGTCATTCTCATATTTCATGTATATCATGGACACATTAAAAGCTCATATGAAGTGTTTTGGGTATCTATGTATATTATGACCTATACCTGGCTAGGTTGGAGTTGTAAATTATGGAGTTATTGTTTTGGAATCGAAGATGGATAATGAATCACATATATACCACTATGCTTCCGTTCTATTGCATATATGTTGGTATTTAATTGAGGGTTAGTCCCGCCTAGCTAGTGAACTATTTTCTTTAGTGTCTCTCATTCTCTATAGGCTTGATTCATGTATGGGTGTTCGTTCCATATGTGGATTGAACTATAATGCGGGGGATGTGGCTACCTAGCGTTCCGGGTGCTACAGTTTAGGTTTGTTTTCTTTTAGTTAATGCGACCTATGACCCTATGTGCTCGTTTTCAAGCCCGCATACGAATATACTATTATATATATACTATATATGTGTCTTACGATACGTTATGAATCTTGTTAATTCGCTTTAATATGAATTCTTCTGAAATTATACGTCTGCGCGTATATAAGCTTAAAATAGTTTTGCAACGAGGCTATGCTCTAAACCGTGTAGTGTCAATCGAACTGTGGGTCTCCCTCGGCATCATATGGATTTGGAAGACACGGAGAGGTACGTGTATAGCATATGCCGAGTTGCACGGTAAGGTATCTTTCTTATGGTATGTTTCTTAAGTATGAATCGTATGTTTCTAGGTTTCGCGAGTTAGGTATGTTTCTTATAAGTCCTATGTTTCCTTATGAATCTTAAGAATCCCTGGGCCCCGGAGGCGTGAGTAAGGACGCCCGAGGCGGTGTTGGGCTACAGCACCCGAGCGCAAGGTACCACATCCCCCGCATCGAGACCCAACCCCGAATATGAAATGAACACTCCATACCCGAGCTAAGTCATGGCGAACGGGGACAAACACACACTCTAGGCTAGGCGGGACTAACCCTTAAACCATAAGAATCAAAGTAAACATTAAAGCGGAAGCAATAACTGATCATTTATCACATATATACCATGAGCGTTCAAGCTCCAAAAATAATTCATATACAATATTCACATGCCATCACGGCTCAAAACATATACGCTCCATATCATAAGTCAAATACATAAACCAAAAATATGAGTATGCAAGTGTAAAATCCAAAATACTAGAGCTAGAGACAAATGCAAGACCCAACGACTCGAATTCCCGCCTAGCTCCCTGACACCTGCATAAAATAACTGAAAACCAAACGGGTTTAGTCCAAAAGAGACTGGTGGGTATAAAAACAGGGCATAAATATAATATACGATGGTATTTAAACATTCACATGCAAGCTATAATCCCAAGTGAGGTTTTTAAAGAATTTCCCAAGTCGGTGAAATAGAGAAATCATCAAAAGGGGTTATAACGATCAATTTACATTAGGTCTTTCGTGGCCCGGTGAGTGGGCGTACATTATCTCCAACCAACACCTTGTGTAGTTCATTAAACATTCTTTCTTTCTTTTTTTTCGTACATTACATTCTTTCGTGCACATTCAAGATCAATTACACCTTCTTCCTCCGGGTTGGTGGTGGGTTTACAAGGCCCGACCACTCATTCATTGACCAAAAGGGGTTACATGACTCCCCTAGTGGCACTCAGCTACCATTCCCCACCAATCTCCTGGCGAGGTCCGGTATCACCGTAGTTTGGTTTGAACTAGGGTAAGGGTTCACCGTCGGCTCATGCCTCCCCGGATAGCCACTTGCACTAAGTTCCTGGGCCCCATTCTGTGCATTCATTCATTCGTTCTTGCCAAAACATTTGGTAGGATTCATCAAATAAAGGCTTTACGTTGCAAACATTTACTATTGAAACGACCATATTTGTATATTAATTTTGGTTAAAAACTTTTCACATTGAAGGTATATAGGGTCATTTAACTAGACAGTAGAGAAACCCACCTTAAACGGCAAAAGAGAGTACAAGAGCCTCACTGATCGGCCTCGTCTCCAACAGGATCAAAATCTGTACAAGGAAGTTGAAGTGAGACTCAAAATGACCATATAAGACGCTCGGCAGTGAAATGATCATGATATGAATGTATAAAAGATCATATTATGTAATGAACACGTTCATGTGCACGATTAATGTCTTAAAGACATATAAACATTCATTCCATTCCTTTCATGAAGCATTTAAAGCGGTTCAAGTTCATATCCTTCACATTTAAATCAAATAGATCCATGAATTTCAAATAAAGATCATAACACGTAGTATAACATGTTTACAATTAGAAAATAGGTAAATAGAAACATTCAAGTCATGTTCGGAAATGAAATAACACAAACTAGATACAATTAAATTCTAAAATTCAAATAAATTAAACAATAATTAAATATATATAAAATTAAACATGCATTTAATAATATATATATACAATTATATCTATACATATATATATATATATATATACACGTAGCATGCATATACTAAAACAAAACAAATTAAATCACAACATGCATGCATGCAATTTTCAACAAAACAAATTAAATTATTACTTACTCATGCAAACATAAATATAGGTATACGTAACCATGTATGAATGCAACAATGGAATTAGGAAACAAATATAAAGCCATGCATTTAATTTGGAAAACGGAACTTCATCCAGAAAAGGTAAGGGTCGCGGCCGCGACCCATTTTTTTCATGAAATGGTAGCGGCCGCTACCCCATAAATTCAGAAATTTTCTCCAAAAACAAGAATACATGAGCAGGCTCAAAATCAGTCACGGTCGTGATATGAAACACACGCAAATCAGGTCGCGGGCGCAACCCTGCGCATACCAGCAAAATGATGCAGCAAACAACATGAAGCATCCACCAATTCAATCTTCAACCAACATAATGCCAACATGTTCAGATGTTAAAACACAGCAAAAGAGCAATATTTCAGTCCCAATTTAACCCTCAAACATGCAGCCAATGTCATCAAACGCGAGCAAGGGAAGAAGGTGATCCTCTTATGTCATTTCTTCAAATAACCATTAATGGCAACTCATGAATGCTTCAACTACCACATAATACATCACCATAAATGCAAAGAAGGAGTCAAGACAACCATATTCATGCTTTGAATCAACCAACTTCATCAAGGAATGAAAGAGATCAACATATGGCACCATACCCTAACTATTTCATCATTTCAACAAAAAACCCATGCACACATGCTTAAAATTGGGGATGCATAGCTTAAAATGACACATATTGAATGTATATCACAACCCTAAGCTCACCTTGTGGATTGGACGGAATATGGAAGAGATTTGAGCTGGAATCTCCAAGGTTGGCAATGGTTACGGGATTTTCTGGAAACAGGGGATGTTTGGCTGATTTTTGCTTGTTTTCTGAGTGTGGTTCAGTGGGGAGATGGTATGGGCGGATAGTGGGTGTAACTAGGGTTCTATAGGCTCCAACCATGGTTAATTTGGTCAAGGTTTGAATGAGTTATGGTTATTTTAGTAAGCTATGGCAGATTTGGTTTCCGTTTTGTGTTTCGGTTGAATTTTGGAGGTTCAAATAACTTTGGAAAAATATAAGGCTAAGTTCATTAAACTCAAATTTTCGTTGTGAGTTCAGGAAAGTTGATGAAACTCGAATCCAGGTTTCCTAACTCAAGATATCACATAAGGAACCAATGGTGCGCTAATTGCTCGTTAGCCCCCATTTTGAATTCCGAAATCAAAATAAAACTCAAATTTTCGTTGTGAGTTCAGGAAAGTTGATGAAACTCGAATCCGGGTTTCCTAACTCAAGATATCACATAAGGAACCAATGGTGCGCTAATTGCTCGTTAGCCCCCATTTTGAATTCCGAAATCAAAATAAATTCGAAACTCATGCAAACGAACCCGAAAACATGAAACGAGCATATATTCATATTCATGACACGTATATCTCCAACATATTAAATTTTCATGAAATTTTGGTATCAAATCATATAAGATCGAAGCGCGTTTATAACACTCATGAGTAATGCATTTAAAAATCCATAACATTTCCGAATAAATACAAAATTTAAACTCATATTTAAATTATAATTAAAGTGCACTAATTGAATATACTTTAAAATCAAAGTGCACGAATTAATTTAATTCTAATATTAATAAACTTAAAATATAAATAATTAACATTTTAATATTTAATATAAAATTAAATATACAAAACCCTTATAAATAATTAATTCACGCAATTTGGTAAACACGTAGTTCATACCTGTACGGCCGAAATATCGGGGCGTCACAACCTCTCCCCCTTAAAAGAATCCATCGTTGGATTCATTGATTGCCCGGAAATAACTCGGGATGAAATTTTTTCATCTTATCCTCCGTCTCCCACATAGCCTCTTCCGTTTTGTCACTTCTCCATAAGACTTCAACTAGTGGGATTTGCCGATTTCTTAATTCTTGTAATTTCCGATCCAAAATTCTAACTGGTTTCTAAACGAAGGTAAGGTTAGGCTCAAGTTTCACCTCTTGAACAGGTAGGATCTCAGATTCATCCGGCTAATACTTTCGAAGCTGAGAAACGTGAAATATGTTGTGAATTCCGGTCAAACTCGGAGGTAGATCTAAACGGTAGGCCGTATCTCCAATTTTCTCTAGAATCTCATACGGTCCCAGGTATCGAGGATTCAATTTCCCTCCTCTTCCAATCCTCGAGAATCCCTTTCGTGGAGAAGCTTTCAAGAATACTCTATCACCAATCTCAAACTTAAGATCTTTTCTTCGGCGATCTGCATAGCTTTTCTGTCGATCCTGGGCTGCTTTCATCCATTGTCGGATTATTTGGACCTTATCTATCACCTCTTGCACGGCCTTAGAGGGCTTTTCCATTTTCTCCCCTCGTTTCACACCTTCCTGCTTGGTCCAATTCCATTCTTCCAAATCAAAGAACAACGGAGACTTGTATTTTCGTCCGTAGAGAGCTTCATAGGGCACCATTTCTATCGATGTTTGAAAGCTGTTATTATAGGTAAACTCAATCAAAGGCAATTGCACCTTCCACGAACTCGGAAAATCTAATGCACATGCTCTCAACATGTCCTCTAAATATTTAATTAATCTCTTTGATTGTCCGTCTGTTTGAGGATGGAAAGCTGTGATGAATTGAAATCTTAGTGTACCGTTCACCGTGGTATTTGAAATCTTGACCATAATGTTGCAATGATGTCATGGAAGCTGGTTAAATTGTTGGTATTGCAGCCCTGCAATTAAAACACTAAAGTTGGTGCATGCTGGTTAGAGGTGCAAATGAAAGGTGACACTTAAGCCACATGAATGCAACAATTCAATATAGTTAAAAGCACAATCATAAAGTGTTACATAATCATAGTCATAGAGCACACAAAATCACATAATTCAATACAATTCATGCTGAGAAAGCAAAATTTCATGCCAAACGGATGCAATGCACACATATTCCTATGCCGTACGACCTAGACTGGCACGCACGACTCCAGAGCACCGGTTCTGAACCTGGTAGCTCTGATACCACTTATAGATGTAACACCCCGCACGTGAGGCGCCACATCCCCCGCACTATGACCCAACACGTGTACGAAATGGAAGGTCCGCACACGCACCAAGTCACAGCGAACGGGTGACAAACAAAAACACACGCACTAGCTAGGCGGTATCTAACCCTGTACAAAAGAAAATATACAATACATGACAGCGGAAGTAGCACGAAATGCCAACTTACAAAAACTTTTACCCACCAAGCATACAACGCAGTATATACATTACAATCAAATATACGGGTTCAACTAGTTCAGTAAAAATGTCCTAACCTGTCCCGAATTCCAAACATTCAAAACATAGATTCCCAACCTGCACAGAACATATTTTATATAGAATTTACGAATCATAAATCAGAATAAAATACTTAGCAAACTTAAACAAACAGACACAGACTCGACAGACACGACACACCGTCGCCTAGCACGAACTCCAATGACCTGAACCTGCAACTAAAAACATAAACGGGGAGGGGTCAATCCAAAGACTGAGCGAGGGGCTACCCACACACACATATATACATATAGAGCACTGCACGCAGAAGAAGCAACGTTCGTGAATCCGGGGTTAGTTTTTGCATGCCAAAACAGTTTCCCGTGATAGTAAATATATATGGTGACTTATTAAAACATAACGAACAAAACTTAGCTTATGCATATCTCAAAACATACGTTCAACTCATGCAGGCTTGGCACACGTATCAAAACACAACTTATTGGTTTAATAGCAAAAATCCAATTTTTATCTTAATTTAAGAATCTACCCCCGTTTCACGAACTTATGACAGACGGACAGACAGAACACTCGGCGGGTACGACTTTAATCCAACCAAACTCCTCAGATCACACATAGGCATAAACAAACGGAATCAAATCAAACGTACCTTCTTTCACACCGTTTGGGGAAGAGAGGTGCCCCTCTCAACCCCCACATATAAATGTAATGAGACGGGGGATCCACCCGCTCCTTCGACGGGTCACGTAGCACGCCGCCGGCTCAAGAAGACTCGCTTTCCCCTCGACCTCCCGAGGATGAGCTAAGTCTCCCTTTTGTGGA
The DNA here is from genome assembly GCA_037501455.1 of Lantana camara. Lineage (NCBI taxonomy): Eukaryota > Viridiplantae > Streptophyta > Magnoliopsida > Lamiales > Verbenaceae > Lantana > Lantana camara. The sequence goes on from CM074856.1 coordinate 67,855,393, forward strand.
GAAGTGCACAGGGGTCGTAACCGGCGACCCCATGGTCGTCCCGGGTCTCCCTTACCCACAACTCCGGGGCCCATCACACAGATAACACACATATATCGGAAACTTAACCCGCCACACACAGACAGACAGACTTTTCTCATGCATATCGTGGTTATCATATCACACGTACATATCACACACACTGACCTCGAAATCATAACAGAACTGAGACAAAGCATACATAGGCTTATACATAGCGTTTTGTATTTTCAAATCAAAGCATATGACAAAACCAGCAAAATACGTACTTCGCACATATCTACATATACATAAGGCTTTAAAACCGCATGCATTCGAAAACGAGCACGTCGCAATAGGGTATAACTATATCCTAACCTCACCTGGCACCAAACACAGCCGAAGATACAACAGATGGTTCACCCCGGAACCTGCACGACTCACTTGTCACCACCCCGGGTGCACTTGAACCAACTGAACACACAAAACAGACCACAAGGCTCAGACTCAGACAGACAACCACACAGGGACGCACGGCAAATGCAATCACATAAGCAGGATTCAAATTCATATATTACACACTTACAAAGCAATTAAGGGGACTCGAAAGGCAATGGAATTCACATATAACATTTCATAAATTTACACGTATTATAAAGCCAAACAAATCATATAATAACATGCTACAAATTCTATTTAAAGATCACGAAGTTACATATCAAATTCCAATTTACGTGATTAACATATTTATTTACCAAGTGACGATTAAAGTTCAATTAATTCAAATCACGCAAGTTTACTTATCACATTTCATACAAATTTGCACGTATTACAAAGCTAAACAAATGGTAATAGCAAGCTCCGAATTTTATATAAATCTCACAAGGCTACATATCAAATTCCAATCGTACTAAGTTCATATATTTCCTACGTGGCCTGCCCAATTCATATGTTACATAGTGGATTCAATTATCAAGGTTGAACTAATCAAATGAAACAAATTCATCCTGTTTCAAAATTACACAAACACCCCCTCTAATCTAATCAATTAGCATAAATTCAATAAATCGGGATTCAGTTTACAAATTGCAAAGTCCATACTTATCATATTTCATATCATACATGATTTCATACACATAGGAGTACATTTTGATCGACAATTCAAACATATAGCAATTAATTCGCATTTAAACAATTAGTTCAAATATATCCCAAATACACAAATAAATACGTAGAAAATAAACCGAGTGTCTGATTAACGAACGGAAAGTGGCAACGGACTCACCATAACGAGACGGACATTCTGTCCGAAGCCCGCCGGATCGCCACCACCGGAGCGGCCGGAACAGTGGCGGGCAGCCACCGCTGGAGAGTGCCAGAAAAATCCCGAAAAATCACCCATGCAAGGATTCGTCGTGCTCAATCCAACTCCTCGATCAATTTCTGCAAATTACAAGCCAATTGCCTCCAATTTCAGATCCAACAATACGAAAACCCTAAAATTTTTAAACTTCAATTACTTTCAAACCGGTGAACCAAAATGAGATCCGAAAGAGGCATCGGCTTACCCGTGACGAGCTTTACGAAAGCCCTAAGCTTTCTTGCCGGAAAAATCCCCGGAGGTGGTTCCGCCACTGTGCCGCCGCAATCCGCCGCCAAGTGGCCGAATCAGGAGTCGTGTGATTAGAGGCCACTAGTTCTCGTCGTTCCGAACAACTTTCATGAAGGGCCCGAGGCCAAAAGATGACCGAAAAAGACCCCCGTTGGCCGCCGAAGTTTCTGCCACCGCGCGCCTCCCCGGAACTACCACCTACGGCCAAAATTCGGTGAAAACGATGCCGGAAATGAACTCAGAGGGTCGGAAAAGGGTAGGAAACACCAACCTTGGTCCGAAAAAGCCACCGAAAGGCGGCAAAACCCGCCGCTACAGTGCCGCACCACCGTCGCCATGAGCTTCGGCCGGCGCATGTGGCCTAACCGCCGCCCCGATGGTGGCGCCGTCTACGTCAGAAGAAACGCCGGGAAGCCTTCTTTTTGGGTGTATGGCGCGTGTCGCAGAAGAGTGGCCGGAAGCCGCCGCGAAAGGGCGGCGAAGTGGCGGCTCCGCCACCTCCTCCAGCCGCGACCGAAAATAGCCGGTAACTCCGCTTTCGGTCTTCGGTTGGTCGAGTTCTTGGTACAGTTGTGACCGCGTCGTCGAGCTCATCGAAATGGACTATTGGTTCGTCGAAATCCATCGAGAAACGAGCGAATTTGAGTAGTGTGTGTTTTGTGTATGTGAATAGTAACTGGGGCACGATACATCGCAGGAGAGAGAGAGAGCTGAAACTGATGTGCTTGCACGAAAAACGAGGATCCGGGTATTTATCTCGGGTCCTCACACGCGAAAACGGTCGAAAGGAGGAGCTAATGACGTCAGAATAGGGCAAACTTAGAGTCTACGGACTCGTTTCGATGCCCCGAACGCGTTGAAGGGGTCAAAAAGGTCGAACACTCGATCGAACGACAAAGGACCGAAAAACCCCTAAAAGAGAAAATTACAAAGGGGCCCCTAAACTCTAAAAGAGTTCAAAATTGGGCCACGAAAAATATAAAATCACATAATTAAACACATTAAAAGGTTGAAACGTGGCGTACCTTATAAATCGGACGAGCGGGATGTTACAGTATCGGATTGTACACTCATAATCCACCCAAGTCTCCATCCAACACCTCTGTCTCTTTTTAACTCCTTCTGAGAAAACAAATACTAGAGACTCTTGTGGTCGGAAAAGATCTAGAAAGAAATTCCATATAAGTAGTGTCTCCACTTTCCCAAAGCAAAGATCACTGCTGCTAGCTCGAGATCGTGAGTGGGATAATTTTGCTCATGATCCTTCAATTTTCTCGAGGCATAAGCTATCACATTACCATTCTGCATCAAAACACATCCCAACCCTTCTTTCGAGGCGTCCGTATAAACTGTGTATCCTTCAGTGCCCTCGGGAAGTGCTAATACCGGTGCAGTGGTCAACTTTTTCTTCAGGAGTTGAAAACTCGCTTAACATGCCTCGTCCCACTCGAACTTAACCTCCGTCTTAGTTAACCGAGTTAAAGGGGCAGCAATTTTAGAAAAATCTTTTACAAACCTTCGGTAATACCCAGCCAAACCCAAGAAACTCCTGACCTCGGAAGCATTCTTCGGACTCTGCCACTGAATAACTGTCTCGATCGTTGAAGGATCAACTTCCAAACCCTTAGTTGAGACGATATGACCTAGAAAAGCAACCCGGTCGATCCAAAACTCATACTTACTAAACTTCGCATACAACCGGTGCTCTCTCAACGTCTCCAATACCAATCTGAGATACCTGGCATGATCTTCCGGAGTCCTCGAATAAACAAGAATGTCATCAATAAATATTACCACGAATTTATCCAAGTAAGGCCGAAAAATCCGATGCATCATATCCATGAATGCTACAGGGGCATTAGTTAAACCAAAAGGCATCACTACAACTCGTAATGCCCATACCGGGTGTTGAATCCTGTCTATAACGGCCGATCGCGAGACGTCACATCCCCCGCACCATGACTCGACCCGTATACGAAATGGATTTCCATACACGTGCCGAATCATAGCGAACGGAGACATACACACTCGCTAAGCCAGGCGGGACTAGCCTATAACATAAACCCCAACAACAACACCCATGACGACAATCAGAGCAACAGAAGAATAGCGGAAGCAATCATTTATATATTATATTGAGCTAGAGCTCTAGGTACCAACATGTATTCCATATATGTAGAGCTATACGCTCTATGTACCAAATCAAGAAAGATACATATAGGTACCAATATTCATATACGCTCCATACATATACAAAATTCCAAAATGAACATAATGTAATCATATGCGTGTAAAGGAAAGGCTAGACACGATGCAAGACTCTCCCTGACTGGTATCCCGCCTAGCATCCCCTTCCTCCAAAAACAACTGAAACAACTCCGGGTTCAGTCTTAGACAGACTGGTGGGTATAAAAAGAGAGCCATAATAACATAATATTGCAGAATTGAAACACATACATGCAAGTTATAATCCTTATTCGAGGTTTAGAAGCATTTTTTCCCAAGTGGGAACATAAATACAACGAATAGGATTATAACCATTCATTTCATTCATTCGGTCATTAATAGCCCGGCGAGAGGGCGTGCATTCTCTCCAACCACCACCTCGTGTAATTCATTAATCATTCATTCATTCTTTCATTCGTTCATGCATTCTTTCTTTCGTGCACATTCATTAGAACATTCATTCGTTCATGCATAGACTCCTTTTCGCTCCGGGTAGGGAACGGGTTTGCAAGGCCCGAACCCTCATTCATTAATGCTAGAGGGGTACATGAATCCCCAAAAGCGCGGGACCCCTTTCATCCACTAATCTCCTAGTGAAATCCAGGTTGCCGAAATTGTTGGAACTAGTATAAATGGATTCCCGTCAGCCCATGCTTCCTCGGTTCACCACCACACTAAGTCCCGGGCCCTCATTCATTGTGATCATTCATACATTTCTCGCCAAAACATTTTGGTTGGACATTCATAAAAAAGTCTTTCGTTCAAAAACATTTGCTCGTTAAAAACTTAGTATAAATACCTATATAGGGTTTTGGCCAAAATCTTGCACATTAGGTGTTCGGGTCATATCGTTAACTAATAGAAGAAAAACCCACCTGATAGACAAAAGAACCCGACAAAGACCTCACCGCCCGACCTCGTCACCCACTGGATCAAAATCTGTGTGACAAAGGTAGTGTGAGACTCAATTATGACCACAATAGACGCTCGGCTAAGAAATGACATGCTATGGAATGCTTAAAATGCAATAATATATTCAATTAAACACATAAATCAACAAGTTTCGTTCAATAAACGATAAAACCGTATTCCCTTCTCGTTCATATCGTTCATACTTTCATACTTTCATTCATATGGTCATCAATATCATATATCAATCATAAAACATAACTTTAATACATATACGTTGCATACAATTTACAATACTAGCAACAACCGTAAAACAAGCAATAAAAGAGTTCCCCCAAAGCTGCCATTTCAAATGACACGGCCGTGTTGAGTTTTCAAAGAAAACGGACACGGCCGTGTCCGAGGTTTAAAATCAAAAAAATTCAAAGTCGAGGGCTTGACACGGCCGTGTTGAGTTTTCAAAGCGTTTGGACACGGCCGTGTCCGAGATTAAATTCAGAAAAAAATTCAAAGTCGAGAGCCCAACACGGCCGTGTCCATTTTCAGTTCAAAGCTGACACGGCCGTGTCAGCTCGTCATTCTGCGAGGAAAAACAGAGCAGAAGCTCTGTTTTTCGTGGAAAAAGCTTGCAAAAACAGGGGCAGCTACAAGGAAGCTCTTTTACCACCCTTAGACAAGAATTTAATCCATATAATTCATATATAACATGCAATCCAATCATATATACAAGGATTCACACCCAAAGTTGGCCAAAGATCACTCAACCCAAGCTTATCATCCATAGAAGCTTCAAGCTCCAACAATGGCAAATCATGCTATACTCAACCAACACAAGATTCAAGCATATAAAAGTGATAAAGAAGCTTCAAACAACAACTTCCATGCATCAAATCTCCTCTCAAACCATTGAAAACCATAAACCCAAGAATTCATATCAAATATTCATTTCCAAGCTATCTCTCATAGCACATGAATCTCCAACTCAAAACAAGATATAATCGGAAGGAAATGGAGAGGAGAAGGAGAGAAAAACAATCCATACCTTACCTTGGAAGAAGATGGAAGATTGGTTGATCTTGAGCTTAAAGTTGGATGATCAAACAAGGGTTTCTTGGAGCTTCTCTTCTCTCTCTTGAAATGATGATTTGATCTATCAAAATGGGTGCAAGGGAGGAGGAAATTGCTGATATTTAGTGCTATAAACGGGTAGGATACGGTCGGTTCAAGTCCGGTTCGTTTAAGAAACGGTTCAAACAAGTTATAAAGTCGAAGCTATGGAAAGGTTCGTTGTTGAAGGTTCAAACGGTATCGAAAAAGTACGGGGTCAAGTTTAATGGATAGGTATCGTCGAGACAAGCTCAACACCGGTTACGGATCTCGATTTCGAGGTCCGGAGCTCAAGATATCTCGAAAATCGTTCAGGGTTGCCTATATACAAATAGGTCCCTAAACTTTCAAAAAGTGGCAATTAAGCCCAAACTCAATTTCCAATTGAGTCCAAAACATTCAAATAAGTTACAATCAAGTCCATGATTACACGAAACACGTAATTCCGTTCAATTAACACCGAATTCATGAAATTCCCATTCTCACAATTTCATTCATATAATCATAACTCAAAATAGAATTCATATAAAATTTAAACAATTAAATCAAATTAGAAACAAATTCAATTAGTAAAACAAGATATAAAATTGTATAAATAAACATAAATGCGCACGTAACTCTTACATGCACGTGTGAAAACACGGGGCGTTACACTGTCTTTGGTATATCCTCTTCCCGGATTTTCAATTGATAGTATCCCTGTCTTAAATCCAATTTTGAATAAATTCCTGAACCGTGCAACATATCAAATAAATCCTCAATGTGGGGCAACGGGTACTTGTTCTTGATAGTCATCCGATTAAGCTCCCGGTAATCTATGCATATTCTCAACGTCCCGTCTTTCTTCTTAACAAAAAGAACCAGAGCACCCCACGGAGACGAACTCGGTCGAATGTACCCAATCTTGAGTAGTTCCCCGACTTGAATCTTCAATTCTTTCAACTCTGTCGGGGCCATTCTATAAGGAGTCTTAGAGTACGGTTCTAATCCCGGATATAACAAACTCAATAACAAACTCAATCTCCCGATCCGACGGTAGAGAACCCAAATTTTCTGGAAATAAATCGGGATATTTCTTTACCACGGCCGTCTCCTCAAAGTTTATTTGATCCTTTGGTTTGTTAAGGAGATAGGCAATAAATCCCGTGGCTCCATCCTTTACTAACTTGTGAGTTTCCATGAACGATAAGAGTGGTACATTCCTCGACCCAACTTCTCCAATGAACTCTTTACCCAACTTAATCTTCTTCTTAAAACAATCAACTTCGGCCCGGTACCGGTATGACCAATTCATCCCAAAGATTATCCTATATCTCTCCATAGACATCACGATAAAATCTGTCGGATAATCTTTCCCTACTATCAACACTGAACAACCCCGAACAACCCGATCTGTCTGCCAATTTCCTCCAAGAGGAGAACTCACAAAATAGCAAGAATTCGAACAAATAACAGGTAGGCACAGAGAAACACATAGATCACGAGATATAAAAGAATGAGTGGCACCCGGATCGAATAATGCCTGAATGCTCGTGTCATGAATGAAAAAGGTACCTTCCACCACGGCGTTTGGATCGACCTCTATATTCTGCTCCTCGCCCTCGAGGGCATAAGCTCGTATCTGAACCAACGGTCTCTGAGCTCCAGCTTGATATCCTGGAGTCTTGTCCGGGCATGCAAAAGCCATATGATCCCCTTTTCCACAAATAAAGCACAACCCCAATCTCTTTCGGCAAGTATTGTTTGTGTGGGTTGGTCCTCCACAATATGTACATGGAGGAAGATCTCTACGGGGTCCCGTAGGAGCTGGTGGAGCCTGAGGTGCTCGTGGAATTGGAGCATTTTGACCTCCTGTTCGAGGCTTCTTAAAAGGTCCTTTTAGTGGTAGAGCTGGTAAAGTCATAGGCCTCTTTCCCTTATTAAATCCCGAACCCGAACCTGATCCCTGTCCCTGGCGATAGGCTGATCTCCTAGTATTCACAGAATCTTCAACTTTTAAGCCTTTCAAAGTAGCCTTCGCCCAAGTGCTCTTGTTGACAGCCTCAAGAGCTGCCTAGATATCCGGTCGAAGCCCCTGAACAAACTGCATAGCTTTGTGGAAGTCATCACTCGCTATATTAGGTGCATAGCGAGATAACCTCTCATACTCTGAAATATACTCAGCAACAGACCTCGATCCCTTCTTTAATTCGGTGAATTCCCTTAATCTTCGAGTACGGGATGAGGGAGGAATAAATTTATTCTTGAACTCCCGGATAAAAACCTCCCAATTTATTTCCTCGCCAGCTGCTTCCAAGACAATCCGGGTACTCTCCCACCATGAATAGGCCTCCCCTTGTATCAAAGTGATAGTGCAACGGGCTTTCTCTCGGGACTCACATGGAATGAGCTCCCAGATTCTCTCTACTTCTTTCAACCACATTTCTGCTTGTATATCATTTCCCTTGAAAAACTTAGAAGGTCGTTTGTTCTGAAACTCCCTAAGTATAACTGAAATAGGTGCCTCCGGTGGTACAGCAGGTGCCGGTGGTGCTGGAGGTGCCGGTGGTACATAATCTCGAAGCCTTTGATCAATAATGTTGATAACTGAATTTACAAAGGCCTCTGCCGGCGGTGGTTATGGAGGTGAAGGTGTAGGAGAACGATTTCGGCGATGTTGCCGATCTGGAGATCGATCCCGATCTCTACGTGGAGGCATCCTGTCAATAAACACTGAAAATGCGTGCTAGGTTTAGTTTATCTATGATAATGCAATTAATTCAATCAAAGTTCGAAATTTAAAGCAATTAAGCACAAAAGGGATGCATATGCAACACATTGTCAAGTAGTCCCTAAGTCGAACGACCTAGACTGACTCACACGACACGAGAGCCCAGGTTTTACAACCCGAAGCTCTGATACGACTTAAGGACGTAGCACCCGAGCGCAAGGTACCACATCCCCCGCACCGAGACCCGACCCGAGTATAAAATGGACACTCCATACCCGAGATAAATCACGATGAACGGGGGCAAACACACACTCTAGGCTAGGTGGGACTAACCCTTAAACCATAAGAATAAGAGTAAACATTAAAGCGGAAGCAATAACTGATCATTTATCATATATATACCATGAGCGTTCAAGCTCCAAAAATAATTCATATACAATATTCACATGCCATCACGGCTCAAAACGTATATACTCCATATCATAAGTCAAATACATAAACCAAAAATATGAGTATGCAAGTGTAAAATCCAAAATACTAGAGCTAGAGACAAATGCAAGACCCAACGACTCGAATTTCCCACCTAGCTCCCTGACACCTGCATAAAACAAGTGAAAACCAAACGGGTTCAGTCCAAATGGGACTGGTGGGTATAAAAACAGGGCATAAATATAATATACGACGGTATTTAAACATTCACATGCAAGCTATAATCCCAAGTGAGGTTTTTAAAGAATTTCCCAAGTGGGTGAAATAGAGAAATCATCAAAAGGGATTATAATGATCAATTTACATTAGGTCTTTCGTGGCCCGACGAGTGGGCGTACATTTGTTAGGAATAGTGCCCTAGAAAGCCTATTGTATATCCGCTTTGTACTTTTCCTTATTGTAATCACAGACAATCTTTGAATAAAATAACGAATTAAGGCAACACTTCTTTATATGCTCTTGTTTGGTATGCGTTTACTTTAGCTATGCATGTATGAGAACTCCCCTAATCCTGATGACTTTAAGACTCTACCATTTAGGTGAAATGGTTCTTGAAACGAGCCCTATATCACATAAGTCATGTTTAGTAAAATATTCCAAGCCGTTGAGTCCTACAGACAGTGGGAGTGTCAACCTGACTCCTTTAAGGCTTGCTTGTGGGATCACGCCCTTAAGAAGGACCACCTTGTTTCATGGAGGTGCAAAGTGTATAGTTGATACGTGTGTGATACATGAGGGTGCTTACTTCCATAAGTAAGTTCACTGAGGTGCCCCGTGTGAGAAGATTCCTAAATGGGAAAGGAAGTTTCTATTTCAGGAAATGAAAACTTCCAGATTAGGAAATATCTCACGAGTCATTGATGTGATTAATTGATCTATAGACTTGAGGTTCCTTGCCACTTTATGAGTTAACTCTGTAATCTTAGGTATAAGCTTTAAAGGGTGTCGCCTTAGACAACTGATTCAAGGCTTATGCTAGGGTTGCACAAGTGATCCATGAAAGTGAATGATAATCAAGAAAGGACCTACACTTCCATTTTCAAGGTGATCTCTTATTGTGTAAGTCATTCATATGCCATATGGAGTCCTTGACCAACGCAATAGATCAAGACATCAAGAAAAGGGTTTCTTAGATTGAGATTAAATGGATATGAAATGCACTTAGCTTTAAGACCAGATTATTAGGGTTCTGATTATTCCCTTACCCTAGATCTTGGTTGAGAGATAGTAAGTAGGAGGATATCTCACATGAATCAATGACTTAAAGGTTCTGTCGAATCGAGACATTCCAATTCAGCTAGGCGTTAAACACCTGTTGCTAGACTATGGTTGTTTAATCTGTGGACTGATTAATTAATTAGTGAATTAATTAATTAGGGTCACTGCTAATTGAATTGAGAACCTAGAGGGTCACACACAACAACTTGGTTACATGAGTTAAGGCTTTAAAATGATTAAACGAGTTGATCATGCCGAGAGGGTTCCATATGTGTGAATCACACGTGTGGGTCACGTAAGTGGCACGTGTCTTTGGGACACGTGTCTCACACGTGTATATATATATTGTATAATTAATGTGTTAATTATTTAATAGACTTTGGTTTAATTTTGAATTAAAATGAAAGTCTTATTTTGCAGAAATTAATCTATTTAATTAATTATGAATTAATTAATTAGATAAATAAGTTATTTATTTATTAATAAATAGAGTATAATATTATCCAAAAGGAGTTTGGATATTTTAGCTCTCTTAAAAGTTGGTTTGAATTAGAATTCAAAGTCAAGGTTTGGAATTACTTGCTGATCAAGTAATAAGAGAGACAAGGACCAAATCCTTAGTCCATTACGATTAGGTTCGGCCGCCCCTCTCTATATTATATATAGGGGAGCTCAAGCTCCCCTTAGAGAGTGATTGAGAATTTCTTTTGGTACATGTGTTGAACACCATCCTTTCTCTAAGATAAAATAAACCCTAGGTTAAGCCTAAGCACTAACTAGAGAACTTGCATCCTTACTAGTTAGATTGTAGTCAAGTTGGTGAACTATCTCTAGAGAGCTTCAAGTTAGAAGTTTTTAAAGATTCGAGCTTTACCAAGGAGAGGGGATCAAGCAGCCGGAAGAGCGTTCTTTGGTGGCTTGAAACGCTTCAAGAAAGATTATTGAAAAATAAGTTTTTCTACCTTACGAATTTGGATTTATGATTATGAGTTTCGATCCTTTTGTTGGAAAATTTTTAAATTTTCGATGCTTTCTGATTCCGTTTTTCCAACAAGTGGTATCAGAGCCACCTCATTAATCGTGTTTCCGATTCGTCTCCAATTAACTGAATTTGGTAGCAATTCTTAGGCTTAGATGCGAATTAGGTATTCTTGAGTTCTTTTAGAAAGCCTGAATTACGAAACTATAATTTTCTTGAATTTCTGAAACTGTTTTCTTAAATTGTGTTTTTGAAAACCGTTTTGATTCAAAGGCGCGGGACGCCCGACCGAGACTGCCCGCCCATTCCGGGCAATGCTGCGTGCAACGCGTGCGTGGCATGCGCGTCCAGCGCGCTCACGCGGGCGGCAATTGCCGCACGCTGTGCGCACGGCTGGCGCGTGGCGGTGCCCCTTGAGCGGGTGGTTTCGGGCAAGTTTTTCGTGTTTCGTGTTTTCGGTCCTTGAAATCCCAATTTAATTTTTCTGTAAAATTTTGTTTTATTAAATTTGAATTATTTTTGAAATAATTGTTTAAATTGTGATTTTGAAAAATTAAGCGATTTAAATTTTTGGGAAAATTGCAAACTTTATTTTATGAAAATATTGAAAGAATCAAACTGTTAATTTTCAGAAATTAATTGGAATTTTATTAGTTTATAGTTTTTCGGATTTTATAGAAAAGGCTCTTGAACAAGAATTGCAGCTAAGTCGTGTTTTAAGCTATTAGAGCTTAAAGCGAGAATTTTAATTTATTGGTTAAATTTAAATTCTTGCAATTTATGCATGTTAGGTGATCATGGGTTTAGACTTATGTATGGTTTTAATTTATGCACATGAATGGTTGAAATTGGGGTTGGAGCCCTATAGTTGCGTTTTTCAATTGAGGTTGAAGCCTCACTTATGTGCGTACTGTTATGTGATTTATTATGTGGCTTTCCATATTACTGTTTTTTAGGCTGGGGTATGCCCCGTGTATTTGTCTAAGGCCAATATGAAGATTGAGCCTTATTACTTTTCAGTACTTTTTCATTTTTTTGGGAGTAGAATAGGTGGTGAGGTTTTATTTTTATTTTGGAGACAATGCACCCATGGAGTAAGATGGACCACATTCAAGTAACAAGGAGGCTATAAGTGAAGACCCCTCAAAATGTTAGGGAGGGGAATCTCAATTGAAGATGTAATAGAGATAGGGCTCGTATTTTGTTACTGCTTTCCCTTATGTGATTTAAACTGTTTATGTGGCATGTATGTTAGAACTTGTGATTGTAGAGTGGCTCCCACATATCACGCATAAGATAGGTAGAACCCATGATCATCACATGTTAGTATCATGCTAGGACATGTTATCTGCTAAGTGCTTGTGTGAAATGCATTTAAGTTGTACTTGCATTAATCAAGACTAATTAAAATTGGATAACATATATGTTGGTGAGGTCGAACCGGACAACTCTCCGGTTGATTCGAAAATTCCCGTTAAATATTAAGCTAATTTCGAACAATAGGTGTTTAATTCGAGATGTAAATTTTGAATTAAATTCCTAGCATTCCATCAATAGGTTTTAAGTTTACTAAGTAAAGCTAGTTATTGTCCGCAAGTCGTGGGATAGCTAGTGGAGCTTGTTAGTTCTTAGTTACCTAATTGATCATTTTAAATGATCAATATTTCGTGGTTAATTTTGGCAAGGGCGATGTCCGCGAGTCGTGGGTCGTTCGAACTAAGTTTTGATCATGATCTTATGATTGATAGGTCTAGCTTAACGCCTAAGTAAATTGGATGTCGCACGAATCGTGGGTCCATATTGAAAGATAGGTGATGCAAAATCAGTTACTAAGAGTTCTAAAGGTGTTAGAATTGGTAAGTTATACCTACCGAGGGTTTTACTTAGAATGTCCGCGAGTCGTGGGTTCGAGGTGAAATGCTTAGGATCTTAGTACCCATTGGGAAACGTGTTCCTCTTAGATCTTTGGGAATTCTAGATCTTTGAAAAACAGTGGGAGCTACATTAGATTAAAGACCTTATCTTTTGTATATCGTTATAATTCAGCATGCTCACTAGTTCTCTGTTTTACCATTTAGGTCGTAGATTCTGTGATTCTCTACGTTTTTTGAAATGGCAACCAAAAACCCTCTTGTATCGAACCTCGAGTCAAGCAAGTTGACTGGTCCCAACTATTCTGATTGGCTGAGGAATCTGAAAATCATTTTAGATTCTGAGAAGAGAACTTATGTTCTCTTCGAAGGGGAGCCCAGTCCCGAAGGGGACGCTCCCACTCGGGTCGAGCGGGACGCGATCCAGAAGTGGAAGGATGATAATCTCCAAGCCCGTTGCCTCATGTTGGCTAACATGCCTCCAGACTTGCAAAGGCAACATGAGGTCATGGAATTTACTTGGGAGATTTACGAACACTTAGAGCAACTTTACCGCCCTTATGAACGTGTTACAAGGTATAACACTTCAAAGGAATTGTTCCACTTGAGAATGAGGAATGTTCAAGTGTCCATGAATATGGACTCAAGTTTCTCGCCCTTACTGAGAAACTTGCTTCCATGGACATGCCACTGAAAGATGAGTTTTTAGTGGACTTGTTGCTAGCCTCGCTCCCACCATCATTCAACCTATTTGTCCTTAACTTCAATATGAATCATGCTAGCGCTACTGTAGCTGAGCTGATTAGTCAGCTTGTGACTACTGAAAGCACGATCAAGAAGGACAATAAGGTTCTGATGGTGAATGCTCCATCTTCCTCTTCTGGGCCTTCTAAAGGTAAGGGCAAGAAATCCCAAAAGAAGAGAAAGAAACCCCTTAGGCCCACTGGTGGCATTTCGGAGGGGAAGGCCCAAAAGAAGAAGCGTGATCAGAAAGAGGATGTTTACTTCCATTGTGGCAAAACGGGACATTGGAGGAGAAACTACCCAGAGTACAAGGCTACTCTAAAGAAAGGTATGTTTCTCATTGAAGTAAATCTTTCTATTAATTCTAGTTCTTGGGTACTTGATACCGGTTGTGGAGCTCATATCTGTAATGATGTACAGATGCTAAATGAAGTTCAACAACTCAGAGAAGGAGAATGTGTCTTGAAGATCGGCGATGGCACAAAAGTTGAAGCTCGAGCTTTAAGCACAATTAAATTAGATTTAGGTAGTTTTGAGTTAGTTTTAAATAAAGTCCTTTATGTACCAAACATTATTCGTAATATAATTTCAGTTCCAATTTTAGATTGTGAAGGTTATGAAATTTATATTAAGAATGGTAAATATCAAACGGAACAACTCTTCCGTTCACATCAGTACTCTAAGTAATGGACTTTATCCAAATCAAAATATCAATATTATGAATATACAATGAGAAACTAAACGTAAGAGAGATGACAAAGTTTCAGCTCCCTTATGGCACGCTAGATTAGGACACATTTCCAAGAACAGAATTAGCAAGATAAACACTTTAGGATCATTATCTGAAAACGATCTCAAAGAGTTAACTTCTTGCGAGTCCTGTCTCAAAGGAAAGATGTCCAAAGTTCCTTTTAGAGGAACTGTGGAACGTGCCACTAAGGTCTTGGATTTGATCCATTCTGATGTCTGTGGACGGCTTAGTGTAAGCACAAGAAACAGTCATCAGTATTTCATCACCGATGACTTTAGTCGGTATGGTTATGTACACTTAATGAAGTATAAATCTGAAGCTTTTGAGAAATTTCTAGAATTTCAAAAGGAGGTTGAAAACCAAACTGGTAACAAGATTAAAGCACTTCGATCTGATCGAGGAGGCGAGTATCTTAGTGAAGAATTCCTTAATCATCTCAAAGATAATGGGATTATCTCTCAGTGGACACCTCCGGGAACTCCTCAACTCAATGGAGTTTCTGAGAGAAGGAATCGAACTCTACTCGATATGGTTCGTTCCATGATGAGTTTCACTGACTTACCACCTTCTTTCTGGGGTTATGCCCTAGAAAGTGCAGCAAATATTTTGAATCTAGTTCCCTCTAAGTCAGTCCCTAAAACGCCTTATGAAATGTGGCATGGTAAAATCCCTAGTTATTCTTACTTAAGAATTTGGGGTTGTCCTGCTTACGTGAAGAGGACAGTGGGAGATAAGTTAGAATCTCATTCTAACTTATGCTACTTTGTAGGTTATCCTAAGGAATCCATAGGATACTGCTTCTATGATCATCTGAGCAAAAGGTGTTTGTTTCCAGAAATGCTACTTTTCTTGGGGAACCGTTCCTTAAAGAAAAGAAAGGCAAGGTCATAGAATTAGAAGAAGTACAAAGTGACCCCACGCCACCCACTGAAAAAACATCCCCTTCTGATCAACCACAACCAATCACGAATTTCGATACACAGGAAATCCTCCTCTAAGGCGTTCTGAACGCACTCCTAGATTGCCGGAGAGATGGTATGGATTCTTCCATGAGATCTCTCAAAAGGATAATGATCCTTTAACATATAAGGAGGCACTTTCAGATTCTGACTCTGAACAGTGGATAGAAGCCATGAAATCCGAAATGGATTCCATGAACTCCAACCAAGTTTAGACCTTGGTAGATTTGCCTGATGGGGTCAAACCCATAGGTTACAAATGGATTTTTAAGAGAAAGCTTCGAGTTGATGGAAGCATTGCAGCCTACAAAGCAAGACTGGTTGCAAAAGGATTCACTCAAAGACCCGGCGTGGACTTTGATGAAACCTTTTCACCAGTTGCAATGCAAAAGTCTATTCGGATCATGCTTGCCATTGCTGCATATTATGACTATAAGATATGACAAATGGATGTGAAAACTACTTTTCTCAATGGTAACATTGATAAAGACATTTATATGGAACAACCCATAGGTTTCACATTCAGTGGGAGTGAGCAAAAGGTTTGCAAACTCCAAAGATCCATCTATGGATTGAAACAGGCTTCTAGGAATTGGAACATTCGATTTGATGAATCAGTCAAACTGTTTGGCTTCATTCAAATTTTGAATGAATCACGTGTGTATAGAAAGGAATTGGAGACCTCAATGCAATTCTTAGTACTTTACATTGATGGCATCCTTCTTATTGGGAATTCGAAGGATAACATGAAAGTAACTAAGTTATGGTTATCGAACCAATTCGAGATGAAAGATCTTGGTGATGCGTCCTATATCCTTGGAATTAAAATCTATCGAGATAGATCTAGAAGGTTAATAGGACTGTCACAGTCGATGTACATTGACAAAGTATTGAAGAGATTCAATATGGAGTCAGCAAAGGTTAAGAACCTTCCTGTGAGTGTAGGAACATGTCTTTCTAAGAAGATGTGTCCTAAGACTAACTTTGAGAAGGAAAGAATGATTCATACACCTTATGCATCAGCAATAGGTAGTGTAATATATGTAATGTTATGTACTCGACCGGATGTGGCTTATGCACTTAGTGTAACAAGTCGTTTCCAATCTGACCCTGGAGATGGTCACTGGGCTGCCGTGAAGAATATTCTTAAGTACTTGAAAAGTACTAAAGATTTATTCTTAGTTTACGGAGGTCAGAAAGATCTTACTGTCGAAGGATACTGCGATGCAAGCTTTGCATCTGACTTAGATGATTTTAAGTTAATGTCAGGATACATTTTCTGCCTAAATGGCGGAGCAGTGAGTTGGAAGAGTTCCAAGACAACAACCACTGCAGATTCGACCACTGAGGCCGAATACTTAGCTGCAACTGATGCAGCTAAGGAAGGTGTTTGGATTAGAAACTTTATTCAAGAGTTGAATGTTGTTCCTAGCATGAAAGACCCCATTACTGTGTTTTGTGACAACACTGGGGCGGTTGCTCAAGCAAGAGAACCAAGATCTCACCAACGGACCAAGCACATTATGAGAAAGTATCACATAATCTGTGATATTATCAAAAGAGGAGATGTGCAAATTGAGAGGGTCGCATCAGCAGAGAACGTGGTAGATCCACTTACTAAACCCCTTAGTCGAGAAGCTTTCCAAGGTCATCTTCAGAAGATGGGACTTAGAGTAGCTTTAGAATGGCTTTGACGGGCAAGTGGGAGATTGTTAGGAATTGTAGCGCCCCAACAGAAGGCCCCACATCCCCCGCACCGAGACCCGACCTGCATATGAAACGGAGAGTCCATACACGAGCCGAATCACGGTGAACGGTGACTCACTCACACACTAGGCCAGGCAGGAGCTAGAACCTCAAAACTAATTAAACAATCTCAAGAATTAAATGCAAGTGCGGAAGCAGAACATATAATAAATCACGCGGTTTAATGGAAAAGATCGCCAAAATGAGTACCTAATCCCGAAAATTAAAACATAAATCATAATCACAAATTCACGGGTTCCATTATCCCTAGAAGCCTATCCAGAATCAATATCATATAATCGTAACAATTCATATTTAAATCTATAACTTAACACTTTACAAAATGCATATGAATAGACTCCAACTCGATCAAGAGACTCGATAGACTCGACTTCCCGCCTAGCACTCCAAAACCTACAAAAGCACTGAAAACAAAGCCGGGTTCAGTCTATAGGAGAGTGGTAGGTATAAAACAGGGCATAATATAATATTATCACAGAATTTAAACATTCAAGCATGCAAGCTATAATCCCGTGCGAGGTTTTAAGATATTTCCCAAGTGGGTAAAATAAAGGAAAACAAAGCTCGGGATTACAACTATCAAATTCATACATTCCATTCATAAGGTTTCATGGCCCGGCGAGTGGGCATGCATAATCTCCAACCTTCTCCTCGTGTGTGCATAGTCCATTTGTTCATTCATTACCGATCATGCAACATTCATTCATTCATTCATAGTCTTTCATAATCATAACCATAATCATAATCATTCATTCATAATCATAAACACTTACACCTTTTTCCACCGGGTGGTGGACGGGCTTTCAAGACCCGGCCACCTCACACATAGTGGCTAGTGAGGTTCATGAATCCTCAAAAGCCCGATTCCCCTTCCTCGCTAAAACTCCTAACAAGGTCGGTTGCGTTGTCATTGTTTGTTGGGACTAGTGCACGCGGATCATCGTCAGCCCGAGCGTCCCCGGATAGCCACGTACACTGTAACGCCCCGACTTTCAGGCAGTCAGGTACACTCGACACGTGTGAGTTTCGAGCGTTAGGATTTTATTTTATTGTTTTCGTTTATTCAATTTATACGAGCTATATTAATTTCCTGAATTGTATTTCAACATGATTACGTGAAAATATGTGAGTTATGTGTTAAATTGAGAATTATGATTACGCGAGTTAATTGCCAAATGTGCTTGAATTGCTCAATTGTCCTAAATAGATCATTTATTTAAATTAAAGGACCAAATTGCATGAAAACCTTTTGGACCTAATTGACCATTTCCAAACCTTTGATACTCAATTGCATAACTTATAGAACTTGGAGGATTTAATCACAAATATTACATTTTACCCAAAATATATCGATATATACATCTCTTCTCCAATCTTCATTTTCATTTTCATCAAAAACATACCATTTGCTTCCCCCTTCACCGAGCCAAACCTCCAAGGAAAGAAAAGGGAATTTCATCATTTCAAGCTAAAATCTTTGAGGAATTGGGAGTCTTGGGGCATCATCTTCATCATCTCTTCATCCTTTCTTCTCCTTCTATCATTCAAGGTAGAGATGGAAGCATACATGATTTCTTGAAATTTATATACAAAGCTAGGGTTATGGTTATTTTCATTCCATGGGATTATATGATATATGGATGATGAGGTTGGGTTGATTTTACTCATTTATCACTTGAAATTATGAAGATTGGAGCTTGATTGCTTGTGGTAGGATTATAGACTTAATTGATGAATTTGGCATGATCAAGCATGAAATAAGTCTTTATATTGAATATTATTGTACCTGAGGCATGCATATATGTTCTTTTCCATGAATTATAATGTTAGAAGTTAGATTATGATGAGTATGATGAACTTTGATAGTGGTTCGTGTATGCTCTGTTCTTCTCCCCTGTTTTCTGTATCTTCTGCATAACGGGAACGCGCCTTCCCGTTCCCTTTGTAATTGGGGAACGGCCGTTCCCATATTTTAAATAGTGTGTCTGGCGGCGAGGATGGGAACGACCGTTCCCACTTTGTCTCACAGACGGGAACGGTTGTTCCCATCTTCGGGGAGCAGCTTCGGGAGTGGGGAACGGCCCTTCCCATTTTGTACTCAAACCTGGAACGACCGTTCCCAGCCCTCTGGAGGTGCAGAAACATTCTGCATAAAATTGGAATTTTGGAATCCAATTCCAATGGATTATTTGACCCCAATTTGTGATTATATGATCAATTACATGCCAAAACATGATAATTGCATGCTACATTGTTTGTTGCATGATGTCTGGTACTTGATCACGCCGTGCGTCTTCTATGGAATAGTATTCTTGAATTGTGGTCACATGCACGTACATTGTCCTGTTTCTTGTCCAGTTATTCTCTAGGGCGGAGATTGTTGATCATGAGCATGTTCACGGGTCCACGAGTCGTTGTGTTGCCTGTCAGGTGAGGTTTAATTATAGTTATATAGAACCAATATGACCCTTATGTGAGTTTTCGGCCAAAAGGTAATTATATTTATAATTTCCATAAAGTATTCATGATTACAATCAAGCCATGTTTCACACAAGCAAGTTATATTCATGAAAAGCAAGCAAGCCATGTATCGTGCATGTTTTAGGCAATTAGCATGACCGTTCGCGTTGGGCCCGAGGATAGTGATTTGAACCAACCGGGAAAGCATGGGCTGACGGGTAACTCGAACGCTATCCTCAAAACATTTGGGATGACCCCTGAATCCGCTAGGAGATTAGTGGAGGAAGGAGTTCCGGGCTTAGGGATTCATGTACCCTCTACTCAACGAGGATGGATGATGGGGCTTTGCAATCCCATCATCAACCAGAGGAAGAAGGAGACTGGGGATGGGTCCGGCACCACGGATTGTCCTCGGGTTATTGCATGATTTTCATTCCTTGAACGTGTTACTTGATTACACTATAACACGATTGCACGATAATTGAATTGCATGATCGCTTATTATTTAACAATCAAGCAAGCATGTTTCATGTACATTTGGTGTAAGGTTGGAGACCGCCCTCACTCGCCGGGGCCATGTATTGATTGCATGAAAACGAACAAGTGTTTAATATTAATAGTTGTATTCTCGGGCGAAGCTATATTATTATTGAACTTATATATTATCTTCTATAAATCTTTACCCGAGAATATAACTTGCATGTTATCTGCGCTAATATGTATTTAAACCCCTCACTCGGTCTTCACAGTCTGACTCCCCACCTTTCAGATTATTGTAGGTGCACGCTAGGCGGGAGTTGAGTCGAGTCGAGTCCCATTCATGTAGACGAGTCAACCATGGTTCGTGTATTTGATTATTTATTGTTAATTATGAAATTATATTTATTGTTATTGTTTTACTTGAAGATGATAATTTATTGATATGTAAAACCTAACTATCTTTTATTTGGTAAATGAGAAATGACGTGACATGATAAATGGAAATAAGTGATAGTGATTACTTTATGCTTCCGCTTAATTTTGTTGCATGTATAAGTTAATCCCGCCTAGCTTGTCAGTATTGCATTGTCACCCGTTCGCTATAGGTTAATTCATGTACGGATTGGCCATTTCGTGTGTGGATTGACATATAGTGCGGGGGTATGGCACCTCCACGTGTTCGGGGTGCTACATCTAAGGTGGTATCAGAGCCCGGTTGCAAAACCGAGGTTCTAGTGTCGTGTCGAGTCGAGTCAAGTCTAGGTCGTACGACATAGGAATTACTTGACAAATTGAGAGTCTTGCATATTATTTGAGTGTTGTGATCTCCTTGAATTCTTTGAATTGATTGAAATACTTGATAATCTGTGCTTTGCATTGATTTATGTTATTAATTGCCAATTAATTGATTTTTAATTGCTTGAAATTATGTGATCACCATGTTTTATTTTAAACATGGATGAATTACTTGTTGCATTTTATATTAAATTCTCGGTATTGGCATCAAGTATGTGACAACTATGTGACATGAGCACGACTTATTCACATGCATTTAGTTTCAAATGAGTTGTGAGTGACAAGTTTTAGAAATGTATTAATCAAGGCTGGAGGATTTTGAAGTTTAAGATGTTGTAGGAAAACTAGGGACTGATCAACCGTTCAAACTAAGTTTCCAAGTTGGTCAACAAGGAATGGACACCGGCATCGAGCTTAACATTTCTACGGTGACAGGTTCTTCAATGCATTCATAAACACGTGCATCATAATTGTTAATTAAATTGCATCTTATTTATAAATGTTGTTATAGATGTTAGTGAAATTGTCTACTTGATGCATTAAGTATATGCTTAAATTAGTTGAAGTATTTAAACTCCTTTACTTATAAGTATCTCTTTAAATTAATATAATTGTTCTAATATGTTGCATTTTAAATTGGTGGTAATATGTACATTGATACTTTAACCATCATGCATTATTTAGCGTTTGTTGTTAATAGGCTCTCCCTATACTCTGCACAATCCTTGCTTCTATTCCTACAAACTTGAATTTAAAGGAGAGATTTCTGAATCATCGGGTATCATGTTTGTAACCGGGTCATCTAATTCTGCGTGAAGCTTAGTATTGTTTGGGGACTGTGAGAATTTATTCGACTGGAATTTAATAAGAGCAGGTATAATATAGGTATTTGGAAAGTTGTGGAAGTTGGAAAATGGCGATAGGTCAAGCAGGTAGATATTCAGGGGTTTCTTCAACCTTCGGAAATTAATTAACATTTTGCGATTGATGGAAAATTTTAGTATCAGGTTCGAGTGGTGAGCCGGGGAACTTCAAACTGAGCATGTCATTAACAGAAAAGATTAGAGAAGAATCATTAAATCCAAAATCTTGATTAACAGCAAGTAGGAGGAGTAAAATGGTTACAGAATTTAAACCAGCAGAGAAACTTGTAAGTGGAAAAGGACAGAGCAAGTTTAAGGAATAAGAACATCCCTATTTTCTTAAGGGGGAGAGCCGACCTGGGAATAAATTTAAGTTTGAAGTTAGATAATACCCGGGAGAGTTGGAACCTTAAGAAAACCGATTCCTCCTGGAGTTCCCTATTAGGACCATGTGAAAGAAGTTTTTAATAATTTAAATTTTTCCCCCCTCTTACACCAAGAAAAGTCCCATCATCGACAATACCTATGTTCTATCACCGTTTTTAAGTATGTGGGTACACCGTCCGCAGTTCTCCGGTAGCCTCAGGGTATTAGTTGACCCATAAATAGAAAAGGATTCAATCTAGAGATGCCTGTATATGTTCGCCGCTCTTTCTTCCGTGCTATTGGCGTCGCTTCCATGAACATACTAGTTGCCGTGAACATGTTTGAGAAAATTGAAAATTTAGTGATCCTTTCTTTCAAGATATTTCGGCCAAATGGTAATTATATTTATAATTTCCATAAAGTATTCATGATTACAATCAAGCCATGTTTCACGCAAGCAAGTTATATTCATGAAAAGCAAGAAAACCATGTATCGTGCATGTTTTAGGCGAGTAGCATGACCGTTCGTGTTGGGCCCGAGGATAGTGATTTGAGCCAACCGGGAAAGCATGGGCTGATGGGTAACTCAAATGCTATCCTCACAATATTTGGGATGACCCCTGAATCCGCTAGGAGATTAGTGGAGGAAGGAGTTCCGGGTTTGGGGATTCATGTACCCTCTACTCAACGAGCATGGATGATGGGGCCTTGCAATCCCATCATCAACCGGAGGAAGAAGGAGACTGGGGACGGGTCCGGCACCACAGATTGTCTGTAACACCCGTATCGTAGGGTGTCACATCCCCCGCACCACTAGTTCAATCCATGCATGAAATTAATTTCCATACACAAACCGAACACGTAGCGAACGGGTGACAAATAAAAACAAAACCTAGCTAAGCGGGGCTAACCCTTAACCAATTAAAACCAACGATGCAATAACATAAAGCGGAAGCATAGACCATAATCAACATATATTCACAAGATACAATCAAAGGCCATCTCGGCCACCACATAATAATTACATCAATACTCCAAAATAGAATAATTCATAATAGGACATGAGTATGTAATGCTAAAGAGTAATACAAGCTAGAACTCAAGGAAAGACTACAAAAGACTCCAAGTCCCCGCCTAGCTCGAAACCTGCAAAAGACTAAAAACATGGGATGTCAGTCCTAAGACTGAGTGAGGGGCTTATTACATATATCACATGCGCATGCAATCCATAATCCTGAGTGAAGTGTTACAAAATCCCAAGCTGGTACTTTAAGAAAGGCATTACTCAGCATTATAGATACCAAATTATTACTTGAATAAACATAGCTTAACGTGGCCCGGCGAGTGGGTAATTCTCCAACCTTACTCCCATAGTGTATTTGAAAACATTATTAAGCGTTCATGCATTCATAATCATATCATTAACATAATCATATTCGTGATTGTGACGTGAGAAAATATGATTTTCCATCCTTCTTCCTCCGGGGTGGTGGAAGGGTTTGTAAGGCCCTACCACCTCGTGACGTTTCGAGACGGGGGCTCATGACTCCTTCCTGCTCCTTCGGCGGATTAACCATCGGCTCAAGAATATCCTGCCTTCCTGCCACCAAAGTCGCGCGAGGATATTGTCAAAAGGTACTATATGAAATGGCTTAACCGACGACCCGATGTCGTACAGGCCTCCATTCACATATTTCCCCGGGCCCAATAATACGTTCGTGATTCTCGCCAAAATGATTTTCGTGAAAACACTTGAAACCATTCGTTCTTGAAACCATTTTTGAAAGTATACATATACTTGATGCGTTTTGGCTTGAAATAATCACACAAGGTATTAGGGTTCTAGTTTAACTAAAATAAACCTCACCTAGAGAAAAGAGAAAGGATACGAGAAGCCTACGGACCCTGCTCCTCAACCGGATCGAGCTCTGTGCAAGAAACACAAGTATACATAAGACTCTAGACAAATGAACCAAATAATCGACGAACGGCATGCTTATGATATGAGATGATGATAATTATAAGTCATGAGAATGCTCATTCACAAATAATACTTCAAATGAACACATATGGGAGCCAAGGGAGTGAAAGAAATGTAAGAAGAGGTGTTTTGGTGCGGTTTGGTAAAAGTTGACAATTTTTGGAAACACGCAAGCTGTGGGAAATTGGGAATATCTTAAGTTATAGAAGTTCAAAATGGAGTCTTGTTTATTGGATATTAAAGTAGACAAATATAGCTTTCCAAGCATATATGGCTCGAATTCTAATTCAAAGCGGAGTGAAAATGGCGTAGGTTCGAAGTTGGGTTAACGCAGATTTCCGGAAAAATGGCGACACCAAAAAGAATTAATCATAACTCACAATCTAGAAATGATATTGAGGTGATTCCAATTGAATGTTGTTATAGACTTCAAGAGGTTTCCAACGGTTCAAAAATCAGGTCAATCGGAGTTCTTTTGAGGGGTAAACGGGCGTTTTCAAAATGAACTAAAAACAGAAACGATTGTTTGGAAACCGTCTGTCGATGCAGTAGCATCTCACACGGGCGTTTGGTAAATGAACTAAGTGGCCAAACGCCCGTTTGGCATGCCGCTGGGCAAAAAAAAAAGGGTAAAACAGGGTATGGCTCGGAAATTAACTCCCAAATGCAACCAACACCAAAGAACAACAATAAAACACCCCAAAACTAACCTATAACACCAATATACACCTCATACTTCATCAACAACTCATAAAACACAAGTTTGGGCAATTAAATTCATCCAAGCAATCATATAAACACTCCAAGTTGTCATGAGATCAAATAACCAAGAGTTCAAAATATTCATGCAATAAATTCAAAATACATACCCACATGATCTCATATTCATGCTCAAAGATCAAGAAAATCAACTAAATCATCCAACCCTATCTATTCATCACATATAACAATTATGAATCAACAAACCTTGTATGAAAGAAAGGAAATGGTGAAAGGGTGATGATGAAGGTGATGATCTTGATGATGCTTATGATTCTTGATGAATGATCCTTCCTTTCCTCTCCTCTTCTTGCTTGATCAATGAGTGTGTGAGTGATGGAGATGAAGATGAGTGTGTGTTTGTGTCTTGCAAATATGATATAAGGTATAAGTAATACATGTATAGATATATGATATATATGTATAAAGGTAATAAGTAGAGATATTATGTATATTATAGTATATAATTGATCTTAGTGCTATAATAATATATACATATATAATGAATGTGTGTATTAGTGTAGAGAAATTATATTTATATATATATAAATATAGTTATAAATACATATGAATTATGTTATGACATGAATGTATGAAATATGCATATGTTAGAAAATGATATAAGATGAAATGAAATTAAATTGAATCAAATAGGCAATTAATTCAGATAAATTCAAATAAACACATAATTCTTAAAGCATGCCAACAAATCTAACACTCAAACGCACACGTGTGGCGAGCGTACCTTGAAAGAAGACACGGGGCGTTACAACCCTCCCCCCTTAAAAGAATCTGGTCCCCAGATTCACTCGGCTTGAAACAACTCTAGATGCAAACCCTTCATCTTGTCCACGGTTTCCCAAGTAGCTTCCTCGGTTTGGTCACTTCCCCATAAAACCTTTACTAAAGGAATCTGCCGGTTTCTTAATACTTGAAATTTGCGATCCAAAATATTTACCGGCTTCTGAACAAAGGTTAAATCCGGTTGTAAATCCACTTCTTCAATCTCATTAACAGAAAGAATCTCAGATTCATCGGGAAAGTACTTACTCAATTATGACACGTGAAAAACATTATGAATTCCCGTTAACCTCGGTGGTAGGTCCAATCTATAAGCAACTTCTCCAACCCTTTCAAGAATCTCAAATGGAGCTAAATAACGAGGTTTAAGCTTCCCTCCTCTTCCAATCCGAGCAAATCCTTTGCGAGGAGACGCCTTCAAGAACACTCGGTCTCCAACCTAAAATTTAAGATCTCTTCTCCTATTATCCGCATAGCTCTTTTGTCGATCCTGAGCTGCTTTCATCCGTTGTTGTACCATTTGAACCTTCTCGATCATGTCTCCTACAGCCTTAGAGGGTTTTTCCACTTTCTCACCCTTATTCTTCTTAACACCCTCTTGCTTTGTCCATTTCCACTCCTCAAGATCGAAGAACAACGGGGATCGACACTTCCGTCCGTAAAGTAACTCATAGGGTGCCATACCTATGGAAGCTTGGAAACTATTGTAGTAGGAGAATTCAATCAACGGTAATTGTTTATCCCAAGAGGTTTGATAATCCAACACGCAAGCCCTTAGAAGATCCTCAAGATACCGAATCAACCTCTCGGACTGACAGTCTGTCTGTGGATGAAATGCAGTGCTGAACTTAAGTCTTGTACCCAACATTCCTTGCAACTCTTGCCACAATCTTGAACTGAACCGCGGATCTCTATCTGACACAATACTAATCGGAATTCCATGAACACGAACAATCTCTCTGACATAAAGCTCGGCTAGCTTATTGATCTTATCGGACATCCGAACCGACAAGAAGTGGGCTGACTTAGTCAAACGATCAACAATTACCCAAATTCCGTCATAACCACCCTTAACTCTTGGTAACCCCGAAACGAAATCCATAGTTACTTGTTCCCATTTCCATTCCGGGATTGGTAATGGTTGAAGAAGACCTCCAGGCTTTTGATGTTCGGCCTTCACTTTCTGACAAGTCATACAATGCTTAACAAACTCGGTAACATTCTTCTTCAATCCATTCCACCAATAAGATTCCTTTAAATCCTTATACATCTTATTACCTCCCGGGTGAATAGAATAAGCCGATCTATGAGCCTCTTCAAGTAACAACCTTCTCAACTCTTCGGGAACAACCACTCTATTCTTAAATCGAAATAAGCCCATCTCATCATACCCGAACGGGCATTCCGGATCATCCCTTGCCTTGGCCACGAGCTTTTGAATTCCCGGATCCCTTTTTTGAGCCTCAAATAACCGGTGCTTCAACTCCGGTTGTATGGTGATGTTACTCACCCGAGCCTTTACCACAATTGGCTCATCCTTACTTCCTTCATCCACTTTTAAACCCGATACATTAGTCTTCCTACTAAGTGCATCGGCAACGACATTGGCCTTACCGGGATGATATTTGATCTTGCAATCAAAGTCCTCAAGAGTCTCCATCCATCTTCTTTGTCTCATATCCAAATCCTTTTGTGTGAACAAATATTGAAGACTCTTGTGATCCGTATAAATCTCAAATGGAATTCCATACAAGTAATGCCTCCACTTACCAAGAGCGAATACCATAGCACCAAGTTCCAAATCGTGTGTAGGATAGTTCTTCTCATGATCCTTTAACTTTCTAGAGGCATACACAATAACTTTCCCGTTTTGCATCAAGATACAACCCAATCCTTCCTTAGAAGCCTCCGTATACACCGCATAACCTTCAGACCCTTCGGGAAGTGTCAAGACCGGGGCTGTAGTCAACTTCTTCTTTAGGAGATTGAAGCTCTTATCGCATGCCTCATCCCACACAAATTTCACCTATTTCTTAGTTAATCGGGTTAAAAGAGTGGCAATTGTCGAGAAGTCCTTCACGAATCTTCTATAATATCCCACTAAACCCAAGAAACTTCGAACTTTAGAGGCATTCTTAGGTCTCTCCTGCTTAGAGACTGTCTCAATCTTAGAGGGATCCACTTCAACTCCCTTTGCCGAAATTAATATGACCCAGAAATGAAACCTTATCGATCCAAAAGTCACACTTGCTGAATTTCGCGAACAACTGATTATCCTTGAGGGTCTGTAGAACCAATTTAAGGTGCCTAGCATGTTCCTCGGCAGACTTCGAATACACAAGAATATTGTAGTACCCAGAACGCTAGGCACCATATCCCCCGCACTATAGTCTCAATCCACATATGAAACAATTAATCCATACATGAACCTAAACTATAGCGAACGGGAGACAATAAAAAAAAACACAAGGCTAGGCGGGTACCCTCAATTAAAACCAAAACAACTCAGAGCAATAAAATAGCGGAAGCAAAAGCATTCAATACGTATAGGTACCATATTTACAGATTTACTTGTAGGTACCGACAATCCATATCATTACAATATCAATCCCAAGTACAATTCAAGACATACTACAAAATAACTAGTATCAATGCAAGTACAATGTATGAAGGTGTAGTGCTAGACCCGAATAAAAGACAACAAGACTCTAAATCTCGCCTAGCACGAACCTGCAAAGCTGAAAAGTTGAGGTGTCAGTCCAAACGGACTGAGCGAGGGGTATAAATAAATATATACGCATATACATGCAAGCTATAATCTCGGGTAATAATTTTAGAAGATCACGACACAATTAGTAAAATAAAAAGGTACTATCGCCCGAGGTTATAACTAATCCAATTTATCAGTCAATTCAGTTTAATACAATCAATATGTGGCCCGGCGAGTGAGGGCAATTCTCCAATCTTACTCCGACCGTGTACAATCAATCAATTATTAGGTGATCAAGCAATTATTTACTGTGCACAATTAGCAGTTTCAGTGACTCCTTCTTCCTCCGGGTGATGGTGGGATTGCAAGGCCCCACCATCCAATCAGTCTGGGCAGAGGGTATATGAATCCCTAAGCCCGGAACTCCTTCCTCCCCTAATCTCCTAGGGGGTTCAGGGGTCATCCCAATTTGGTGAGGATAGCACTCGAGTTAACCGTTAGCCCATGCTTTCCCGGTTGGCTCGAGCCACTATCCTCGGGCCCACAGTGTAATTCAATGACTCGCCAAAACAATCAATTCGTCGATCAATCAATCAATCAATCGGTTTTGTCAAATCATTTGAAAATCATAAAGTTCGCAAACTATAGATATATATATACATTTTGGCCGAAATAGTCACATAGGGGTTGTAAGGGTTCTATTTATCTAGAATTTAAACCTCACCTGACCGAACGACCAAAAGAAAGCAAGAGAACACCCTACGGAGCGGGCTTCTCGAAACCGGGACCGTGATCTGTGCAACAAGGACAAGTGAAATAAGACTCGACTCGAATGAACCAATTATGACGAACGGCAAAGTCATGCAATAACAATTTAATGAATGTCGAATAAGAGCATGATTATCCATAAACCGAGTATATAACACATGCACACACAGCCATGCATGCAAAACAAAAATGCATGAAATCAGAGGGTGACACGCCCGTGTCACCAATATACACTAGGCCGTGACACCCCCGTGTCACGGTACAGCGGACAACATGCATGCGAACAGAAGGTGACACGCCCGTGTCACCATTACAAAGCAATCCGTGACACCCCCGTGTCACGGTACAGAAAAAAAAAAAAAAACCCAGACCACTACGCACCCCGGTGTCACGCTGAAGAAAGGAAATGTGACACGCCAGTGTCAACAGTGCGAAGCAGAAAAACAGGGCAAACTCGGACAACACCAAAACTCAACCAAAACACCAAATTTCCATCATCAAATGCAATCAAAACTTGAAGAAACATGTATCCATACTTGAGGCACAATAAAATCTAACATATAAACTCATATCATACATGGATCATCAAGAATTCATCATTCAAAACCCATAAAATTTCATATGTTCCAACTTCAACATAACTTCATGCTTCATGCAAGAAATGAAAGAAATATGAGCTAAACATTCTTCTAATCATGAATACACATGAAAGCATCAAGCTAACATCAAACCCTACTCATATAGTCAATCAAGAAATTCAATCAATTCTCATGTTATACCTTGAAATGAAAGAAGAATGAGATGAGGATGAAGATGTTGATGCTCCAACTTGGTTGCTAAATCCTTGAATTATAGCTTGAATTTGATGAAATCTTCGTTCCTCTCTTGATGGTGTAATTACCGATCCTTAGTGTGTGTGTGTGTGTGTGTGTTGTTCTTGTATGTAATGTATTGTATGAGAGTGTGGGAGAAGAATGCATATATGATATATTATATCATCCACTACAAGCATAATAACTCTTCATTTTGCATAATATTCCCTCATTTATTTAAATGAATGCAAATAAGTATCATCTCTAACAATTAGACACTTATCTCCCAATTCATGAAATGCAATTAAGTCCGTAAATTTAAGAGATGATCAATTATAGTCGTATAAGACAATTAAGCACATTATCTCTTAATTCACAATTTCACATTAAAAGTTAATTCATATAAATACATAGGAATGTATAATGCACATAGTAATGTAATGAAATTATAATAAGCAAGTAAATATATAAATTTAAACCCCCAACTCCAGAAGACCCGCACGTGGCGTGCTTACCTGAACTTCCGGAATTTGGGGCGTTACAACTCTCCCCCCTTAGAAGAATCTGGTCCCCAGATTCATTGGTCGGATGAAAATAACTCCAGGTGAAACTTCTTCATCTTCTCTTCCGGCTCCCAAGTCATTTCCTCGGTCCTATCACTCCGCCATAACACTTTCACCATAGGAATATTCCGATTTCTCAACTCTTGGTACTTTCTGTCTAACACCTTAACCGGTTTCTAAACAAATGAAAGATTCGGTTCCAACTCCACTTCTTCAACGGGGAGAATTTCTGTTTCATCCGGATAATACTTCCTGAGTTGAGATACATGAAAAATATTGTGAATTCCGGTAAGATTAGGAGGTAGGTCCACTCGATAAGCGACTTCTCCAATTCTCTCGATAATCTCAAACGGACCTAGATAACGGGGATTCAACTTTCCTCCCTTTCCAATTCTAGAAAATCCCTTTCGTGGAGATATCTTCAAGAAAACCCGGTCCCCCACTTCAAATTTGAGATCCCTCCGGCGAGTATCGGCATAACTTTTCTTTCTATCTTGTGCCGCTTTCATCCGTTGTTGAATCTGTTGAACTTTATCAATCATAGCTCTTACAGCTTTAGAAGGTTTCTCAAGCTTTTCGCCTTTCTTGATTCCTTCCTGTTTCGACCATTTCCACTATTCCAAATCAAAGAACAACGGTGATCGACATTTTCGCCCATATAACAATTCATACGGAGCCATACCAATCGACGCTTGGAAGCTGTTATTGTAGGCGAACTCCACCAAAGGAAGTTGATCATGCCACGAAGTTTGGAAATCCAAGGCACAAGCTCGAAGTAGATCTTCCAAATACCGAATAACCCTCTCAGACTGCCCATT
The DNA here is from genome assembly GCA_037501455.1 of Lantana camara. NCBI lineage: Eukaryota > Viridiplantae > Streptophyta > Magnoliopsida > Lamiales > Verbenaceae > Lantana > Lantana camara. Next base: position 67,886,908 of record CM074856.1, read on the forward strand.
AGTTTGTGGGTGAAACGCCGTACTGAACTGAAGCTTTGTACCCAAAATCTCTTGTAACTCTCGCCACAACTTCTAAGTAAAACGGCGATCTCGATCCGAAACAATACTCACCGGAATACCATGAAGTCGTACAATCTCCCAGTTGTAAATCTCAGCCAACTTTCGGATCTTAAAGGACATTCTGACCGGTAGAAAATGAGCAGACTTGGTCAGACGATCCACTATCACCCAAATACCATCGAATCCCCCCTTCACTCTTGGCAACCCGGATATAAAATCCATCGTCACTTGTTCCCACTTCCACTCGGGAATAAGTAACGGCTGTAGAAGTCCCCCGGGCTTTTGATGCTCAGCTTTGACATTCTGACAGGTTAAGCAACACTTCACGAATTTTGCCACATCCTTCTTCAATCCACGCCACCAATAATACTGCTTGAGATCCTTGTACATCTTATTCCCTCCAGGATGAATCGAATAAGCCGACTTGTGAGCTTCCTCGAGTAATACCCTTTTCAAATCGTCGGGTACTACTACTCGGTTCTTGAAACGAAGAAGACTGGTTTCATCGAACCCGAATGGACTTTCCGGATCCTCTCTAGCCTTAGAGACCAATCTTTGAACTCCCGGATCCTTACCTTGAGCCTCAAACATTCTGTACTTCAAGTCCGGATAAATGGAGATATTGGAAACTCGAGCTTTAATCACAATAGACTCCACTCCATTACTTGCACCATCTTCCAAGTTCGAAACACCCACTTTCCTACTTAGAGCGTCGGCAACTACATTAGCTTTCCCGGGATGATACTTGATAACACAATCATAATCTTCTAGTCGCTCCATCCATCTTCGTTGTCTCATATGGAGCTCCTTTTGTGTGAAAAGATATTGGAGGCTCTTATGATCGGTGAAAATCTCGAATGACACTCCATACAAATAATGCCTCCATTTCCCGAGTGCAAACATCACTGCAGCAAGCTCTAAATCATGAGTCGGGTAGTTCTTCTTATGATCCTTCAACTTCCGAGAGGCATAAGCAACAACCTTGCCATTCTGAGTCAAAACACTCCCCAATCCTTCCTTCGAGGCGTCAGTATACACAGCATATCCCTCTGAACCCTCTGGAAGAGTTAACGCTGGAGTAGAAACCAATTTCTCCCTCAAAATATCGAAGCTTCTCTCACATTTCTCATCCCACTCAAATTTTACATCCTTCTTAGTTAACCGAGTCAAGGGAGCGACGATCTTTGAGAAATCTTGCACGAATCTTCTATAGTACCCCACCAATCCCAAGAAACTCCTAATCTCAGATGCGTTCTTTGGCTTCTCCCACTTCAACACCGCTTCAATCTTCGAAGGATCAACCTCTAATCCATTCCCCGAAATAAAATGACCCAAGAAGGACACTCGGTCGATCCAAAACTCACACTTGCTAAACTTCGCAAATAATTGATGCTCCTTCAATGTTCTTAACACCAATTTGAGATGCCTTGCATGTTCCTCGGCCGATTTAGAGAAAATTAATATATCGTCAATGAAGATCACAACGAATTTGTCAAGGAACGGCTGGAAAATCCTATGCATCATATCCATAAAAGCGGCGGGAGCATTTGCCAATCCAAAAGGCATGACTACGAATTCATAATGCCCATATCTTGTATTAAAACCCGTCTTCGGAATATCCTCCCCTCGAATTCGTAATTGGTAATACCCTTGCCTCAAATCAAGCTTCGAATATACTTTAGATCCTTGGAGTATATCAAACAACTCCTCAATGTGTGGAAGAGGATATTTGTTCTTAACGGTCATCCGATTAAGCTCCCGGTAATCGATACACATTCTTAGGGTATCGTCCTTCTTCTTCACGAATAAAACTGGAGCACCCCACGGCAACGAGCTCGGTCTTACATACCCCACTTCCAAGAGACCATCAAGTTGCACTTTTAATTCCTTCAATTCTGCCAGTGCCATCCTATATGGAGTCTTAGAATAAGGTTCGGCATCCGGATACAAATCAATCACAAACTCTATCTCCCTCTCCGGTGGCAACGAATCCAACCTCTCAGGAAACACTTCGGAAAACTCTTTACTATCTCGGTCTCCTCTAATTTCACTTGATCCTTCGGTTGATTAAGAATATAGGCTATAAAATCCGTAGCCCCATCACGAACAAATTTCTGAGCTTCTAAAAAAGATAACAAAGGCACCGTCTTCGAACTCTGACCCGTAACAAACTCAGAACCCAAACTAACTTTCTTGGCCCAACAATCAACGGTGGCATAGTGCTTGTACAACCAATCCATACCCAAGATAGATCCATACCGAGACATAGGCAAATCAATGAAACCCGTTGAGAAAACCCGACCCTTAATGCTCACCGGCACCTCTCTAAAAACCCGGTTAGTTTCTATACTACCACCAAAAGGAGTACTAACCACATAGCATGCATCAGAATAAGTAACAAACAAAGGCAGTTTAATAGAAACATCACAAGAAATGAAGGAGTGAGTAGCTCCTGGATCAAACAAAGTGTGTATGTTATTGCCATGAATGCAAATGGTACCTTCAACAACAGCAGCCGGGTCTACATCTGCATTTTGTTCCTCGCCTTCCAAGGCATTAGTACGGGCCCTAATCAATGGTCTCTGTCCCCCAGGCGGCGGATTACGTCGATCCGGACAAGTATCCACGATATGATCGGCAGCCCCGCAAATTAGGCATAACCCCAGGCGCCTACGGCAATTATCATAGTGATGTGTAGGTTGCCCGCAGAAAGTACATTTGGGTTTCTCCGGTGGTGGCGGCCTAACCAGTGGCTGAGGAGTCTTCTGGACTGGCCCTTGTGGTTTAAACTTCTTCATAGGGCCCTTAAACTGTGGAGGAGCTGTATCATAAACCATTAGCCTCTTGCCGGCATTGTATCCCGATCTTGACCCGGAACCTGAACCCTGTCCCGATCTATAGGAAGATCTCTGTGCATTAACCGAGTCTTCAACCTTAAGAGCCTTTGTAGTGGCCTTCTTCCAAGTGCTTGTGTTAACCGCTTCAATCGCCGCTTGAATGTCCTGCCTCAAACCTTGTACGAATTGCATAGCCTTGTGGAAGTCGTCACTAGCAATGTTAGGAGCGTATTTGGACAACCTCTCGAACTCAGCTATATACTCTGAAACTGATCTTCCTCCTTGTTTAAGCTCAGTAAACTCCTTAAGTCTTCTAGTACGCGAAGATGTCGGAATAAACTTATTCTTGAATTCTCTTTCGAATACCTCCTATGTAATTTGCTCCTCGGCGGCATCAAGGACAATTTTGGTACTCTCCCACCATGAATATGCTTCTCCCTGGATGAGGGTAAGAGTACACCGAGCCTTTTCCCGAGACTCATATGGAATAAGTTCCCAAACCCGTTCAACTTCTTTAAGCCATTGCTCGGCTTGAATATCGTTCCCCTTTTGGAATCTCGGCGGATGCTGGTTCTGAAATTCCCTTAAAATAGCAGGGTAGGTGCCTGTTGTGGTGGTGGAGGAGCTGGCGGTGCTGGAGGCACATAATCCCTTAGCCTCTGATCCATGAGTTGCACCATGGAATTTAAGAAGTCTTGGGGTTGAGCTGGAGGAGGAGGAGTCCTATCACGCCGATGATGATGTCGATGTCGAGGAGAACGATCGCGGTGATGTCGGTCACGAGCCATCCTAGAATTCAAACACTGTACATGCATGTTTGATTAACAAGTGCAAATGAGTGTAATTACAACACACAATTGAATCAAACCACATAGTCACATAATCCACGTACTTCAAATAGAGTCATATAAGTTCAAGTAGTCTTGACTCTCAAAGAATCAAATAATCCTATGCCGTACGACTTAAACTCACAAGATACGATACTAGAGCCGCGGTTTTGCAACCGGGCTCCAATACCACCTTGGGATGTAGCACCCGGAACGCTAGGCGCCACATCCCCCGCACTATAGTCTCAATCCACATATGAAACGATTAATCCATACATGAACCGAAACTATAGCGAACGGGAGACAATAAAAAAAACACAAGGCTAGGCGGGGTACCCTCAATTAAAACCAAAACAACTCAGAGCAATAAAATAGCGGAAGCAAAACCATTCAATACGTATAGGTACCATATTTACATATTTACTTATAGGTACCGACAATCCATATCATTACAATATCAATCCCAAGTATAATTCAAGACATACTACAAAATAACTAGTATCAATGCAAGTACAATGTATGAAGGTGCAGTGCTAGACCCGAATAAAAGACAACGAGACTCTAATTCCCGCCTAGCACGAACTTGCAAAGCTGAAAAGTTGAGGTGTCAGTCCAAACAGACTGACCGAGGGGTATAAATAAATATATACGCACATACATGCAAGCTATAATCTCGGGTAATAATTTTAGAAGATCACGACACAATTAGTAAAATAAAAAGGTACTATCGCCCGAGGTTATAACTAAACCAATTTATCAGTCAATTCAGTTCAATACAATCAATATGTGGCCCGACGAGTGAGGGCAATTCTCCAACCTTACTCCGACCGTGTACAATCAATCAATAATTAGGTGATTACATGATCAAGCAATTATTTACTGTGCACAATTAGCAGTTTCAGTGACTCCTTCTTCCTCCGGGTGATGGTGGGATTGCAAGGCCCCACCATCCAATCAGTCTGGGCAGAGGGTACATGAATCCCTAAGCCCGGAACTCCTTCCTCCCCTAATCTCCTAGGGGGTTCAGGGGTCATCCCAATTTGGTGAGGATAGCACTCGAGTTACCCGTCAGCCCATGCTTTCCCGGTTGGCTCGAGCCACTATCCTCGGGCCCACAGTGCAATTCAATGACTCGCCAAAACAATCAATTCGTCGATCAATCAATCAATCAATCGGTTTTGTCAAATCATTTGAAAATCATAAAGTTCGCAAACTATAGATATATATATACATTTTGGCCGAAATAGTCACATAGGGGTTGTAAGGGTTCTATTTATCTAGAATTTAAACCTCACCTGACCAAACGACCAAAAGAAAGCAAGAGAACACCCTACGGAGCGGGCTTCTCGAAACCGGGACCGTGATCTGTGCAACAAGGACAAGTGAAATAAGACTCGACTCGAATGAACCAATTATGACGAACGGTAAAGTCATGCAATAACAATTTAATGAATGTCGAATAAGAGCATGATTATCCATAAACCGAGTATATAACACATGCACGCACAGCCATGCATGCAAAACAAAAATGCATGAAATCAGAGGGTGACACGCCTGTGTCACCAATATACACTAGGCCGTGACACCCCCGTGTCACGGTACAGCGGACAACATGCATGCGAACAGAAGGTGACACGCCCGTGTCACCATTACAAAGCAATCCGTGACAACCCCGTGTCACGGTACAGAAAAAAAAAAAACCCAGACCACTACGCACCCCGGTGTCACGCTGAAGAAAGGAAATGTGACACGCCCGTGTCAACCGTGCGTAGCAGAAAAACAGGGCAAACTCGGACAACACCAAAACTCAACCAAAACACCAAATTTCCACCATCAAATGCAAGCAAAACTTGAAGAAACATGTATCCATACTTGAGGCACAATAAAATCTAACATATAAACTCATATCATACATGGATCATGAAGAATTCATCATTCAAAACCCATAAAATTTCATATGTTCCAACTTCAACATAACTTCATGTTTCATGCAAGAAATGAGGGAAATATGAGCTAAACATGCTTCTAATCATGAATACACATGAAAGCATCAAGCTAACATCAAACACTACTCATATAGTCAATCAAGAAATTCAATCAATTCTCATGTTATACCTTGAAATGAAAGAAGAATGAGATGAGGATGAAGATGTTGATGCTCCAACTTGGTTGCTAAATCCTTGAATTATAGCTTGAATTTGATGAAATCTTCCTTCCTCTCTTAATGGTGTAATTACCGATCCTTAGTGTGTGTGTGTGTGTGTTGTTCTTGTATGTAATGTACTGTATGAGAGTGTGGGAGAAGAATGCATATATGATATATTATATTATCCACTACAAGCATAATAACTCTTCATTTTGCATAATAGTCCCTCATTTATTTAAATGAATGCACATAAGTATCATCTCTAACAATTAGACACTTAACTCCCAATTCATGAAATGCAATTAAGTCCATAAATTTAAGAGATGATCAATTATAGTCGTATAAGACAATTAAGCACATTATCACTTAATTCACAATTTCACATTAAAAGTTAATTCATATAAATACATAGGAGTGTATAATGCACATAGTAATGTAATGAAGTTATAATAAGCAAGTAAATATATAAATTTAAACCGCCAACTCCTGAAGACCCGCACGTGGCGTGCTTACCTGAACTTCCGGAATTTGGGGCGTTACAAATATCGTCTATAAATATCACCACGAACTTATCCAAGAATGGCTTGAATATTCTGTGCATCATGTCCATGAAAGCTGCGGGGGCATTAGTTAATCCAAACGGCATCACAACAAACTCATAATGCCCGTACCGAGTGTTAAACCCTATCTTTGAGATATCCTCTTCCCGAATTCTTAATTGATAATACCCTTGGCGAAGATCAAGCTTGGAATAAACCGAAGAACCGTGAAGTATATCGAATAACTCTTCAATCCATGGAAGGGGGTACTTGTTCTTAACCGTCATCCGATTCAATTCTCTATAATCTATACACATCCTCAAGGTTCCGTCTTTCTTCTTTACAAACAGAACCGGTGCACCCCAAGGTGATGAACTCGGACGAATGTACCCACTTGACATCAATTCCTCGAGTTGCTTCTTCAACTCCTTCAACTCGGCAGGGGCCATCTTATAAGGAGTCTTAGAAAATGGCTTAGCATCCGGGTACAAGTCAATTATAAACTCTATTTCTCGTTCTGAAGGTAAAGATCCCAAACTCCCCGGGAAGACCTCGAGAAAGTCCTTCACAATTTCCATTTCTTCGAGCTTAGCTTGATCCTTCGGCTTGTTTAAAATGTAGGCCAAGAAACCTGAAGCACCGTCACGAATCAACTTGGAAGCCTCAGTAAAAGGTAACAACGGAGGAATCTACGAACCCAAACCCACAATAACATCGGGACCCACCTGGACTCTCTTAGTTTTGCAATCAATCTTAGCATCATGTTCAAAGAGCCAATCCATACCCAAAATCGCACCATAACGACTGATAGGCATCTCAATGAAGTCCGTTGGATAGTTACGACCCTCAATTCTCACCGGAACTCGCCGAAACACCCGACCAGAAACAATGCTCCCCCCCAATGGGGAACTAATCACAAAGCAAGCAGAGGTACACACAATAAGCAAATATAAGGAAGCAACTATGCCACAAGAAATAAAGGAATGTGTGGCTCCAGGGTCAAACAATGCATGTATGCTCGTGCCATGAATGTATATTGTACCTTCGATGACTGCAGCAGGATCAATCTCGACGTTCTGCTCCTCGCCATCAATGGCATAAGCTCTCGCTCGTATAATCGGCCTCTGTCCTCCCCTGTGACCCGGAGTATATCGATCACACCCAGCGACTTGATGTTCCATCGAGCCACAAATCAAGCAAGCTCCGAGTCGGCGGCGACAAGTCTCCCAAGTGTGTGTAGGACCTCCGCAATATGAACAAGGTTTAGTTTGTTGAGGGTTTAAAGGAGCTTGTGGGGGTGGTTGCGCCGGCCCCACCACTCGGGGTTTCTTTCCTGGACCTTTTACAAATGGAGCCTTAACGGGAGGTTGCATCGGATATGCGAGCCTCTTGAAATCGGACCCCGAACCTTGTCCCGAATGAAAAGACCGAGGCACGGGATCTTTCTTCTTATATTCTTCCTCTTGCACAAAAGCCCTTTGAATCGTGTCGGCGAAAGACTCAAAGTTGTGCCCGGCTTGTCCATGTCTCAAAGTCTCCCTCAAACTGGCTATAAACTTTCTTGACTTCTTCTTCTCGTCCCGGGTGACTTGGGGAGCATACTTTCCAAGACCATTAAACTCCGCCAAATATTGAGCCACCGACCTTCCTCCTTGCTTTAGGTCCATGAACTCTTGCTCTTTCCTTTCACGGACCACCTCGGGAATGAAAGCCTCCCGGAATTCCCTCTTGAATACGTCCCAATTCAAAGCTTCCCCGGCAACTTCAAGCATCTCCCGATTCCGCTCCCACCAATCATAAGCTTCTATGTCAAGTTGAAAGATAGCAAATTAGACCGTTTCTAAAGAAGTGAAGGGGCGGATGTTGTAAATCCTTTCCAATCTAAAAATCCAATCCTCCGCTATATCATCGTCCTTCGTACTCGCGAACCTTGGAGGATTATAACTAAGAAACGTCCCATGAGAATGCCTAACCGGTGGTGGAGGTGGTGGAGGTTGAACCGGTTGTTGTGGAGGTCGAACTTGAGCCCTCCTATGCTCAACATAGTTATAAACAGCCTCCATGAATCCTTCCATGTTCATTTGTGGCGGTTGTTGAGGTTGTTGTTGATATCTAGGAGGCGATGGTGTCCTTTTATCTTGACGAGGGCGACCATGAGCCATCTACAATAATGAACATTAAGAAATGCATGTCGAGATTAGGCAATATATCCATGATATGTAAATAAAATGCACCAAATAACCAATCAAGAATGCTCGAATAACAATGAAAGACCCTCAAGTTGACACGAAATTCCTAAGCCGTACGACTTAAACTGACAAGACATGAGTCAAGAGCCCGGTTTTACAACCTAGGCTCGGATACCACCAAAGGAGTGTAACACCCGCATCGTAGGGTGTCACATCCCCCGCACCACTAGTTCAATCCATGCATGAAATTAATTTCCATACACAAACCGAACACGTAGCGAACGGGTGACAAATAAAAACAAAACCTAGCTAAGCGGGGCTAACCCTTAACCAATTAAAACCAACGATGCAATAACATAAAGCGGGAGCATAAACCATAATCAACATATATTCACAAGATACAATCAAAGGCCATCTCGGCCACCACATAATAATTACATCAATACTCCAAAATAGAATAATTCATAATAGGACATGAGTATGTAATGCTAAAGAGTAATACAAGCTAGGACTCAAGGAAAGATTACAAAAGACTCCAAGTCCCCACCTAGCTCGAAACCTGCAAAAGACTAAAAACGTGGGGTGTCAGTCCTAAGACTGAGTGAGGGGCTTATTATATATATCATATGCACATGCAATCCATAATCCTGAGTGAAGTGTTACAAAATCCCAAGCGGGTACTTTAAGAAAGGCATTACTCAGCATTATAGATACCAACTTATTACTTGAATAAACATAGCTTAACATGGCCCGGCGAGTGGGTAATTCTCCAACCTTACTCCCATAGTGTATTTGAAAACATTATTAAGCGTTCATGCATTCATAATCATATCATTAACATAATCATATTCGTGATCGTGACGTGAGAAAACATGATTTTCCATCCTTCTTCCTCCGGGACGATGGAAGGGTTTGCAAGGCCCTACCACCTCGTGACGTATTGAGACCGGGGCTCATGACTCCTTCCCGGTCCTTCGGCGGATTAACCACCGGCTCAAGAATATCCCGCCTTCCTGCCACCAAAGTCGTGCGAGGATATTCTCAAAAAGTACTATATGAAATGGCTTAACCGACGACCCGATGTCGTACCGGCCTCCATTCACATATTTCCCTGGGCCCAATAATACGTTCGTGATTCTCGCCAAAATGATTTTTGTGAAAATACTTGAAAACATTCGTTCTTGAAACCATTTTTGAAAGTATACATATACTTGATGCGTTTTGGCTTGAAATAATCACACAAGGTATTAGGGTTCTAGTTTAACTAAAATAAACCTCACCTTGACAAAAGAGAAAGGTTATGAGAAGCCTACGGACCCTGCTCCTCAACCGGATCGAGCTCTGTGCAAGAAACACCAGTGTACATAAGACTCTAGACAAATGAACCAAATAATCGACGAACGGTATGCTTATGATATGGGATGATGATAATTATAAGTCATGAGAATGCTCATTCACAAATAATACTTCAAATAATCACATATGGGAGCCAAGGGAGTGAAAGAAATGCAAGAAGAGGTGTTTTGGTGAGGTTTTGCAAAAGTTAACAATTTTTGGAAACGCGCAAGCTGTGGGAAATTGGGAATATCTTAAGTTATAAAAGTTGAAATGGAGTCTTTTTTATTGTATATAAAAGTAGACAAATAGAGCTTTCCAAGCATATAGGGCTCGAATTCTAATTCAAAGCGGAGTGAAAATGGCGTAGGTTCGAAGTTGGGTTAATGCAGATTTCCGGAAAATGGCGACACCAAAAAGAATTGATCATAACTCTCAATCTAGAAACGATATTGAGGTTATTCAAATTGGAAGTTGTTATAGACTTCAAGAGGTTTCTAACGGTTCAAAAATCAGGTCAATCGGAGTTCGTTTGAGGGGTAAACGGGCGTTTGTAAAATGAACTAAAAACAGAAATGGGCGTTTGGAAACCGTCTGTCGATGCAGTAGCATCTCACACGAGCGTTTGGTAAATGAACTAAGTGGCCAAACGCCCGTTTGGCATGCCGCTGGGTAAAAAAATAGGGCAAAACAGGGTATGGCTCGGAAATTAACTCCCAAATGCAACCAACACCAAACAACAACAATAAAACACCCCAAAACTGACCTATAACACCAATATACACGTCATACTTCATCAACAACTCATAAAACACAAGTTTGGGCAATTAAATTCGTCCAAGCAATCATATAAACCCTCCAAGTTGTCATGAGATCTAATAACCAAGAGTTCAAAATATTCATGCAATAAATTCAAAATACATACCCACATGATCTCATATTCATGTTCAAAGATCAAGAAAATCAACTAAATCATCCAACCCTATCTATTCATCACATATAACAATTATGAATCAACAAACCTTGTATGAAAGAAAGGAAATGGTGAAAGGGTGATGATGGAGGTGATGATCTTGATGATGCTTATGATTCTTGATGAATGATCCTTCCTTTCCTCTCCTCTTCTTGCTTGATCAATGAGTGTGTGAGTGATGGAGATGAAGATGAGTGTGTGTTTGTGTCTTGCAAATATGATATAAGGTATAAGTAATACATGTATAGATATATGATATATATGTATAAAGGTAATAAGTAGAGATATTATGTATATTATAGTATATAATTGATCTTAGTGCTATAATAATATATACATATATAATGAATGTGTGAATTAGTGTAGAGAAATTATATATATATATATATATATATATGTTTATGAATACATATGAATTATGTTATGACATGAATGTATGAAATATGCATATGTTAGAAAATGATATAAGATGAAATGAAAATAAATTGAATCAAATAGGCAATTAATTCATATAAATTCAAATAAACACATAATTCTTAAAGCATGCCAACAAATCTAACACTCAAACGCACACGTGTGGCGAGCGTACCTCGAAAGAAGACACGGGGCGTTACATTGTCCTCGGGTTATTGCATGATTTTCATTCCTTGAACGTGTTACTTGATTACACTATAGCACGATTGCACGATAATTGAATTGCATGATCGCTTATTATTTAACAATCAAGCAAGCATGTTTCATGTACATTTGGAGCACGGTTGGAGACCGCCCTCAGTCGCCGGGGCCATGTATTAATTGCATGAAAATGAACAAGTGTTTAATATTGATAGTTGTATTCTCGGGCGAAGCTATATTATTATTGAACTTATATATTATCTTTTATAAATCTTTACCCGAGAATATAACTTGCATATTATCTGCGCTAATATGTATCTAAACCCCTCACTCGGTCTACACAGACTGACGCCTCCACCTTTGAGGTTATGGCAGGTGCACGCTAGGAGGGAGTTGAGTCGAGTCGAGTCAAGTTCATGTAGTCGAGTCAACCATGGTTAGTGTATTTGATTATTTATTGTTAATTATGAAATTAAAGTTATTGTTATTGTTTTACTTGAAGATGATAATGTATTGATATGTAAAACCTAAATATCTTTTATTTGGTAAATGAGAAATGACGTGACATGATAAATGGAAGTAAGTGATAGTGATTACTTTATGCTTCCGCTTAATTTCGTTACATGTATAAGTTAATCCCGCCTAGCTTGTCAGTATTGCATTGTCACTCGTTCGCTATAGGTTAATTCATGTACGGATTGGCCGTTTCGTGTATGGATTGACCTATAGTGCGGGGGTGTGGCACCTCCATGTGTACGGGGTGCTACATACACATAGTCACGGGCCCTCATAATTATTGTGTTCACTGATCTCGCCAAAACATTGGGTAAGGGTTCATAAATAAAAGGGGTCATACGTTTGAAATCATTTACCCAAAATGACTCGATATATAAATATACAATTTTGGCCTAAAACATTCCACGTAAGGGATATATCGGGTCCTTTTAGCTATTAGAAGAGAAACCCACCTGTTACACCTTACCAACAACACCAAAAGAAAGAAAGACTTGAGGTGTCCTATGAACCCGGCATCTCTGCCCTGGAGAAAACAATACAAGAAACGACATGGTGCATAGGTGAGACTCAAGACTACAAATGAACCATATATGATGCACGCAATGCTGTGCACATGATATGAATGCATAAAAGATGATATTACGTCATGAACACGTTCATGTGCACTATTAATGCATTTAAGGCATATAAATAAGCCATTCATTCGTTCAAGGAAGCGTTAATAATTGTTCAAGTTCATAATTTCACACTTTCTCTCAATTCAATCAAAGAATTTCATATAACAATCATAACACGTGCTATTTCACGTCCAAACGTTTCATAATTCGTAGTTCATAATCCATAAAATATAACAAATAATTTAAATCATAAAATCACATTTGGATCACACATTTCATACATAAGAATTCATATAAAACCATAGGATTACATTTATAAATTAAATCATCAAATTAAAGCACTTAAATTAATTAATTTAAATATGTAACATAACATATGTATATATATCACATACAATATATATACACGTAGGTGCATGCAATTCCATGAAAAAGGCCATTAATAGTTGTTCCTAAAATCCATAATATATATAACATACATCATATTATATATATAACAAATAATATAATATAGGTATATACACACACGTACAGTTCATGCATGCACAAAATATATACCTTAAAATATATACATATACATATTACGTACATACACTATATATATATTTATATATAGTACACTCACACACTTATATTTAATAAACAAACTATACTAACATAAATATATACATTCATACATGCACATACACCAAAACCCATGCACAACATTAACAACATGCATGCAACCAATATAACATATATATATATATATATATATATATATACATGCAGCCATAACCCTTCACATGCCTGAAATACAAGCAAAAAGCATGCACAAGGAAGGGAGAAAGGATGCAGCAAGCTACTGCATAACACCTCCCCGGCCGGGCACTTTCATGCCCAAAATCTCCCCGCCCAGGGAGATGCATTACAGTCGCGAATCAGCAGCCCTGAGCGAAGACTTCCCCTGCTCCAGACACTCCACAACAACAGCAACAAAGCAGGAATTCAAGGCAGCAAACAACATGATACAGCAGTCACAAAACTCAGGCAAAACAGCCCCCTAATGGAAACACAAGACGAAAGGATCGAACAACAGCAAAAAATTCCATGAAGAAAGCTTGAAGATCATTAATGGTAACTCACCAACCAAGCACTTAGAATTCAATTCAAGTTCACACATCAATAAATGAGGCACAAGGAACTCATATAAGTCCTCAAATCCAAAGGAAACACAAGAGAATGCATATCAATTCAAAAATTTGAACATAACCCTTACTATTCATTATTTTCCTCAAAACCACATGAAACCTAAGTCAAATTCTGAAAATCATGGATGAAAATGACTACACAAGGATTCTAAACACAAATATGAACTCACCTCTTGAAGATGATGGAGGAAAATGAAGATATGAGCTCAAATATCCTCTCGGTTGCAAAATAACGTGAAAGTGAAGGGTTTCTCCAAGGTTTGCAGCTGAATTCCTTTCTTTCTTGGAATAATCTCAGTTTGGGACTGATGTGAGCGTGTAGGGGAGTGATTTGGGTGAACTATAGTTCAAGTTTGGTGAGGTTTGGTTAAGTATGGGTTAAGATATGATTAAAATAGTGGGAGGTGGTCATTTAGGAGAACGTCACAAGTTTCTGTTAAAGTTCGGAGGTCAAAACGAGCTTAGAAAAATATGAGGCTTATTTCACTGAACTGGAATCTTCGATACAAGTTCAGAAGAGTGACGAAACTCAAATCCGAGTTCCCAAGCCCAAGATATCACATACGGAACCAAGGGTGCGCTAATTGCCCGTTAGCCCCCGATTTGGTTCCACAATTAAAAAATAAATTCGTTACCATGCCAAACGTGATCGAAAACATAAAACGAGCATATAGACATGTTCATAACACATAAATCTACGACATACTAAATTTTCACGGAATTTCGATATCAAATCACATAAGAACAATGTACGATTAAAATACTCATGCGCAAACGTAACAATTTCATAACATTTCCAAATTAAATAATAAAATTCAAATTCTATTTTTAAATTAAATAAAAAGTCAACGAAATAATCTTTGAATTTGATATTAATATAATTAGAGTTATAATTAATTAACATTAACACTTAATTATTAAATTAAAAATACTAATTTTAACGAATTAAAATATAATAAAATAATATAATAACAATTTATAATAAAATTAAATATTTAACACTTAAAAATAATTAATTCACGCAATTTGGTAAACACTTATGTCATATTTGTACAAATGAAAAACCGGGGCATTACAATCTCTCCCCCTTAAAAGAATCCGTCCTCGGAATCACTGTCTGCCTGAAAACAATTAATGAGGGAACCCCGCCCCTCACAAGCAACAAGGAGAGAACCCCGTCTCTCAAACAACAATGAGAGAACCCCGTCTCTCGCAAACAGGTAAAGAAGTTCAAAATACAAAATACAGTCACAACGAAGAGCAAACACCAAGAAGAAAGCATCAAAACATCCAATTACGACAACTTATAATCAAAACAATCACATAAAGCCAGGGAACAATTATCACTTACTTACATCCAACATCGATTATACAACAGTAGTTAACACATCAAAGAGTCAAAGCACAAATTATCAAAATTATTTAAATTAACAATGCGTGTATGCATATGCCATGAATGTCTGAGGTACCGTTCACCGTGGAAACGAATGTGAAGCTAAAGCTTTCATGGTCCCAAGGTATGGTCTGAACCTAAAAGCTAGCTCGACTCTTGGCTTGTCTTTAATATCTTCAACGTGTCCACCTGAGAAACAGATAAGGCTCTCGACTGGTCCTATTCTTAATTCCACTCTGATTCTTATCTCTTCTTACCTTCTTCTGTTTCTCGGTTATGCGTTGACCATGATCCAACCAACCTGCCCTTCCCAAACGAGTTTTACCCTACATTTTTACAATTCGGACCGGTCTTTTGCCGGTTCATTTCTCCTTCTATAATTTGGTGAAACCCTTGAAATTCAATAACCTTTTTTATTAACAATCACAGCCTTCTTGACGAGTTCTTTCCAAACCGGGTTTTGATCATCGGTCCCAAAAAATTTTGGATTAATCTCTTCGTGGATCGTTTCCTCATCCCTTCATCCTCTTGGAGCCATTAAGCATGCATTAAATTTCGGTTCACCCAAATCTCTAATCGAGGGAAAACTTCCTTGATACTTCTTGAGATTCAATTCATGTCCTTCTATAATCACTTCTTTCTGATTCCATTCTTCTCAAATTCCTTCTAACTCATTATGAGAAAAGGATTAGCGATGTAGTAGGGTTTTATTTTGTTAAGTGATACCCGAACTCCTCCAATACTTGGTCAAATTACCCTCTATGGATGCCATCACGAACGTGTTAATCTGATTTAATTTCTGTTCCCTGAGCCGATTTAATGGTCCCACAAAAGCTCCTCTATAATACCATTATTTGCCAAAATTTAAATCCCATGTGTAGAAATGGTCAACAAACCATCTCCGCAATATCCCGTGGTGGCCTTCAACCCGAACTTAATAACTTAACGCTCACTTTAACGGTTTAACTGTTAAAGCTGTTTTGTTCATTTCCGATCACCATCACTAGAGCTTCCTTGTCTTCTATGGTTTGCATTCCGTTGTTCCTACTAAATTATTTCCTTCAAGCACAGCCTGGAACTTTAATTTCATTTCTTGGCCGTGCTCTCCCTTTTAAATTTTCCACCTTCTCGGGTTGATCTCCATTCGTCATCCCATCATCGAAATTCTTGATTTTCTTGAACAAGAATTCTACTTAAGAATTATGGGCGGTGTATCATTCATATTCACCTGGAAGCGATCAATTTGAAGGGCATCCCGACTCCTTTGTTCTTCAAGTCCCCTAACTATACGGAATCCCCTTTTCTTTCATGTCCATTCTAACATTTCAAAATTTAACTTCACCCTCTTTACTTTCTAAAATTCGATTTTCATTTCTGTCTCAACCTTATCATAAAAGGGTCTTTTTTTTTTTTTTTTTTCAATCCGGTGTGATTGAGCTCCGATTGAGATAGTAGTTGGAGTATCAAGAGGAGAAAACAACCTAGCAAGTAAACACTGAGAGGATGCATATTGGGTTAAATTGCCAAATGCATGTAAGACACATTCTCTCAACAAGGGAGATGCAATACCAAGTCATCAATTATACCATTAAAGCATATATATCAACAAGGAATATACAACAGCAGTTTAACAATTATAATACTAACACGCATGTAATGAGAAGTTAAGTAATTAATTACAATGTATGATGCACGTGCTATGAATGTATTGAACCTGTCACCCTGGTGCTATGTTTTTAGCTCAGCAACTTGTCCTCGTTTCTCTAGTCCCAAGCTTGCCTTGACTTGTTGATCATTCCTTGTTTTTTCCACGGTCTTTAAGATGTCTACGAATCTTCGTGCATCAAGTTGTACATCTCTACCGTCCGAGGTTGTAATTTTCCAAGGTCCAAGATTACGATTTCTTGATCCCCAGATTCTTCTTCATCCGTGGAATCGGCTTCCTGACTTTTTCTAGAGAATCAACCCTTCAATGTTACCCGAATTCACTTCCAAGATTGATCGTTAATGTTGTCACCTCTATTGAAGTCCCCTTGATGTACTCTTCACGAATCCGAACCGGTCGTTTGACTTAGCCTCTAATGACTTACACTTGAGCACATAATCTCCTCTCTAGGAACTCTTTGCCTTTCTTTATCTTTTCCATTTGTTGCTCTATCTCTCCTAATTCGACCATATTGATAGATTTTTCTCTAACTCTTTCAATCCTACTTCTATCTTACTCAAGGTCCGAAGAATCCTAATTCGAACTCTTCCTTACTCAATATCCTAAGCGTCTCAATTCACCTCTTCTTCTCCCACTTAAGAATTCCTTTTCTCCTCCAATGAACTCGTTCTTCACTTCTTGGATTAAAGACTTCCAACCTCTACGGCCTAGTCTCCTCATATAAGCGGTTCCAATCAGGTCATGTATCCGGTAGTAACACGCACATTCCGAGCTAGACGATCTCGTTAAGCAGGTTAGACATTCTTTGTTGCTTGTCACCCCCCGAATCCATTTTACCATGAGTTTCCTCAAAGATTCTCGCCTCCTTGTCGATCCAAACCTCAATTTTGAACACTTTGATTGCCTTTCTTTTGTTTCTGTCATGAGTTGATTAATCTCGTTGAATCCAAATAAGGTACCCTAAGTAATAGAGGCATATATGTCGATCTTCTAAATGACAAACATCCCACGATCAACCCTAACTTCACCGAGTGTCCCTTTATCCTGATAGAACTTGTAAATCAACCCAAATTCGAACCTTCCATCTCGGATCCTAATCCTTGAACCATAGCCCCATTTAGGAAAGCCACAAGTCTGGAATTCCCTATATACTTCCCAGGTGCACTCTTCCTATCTTCCATACCTAAGAAAGAACTTGTGATAGTTCCTTATTATCGTAGAAATTGGCCGTGGTTTGACATTATCTTCATAACCTGTAAATCATAACTCATTTGAAAAATATATGCATGCGATTAGTGCATGCTCATGTCACGTATTTAACATGAAAGGCACGGATTCGATGCGAGAGTGCAACACATAATTCAACAAGATTCAAAAGAAATTTATTTTCAGGTTCAAGATCGATGCAATGCACACGTTGTCATGTAGTTCCTAAGCCGTACGACCTAGACTTAACAGGACACGACACAAGAACTCTGGTTTTGTAACCTGGAGCTCTGATACCACTTAAGGATGTAGCGCCCCAACGGAAGGCCTCACATCCCCCGCACCAAGACCCGACCCGCATATGAAATGGAGAGTCTATACACGAGCCGAATCACGACGAACGGTAACTCACTCACACACTAGGTCAGGCGGGAGCTAGAACCTCGAAACCAATTAAACAAGCTCAAGAATTAAATGTAAGTGCGGAAGCAGAACAGACAATAAATCACGCGGTTTAATGAAAAAGATCACCAACATGAGTACCTAATCCCGAAAATTAAAACATAAATCATAATCACAAATTCACGGGTTCCATTATCCCTAGAAGCCTATCCAGAATCAATATCATATAATCATAACAATTCATATGTAAATCTATAACTTAACACTTTGCAAAATGCATATGAATAGACTCAAACTCAATCAAGACACTCGATAGACTCGACTTCCCGCCTAGCGCTCCAAAACCTGCAAAAGCACTGAAAATAAAGTCAGGTTCAGCCTATAGGAGACTAGTGGGTATAAAACAGGGCATAATATAATATTATCGCAGAATTTAAACATTCACGCATGCAGGCTATAATCCCGTGCGAGGTTTTAAGATATTTCCTAAGTGGGTAAAACAAAGGAAAACAACGCTCGGGATTACAACTATCAAATTCATACATTCCATTCATAAGGTTTCATGGCCCGGCGAGTGGGCATTCATAGTCTCCAACCTTCTCCTCGTGTGTGTATAGTTCATTTGTTCATTCATTACCGATCATGCAACATTTATTCATTGATTCATAATCTTTCATAATCACAACCATAATCATAATCATTCATTCATAATCATAAACACTTACACCTTTTTCCTCCGGGTAGCCCGTCCACCTCATACATAGTGGCTAGTGAGGTTCATGAATCCTCAAAAGCCCGATTCCCCTTCCTCGCTAAAACCCCTAACAAGGTCGGTTACGTCGTCATTGTTTGTTAGGACTAGTGCACGCGGATCACCGTCAGCCCAGAGTGTCCCCGGATAGCCACATACACATAGTCCCGGGTCCTCATAATCATTGTGTTCACTGATCTCGCCAAAACATTGGGTAAGGGTTCATAAATAAAATGGGTCATACGTTTAAAATCATTTACCCAAAATGACTCGATATATAAATATACAATTTTGGAAACATTTCACGTAAGGGATATATCGGGTCGTTTTAGCTATTAGAAGAGAAACCCACCTGTTACACCTTACCAACAACACCAAAAGAAAGAAAGACTTGAGGTGTCCTATGAACCCGGCATCTCCGCCCTGGAGAAAATAGTACATGAAACGACATGGTGAATAGGTGAGAATTAAGACTCCAAATGAACCATATATGATGCACGCAATGTTGTGCACATGATATGAATGCATAAAAGATGATATTATGTCATGAACACATTCATGTGCACTATTAATGCATTTAAGGCATATAAATAAGCCATTCATTCATTCAAGGAAGTGTTCATGTTTGTTCAAGTTCATAATTTCACATTTTCTCTCAATTCAATCCAAGAATTTCATATAACAATCATAAAACGTGCTATTTCACGTCCAAACGTTTCATAATTCATAGTTCGTAATCCATAAAATATAACAAATAATTTAAATCATAAAATCACATTTGGATCACACATTTCATACATAAGAATTCATATAAAACCATAGGATTACATTTATAAATTAAATCATCAAATTAAAGCACTTAAATTCATTAATTTAAATATGTAACATAACATATGTATATATATCACATACAATGTATATATACGTAGGTGCATGCAATTCCATGAAAAAGGCCATTAGTAGTTAAACACCTTAAATCCATAACATATATAACATACATCATATTATATATATAACAAATAATATAATATAGGTATATACACACACGTACAGTTCATGCATGCACCAAATATATACCTTAAAATATATACATATACATATTACTTACATACACTATATATATATTTATATATAGTACACTCACACACTTATATTTAATAAACAAACTATACTAACATAAATATATACATTCATACATGCACATACACCAGTACCCATGCACAACATTAACAACATGCATGCAACCAATATAACATATATATATATATATATATATATACATGCAGCCATAACCCTTCACACGCCTGAAATATAAGCAAAAAGCATGCATAAGGAAGGGAGAAAGGATGCAGCAAGCTACTGCATAGCACCTCCCCGGCCGGGCACTTTCATGCCCAAAATCTCCCCACCCGGGGAGATGCATTACAGTCGCGAATCAGCAGCCCTGAGCGAAGATTTCCCCTGCTCCAGGCACTCCACAACAACAGCAACAAAGCAGGAATTCAAGGCATCAAACAACACGATACAGCAGTCACAAAACTCAGGCAAAACAGCCCCCTAAACTCACACACTAAACCGGCAGACGAAAGGATCGAACAGCAGCAAAAAATTCTATGAAGAAAGCTTGAAGATCATTAATGGTAACTCACCAACCAAGCACTTAGAATTCAATTCAAGTTCACACATCAATAAATGAGGTACAATGAACTCATATAAGTCATCAAATCCAAAGGAAACACAAGAGAATGCATATCAATTCAAAAATTTGAACATAACCCTTACTATTCATTATTTTCCTCAAAACCACATGAAACCTAAGTCAAATTCTGAAAATCATGGATGAAAATGACTACACAAGAACGCTAAACACAAATATGAACTCACCTCTTGAAGATGATGGAGGAAAATGAAGATATGAGCTCAAATATCCTCTCGGTTGCAAAATGACATGAAAGGAAAGGGTTTCTCCAAGGTTTGCAGCTGAATTCCTTTCTTTCTTGGAATAATCTCAGTTTGGGACTGGTGTGAGCATGTAGGGGAGTGAGTTGGGTGAACTATAGTTCAAGTTTGGTGAGGTTTGGTTAAGTATGGGTTAAGATATGATTAAAATAGTGGGAGGTGGTCATTTAGGAGAACATCACAAGTTTCGGTTAAAGTTCGGAGGTCAAAACGAGCTTAGAAAAATATGAGGCTTATTTCACTGAACTGGAATCTTCGATACAAGTTCAGAAGAGTGACGGAACTCGAATACGAGTTCCCAAGCCCAAGATATGACATACGGAACCAAGGGTGCGCTAATTGCCCGTTAGCCCCCGATTTGGTTCCACAATTAAAAAATAAATTCGTTACCATGCCAAACGTGATCGAAAACATAAAACGAGCATATAGACATGTTCATAACGCATAAATCTACGACATACTAAATTTTCACGGAATTTCGATATCAAATCATATAAGAACAATGTACGATTAAAATACTCATGCGCAAACGTAACAATTTCATAACATTTCCAAATTAAATAATAAAATTCAAATTCTATTTTCAAATTAAATAAAAAGTCAACGAAATAATCTTTGAATTTAATATTAATATAATTAGAGTTATAATTAATTAACATTAACACTTAATTATTAAATTAAAAATACAAAATTTAACGAATTAAAATATAATAAAATAATATAATAACAATTTATAATAGAATTAAATATTTAACACTTATAAATAATTAATTCATGCAATTTGGTAAACACTTATGACATATTTGTACAAATGAACAACCGGGGCATTACAGTCTCTTCCCCTTAAAAGAATCCGTACTCGGAATCACTGTCTGCCTGAAAACAATTAATGAGGGAACCCCGTCCCTCACAAGCAACAAGGAGAGAACCCCGTCTCTCAAACAACAATGAGAGAACCCCGTCTCTCGCAAACAGGTAAAGAAGTTCAAAATACAAAATACAGTCACAACGAAGAGCAAACACCAAAAAGAAAGCATCAAAACATCCAATTACGATAACTTATAATCAAAACAATCACATAAAGCCAGGGAACAATTATCACTTACTTACATCCAACATCGATTATACAACAGTAGTTAACACATCAAAGAGTCAAAGCACAAATTATCAAAATTATTTAAATTAACAATGCGTGTATGCATATGCCATGAATGTCTGAGGTACCGTTCACCTTGGAAACGAATGTGAAGCTAAAGCTTTCATGGTCCCAAGGTATGGTCTGAACCTAAAAGCTAGCTCGACTCTTGGCTTGTCTTTAATATCTTCAACGTGTCCACCTGAGAAACTGATAAGGCTCTCGACTGGTCCTATTCTTAATTCCACTCTGATTCTTATCTCTTCTTACCTTCTTCTGTTTCTCGGTTATGCGTTGACCATGATCCAACCAACCTGCCCTTCCCAAACGAGTTTTACCCTACATTTTTACAATTCGGACCGGTCTTTTGCCGGTTCATTTCTCCTTCTATAATTTGGTGAAACCCTTGAAATTCAATAACCTTTTTTATTAACAATCACAGCCTTCTTGACGAGTTCTTTCCAAACCGGGTTTTGATCATCGGTCCCCAAAAATTTTGGATTAATCTCTTCGTGGATCGTTTCCTCATCCCTTCATCCTCTTGGAGCCATTAAGCATGCATTAAATTTCGGTTCACCCAAATCTCTAATCGAGGGAAAACTTCCTTCATACTTCTTGAGATTCAATTCATGTCCTTCTATAATCACTTCTTTCTGATTCCATTCTTCTCAAATTCCTTCTAACTCATTATGAGAAAAGGATTAGCGATGTAGTAGGGTTTTATTTTGTTAAGTGATACCCGAACTCCTCCAATACTTGGTCAAATTACCCTCTATGGATGCCATCACGAACGTGTTATTCTGATTTAATTTCTGTTCCCTGAGCCGATTTAATGGTCCCACAAAAGCTCCTCTATAATACCATTATTTACCAAAATTTAAATCCCATGTGTAGAAATGGTCAACAAACCATCTCCGCAATATCCCGTGGTGGCCTTCAACCCGAACTTAATAACTTAACGCTCACTTTAACGGTTTAACTGTTAAAGCTGTTTTGTTCATTTCCGATCACCATCACTAGAGCTTCCTTGTCTTCTATGGTTTGCATTCCGTTGTTCCTACTAAATTATTTCCTTCAAGCACAGCCTGGAACTTTAATTTCATTTCTTGGCCGTGCTCTCCCTTTTAAATTTTCCACCTTCTCGGGTTGATCTCCATTCGTCATCCCATAGTCGAAATTCTTGATTTTCTTGAACAAGAATTCTACTTAAGAATTATGGGCGGTGTATCATTCATATTCACCTGGAAGCGATCAATTTGAAGGGCATCCCGACTCCTTTGTTCTTCAAATCCCCTAACTATACGGAATCCCCTTTTCTTTCATGTCCGTTCTAACATTTCAAAATTTAACTTCACCCTCTTTACTTTCTAAAATTTGATTTTCATTTCTGTGAACCTTATCATAAAAGGGTCTTTTTTTTTTTTTTTTTCAATCCGGTGTGATTGAGCTCCGATTGAGATAGTAGTTGGAGTATCAAGCGGAGAAAACAACCTAGCAAGTAAACACTGAGAGGATGCATATTGGGTTAAAATGCCAAATGCATGTAAGACACACTCTCAACAAGGGAGATGCAATACCAAGTCATCAATAATACCATTAAAGCATATATATCAACAAGGAATATACAACAACAGTTTAACAATTATAATACTAACACGCATGTAATGAGAAGTTAAGTAATTAATTACAATGTATGAAGCACGTGCTATGAATGTATTGAACCTGTCACCCTGGTGCTATGTTTTTAGCTCAGCAACTTGTCCTCGTTTCTCTAATCCCAAGCTTGCCTTGACTTGTTGATCATTCCTTGTTTTTTCCACGGTCTTTAAGATGTTTACGAATCTTCGTGCATCAAGTTGTACATCTCTACCGTCCGAGGTTGTAATTTTCCACGGTCCAAGATTACGATTTATTGATCCCCAGATTCTTCTTCATCCGTGGAATCGGCTTCCTGACTTTTTCTAGAGAATCAACCCTTCAATGTTACCCGAATTCACTTCCAAGATTGATCGTTAATGTTGTCACCTCTATTGAAGTCCCCTTGATGTACTCTTCACGAATCCGAACCGGTCGTTTGACTTAGCCTCTAATTACTTACACTTGAGCACATAATCTCCTCTCTAGGAACTCTTTGCCTTTCTTTATCTTTTCCATTTGTTGCTCTATCTCTCCTAATTCGACCATATTGATAGATTTTTCTCTAACTCTTTCAATCCTACTTCTATCTTACTCAAGGTCCGAAGAATCCTAATTCGAACTCTTTCTTACTCAATATCCTAAGCGTCTCAATTCACCTCTTCTTCTCCCACTTAAGAATTCCTTTTCTCCTCCAATGAACTCGTTCTTCACTTCTTGGATTAAAGACTTCCAACCTCTACGGCCTAGTCTCCTCATATAAGCGGTTCCAATCAGGTCATGTATCCGGTAGTAACACGCACATTCCGAGCTAGACGATCTCGTTAAGCAGGTTAGACATTCTTTGTTGCTTGTCACCCCCCGAATCCATTTTACCATGAGTTTCCTCAAAGATCCTCGCCTCCTTGTCGATCCAAACCTCAATTTTGAACACCTTGACAGCCTTTCTTTTGTTTCTGTCATGAGTTGATTAATCCCGTTGAATCCAAATAAGGTACCCTAAGTAATAGAGGCATATATGTCGATCTTCTAAATGACAAACATCCCACGATCAACGCTAACTTCACCGAGTGTCCCTTTATCCTGATAGAACTTGTAAATCAACCCAAATTCGAACCTTCCATCTCGGATCCTAATCCTTGAACCATAGCCCCATTTAGGAAAGCCACAAGTCTGGAATTCCCTATATACTTCCCAGGTGCACTCTTCCTATCTTCCATACCTAAGAAAGAACTTGTGATAGTTCCTTATTATCGTAGAAATTGGCCGTGGTTTGATATTATCTTCATAACCTGTAAATCATAACTCATTTGAAAAATATATGCATGCGATTAGTGCATGCTCATGTCACGTATTTAACACGAAAGGCACGGATTCGATGCGAGAGTGCAACACATAATTCAACAAGATTCAAAAGAAATGCATTTTCAGGTTCAAGAACGATGCAATGCACACGTTGTCATGTAGTTCCTAAGCCGTACGACCTAGACTTGGCAGGACACGACACAAGAACTCTGGTTTTGTAACCTGGAGCTCTGATACCACTTAAGGATGTAGCGCCCCAACGGAAGGCCCCACATCCCCCGCACCGAAACCCGACCCGCATATGAAATGGAGAGTCTATACAGGAGCCGAATCATGGCGAACGGTGACTCACTCACACACTAGGCCAGGCGGGAGCTAGAACCTCGAAACCAATTAAGCAAGCTCAAGAATTAAATGTAAGTGCGGAAGCAGAAGATACAATAAATCACGTGGTTTAATGGAAAAGATCACCAACATGAGTACCTAATCCTGAAAATTTAAACATAAATCATAATCACAAATTCACGGGTTCCATTATCCCTAGAAGCCTATCCAGAATCAGTCATATAATCATAACAATTCATATGTAAATCTATAACTTAACACTTTGCAAAATGCATATGAATAGACTCGAACTCGATCAAGAGACTCGATAGACTCGACTTCCCGCCTAGCGCTCCAAAACCTGCAAAAGCATTAAAAATAAAGCCGGGTTCAGCCAATAGGAGACTAGTGGGTATAAAATAGGGCATAATATAATATTATCGTAGAATTTAAACATTCACGCATGCAGGCTATAATCCCGTGCGAGGTTTTAAGATATTTCCCAAGTGGGTAAAACAAAGGAAAACAACGCTCGGGATTACAACTATCAAATTCATACATTCCATTCATAAGGTTTCATGGCCCGGCGAGTGGGCGTGCATAGTCTCCAACCTTCTCCTCGTGTGTGCATAGTTCATTTGTTCTTTCATTACCGATCATGCAACATTTATTCATTCATTCATAATCTTTCATAATCAGAACCATAATCATAATCTTTCATTCATAATCATAAACACTTACACCTTTTTCCCCCGGGTGGTGGACGGGCTTACAGACCCGGCCACCTCATAGATAGTGGCTAGTGAGGTTCAAGAATCCTCAAAAGCACGATTCCCCTACCTCGCTTAAACTCCTTACAAGGTCGGTTACGTTGTCATTGTTTGTTGGGACTTGTGCACGCGGATCACCGTCAGCCCGAGTGTCCCCGGATAGCCAAGTACACATAGTCCCGGGCCCTCATAATCATTGTGTTCACTGATCTCGCCAAAACATTGGGTAAGGGTTCATAAATAAAAGGGGTCATACATTTGAAATCATTTACAAATGACTCGATATATAAATATACAATTTTGGAAACATTTCACGTAAGGGATATATCAGGTCGTTTTAGCTATTAGAAGAGAAACCCACCCGTTACACCTTACCAACAATACCAAAAGAAAGAAAGACTTGAGGTGTCCTATGAACCCGGCATCTCCGCCCTGGAGAAAATAGTACATGAAACGACATGGTGAATAGGTGAGAATCAAGACTCCAAATGAACCATATATGATGCTCGCAATGTTGTGCACATGATATGAATGCATAAAAGATGATATTATGTCATGAACACATTCATGTGCACTATTAATGCATTTATTCATTCGTTCAAGGAAGTGTTCATGTTTGTTCAAGTTCATAATTTCACATTTTCTCTCAATTCAATCCAAAATTTTCATATAACAATCATAAAACGTGCTATTTCACGTCCAAACGTTTCATAATTCATAGTTCGTAATCCATAAAATATAACAAATAATTTAAATCATAAAATCACATTTGGATCACACATTTCATACATAAGAATTCATATAAAACCAGAGGATTACATTTATAAATTAAATCATCAAATTAAAGCCCTTAAATTCATTAATTTAAATATGTAACATAACATATGTATATATATCACATACAATGTATATATACGTAGGTGCATGCAATTCCATGAAAAAGGCCATTAGTAGTTAAACACCTAAAATCCATAATATATATAACATACATCATATTATATATATAACAAATAATATAATATAGGTATATACACACACGTACAGTTCATGCATGCACCAAATATAACATATATATATATATACACGCAGCCATAACCCTTCACACGCCTGAAATACAAGCAAAAAGCATGCACAAGGAAGGGAGAAAGGATGCAGCAAGCTACTGCATAGCACCTCCCCGGCCGGGCACTTTCATGCCCAAAATCTCCCCACCCGGGGAGATGCATTACAGTCGCAAATCAGCAGCCCTGAGCAAAGATTTCCGCTGCTCCAGGCACTCCACAACAACAACAACAAAGCAGGAATTCAAGGCATCAAACAACACGATATAGCAGTCACAAAACTCAGGCAAAACAGCCCCCTAAACTCACACAATAAACCGGCAGACGAAAGGATCGAACAGCAGCAAAAAATTTTATGAAGAAAGCTTGAAGATCAGTAATGGTAACTCACCAACCAAGCACTTAGAATTCAATTCAAGTTCACACATCAATAAATGAGGCACAATGAACTCATATAAGTCATCAAATCCAAAGGAAACACAAGAGAATGCATATCAATTCAAAAATTTGAACATAACCCTTACTATTCATTATTTTCCTCAAAACCACATGAAACCTAAGTCAAATTCTGAAAATCATGGATGAAAATGACTACACAAGGATGCTAAACACAAATATAAACTCACCTCTTGAAGATGATGGAGGAAAATGAAGATATGAGCTCAAATATCCTCTCGGTTGCAAAATGACGTGAAAGGAAAGGGTTTCTCCAAGGTTTTCAGCTGAATTCCTTTCTTTCTTGGAATAATCTCAGTTTGGGACTGGTGTGAGCATGTAGGGGAGTGAGTTGGGTGAACTATAGTTCAAGTTTGGTGAGGTTTGGTTAAGTATGGGTTAAGATATGATTAAAATAGTGGGAGGTGGTTATTTAGGAGAACGTCAAAAGTTTCGGTTAAAGTTCCGAGGTCAAAACGAGCTTAGAAAAATATGAGGCTTATTTCACTGAACTGGAATCTTCGATACAAGTTCAGAAGAGTGACGGAACTCGAATCCGAGTTCCCAAGCCCAAGATATCACATACGGAACCAAGGGTGCGCTAATTGCCAGTTAGCCCCCGATTTGGTTCCACAATTAAAAAATAAATTCGTTACCATGCCAAACGTGATCGAAAACATAAAACGAGCATATAGACATGTTCATAACACATAAATCTACGACATACTAAATTTTCACGGAATTTCGATATCAAATCATATAAGAACAATGTACAATTAAAATACTCATGTTCAAACGTAACAATTTCATAACATTTCCAAATTAAATAATAAAATTCAAATTCTATTTTTAAATTAAATAAAAAGTCAACGAAATAATCTTTGAATTTAATATTAATATAATTAGAGTTATAATTAATTAACATTAACACTTAATTATTAAATTAAAAATACTAATTATCAGAGCCGGGGCCCGGGCAGGTGTGCCAGCGAGGACGCTGGGCCCTCTTAGGGGGGTGGACTGTAATAGCCTAAGGTGTTTGTCCCACATCGGTTGGAGAGGGGAACAAAACCTCCTTTATAAGGGGGTGGATACCTTTCCCTTGTTGAGGCCTTTTCCTGGGTGGGCGCCTTTGGGTTTAAATTCCACCGGGAAGAACAAAACCGTGAGGGTGGTGTCGCTTAGCCCACCAAAGCGGACAATATCAACAGGCGGGTTTTCGGGCTGTTACAAACAATTTATAATAAAATTAAATATTTAACACTTATAAATAATTAATTCACGCAATTTGGTAAACACTTATGTCATATTTGTACAAATGAAAAACCGGGGCATTACAATCTCTCCCCCTTAAAAGAATCCGTCCTCGGAATCACTGTCTGCCTGAAAACAATTAATGAGGGAACCCCGTCCCTCACAAGCAACAAGGAGAGAACCCCGTCTCTCAAATAATAATGAGAGAACCCCGTCTCTCGCAAACAGGTAAAGAAGTTCAAAATACAAAATACAGTCACAACGAAGAGCAAACACCAAGAAGAAAGCATCAAAACATCCAATTACGACAACTTATAATCAAAACAATCACATAAAGCCAGGGAACAATTATCACTTACTTACATCCAACATCGATTATACAACAGTAGTTAACACATCAAAGAGTCAAAGCACAAATTATCAAAATTATTTAAATTAACAATGCGTGTATGCATATGCCATGAATGTCTGAGGTACCATTCACTGTGGAAACGAATGTGAAGCTAAAGCTTTCATGGTCCCAAGGTATGGTCTGAACCTAAAAGCTAGCTCGACTCTTGGCTTGTCTTTAATATCTTCAACGTGTCCACCTGAGAAACTGATAAGGCTCTCGACTGGTCCTATTCTTAATTCCACTCTGATTCTTATCTCTTCTTACCTTCTTCTGTTTCTCGGTTATGCGTTGACCATGATCCAACCAACCTGCCCTTCCAAAATGAGTTTTACCCTACATTTTTACAATTCGGACCGGTCTTTTGCACGGTTCATTTCTCCTTCTATAATTTGGTGAAACCCTTGAAATTCAATAACCTTTTTTATTAACAATCACAACCTTCTTGACGAGTTCTTTCCAAACCGGGTTTTGATCATCGGTCCCCAAAAATTTTGGATTAATCTCTTCGTGGATCGTTTCCTCATCCCTTCGTCCTCTTGGAGCCATTAAGCATGCATTAAATTTCGGTTCACCCAAATCTCTAATCGAGGGAAAACTTCCTTGATACTTCTTGAGATTCAATTCATGTCCATCTATAATCACTTCTTTCTGATTCCTTTCTTCTCAAATTCCTTCTAACTCATTATGAGAAAAGGATTAGCGATGTAGTAGGGTTTTATTTTGTTAAGTGATACCCGAACTCCTCCAATACTTGGTCAAATTACCCTCTATGGATGCCATCACGAACGTGTTAATCTGATTTAATTTCTGTTCCCTGAGCCGATTTAATGGTCCCACAAAAGCTCCTCTATAATACCATTATTTACCAAAATTTAAATCTCATGTGTAGAAATGGTCAACAAACCATCTCCGTAATATCCCGTGGTGGCCTTCAACCCGAACTTAATAACTTAACGTTCACTTTAACGGTTTAACTGTTAAAGCTGTTTTGTTCATTTCCGATCACCATCACTAGAGCTTCCTTGTCTTCTATGGTTTGCATTCCGTTGTTCCTACTAAATTATTTCCTTCAAGCACAGCCTGGAACTTTAATTTCATTTCTTGTCCGTGCTCTCCCTTTTAAATTTTCCACCTTCTCGGGTTGATCTCCATTCGTCATCCCATCGTCGAAATTCTTGATTTTCTTGAACAAGAATTCTACTTAAGAATTATGGGCGGTGTATCATTCATATTCACCTGGAAGCGATCAATTTGAAGGGCATCCCGACTCCTTTGTTCTTCAAATCCCCTAACTATACGGAATCCCCTTTTCTTTCATGTCCGTTCTAACATTTCAAAATTTAACTTCACCCTCTTTACTTTCTAAAATTCGATTTTCATTTCTGTCTCAACCTTATCATAAAAGGGTCTTTTTTTTTTTTTTTTTTTTTTCCAATCCGGTGTGATTGAGCTCCGATTGAGATAGTAGTTGGAGTATCAAGCGGAGAAAACAACCGAGCAAGTAAACACTAAGAGGATGCATATTGGGTTAAAATGCCAAATGCATGTAAGACACATTCTCAACAAGGGAGATGCAATACCAAGTCATCAATTATACCATTAAAGCATATATATCAACAAGGAATATACAACAGCAGTTTAACAATTATAATACTAACACGCATGTAATGAGAAGTTAAGTAATTAATTACAATGCATGAAGCACGTGCTATGAATGTATTGAACCTGTCACCCTGGTGCTATGTTTTTAGCTCAGCAACTTGTCCTCGTTTCTCTAATCCCAAGCTTGCCTTGACTTGTTGATCATTCCTTGTTTTTTCCACGGTCTTTAAGATGTCTACGAATCTTCGTGCATCAAGTTGTACATCTCTACCGTCCGAGGTTGTAATTTTCCACGGTCCAAGATTACGATTTATTGATCCCCAGATTCTTCTTCATCCGTGGAATCGGCTTCCTGACTTTTTCTAGAGAATCAACCCTTCAATGTTACCCGAATTCACTTCCAAGATTGATCGTTAATGTTGTCACCTCTATTGAAGTCCCCTTGATGTACTCTTCACGAATCCGAACCGGTCGTTTGACTTAGCCTCTAATTAGTTACACTTGAGCACATAATCTCCTCTCTAGGAACTCTTTGTCTTTCTTTATCTTTTCCATTTGTTGCTCTGTCTCTCCTAATTCGACAATATTGATAGATTTTTCTCTAACTCTTTCAATCCTACTTCTATCTTACTCAAGGTCCGAAGAATCCTAATTCGAACTCTTCCTTACTCAATATCCTAAGCGTCTCAATTCACCTCTTCTTCTCCCACTTAAGAATTCCTTTTCTCCTCCAATGAACTCGTTCTTCACTTCTTGGATTAAAGACTTCCAACCTCTACGGCCTAGTCTCCTCATATAAGCGGTTCCAATCAGGTCATGTATCCGGTAGTAACACGTACATTCCGAGCTAGACGGTCTCATTAAGCAGGTTAGACACTCTTTGTTGTTTGTCACCCCCCGAATCCATTTTATCAAGAGTTTCCTCAAAGATCCTCGCCTCCTTGTCGATCCAAACCTCAATTTTGAACACCTTGACAGCCTTTCTTTTGTTTCTGTCATGAGTTGATTAATCCCGTTGAATCCAAATAAGGTACCCTAAGTAATAGAGGCATATATGTCGATCTTCTAAATGACAAACATCCCACGATCAACCCTAACTTCACCGAGTGTCCCTTTATCCTGATAAAACTTGTCAATCAACCCAAATTCGAACCTTCCATCCCGGATCCTAATCCTTGAACCATAGCCCCATTTAGGAAAGCCACAAGTCTGGAATTCCCTATATACTTCCCAGGTGCACTCTTCCTATCTTCCATACCTAAGAAAGAACTTGTAATAGTTCCTTATTATCGTAGAAATTGGTCGTGGTTTGATATTATCTTCATAACCTGTAAATCATAACTCATTTCAAAAATATATACATGCGATTAGTGCATGCTCATGTCACGTATTTAACATGAAAGGCACGGATTCGATGCGAGAGTGCAACACATAATTCAACAAGATTCAAAAGAAATGCATTTTCAGGTTCAAGAACGATGCAATGCACACGTTGTCATGTAGTTCCTAAGCCGTACGACCTAGACTTGACAGGACACGACACAAGAACTCTGGTTTTGTAACCTGGAGCTCTGATACCACTTAAGGATGTAGCGCCCCAACGGAAGGCCCCACATCCCCCGCACTGAAACCCGACCCGCATATGAAATGGAGAGTCTATACAGGAGCCGAATCATGGCGAACGGTGACTCACTCACACACTAGGCCAGGCGGGAGCTAGAACCTCGAAACCAATTAAGCAAGCTCAAGAATTAAATGTAAGTGCGGAAGCAGAAGATACAATAAATCACGTGGTTTAATGGAAAAGATCACCAACATGAGTACCTAATCCCGAAAATTTAAACATAAATCATAATCACAAATTCACGGGTTCCATTATCCCTAGAAGCCTATCCAGAATCAGTCATATAATCATAACAATTCATATGTAAATCTATAACTTAACACTTTGCAAAATGCATATGAATAGACTCGAACTCGATCAAGAGACTCGATAGACTCGACTTCCCGCCTAGCGCTCCAAAACCTGCAAAAGCATTAAAAATAAAGCCGGGTTCAGCCTATAGGAGACTATTGGGTATAAAACAGGGCATAATATAATATTATCGCAGAATTTAAACATTCACGCATGCAGGCTATAATCCCGTGCGAGGTTTTAAGATATTTCCCAAGTGGGTAAAACAAAGGAAAACAACGCTCGGGATTACAACATATGTTACATACAACATAACATGTAACATATGTATGTATATCACATAACATATGTATGAGGTGGCCGGATATTACAACTATGTATGAGGATTCTTGGAGACTATGCACGCCCACTCGCCAGGCCATGAAACATATGTAACATATGCATAACATATGTATGTATATCACATACAATAAATATACACGTAGGTGCATGCAATTCCATGAAAAAGGCCATTAATAGTTAAATACCTAAAATCCATAATATATATAACATACATCATATTATATATATAACAAATAATATAATATAGGTATATACACACACGTACAGTTCATGCGTGCACCAAATATATACCTTAAAATATATACATATACATATTACGTACATACACTATATATATATTTATATATAGTACACTCACACACTTACATTTAATAAACAAACTATACTAACATAAATATTTACATTCATACGTGTACATACACCAGCACCCATACACAACATTAACAACATGCATGCAACCAATATAACATATATATATATATATACATGCAGCCATAACCCTTCACACGCCTGAAATACAAGCAAAAAGCATGCACAAGGAAGGGAGAAAGGATGCAGTAAGCTACTGCATAGCACCTCCCCGATCGGGCACTTTCATGCCCAAAATCTCCCCGCCCAGGGAGATGCATTACAGTCGCGAATCAGCAGCCATGAGCGAAGACTTCCCCTGCTCCAGACACTCCACAACAACAGCAACAAAGGAGGAATTCAAGGCAGCAAACAACACGATACAGCAGTCACAAAACTCAGGCAAAACAACCCCCCTAAACTCACACAATAAACCGGCAGACGAAAGGATCGAACAGCAGCAAAAAATTCCAAGAAGAAAGCTTGAAGATCATTAATGGTAACTCACCAACCAAGCACTTAGAATTCAATTCAAGTTCACACATCAATAAATAAGTCACAAGGAACTCATATAAGTCATCAAATCCAAAGGAAACACAAGAGAATGCATATCAATTATTTACTATTCATTATTTTCCTCAAAACCACATGAAACCTAAGTCAAATTCTGAAAATCATGGATGAAAATGACTACACAAGGATGCTAAACACAAATATGAACTCACCTCTTGAAGATGATGGAGGAAAATGAAGATATGAGCTCAAATATCCTCTCGGTTGCAAAATGACCTGAAAGGAAAGGGTTTCTCCAAGGTTTGCAGCTGAATTCCTTTCTTTCTTGGAATAATCTTGTAACGCCCCAACAAGGGCATCCCACGCCTATCCCCCGCTACGGGCCTAGCTTGTATATAGAATTGCTATCCATATACCCGCCAAGATCGAAGCAAGCGGTGACAAATGGACATCCTTGCTAGGCGGTACTAGACTCACACCAAGAGAATTAAAACAAACACAAATACGCGAAAGCTTAAAACACACCACATGCATAAGAGTTCAAATTCAATATACCCACTTCAGACCTTCTCAAGTCAAATGAAAACAAATGCGAAAGATTAAATCATCAATTAAGTGACCAACACAGTCCAGCATGAAATGCTCAAAATACGGAAATATAAATCATCCTAGAGACCGCCACGGTCCAACTAACAAGATAATAAATCAGATAACGTACATGCTAAATCCAAAACAACTCCAAGGTAACAAAACCAAAAATAAAAGCAACAAACATAACTAGACAACTAGACAAGACTCTCAAGAAAGACTCCCGCCTAGCATGACTCCAAAAGCAACCTGCGGACACGAAAGGTAAAGGAGATCAGTTCAAACGGAACCGGTGAGGAGAAGTATACATAATATAATTAACATAAAAAGGTTCAATGCATGCTCAAATCAAAGGTGTTCATGATCCGTTAACGTTTTTAGAAAACAATGCAGATTTTATAAAAATACGGATCATAAACCAAAGCACCGGCTCGGCGAGTACGAGCACTCCATCCTTACTTCCCAAACCAAGTGAAATCAAACCAATCCATCCTTAACACCGTTGATGTCGAGGGTGTGCACCCCCCGATCATCGCAAAAGAACCATGGAGAAGTGGGTCCATGAAACCGACCTTCCCCCAAGCCTACCTTAACCCCGAATCCTCCTCGGAGTCTTAGCAAACTTGTCCAAAAGTGGGTACTTCATAAGGGATCAGCCGTCCGCCCTTGCGTTCCCGGCATCACCGTCCTTGCAAGGTATAACAAAGGCTCGCTACACAACTCACACGTACATAATACTCAAATGAAAGTTCCGAAACCATTTTGGGTATCTATCCCATATACCAAAACTCAGGTTTTACTTGTAAACCGTTTTCCATAAGCAAATATCCATAATACGAGCAAAGCTCACAAAACTTGGCTTATAATGCCTACATATACATTTCGAAAACGGGAGTTTAAAACCAATAAATATGAGAGGTCATAGGTGTCCACAGTTTTGAAATCGTTTTTATATTATAACTCCTCACCTTTACCAAGAACCTCGAAGATCAAGCACGAACAAGGAAGGTTACACGTCCGGAGACTCACCACCTAACAAGACAACGTACCAACAAAGGTAAGACTCGACTCGAAACCCAACAAGACGACGAACGGCTTGGACATGAATGCAAATATGTTAATGGTGTGCAAGGAATGTTCAACGATGGTATCGATTGGCAATTATGATCATATTGCATCATATAAGTCATATATCAATTTCCCAAGTCATAAGTAATAAGTGACATATGAATCATACTTAACACAATTTAATTAAACAAATAACTTAGTCAATTAAGATAACTTAAGCATGATTGAGGTATAAAGATCATAATATAAGGTATACATGAGATGTCACAACATATAACGAGGTCACAATACATTAGAGACATAATATAAATAAGTAAGGAACAAACGAGAAGCAAAACAAGTGAAACGAATCAAGAAAACAAGGCTGGGGAAAATCCACCCCCATGGATTTTCCTTCACAAAAAATCCACCCTCGCGGATTTGGTCCAGAGCTACTGCCCCAAATCCACCCCCATGGATTTTTACACAGCAAAAAATCCACCCTAGAGGATTCTGCCCAGAATTTGAAAAAAACGTGACAGCCACTCCGAATTCGACGGGAATGAGTTCTAAACACCCCAAAACATGAAATTAAGCTTCCAAAACCACAAATAAGCATCATAAACCATCAAGTTACATAATAAAGCATTTAGGAACATTTAAACATCAAGAAATCTAACAATTCATGCAAGAACTTCATCTTCTACAAGTTTCAAGAAAGCTTCAAGCATAACATTGGTGAAATCAACAATCATTGCAAGAAATTGTAGGAAATCTATCACATTCTCCATAAAAACACATAAGGAACAAGAATCCATCATCAAATCAAGCTAAACCAAGCTAGAACATGAACATGCAAGAATTCTTCATAAAAGCTTCAAAGGTCAACAATGGTGGTTTCTTCAAACAAGCATGAAAATGAGAAATTTTTACATCAAATCACTCCCAACATCATAAGAAACATATTTCCATCATAAAATTCGGGTTTAATCCATCTAACCAAGAACCCTAGATTTCAAACTCAAGCTTCAAGTTCAAAGAAGAAGACCCACATAAGCATTCAAGCATTTCTTACCTTAAGAGCTGAAAATGGAAGAGGGAATCTTGTTCTTTAGTCTTGAATCTCCAAATTTAGTCTCCACTGTTAGCTCTTGAAGATGGCTTGAAGTTCTTGAGAGAATATGGATGGTCTCTTGAGAAAAGTGAGGGAGAGAGTGTGTTTCAATCTTGAAATAACGTAAGAATGGGTTTTGGTGTGTTAAATCTGATTTTGTAAATTGGGTCAGCCATATAGGGTCATGGAGCGGGTCATACGGGTCAGATTTAGGTGAAATTGGGGCTCAAATTGGGTCAGAATTGAAATTGGGTCGCAGGTCAACATTTAAAGGCTTAAAAGGTTGACTTTTCGTAGAATGGCCATAACTTCTTCGTCCGAACTCCAAATCGAGCGATTCAAAAACCCACGAACTCGTAATCGAATTATCTACTCAATTTCATTAAGTTCTATCCAGTTTCAGGCTTGGAAAATAAATTTACCTTTTAGTCCCTAAATTATGCTTCAATGTCCAAATAAGCACATTGTTTTGTTTAAGCATAAAGCATGCTATCAAAGCACAATATGTAGCACCCCGCACATGAGGCACCACATCCCCCGCACTATGGCTCAACACGAGTAACGAAATGGTAAATCCGCACCCGTATCAAACCATAGCGAACGGGAGACAAACATAAAACCCTCCTAAGCTAGGCGGAACTTAGACCCTGTAATAATAACCAATCAACCAAAATATAATGCATTGCAAAGCCAAAATTTCAAACATACAAACCATAAGTAGACTTGGGCTCTTCAGGCCTCTTTTAAACTCATAAACAAAGTCCAACAAAAGCAATTCAATAACAATTATACAAGAATCAAATTCCATGATCTTACAAGGTCGGATCAATCACAATTTAAATGCATAAGGTGAATGCAGAGACGCTTCTAACTTAACTTGACCGACTCAAACTCAACAAAACTCCGCCTAGCTCGAAACTCCAAAGCCAAACCTGCACACTAAAGTGTTGGGGAGGGAGAGGGTCAGTCTCTAGAAGACTGAGTGAGCAGGAGCGATACATATATATATAAAACATGCACATGCAAGTCATAAATCCCGAGCAAGGTTTTATTTGAAATTAGTTCCCAAAAGGGCAAGAGAATGATTAATCAATGCTCGGATTTTATGACTAATCATATTAATTCATTACATTCATAAATCATACATAAACATAAGGCTCGGCGAGTGAGCGTGCACAATCTCCAACCAAACTCCGACCGTGTACGACAAATATCAATAATATTTTAAATAGGTGGTCATGCAATACGTCATAATACACACAGACCATAAATCATATCCTAAACATATTCGTTTGGGCGATCCGGATCCCGGCATTCCCGCACGGTGCATAACCATAACATAAACATATTCATAAGCATAATCAGAAATCATAACCAACCTTCTTCCTCCGGGTGGTGGACGGGCTTGCAAGACCCGGCCACCGGTTCATACATAGGCCAATGGGGGTACATGAATCCCCCAAGGGCACGCAGCTCCCATTCCCCGCTAAACCTCCTAGCGAGGGCCGGTATCACCGTAGTTTGGTTGGGACTAGTATATGGGATCCCCGTCAGCCCTTGCTTCCTCGGTTAGCTACATATACTAAGTCCCTGGGCCCGTGAACATAACATATATGAAATCTCGCCAAAACATATCAATACATACATATGATACATACTATAAGGAATCATACCTTACCGTGTAATTCGGCATATGCTATATACGTACCTCTCCGTGTCATCCTAATCCGTAGCTAGCATGAATACACACGGTTTGGAGCATAGCCTCAATACAAAACCATTTTTAAGCTTATATATGCTCATACGTAATATTTCAGAAGAATTTACTCGATAACTTCATTTGAAAACCATATATATATAATCATAAGGTTTTGGCCAAAGCTTTTCACATAAGGGTTGTAAGGTTTAATACGTAGCTAAAACGAAAACACCCTCACCTGAACCGTGACGAAACAAGGATACGAGTACCAAGTGCCTGAACGATCAAGGTCTCTCCACCCTGGAGATAAACTGTACAAAAGACAACATGACGTGTTCGTGAGACTCGAGACT
Organism: Lantana camara; assembly: GCA_037501455.1. Classification (NCBI taxonomy): domain Eukaryota; kingdom Viridiplantae; phylum Streptophyta; class Magnoliopsida; order Lamiales; family Verbenaceae; genus Lantana; species Lantana camara. Next base: position 67,925,963 of record CM074856.1, read on the forward strand.
CCAAATGAACCAATTATGACGCACGACATGCAATGAACATGATATATAAGTGCATAAGAAACAATATAGTGTAATGAACATGTTCATGTGCAATATTAAAGAATTTAAGACATAGAACCAAATCATTCGTTCATATATTTCATTCAATTTCATTATTTCATAAATTCATATTTCATATCAATTTCATAAATTCACAAATTCATAAGGCATATCAATTAATCTAAAATTTCATTTAATAAGCATAACACATAATATTCAAATTCACAATTAGGAGTAAAATAAATAAAACGTTCAATCAATAGTCGGTAATTAAATACGCGAAATAGAAATCAATTAATTTCAATAATTAAATTAAATCAAATAATATTTAAAATATATAATAAATATATATAATATAATATATATATATATAATATAATATAATAACATATGTATATACATTATATATATATATATATATACGTACACACACACAAACATACCCATGCATGCATATATATTATATATTAAATACATATATATATATATTTTATATGTACTACACATGCATGCAAAATTATCCCACCAATACATGCACACACACAACATCACTCCCATGCATGCACACAACACATTACACAGCAGCCAAGCAAACAGAAACGGCAGCAGCAACAGTTCCTGGAAAACGCAGCAAAGAGATCAAGGAAAACGGGGTGACACCCCCGTGTCACCTCCCAAGCCAAGACCGAGACACCCCCCGTGTCTCGGTACAGAAAATCCAGCCCACACAGCACTCCCATTCCACGCTGGAAAGGTAACAACGGCACCCCCGTGTCGCACGGCAGCACCCCTGTTCCGGACAGCACAAACGCACAGAAACAGGGCAGAAATTCCCAGCAAGAAAGAAGGCAACAGAGGCAGCTAAACAAGGTATGAAATGCAGCAAAAACTCAACAAGAACACATGCTAAAAGACCAAGAAAACTGACAGCAAAAGCATGAAGGAATCACAGCCACTTCGCAGCAGAAGAGCAGGCCAAAAACAAAGCAAACTAACGCGGAAAAACAGGGCAAGAACAATTCAATCCTTCTCTATCTATTCACTCAGTTAAGGCCAACAAATAAGCAGCAAAACATCATGAATTCAACAAGTAAATCAGTTCCAAAAGTGATCAATCAAGACATGGAAGCGTACGTGACATTCATGTGGGATATTTCTCAAAGTACCATAATTAATATCTCATTAATACTTCAACCACCAAGAAATCAATGATCATAAATTATATGAGGATGTCAAAATAATCAATCTCAAGCTTGGAATCAATCTAAATCATTGAGAATCGAAAAAGATCAAGAATTTGCACAAAAACTCTTATTTTCGGAAATTGCCCAGAAAATAATGAAACCATGCTCAACTTCATGAATGAAAGGGTGGAAATGATCAGAAATGAACATATAAGACAACCCTAAGCTTACCTTGTTGATTGGTTGAAGTTTGGATGAGATTTGAGCTCCAAAATCTCCAAGGATGGAAGGGTTACGGGACTGGAATGACTGCAGAAGCTTTGGCTGAGTTTTTGGGGATTGTGTGAGGGTTATCTCGGTTAAGGCTTGATATGTCATGATAGATGGTTGAGTTAGGGTTTTAAAGAATCAAACCATGGTTAATTTGGTTATGGTTTGGATAAGATATGGCTCATTTTGTACAGCAAGGTCAAATGGATGCCGTTTCGTTTTTCGGTTGGATTTCGGAGGTTCAAATGATTCAGGAAAAATATAAGGCTAAGTTTACTAAACTCGCATTTTCGTTACGAGTTCAGCGGAGTTGACGGAACTCGAATCCGAGTTCCCGAGCTCAAGATATTAAATTCGGAACCAAGGGTACGCTAAGTGCTGGTTAGCCCCCGATTTGGTTCCTGAATACAAATTAAATCCGTTAACATAACAAATGAATTCGAAAACATAAATTGAGCACAAAAATCATGTCCATAACACGTATATTTATAACATACTACAAATTCGCAGCAATTCGAAATCATTTCATACAAAAAACGAAGCACAAAATGGACATATGCTTAAACCATGCAATTCATGCATAAATACATAAATCCCATGCATAATTAAGATTTTCATGCATAAATATATCAACGTATAAATATATATTTGAATATTTAATTAATTAAAACATGATTAATTAACATAACATATAATTAGCATAATCATTAAATTAATAATAACGTAAATAAACGTATACATATATATACTTAAAGAAATATATATATATATATATATATATATATATATATATATATATATATAATACGATATGTATATATATTAGAATTAATAATAAATTAAAAATAAATTATAATAAAATAAAATAATAACAATTATAATAAAATTAAATATAAAACACATAAAAACAATTAATCACATGATTAAATAATTTAATTGCGCAATTTAGAAGCAAATATGACATATTAATAAAATTGAAAAACCGGGGCGTTACAATCTCTCCCCCTTAAAAAGAATCTGTCCTCGGATTCACTGCACGCTTAAAACCACTAATGAGAGATTCCCCGTCTCTCACAAGCAACAAGGAGAGAGCCCCGTCTCTCGAGCAACAATGAGAGAACCCCGTCTCTCGCAAGCAAAGAGAGTACCCCGTCTCTCAAACAAAAATAAGAGAAGGCGTCTCTTAGAAACAACGAGAGCACCCCGTCTCTCAAACAAAAATAAATAAAGCAAGGAAGTCTCCAATACTCCCAAGCAGCACACGCAAAACCAAATTCAAAATCACACAAGCCACCTCAAGGTAAATATCAGATATCATCCATGTTAATCATCAATTACTTCACGTAATTTAACTTGATAAGAAAACAAAGCACATAACAAAGAAATTATTAAATTGAATTTGCATGAATGTATGCTTCATGAATGCTATAAATACCGTTCACCGTAGTCATGAAGTTTTAAAATTGTGAGTTGTCGTTGTTCAGTGTATCATCTGTCCCGAAGATAGATTCAGTGCTCAGTTTGTCTTTAACCTCTTCAGGATACCCCGATGAAACAATTAATGAATCCTTCAGGGATTATACTTCTTAGATCCCTTCTGCCTGGTACTGCTCCCAGTATCCATCATTCCTCTTAATCCTCATTCAGCCAACTCTTTTTACTTATCCGAGCTTGACCTCCCGAATACCTTTAGACCATCCGTCTCGAAGTTAGGTTCCTAGCTACTATCTTATCCATATCGGAGTTTAAAATACCCTCGAGAATAACTACCCCTGACAACCTTGACGATTCAATCCCTACCTAGAGGTATTCGTCATTAGGATCTACCTTAACACGAATTCTTTTCCATCTTCCGTTCATGGTATCCATTCATTCCCTTTGACCCCTTAAGGTTATATTTGGTATCTAGCTCCACATTTCTTGAATTGAAGATAAAATGTTCTTGATGCGTTTTGAAGTTTGATGTAAATCCTCCAATGATCATCTTTTCCGGTTTGGTTTCTTCTTAGATTTGCTTCCGAAGTATCGTGGGACTACCCAAAGACTTGATAATATTGTCATTATTGAACCCCCTTTTGTACCCTATTGGATTACTCGTGATCGCCATCATTCCATCATATGCCAACTTGATTCGACACTCTCCCTTGTCAATTCTGACTTAGGAGTTTCCAGAAGCTCCCTTATAATTCTGTTATCCCCAGATCCATGTTCTATACATAGGAATAGTCTCCAAGCCATTTCCGTTATACCTAATGAGGGACTCCAGCCCGAATTGAGTAACTTAACTCTCCTCTTAACAACTTAACCATTCAAGCCGTCTTGTTTATTTCTGATCATCACTAATAGGACTCCCAGGTCTTCCTTAATTTGCAATTTCGTTATTCTTACTGAAATATTTCTTCGAGCACCCTTTCAATCGTCCAATTTGTTCCTCGGTCGTGCTCTCCCCCTTAAATTTCTGTTATCCCGGGTTGAACTCCATCGATTCTTCTTTTATCGAAATTCTTGATGAGTAAATCCCATTAGGTGAAGTTTAACTGATATAGAAATCAAGGATTTGGCCTTTCAACTCCTTCCCCAGTTCTCTTGATATCCGAAACTCCTTTCTTATTCTTATCCGGAACTCTAGTCTCACTTCTCCTTCTGAATTCTTGTTTCCGTTAACCTATCCCTTAATGGAAGTTCTTATTTCCCAAATTCACCTTCCTCCTAACGTCATCCTATTACTTCTCTTCCTCATAACTCATATGCGGCTCGGTTGAACTGATACTTGATAGTTGAGGCGAAAGGACTTCCTATCAAGTAAACACTAAAATGCATGTTGGCTTAAAATGACAATGCATGTGTCACGTTTACATCGAGCAATTATACAACACATTAGCGCAACGAAACCAATTAGAAATGCACGGATAAACATAAAGTTAAAAGAATAAACAATTAATGCAAAATATGATGCACATGCTATGAATGTTTTGGGACCTGTCACCAAGGTGGTAAGTTGTTAGCTCGGTAGCTTTTCCTCGTTCCTCCAATCCCGAGGTTACTTTGACTTGGTGGTTATCCCTTGCCTTTCCCACGGTCTTCAAGTTTTCCATGAGTCTTTTTGAATCACTTGTATCTTCCACTATCCGAGATTGTAATTTCTTAATCCTTAATTCTTCCACGTCCACAGAGTTAGTATCCAAACTTCTCCTCGAAATTCGACCTTTCCTTCTAATCGTCACCTCGATCAAGAATTCCGCGCTTATCCTTTGTGAATTTAATTCACCTCCAATTGCTTATACTTGAGCGCATGATTTCCTTTCTTTCCCGTTTCCATTTGTTGCTCCATATCTTCCAATTTAACCTCACAACATGACAATTCAGCTTGGATTTGGAAAAATGAACTCAAATCCTGTTCTCCATATCGCCACCTTCCCTCTATTTGTGTTTACCCAAATGCTTGCCTTCTAGAACCCGACTTCTAATCACTAGGCTTAGTTCGAAGTCCTTCTTTGTAGACCCTTGATGCATAACCTCTACCGGACCCCTGTTATCTCTACTCTTAATTATTAGTACCTCTTCCATGATCCAAATCCGGGACCAATATATCTTCAAGGTTTTGTTCCCTTCATTCCTTAGGTTGCAAGATCCTGTTGAATCCAATTAATGCACTTCAAATAGTGGAATCACATAAGTTGTTCTTCTGAGTCACAACCATCCCTTGATTAACTCCTATTCCTATTCCCCCAAATGTTCCTCTGCCATCGCATCGCCAAGGTCGAACCTCCCATTCTGAATCCCAACCGTTAATTGCAACTCAGTCTACAAAGCCACACAACTAACATTCTCCACATTCCTCCCCGGGCATCCTTCCTATCTTCCGTGCCTCCGAAGGAATTGTAATAGATTGTTGTGATCATAGAACTTGGCCGTGGTTTGATATCATCTTTATAACCTGGAAATCATAACTCATTTCAAGAATGGATGCATGCGATTAGTGCATGCTCATGGCACATATTCAATACGAAAGACAAGAATCCATATAAAATGCAACAAGTAATTCAACAAAATTCTTAAGGAAACCAAATTCCATATTCAAGATCGATGCAATGCACACAATATCACATAGTCCCTATGCCGTTCGACTTAGACTGACTCCAACACGACTCAAGAACACCGGTTTTGCAACCGGGCTCTGATACCAATTAAGGATGTCGCACCCCGAACGTGAGGCACCACATCCCCCGCACTATGGCTCAACACGAGTAACGAAATGGTAAATCCGCACCCGTATCAAACCATAGCGAACGGGAGACAAACATAAAACCCTCCTAAGCTAGGCGGAACTTAGACCCTGTAATAATAACCAATCAACCAAAATATAATGCATTGCAAAGCCAAAATTTCAAACATACAAACCATAAGTAGACTTGGGCTCTTCAGGCCTCTTTTAAACTCATAAACAAAGTCCAACAAAAGCAATTCAATAACAATTATACAAGAATCAAATTCCATGATCTTACAAGGTCGGATCAATCACAATTTAAATGCATAAGGTGAATGCAGAGACGCTTCTAACTGAACTTGACCGACTCAAACTCAACAAAACTCCGCCTAGCTCGAAACTCCAAAGCCAAACCTGCACACTAAAGTGTTGGGGAGGGAGAGGGTCAGTCTCTAGAAGACTGAGTGAGCAGGAGCGATACATATATATATAAAACATGCACATGCAAGTCATAAATCCCGAGCAAGGTTTTATTTGAAATTAGTTCCCAAAAGGGCAAGAGAATGATTAATCAATGCTCGGATTTTATGACTAATCATATTAATTCATTACATTCATAAATCATACATAAACATAAGGCTCGGCGAGTGAGCGTGCACAATCTCCAACCAAACTCCGACCGTGTACGACAAATATCAATAATATTTTAAATAAGTGGTCATGCAATACGTCATAATACACACAGACCATAAATCATATCCTAAACATATTCGTTTGGGCGATCCGGATCCCGGCATTCCCGCACGGTGCATAACCATAACATAAACATATTCATAAGCATAATCAGAAATCATAACCAACCTTCTTCCTCCGGGTGGTGGACGGGCTTGCAAGACCCGGCCACCGGTTCATACATAGGCCAATGGGGGTACATGAATCCCCCAAGGGCACGCAGCTCCCATTCCCCGCTAAACCTCCTAGCGAGGGCCGGTATCACCGTAGTTTGGTTGGGACTAGTATATGGGATCCCCGTCAGCCCTTGCTTCCTCGGTTAGCTACATATACTAAGTCCCTGGGCCCGTGAACATACCATATATGAAATCTCGCCAAAACATATCAATACATACATATGATACATACTATAAGGAATCATACCTTACCGTGTAATTCGGCATATGCTATATACGTACCTCTCCGTGTCATCCTAATCCGTAGCTAGCATGAATACACACGGTTTGGAGCATAGCCTCAATACAAAACCATTTTTAAGCTTATATACGCTCATACGTAATATTTCAGAAGAATTTACTCGATAACTTCATTTGAAAACCATATATATATAATCATAAGGTTTTGGCCAAAGCTTTTCACATAAGGGTTGTAGGGTTTAATACGTAGCTAAAACGAAAACACCCTCACCTGAACCGTGACGAAACAAGGATACGAGTACCAAGTGCCTGAACGATCAAGGTCTCTCCACCCTAGAGATAAACTGTACAAAAGACAACATGACTTGTTCGTGAGCCTCGAGACTCCAAATGAACCAATTATGACGCACGGCATGCAATGAACATGATATATAAGTGCATAAGAAACAATATAGTGTAATGAACATGTTCATGTGCAATATTAAAGAATTTAAGACATAGAACCAAATCATTCGTTCATATATTTCATTCAATTTCATAATTTCATAAATTCATATTTCATATCAATTTCATAAATTCACAAATTCATAAGGCATATCAATTAATCTAAAATTTCATTTAATAAGCATAACACATAATATTCAAATTCACAATTAGGAGTAAAATAAATAAAACATTCAATCAATAGTCGGTAATTAAATACGCGAAACAGAAATCAATTAATTTCAATAATTAAATTAAATCAAATAATATTTAAAATATATAATAAATATATATATAATATAATATATATATATATATAATATAATATAATAACATATGTATATACATTATATATATATATATATATATATACATATATATATATATATATATATATATATATATATATATATATATATATATATATATATACGTACACACACACACAAACATACCCATGCATGCATATATATTATATATTAAATACATATATATATATATTACATATGTACTACACATGCATGCAAAATTATCCCACCAATACATACACACACACAACATCACTCCCATGCATGCACACAACACATTACACAGCAGCCAAGCAAACAGAAATGGCAGCAACAGTTCCTGGAAAACGCAGCAAAGAGATCAAGGAAAACGGGGTGACACCCCCGTGTCACCTCCCAAGCCAAGACCGAGACACCCCCGTGTCTCGGTACAGAAAATCCAGCCCACACAGCACTCCCGTTCCACGCTGGAAAGGCAACAACGGCACCCCCGTGTCGCACAGCAGCACCCCTGTTCCGGACAGCACAAACGCGCAGAAATAGGGCAGAAATTCCCAGCAAGAAAGAAGGCAACAGAGGCAGCTAAACAAGGTATGAAATGCAGCAAAAACTCAACAAGAATACATGCTAAAAGACCAAGAAAGCTGACAGCAAAAGCATGAAGGAATCACAGCCACTTCGCAGCAGAAGAGCAGGCCAAAAACAGAGCAAACTAACGCGGAAAAACAGGGCAAGAACAATTCAATCCTTCTCTATCTATTCACTCAGTTAAGGCCAACAAATAAGCAGCAAAACATCATGAATTCAACAAGTAAATCAGTTCCAAAAGTGATCAATCAAGACATGGAAGCGTACGTGACATTCATGTGGGATTTTTCTCAAAGTACCATAATTAATATCTCATTAATACTTCAACCACCAAGAAATCAATGATCATAAATTATATGAGGATGTCAAAATAATCAATCTCAACCTTGGAATCAATCTAAATCATTGAGAATCGAAGAAGATCAAGAATTTGCACAAAAACTCTTATTTTTGGAAATTGCCCAGAAAATAATGAAACCATGCTCAACTTCATGAATGAAAGGGTGGAAATGATCAGAAATGAACATATAATACAACCCTAAGCTTACCTTGTTGATTGGTTGAAGTTTGGATGAGATTTGAGCTCCAAAATCTCCAAGGATGGAAGGGTTACCGGGACTGGAATGACTGCAGAAGCTTTGGCTGAGTTTTTGGGGATTGTGTAAGGGTTATCTCGGTTAAGGCTTGATATGTCATGATATATGGTTGAGTTAGGGTTTTAAAGAATCAAACCATGGTTAATTTGGTTATGGTTTGGATAAGATATGGCTCATTTTGTACAGCAAGGTCAAATGGATGCCGTTTCGTTTTTCGGTTGGATTTCGGAGGTTCAAATGATTCAGGAAAAATATAAGGCTAAGTTTACTAAACTCGCATTTTCGTTACGAGTTCAGCGGAGTTGACGGAACTCAAATCCGAGTTCCCGAGCTCAAGATATTAAATTCGGAACCAAGGGTACGCTAAGTGCTCGTTAGCCCCCGATTTGGTTCCTCAATACAAATTAAATCCGTTAACATAACAAATGAATTCGAAAACATAAATTGAGAATAAAATCATGTCCATAACACGTATATTTATAACATACTACAAATTCGCGGCAATTAGAAATCATTTCATACAAAAAACGAAGCACAAAATGGACATATGCTTAAACCATGCAATTCATGCATAAATACATAAATCCCATGCATAATTATGATTTTCATGCATAAATATATTATTCAACGTATAAATATATATTTGAATAATTAATTAATTAAAACATGATTAATTAACATAACATATAATTAGCATAATCATTAAATTAATAATAATGTAAATAAACGTATACATATATATACTTAAAGAAATATATATATATATATATATATATATATATATATATATATATATATATATATATATAATACGATATATATATATATTAGAATTAATAATAAATTAAAAATAAATTATAATAAAATAAAATAATAACAATTATAATAAAATTAAATATAAAACACATAAAAACAATTAATCACATAATTAAATAATTTAATTGCGCAATTTAGAAGCAAATATGACATATTAATAAAATTGAAAAACCGGGGCGTTACACAATAAGAACAATATGAGCACATAATTAACACATTAATTAGTCACGTATTTCATACAAATCATATGTTCCACATAAGTTCAAGCATAACGGTCAATTAAGGCATATTATTCACATAATTCATGCAAAGAAAGGTAAATCGTGCACTCTCGTACCAACTTTACCTTGACCGAGAAGCGGGGCATCACAACCTCCCCTCCTTAAAGAAATCTGGTCTCCAGATTTACCATCGGGAAAGACTCAGTGTGGAAACTCTGTACCTTCTCTTCCGTCTTCCAAGTTGCTTCTTCTGCTTGAGATCTTTCCATAAGCTTTATCCAAAGGAGTTAGCTGAATTCTTAATCCATGGTATTTCGTCTAAAATATTCCCCGGTTGTTACGTGTCAAGTCCTGATCTAAGTGTACCTCTTTCATCGGAATAGTCCCCATCTCCTCTCGGAAATACTTCCTCAATCCATTCACAGCTCCAAGCGGCTCGACAGATCTCGAGTTTAGGTTACTGCTCGCATAGATTTGGGGGAAACTCCTTCTTGTTGCCTCTAGGAAGACTCGGTCACCATCTTCGAATTCCTTTGCTTGGCATAACTCCGTTGCTGGTCTTATACCACTCCCACATGTGGTTTAAACTTCACACTTTGTCGATGCGAAAGATCTTAGTTGCCGTGTACACCTTCGGTCCATCTTGATCTCGCTTAACGTCTTCAAAAGATCCCTTCTGAACGGAGTCATCTGAGCGCGCTAGCCAACGGGACGAGACACACAACAAGAGACCCCGTCTCTCAACAAGCAACTAGAGAACCCCGTCCCTCAACAAGCAATGAGAGAACCCCGTCTCTCAACAAGCAACGAGAGAACCCCGTCCCTCAACAAGCAATGAGAGAACCCTGTCTCTCAACAAGCAACGAGAGAACCCCGTCTCTCATCCTAAGTTCGAAGGAATCCCGCATCCCTCAAACATCTAAGTTTGAAAGAGTTAACATCTCACAAACTCCTAAATTCGGGAGGATGTAACATTCCCAAATGACTAAAAGCGAGGGGACCCAACATCCCCCGAACACAAAAGAGGGAGAACCCTACAACACCCGAGCACAAAAGCACACGAACAACTACTCGGATCCAAAACATGCAAAGCACAAACAAGACACACGACAAGGGACCGTTGTACGGTTGAGTCGTTCTCCATCGGTGAGGTAAAGGCTTCGTTGCATCAAAGGCGTCCCTCCTAGCTCACCGTAACAAAGTGCACAAAATCGAGCATGTATAACATCCAAGGTTACAAAAGTCACAAGAATTAACTCATACTTACATCATACAAGTTCACCAAAGTATCCAAGATCATGCGATTCGGTTACTAACTTCATACTTAGTAGTAGCATGCATAGAAAGGTCATTTGATTCAATTTCCAAGATCGAGTCTTGTATTAACATGCATAGATAAAGTCAATTGAGTATTTAACGTACATGAAGTTGTAAGTATCTAAACATAGCAATTACAAGTCGTACTAATCAAGATGTCAAAATCTAAATCATGTATAAGTCTATGCAGCGCTCAAATATACGTACGTCAAGCTCAATACATATAAGGCATACATTTATTCACATAAGGTCATACTTCCAAGGTAAACAACATATTCTCGATTCCTTATATCACACTCTAATGGTCAATTCAAGTCTCATATTCAAAATCGTAGATGAGTGTATACATAGTCATCCCATGTTATCAAGCTCAAATGAACAACATAATTTAATCACATAAAGTCGTGTTTTTAAGGTAAGCGGTAAATTCTCAATTCATTTAATCATGCCTTATGAATTCGTAACAGGTATCGGAGCATAAACTCAAGTTTTTACATACATTCAAGGTTTAGAGATATTACAATTAGATCCCCCTAGGCGATTCACATAAGTTTGGAATTAATACAAAACATCCTTTAATGTTCCTAGCAACTTGACATAAACCATCCATTTGTTAACTAATTAAGCATGATTCTTCAATTACATGAAAGTTCCCCATAAAAAAAAATTCGACATAATTTCAACAATAATCATGCATCCCGAAAACAAGTAAACAACATGGTCTCACAAGTACTTATTCATGCTTTACATCCATTCAATATAGCTCATAAATCTCAAGGTTGCATTAATGCAAGAGTTACTAGAGTTATCACATGGTAGCACAACTGATCAAGGAAAGCATTTATGCAAATTGCACAAGTAGGAGACAAGCTAGCAAATTGCTCATCATCCTCTTGCCCGCCATTCAACGCATAGGCACGTGCATGTGCCACGGGCCTTATCTCATCACCCGATCCCTTAGTCTTAGGTTCGGTACAATTCCTTGCTATGTGTCCGGTGCTCCCACAATTGAAACATTTACCAAGCTTCTTCCAACAATTTCCTTCACGATGAGTGATGCTACCACGATGATCACAAGGTTTACGCCCTTGTGCAGTTGATAGGAGCTCCTTTCCTTTCCCTTTCTTAACCATCACGTGGCCCTTTTTCCGCGGTGGAGGTTGAGAGAAAGAACTAGGGACAACTCTCTTAAGACCCGAACTGAAACAAGGATTAACAACATTCTTCTTAGTTCCAAGTCTTTGTTCCTCCGCTTCCGCTTCCATAGCTAGCTCGGTAGCGGTGGCCCAATCGTTGGTTTCTTCCTGAGTCAAGGTCTTTGCTAACTTCCCACGAAGCCCTTCCAAATTATGTCGGTCCATCTTCTGATTACAATCCCTTACCCAAAGTGCTGGATCCCTACAAGTAAAGCATTTCCCAATCTCTCCCCAACATTCGTCTCCCATATGGCCAATGTCACCTCGATGCTCATACAAACCTCTAGTTCTCGGTCTATCACAATTCCTTGCCAAATGTTTCGTGCTATCACAGTTGAAACATCTACCTTGTTTCCACCAACAATTCTCCCCAAGGTGTGTAGCACGACCACAATGCTCACACGGGTTATGGCCCTTAATAGCTTGAGGGGTCTGTACTTGAGATGTAAAAATCTTAGCCTTACCCTTCTCATCCATATGGTGGCCTCTCCTCTGATCGCAATCCTTAGCTTTACATTTTGGGTTGCCACAACATATAAAACACTTCCCGTGTCCTTTCCGGTAGTTATCCCCGAAGTGATTGGGCTCCCTTAATGCTTATACGAGTTTCGGTCCTTAATAGCCAAAGGGGTTGCGGATCCGGATGCAAGATTTTTAGCCTTTCTATCTCCTAACCCCTTATGTGGTACTCGAGAAGTCGAAGGTGCCATCAAGGATGGTGATCTCTCAGACCCCAATCCGAAAACTACTCCTTAGTTCAAAACCCTTGTTCCTTGACGGTGGGCGTAGGTATCAACGTCGGAGGTGCCAATAAGGTTTGCGGTGCTTGTAGGAGTTGCAAAATCTGAATCATAATAGTGAGCAATTCATTGACATTCAGAGGCGGCATTGGTGGTGCAATTTGATTTTCTGCTAGAGGGTCTTGCTCATTTTGGCGTGCCGGAGAGCGATCCCTTCTACGAGGAGGCATCCTACACACAATCTTATCATGTATGCATGTCGATTAGTCATATGCTTATGTCACATATTGTCAAGTAAGCAATGCAATTGCATAATTTAGAAGCAATAGTTAACAAGATATACGTATCATGAGGACGTTCATATATGAAAACAAACCAATACATAAGCACGAAGTTAATTTAAGTACAACAAAGTAGTTACAAGTTAAGTGATATAGGTAAGTAGTTAACAAAAGGGTCAACATATTCAATCAAGATGTACATGTAATGCAAGAACAATTATGTTAATCAACAATGTAGCATATGCAAAATGAATCAATTTAAAGCACATAAGCAAGTTATTCCTATTGCCGTACGACCTAGACGACTCGAGACGACTCAAGAGCCCGGTTTTGAACCTTCGGCTCTGATACCAACCAAATAGGGGTGTAACGCCCCAACAAGGGCATCCCAAGCCTATCCCGCGCTACGGGCCTAGCTTGTATATAGAATTGCTATCCATATACCCGCCAAGATCGAAGCAAGCGGTGACAAACGGACATCCTAGCTAGGCGGTACTAGACTCACACCAAGAGAATTAAAACAAACACAAATACGCGGAAGCTTAAAACACACCACATGCATAAGAGTTCAAATTCAATATACCCACTTCAGACCTTCTCAAGTCAAATGAAAACAAATGCGAAAGATTAAATCATCAATTAAGTGACCAACACAGTCCAGCATGAAATGCTCAAAATACGGAAATGTAAATCATCCTAGAGACCGCCACGGTCCAACTAACAAGATAATAAATCCGATAACGTACATGCTAAATCCAAAACAACTCCAAGGTAACAAAACCAAAAATAAAAGCAACAAACATAACTAGACAACTAGACAAGACTATCAAGAAAGACTCCCGCCTAGCATGACTCCAAAAGGAACCCGCGGACACGAAAGGTAAAGGAGATCAGTTCAAACGGAACCGGTGAGGAGAAGTATACATAATATAATTAACATAAAAAGGTTCAATGCATGCTCAAATCAAAGGTGTTCATGATCCATTAACGTTTTTAGAAAACAATGCAGATTTTATAAAAATACGGATCATAAACCAAAGCACCGGCTCGGCGAGTACGAGCACTCCATCCTTACTTCCCAAACCAAGTGAAATCAAACCAATCCATCCTTAACACCGTTGATGTCGAGAGTGTGCACTGTGACGCCCCGTATTCTCGAAAGGCATCCTGATGACATTTACAAGTAAGTCTCTACACTTGTGCGTGTTTAATTTAAGAGTTCTTGAATTATGTGATTTAATGTAAATCTAATTTAATATGTGTTCATTCGAATTATTCTAAGATTAATTGCAACTTGATTAATTACGCGCCTATTTAACCCTAACTATCTAATTTGATTTAATTCAAATTTATTCCATGAAATAATTGTCAAGTTGATTTCAAATTCATCATGTTACTTAACTTGTTTAATTTCGGTTTACTTGAATTCCTTGAGATTAATTGTCAATCATGTGTTTACAAAGTGCCGCTAAATTATACGAAAAGTTTCTAAAATTAAATTGAATTAAACTCTAATTGATAAATCTCTATTTCACTTTTATTTGTAAAATTAATTCGGAGCTTGATTGTTTATTCGTAACTTTACCAATTTTATTTACGATTAATTGTACGCGATATTTATCTTTGCTACGCGATAAGGATACCCGGTTGTATATAGCTTGTGCACAAGACACATTTCTCCCAATCCCTTTTCTCTCTCTCTCTCCTCTCCCACTTTCTCTCTCCCGCGGGTTACTATCGCGGCTTCGGTTACGAGCCCATAACTCGATCGTTTCTCGACGGAATTCAACAAACGAATAGTCCATTTCGATTATCTCGGCGAGACCGACGTAAGAGTACCAATTTCATGGCCTAAAGATGAACGGTGGCGGAGTTATGGCCGGATTTCAGTAGCAGCGGCGGAGCTGTCAGACCGCCGCCACTTCGCCGGCATTTCGGGGCGTTTTCCGGCCATTTCCTTGGTACACGCGCCTTGGACCCAGAAATTAGACTTCCAGACGCTTCGGTTGACGTCGGATTCGTGGCAATCGGCGCCGCACGCGCCGCCCAAAGCTCGCGGCGTCAGCGCGAGTTACTGTAGCGGCGGCGGCAGAAACTTCGGCGGCCAACGGGGGCCTTTTCCGGCCATCTTTTGGTCTCAGGCTCTTCACGAAAGTTGTTCGGAACGACGAGAACTAGTGACCTGTGATCAGGCGACTCCAGATTCAGTGGTTTGGCAGTGGATCGGCGGCGGCAAAGTGGCGGTGCAACGGCGGCACTAGCTCCGAGGATTTTTCCGGAAAGCTACCTTAGGGCTTTCGAAGAGCTCGTCATGGGTAAGACAACACCTCTTTCGGATCGTATTTTGGTTCACCGGTTTGGAAGTAATTTGAGTTTGAAGATTTAGGGTTTTCGTGCTCTTAGATTTCAGATCTAGGACAATCGGCTTCGAATTTCCAGAAATTGATTGAGGATTCAGAACGGGCACGAAGACTTCATTCAGGAATGATTTTTCGGGATTTTTCCGGCGACTTTTGACGGCGGCCCGTCGGCGGTCCGGCCAAATTCCGGTAGCTACAGTGGTGGCGTTCCGGCGGCGTTTGGTCAGAATGTTCGTCTCGTTGTGGTGAGTTCAACGCCACTTTCCGTTCGTTAATCGGACACTCGGTTTATTTATTACGAATTATTTTGCGTAATTGTGATTATTTGAATTAATTGTTTTAAGTGCAAATAAATTGGTTATTGTTGGTTTGTTGATCGAGATGTCTTCCAATCATATTCGAAAACATGTATTGAATGGATTGTGACATGCATGAATGTTTCGATTTACAATTTGAATCCCGATGTGATGAATTTATGATATGTGTTTAGATATGAAGGGGTGTTAGTGTAATATTTATGAAACTATGAATGTGACTTGAGCTTGTGTACCAAACATTTTGTGAAGTTGTAAAGTATGACTTTAAGTGGATTAAATGCACTCTTTATTTGTAACAAGCATGCCATCTACGTACAATAACTTTGTATGTTTATATGATCAAGTTGCTCTTACTTATGCACTTTATAACTCGTCATGAACTTGATACTTAATTCAAATATTATAATTGAACCCGGTGACATTGGATGATTTAATATGCATTTTGTGAATACATTGACTTCCTAAATTGATCTTGCATCTTTGGATATGGAATTGCATGATGGTTGCTTGTAAATATGATCTTGTTGAGCATTGATATGCCTTGAATGACCACGACACCTTATCCAAGCACAACATGAACACTTATGCATAATCACGATCATGTTGAGCAACGCCGTGCGTCTTGTTTGGTTCATATAGAGTCTAAGTCTGGGCTTCCGTATGTCTTGTCACAGAGTTTGGTGGTGCCGATGGGTCCGAGGTTTAGAGTGTTTGGCCCTTCACACTCTCAGACTCTACTACTACGAGGTGAGGTTTAGGATTTTGTATAGTTATGCGACCTATGGCCTTTACATGTTGATTTCTACCCCTGCATGCGAGTATACCTTATAATAGTTATGTATGTGTTGAATATGATATTTTTATGACCTTATGCTTGCACTTCTCCGTGGGCGGGCTATCCCTGCAGCGTGGGAATGTAAGTGTGTGAGTCTTGCGTGGGCGGGCTATCCCTGCAGCGTAGGAATATATATAAAAACCAGTTTTTGAAGCATATGTAAGCTATTTTGGAAAAACAGTTGTGTTGTGATTATGTAGCGAGTTGGCCATGAAATATTGGCATCTGTATGTATGTATGTATGTTATGTTATGTGGATCCAGGAGCTGGTACGAGTGGAGACCGGCATGGCATAGGGCCGTCGGATAAGCCACTGTGCTAGTTCCATTTGAGATATCTTCACGCGACCCGTGCTGTAGGGAAGGTGTGGTATCTTGAGCCTTCGGCTAAGGCCGGGGAGGACTCTTGTGGGTTCGCTACCCCTTGAGGGTATGTCTGTTATGGATGGTTGGGGACGGTACATCTCCTCCATCATTGGTGTGACGGTTGGATTGATTTTGTATTTTATGATATGTTCTGAGGAGTAAAGGTTGGAAGCTCGTACTCGCCGAGCATGTGTTCTGTTCTGTCTGGGAATCATGAATCGAGATAGAGTTTCTGAAATGTTTTCTAAAGCTTATACTTATAACTATCTTTTGGGTACTTTTGGAAATGTCTTTGGTATGCAACACCTATCTCCGGTTCATGAGTCCACCCTTCTGATATGTGCTATGCTCCATATATATATACAGTGGGTGTGCGTTAGCCCCCTCACTCGGTCAAGTTGACTGACCCCTCATTTACACTTTTAGTTGCAGGTTGTTGGCGTTTGCTAGGCGGAAGTGAGTCCTTTGAGTTGCACTTCATCGGTCTAGTCTTTCTATTTGCATTTATCCTCTCATACACTTTACTTATACTTAAGACTTGTAGACTTAAGATTATACTTT
Organism: Lantana camara; assembly: GCA_037501455.1. Lineage (NCBI taxonomy): Eukaryota > Viridiplantae > Streptophyta > Magnoliopsida > Lamiales > Verbenaceae > Lantana > Lantana camara. The sequence goes on from CM074856.1 coordinate 67,943,774, forward strand.
ACTTTTCGGTAGCCCCTTGTGGCACCCTCATTCGGCCCCTTGTGACACTTGATGATTATTAATTTATGTTGATATTCGGGATTAGGTATCTATGCTAGTTGAACCCGTCACCTGCTTTGCATGTTTTGTTTTAAATGCTTCCGCTATCTATTGTTGTTGGTTTTAATTGCTTCCGCACTCTGAGTTTTTGTCAAGTTAGATCCGCCTAGCCTAGTGTGTGAGTTGGTCTCCCGTTCGCTCTGATTCGGATTCGGGCATGGACTTTCATTTCATGTTCCAGGTCTGGGTCATAGTGCGGGGGATGTGGCACTTCTCCGTTTGGGGTGTTACATGCACCCCCCGATCATCGCAAAAGAACCATGGAGAAGTGGGTCCATGAAACCGACCTTCCCCCAAGCCTACCTTAACCCCGAATCCTCCTCGGAGTCTTAGCAAACTTGTCCAAAAGTGGGTACTTCATAAGGGATCAGCCGTCCGCCCTTGCGTTCCCGGCATCACCGCTTACTCCGCCCCGAGCGCTATCACAAGAACCGACCAAGCAAGCGTCCTTGCAAGGTATAACAAAGGCTCGCTACACAACTCACACGTACATAATACTCAAATGAAAGTTCCGAAACCATTTTGGGTATCTATCCCATATACCAAAACTCAAGTTTTACTTGTAAACCGTTTTCCATAAGCGAATATCCATAATACGAGCAAAGCTCACAAAACTTGGCTTATAATGCCTACATATATATTTCGAAAACGGGAGTTTAAAACCAATAAATATGAGAGGTCATAGGTGTCCACAGTTTTGAAATCGTTTTGATATTATAACTCCTCACCTTTACCAAGAACCTCGAAGATCAAGCACGAACAAGGAAGGTTACACGTCCGGAGACTCACCACCTAACAAGACAACGTACCAACAAAGGTAAGACTCAACTCGAAACCCAACAAGACGACGCACGGCTTGGACATGAATGCAAATATGTTAATGGTGTGCAAGGAATGTTCAACGATGGCAAAGATTGGCAATTATGATCATATTGCATCATATAAGTCATATATCAATTTCCCAAGTCATAAGTAATAAGTGACATATGAATCATACTTAACACAATTTAATTAAACAAATAACTTAGTCAATTAAGATAACTTAAGCATGATTGAGGTATAAAGATCATAATATAAGGTATACATGAGATGTCACAACATATAACGAGGTCACAATACATTAGAGACATAATATAAATAAGTAAGGAGCAAACGAGAAGCAAAACAAGTGAAACGAATCAAGAAAACAAGGCTGGGGAAAATCCACCCCCATGGGTTTTCCTTCACAAAAAATCCACCCTCGCGGATTTGGTCCAGAGCTACTGCCTCAAATCCACCCCCATGGATTTTTACACAGCAAAAAATCCACCCTAGCGGATTCTGCACAGAATTTAAAAAAAACGTGACAGCCACTCCGAATTCGACGGGAATGAGTTCTAAACACCCCAAAACATGAAATTAAGCTTCCAAAACCACAAATAAGCATCATAAACCATCAAGTTACATAATAAAGCATTTAGGAACATTTAAACATCAAGAAATCTAACAATTCATACAAGAACTTCATCTTCTACAAGTTTCAAGAAAGCTTCAAGCATAACAATGGTGAAATCAACAATCATTGCAAGAAATTGTAGGAAATCTATCACATTCTCCATAAAAACACATAAGGAACAAGAATCCATCATCAAATCAAGCTAAACCAAGCTAGAACATGAACATGCAAGAATTCTTCATAAAAGCTTCAAAGGTCAACAATGGTGGTTTCTTCAAACAAGCATGAAAATGAGAAATTTTTACATCAAATCACTCCCAACATCATAAGAAACATATTTCCATCATAAAATTCGGGTTTAATCCATCTAACCAAGAACCCTAGATTTCAAACTCAAGCTTCAAGTTCAAAGAAGAAGACCCACATAAGCATTCAAGCATTTCTTACCTTAAGAGCTGAAAATGGAAGAGGGAATCTTGTTCTTTAGTCTTGAATCTCCAAATTTAGTCTCCACTCTTAGCTCTTGAAGATGGCTTGAAGTTCTTAAGAGAATATGGATGGTCTCTTGAGAAAAGTGAGGGAGAGAGTGTGTTTCAATCTTGAAATAACGTAAGAATGGGTTTTGGTGTGTTAAATCTGATTTTGTAAATTGGGTCAGCCATATAGGGTCATGGAGCGGGTCATACGGGTCGGATTTAGGTGAAATTGGGGCTCGAATTGGGTCAGAATTGAAATTGGATCGCAGGTCAACATTTAAAGGCTTAAAAGGTTGACTTTTCGTAGAATGGCCATAACTTCTTCGTCCGAACTCCAAATCGAGCGATTAAAAAACCCACGAACTCGTAATCGAATTATCTACTCAATTTCATTAAGTTCTATCCAGTTTCAGGCTTGGAAAATAAATTTACCTTTTAGTCCCTAAATTATGCTTCAATGTCCAAGTAAGCACATTGTTTTGTTTAAGCATAAAGCATGCTACCAAAGCACAATAAGAACAATATGAGCACATAATTAACACATCAATTAGTCACGTATTTCATACATATCATATGTTCCACATAACTTCAAGCATAACGGTCAATTAAGGCATATTATTCACATAATTTATGCAAAGAAAGGTAAATCGTGCACTCTCGTACCAGCTTTACCTTGATCGAGAAGCGGGGCGTCACAACCTCCCCTCCTTAAAGAAATCTGGTCTCCAGATTTACCATCGGGAAAGACTCAGTGTGGAAACTCTGTACCTTCTCTTCCGTCTTCCAAGTTGCTTCTTCTGCTTGAGATCTTTCCATAAGCTTTATCCAAAGGAGTTAGCTGAATTCTTAATCCATGGTATTTCGTCTAAAATCTTCCCCGGTTGTTACGTGTCAAGTCCTGATCCAAGTGTACCTCTTTCATCGGAATAGTCCCCATCTCCTCTCGGAAATACTTCCTCAATCCATTCACAGCTCCAAGCGGCTCGACAGATCTCGAGTTTAGGTTACTGCTCGCATAGATTTGGGGGAAACTCCTTCTTGTTGCCTCTAGGAAGACTCGGTCACCATCTTCGAATTCCTTTGCTTGGCATAACTCCGTTGCTGGTCTTATACCACTCCCATATGTGGTTTAAACTTCACACTTTGTCGATGCGAAAGATCTTAGTTGCCGTGTACACCTTCGGTCCGTCTTGATCTCGCTTAACGTCTTCAAAAGATCCCTTCTGAACGGAGTCATCTGAGCGCGCTAGCCAACGGGACGAGACACACAACAAGAGACCCCGTCTCTCAATAAGCAACTAGAGAACCCCGTCCCTCAACAAGCAATGAGAGAACCCCGTCTCTCAACAAGCAACGAGAGAACCCCGTCCCTCAACAAGCAATGAGAGAACCCTGTCTCTCAACAAGCAACGAGAGAACCCCGTCTCTCATCCTAAGTTCGAAGGAATCCCGCATCCCTCAAACATCTAAGTTTGAAAGAGTTAACATCTCACAAACTCCTAAATTCGGGAGGATGTAACATTCCCAAATGACTAAAAGCGAGCGGACCCAACATCCCCCGAACACAAAAGAGGGAGAACCCTACAACACCCGAGCACAAAAGCACACGAACAACTACTCGGATCCAAAACATGCAAAGCACAAACAAGACACACGACAAGGGACCGCTGGACGGTTGAGTCGTTCTCCATCGGTGAGGTAAAGGCTTCGTTGCATCAAAGGCGTCCCTCCTAGCTCACCGTAACAAAGTGCACAATATCGAGCATGTATAACATCCAAGGTTACAAAAGTCACAAGAATTAACTCATACTTACATCATACAAGTTCACCAAAGTATCCAAGATCATGCGATTCGGTTACTAACTTCATACTTAGTAGTAGCATGCATAGAAAGGTCATTTGATTCAATTTCCAAGATCGAGTCTTGTATTAACATGCATACATAAAGTCAATTGAGTATTTAACGTACATGAAGTTGTGAGTATCTAAACATAGCAATTACAAGTCGTACTAATCAAGATGTCAAAATCTTAATCATGTATAAGTCTATGCAGCGCTCAAATATACGTACGTCAAGCTCAATACATATAAGGCATACATTTATTCACATAAGGTCATACTTCCAAGGTAAACAACATATTCTCGATTCCTTATATCACACTCTAATGGTCAATTCAAGTCTCATATTCAAAATCGTAGATGAGTGTATACATAGTCATCCCATGTTATCAAGCTCAAATGAACAACATAATTTAATCACATAAAGTCGTGTTTTTAAGGTAAGCGGTAAATTCTCAATTCATTTAATCATGCCTTATGAATTCGTAACATGTATCGGAGCATAAACTCAAGTTTTTACATACATTCAAGGTTTAGAGATATTACAATTAGATCCCCCTAGGCGATTCACATAAGTTTGGAATTAATACAAAACATCCTTTAAGGTTCCTAGCAACTTGACATAAACCATCCATTTGTTAACTAATTAAGCATGATTCTTCAATTACATGAAAGTTCCCCATAAAAAAAAATTCGACATAATTTCAACAATAATCATGCATCCCGAAAACAAGTAAACAACATGGTCTCACAAGTACTTATTCATGCTTTACATCCATTCAACATAGCTCATAAATCTCAAGGTTGCATTAATGCAAGAGTTACTGGAGTTATCACATGGTAGCACAACTGATCAAGGAAAGCATTTATGCAAATTGCACAAGTAGGAGACAAGCTAAATACAAACGTAACATTTAATGTCAATCATTACCGACATAGCATAAGAGAGGCGTATTCACATTGGCACTTAAAGCAATTAGCAACGCAAGTCACATGCATATCAAATAATCACATTCTAGCATATAACGTCACAAGTGTAACAATCAGGTAACAATAATATCCAAATCAAAATGTATGAGTGCAATACCGTGAATGCAGTCCGTACCTTTCACCGTATTAATGAAATCATGCTCATCATCCTCTTGCCCGCCATTCAACGCATAGGCACGTGCATGTGCCACGGGCCTTATCTCATCACCCGATCCCTTAGTCTTAGGTTCGGTACAATTCCTTGCTATGTGTCCGGTGCTCCCACAATTGAAACATTTACCAAGCTTCTTCCAACAATTTCCTTCACGATGAGTGATGCTACCACGATGATCACAAGGTTTACGCCCTTGTGCAGTTGATAGGAGCTCCTTTCCTTTCCCTTTCTTAACCATCACGTGGCCCTTTTTCCGTGGTGGAGGTTGAGAGAAAGAACTAGGGACAACTCTCTTAAGACCCGAACTGAAACAAGGATTAACAACATTCTTCTTAGTTCCAAGTCTTTGTTCCTCCGCTTCCGCTTCCATAGCTAGCTCGGTAGCGGTGGCCCAATCGTTGGTTTCTTCCTGAGTCAAGGTCTTTGCTAACTTCCCACGAAGCCCTTCCAAATTCTGTCGGTCCATCTTCTGATTACAATCCCTTACCCAAAGTGCTGGATCCCTACAAGTAAAGCATTTCCCAATCTCTCCCCAACATTCGTCTCCCTTATGGCCAATGTCACCTCGATGCTCATACAAACCTCTAGTTCTCGGTCTATCACAATTCCTTGCCAAATGTTTCGTGCTACCATAGTTGAAACATCTACCTTGTTTCCACCAACAATTCTCCCCAAGGTGTGTAGCACGACCACAATGCTCACACGGGTTATGGCCCTTAATAGCTTGAGGGGTCTGTACTTGAGATGTAAAAATCTTAGCCTTACCCTTCTCATCCATATGGTGGCCTCTCCTCTGATCGCAATCCTTAGCTTTACATTTTGGGTTGCCACAACATATAAAACACTTCCCGTGTCCTTTCCGGTAGTTATCCCCGAAGTGATTGGGCTCCCATAATGCTTGTACGAGTTTCGTTCCTTAATAGCCAAAGGGGTTGCGGATCCGGATGCAAGATTTTTAGCCTTTCTATCTCCTAACCCCTTATGTGGTACTCGAGAAGTCGAAGGTGCCATCAAGGATGGTGATCTCTCAGACCCCAATCCGAAAACTACTCCCTTAGTTCGAAACCCTTGTTCCTTGACGGTGGGCGTAGGTATCAACGTCGGAGGTGCCAATAAGGTTTGCGGTGCTTATAGGAGTTGCAAAATCTGAATCATAATAGTGAGCAATTCATTGACATTCAGAGGCGGCATTGGTGGTGCAATTTGATTTTCTGCCGGAGGGTCTTGCTCATTTTGGCGTGCCGGAGAGCGATCACTTCTACGAGGAGGCATCCTACACACAATCTTATCATGTATGCATGTCGATTAGTCATATGCTTATGTCACATATTGTCAAGTAAGCAATGCAATTGCATAATTTAGAAGCAATAGTTAACAAGATATACGTATCATGAGGACGTTCATATATGAAAACAAACCAATACATAAGCACGAAGTTAATTTAAGTACAACAAAGTAGTTACAAGTTAAGTGATATAGGTAAGTAGTTAACAAAAGGGTCAACATATTCAATCAAGATGTACATGTAATGCAAGAACAATTATGTTAATCAACAATGTAGCATATGCAAAATGAATCAATTTAAAGCACATAAGCAAGTTATTCCTATTGTCGTACGACCTAGACGACTCGAGACGACTCAAGAGCCCGGTTTTGAACCTTCGGCTCTGATACCAACCAAATAGAGGTGTAACGCCCCAACAAGGGCATCCCACGCCTATCCCGCGCTACGGGCCTAGCTTGTATATAGAATTGCTATCCATATACCCGCCAAGATCGAAGCAAGCGGTGACAAACGGACATCCTAGCTAGGCGGTACTAGACTCACACCAAGAGAATTAAAACAAACACAAATACGCGGAAGCTTAAAACACACCACATGCATAAGAGTTCAAATTCAATATACCCACTTCAGACCTTCTCAAGTCAAATGAAAACAAATGCAAAATATTAAATCATCAATTAAGTGACCAACACAGTCCAGCATGAAATGCTCAAAATACGGAAATGTAAATCATCCTAGAGACCGCCACGGTCCAACTAACAAGATAACAAATCCGATAACGTACATGCTAAATCCAAAACAACTCCAAGGTAACAAAACCAAAAATAAAAGCAACAAACATAACTAGACAACTAGACAAAACTCTCAAGAAAGACTCCCGCCTAGCATGACTCCAAAAGCAACTTGCGGACACGAAAGGTAAAGGAGATCAGTTCAAACGGAACCGGTGAGGAGAAGTATACATAATATAATTAACATAAAAAGGTTCAACGCATGCTAAATTCAAAGGTGTTCATGATCCGTTAACGTTTTTAGAAAACAATGCAGATTTTATAAAAATACGGATCATAAACCAAAGCACCGGCTCGGCGAGTATGAGCACTCCATCCTTACTTCCCAAACCAAGTGAAATCAAACCAATCCATCCTTAACACCATTGATGTCGAGGGTGTGCACCCCCCGATCATCGCAAAAGAACCATGGAGAAGTGGTTCCATGAAACCGACCTTCCCCCAAGCCTACCTTAACCTCGAATCCTCCTCGGAGTCTTAGCAAACTTGTCCAAAAGTGGGTACTTCATAAGGGATCAGCCGTCCGCCCTTGCGTTCCCGGCATCACCGCTTACTCCACCCCGAGAGCTATCAAAAGAACCGACCAAGCAAGCGTCCTTGCAAGGTATAACAAAGGCTCGCTACACAACTCACACGTACATAATACTCAAATGAAAGTTCCGAAACCATTTTGGGTATCTATCCCATATACCAAAACTCAAGTTTTACTTGTAAACCGTTTTCCATAAGCAAATATCCATAATATGAGCAAAGCTCACAAAACTTGGCTTATAATGCCTACATATACATTTCGAAAACGGGAGTTTAAAACCAATAAATATGAGAGGTCATAGGTGTCCACAGTTTTGAAATCGTTTCGATATTATAACTCCTCACCTTTACCAAGAACCTCGAAGATCAAGCACGAACAAGGAAGGTTACACGTCCGGAGACTCACCACCTAACAAGACAACGTACCAACAAAGGTAAGACTCGACTCGAAACCCAACAAGACGACGCACGGCTTGGACATGAATGCAAATATGTTAATGGTGTGCAAGGAATGTTCAACGATGGTATAGATTGGCAATTATGATCATATTGCATCATATAAGTCATATATCAATTTCCCAAGTCATAAGTAATAAGTGACATATGAATCATACTTAACACAATTTAATTAAACAAATAACTTAGTCAATTAAGATAACTTAAGCATGATTGAGGTATAAAGATCATAATATAAGGTATACATGAGATGTCACAACATATAACGAGGTCACAATACATTAGAGACATAATATAAATAAGTAAGGAACAAACGAGAAGCAAAACAAGTGAAACGAATCAAGAAAACAAGGCTGGGGAAAATCCACCCCCATGGATTTTCCTTCACAAAAAATCCACCCTCGCGGATTTGGTCCAGAGCTACTGCCTCAAATCCACCCCCAGGGATTTTTACACAGCAAAAAATCCACCCTAGCGGATTCTGCCCAGAATTGAAAAAAAACGTGACAGCCACTCCGAATTCGACGGGAATGAGTTCTAAACACCCCAAAACATGAAATTAAGCTTCCAAAACCACAAATAAGCATCCTAAACCATCAAGTTACATAATAAAGCATTTAGGAACATTTAAACATCAAGAAATCTAACAATTCATGCAAGAACTTCATCTTCTACAAGTTTCAAGAAAGCTTCAAGCATAACAATGGTGAAATCAACAATCATTGCAAGAAATTGTAGGAAATCTATCACATTCTCCATAAAAACACATAAGGAACAAGAATCCATCATCAAATCAAGCTAAACCAAGCTAGAACATGAACATGCAAGAATTCTTCATAAAAGCTTCAAAGGTCAACAATGGTGGTTTCTTCAAACAAGCATGAAAATGAGAAATTTTTACATCAAATCACTCCCAACATCATAAGAAACATATTTCCATCATAAAATTCGGGTTTAATCCATCTAACCAAGAACCCTAGATTTCAAACTCAAGCTTCAAGTTCAAAGAAGAAGACCCACATAAGCATTCAAGCATTTCTTACCTTAAGAGCTGAAAATGGAAGAGGGAATCTTGTTCTTTAGTCTTGAATCTCCAAACTTAGTCTCCACTCTTGGCTCTTGAAGATGGCTTGAAGTTCTTGAGAGAATATGGATGGTCTCTTGAGAAAAGTGAGGGAGAGAGTGTGTTTCAATCTTGAAATAACGTAAGAATGGGTTTTGGTGTGTTAAATCTGATTTTGTAAATTGGGTCAGCCATATAGGGTCATGGAGCGGGTCATACGGGTCGGATTTAGGTGAAATTGGGGCTCGAATTGGGTCAGAATTGAAATTGGATCGCAGGTCAACATTTAAAGGCTTAAAAGGTTGACTTTTCGTAGAATGGCCATAACTTCTTCGTCCGAACTCCAAATCGAGCGATTAAAAAACCCACGAACTCGTAATCGAATTATCTACTCAATTTCATTAAGTTCTATCCAGTTTCAGGCTTGGAAAATAAATTTACCTTTTAGTCCCTAAATTATGCTTCAATGTCCAAATAAGCACATTGTTTTGTTTAAGCATAAAGCATGCTATCAAAGCACAATAAGAACAATATGAGCACATAATTAACACATCAATTAGTCACGTATTTCATACAAATCATATGTTCCACATAAGTTCAAGCATAACGGTCAATTAAGGCATATTATTCACATAATTCATGCAAAGAAAGGTAAATCGTGCACTCTCGTACCAACTTTACCCTGACCGAGAAGCGGGGCATCACAAATCTCAGTTTGGGACTGATGTGAGCATGTAGGGGAGTGAGTTGGGTGAACTATAGTTCAAGTTTGGTGAGGTTTGGTTAAGTATGGGTTAAGATATGATTAAAATAGTGGGAGGTGGTCATTTAGGCGAACGTCACAAGTTTCGGTTAAAGTTCGGAGGTCAAAACGAGCTTAGAAAAATATGAGGCTTATTTCATTGAACTGGAATCTTCGAATCGTGTTCAGAAGTGTGAAGGAACTCGAATCCGAGTTCCCAAGCCCAAGATATCACATACGAAACCAACGGTGCGCTAATTGCCCGTTAGCCCCGATTTGGTTCCACAATTAAAAAATAAATTCGTTACCATGCCAAACGTGATCGAAAACATAAAACGATCATATAGACATGTTCATTACACATAAATCTACGACATACTAAATTTTCACGAAATTTCGATATCAAATCATATAAGAACAATGTACGATTAAAATACTCATGCGCAAACGTAACAATTTCATAACATTTCCAAATTAAATAATAAAATTCAAATTCTATTTTTAAATTAAATAAAAAGTCAACAAAATAATATTTGAATTTAATATTAATATAATTAGAGTTATAATTAATTAACATTAACACTTAATTATTAAATTAAAAATACTAATTTTAACGAATTAAAATATAATAAAATATTATAATAACAATTTATAATAAAATTAAATATTTAACACTTATAAATAATTAATTCGCGCAATTTGGTAAACACTTATGTCATATTTGTACAAATGAAAAACCGGGGCATTAAAATCTCTCCCCCTTAAAAGAATCCATCTTCGGATTTACTGTCTGCCTGAAAACAATTAATGAGGGAACCCCGTCCCTCACAAGTAACAAGGAGAGAACCCCGTCTCTCGTAAACAGGTAAAGAAGTTCAAAATACAAAATACAGTCACAACGAAGAGCAAACACCAAGAAGAAAGCATGAAAACATCCAATTACGACAACTTATAATCAAAACAATCACATAAAGCCAGGGAACAATTATCACTTACTTACATCCAACATCGATTATACAACAGTAGTTAACACATCAAAGAGTCAAAACACAAATTATCAAAATTATTTAAATTAACAATGCGTGTATGCATATGCCATGAATGTCTGAGGTACCGTTCACCGTGGAAACGAATGTGAAGCTAAAGCTTTCGTGGTCCCAAGGTATGGTCTGAACCTAAAAGCTAGCTCGACTCTTGGCTTGTCTTTAATATCTTCAACGTGTCCACCTGAGAAACTGATAAGGCTCTCGACTGGTCCTATTCTTAATTCCACTCTGATTCTTATCTCTTCTTACCTTCTTCTGTTTCTCGGTGATGCCTTGACCATGATCCAACCAACCTGCCCTTCCAAAACGAGTTTTACCCTACATTTTTAGAATTCGGACCGGTCTTTTTCACGGTTCATTTCTCCTTCTGTAATTTGGTGAAACCCATGAAATTCAATAACCTTTTTTATTAACAATCACAACCTTCTTGACGAGTTCTTTCCAAACTGGGTTTTGATCATCGGTCCCCAAAAATTTTGGATTAATCTCTTCGTGGATCGTTTCCTCATCCCTTCATCCTCTTGGAGCCATTAAGCATGCATTAAATCTCGGTTCACCCAAATCTCTATTCGAGGGAAAACTTCCTTGATACTTCTTGAGATTCAATTCATGTCCTTCTATAATCACTTCTTTCTGATTCCTTTCTTCTCAAATTCCTTCTAACTCATTATGAGAAAAGGATTAGCTATGTAGTAGGGTTTTATTTTGTTAAGTGATGCCCGAACTCCACCAATACTTGGTCAAATTATCCACTATGGATGCCATCACGAACGTGTTAATCTGATTTAATTTCTGTTCCCTGAGCCGATTTAATGGTCCCACAGAAGCTCCTCTATAATACCATTATTTACCAAAATTTAAATCCCATGTGTAGAAATGGTCAACAAACCATATCCGCAATATCCCGTGGTGGCCTTCAACCCGAACTTAATAACTTAACGCTCACTTTAACGGTTTAACTGTTAAAGCTGTTTTGTTCATTTCCGATCACCATCACTTGAGCTTCCTTGTCTTCTATGGTTTGTATTCCGTTGTTCCTACTAAATTATTTCCTTCAAGCACAGCCTCGAACTTTAATTTCATTTCTTGGCCGTGCTCTCCCTTTTAAATTTTCCGCCTTCTCGGGTTGATCTCCATTCGTCATCCCATCGTCGAAATTCTTGATTTTCTTGAACAAGAGTTCTACTTAAGAATTATGGGGGGTGTATCATTCATATTCACCTGGAAGCGATCAATTTGATGGGCATCCCGACTCCTTTGTTCTTCAAATCCCCTATCTATACGGAATCCCCTTTTCTTTCATGTCCGTTCTAACATTTCAAAATTTAACTTCACCCTCCTTACTTTCTAAAATTCGATTTTCATTTCTGTCTCAACCTTATCATAAAAGGGTCTTTTTTTTTTTTTTTTTCAATCCGGTTTGGTTGAGCTCCGATTGAGATAGTAGTTGGAGTATCAAGCGGAGAAAACAACCTAGCAAGTAAACACTGAGCGGATGCATATTGGGTTAAAATGCTAAATGCATGAAAGACACATTCTCAACAAGGGAGATGCAATACCAAGTCATCAATTATATCATTAAAGCATATATATCGACAAGGAATATACAACAGCAGTTTAACAATTATAATACTAACACGCATGTAATGAGAATTTAAGTAATTAATTACAATGTATGATGCACGTGCTATGAATGTATTGAACCTGTCATCCTGGTGCTATGTTTTCAGCTCAGCAACTTGTCCTCGTTTCTCTAATCCCAAGCTTGCCTTGGCTTGTTGATCATTCCTTGTTTTTTCCACGGTCTTTAAGTTGTCTACGAATCTTCGTGCATCAAGTTGTACATCTCTACGGTCCGAGGTTGTAATTTTCCACGGTCCAAGATTACGATTTATTGATCCCCAGATTCTTCTTCATCGGTGGAATCGGCTTCCTGACTTTTTCTAGAGAATCAACCCTTCAATGTTACCCGAATTCACTTCCAAGATTGATCGTTAATGTTGTCACCTCTATTGAAGTCCCCTTGATGTACTCTTCACGAATCTGAACCGGTCGTTTGACTTAGCCTCTAATTACTTACACTTGAGCACATAATCTCCTCTCTAGGAACTCTTTGCCTTTCTTTATCTTTTCCATTTGTTGCTCTATCTCTCCTAATTCGACCATATTGATAGATTTTTCTCTAACTCTTTCAATCCTACTTCTATCTTACTCAAGGTCCGAAGAATCCTAATTCGAACTCTTCCTTACTCAATATCCTAAGCGTCTCAATTCACCTCTTCTTCTCCCACTTAAGAATTCCTTTTCTCCTCCAATGAACTCGTTCTTCACTTCTTCGATTAAAGACTTCCAACCTCTACGGCCTAGTCTCCTCATATAAGCGGTTCCAATCAGGTCATGTATCCGGTAGTAACACGCACATTCCGAGCTAGACGATCTCGTTAAGCAGGTTAGACATTCTTTATTGCTTGTCACCCCCTGAATCCATTTTACCTTGAGTTTCTTCAAAGATCCTCGCCTCCTTGTCGATCCAAACCTCAATTTTGAACACCTTGACAGCCTTTCTTTTGTTTCTGTCATGAGTTGATTAATCCTGTTGAATCCAAATAAGGTACCCTAAGTAGTAGAGGCGCATATATGTCGATCTTCTAAATGACAAACATCCCACGATCAACCCTAACTTCACCGAGTGTCCCTTTATCCTGATAGAACTTGTGAACCAACCCAAATTCGAACCTTCCATCCCGGATCCTAATCCTTGAACCATAGCCCCATTTAGGAAAGCCACAAGTCTGGAATTCCCTATATACTTCCCAGGTGCACTCTTCCTATCTTCCATACCTAAGAAAGAACTTGTAATAGTTCCTTATTATCTTAGAAATTGGCCGTGGTTTGATATTATCTTCATAACCTGTAAATCATAACTCATTTAAAAAATATATACATGCAATTAGTGCATGCTCATGTCACGTATTTAACACGAAAGGCACGGATTCGATGCAAGAGTGCAACACATAATTCAACAAGATTCAAAAGAAATGCATTTTCAGGTTCAAGAACGATGCAATGCACACGTTGTCATGTAGTTCCTAAGCCGTACGACCTAGACTTGACAAGACACGACACAAGAACTCTGGTTTTGTAAACTGGAGCTCTGATACCACTTAAGGATGTAGCGCCCCAACGGAAGGCCCCACATCCCCCGTACCGAAACCCGACCCGCATATGAAATGGAGAGTCTATACAGGAGCCGAATCACGGCGAACGGCGACTCACTCACACATTAGGCCAGGCGGGAGCTAGAACCTCGAAACCAATTAAACAAGCTCAAGAATTAAATGTAAGTGCGGAAGCAGAACATACAATAAATCACGCGGTTTAATGGAAAAGATCACCAACATGAGTACCTAATCCCGAAAATTAAAACATAGATCATAATCACAAATTCACGGGTTCCATTATCCCTAGAAGCCGATCCAGAATCAATCATATAATCATAACAATTCATATGTAAATCTATAACTTAACACTTTGCAAAATGCATATGAATAGACTCGAACTCGATCAAGAGACTCGATAGACTCGACTTCCCACCTATAGCGCTCCAAAACCTGCAAAAGCACTTAAAATAAAGCTGGGTTCAGCCTATAGGAGACTAGTGGGTATAAAACAGGGCATAATATAATATTATCGTAGAATTTAAACATTCACGCATGCAGGCTATAATCCCGTGCGAGGTTTTAAGATATTTCCCAAGTGGGTAAAACAAAGGAAAACAACGCTCGGGATTACAACTATCAAATTCATACATTCCATTCATAAGGTTTCATAGCCCGGCGAGTGGGTATGCATAGTCTCCAACCTTCTCCTCGTGTGTGCATAGTTCATTTGTTCTTTCATTACCGATCATGCAACATTTATTCATTCATTCATAATCTTTCATAATCACAACCATAATCATAATCTTTCATTCATAATCATAAATACTTACACCTTTTTCCTCCGGGTGGTGGACGGGCTTGCAAGAAACATTCATGCATGCAGGCTATAATCCCGTGCGAGGTTTTAAGATATTTCCCAAGTGGGTAAAACAAAGGAAAACAACGCTCGGGATTACAACTATCAAATTCATACATTCCATTCATAAGGTTTCATAGCCCGGCGAGTGGGCATGCATAGTCTCCAACCTTCTCCTCGTGTGTGCATAGTTCATTTGTTCTTTCATTACCGATCATGCAACATTTATTCATTCATTCATAATCTTTCATAATCACAACCATAATCATAATCTTTCATTCATAATCATAAATACTTACACCTTTTTCCTCCGGGTGGTGGACGGGCTTGCAAGACCCGGCCACCTCCTACATAGTGGCTAGTGAGGTTCATGAATCCTCAAAAGCCCGATTCCCCTTCCTCGCTTAAACTCCTAACAAGGTCGGTAATGTTGTCATTGTTTGTTGGGACTAGTGTACGCGGATCACCGTCAGCCCGAGTGTCCCAAGTACACATAGTCCCGGGCCCTCGTAATCATTGTGTTCACTGATCTCGCCAAAACATTGGGTAAGGGTTCATAAATAAAAGGGGTCATACGTTTGAAATTATTTACCCAAAATGACTCGATATATAAATATACAATTTTGGAAACATTTCACGTAAGGGATATATCGGGTCGTTTTAGCTATTAGAAGAGAAACCCACCTATTACACCTTACCAACAATACCAAAAGAAAGAAAGACTTGAGGTGTCCTATGAACCCGGCATCTCCGCCCTGGAGAAAACAGTACAAGAAACGAGATGGTGCATAGGTGAGAATCAAGACTCCAAATGGACCATATATGATGCACGCAATGTTGTGCACATGATATGAATGCATAAAAGATGATATTATGTCATAAACACATTCATGTGCACTATTAATGCATTTAAGGCATATAAATAAGCCATTCATTCGTTCAAGGAAGTGTTCATATTTGTTCAAGTTCATAATTTCACATTTTCTCTCAATTCAATCCAAGAATTTTATATAACAATCATAACACGTGCTATTTCACGTCCAAACGTTTCATAATTCATAGTTTGTAATCCATAAAATATAACAAATAATTTAAATCATAAAATCACATTTGGATCACACATTTCATACATAAGAATTCATATAAAACCATAGGATTACATTTATAAATTAAATCATCAAATTAAAGCACTTAAATTCATTAATTTAAATATGTAGCATAACATATGTATATATATCACATACAATATATATACACGTAGGTGCATGCAATTCCATGAGAAAGGCCATTAATAGTTAAACACCTAAATCCATAATATATATAACATACATCATATTATATATATAACAAATAATATAATATAGGTATATACACACACGTACAGTTCATGCATGCACCAAATATGTACCTTAAAATATATACATATATATATTACGTACATACACTATATATATATTTATATATAGTACACTCACACACTTATATTTAATAAACAAACTATACTAACATAAATATATACATTCATACATACACGTCACCAGCACCCATGCACAACATTAACAACAAGCATGCAACCAATATAACATATATATATATATATATATATATATATATATATATATATATATATATATATATATACATGCAGCCATAACCCTTCACACGCCTGAAATACAAGCAAAAAGCATACACAAGGAAGGGAGAAAGGATGCAGCAAGCTACTGCATAGCACCTCCCCGTCCGGGCACTTTCATGCCCAAAATCTCCCCGCCCGGGGAGATGCATTACAGTCGCGAATCAGCAGCCCTGAGCGAAGACTTCCCCTGCTCCAGACACTCCACAACAATAGCCACAAAGCAGGAATTCAAGGCAGCAAACAACACGATACAGCAGTCACAAAACTCAGGCAAAACAGCCCCCTAAACTCACACAATAAACCGGCAGACGAAAGGATCGAACAACAGCAAAAGTTTCTATGAAGAAAGCTTGAAGATCATCAATGGTAACTCACCAACCAAGCACTTAGAATTCAATTCAAGTTCACACATCAATAAATGAGGCACAAGGAACTCATATAACTCGTCAAATCCAAAGGAAACACAAGAGAATGCATATCAATTAAAAAATTTGAACATAACCCTTACTATTCATTATTTTCCTCAAAACCACATGAAACCTAAGTCAAATTCTGAAAATCATGGATGAAAATGACTACACAAGGATGCTAAACACAAATATGAACTCACCTCTTGAAGATGATGAAGGAAAATGAAGATACGAGCTCAAATATCCTCTCGGTTGTAAAATGGCGTGAAAGGGAAGGGTTTCTCCAAGGTTTGCAGCTGAATTCCTTTCTTTCTTGGAATAATCTCAGTTTGGGACTGATGTGAGCGTGTAGGGGAGTGAGTTGGGTGAACTATAGTTCACGTTTCGTGAGGTTTGGTTAAGTATGGGTTAAGATATGATTAAAATAGTGGCAGGTGGTCATTTAGGCGAACATCACAATTTTCGGTTAAAGTTCAGAGGTTAAAACGAGCTTAGAAAAAATATGAGGCTTATTTCATTGAACTGGAATCTTCGATACGATTTCAGAAGAGTGACGGAACTCGAATCCAAGTTCCCAAGCCCAAGATATCACATACGGAACCAAGGTTGCGCTAATTGCCTGTTAGCCCCAATTTGGTTCCACAATTAAAAAATAAATTCGTTACCATGCCAAACGTGATCGAAAACATAAAACGAACATATAGACATGTTCATAACACATAAATCTATGACATGCTAAATTTGCACGAAATTTCGATATCAAATCATATAAGAACAATGTAAGATTAAAATACTCATGCGCAAACGTAACAATTTCATAACATTTCCAAATTAAATAATAAAATTCAAATCCTCTCTTTAAATTAAATAAAAAGTCAACGAAATAATATTTGAATTTAATATTAATATAATTAGAGTTATAATTAATTAACATTAACACTTAATTATTAAATTAAAAATACTAATTTTAACGAATTAAAATATAATAAAATAATATAATAACAATTTATAACAAAATTAAATATTTAACACTTATAAATAATTAATTCGCGTAATTTGGTAAACACTTATGTCATATTTGTACAAATGAAAAACCGGGGCATTACAATCTCTCCCCCTTAAAAGAATCCGTCCTCGGATTCACTGTCTGCCTGAAAACAATTAATGAGGGAACCCCGTCCCTCACAAGCAACAAGGAGAGAACCCCGTCTCTCGAACAACAATGAGAGAACCCCGTCTCTCGCAAACAGTTAAAGAAGTTCAAAATACAAAATACAGTCACAACGAAGAGCAAACACCAAGAAGAAAGCATCAAAACATCCAATTACGACAACTTATAATCAAAACAATCACATAAAGCCAGGGAACAATTATCACTTACTTACATCCAACATCGATTATACAACAGTAGTTAACACATCAAAGAGTCAAAGCACAAATTACCAAAATTATTTAAATTAACAATGCGTGTATGCATATGCCATGAATGTCTGAGGTACCGTTCACCGTGGAAACAAATGTGAAGCTAAAGCTTCCATGGTCCCAAGGTATAGTCTGAACCTAAAAGCTAGCTCGACTCTTGGCTTGTCTTTAATATCTTCAACGTGTCCACCTGGGAAACTAATAAGGCACTCGACTGGTCCTATTCTTAATTCCACTCTGATTCTTATCTCTTCTTACCTTCTTCTGTTTCTCGGTTATGCCTTGACCATGATCCAACCAACCTGCCCTTCCAAAACGAGTTTTACCCTACATTTTTAGAATCCGGACCGGTCTTTTTCACGGTTCATTTCTCCTTTTGTAATTTGGTGACACCCTTGAAATTCAATACCCTTTTTTATTAACAATCACAGCCTTCTTGGCGAGTTCTTTCCAAATCGGGTTTTGATCATCGGTCCCCAAAAATTTTGGATTAATCTCTTCTTGGATCGTTTCCTCATCCCTTCATCCTCTTGGAGCCATTAAGCATGCATTAAATTTCGGTTCACCCAAATCTCTAATCGAGGGAAAACTTCCTTGATACTTCTTGAGATTCAATTCATGTCCTTCTATAATCACTTCTTTTTTATTCCTTTCTTCTCAAATTCCTTCTAACTCATTATGAGAAAAGGATTAGCGATGTAATAGGGTTCTATTTTGTTAAGTGATGCCCGAACTCCTCCAATACTAGGTCAAATTACCCTCGATGGATGCCATCACGAACGTGTTAATTTGATTTAATTTATGTTCCCTGAGCCGATTTAATGGTCCCACAGAAGCTCCTCTATAATACCATTATTTACCAAAATTTAAATCCCATGTGTAGAAATGGTCAACAAACCATCTCCGCAATATCCCGTGGTGGCCTTCAACCCGAACTTAATAACTTAACGCTCACTTTGACGGTTTAACTGTTAAAGCTGTTTTGTTCATTTCCGATCACCATCACTAGAGCTTCCTTGTCTTCTATGGTTTGCATTCCGTTGATCCTACTAAATTATTTCCTTCAAGCACAGCCTCGAACTTTAATTTCATTTCTTGGCCGTGCTCTCCCTTTTAAATTTTCCGCCTTCTCGGGTTGATCTCCATTCGTCATCCCATCGTCGAAATTCTTGATTTTCTTGAACAAGAGTTCTACTTAAGAATTATGGGGGGTGTATCATTCATATTCACCTGGAAGCGATCAATTTGATGGGCATCCCGACTCCTTTGTTCTTCAAATCCCCTATCTATACGGAATCCCCTTTTCTTTCATGTCCGTTCTAACATTTCAAAATTTAACTTCACCCTCCTTACTTTCTAAAATTCGATTTTCATTTCTGTCTCAACCTTATCATAAAAGGGTCTTTTTTTTTTTTTTTTTCAATCCGGTTTGGTTGAGCTCCGATTGAGATAGTAGTTGGAGTATCAAGCGGAGAAAACAACCTAGCAAGTAAACACTGAGCGGATGCATATTGGGTTAAAATGCTAAATGCATGAAAGACACATTCTCAACAAGGGAGATGCAATACCAAGTCATCAATTATATCATTAAAGCATATATATCGACAAGGAATATACAACAGCAGTTTAACAATTATAATACTAACACGCATGTAATGAGAATTTAAGTAATTAATTACAATGTATGATGCAGGTGCTATGAATGTATTGAACCTGTCAACCTGGTGCTATGTTTTTAGCTCAGCAACTTGTCCTCGTTTCTCTAATCCCAAGCTTGCCTTAACTTGTTGATCATTCCTTGTTTTTTCCACGGTCTTTAAGATGTCTACGAATCTTCGTGCATCAAGTTGTACATCTCTACGGTCCGAGGTTGTAATTTTCCACGGTCCAAGATTACGATTTATTGATCCCCAGATTCTTCTTCATCCGTGGAATCGGCTTCCTGACTTTTTCTAGAGAATCAACCCTTTAATGTTACCCGAATTCACTTCCAAGATTGATCGTTAATGTTGTCACCTCTTTTGAAGTCCCCTTGATGTACTCTTCACGAATCCGAACCGGTCGTTTGACTTAGCCTCTAATTACTTACACTTGAGCACATAATCTCCCCTCTAGGAACTCTTTGCCTTTCTTTATCTTTTCCATTTGTTGGTCTATCTCTCCCAATTCGACCATATTGATATATTTTTCTCTAACTCTTTCAATCCTACTTCTATCTTACTCAAGGTCCGAAGAATCCTAATTCGAACTCTTCCTTACTCAAAATCCTAAGCATCTCAATTCACCTCTTCTTCTCCCACTTAAGAATTCCTTTTCTCCTCCATTAAACTCGTTCTTCACTTCTTGGATTAAAGACTTCCAACCTCTACGACCTAGTCTCCTCATATAAGCGGTTCCAATCAGGTCATGTATCCGGTAGTAACACGCATAGTCCGAGCTAGACGTTCTCGTTAAGCAGGTTAGACATTCTTTGTTGCTTGTCACCCCCCGAATCCATTTTACCTTAAGTTTCCTCAAAGATCCTCGCCTCTTTGTCGATCCAAACCTCAATTTCGAACACCTTGACAGCCTTTCTTTTGTTTCTGTCATGAGTTAATTAATCCCATTGAATCCAAATAAGGTACCCTAAGTAGTAGAGGCATATATGTCGATCTTCTAAATGACAAACATCCCACGATCAACCCTAACTTCACCGATTATCCCTTTATCCTAATAGAACTTGTCAATCAACCCAAATTCGAACCTTCCATCCCGGATCCTAATCCTTGAACCATAGCCCCATTTAGGAAAGCCACAAGTCTGGAATTCCCTATATACTTCCCAGGTGCACTCTTCCTATCTTCCATACCTAAGAAAGAACTTATAATATGTAGCACCCCGCACGGTGGGTCACCACACCCCCCGCACCTAAGCCCAATCCACATACGAGATGGGAAACCCGTACATGAACCAAGCAGAGGTGAACGGGAGACAGACAGACACACACCTAAGCTAGGTTGGACGTAGACCCTATAAATTAAACCAACCAACAAAACGAAAGCGTATGCGGAAGCAATCACACAAACAAACTTAAATTAAAAGCAACAGTTGACTGGTTCAACTAACATAGATCCCTAATCCCGAATATAACATAAATTAAAATACAAACGGGTTCAACTAAATCCCCGAACCTATCCTAACCTGTCCCGAAATTCATACATTCAAATCGATACAACCTGCATAAAATATTTCACAAACGTATACATAACTTCTTATACAATAACGAGCTAAGCACTTAACGAAACAAACAGACAGACACGGACTCAACAGACCCGACTCAAAACCGCCTAGCTCGAACTCCACAACCTGAACCTGCAACTAAAACGAAAGGGGAGAGGGGTCAGTCACACAGACTGAGTGAGGGGCTACCCACACACGCTATATATATAAGAGCAAAGCACATAACAATCACATAGTGCGTGAACTCAGGGATAGTTTTTGCATACCAAAGTTTAACCCGTGATACATATATATATATATAGGGATTCTAAAAGAAACAAAGCAAACCAAAGCTTAAAGGATTTCATATAAAACCGGATCATCAATTCATAGCAACTCATATCTTAGCTTACATATTCAAAAGGTTCATATTATACTTTAATTTAAGAGTCTATCCCCGTTTCACGAACTTTACCAAAGCATACATATACAACTCGGCGAGTACGAGTACCTAATCCCATCCTTGGCTCCTCAAACTAAACATACATAACAAATCAAAACATAACATAGCAAACGTATCATACATACCTCCTTCTCCGGTGATGGAAGGGTTGCGCGACCCAAACCATCCAAATCATATGAGGGGAGCGCGAACACTCAAACCCTCAGGTTCCCATCCCCCTACCAAACCTCCTGGAGGGTTCAGGGTTATTCCTATCAAACTGTGGAGATGTGCACGGGGTCATAAACCGGCGACCCCATGGCCGACCTGGGTCCCCCTTACCCACAACTCCGGGGCCCATACATACCAAACAAATCATCAGAAGCATACCATAACCTAACCCGCTACATAACAAAATTTACATAACATACCTTACTTTGCAACAACTATGCTATTCATACCTCTCCGTGTCAAATCCATAAGATATCCATAGCTCGTAGCTCCCGGCTCATAAGAGGCACACGGTTTGAAGCATAGTTAACGTTACAACTTAAACAAACTATAACAAACCAAAACAAGCGTACCTAGGCTCGTACATAGCTTATCGTACTTGCAAAGTCTTAGCAAATTCATAAACTTACATATTTTGCACATATTTACTTATACTTAAGGTTATAATTCGCATGCATAGGAAACAAGCACATTTTATAGGGTTTAACTATACCTAACCTCACCTTATACCAAAGGAAGCCAAGAACAACACAAGTGATCCACCCCGGAATCAAAACGGCTCACGAAACACCACCCCGGGTGCACCTGGACAAACTGAAGACAAAAGGCAGGACTTAGACCCAAAGAAGAACCACATAGACGTACGGCGTATGCATAGGCACGTAAGAGATTCAACTACCTAAACAAAATTCATATTCAGACTTATTTCATAAAAGGGGATGCATTTCATAGCTTATCATATGCTTAAAACACATTAAAGCATGCTCAAGTGCACTATCAATGCATACAAAGGTAAACGAAAGGCAAATGGTGGCACTTATTCATGTATGATCACAAAGCACATTACTAAAGCGATATAAAATGCATATAAGAACAAATACATACACATAACATAATATAAAACAAGTTAGGAATGGGTTCGGAGGTCAAAAGGTGCAAGAAAAGCTGAAGAAACGGTTCCGAGCAAAATGGGCAAAAGTTGGAAATTTTCCGAAATGGACAAGCTGTAGGAAAACGATCATAACTTGAGTTTGGGAAATGGGAATTAAGTTTTGTTTCTTGGGAATGAAACTAGACACATATATGTTTCAAATGGTAGGTGGCTCGAATTGTGGTTCAAAGCGAGGCGAAAATGGCGTAGGTTCGAAGTTGGGCGAATGCAGAATTTCAGCGAAGTGGCGACACAAATTTCAAACGATTATCTCTCACAAATGACAAAAGATAATGAGGTGATTCCAATTGGAGGATGTTCTAAACTTCAAGAGGTTTTCGTGGGTTCAAAAATCAGGCCAATCGGAGTTTAAACGAGGTCAGCAAGGCCGTGTCAATATTGGCCTGAAAACTGACACGGCCGTGTCGGGTTAAAAAAATTCAAACTCGAGAGCCTGACACTGCCGTGTTGGAAATGAACTAGGGTTCGACACGGCCGTGTTGGGTCATCTTCTCCGAATAAGAGCAGCAAAGAAGCAGGGGTTCGACGGGAAAAGGTCCAAAACCGCCCCAAACCTCATTCCAACCAAATAATTCACCAAAATACATCAAAATACACATATATAACATATTGGCATCAATTTACATCGTAAATAAACACGTTGGGAGCAAGTTATCGCATTTAGGCACTATTCATCAATCCACCATAACCAAGGAATCGAGCAAGAATAAAAGAATTCAATCGGTAGAAACAAATATTAGGACGAGAGAAATCCATATCTTACCTCGGTTCGTCGATTGGGCGAGAGTTGGAGTCGGAACTTGAGCTCAATGGGATTGGGTGGCTTTCTTCTCTTTTCTTCTTCTCTCCCTCTTCTCTTGCTTGGACCGAACCAAATGGGGAAGAAAGGGGTTCGGTCCCCTCTTGTAGGGCCAAGAAACGGATCGGGAAAACGGGTAGGGTCAAACGGTATCCGGTCCACTTGGATCGGATTTTAAAATGGTTGGGCTATCAAATGGCTTTAGAAAATAAAAGGTTAATTCATTGAATCCGAATCATCGAAACGAACTTAATGACAAGGTTAGAATTCGAATTCGAATCCCGAGCTCAAAATAGCCACCAAGGCTAAAACACCCTAAATAAAATTAGGTCCCTAATTCGGCAAATATTGAGCGATTGAGCCCAAGAACAATTAATTAAATTCTAATGCACACGTATTAAAATAAATCTCACAACGACATATAAGCATCTAATCACATAATTCACGTAAATTACAGAATTAAACTCACCCGTGACGCCGTACCTGGAATGCCGAAGAGGCGGGGTGTCACAAACTCCCCCCCTTAAGGGAACCTGGTCCCCAGGTTCGCCTGCTCGAGTTTCAAGCTCGAACAACTTTCTGTGTTCACCCAAGTTCGAGGTTCATGACGTCCCGATGAGGGTTAGCTCGAGAAAGGTCTTCAAGGACAAGGGGTTTGAATCTCTAAATCGATCCGGTCATTTGAATTGCTCGTTCGACTCGCACAATTAAGAGGGTCTAAAATAGATTCAACTCTCACCGTTTGAGTCATTTGAGTCAACGCTTAAGCTCATCCACACCACTCCTCAACCAAGCTGAAACCGAATCTCTTCTTGTCCACGATCTAAGGTCTGAAGTGTCTAACATCTGAACCTTCTTCATACACCACCAAAATCGTCGAGGGGTTGTTGATCTCGTTGCAAAGCTCGACCCTCATCTTACCAAGACACCACTCTCGAGCACTCAAAACATAAAACAAAACTAAAATGCATGAGGTAC
This sequence comes from Lantana camara, assembly GCA_037501455.1. Taxonomy (NCBI): domain Eukaryota; kingdom Viridiplantae; phylum Streptophyta; class Magnoliopsida; order Lamiales; family Verbenaceae; genus Lantana; species Lantana camara. Next base: position 67,968,766 of record CM074856.1, read on the forward strand.
GTGATGTGCATGTTTAAGTGTACCGTTCACCGTTGTGGGAAAATTTGATCTTATGATGATGTGCTCAAAGTCGAAGTCCTTTTTGTCCATATTTTCGCCTTGAGGTTCACGGTACCCTTTTGCTTCAAATTTCATCCCGATCTTCATCTCGTATTTGTTGCCTATCTTCGGAATTTTCTCTAACCCAATCTTTCACTCTTAGATGTTCTCTTGGTCTTATTATTGGTTCCAAGAATTACATCCCTCGAGCTCTAATTCATCACCAACGACCTTACTCCGGATTCTTTCACTTGAAGACTTACTCGTAGAAATCCTAAAGAAGGGGTATTGTCTTGTAATTATAAATCCTCTTCGTCAAGGTGTTCGAAAGTACCATGTACTCTTTTCCTGGAATATAAGAGAATTACATCCAAAGCCTCTTAGTAATTCTCATCAAACTCTTCCTTCAACCCGAGGTCATCTTCTTGCATTATCCTTGTTGTTAGGAAATCTCGAAGTTCTCCAACTTAAACACCGACACATTCCCTAATTCCTTCTCGCCCGAGTACCTTCATTGCCAGATTTTACTTCTTGTCATCTCGCCTTTAGCCCATAACTTCATTCAAGACCGTTATCTTGATCCTTTGAAGTCCCTCAAAAACCCGACCAAAGTTTCCAATTAATTCTCCTCGGATCCTTTCTCCAAGGGCACGGTTTAACATGAGTCAATCTCTATGCCCCGAGGTTTTGATCATCTCTATTTTGTGCCCATTAGCAGAGTTCTCCACAATGTCCCTCGTGGATTAATTACTTCCCTTTTCGGAACTTTCATCGTAGTACCTCCTTGAAGAAATTAGCTCTCCTTCAAAGTGGATTCCAATTCCCTTAAATCTTCAATCTCATTTGTAGACTTTCCAATCCCATACCCTTCAACACCTTCTTCATATATGCTACAACCTTCAACCCGATCTCAGGAGGGTCCCTAATTCTGCCTCTTTCTCTAACCATCTTTTCTAACTTCCTCGGGTACAAAACTTGGAGATTGAAAGAAATGACATCCTATCAACCAAACACTAAATATGCATGCCGGGTTAACGTGTAAATAGGATACATTACATAATTACCACTCAAACATATAAAAAAAATATGTTATACTGCTAATTATAGCACAATTAATAAATAATTGCAGAACCTAAAATGTCGTGAATGCATGTGCTATGAATGCAAATACCTCCATCCTTGGATTCAAGTTGGTTTCCAAATTGAAGCCTTTGTTCTCGCTTCCATTGCTTATTAGCCTTAGATTGATCACATTCGGCAACCATATGTTTCTTTGATCCGCACGCATAGCACTTCTTCAGTCTATCCCAGCATGAGTTATAGGCATGATTAGATCCTCCACAGTAAGCACACGGTTGAGATTCTTTCTTCCATTTGTAGGTTCGAGCAAAATCCTAATTCACCTCTTGATCTCAACTCCTCTTCTTCCTTGCCTCTTGTTATTCTCCGATTTTCAACCCTTAAAACTTTCGTGGTAGCCTTGTCCCAAGTACTCATATCCTCAGCAATTAAGGCCTCCTTGAACTCATCTCGTAGTCCTTCATGAAGTACCAAATCTTCATCTCTTCATTGTTCATGATACGAGGTACGTAGGTGCCTAACCTCTCAAATTCTTCGATGTACTCCATGACCATTTTACCTCCTTGTTTTAGAGTACGAAACTCCTCAAATCTTCGATCTCGCAAAATAGCCGGTGAGTACCTTCTTCTAAACTCTTGAACGAAGGTATCACATGCCAATCCTTCGTTCGTTGCTTCTAATTGTGGAGCAACTCTTTTCCACCACTGTCTTGCTTGACCTTGCAAAAGTAGTAAGGCAAGGCGAGCCTTATCTTGTGAGTCGCACGGCCATACCTCGAATATACTTTCAATCTCGGAGAGCCACTCTTCCGCCCTGATATCATTGCCTTCTCTAAATTAGGGAGGGTTAAAGGTCCTGAAGTCTCGATATAAGGTTGCCATCGGATTCAAAGGTTGCATCTCGGCGTGATTTTACCCTTGATTGTAATGATGTCGATGTGGTGGTTGACCAAAATCTTGTCTACGTGGTGGCATCCTGAAATTCTCAACAACCTCAATATAAAACATGCATGCCGATTAGTACGTGAGAATGACAGGCAATTAAATCAAGTAAGAGCAATTAAATAAATGCAATGCATCAGGAAATGTAAAATCAACCAAATGTTAAGAATCCAAATACATATCACAGCAAATCACAATGCAAATGCAAGCACATAGCCACATTGTTCTATGCCGTTCGACCTAGACTGACATAACACGACTCTGAGCTCAGTTTTGCAACCTAGAGCTCTGATACCACTTTAGGATGTAGCACCCCACACGGTGGGTCACCACACCCCCCGCACCTAAGCCCAATCCACATACGAGATGGGAAACCCGTATAAGAACCAAGCAGAGGTGAACGGGAGACAGACAGACACACACCTAAGCTAGGCGGGACGTAGACCCTGCAAATTAAACCAACCAACAAAACGAAAGCGTATGCGGAAGCAATCACACAAACAAACTTAAATTAAAAGCAACAGTTGACGTGTTCCACTAACATAGATCCCTAATCCCGAATATAACATAAATCAAAATACAAACGGGTTCAACTAAATCCACGAACCTGTCCTAACCTGTCCCGAAATTCATACATTCAAAGCGATACAACCTGCATAAAATATTTCATAAATGTATACATAACTTCTTATACAATAACGAGCTAAGCACTTAACGAAACAAACAGACAGACACGGACTCAACAGACCCGACTCAAAACCGCCTAGCTCGAACTCCACAACCTGAACCTGCAACTAAAACGAAAGGGGAGAGGGGTCAGTCACACAGACTGAGTGAGGGGCTACCCACACACGCTATATATATAAGAGCAAAGCACATAACAATCACATAGTGCGTGAACTCAGGGATAGTTTTTGCATACCAAAGTTTAACCCGTGATACATATATATATATATAGGGATTCTAAAAGAAACAAAGCAAACCAAAGCTTAAAGGATTTCATATAAAACTGGATCATTAATTCATAGCAACTCATATCTTAGCTTACATATTCAAAAGGTTCATATTATACTTTAATTTAAGAGTCTATTCCCGTTTCACGAACTTTACCAAAGCATACATACACAACTCGGCGAGTACGAGTACCTAATCCCATCCTGGGCTCCTCAAACTAAACATACATAACAAATCAAAACATAACATAGCAAACGTATCATACATACCTCCTTCTCCGGTGATGGAAGGGTTGCGCGACCCAAACCATCCAAATCATATGAGGGGAGCGCGAACACTCAAACCCTCAGGTTCCCATCCCCCTACCAAACCTCCTGGAGGGTTCAGGGTTATTCCTATCAAACAGTGGAGATGTGCACGGGGTCATAAACCGGCGGCCCCATGGCCGACCCGGGTCCCCCTTACCCACAACTCCGGGGCCCATACATACCAAATAAATCATCAGAAGCATACCATAACCTAACCCGCTACATAACAAAATTTACATAACATACCTTACTTTGCAACAACTATGCTATTCATACCTCTCCGTGTCAAATCCATAAGATATCCATAGCTCGTAGCTCCCGGCTCATAAGAGACACACGGTTTGAAGCATAGTTAACATTACAACTTAAACAAACTATAACAAACCAAAACAAGCGTACCTAGGCTCGTACATAGCTTATCGTACTTGCAAAGTCTTAGCAAATTCATAAACTTACATATTTTGCACATATTTACTTATACTTAAGGTTATAATCCGCATATATAGAAAACAAACACATTTTATAGGGTTTAACTATACCTAACCTCACCTTATACCAAAGGAAGCCAAGAACAACCCAAGTGATCCACCCCGGAATCAAAACGGCTCACGAAACACCACCCCGGGTGCACCTAGACAAACTGAAGACAAAAGGCAGGACTTAGACCCAAAGAAGAACCACATAGACGCACGGCGTATGCATAGGCACGTAAGAGATTCAACTACCTAAACAAAATTCATATTCAGACTTATTTCATAAAAGGGAATGCATTTCGTAGCTTATCATATGCTTAAAACACATTAAAGCATGCTCAAGTGCACTATCAATGCATACAAAGGTAAACGAAAGGCAAATGGTGGCACTTATTCATGTATGATCACAAAACACATTACTAAAGCGATATAAAATGCATATAAGAACAAATACATACACATAACATAATATAAAACAAGTTAGGAATGGGTTCAGAGGTCAAAAGGTGCAAGAAAAACTGAAGAAAAGCATAAGAAACGGTTCCGAGCAAAACGGGCAAAAGTTTGAAATTTTCCGAAATGGACAAGCTGTAGGAAAACGATCATAACTTGAGTTTGGTAAATGGGAATTATGTTTTGTTTCTTGGGAATACAACTAGACACATAGATGTTTCAAATGGTAGGTGGCTCGAATTGTGGTTCAAATCGAGGCGAAAATGGCGTAGGTTCGAAGTTGGGCCAATGCAGAATTTCAGCGAAGTGGCGACACAAATTTCAAACGATTATATCTCATAAATGACAAAAGATAATGAGGTGATTCTAGTTGGAGGATGTTGTAAACTTCAAGAGGTTTCCGTGGGTTTAAAAATCGGGCCAATCGGAGTTGAAACGAGGTCAGCACGGCCATGTCAATATTGGCCTGAAAACTGACACGGCCGTGTCGGGTTAAAAAAATTCAAACTCGAGAGAATGAACTAGGGTTCGACTCGGCCGTGTTGGGTCGTCTTCTCCGAAAAAGAGCAGCAAAGAAGTAGGGGTTCGACGGGAAAAGGTCCAAAACCGCCCCAAACCTCATTCCAACCAAATAATTCACCAAAATACATCAAAATACACATATATAACATATTGAGATCAATTTAAATCGTAAATAGACACGTTGGGAGCAAGTTATCGTATTTAGGCACTATTCATCAATCCGCCATAACCAAGGAATCGAGCAAGAATAAAAGAATTCAATCGGTAGAAACAAATATTAGGTTGAGAGAAATCCATATCTTACCTCGGTTCGTCGATTGGGCGAGAGTTGGAGTCGGAACTTGAGCTCAATGGGATTGGGCGGCTTTCTTCTCTTTTCTTCTTCTCTCCCTCTTCTCTTGCTTGGACCGAACCAAATGGGGAAGAAAGGGGTTCGGTCCCCTCTTGTAGGGCCAAGAAACGGATCGGGAAAACGGGTAGGGTCAAACGGTATCCGGTCCACTCGGAACGGATTTTAAAACGGTTGGGCAATCAAATGGCTTTAGAAAATAAAAGGTTAATTCATTGAATCCGAATCATCGAAACGAACTCAATGACAAGGTTAGAATTCGAATTCGAATCCCGAGCTCAAAATAGCCACCAAGGCTAAAACACCCTAAATAAAATTAGGTCCCTAATTCGGCAAATATTGAGCGATTGAGCCCAAGAACAATTAATTAAATTCTAATGCACACGTATTAAAATAAATCTCACAACGACATATAAGCATCTAATCACATAATTCACGTAAATTACAGAATTAAACTCACCCGTGACGCCGTACCTGGAATGCCGAAGAGGCGGGGTGTCACATAATAGTTCCTTATTATCGTAGAAATTGGCCGTGGTTTGATATTATCTTCATAACCTGTAAATCATAACTCATTTCAAAAATATATGTATGCGATTAGTGCATGCTCATGTCACGTATTTAACACGAAAGGCACGGATTCGATGCGAGAGCGCAACACATAATTCAACAAGATTCAAAAGAAATGTATTTTCAGGTTCAAGATCGATGCAATGCACACGTTGTCATGTAGTTCCTAAGCCGTACGACCTAGACTTGACAGGACACGACACAAGAACTCTGGTTTTGTAACCTGGAGCTCTGATACCACTTAAGGATGTAGCGTCCCAACGGAAGGCCCCATATCCCCCGTACCGAGACCCGACCCGCATATAAAATGGAGAGTCCATACACGAGCCAAATCACGGCGAACGGTGACTCACCACACACCAGGCCAAGCGGGAGCTAGAACCTTGAGACCAATTAAGCAAGCTCAACAATTAAATGTAAATCCGGAAGCAGAACATACAATAAATCATGCGATTTAATTGAAAAGATCACCAACATGAGTACCTAATCCCGAAAATTAAAACATAAATCATAATCACAAATTCATGGGTTCCATTATCCCTAGAAGCCTATCCAGAATCAATATCATATAATCATAATAATTCATATGTAAATCTATAACTTAACACTTTGCAAAATGCATATGAATAGACTCCAACTCGATCAAGAGACTCGATAGACTCGACTTCCCGCCTAGCGCTCCAAAACCTATAAAAGCACTGAAAATAAAGCCGGGTTCAGCCTATAGGAGACTGGTGGGTATAAAACAGGGCAAAATATAATATTATCGTAGAATTTAAACATTCACGCATGCAAGCTATAATCCCGTGCGAGGTTTTAAGATATTTCCCAAGTGGGTAAAACAAAGGAAAACAACGCTCGGGATTACAACTATAAAATTCATACATTCCATTCATAAGGTTTCATGGCCCGACGAGTGGGCGTGCATAGTCTCCAACCTTCTCCTCGTGTGTGCATAGTCCATTTGTTCTTTCATTACCGATCATACAACATTTATTCATTCATTCATAATCTTTCATAATCATAACCATCTTAATCATTCATTCATAATCATAAACACTTACACCTTTTTCCTCCGGGTGGTAGACGGGCTTGCAAGACCCAGCCACCTCATACATAGTGGCTAGTGAGGTTCATGAATCCTCAAAAGCCCGATTCCCCTTCCTCGCTAGAACTCCTAACAAGGTCGGTTACGCCGTCATTGTTTGTTGGGACTAGTGCACGCGGATCACCGTTAGCTCGAGTGTCCCCGGATAGCCAGGTACACATAGTCCCGGGCCTCATAATCATTGTGTTCACTGATCTCGCCAAAACATTGGGTAAGGGTTCATAAATAAAAGGGGTCATACGTTTGAAATCATTTACACAAAATGACTCGATATATAAATATACAATTTTGGAAACATTTCACGTAAGGGATATATCGGGTCGTTTTAGCTATTAGAAGAGAAACCCACCTGTTACACCTTACCAACAATACCAAAAGAAAGAGAGACTTGAGGTGTCCTATGAACCCGGTATCTCCGCCCTGGAGAAAACAGTACAAGAAACGACATGGTGCATAGGTGAGAATCAAGACTCCAATTGAACCATATATGATGCACGCAATGTTGTGCACATGATATGAATGCATAAAAGATGATATTATGTCATGAACACATTCATGTGCACTACTAATGCATTTAAGGCATATAAATAAGCCATTCATTCGTTCAAGGAAGTGTTCATATTTGTTCAAGTTCATAATTTCACATTTTCTCTCAATTCAATCCAAGAATTTCATATAACAATCATAACACGTGCTATTTCACGTCCAAACGTTTCATAAATCATAGTTCGTAATCCATAAAATATAACAAATAATTTAAATCATAAAATCACATTTGGATCACACATTTCATACATAAGAATTCATATAAAACCATAGGATTACATTTATAAAGTAAATCATCAAATTAAAGCACTTAAATTCATTAATTTAAATATGTAACATAACATATGCATATATATCACATACAATATATATACACGTAGGTGCATGCAATTCCATGAGAAAGGCCATTAATAGTTAAACACCTAAATCCATAATATATATAACATACATCATATTATATATATAACAAATAATATAATATAGGTATATACACACACGTACAGTTCATGCATGCACCAAATATGTACCTTAAAATATATACATATATATATTACGTACATACACTATATATATATTTATATATAGTACACTCACACACTTATATTTAATAAACAAACTATACTAACATAAATATATACATTCATACATACACGTACACCAGCACCCATGCACAACATTAACAACAAACATGCAACCAATATAACATATATATATATATATATATATATATATATATATATATATATATATATACATGCAGCCATAACCCTTCACACGCCTGAAATACAAGCAAAAAGCATGCACAAGGAAGGGAGAAAGGATGCAGCAAGCTACTGCATAGCACCTCCCCGTCCGGGCACTTTCATGCCCAAAATCTCCCCGCCCGGGGAGATGCATTACAGTCGCGAATCAGCAGCCCTGAGCGAAGACTTCCCCTGCTCCAGACACTCCACAACAATAGCCACATAGCAGGAATTCAAGGCAGCAAACAACACGATACAGCAGTCACAAAACTCAGGCAAAACAGCCCCCTAAACTCACACAATAAACCGGCAGACGAAAGGATCGAACAACAGCAAAAGTTTCTATGAAGAAAGCTTGAAGATCATCAATGGTAACTCACCAACCAAGCACTTAGAATTCAATTCAAGTTCACACATCAATAAATGAGGCACAAGGAACTCATATAACTCGTCAAATCCAAAGGAAACACAAGAGAATGCATATCAATTAAAAAATTTGAACATAACCCTTACTATTCATTATTTTCCTCAAAACCACATGAAACCTAAGTCAAATTCTGAAAATCATGGATGAAAATGACTACACAAGGATGCTAAACACAAATATGAACTCACCTCTTGAAGATGATGGAGGAAAATGAAGATACGAGCTCAAATATCCTCTCGGTTGTAAAATGGCGTGAAAGGGAAGGGTTTCTCCAAGGTTTGCAGCTGAATTCCTTTCTTTCTTGGAATAATCTCAGTTTGGGACTGATGTGAGCGTGTAGGGGAGTGAGTTGGGTGAACTATAGTTCACGTTTCGTGAGGTTTGGTTAAGTATGGGTTAAGATATGATTAAAATAGTGGCAGGTGGTCATTTAGGCGAACATCACAATTTTCGGTTAAAGTTCAGAGGTTAAAACGAGCTTAGAAAAAATATGAGGCTTATTTCATTGAACTGGAATCTTCGATACGATTTCAGAAGAGTGACGGAACTCGAATCCAAGTTCCCAAGCCCAAGATATCACATACGGAACCAAGGTTGCGCTAATTGCCCGTTAGCCCCTGATTTGGTTCCACAATTAAAAAATAAATTCGTTACCATGCCAAATGTGATCGAAAACATAAAACGAACATATAGACATGTTCATAACACATAAATCTACGACATGCTAAATTTGCACGAAATTTCGATATCAAATCATATAAGAACAATGTAAGATTAAAATACTCATTCGCAAACGTAACAATTTCATAACATTTCCAAATTAAATAATAAAATTCAAATCCTCTCTTTAAATTAAATAAAAAGTCAACGAAATAATATTTGAATTTAATATTAATATAATTAGAGTTATAATTAATTAACATTAACACTTAATTATTAAATTAAAAATACTAATTTTAACGAATTAAAATATAATAAAATAATATAATAACAATTTATAATAAAATTAAATATTTAACACTTATAAATAATTAATTCGCGTAATTTGGTAAACACTTATGTCATATTTGTACAAATGAAAAACCGGGGCATTACAATCTCTCCCCCTTAAAAGAATCCGTCCTCGGATTCACTGTCTGCCTGAAAACAATTAATGAGGGAACCCCGTCCCTCACAAGCAACAAGGAGAGAACCCCGTCTCTCGAACAACAATGAGAGAACCCACCCCGTCTCTCGCAAACAGTTAAAGAAGTTCAAAATACAAAATACAGTCACAACGAAGAGCAAACACCAAGAAGAAAGCATCAAAACATCCAATTACGACAACTTATAATCAAAACAATCACATAAAGCCAGGGAACAATTATCACTTACTTACATCCAACATCGATTATACAACAGTAGTTAACACATCAAAGAGTCAAAGCACAAATTACCAAAATTATTTAAATTAACAATGCGTGTATGCATATGCCATGAATGTCTGAGGTACCGTTCACCGTGGAAACAAATGTGAAGCTAAAGCTTCCATGGTCCCAAGGTATAGTCTGAACCTAAAAGCTAGCTCGACTCTTGGCTTGTCTTTAATATCTTCAACGTGTCCACCTGGGAAACTAATAAGGCACTCGACTGGTCCTATTCTTAATTCCACTCTGATTCTTATCTCTTCTTACCTTCTTCTGTTTCTCGATTATGCCTTGACCATGATCTAACCAACCTGCCCTTCCAAAACGAGTTTTACCCTACATTTTTAGAATCCGGACCGGTCTTTTTCACGGTTCATTTCTCCTTTTGTAATTTGGTGACACCCTTGAAATTCAATACCCTTTTTTATTAACAATCACAGCCTTCTTGGCGAGTTCTTTCCAAACCGGGTTTTGATCATCGGTCCCCAAAAATTTTGGATTAATCTCTTCGTGGATCGTTTCCTCATCCCTTCATCCTCTTGGAGCCATTAAGCATGCATTAAATTTCGGTTCACCCAAATCTCTAATCGAGGGAAAACTTCCTTGATACTTCTTGAGATTCAATTCATGTCCTTCTATAATCACTTCTTTTTGATTCCTTTCTTCTCAAATTCCTTCTAACTCATTATGAGAAAAGGATTAGCGATGTAATAGGGTTTTATTTTGTTAAGTGATGCCCGAACTCCTCCAATACTTAGTCAAATTACCCTCGATGGATGCCATCACGAACGTGTTAATTTGATTTAATTTATGTTCCCTGAGCCGATTTAATGGTCCCACAGAAGCTCCTCTATAATACCATTATTTACCAAAATTTAAATCCCATGTGTAGAAATGGTCAACAAACCATCTCCGCAATATCCCGTGGTGGCCTTCAACCCGAACTTAATAACTTAACGCTCACTTTGACGGTTTAACTGTTAAAGCTGTTTTGTTCATTTCCGATCACCATCACTAGAGCTTCCTTGTCTTCTATGGTTTGCATTCCGTTGATCCTACTAAATTATTTCCTTCAAGCACAGCCTCGAACTTTAATTTCATTTCTTGGCCGTGCTCTCCCTTTTAAATTTTCCGCCTTCTCGGGTTGATCTCCATTCGTCATCCCATCGTCGAAATTCTTGATTTTCTTGAACAAGAATTCTACTTAAGAATTATGGGCAGTGCATCATTCATATTAACCTGGAAGTGATCAATTTGAAGGGCATCCCGACTCCTTTGTTCTTCAAATCCCCTATCTATACGGAATCCCCTTTTCTTTCATGTCCGTTCTAACATTTCAAAATTTAACTTCACCCTCTTTACTTTCTAAAATTCGATTTTCATTTCTGTCTCAACCTTATCATAAAAGGGTCTTTTTTTTCTTTTTTTTTTTTTTTTTTTGCAATCCGATTTGGTTGAGCTCCGATTGAGATAGTAGTTGGCGTATCAAGCGGAGAAAACAACCTAGCAAGTAAACACTGAGCGGATGCATATTGGGTTAAAATGCCAAATGTATGTAAGACACATTCTCAACAAGGGAGATGCAATACCAAGTCATCAATTATATCATTAAAGCATATATATCAACAAGGAATATACAACAGCTGTTTAACAATTATAATACTAACACGCATGTAATGAGAATTTAAGTAATTAATTACAATGTATGATGCAGGTGCTATGAATGTATTGAACCTGTCAACCTGGTGCTATGTTTTTAGCTCAGCAACTTGTCCTCGTTTCTCTAATCCCAAGCTTGCCTTAACTTGTTGATCATTCCTTGTTTTTTCCACGGCCTTTAAGATGTCTACGAATCTTCGTGCATCAAGTTGTACATCTCTACGGTCCGAGGTTGTAATTTTCCACGGTCCAAGATTACGATTTATTGATCCCCATATTCTTCTTCATCCGTGGAATCGGCTTCCTGACTTTTTCTAGAGAATCAACCCTTTAATGTTACCCGAATTCACTTCCAAGATTGATCGTTAATGTTGTCACCTCTTTTGAAGTCCCCTTGATGTACTCTTCACGAATCCGAACCGGTCGTTTGACTTAGCCTCTAATTACTTACACTTGAGCACATAATCTCCCCTCTAGGAACTCTTTGCCTTTCTTTATCTTTTCCATTTGTTGGTCTATCTCTCCCAATTCGACCATATTGATATATTTTTCTCTAACTCTTTCAATCCTACTTCTATCTTACTCAAGGTCCGAAGAATCCTAATTCGAACTCTTCCTTACTCAAAATCCTAAGCGTCTCAATTCACCTCTTCTTCTCCCACTTAAGAATTCCTTTTCTCCTCCATTAAACTCGTTCTTCACTTCTTGGATTAAAGACTTCCAACCTCTACGACCTAGTCTCCTCATATAAGCGGTTCCAATCAGGTCATGTATCCGGTAGTAACACGCATAGTCCGAGCTAGACGTTCTCGTTAAGCAGGTTAGACATTCTTTGTTGCTTGTCACCCCCCGAATCCATTTTACCTTAAGTTTCCTCAAAGATCCTCGCCTCTTTGTCGATCCAAACCTCAATTTCGAACACCTTGACAGCCTTTCTTTTGTTTCTGTCATGAGTTAATTAATCCCGTTGAATCCAAATAAGGTACCCTAAGTAGTAGAGGCATATATGTCGATCTTCTAAATGACAAACATCCCACGATCAACCCTAACTTCACCGATTATCCCTTTATCCTAATAGAACTTGTCAATCAACCCAAATTCGAACCTTCCATCCCGGATCCTAATCCTTGAACCATAGCCCCATTTAGGAAAGCCACAAGTCTGGAATTCCCTATATACTTCCCAGGTGCACTCTTCCTATCTTCCATACCTAAGAAAGAACTTATAATATGTAGCACCCCGCACGGTGGGTCACCACACCCCCCACACCTAAGCCCAATCCACATACGAGATGGGAAACCCGTACATGAACCAAGTAGAGGTGAACGGGAGACAGACAGACACACACCTAAGCTAGGTTGGACGTAGACCCTGTAAATTAAACCAACCAACAAAACGAAAGCGTATGCGGAAGCAATCACACAAACAAACTTAAATTAAAAGCAACAGTTGACGGGTTCAACTAACATAGATCCTAATCCCGAATATAACATAAATTAAAATACAAACGGGTTCAACTAAATCCACGAACCTATCCTAACCTGTCCCGAAATTCATACATTCAAATCGATACAACCTGCATAAAATATTTCACAAACGTATACATAACTTCTTATACAATAACGAGCTAAGCACTTAACGAAACAAACAGACAGACACGGACTCAACAGACCCGACTCAAAACCGCCTAGCTCGAACTCCACAACCTGAACCTGCAACTAAAACGAAAGGGGAGAGGGGTCAGTCACACAGACTGAGTGAGGGGCTACCCACACACGCTATATATATAAGAGCAAAGCACATAACAATCACATAGTGCGTGAACTCAGGGATAGTTTTTGCATACCAAAGTTTAACCCGTGATACATATATATATATATAGGGATTCTAAAAGAAACAAAGCAAACCAAAGCTTAAAGGATTTCATATAAAACCGGATCATTAATTCATAGCAACTCATATCTTAGCTTACATATTCAAAAGGTTCATATTATACTTTAATTTAAGAGTCTATCCCCGTTTCACGAACTTTACCAAAGCATACATATACAACTCGGCGAGTACGAGTACCTAATCCCATCCTTGGCTCCTCAAACTAAACATACATAACAAATCAAAACATAACATAGCAAACGTATCATACATACCTCCTTCTCCGGTGATGGAAGGGTTGCGCGACCCAAACCATCCAAATCATATGAGGGGAGCGCGAACACTCAAACCCTCAGGTTCCCATCCCCCTACCAAACCTCCTGGAGGGTTCAGGGTTATTCCTATCAAACTGTGGAGATGTGCACGGGGTCATAAACCGGCGACCCCATGGCCGACCCGGGTCCCCCTTACCCACAACTCCGGGGCCCATACATACCAAACAAATCATCAGAAGCATACCATAACCTAACCCGCTACATAACAAAATTTACATAACATACCTTACTTTGCAACAACTATGCTATTCATACCTCTCCGTGTCAAATCCATAAGATATCCATAGCTCGTAGCTCCCGGCTCATAAGAGGCACACGGTTTGAAGCATAGTTAACGTTACAACTTAAACAAACTATAACAAACCAAAACAAGCGTACCTAGGCTCGTACATAGCTTATCGTACTTGCAAAGTCTTAGCAAATTCATAAACTTACATATTTTGCACATATTTACTTATACTTAAGGTTATAATTCGCATGCATAGAAAACAAACACATTTTATAGGGTTTAACTATACCTAAACCTCACCTTATACCAAAGGAAGCCCAGAACAACACAAGTGATCCACCCCGGAATCAAAACGGCTCACGAAACACCACCCCGGGTGCACCTAGACAAACTGAAGACAAAAGGCAGGACTTAGACCCAAAGAAGAACCACATAGACGTACGGCGTATGCATAGGCACGTAAGAGATTCAACTACCTAAACAAAATTCATATTCAGACTTATTTCATAAAAGGGGATGCATTTCATAGCTTATCATATGCTTAAAACACATTAAAGCATGCTCAAGTGCACTATCAATGCATACAAAGGTAAACGAAAGGCAAATGGTGGCACTTATTCATGTATGATCACAAAGCACATTACTAAAGCGATAAAAAATGCATATAAGAACAAATACATACACATAACATAATATAAAACAAGTTAGGAATGGGTTCGGAGGTCAAAAGGTGCAAGAAAAGCTGAAGAAACGGTTCCGAGCAAAACGGACAAAAGTTGGAAATTTTCCGAAATGGACAAGCTGTAGGAAAACGATCATAACTTGAGTTTGGGAAATGGGAATTAAGTTTTGTTTCTTGGGAATGAAACTAGACACATATATGTTTCAAATGGTAGGTGGCTCGAATTGTGGTTCAAAGCGAGGCGAAAATGGCGTAGGTTCGAAGTTGGGCGAATGCAGAATTTCAGCGAAGTGGCGACACAAATTTCAAACGATTATCTCTCACAAATGACAAAAGATAATGAGGTGATTCCAATTGGAGGATGTTCTAAACTTCAAGAGGTTTTCGTGGGTTTAAAAATCAGGCCAATCGGAGTTTAAACGAGGTCAGCAAGGCCGTGTCAATATTGGCCTGAAAACTGACACGGCCGTGTCGGGTTAAAAAAATTCAAACTCGAGAGCCTGACACTGCCGTGTTGGAAATGAACTAGGGTTCGACACGGCCGTGTTGGGTCATTTCTCCGAATAAGAGCAGCAAAGAAGCAGGGGTTCGACGGGAAAAGGTCCAAAACCGCCCCAAACCTCATTCCAACCAAATAATTCACCAAAATACATCAAAATACACATATATAACATATTGGCATCAATTTAAATCGTAAATAAACACGTTGGGAGCAAGTTATCGCATTTAGGCACTATTCATCAATCCGCCATAACCAAGGAATCGAGCAAGAATAAAAGAATTCAATCGGTAGAAACAAATATTAGGACGAGAGAAATCCATATCTTACCTCGGTTCGTCGATTGGGCGAGAGTTGGAGTCGGAACTTGAGCTCAATGGGATTGGGTGGCTTTCTTCTCTTTTCTTCTTCTCTCCCTCTTCTCTTGCTTGGACCGAACCAAATGGGGAAGAAAGGGGTTCGGTCCCCTCTTGTAGGGCCAAGAAATGGATCGGGAAAACGGGTAGGGTCAAACGGTATCCGGTCCACTTGGATCGGATTTTAAAATGGTTGGGCTATCAAATGGCTTTAGAAAATAAAAGGTTAATTCATTGAATCCGAATCATCGAAACGAACTCAATGACAAGGTTAGAATTCGAATTCGAATCTCGAGCTCAAAATAGCCACCAAGGCTAAAACACCCTAAATAAAATTAGGTCCCTAATTCGGCAAATATTGAGCGATTGAGCCCAAGAACAATTAATTAAATTCTAATGCACACGTATTAAAATAAATCTCACAATGACATATAAGCATCTAATCACATAATTCACGTAAATTACAGAATTAAACTCACCCGTGACACCGTACCTGGAATGCCGAAGAGGCGGGGTGTCACAAACTTCCCCCCTTAAGGGAACCTGGTCCCCAGGTTCGCCTGCTCGAGTTTCAAGCTCGAACAACTTTCTGTGTTCACCCAAGTTCGAGGTTCATGACGTCCCGATGAGGGTTAGCTCGAGAAAGGTCTTCAAGGACAAGGGGTTTGAATCTCTAAATCGATCCGGTCATTTGAATTGCTCGTTCGACTCGCACAATTAAGAGGGTCTAAAATAGATTCAACTCTCACCGTTTGAGTCATTTGAGTCAACTCTTAAGCTCATCCACACCACTCCTCAACCAAGCTGAAACCGAATCTCTTCTTGTCCACGATCTAAGGTCCGAAGTGTCTAACATCCGAACCTTCTTCATACACCACCAAAATCGTCGAGGGGTTGTTGATCTCGTTGCAAAGCTCGACCCTCATCTTACCAAGACACCACTCTCGAGCACTCAAAACATAAAACAAAACTAAAATGCATGAGGTACGTGATATGCATGTTTAAGTGTACCGTTCACCGTTGTGGGAAATTTTGATCTTATGATGATGTGCTCAAAGTCGAAGTCCCTTTTGTCCATATTTTCGCCTTGAGGTTCACGGTACCCTTTTGCTTCAAATTTCATCCCGATCTTCATCTCGTATTTGTTGCCTATCTTCGGAATTTTCTCTAACCCAATCTTTCACTCTTAGATGTTCTCTTGGTCTTATTATTGGTTCCAAGAATTACATCCCTCGAGCTCTAATTCATCACCAACGACCTTACTCCGGATTCTTTCACTTGAAGACTTACTCGTAGAAATCCTAAAGAAGGGGTATTGTCTTGTAATTATAAATCCTCTTCGTCAAGGTGTTCGAAAGTACCATGTACTCTTTTCCTGGAATATAAGAGAATTACATCCAAAGCCTCTTAGTAATTCTCATCAAACTCTTCCTTCAACCCGAGGTCATCTTCTTGCATTATCCTTGTTGTTAGGAAATCTCGAAGTTCTCCAACTTAAACACCGACACATTCCCTAATTCCTTCTCGCCCGAGTACCTTCATTGCCAGATTTTACTTCTTGTCATCTCGCCTTTAGCCCATAACTTCATTCAAGACCGTTATCTTGATCCTTTGAAGTCCCTCAAAAACCCGACCAAAGTTTCCAATTAATTCTCCTCGGATCCTTTCTCCAAGGGCACGGTTTAACATGAGTCAATCTCTATGCCCCGAGGTTTTGATCATCTCTATTTTGTGCCCATTAGCAGAGTTCTCCACAATGTCCCTCGTGGATTAATTACTTCCCTTTTCGGAACTTTCATCGTAGTACCTCCTTGAAGAAATTAGCTCTCCTTCAAAGTGGATTCCAATTCCCTTAAATCTTCAATCTCATTTGTAGACTTTCCAATCCCATACCCTTCAACACCTTCTTCATATATGCTACAACCTTCAACCCGATCTCAGGAGGGTCCCTAATTCTGCCTCTTTCTCTAACCATCTTTTCTAACTTCCTCGGGTACAAAACTTGGAGATTGAAAGAAATGACATCCTATCAAGCAAACACTAAATATGCATGCCGGGTTAACGTGTAAATAGGATACATCACATAATTACCACTCAAACACATAAAAAAAATATGTTATACTGCTAATTATAGCACAATTAATAAATAATTGCAGAACCTAAAATGTCGTGAATGCATGTGCTATGAATGCAAATACCTCCATCCTTGGATTCACGTTGGTTTCCAAATTGAAGCCTGTGTTCTCGCTTCTATTGCTTATTAGCCTTAGATTGATCACATTCGGCAACCATATGTTTCTTTGATCCGCACGCATAGCACTTCTTCAGTCTATCCCAGCACGAGTTATAGGCATGATTAGATCCTCCACAGTAAGCACACGGTTGAGATTCTTTCTTCCATTTGTAGGTTCGAGCAAAATCCTAATTCACCTCTTGATCTCAACTCCTCTTCTTCCTTGCCTCTTGTTATTCTCCGATTTTCAACCCTTAAAACTTTCGTGGTAGCCTTGTCCCAAGTACTCATATCCTCAGCAATTAAGGCCTCCTTGAACTCATCTCGTAGTCCTTCCATGAAGTACCAAATCTTCATCTCTTCATTGTTCATGATACGAGGTACGTAGGTGCCTAACCTCTCAAATTCTTCGATGTACTCCATGACCATTTTACCTCCTTGTTTTAGAGTACGAAACTCCTCAAATCTTCGATCTCGCAAAATAGCCGGTGAGTACCTTCTTCTAAACTCTTGAACGAAGGTATCACATGCCAATCCTTCGTTCGTTGCTTCTAATTGTGGAGCAACTCTTTTCCACCACTGTCTTGCTTGACCTTGCAAAAGTAGTAAGGCAAGGCGAGCCTTATCTTGTGAGTCGCACGGCCATACCTCGAATATACTTTCAATCTCGGAGAGCCACTCTTCCGCCCTGATATCATTGCCTTCTCTAAATTAGGGAGGGTTAAAGGTCCTGAAGTCTCGATATAAGGTTGCCATCGGATTCAAAGGTTGCATCTCGGCGTGATTTTACCCTTGATTGTAATGATGTCGATGTGGTGGTTGACCAAAATCTTGTCTACGTGGTGGCATCCTGAAATTCTCAACAACCTCAATATAAAACATGCATGCCGATTAGTACGTGAGAATGACACGCTGGGTTAGGATAGGTTCATTTGTATTACCACTCAAGCTTGAAAGAAATGACATCCTATCAAGCAAACACTAAATATGCATGCCGGGTTAACGTGTAAATAGGATACATCACATAATTACCACTCAAACACATAAAAAAATATGTTATACTGCCAATTATCGCAGAATTTAAACATTCACGCATGCAGGCTATAATCCCGTGCGAGGTTTTAAGATATTTCCCAAGTGGGTAAAACAAAGGAAAACAACGCTCGGGATTACAACTATAAAATTCATACATTCCATTCATAAGGTTTCATGGCCCGACGAGTGGGCGTGCATAGTCTCCAACCTTCTCCTCGTGTGTGCATAGTCCATTTGTTCTTTCATTACCGATCATACAACATTTATTCATTCATTCATAATCTTTCATAATCATAACCATAATCTTAATCATTCATTCATAATCATAAACACTTACACCTTTTTCCTCCGGGTGGTAGACGGGCTTGCAAGACCCAGCCACCTCATACATAGTGGCTAGTGAGGTTCATGAATCCTCAAAAGCCCGATTCCCCTTCCTCGCTAAAACTCCTAACAAGGTCGGTTACGCCGTCATTGTTTGTTGGGACTAGTGCACGCGGATCACCGTTAGCCCGAGTGTCCCCGGATAGCCAGGTACACATAGTCCCGGGCCTTATAATCATTGTGTTCACTGATCTCGCCAAAACATTGGGTAAGGGTTCATAAATAAAAGGGGTCATACGTTTGAAATCATTTACACAAAATGACTCGATATATAAATATACAATTTTAGAAACATTTCACGTAAGGGATATATCGGGTCGTTTTAGCTATTAGAAGAGAAACCCACCTGTTACACCTTACCAACAATACCAAAAGAAAGAAAGACTTGAGGTGTCCTATGAACCCGGTATCTCCGCCCTGGAGAAAACAGTACAAGAAACGACATGGTGCATAGGTGAGAATCAAGACTCCAAATGAACCATATATGATGCACGCAATGTTGTGCACATGATATGAATGCATAAAAGATGATATTATGTCATGAACACATTCATGTGCACTACTAATGCATTTAAGGCATATAAATAAGCCATTCATTCGTCCAAGGAAGTGTTCATATTTGTTCAAGTTCATAATTTCACATTTTCTCTCAATTCAATCCAAGAATTTCATATAACAATCATAACACGTGTTATTTCACGTCCAAACGTTTCATAAATCGTAGTTCGTAATCCATAAAATGTAACAAATAATTTAAATCATAAAATCACATTTGGATCACACATTTCATACATAAGAATTCATATAAAACCATAGGATTACATTTATAAAGTAAATCATCAAATTAAAGCACTTAAATTCATTAATTTAAATATGTAACATAACATATGTATATATATCACATACAATATATATACACGTAGGTGCATGCAATTCCATGAAAAAGGCCATTAATAGTTAAACACCTAAAATCCATAATATATATAACATACATCATATTATATATATAACAAATAATATAATATAGGTATATACACACACGTACAGTTCATGCATGCACCAAATATATACCTTAAAATATATACATATATATATTACGTACATACACTATATATATATTTATATATAGTACACTCACACACTTATATTTAATAAACAAACTATACTAACATAAATATATACATTCATACATGCACGTACACCAGCACCCATACACAACATTAACAACATACATACAACCAATATAACATATATATATATATATATATATATACATGCAGCCATAACCCTTCACACACCTGAAATACAAGCAAAAAGCATGCACAGGGTAGGGAGAAAGGATGTAGCAAGCTACTGCATTGTACCTCCCCAGCCGGGCACTTTCATGCCCAAAATCTCCCCGCCCGGGGAGATGCATTACAGTCGCGAATCAGCAGCCCTGCGCGAAGACTTCCCCTGCTTCAGACACTCCACAACAACAGCAACAAAGCAGGAATTCAAGGCAGCAAACAACACGATACAGCAGTCATAAAACTCAGGCAAAATAGCCCCCTAAACTCACACAATAAACCGGCAGACGAAAGGATCGAACAACAGCAAAAAATTCCATGAAGAAAGCTTGAAGATCATTAGTGGTAACTCACCAACAAAGCACTTAGAATTTAATTCAAGTTCGCACATCAATAAATGAGGCACAAGGAACTCATATAAGTCATCAAATCCAAAGGAAACACAAGAGAATGCATATAAATTGAAAATTTTGAACATAACCCTTACTATTCATTATTTTCCTCAAAACCACATGAAACCTAAGTCAAATTCTGAAAATCATGGATGAAAATGACTACACAAGGATGCTAAACACAAATATGAACTCACCTCTTGAAGATGATGGAGGAAAATGAAGATATGAGCTCAAATATCCTCTCGGTTGCAAACTGACGTGAAAGGGAAGGGTTTATCCAAGGTTTGCAGCTGAATTGGTTTCTTTATTGGAATAATCTCAATTTGGGACTGATGTGAGCGTGTAGGGGAGTGAGTTGGGTGAACTATAGTTCAAGATTGGTGAGGTTTGGTTAAGTATGGGTTAAGATATGTTTAAAATAGTGGGACGTGGTCATTTAGGTGAACGTCACAAGTTTCGGTTAAAGTTCAGAGGTCAGAACGAGCTTAGAAAAATATGACGGTTATTTCATTGAACTAGAATCTTCGATACGAGTTCAGTGGAGGTGACGGAACTCGAATCCGAGTTCCCGTGCCTAAGATATCGCATACGGAACCAAGGGTGCGCTAATTGCCCGTTAGCCCCCGATTTGGTTCCACAATTAAAAAATAAATTCGTTACCATGCCAAACGTGACCGAAAACATAAAACGAGCATATAGACATGTTCATAACATATAAATCTATGACATACTAAATTTTCACGGAATTTCGATATCAAATCATATGAGAACAACGTACGATTAAAACACTCATGCGCAAATGTAACAATTTCATAAAATTTCCAAATTAAATAATAAAATTCAAATTCTATTTTTAAATTAAATAAAAAGTCAACGGAATAATCTTTGAATTTAATATTAATATAATTAGAGTTATAATTAATTAACATTAACACTTAATTATTAAATAAAAAATACTAATTTTAACGAATTAAAATTTAATAAAATAATATAATAACAATTTATAATAAAATTAAACATTTAACACTTATAAATAATTAATTCGCGCAATTTGGTAAACACTTATCTCATATTTGTACAAATGAAAAACCGGGGCATTACAGGAATAGTGTCCTACAAAGCCGATTGTATATCCGCTTTGTACTTTTCCTTATTGTAATCACAGACAATCTTTGAATAAAATAACGAATTGAGGCAACACTTCTTTATATGCTCTTGTTTGGTATGCGTTTACTTTAGTTGTGCATGTATGAGAACTCCCCTAATCCTATTGACTTTAGGACTCTGCCATTTAGGTGAAATGGTTCAGGAAACGAGCCCTATATCACATAAGTCATGATTGGTAAAATACTCCAAGCCGACGAGTCCTACAGACAGTGGGAGGGTCAACCTGACTCCTTTAAGGCTTGCTTGTGGGATCACGCCCTTAAGAAGGACCACCTTGTTTCATGGAGGTGCAAAGTGTATAGTTGATACGTGCGTGATACATGAGCGTGCTTACTTCCATAAGTAGGTTCACTGAGGTACGCTGTGTGAGAAGATTCCTAAATGGGAAACGAAGTTTCTATTTTAGGAAATGGAAACTTCCAGCATAGAAAATATCTCACAAGTCATTGATGTGATTAATTGATCCTTAGACTTGAGATTCCATGTCACTTTATGAGTTAACTCTGTAATCTTAGGTATAAGCTTTAAAGGGTGTCGCCTTAGACAACTGATTCAAGGCTTATGCTGGGGCTACACAAGTGATTCATGAAAGTGAATGAGAATCAAGAAAGGACCTACACTTTCATTTGCAAGGTGATCTCTTATCGTGTAAGTCATTCATATGCCATATGGAGTCCTTGGCGAAGGTAATAGATCAAGACATAAAGAAAAGAGTTTCTTGGATTGAGATCAAATGGATATGAAATGCACTTAGCTTCGAAAGAGGTCTTCGATCCACAATGTCCTCCCATGTGTGAATTCACGACCCTCAACTTTTCGGAATTTAACACTCGAAAGAAAATCTAACCTTCCACTAAAACAAGTTGACAAGTAATTAAAATAGCGAGAGAGCCCCGACCCTCAAACAATCAACGAGAGAACCCCACCTCTCGAGCAAGTAACAAGAGAGCCCCGTCTCTTGACAACCCTGAGAGAATCCCCGTCTCTCATGCACACGAATAAAATTGCACACTTAGACAAATATTCATGCTTACCACACAAGGATCAAGTAAAATTATCATTTATGCAATTAATTGTTAACATTACAATTAATAGTAAACAAGAAATCATATACAAGAATAATAATAACAAAATAATAATCAACAATTAATAACAAACAAGGATTCATGTATAGAAATAGCAAGATAATGATAATGACAAAATAACGATACACGTGATATGCATGATTAAGTGTACCGTTCACCGAGGATTGAAATTCTGGAACTGAATTAATTCGGTTGAATACTTGATTCTTTAGTTGAGATTTTCCCGCTTTGTACCACTACGGTTTGATATCCCCATTTCTGATAACCATCTCTACCCTTGTGCTATTTTCTAACATAATCCGTAAATCATCATTAATCACCACATCTTCCGACCCGTTTTAATTCCAGGTTTGCCAGTTTGAACCCTTTCCCGCACTGATTCTCACATTCACCTTCCGGTTTTGGAATTGAAATATACCCTAGATTTCTTGTCCTGAAGGGATTGTGTATTCGAGCTTAAAAGACTGACTTTGTGTTTCAAGCAAACTCTTGTCCAACAAACAGAGAGAACCGGTTTTACCATTTTCTCGACCTCCGTAATCAAAGTAAAACATCTTCCCGAAGCCAAGATCCCAACTCTTTTGTTTGAAACTCGAAAGTAGCACTTCTATTCCCTTAGAAGGTAGCACGACGGATATTTACTACAGAATAATCAAGGTTGTCATCCTGTGAGAGTAATTTAGCGAGCACACTTGCATAAAAACTGAAAGAATCAGGTCCAGTGAAACGTCTTCCTTTGATCCCTGAAATCTGATAACATACCCCATAATTCCATGAAATATCTTGAAAGAGAGGATCAATCAATCTTTTATCTTTCTGAAGTGTTCATGGTAAACTTGTAACGCCCCGACTTTTCAAGTCGTTCAGGTATGAATTATGTGATAGTTATGTGCGCATTTAATTTATTTTAATTACGTTATTAATTGTTTTATTTTATATTATATGAAATTATGAAATAATTGAATTATTTGAAAATGTTTGAATTTGAATTTATATGAATTTTGAACGATTTGCGCTTGTATGAATTGTTGCTTGTCGTTTCTACGTGAAATGAATTCGGAATTTTGTGAAAATTTAATATGTTGGACTTATATGTGTTATGAATATGGATATATGATCGTTTCATAATTTCGGGTTCATTTGCATGAGTTATGAATTTATTTTGTTTTTGGAATCCAAATCGGGGGCTAACGAGCAATTAGCGCACCCTTGGTTCCGTATTTGTTATCTTGAGCTCGGGAATTCGGATTCGAATTCCGTCAACTCCGTTGCCTTCCTATCGACGATGCGGAGACAATGGAACAAGCCTCATACCTTTTTGAAATCATTAAGACCTCCGAAATCCAACCGTAACGGACAACTCGTGCAAGAAGAGCTCCTTTTGGTTGACTAGTCTTCATGGTGGGACCCTTAACACCTCTTAAACCTAACCATACCTTAACCATGGCTTGTGTACTTGAGTTAAACCCTTTCTCCTACCCTTTTAGCTCTGAAAACCGAACCAAACACTTCCCTTCTCAGCTGGAACTGATCGAGAGAGAGAGAGAGGAGAAAGAAGAAGAAAACCTTGGCCCTTTTGTGATTTTGAGCTCAAATCACCATCTTCCTTCACCAAATCTTTAAGGTATGAATATCTATGTCTTCTCTACTCTATTATACTTGATTTCATCTACTTACAACATGTTTTGGATCAGAATTGATTAGGGTTTGGATTATGAGTTTGGTATGAACTTTTAGGGATTTTTGTTCTAGTGACCTATTTGCTTGTGTGACTGATTTTCTTGCTTATACATGAGTATATGAGCTTGTTTCTTGGACAATTTCTTTCCCAACTGATAGTATATGATTTTAGGAGGATTTTATCTCTTGACCCTTTTATGAAATTATGAGATATGGAGCTCCAAACTTGATGATCAAACTACTTCCCCTGTTTTGTGACTGCTGTGTGAAATTATGTGTTGTTGCTTGATCATATGGCCTCCATTTCGTGTGAAATTGCATGGAGTTTATGTACACTCATTACTCTATATGTTAACATTGATGTTTCAAGTATTTGGATCCATTTTAAGCCTCAAAACCGAAAGACATGGCCTGTTGTTATGCATGCTTCATGACAGACTTGTTGCTGTTGCGTTTTGTAACTTGTTGGGCATTCTAATGTGCTTTAAATTATACCATTTTGCATATATATGAAGTACCTTAGTAGTTTAGTATGTTAGCATGCATTCCCCAAAGTTTCAGACCCAAATTCAAGCCCTAAGTACTTGATCAAGGCATGATTTAACCAATTGAGCCCATATGTGCGATTTTGGCGCCCCAGACTTGCTGCATGGTTTTGGTGCCCTTAACGTTTGATTTGGCCTTAGCTTTCTAAATGAAATATGCTCCTAACATGCTAAATAGGTTGTATATCAAGTTTCATAAGATTTGGAGTTGATTTGGTATGCTATTGGATTTATTTGTTCCAGTTTCTTTCCTAGCATGAGTTGTTGCAACTTTGGACCATTAATTAGCTTGAAATGCATGAATTCTTGCTACCTTAAATTACCTATATGTGTTAGATTGATGTTTATTTGGTTTGGCATGAGTTTTGCCCTGCTTGTTGTATGTTTTTTCGCCACTGATGTAAATCCGCGAGGGTGGATTTTTCCCTTTGGAAAAATCCGCAGGGGTGGATTTGAGGCAGTGGGACTGGACCAAATCCATGGGGGTGGATTTTTCCCTTTGGAAAAATCCATGGGGGTGGATTTTGTCCAGCCTGTTTTTTTTTACTCCGATTCCTTTTTTCTTCATTTGTTTGATATTCCTCCACCTCTTTTATGACTTCTATGCTATGCTAACATGTATTATCTTGAGTATTATGAAATTTTATGATTTTTCGTGGAATATTTTCCGAGATATGCTTCAACGTGTCTTCTTTGCTCCTAATGTGTGCACGCATGGATTTTGCTCTTAAGTTTGAACCCTAATTGTGATGTATTTCTTATTTAATGACTTGTATGATACGTATACATGTTATACTACGTGTTATGATCGTTATTTGAATTTCTTGGACTAATTTAGTATGGTTTATGGAGATGTTGAACTTTAACAATTTAAACGCTTCATGGAAGGAATGAAATGAATGTTTATATGTCCTTAAGACATTAATAGTGCACATGAACGTGTTCATTACATAATATACTCTTTTATGCATTCATATCATGATCATCACATTGCCGAGCGTCTTATATGGTCATTTTGAGTTTCACTTCACCTTCCTTGCACAGATTTTGATCCCGTTGGAGACGAGGCCGGTCCGTGAGGCTTTTGTGCCCTTCTTTTGTTGTTTTAAGGTGGGTTTCTCTTCTATTTAGATAAAATGACCCAATATACCCTTATGTGCCAAGTTTTAGCCAAAGATATATTTATCTATTTATATATATATCGAGTAATTTTCGGGTAAATGATTTTAAACGTATAACCTTTCTTTTATGAATCCTACCTTATATTTTGGCGAGATATGATTGTTATGATTGCTATGAATTCACGGGCCCTGGAACTTAATACATGTGGCTATCCGGGGAGGCAAGGGCCGACGGTGATCCCATGTGTTAGTTCCCACCAACTACGGTGATACCGGACCTCGCTAGGAGATTAGCGGGGAATGGGAGCTGAGTGCCTTTGGGGGATTCATGTACCCCCTCTGGCCTATGTATGGACCGGTGGTCGGGTCCTGCAAACCCGTCCACCACTTGGAGGGAGAAGGTGTATATGTATGATTATGAATCGTATGATTGTGCACAAATATGTTATGTATGATAACCAATGAAATTATGAATATGAATACACAGGTGTTGGTTGGAGATTATGCACGCTCACTCGCCGAGCTTGAAACCCTATGAAATTAAGAATGAATATGAACGTTGTAAACCCGTAGATGTCCTTCTTTGTTTTACCCACTTGGGGAAACCTTCTAAAAACTTCATACGGGTTCATAACTTGCATGTATATGTTAAATTCTGCGATATTTATATACTATGCCTGTTTTTATACCCACCAGTCCCTTTTGGACTGAACCCGGTTTGTTTTCAGTGGTTTTTGTGCAGGTTAAGGAGTGCTAGGCGGGAATACAAGTCGTCTAGGTCTTGCATTAGTGTTTAGCACTCTAATTTTGGTTACACTCGCCCTCATGATTTCCTTTTGTATAGGAACATGGTTATGGAACGTTATGTTGTTAGAACTTGAAATACTTGATTGGATTTGTATATGAATCCTATTTTTGGAGCTTGAATGCTCATGGTATATATATATATATGATTGTTATTGCTTCCGCTTTATTGTTGTTGCTCTGATTTATGGTTTAAGGGTTAGTCCCGCCTAGCCTAGAGAGTGTGTGTGTGTCCCCGTTCGCCGTGACTTAGCTCGTGTGTGGATTATTCATTTCATATGCGGGTCGGGTCTCGGTGCGGGGGATGTGGCACCTTGCGCTCGGGTGTTACAAAACTGGTATATTTATGGAGGCGACGGCGACAACACGTATGAGAACACGGTGTGCTATTACTGGCATCTCTAGGGTATAAGTAATAACTTCGTAAGAGAACTCTTGCCAGAGTTAACGTACTAAAACTGAAGATTACTTTCGAGCATTACCCAACTGAATCCTTTCTATTTACTGAGTCAAATGATATCCTGAGACTATCGGAGAACTGCGGACGGTGTACTCACTTTCAGGAAGATAATAATGGAACAAAGGTACTGTTGATGATGGGACTTTCTTTGTATGAGAGGGAGAAGGTTTAGATTATTGACAACCTCCTTCACATGATTCGGATACCGGATTCCAGGAAGAATTGATTCTCTGAAAATTCCCAACTTCCTCGAGTGTTATCTAACTTCAGACTTGAACTTATTTTCAGACCGGCTATCCCCCTTAAGAAAATAGAAATTTTCTTATCCTTTAGATTCATTCTATCCTTTCCCACTTGCAAGCTTCTCTACTTACTCAATTCCCGTAACCTTTTCCTCGTTCTACTTGTTATTAATACAAGATTTTGATTGATGATCCTTTTCTAATTCTTTCTGCTATCAACATACTCAACTTGAAGCTCCCTGACTATCACCACTTCGGCTTGATGTTAAAATTCTTCAACATCCTACACTCACCTAATGCTTTCCAGCGAATGGGCATTTACAAGTTCGGCACCATAGTCCGAAACAAGAAAGTTACTTTCTTAATTCCAAACTCAACTCCAAAGGACTGATTAATTTCTGAAGGTTGAGGGACCCACTGAACATTTATCTGCCTGGACTTATCAACCTTTCCCCGTTCCAAAATTTTCCAAATATTTATATCATACCCACTCCCACTAAATCCTGGATCAATAAATTCTCACTGTCCCAAATATTTTTAATCTTCAAGCAACATCAAATGACCAGATTCCCAACACGATACCCAATGATTCAGAAATCCCCTCTTTAAAATTCAAGTTGTAGAAACAGGAACAAGGATTGTGCAGAATATAGGGGTGCCTATTCACAATAAACACTAAATAATGCATGATGGTTAAGGTGTTAATGCACATATCGCCACCAATTGAAAATGCAACATATTAGAACAATTATGTCATTTTGAAGATATACGTATTAGTAAGAAAATGTGAATAATGTAAATAATTTCAACATGTATCCAAGACATCAAGTAAGAAATTTCAAATACAATTAGAACAACATTTATAAATGAGAAACAATTTAATTAACAATTACGATGCACGTGCTTATGAATGCATTGAAGAACCTGTCACCGTAGTAATGTTGGGCTCGATCCCGGTGTTCCTTCTCGATTGACCGAATTGCAACTTGGTTCGAACGGTTGATCAGTCTCTTAAGTCTTCAAAATCCTCTAGCCTTGATTCATACATTTCCAAAACCGGTCACTCACAACTTATCTTGCAAATAAATGCATATGGGTGAAGCGTGTTCATGTCACGTAATCGTCACATAATTGATGCTGATAACAAGAATTTAATATAAATTGAAACAAGTATTTCATCAATATTTAAAATAAACACGTTGGTCACATAAATTCCAGACAATTCAAGATCCCTCAATGGCAATTAATAGCATGAATTAATACAAAGTACAAGCTATCAAGTATTTCAGGTAATTCAAAGAATCCAAGTAGCCAAGTAATTTCAAATAAAATGCAAGACTCTCAGATTATCAAGAAATTCCTACGCCGTACGACCTAGACTCGATACGACACGACACTAGAACCTCGGTTTTGCAACCGGGCTCTGATACCACCTTAGATGTAGCACCCCTTAACACGTGGAGGTACCACACCCCCGCACTATAGGTCAATCCACATACGAAACGGCCAATCCGTACATGAACCAACCTATAGCGAACGGGTGACGATGCAATACACGACAAGCTAGGCGGGATACTCGAACATACGACATATTAAAGCGGAAGCATAAACAGAACATCATCAACTATTTCCGTTTATCCAAATAAAATATATTCTAGCCACATATCAATACATTATCATCTCCTAAAATAAATAACATATAACTGTAAACAGGATTTTCTCGGACAATAATTAAACAATCAAGTAAATGCACCGTGTTTGACTCAACTCTAACAACTGGACTCGACTCACTTCCCGCCTAGCACGCACCTGCAATAACCTGAAAGGTGGAGGCGTCAGTCTGTGAAGACCGAGTGAGGGGTTTATATACATATTAGCGCAGATAGCATGCAAGTTATATTCTCGGGTAAAGATTTATAAAAGATAAATATATAAGTTCAAGAATAAAGTACTCTTCGCCCGAGAAAACAACTATCAATATTAAATACTTGTTCTTTCATGCAATCGATAAATATGCTTGCTAGATTATAAATTAATAGGCGATCAAGCAATTCAATTATCGTGCAATCATGCATGTGTACTCAATTAACACATTCATGAAATGGAAATCATGCAATCAATACATGGCTTGGTTGTAACACGATAGGGTTTGTTCCTCCTGTGGTTGGACGGACAACCACCAGCTCTAAGACTAGTCCAACGCCGTCGCTAAGGATAACCTGGCCAGGAGAACACAGGTACAGGATAAGGCTTTGTTCTTCTTGTGGTTGGACGGACAACCACCAACCTGAAGACCAGCCCAACGCCCTCACTAAGAAGGACCTGGCCAAGAGAACACACGTACACGATAGGGTATTGTTCTTCCTGTGGTTGGACGGACAACCACCAGCTCTAGGACTAGCCCAGCACCCTCACTATGGAGAGCCTGGCCAGGAGAACGCACGTAATTGCTTTCATGAACATGGCATGCTTGATTCGTGAACACTAACATAACCTACTTGCTTAATTCATGAACAATAACATAACTTGAAATGATAAGTGATTTCATGAAATTATAAATATAACTACCTTTGGCCAAAAATCACGTAAAGGTTATACAGGTTCTATATAACTAGAAATTAAACCTCACCTGACCGGCGACACATGACTCGTGAATGCGTGAACGTGCTCATGCTCGACAATCTCCGCCCTGGAGAATAACTGGACAAGAAACGGGACAATGTACGTGCATGAGACCACAATTGAAGCATATTATCTCATATAATGATGCACGGCATGACCATATACGAGGCATCGAGCAAAACACAATGTAGCATGATAACATCTTGTTTCAGTACATATTGGATCATATAATAGCAATTCGGGGTCAAATAAGCCATTGGAACGAGGGGCTAAAAATTTAATTTTATGCAGAAAGTTTCTGCACTATCAGGGGGCTGGGAACGGCCGTTCCATGCTTTAGTTAAAATTGGGAATGGCCGTTCCCGCTTGTCGGGCTCCCCGAAGATGGGAACGGCCGTTCCGGCTCACAGGCCAAAATGGGAACGGTCGTTCCCGTCCTCGCCGCCAAGCACATCATTCAAACAATGGGAACGGTTGTTCCCCAATTGCAAAGGGGATGGGAACGGCCGTTCCCGTTACGCCGAAGGTTCAGAAAACAGGGGAGCTACGGACCAAGCTCCCACAGCTCCCAAACACTCATAATTCACTCCCATAAACCATAATTCATGCAAGGAAATACATATACATGTCTAAGATACCACAAAGCTTGATATAAACACTCAAATTCTCCCTAATCTTCAAGGATCATGAATTTCAAGTTCACATATGTATCTATCATATAACACCAATTCCTCCCATAGTTCAAGCATGGTTTCAATCTATAATCAAGTATTCATGCTTCTAACAACCAAAACACATAATATTCCATCTAACCTCAAACCCTAGCTTCATTAATTATCATCAAGAATTCACATATATGATCATATATACCTTCAAGTGAAAATAGATGGAAAAAGATGATGAATATGGTTGCTTGAGCTTGAATTCCCTAGCTTTCTTGGAAAAATAGCTTGAAGATGAAGGATTTCTCTTCTTCCTTTTTCATGGTTTTGGCTCGGTAGAGAGAGCAAGGAGGGATGATGATTTTTGGATGAAAATGAATGAAGATGATGAAAGGGAAGCATGTATCGATATATCTCTTGAAGAGATATGATTTTTGCAATTAAATCCCTAATGTTTGTAAGTCATGCAATTAAGGGTGTCAAGTTTGGAAAGTGATCATTTTAGTCCTCAAAAGTTTTCATGCAATTTAGTCCCTCAATTGAAATGAATGAGCATTTAAGGACAATTTGGCAATTAAAATACATTCGGCAATTAACTCACGTAACAATAAATTCAATATGTAACATAATCCCCAATTTGGCATACATTTCATCTATTTTCACGTAATCAGGTTGGATCACAATTTATAAAATTAATATAACATGTATAAATTAAATAAATAAAAATAATAAAATAAAATCCTAACGCTCGAAACCCACACGTGTCGAGCGTACCTGACTGTCTAAAAATCGGGGTGTTACAATATATCATACACATATCTATCATATAATATACATAATTCGCATGCGAGGCTTCAAACCATATAGGGGTTGTAGGTCAAATAACTAAAAGAAGCAAAACCTCACCTTAACACGGGTAGCGAAGACAAAAGAGTAAACCGGGCACTCAAAGGGCAACCTCGTCGTCCACAGGAAGATCCTCTGAACAAAACAAACAACAAGGGGGTACTCTTAGACTCAACATGAACCACATTGACGCTCGGTAAATGCATAAGTATCCGTTTGATGCGTATGAGATGCCATAAGCGTAATAAAGTAACAATGAGAACAAAACTTGCACATTTCTAAACAAATGAATTCAAAACTTGGGAACGAACAACAAAACACTTATCACAACACATAAGATACAAGTAAACAAGGTAAGGGACCAAGAAAGGGGTGGGGAAACGAAAGGAAAACAAAACAAATCGAGAAAATGAAGTTCGGAACTCAAAATGTTTCTGACCTGAAATCCAGGGCCGTGGATTTTTTTTAAAGGGGACATCCACGGACGTGGATGTCAAGCCAGAAACTTCCCGAAATCTGTCCCCATATCCACGGCCGTGGGTTTTTCGAAGCACAAAACTCCAGGGCCGTGGATCTGGTCCAGATGCGAAAATCCTTGAATTCCAAGCTCCAATTTCTTGCAAACTCAAACCAAACCAACGAGGGACCAAGGCAACACATAATGGCAAGTAAGAGAAGTAATAAACCAAGCAATCTAAGTCATATAATGCTTCAATGAAGCAACAATTCAAGCATAGGGGTGAAAGGGGCAAAATCATCCCAAACCTCAAGAATCAATAATGGTGGAGGCAAGAATTCAACTCCAACACTTAAACCAAGTTCAAATAACTTAATAAGGAAGTCTTAGGCATACTTATCATGCATTAAACTCAAGCAAATCACAAGGAAGCAAGCTAAAATCCATCAAAGTCCTTAAACCCTTACTATACACATTAAATGCCAACACTCATGCAAATCAAGGTTATAGCTCAAGAGATTGCACTTAAAAGAACCACACAACCATGGAGGAATCAAAAATATACTTACCTCTAGAATATGATAAGAAATGTAGGAGCTAAGAGTGCAAAATCTTCAAAAATGCAATAATACCACCTTCTTCCTTGGGTTCTCTCTTGGGGCTGAGTTTGGGGAACTTTTCTTCCTTCTTGGGGTGGTTTGCAAGAAATTGGAGAGGGAGAGAGGGTATATGCTGATTTAGGTGCAAAATAACCAAGGTTAAGGGGTTAGGTTGGGGTTTAGGGCTCCCACAAGTGAGACTAGTCAACAAAAGAGGCCATGATTTTCAGACAGTCAGGTACGCTCCCCTCATAAATAAGGTGTAACGCCCTCAGGTGGGATGATCGGGATGTTATAACCTCCCCTCATTCAAAAGGACCTGCCCTCAGGTCCGAAGCGAGGGTCTTGAAAAGATCCGGATACAACTGTACCATCTTAGCCTCTATATCCCACGTGGCTTCCTCGGATTTCTGATCTAGCCACAACACCTTAACAAGAGGTATTTGCCGGTTTCTCAATTCTTGCATCTTTCGGTCCAAAATCGTAATCGGGTGCCTCTTGATTGTCAAATCCGGCTCAAGTTGAACCTCTTCAACCTGTAGAATAGAAGAATCATCGGGATAATGCTTCCTGAGTTGAGAGACATGGAAAACATTATGAATCCCGGTTAAGCTCGGTGGCAAATCAAGTCGGTATGCTACTTCCCTAACTCTATCAAGGATCTCAAAGGGGCCTAAGTAGCGTGGGTTAAGCTTCCCACCTTTACCAATCCGAGCAACCCCTTTTCTAGGAGATGCCTTTAAAAAGACCTTATCTCTTACTTCAAACTCCAAGGGACGTCTTCTCTTATCCGCATAACTCTTCTGTCGCTCCTGTGCTACCTTAAACCTCTGTTTAATCACCTTCACTTTCTCAATGGTATCCTGAATTTCCTTTGGTTTCTTAGCTCTCTCGAGCTTTCCATCTTTAGACCATCTCCACTCATCAATGTCCCAAAAGAGAGGGGATCGACACTTTCTCCCATAGAGAGCGTCATACGGGGCCATACCAATTGAGGACTGAAAACTGTTATTGTAGGCGTACTCGACCAAATCCAACTGCTCATCCCACGAATCCTGAAAATCCAAGACACAAGTACGAAGCATGTCCTCGAGATATCTTATTAACATCTCGGATTGACCATCCGTTTGTGGGTGAAAAGCAGTGCTAAACTGAAGTTTTGTCCCTAAACATTTCTACAACTCTGGCCAAAAATTTGATGTGAACCGAGGATCCCTATCTGAAACAATACTGACCGGTGCACCATGTAACCTGAAAATCTCTTTCCGATACAACCGGGCGAGCTTTGGCACCTTATCGGACATTCAGACTTTGAGAAAATCTTCGCCAACCGATCAATAATAACCTATATCCCGTCGAAACCTCCTTTGGTCCTTGGCAAGCCGGACACAAAGTACATTGTCACTTGCTCCCACTTCCATTCGGGAATTGGAAGTGGTTGGAGAGTTCCTCCCGGCTTTTGGTGTTCGGCTTTCACCACTTGGCACGTTTGACATCTCCTCACGTAGTTAGCGATATCTCTCTTCATGCCATTCCACCAATATAGAGTCTTCAAATCTCTATACATTTTGGTGGTACCGGGATGTACCGTATAGGCCGACTTATATGCCTCGTCCAAAACTAACCTCTTCAATTCTTCTGGAGCACAAACCCGTGCCTTAAACCGAAACAAACCTGAATCATCGAACCCAAACTGAGTTTCTGGATCAATCCTTGCTTTACCACCACTCTCTGTATTTTCGGATCATTAGATTGAGCTTCGATCAATCTTTGCCTCAAAACCGGTTGAACAGAGATATTGGCTAGGCGAGCTTCTGAAACTAGAGTTACCGAAACCTTCTTGCTCGAACTCGATTCCAAACCTGAAACACTAGCTTTGCGGCTCAAAGCATCTACAACTACAATGGCTTTACCCGGATGGTATTGAATTCGGCAATCATAATCCTCAAGAAGTTCCACCCAACGTCATTGCATTACATTCAAATCCTTTTGGGTGACCAAGTATGATACGAACTCCACGTACTTGCCGTGAAACCCTATATCAATACTTGGAGTTCTTGAATCTGATCGTCCAATTCAAGGTTGAAAATAAGAGGAGTGTGACCCGTTTGCTATATTGAGCAAAGAACCAACACTATCAGATTGTAAGTAACGCACCCCGTCGACTATAAGGAGTCGAGAAATAACGTTATCCGGGAAAGGGGTTTGAAACCTTAATGTCGTTCAGCAAAGAACTTGAGAGAAAATCTCACTTGAATGAAAATTCAATAATTTTACTTCTTGATTGAAAGAAAAACAAGTTACAATGCTGAATATAAAGATGCATGCATGGAAACCTAAGAGACACTAGAATACTAAAGGACACAAGCTATTCCCGCCACTTGCCATGAAGGCTTACAAAAGTGGGCTTAAATAAACTAATATGCAGCTAAATAATGATAAAATAAAGGCCCAAATAATACTATAATAGGCTTAGGGCCGAATTACATCATTTCCACACTTTGGACTTTAGGAATTGGACATAAAAACATTGAAGTATTCTGAATTTGGTTCAGCAGCCCATCTTGAAGGTTGGAGTCCAGTTTAAGAGATTTCCAACTTCCTCTTGGATAATTTTGGCCCGAGCTCTTGTAATTGGACCACCATAACTTTGTTCCTTTTGTATGCTATCTTCTTGAGTTGTGGATCGGTCCAGCTCTTCATTTGGGACAAGATATGGCCGCGGTTCATCATGATTCACATCATTCCCCCCTTCTTGAAAAGGATTCGTCCCCGAATCTGAATCTGCATGAAAGGGAGATAAATCGGCAACATTAAAGGTGGAACTTACACTATACGTATCCGGGAGATCAATTTTGTAAGCATTATCATTGATCCTTTTCAACACTTTGAATGGTCCGTCCCCCCATGGGTCAAGTTTGGACTTTCGCTGATGATTGAATCTCTCTTTCCTAAAGTGAACCCAAACCAAGTCTCCTTCCTTGAAAACAACTTTCTTTCGTCCCTTGTTGGCTTGAATCATAGCTTGGTTGTTTCTTTTGAGAATGTGAAGCCGAGCATCCTCATGCATTTTCTTCACAAGTTCAGCTTTCTCCTTGCCATCTAAGCTTACAAGTTCATTCATAGGTAAAGGAAGCAAATCTAAAGGGGTTAAGGGATTAAAACCATAAACAAGCTCAAAGGGTGAGAAAGAAGTAGAAGAATGTATTGAACAGTTATATGCAAATTCAACAAATGGAATACACTCAACCCAATTCTTTGAATATGTTTTAAACACAGCTCTTAAAAGAGTTCCCAAGGTTCGATTCACTACTTCCGTTTGTCCTTCCGTTTGAGGATGACAAGTGGTGGAAAATAACAGTTTTGTTCCCAATTTTCCCCACAATACTCGCCAAAAGTGACTTAAAAACTTCACATCTCGATCACTTACAATTGATTTTGGGATTCCATGAAGTCTTACTACTTCCCGAAAGAACAATCCAGCCACATGTGTTGCGTCATCAGTTTTATTACAAGGAATGAAATGTGCCATTTTAGAAAATCGATCAACAACAACAAAAATTGAATCCTTTCCATTTTGTGTTCTTGGCATTCCTAGCACAAAATCCATAGAAATATCAGTCCACGGATGCGTTGGAACAGGCAAGGGTGTGTAAAGGCCGTGAGGTTTAACTCGTGATTTAGCCTTTCTACAAGTTACGCATCTATGACAAGTCCGTTCAACATCCCGTTTCATATGAGGCCAAAAGAAATGTTCCTTAAGTATGCTGAAAGTTTTTAAAACAATCCTCCCCCATGAGACTCACGGATTAGCAACTGACGCAAAGAACAATTTGGAATGCATAGCTTGTTTTCTCTAAACAAATAACCATCTTGAACATAAAATTTATCACAAGGCTTTTGTTCACAAGATGCAAATATTTCAGCAAAATCAGAATCACTCAAGTATAGTTCCTTAATATGATCAAATCCCATGAATTTAGCACTTAAGGTAGAGAGAAGAATGTACCTTCGTGATAAGGCATCAGCAACAACATTATCCTTACCTTGCTTGTACCGAATCACATAAGGAAACATCTCTATAAATTCAACCCAGCGAGCATGCCTTCGGTTCAAACTTCCTTGCCCCTTCAAATGTTTTAATGACT
Organism: Lantana camara; assembly: GCA_037501455.1. NCBI lineage: Eukaryota > Viridiplantae > Streptophyta > Magnoliopsida > Lamiales > Verbenaceae > Lantana > Lantana camara. The sequence continues at coordinate 68,006,091 of CM074856.1, forward strand.
CATGATCCGTATGAATGATGAACTCTTTCGACCACAAGTAATGCTGCCACGTCTCTAAGGCCCTAATTAAGGCATAGAGCTCCTTGTCATAAGTAGAGTAGTTCAATGCAGCCCCATTGAGTTTCTCACTAAAGTATGCAATTGGTTTCTTCTCTTGCATGAGCACAGCACTTATACCAACACCCGAATCATCACATTCGATTTCAAAAGCTTTAGAAAAATCCGGTAAAAGTAAAAGAGGAGCTGAACTTAGCTTTGTTTTCAATGTTTGGAATGCCATTTCTTGTGCTTCTCCCCACTTAAATCCCACGCTTTTCTTGATGATTTCCGTTAAGGGGGCAGCTATGGTGCTGAAATTGGGCACGAATCTCCTATAGAACCCGGCCAAACCATAAAAACTCCTTACTTCCGTGATGGTCTTGGGTGTAGGCCACTCTTTGATTGCCTTAACCTTTTCTTCATCTACCTCTATACCACCTGCACTCACAACAAATCCAAGGAACACGACTCTATCCATGCAAAAGCTACACTTCTTAAGATTAGCATATAACTTTTCATGCCTTAGTACCTCAAGTACTAACCTCAAATGCTCAATATGTTCATGCAAATTACGGCTAAAGATCAGTATATCATCAAAGTAAACCACTACGAATTTACCAATATAGGCACGCAATACATGATTCATCATTCTCATGAAGGTACTAGGTGCGTTAGTTAAGCCAAAAGGCATTACTAACCACTCATACAATCCATGCTTAGTTTTAAAAGCTGTTTTCCATTCATCACCTTCTTGCATTCTTATTTGGTGATAGCCACTTTTCAAATCAATTTTAGTGAAGATTGTAGAACCATGCAATTCATCAATCATATCATCAAGGCGAGGTATGGGATAACGATACTTTACCGTGATCTTGTTGACAGCCCTACAATCCACGCACATTCGCCAAGTACCATCCTTTTTTGGCACCAAAAGAACTGGAACAGCACATGGACTCATGCTCTCACGCACATATCCCTTTGCAAGCAACTCTTCAACTTGTTTTTGAAGCTCTTTTGTCTCTTGAGGGGTGCTTCGGTAAGCTGGTCGGTTTGGGATGGCAGCCCCGGGGATGAGGTCGATTTGATGTTCTATTCCTCGTATAGGAGGTAAACCGGGTGGTATTTCCTCCGGGAATACATCCTCAAACTCCTGCAAGATAGAAGAAACAACACTAGGCAAGGGAGGGGTTTCATTAGATGAAAGAAATATGTTTTTAGACATCATCATCATCACAAGCTTTTCTTTTTTTATCACCCCCTCAATCTCTTTTTCTTTTATAAAGAAACTCACTTTTTTTCTTTCTTTCTTTTCAACTAGTTTCTTTTCTCCCTCTTCTTTCCTGTTACGCTCTTTTTCTTTTTCCTTCTCATTTTCTTTTTCATGCTCTTTTTCTTTTTCTTTTTCACAATCTTTCTCACTATTACAATCACTTTGTTTTGAAGAAGCTGAAATGGATTACTTAATTTGGCACTGTTCTTCATACACTTGGCTTGGTGGTAAAGGTGCCAAGGTGATGTTTCGCCCATCTTTGGTAAAACTATATCGATTCTTGTAGCAATCATGAACTGTTCGTCTATCAAATTGCCATGGTCTTCCAAGCAATATATGGCCAGCTTGCATTGGTACGACATCACAAAGAACCTCATCCATGTATTTGCCAATTGAAAAGGAGATAAGAACTTGTTTTGTTACCTTCATTTCACCATGTTCATTCAGCCATTGGAGCTTATAAGGTCTTGGGTGCTTCAAGGTTTTAAGGCCGAGCCTTTCCACTATCAATTTACTAGCCACGTTCACGCAACTCCCGCTGTCAATGATCAGCCCACACACTCGCTCCTTAACATGACACCGTGTGTAAAAGATGTTTTCCCTTTGTTGTTCATCTTTGTTCTCAAGAGCTTGGATGTGCAAAGCTCTTAGAACCACCAAACTTTGCCCCACAACCACATGCTCAACATCACTTGCCTCATCCGATGTTTCAAGGCCTCCATTATCACCCTCACTTTCGGTTTCAAGTTCTCCATTGTCTAACAAGATCATGGCTCTTTTGTTTGGACATTGAGACATTATATGGCCTGCTCCTTGACATTTAAAGCATTTAATATCACGATTGCGATGTGTAGAGGTGTTACCTTTCTCAAACGAACCCTTTGTTGTAGGTGGATCCTCCTTTGGTTTTGAAGGATTTTCGGCTGTTTTTGGAGAAGAATTCCACTTTGGTTTAGAGGTATTTGAATCATCACGCTTAACCAAAGTCCATCCTTTCTTAAATTGTCTCTCCACCTTGATATCCATATAGATCACTTCCTCAAGTTCAACATAATGATGAAGTTCCACTACATTGGCGATCTCTCGGTTGAGACCACATATGAATCGAGCCATGGTTGCCTCACGTTCCTCCTCAATATTTGCTCGAATCATTGCCTTTTCCATTTCTTTGTAGTATTCCTCTACCGTTTTGAACCCTTGCCTCAAACTTTGCAACTTAAGGTGTAGGTCCCGATAGGAGTGAGGAGGTACGAACCTCTTCCTCATAACCACCTTCATCTCATCCCAAGTTTCAATAGGGTACTCACCACTTCTGCGTCTACTTATCACCACTTGATCCCACCATACAATAGCATAGTCCGTAAAGGATACGGCTGCAAGTTTTACCTTTTTCCCTTCCGAATAGTTGTGGCAGTCATAAATTAACTCCACCTTTCGTTCCCATTCAATGTAAGCTTCCGGGTCATTTTGTCCTTTGAAGGAAGGAATAGAAAGCTTGATAGATCCGAGGTTATTGTCAATTACCCCTCTTCCTCTTCGTTGTTGTTGGTATCTTGGACGTCTACGATCTCTCCTTGAAGAGGCATTTGATGCAGCCTCATCCAAGTCATCTTCCTCATCATCAAATCCATCACGAGGATTGATACCGAAATCGGCTGGTCGTCGGTTTGGTCTCCTAGCCGGGAGAGCATTTTGTTGTAATTCAGTCACCCGTTCATCATCTTGATCCAATCGATCCCGGATCTCACCAAATTGTACGTTCAACCTATCAAATTGTTGTTGCATTGCACGGAGGACAAAGTTAACGTCCATTGGAGGCTGTTCATTTCGTTCTTCCGTCATGTTTTAAACCTGCAAGAAAAATCGTTAGTAAAAATTACCTCACAACACTCCCTCACGTGTTTGCCCTCGTTTAGAGTCACTCACGCTCGTGTATCACTAAAAAATATGGCTTTTTCCCTCTTTTGTGCTCACAACTCAAGCCTTTTACCACTCTTTTCTCTTAATTCTTGAAGAAAGACATAAGAAATTTCAGATCCCTCAACCAAATAATCCTTAGGATGAATGAACCATTAAGGGTGCTAAAATTGTCACAAACGAACTGTTACAACTAAAAAGATACAAACAAACAAATCCACATGACTTATGATTTGAGATTACAAAGAAAATGACTGAAACAATGCTGCTCTCATTTCTTTTTTTTTTTTTTTTTTTTTTTTTTGCAGCAATATAACAATAATGAAAAGAAATTATACAAAAGATAAAAATATGGATACGTAACCTTGGATGGAAACCTAAGCTCTAGATACCAAATGATACGTTTACCGATCACCAGAGTTTGAAGTACTTTGATACGAACTCCACGTACTTGCCGTGAAACCCTATAGCAAACGGGTCACACTCCTCTTATTTTTAACCTTGAAGTGGACGACCGAAAATCAAGAACTCCAAGTATTGATATAGGGTTTCACGGCAAGTACGTGGAGTTCGTATCAAAGTACTTCAAACTCTGGTGATCGGTAAACACATCAAAAGTAGCTCCATAGAGATAGTGACGCCACTTCAACAAAGCGAACACTACCGCTGCGAGTTCCAAATCATGAGTGGGATAGTTTCTCTCGTCATCCTTTAACTTCCTTGAGGCGTAAGCCACCACTTTGCCATTTTGCATCAACACACAACTGAGCCCTTCCTTCGAAGCATCGGTGTAGACTGAGTAGCCTTCTGAACCTTTGGGTAAGGTTAAAACTAGTGTCGTAGTCAACTTGTCCTTAAGAGTTTGGAAACTCTTCTCACGCGCCTCATCCCACTCGAATTTAGTCTCTTTCTTTGTTAACCGGGTCAACGAGGAGGCAATCTTTGAGAAATCTTTCACGAAGCGCCTAGAATACCCCGCTAATCCCAGAAAACTTCTCACTTCCGAGGCATTCTTCGATTGCTTCTAAAGCATAACCGTCTCAATCTTCGCCGGATCCACTTCTACACCTTTTCCCGAGATGAAGTGACCCAAGAAAGCAACTCGATCCAACCAAAACTCGCACTTACTGAACTTGGCAAACAATCGGTGCTCTCGAAGTGTTGACAAAACCGTCCTTACGTGTTGCGCATGTTCTTCCATGGACCTCGAATACACCAAAATATCATCTATAAAGATGACCACGAATTTATCGAGGTAAGGCCGGAATATCCGGTGCATCATGTCCATAAACGCAGCTGGGGCATTAGTAAGACCAAAAGGCATTACCACAAACTCAAAATGCCCATACCGAGTGTTGAAACCCATCTTCGGTACATCTTCTTCCCGGATACGCAATTGATAATACCCTTGCGTCAAATCCAACTTAGAGTAGACACACGAACCTTGAAGAAGATCAAACAACTCTTCTATGTGAGGAAGTGGTTATTTGTTCTTAACCGTTAACCGGTTCAGCTCACGGTAGTCAATACACATCCGCAACGTCCCATCCTTCTTATTTACAAACAGGACGTGAGCACCCCACGGAGAAGCACTCGGGCGGATGTAACCACATTCTAAGAGCTCATCAAGTTGCGCCTTCAGCTCCTTCAACTCAGCCGGAGCCATCCTATAAGGGGACTTCGCATACGGTTCTGATCCGGGATAGAGATCGATTACAAACTCAATGTCTCGATCCGGAGGTAGAGACCTCAAACTCTCCGGAACGACATCGGGAAATTCCTTCACAAACTCCGACTCGTCGAGCTTGGCTTGATCTTTCGGCTTGTTTAAAAGATACGCCACATAGCCAGTCGTACTGTCCCGGAACATCTTGTTAGCTTCCATAAAGGAAATAAACGGGCAAGTCTTCAACCTTAGGCCCGAGAATTCCGTAGAACCTTCTTCTCAAAATAATCCATCTTAGCTCGGTGCCGAGACAACCAATCCATCCCCAAAATCACCCAAACTTCTTTATAGGCATCTTAACCAAATCAGTCGTATACTCTTGATCTTCCACAACCACCGGACAACTACGGTAAACACAGTTCGTAACCAAATTACCACCAAGAGGAGAAGTAACAATATAGGAATCATCAAAGCAAGCGACAGGCAAGGAAAGTGTATGAACAAGGCGGGAAGCAATAAGCGAATGCGTTGCTCCCGGATCAAACAATGCATGTAATCGAATGCCATGTATGCTAATGGTACCTTCGATAATGGCATTGGCATCCACTTCCACGTTCTCCTCTTATCCTTCCAACGTATAAGCTCTTGCTTGGATAAGGGCTCTCGGGGGCATTATATTCAAGGGTTGAAGAGCTTGAGGTTGAGGGGCTCTCAGTTGAGGGCAAGCATTAATCAAGTGGCCGGCTTCTCCACATTTATAACATCTCTTGTGTTTCTTCCGACAAACCTCCTCGGTGTGATTGAGACCCTTGCAGTAAGCACATTGTATCGGCACCGGTAGAGCGGGTGCCGCCGGTACGGGAGGTCGAGCTTTCTTGAATGGAGTGTTAGAACCTTGGGCTTTGAAGACCGGAGGCCCACTTTGAGAGGTAGGCCTCTTACCCAAGTTAGATCCCGAACCTTGCCCCGAAGAATAAGCCGGGGGCCTCAATCACGAATTATTAGCTTCCACTTTCAATGCCTTCCTTGTAGCCTTTTCCCAAGTGTCCACAGTTGAGGCTTTAACACTACAAGAAATCTGCATTTTTCCGACGGAATTTTCCGACGGAAACCATTCCGTTGGAAAAATAAATATTTCCGACGGATTAGGGACGGATTACCGACGGAAATCGATAAAACAAATAAATAATATTACCGACGGAAATTCCGTCGGTAATCCGTCGGTAATTTGTTAAAATTATCAGTAAATTGTTTCGAAGATCCTAAAATTATTTTATATATAATTTTAAACTTTACCGACGGACTACCGACGATTTACCGACGGAATATCATAGAAATATTAAATTTGGGAAAACTATCAAAATTTAAATGCAAATTGTCGCCAATAATGTTTACAGAATTTTAAAGTTATTTTTTATATAATTTCAAGATTTTACCAACTGGTTAGCGACGAATTACCGACGGATACTGATTGAAATTATTAAAAATTTTACCGACGGAGTGTCCCTCGGTAATCCGTCGGAACGTATTAAATTGGAAAACAAAATTTGTTTCGCGCACTTAATGCTTTCACCCACCGCGGCAACCAAAATTTATTTAACGTTATATTTTATTTAATTTCAAAAATTACCGACGGCATATCGACGGATATTCCGTCGGTATGTGGCGCATTTAATTCGTTCACCCACCTGGGAACCAAAAAATTTATTTAATGTTATATTTTATTTGATTTTTAACTTTACCGGCGGACCATCGGAAAACTAAAAAAAAAATTTATCCTCATTTAATATCTTTACCAACTTACTGAGGCGAAAATAATTAAACCCTCTCCCCCAGTTTTGAGTTCACGCCTTCGCCCTCTCTGTCTCCGCCGTCTCAGCCGTCCGCCGCATAGGTTAGTCAGCCCTCTCCATCTCAGCTCTCTCTCTCCCTCTTTCTTTCTATCTCTAATGGCGCATTGTTGTGCGGTTTCAGACCTCCGCCTAGCCACCGTCTTTGCGTTAGCGTCCTCCGTCTCCGTCGCCCACCAATTGTAAAACTCCGTTGCCCTTTCTCTCCCCTCCGTGTCTCTCCCCCCGCAGCTGTACCAAATGGGCCGACCTTCATCCTGATTCGCAGAAAGTCCTACTTCAAATTGAGTAAATTCTCTCTTCCCTTGAGGCGTTTGGTGGGTTCTGTTTTCAATTCGCTTTTATTTTGCTCAATTAGGAATTAAAGTGTTGTGTTTGTGTAGGGAGAGAATATTGGAGTACAGGGATGAGAGCCAAAGATTAGATCAGTGCAGCAGGCTGTATGACTCGTCTGTTTCCCCGTAGTGGCTTGAGCTCGACGCCAGTTATATTGTTCAGGTTTATAGCATACTTTTCTTGCATATTGTCTAGTATTAGTAAAGTTTAATATGCATAAGCCACAGCTAAGGTGACCTAACCTTTTGTTTTCTGGATATAATTACTGTATAATAATTACTGTATTTGCTTTTATATACCTCTAATAGCTGTGCCATAGTCTAGGAGATCATTGGCTTTGATTTTCACCAAGTTGACAAAATCTGTTGTTGTACAACAAGGGAGACAACAATATGATGTTAATATTCTCTTGAATGGATTTAGAATGCATCCTTCATGATATGAGGTTACAATTGTTATTACATCACAGTCCCTGGTAGAACAACTGAAGCAATCAGGATCTTTCTTTATCAGGATCTATGGTATGAAGCAATCAGTAGCAGGAATTTAATTTCTCCATTGTGCAAAACAACTAATAAAGCTATGTTTAAATTTCAAGGAGCTATGTTTGCCTCTGTTTTCTCATAACTGTCTTGATCTCAATTATATGGCTCTTGTTGGATTAAATCATGAACATTTGAGTGTGTGTTTAATTTAGAGGTTAGGGAATGTTATAGGTCTGTTTTTGCATGAGTTTTGATGGTTTTGGTTGAGTTCTTGCTTGCTTATAATTAAGGAATGCATAACACAAATCTGACAGCTTATAGACATGAATGCATTTTCTGAATCTATTTAATATAACCTGAACTTATTTCTTGGCATTACTTGATAGATTCATAAAGTGTAAAATCTGGTTATTATAACAAACATTTAATGACTTTGTTGGTTATTATAAATCTAGTTGAAGGCTTTTGTCCAATACTATAATAGAAAGCTATGAAGCTATTCTGTTTCTTGGTGCAATTATTGGGTTATTAATATAGTGTTCTATGTTTGAAAGGGTTGGTGGCTTCTAAAGAATAATGTGGAGCTAACAACAGCAGCATTACAGATCTTTCTCTGGTTCCTCCCCAATTTTATTTCTCTCAAGACTGATAATCAGCTACTTTATATTCAGGTAATATTCAGCTGCTTTATATTCAGAAGAGATAATAACAAAAACTAATACTAGAGGGATTGATCAAGTTTTTTCCAATACTTTCTATTTTACGCATAAAGACATGGCACAACTGAATGGGGCAAATGCAAAAGTAGTGCCATTAGTTATTCAACAAAGTAAAGTTGCAGCTGTAGTTACCTTAAGTGACAATTTCGCATTCCTCCTAATTCAGCTTCATTTTCCACAGCTTTAGCCAGGCAAATAGGTGAAATCTTTAAGTACTTGGAATCCAATAGGGGGTCTATGGGTAATTATATGAAACTTTTTTAAATGACAAAAACTGACAGCTTGTATGCAGCAACTTCAGATATAAATTATGAGTTCATACGAAATCCGTTTTCAAAACTGTTTTAACCATGCATCGTTAGCATATCAAAGTTTGTGTCTGCCAAATTTTATGTTGATCCGAGTCCGTTTGATACCCGGAAAAATTCCAAAACTGTACAGCTTTTCACTGTTTCTAAAGATTTATGGATTTGTTGTACTTGATTTAGATGCATTGGTTGTTGTGATGACCATGATGGGATTTATAAATAGCATTTATTGATGTAATCTGATTCATATGTCTTGGGAGTGTGCTTGTAAAGTTTCAAAAATTTTACATACTCACAGGGGTGGTTTATGTTATTTTACATACTCACAGGGGTGGTTTTTGTAATTATAGAACTGTCTTATGCTATCTATTTGTCCATTAGCAGGTTTAATCCTGATTAAAATTTGTTAACTATGGTTTATTATCTTCTCAACTTTCATACCTACTCTCGTTTGTTTTATTCAGGGGTAGCGATCGAGACCTTGGCTGCAGTTAGATCTCTAGCATCTTCTGCGATAGATCATTCTTTGGTAAGTCTTAATTGTATTTGTGCAGGAGATGTTTTTACATCAATTAAAAGGGTTTCTCTTCAACTTATAGACAGTCGTATGAGCATGACAAATAGTTTTAGCATGGATTTCAAATGATTTGCTTGACTTTATTGTGTTAAAAGATTGAATTTCATGAATCAATTGATCTTTTCTTAATTGAGTTTGTGTGGAGATGTTTTGGCATAATTTGTGCATTTTGATAGATCAAGCTTGGAATCTTCAATGTTTAAGCGTGCTACATGTTTAAGAATGGTTGTGATCGATGTTTGGTGCTGAAAATGGTTTTCTTGGAAGAGTTCTCACTTGTAGGAGGGTGTTTAGATACTTAAATACGGGGTCTGCAGCAAGTTTAAATACAAATTGTGAACTCATGTGATGTTCTTTTTTAAAACTGTTTTAGCTGGGCATTTATAGCATATTAAAGTTTATCTCCGTCAAATTTGGTGTCCATTCGATCCCATTTAATACCCAAGAAAAATTTTACAAAATTGTTTACGGTTTTCAACTTATTAAAGATGGTTGTTAAACTAGAGGCAGAATTTGTTTACGGTTTTCAACTTATTAAACTAGTGGCAGAATTCGTGTAGAATAAGCTTGCATTTTCACTAGAAAACTTTTAATTATATCTTAGTTTAAACAGAGGGGTGCCTTTTACTATTTTTAAATAAAAAGGAATTATAATTTGTAGACTTTGAGAACATGTCATAAGTATTTTGCTGTATGTTGAAGTTCCCCACCCAGTGACATCAAGAGTCAAGACCAAGCATGTTGCTACTCCTCATGGTCCAATAATTAGTTTCAAGATATAAACAATTAGCCCTTTTCCAAATAAAAAACAATAGAAGGGGTGGTTTATGTTAATTTACATACTCACAGGGGTGGTTTATGTTATAATGAGCATCTTTGAATGATAATGGACTAAATTCAGTTTAGAGTGATATAATTTGTAATAAATTTGGAGTTTGAGAATGAATGTTGATCGAATTCAAGAAAATGCTACCTCTGCTTGTCTATTTATTTCGTATTTCAAATTCTAACACGCGAAAACCTCAATTTCAATTGAATATAACTCAGTTTATTCTAGTTGATTTTGTATACCTCAATTGCATGATTATATACTTATGAACTATTGGGATTAATCTACAATAATGTCAATTGAATGCAGCTTCTTGAGAGGATTGGCTCAGCAACAAAAAACTTGAAGGGACACACTAATTTGACAGTTCTTACGTTGTGTTACATTGTGGCACTAACCAAAGGTTAGATTTTAAAATCCTTTTTTCTGTAAATTGAAAATTAAGGCATATTTTTACTATAATTGTTGTCTTATGAGTATAAAATTTTTATTAACAGCTGAGATATGATTAATCCATAAAATATTCGTACCTCAATCTATGGTGCTGAAGAGATATGATTAATCCATAAAATATTTCTAACATAAAAAACAAATATTTGGACCTCAGTCTGAATATCACTAGAATATAGCATATATGCAAGTCGAAATATTTTTTTCCTAAGCATATATTAATACATTAAAATTGTATAAATTTTAAAAAACCATCTCATTTAGTATACACTCTACGTATTATATGCAAATTTATTTACTAGGTCTCTGTGAATTAATTTACTTAAACAAGATTAACATGTCTTCTTGACAAATAGATGGATATTCGTGAGGACAGACTTTGGATGTATGATAGGACTCACCCTAACTGTGGAGGCACCAAAATTGAATTTATGAACAAGGTTGAGACTTTCATCGAACATGCCAGCAAGTTGTATCCATTTATAGCTGAGGGAAAAATTCGATGTCCGTGCAATAAGTGTCGAACAAAATTCTACTTTAAACTACCTGATGAAGTGAGAGATCATTTGTAAAGACATGGTTTTAAACCAAATTATTGGTACTGGACGGATCATGGAGAGAAAGAATCGTACTTCGAGTATGGTGCAACTTCTAATCCCCATAATGTGGTTGATGAGCCGTCAGGTACTCAAGCTATGGATTACGAAGATCACCTAAATAGGTACAATGAAATGTTTGTCGATGCCACTCGACAAAATGTTGACGGTGGATATAGAAGTTTCCAAGAAGAACCTCCTAATCCAGAAACTCAGAAGTTTTACGACACTCTGAAAGAGCTTAACAGGCATTTGTGGGACGGATGCAACAAACATTCGCCTTTGTCTGTTGCTGCGACAATGATGAGCCTTCAGAGTGATTTTAATGTGGCTCATGAGGGAATGGATAGATTTCTTCAATTTTTTACTGATTGTGCCCCGTCAGGGAATACTGGTCCTACGAACTACTACGAGGCACTAAAAGTAATAAAAGAGTTGGGATTGGACGTGCAAAAGATTGATTGTTGTGTGAACGGATGCATGTTTTACTACAAAACTGATGAAGATGCTACATGTTGCAAGTTTTGTGGTGCTGATCGGTACAAGGTAAAAAAAGTTAAGAAAACAGGTGAGCGAAAACAAATTCCTGTTAAGAGAATGCAGTACCTGCCTCTCATCCCAAGACTCAAAAGGCTCTACGCCTCAATGAGCTCTGCCCCACACATGACATAGCATGCGAAAACCCGACGTCCAGAAGGGGTAATGTCCCATCCGTCCGACGGGAAAGCCTGGAAACATTTTGATGAAACCTATCCAGATTTTGCTAGTGAACCTAGAAATGTCAGGCTTGCTTTATGTACCAATGGTTTTACTCATAACACGTCTGCAGCTCCCTACTCATGTTGGCCGGTTATTGTGACTCCATACAATTTACCTCCAGAACTGTGTATGACTATGCCGTACATGTTCCTGGCATGTATTATTCCTGGACCTAAAAACCCGAAGCAGAATATTGATATATATTTGCAACCATTGATTGATGAGTTAAAAGAGTTGTGGGAAGTCGGTGTTTGTACATATGATGCATCAACAAAACAAAATTTTCAAATGAGAGCTGCCGTCATGTGGACTATTAACGACTTTCATGCTTATGCCATGTTGTCGGGATGGGGTACTGCAGGTAAATTAGCATGCCCATATTGCATGAGTGAGAGTAAGGCAACTTACTTGAAGAATGGGAGAAAAGTAAGTTGGTTTGATCGTCACCGACGATTCTTGGATAAGAATCATCCTTATCGGCGGAATAAAATTAATTTTAAAAGGAATCGTACGGAAACTGATCATCCTCCTTATAAGTGGAGTGGGCATGAATTGTGGGAGCAAGTGTGCAACTTTCCTAAAGTCATGGAGAACCCTAATACTCCGACAATCCCCGGTGTTGGTGAGTGGCACAATTGGAAGAAGCGTAGTATCTTTTGGGATTTGTCGTATCGGAAGGATCTCCTATTGTGCCATAACTTAGATGTAATGCATATTGAGAAGAATGTTTTTGATAATATCTTCAATACAGTTATGGACATACCGGGTAAGACCAAGGACAATGCAAATGCACGAGAGGACCTAGCAGTGTTGTATAATAAGCCGGAGTTACATTTGGTGACTCCGGCAAATGGACGTGTGGGAAAACCAAAAGCTAAATATGCATTCACAATAGAACAAAAAAGAATGATATGTGAATGGATAAAAGAACTACGCATGCCAGATGGTTATTCATCTAACTTGGGAAGATGTGTTGACCCGAGGTAAGCTAAGATACATGGAATGAAGAGCCATGATTGTCATATTTTCATGGAGCAGCTCTTGTCGATTGCATTCAAAGAATTGCCGGATGATGTTTGGAAACCATTAGCAGAATTGAGCAAGTTCTTCAAAGATTTGTGTTCAAGTACTTTAAAACTTGAAGATCTTGATACAATGGAGAAAAATATTCCCATTATTCTTTGCAAACTTGAAAGAGTTTTCCCACCGGCATTTTTTGATGTGATGGAGCATTTACCAATTCATTTGATAGAGGAAGCTCGTAATGGAGGTCCGGTTCATTTTAGATGGATGTATCCGTTTGAAAGGTGTTTCCTTTTTTTTTATTTTAAACTTAAATAATATAAATATATGCTAAACTTAAAAATAATATATTAATGATAAACTAATTATATATATACATATATATTTATGCAAATACACAGGTTTCTTGGAAAGATCAAGAGAACCGTGAAAAACAAATCACGAGTGGAAGGATCTATTTGTGAGGCATATTTGCGACGTGAAACATTGACTTTTTGCTCGTATTATTTTGAAGATCACGTTAGCTCCATGAGGAATAGAGTCGGTCGGAATGACGATGGTGGAGTTGATGAATCAATTACACCAACTCTTTCGATTTTCAACCAACCGGGACGTGCGTCTGGGGCATGTAATTTTCGTTATATGAAGGATAAAGAATATAATGCAGCCTTACTACATGTCCTATTGAGTTGTGAAGAGGTCTCAATATATCGAAAGTACGTAAGCCTTTATTATTTGGTTAATTAAATAATCTTAATTATAAATAAGCCTTTATTATTTGTTAACTAAATTTTAATTATTGTGACAACTGTAGCTATTTTCTTGCCCATGAAATCAAAGATGGTGAAGATAAAAGTGAGATGCTCATAAATAAATTTGCAAGATGGTTCAGAGAATACGTAAGTTCTGTATTTATAATTTACTCATCTACCATATGACTAATTATATTTATAATGAGTTTTAATGCCAAGTTTTTGATTGAATATAGGTTCAAAATAAAAATAATGGAATTTGTGATATATTTTTACATCAACTCTCTTGGGGGCCTGGTATAAAGATTAGAACTTGGCAAAAATATTTTGTAAATGGTTTCAAATTTCACGCCAGAGCTTGGGGAGTTGGAAAGAAAACAATGAACAGTGGGGTGTTTGTCAAAGGAAATTTTGATGGAGAAAATGAGGATGCTGATTATTATGGTATGTTGGATGAAATCATCGAATTAGAATATCCTGGAGAACCCATAAAGAAGGTGGTTTTATTTAAGTGTGAGTGGTTTGATCCAACCCCTCGAGTAGGAACGCGTATTGGCAATCCAGAATGCATGATTGTTGAGGTTAAGCGTAATGGAAAATGCAGAGGGTATGATCCATTTATAGTTACTCAACACGTTCGTCAGGTGTATTATGTTCCATATCCAGTTCGGAAGGGGGATAAAGCACAATGGCTGGGTGTAATAAAAACAAAACCAAAAGAATTGTTGAAAATTGAAGAGTCCCTCGAAGTGGCGTACCAAAATGACGATTGTAAATGTAGTTTCTTGTGATGATGATGTTGGAAATTTAACGGATAATGTCCGAATTATAGATGATGTTCTCGAGGGGGAATTTAACGCTCTTAATTCGTGTGTTAATCAGTCGACATCAGAGGATGAAGAATCTGATGACGATGAATACTTACAATCTGATGATACTGACTATAATGATTGGTTAGTTTATTTTGTGTGAATTTAATTCATAAGATGTTTAATTTTTATTGAATGATGTTATTGTTTGTATATAATATACTTATGGATTTGTTATTTAATTTAATGCAGATGGACAATCGGCAGTCCAAGGGACCATATGGTGGATTAAGAGGCGGTGCGAGTGGTGTTAAGAAGAAACGTGGTGTATATCTCCAAATGCAGCGATGAGATCCACAACTCGTCTTTCTCACATGTCCACATTATCCACTACCACCACTTCATCACCTAATAATAACCCAGCATCCTCACTTGATGATGATCATTTGACTCCATCTCCTGATCTTATCCGGAATAACAATCTACGAGATGAAGAAGTAGTGGAAGAGGAAGAACAGGAGGAGGGGTAGGAGGAGGGGGGGGCAACCAATTGGACCTACTAGGATACGTAATGCATATAACCGCCCGAATTTGACACCTTCTACAAAATACTTCTTACAACCTAAAGGGAGATTCAAGTGAGTTTATAGTTATTTTAAATTTTGAATAACATTTTGAATTAATATTCTGCTAAAAAGTGAAAATTGTTCTATTTGTTTGATTTAGCTATGTTCACAGCAGAGAAGGGACAAGTTCATTAGTTAATGTATTGAAATGCCGACTAACTTGAGCCTACGCCAAAGCCTCTGATTTGACTGAACAAGAATGGTTGAGTTGGTTCGAAGACCGGAAGGTAATTATGATATTTTCTGCTATGATGTAATTTAAATTGAAAGATCTCACCAAGATAATTGTTTTTTTTTTTTCTATTGCATCTAATTTTTTTAATTTTATTATGCAGAAATATTGTGATTGGCTGCCTGAACATGAAGCTCATATGTACACAACATTTAACCATCACCTAGCGCTAAGGATGTCTGATATGTACTACGTTATCCGATATACTAAGAAGAAGCCGGAATGGATGCTCGATGAGGTGTATGCTTCATTGTCTCTTCAATGGAAGGACCCTAAGTTTATTGCTAAGTGTGAAATAAATGCACGCAATAGAAAATCAAATAAAGGGGCATCTGTTTACACTGGGGGTTCCATTAGCATGGACACACACATTGCCATAACAGAACAACAAACTCAACAGCGTATGGGGTCGGCTATGTGAGGCGAGAGGATAGGGATAAAACAGTTGCAGATTTGCCTCCAACCAAGGGATGTGATACTGAGGTGCATTTATTGTTTTAAAGTTTCTTCTAAATTAGTTACAATATATTTAATGTTTTAATTTAATTTATACGTCCACATAGGCAAAATTTGAAGAGTTGAAGGCCGAACAGACCCAAAGGTTGTTGGAGGACCCCAACAGTCCGGTGCTTGATGACACAGAGTTGTGGATAAAGGTTGCTGGAGGATGGGACAAGAAAGGTCGTATTCTCGGGCTAAACCACATGAAACACATCTTAGGCCCCTCGAGATTTTCTGCCCATTCATCAAGTGTCTCTTCATCTCAGACCGGACCTTATGTGACGAGAGAGGAGCTTTCTCAAGCTATTAATGAGGCGGCTGATAGGTCGGTAACTAATGTGATGAATTCAATGCAACAACAATTAAACGAAACTATGCAAGAACAAATGCGTCAATTTAGTGAGATGTTGCAAGCATCACAATCCCGCACAAAGAAAAAAGACAAGGGTAGAGGTAAGAGCAAGAAAAGAACACCTATACCCTATGAAGATGAAGATGAAGAAAGTGATGGTAGTGAGTGAGGTATTAGATGGTTTGTATGTTGATGAAGTGCAATATTAATTGTAGTATTATATATAAATGTTAGATGTTAGTAGTTATAACTATTTTGTTGTTGATGGCATTAGTAGTAGTTGTTTATCAAGATGTTATTGCTAGTTGTTGATGACACCTTTTGGAATTTGGTATTATTGAGTTGATGGATATTAGTTGAATTTGTTGGGATTGAATGGCTAGATAATATAATTATTTTGAGAAGGGACGAATCAAAACAAAAATTATTAAAAGAAATTTAATTTTTTTCTACGGATTACCGACGGAATATCCGTAGGAAATGAACAATTTATTCTCAAATTAAAGATTTTCGACGGAAATGCCGTCGGAAATACAAAAACATTTTTCCGAATCAAGGATTTCCGACGGAGTATCCGTCGGAAAATAAAAAAGTTAATTTACAAATTAAAGATTTCCGATGGATTTCCGACGGAATATCCGTCGGAAAAATAAATAATTAATTTTTCGGATTAAACTTCTCCGTCGGAAAACTAAATAATTAATTTTTCAAAATTAAACATTTCCGATGGATTTCCGACGGAATACCCGTCGGAAAGCGTGAATTTTCCGATGAATTTCCGTCGGAAATTCCGTCGGTAAATAAACAGTATATTTTTTGGGGATAAGTTTTCCGATGGATTTCCGACGGAAATTCCGTCGGAAGGCCGTCAATTTAGTCCTACTGGGTTCCGTCGAAAACCCGTCGGAAATCCGTCGGAAGCCCGTCGGAAATCCGTCAGAAAATATTTCCGAGGAAGTGTTGTCCGACAATTGTTCTCCGTCGGTAATCCGTCGGAACTTCGTCGGAAATACTGTGCTCCGACGGATTTCCGACGACTGTGTTCGTCGGAATTTCACTGTTTTCTTGTAGTGTAAGAGCATTCTGAACTTCATATCTCAATCCATGAATAAAATTTCGGGCCTCTTGAGTATCATCATTTGTAATGTGGGATCATATGGAGCAAACCTTTCAAATTCCAAGATGTAGTCCTCAACGGTCCGGTTTCCTTGTCTCAACTCCGTGAATTCCTGGAGTCTTCTCTCTCGAGCACTCGGGGGAATATATTTGTGGCGAAATTCTCTTGTGAAACTTTCCCAATTGAATTCTTCTCCTTCTCGTTCCAACAGGGCTCTCATAGACTTGAGCCAATTTATAGTGGGTCCTTGAATGAACCGAGCCGTGCAGACGGCTTTCTCAAGTGAGGGAGCGGGGTAGACTTCCCATAATCCCCGTAATCTCTGATAACCATTCCTCAGCTTTGATATCATCGCCTCCATATCATTTAGGGGGGTTATTGTTTCTGAACTCCTTGAAGGCCGGAGTTACTTGTCCCTCTTGCCCATCCCATTGAGGGTTATTCCTCTGATTTTGCTGAAGTTGATTCAAGAGAGCTTGTACAATATTCTCGGCATTCAAGGGCGGTGGAGGAGGTGGTCCTTGCCCTTATGTTGGAGGATGATTCAGATCGGGTGTTTGTTCCCTTTCTACTCTTCTTCGTGGAGGCATCCTGAAAATCACAATTTCAATAAATATCGATGCATGTGGTTCAGTACATGTTCATGAGATTAAATGTCAAGAATTTAGACAAATAAGTCACATAAAATGCGAGTGAATGCAAAGAATCACATTGTCCTAAACCGAACGACCTAGACAAACTCAACACGACTCCAGAGCTCCGGTTTTGCAACCCAGAGTTCTGATACCACGCAAGGATGTAACACCCCAGAGCGAAGGGTGCCACATCCCCCGCACTACGGTCCAACCCGAGTAACGAAATGGAGGGTTCGCACCCGAATCCAACCATAGCGAACGGGAGACACACAAAACTCACACCCTCGCTAGGCGGCCTAGACCCTCAAGAACCGAGCAAAATTAAAACAGGAGTAGGGGAAGCGTAAAACATTCATACTTGAATTCCCAAGATCACAAAGCATATAATAAGAGGGTTCAAGTTGTCATGCTAAGTCATAAACAACATATACAATGCCCACCGGGCCAAAATATCAAAAGTATTTGAATACCATAAATTAATAGTGCATAAAGATAAGGTACAAAAATCACTACATATGCATGAGACCCGAGCTACACCACAAGTAAACTCGACAGACACTTGCCGCCTAGCTCGACTCAGAAGGTACCTGCAAACTCAAAAGAAAAGGAAAAAGGGGAAAACAACGAGGATTAGTCCTAGAGACTAGTGAGGGGGTTAACTCACACACCCAATATATATATATATATATAGCATACCACTTATTCAAAATCAAAAGGATCCATGAACTAAGAGTGGTTGTTGCAAGCCAAAGATTTTATCCGTCGTATACATATACATACAAGGATTTTAGGCCAAAGGCCAGACATCAAGTTTTAGATACTTAGAAGTCCACTCTTGTTTCATAGATCATACACAACCAACCGACTCAGCGAGTACGAGTTACACATCTAAACTTCCATAAACGAAAGGCATAACAAAGCAAAACAAATCATAATCCAACCTTAACACCGGGTGATAGAAGGGTTGATCGACCCTAGCTATCCAAAAATCGCGAGAGACAAGGTTTAATCACGACCTTGAAACCTTCGACGGTTACACCGCCGGCTCAAGAGAAACACCCTTCCCCAAACCTCCCGAGGTTAGGTGAGACTCTCAAATGGAGAATGTTGATGGAAGAGCTCGACGACCCCACGGCCGACCCGAGATTACCATACCACTCTCCGGGGCCCAAAACTTATCACAAAAATCATACTTAGCAAATCTTATCTTTCAAAGCCACATATCTCGCTCACACACACGCACACTCACACTTAACCAAACTTTTCCAAAACAAAAGTAAAATAGCTTATGTACGTATAGAAAGTGTTTTCAAACTCTTATAAAAAACGGGACAAGTCCACAACATATATCATACACGTATCTATCATATAATATACGTAATTCGCATGCGAGGCTTCAAACCATATAGTGCTTGTAGGTCAAATAGCTAAAAGAAATAAAACCTCACCTTAACACGGGTAGCGAAGACAAAAGAGTAAACCGGGCACTCAAAGGGCAACCTCGTCGTCTACGGGAAGATCCTCTGAATAAAACAAACAACAAGGGGGTACTCTTAGACTCAACATGAACCACATTGACGCTCGGTAAATGCATAAGTATGCGTTTGATGCGTATGAGATGCCATAAGCGTAATAAAGTAACAATAAGAACAAAACTTGCACGTTTCTAAACAAATGAATTCACAACTTGGGGAAGAATAACAAAACACTTATCACAACACATAAGATACAAGTAAACAAGGTAAGGGGCCAAGAAGTAGGTGGGGAAACGAAAGGAAAACAAAACGAATCGAGAAAATGAAGTTCGGAACTCAAAATGTTTCTGCCCTGAAATCCAGGGCCCTGAATTTTTTTCAAAGGGGACATCCATGGCCGTGGATGTCATGTCAGAAACTTGCCAAAATCTTTCCCCATATCTACGACCGGGGGTTTTTCAAAGCACAAAAATCCAGGGCCGTGGATCAGGTCCAGATGCGAAAATCCTTGAATTCGAAACTCCGGCAACACATAATGGCAAGTAAGGGAATTAATAAACAAAGCAATCCAAGTCATATAATGGTTCAATGAAGCAATAATTCAAGCATAGGGGTGAAAGGGGCAAAATCATCCAAAACCTAAAGAATTAACAATGGTGGAGGCAAGAATTCAACTCCAACACTTAAACCAAGTTCAAATAACTTAATAAGGAAGTCTTAGGCATACTTATCATGCATTAAACTCAAGCAAATCACAAGGAAGCAAGCTAAAATCCATCAAAGTCCTTAAACCCTTACTATTCACATTAAATGCCAACACTCATGCAAAGCAAGGTTATAGCTCAAGAGATTGCACTTAAAAGAACCACCCAACCATGGAGGACTCAAAAATATACTTACCTCTAGAATTTGATAAGAAATGTAGGAGCTAAGAGTGCAAAATCTTCAAAAATACAATAATGTCACCTTCTTCCTTGGGTTCTCTCTTGGGGCTGAGTTTGGGGAAATTTTATTCCTTCTTGGGGTGGTTTGCACGAAATTGGAGAGGGAGAGAGGGTATATGCTGATTTAGGTGGAAAGTAACCAAGGTTAAGGGGTTAGGTTGGGGTTTAGGGGTCCCACAAGTGAGACTAGTCAACAAAAGAGGCCATTCTTGTCACAAGGGCTCGTTCCGGTCAATTTTTGGGGGTTTAAAAGGGCTTAGAAAAGTGTGAGGTTAGGCTCCAAAGCTTGTAAATCTCTTCATGAATCCAACGCCTCTTCCGGAATTCGATACCGAATTCCCTAGCTCAAGATACGCCTCCCGGAACCCGAGGTGCGCTAAATGCACTTTAACCGTCCTCTAGGTTCCGAAAAACAAAACGAACACAAAACTCGAACAAGCGAACCCAAAACCACATAACGAGCATGCTAACACGTACATAACTCACATAGTTCATGTATATCAAGAATTCACAAAAATCAGAATCAAATTCGAGCACGTTGAGAGCAAAATCAAGCAAAAGAACACAAACGTTCAAGGTAATCAAAAAGGAACTAAACAAGTAAATTCCAAATTAACAAATAAGCATTAAAAGTAATTCAACGGCATACTTAAATAAATAAATTGCACGCATAACACCCCGTAAAGGCATACCTATAGATCCGGAAGATCGGGATGTTACAATAGACATCTCATTATGCTTAGCATCAAGAACATAAACTCAAATTCTAGGATTTCTATCAAATCACACATTCACATATACACACACACACACACATATATACACACAACCAACCTTTGGTGAAATGGAAGAAAAGGAGAAATGAGATGATGTAGATGATAAAGAAGATGATGATGCCTTGATCTCCTTCTTTTTCTCCTTGCTTGAATCAAAATAGAGGTGTATGTAAGTGAAGGGCTTGAGAAAAAGAGATATGTGTGTGTGTTAGGAATTTAGTGTGTGTATAGTGTTTGTGTATATATATATATTAGTGTTATATGATATAATATAATTGTATGTATTTGTGTTTGTAGAAAGTGTAGGAAATATTTATTAGGTGTGTATATATGTAATGTAATGTATGAATGTATGTGTCAAGTATATGTATATATATATATAAAGTATTGAATATTAAATAGTTTGAATAATATAAGATAAGTAGGTATCTATATATAAGTTAGAAAGTATGAAATGTTTATGAAATGAATTATGTAAGTGTTAAGAAATGAAATGGAATGAATGTATAAAGGTTAGAAAATAAAATGAAGGTAAGTACAATTAAAGTACTCACATAATGAAAATAAATCACATAATTCACTTAGACATATAATTCAAATAAGCATGCAATGATTCTAACTCTCAAACCTACACGTTTGGCGCGCATAACTGGAAGACGAAAACACGGGGTGTCACAATACACGTGCCAGATCAGAGCAAACGGGGACTCACTCACTTGCTATGCTAGGCGGGAGCTAACTTTTGAAACCAAATAAGCAATAAAAGAACCAAGTGCAGGCTAAAGAAACATGAGCAGAAGCAATAACATTGGTTAACATAGTCAATGAGCTCACAGGCTCCAAATTTAAACATTAACGTGCTGGCAGGCGTTCATAATCGTAATAACAATGCAAGTGATTTGATTATAACATAAAAATAAACTTTACACGACTTCTGTAGCACCCTGCCCCTGAGGCACCACATCCCCCGCACTATGGCTCAACACGAGTAACGGAATGGTAAATCCGCACCCGTATCAAATCATAGCGAACGGGAGACAAATAGAAAACCCTCCTAAGCTAGGCGGAACTTAGACCCTGCAATCAGAACTAATCAGCCAAACATAATGCATCGGAAAACTAAAATTCAAACACACGAACCATAAGCAGACTTGGCTCTTCAGGCCTCTTTTAACTCATAACCAAAGCCCGACAAGAGCAATTCAATAGCAATTATACAAAGATTCAAGTTCATAATCGTACAAGGTTGAATCATGCACAATTTAAATACATAAGTGAATGCAGAGACGCTTCTAATTTAACTTGACCGACTCGAACTCAACACTACTCCGCCTCGCTCGAAACTCCCAAGTCAAACCTGCACACTAAAGTTTGGGGAGGGAGAGGGTCAGTCTCTAGAAGACTGAGTGAGCAGGAGTGATAAATATATATAAAACACGCACATGCAAGTCATAAATCCCGAGCAAAGTTTTATTTAAAGTTAGTTCCCAAAAGGCAAGAAAATACTAAGCAATGCTCGAACTTTACGACTAACCATATTAAATTTATTAAGCTCATAATTTATACATAAACATAAAGGCTCGGCGAGTGAGCGTGCGTCAACTCCAACCAAACTCCGACCGTGTACGACAAATATCATTAATACTTTAAATAGGTGATCATGCAATATATCATAATACACACAGATCATATATCATATCATAAGTCATATTCGTTTGGGCAATCCGTGTCCGGGCCTTCCCGCACGGTGCATAGCAATCATAACATAACCATATTCATAAAACAAGTTCCAACCTTCTTCCTCCGGGGTGGTGGACGGGTTTGTAAGGCCCGACCACCTAAACATATCATTATGGCTATGAGGTTCATGAGGCCTCAAAGCCCGGTTAGCGTTTCCTCGTCAAAAACTCCTGGACGAGGTCCGTTTCACCGTTAACATAATGGAATCAGCACATGGGATCACCGTCGGCCCTTGCCTCCCCGGATAGCCACATGTACTAAATTCCTGGGCCCGTGAACATAACATACATGCATAATCTCGCCAAAACATATCAGTTCATGTGAAACATATCATATTTCATAATTCATTTGAAAAGGGTTTACTCGATCAATATTTACTCGAGAACTTTACTTTAAAAGTAACATATATATATACATGAGGTTTTGGCCAAAGCTGGTCACATAGGGTTGTAGGGTTAATATGTAACTAAAACGAAAACACCCTCACCTGGAAGACCACGAGACATAAAACATGAGTAATACGGGTGCCTATTTAATCCGTAAGTCTCCGCCCTGGAAATGAACTGTACAAGAGAATGAACAATGTGTACCAGTGAGAGGAGACTCAAAATGACCAAATAGGACGCTCGGCAATGTAATGATCATGATATGAATGAAGAAAAGATGTTATATTCTAATGAACACGTTCATGTGCACTATTAATGTCATAAAGACATATAAACATTCAATTCGTTCATTCAATGAAGTGTTCGTATTCAAACGAATCCATATCCTTCACATTTCGCGTCAAAGGAATTTAAATCATATAATCAAGTCATTCAAATATAATCATAGCACAAGTTAGATCACATTTCTAATTAGAAAATAAACAATTACATACATCACATCACATAATATAACATATTTCCAAAGTTTGAAAACAAGAAGAAATCATATGATAGGGAAAATAGGTTACGGAAATCACAAACGCCACAAAACGCACATAAACGGCTTTCACCAAAAGCATGCCTAAATCTCATCCAATTATTATGAAATCAAACCACCATACTCTCTGCACATAGTAAAACAAGTTCTTAGTTCAACACGAATGAAGATATGGGCGTTAAAGAGGTGAAACAGTCAAAAACCGAAAAGGAAAAGACAAGAAATGCGACACGCCCGTGTCCCTCAATTTGAATAGACTGAGACACGGGGGTGTCTCAGTACAGACCTGCCAAAAGGGCATGACACGGGGGTGTCTCATATTACAAGGCAAATGAGACACGGGGGTGTCACGGTACAGACCCAAAAACGCAACCAAAGCTTACCGGCAAAACAAACCCTATACCAAATCAGTGCCAAAAGCATACAAAATCAACTCCAAATCTTATGAAACTTGATATACAACATATTTAGCATGTTAGGAGCATATTTTATTTAGAAAGCAAAGGCAAAATCACACGTTAAGAGCTCCAAAACCATGCAGCAAATGAGGGCTGCCAAAACCGCACATACGAGCTCAATTGTTCAACATGCTATGATCAAGTGCTTAGGGGCTGAATTTGAAGCTGAAACTTTAGGGAATGCATGCTAACATACTAAACAACTAATATACATCATATATATACGAAATGGCACAAATTGAAACACATTAGAATGACCAACGAACCACAAAAATGCAACAGCAGCAGGTCTGTCATGGATCATGCATAAAAACAGGTCATATATTTCGGTTTTGGGGCTTAAAATGGATCCAAAAGCTTGCACCATGAATGCTAAAATATAGAGAAATGAGTGTACATCATATCCATGCAAATTCACACGAAAATAAGGTCATTTGATCAAGCAACAAGACATGATTCCACACAGCAGTCCAAAACAGGGGAGGCAGTTTGATCATCAAGTTTGGGGCTCTACATCACATAATTTCAACAAAGGGTCTAAAGAGAAAATCATCCTAACATCATATACTATCAGTTAGGAAACAATTAGGCCAAGAAACAAGCTCATATAATCATTTACAAGCAAGGAAATCAGCTGCACAACCAAGCAAGGTCACAAGAGCAATTACCCCCAAAAATCCTATTCATGCTCTTAGCCTAAACCCTTATCAAATCTGATCCAAAGCAAGTATTAAATGGAGGAAATCATGTATAAAATAGTATAGGATACATAAATATACATACCTTCAAGATATGGAGAAGAAAGGAAGTGATTTGAGCTAAAAAATCACAAGGGCCAAGGTTTTCTCTCCTCTTTTCTTCTCTTCCTCTCTCTCGATCAAGTGCAGCTTTAAATGGGGTTTTTGGGTCGGTTTTTGCTGATAAAATGGAGGAGAGAGAGGTTAACTCATGTGACGCCCCGTATTCTCGAAAGGCATCCTGATGACATTTACAAGTAAGTCTCTACACTTGTGCGTGTTTAATTTAAGAGTTCTTGAATTATGTGATTTAATGTAAATCCAATTTAATATGTGTTCATTCGAATTATTCTAAGATTAATTGCCAACTTGATTAATTATGCGCATATTTAACCCTAACCTTTTAATTTGATTTAATTCAAATTTACTCCATGAAATAATTGTCAAGTTGATTTTAAATCCATCATGTTGCTTAACTTGTTTAATTTCGGTTTACTTGAATTCCTTGAGATTAATTGTCAATCATGTGTTTACGAAATGTCGTTAAATTGTACGAAAGGTTTCTAAAATTAAATTGAATTAAACTCTAATTGGTAAATCTATCTCTTTCATTTTAATTTGTAAAATTAATTCGGAGCTTGAATGTTTATTCGTAACTTTACCAATTTTATTTACGATTATTTGTACTATTTGTACGCACTATTACTTGCTACGCGATAAGGATACCCGGTTGTATATAGCTTGTGCACAAGACACATTTCTCCCAATCCCTTTTTCTCTCTCTCTCTCTCCTCTCCCACTTTCTCTCTCCCGCGGGTTACTATCGCGGCTTCGGTTACGAGCCCATAACTCGATCGTTTCTCGACTGAATTCAACAAACGAATAGTCCATTTCGATTATCTCGGCAAGACCGACGTAAGAGTACCAATTTCACGGCCTAACGACGAACGGTGGCGGAGTTATGGCCGGATTTCAGTAGCATCGGCGGAGCTGTCAGACCGCCGCCACTTCGCCGGCGTTTCGGGCGTTTTCCGGCCACCTCCTTGATGCACGCGCCCCATGCCCACACAGAGGACTTCCAGGCGCTTCGTTTGACGTCAGCGGCGAGGCCATCGGATCAGGGACGGCTCCGCACGCGCCGCCCAAAGCTCGCGGCGGCGGCGCGAGTTACTGTAGCAGCGGCGGCAGAAACTTCGACGGCCAACGGGGGCCTTTTCCGGCCATCTTTTGGTCTCGGGCTCTTCATGAAAGTTGTTCGGAACGACGAGAACTAGTGACTTGTGATCAGGCGACTCCAGATTCGGTGGTTTGGCGGCGGATCGGCAGTGGCAAAGTGGCGGTGCAATGGCGGCACTAGCTCCGAGAATTTTTCCGGAAAGCTACCTTAGGGCTTTCGAAGAGCTCGTCATGGGTAAGACAACACCTCTTTCGGATCGCATTTTGGTTCACCGGTTTGGAAGTAATTTGAGTTTGAAGATTTAGGGTTTTCGTGCTCTTAGATTTCAGATCTAGGACAATCGGCTTGGAATTTCCAGAAATTGATCGAGGATTCGAAACGGGCACGGAGACTTCATTCTGGATTGATTTTTCGGGACTTTTCCGGTGACTTTTGACGGCGGTCCGGTGGCGGCCCGGCGACTTTCCGGTGGCTCCGGTGGCGGCACTCCGGCGACTTTCGGATAGAATGTTCGTCTCGTTGTGGTGAGTTCAACGCCACTTTTCGTTCGTTAATTGGACACTCGATCTATTTATTATGAATTATTTTGCGTAATTGTGATTATTTGAATTAATTGTTTTAAGTGCAAATAAATTGGTTATTGTTGGTTTGTTGATCGAGATGTCTTCCAATCATATTCGAAAACATGTATTGAATGGATTGTGACATGCATGAATGTTTCGATTTACAATTTGAATCCCGATGTGATGAATTTGTGCTATGTGTTTAGATATGAAGGGGTGTTAGTGTAATATTTCGAAACTAATCTTTTATGTGACTAAATGAACATGAATGGTATTTTAGAAGAACGAAAATGTTGTGATTTCTCTATATGAATTTGAGATGTTCTCAATGTTATGTTTATTGTAAATTGTGTTTCAAATGTAAATTTAGATACATGAAAGATGCTTGAACAACTTGAGACTTGATGCATGATAGGAGTTAGAATTGTAATATCTTGATTTACTCTTACTACTTGAAAATGGTATATTATGAATTACGATAAATTGATAATTGTAATGCTTGTAAGTAATTAATTCCTAATTGAATAATTGTGTAAACACATTAAATGAACAATTATGCTTAGTAATCAACTTAGGGGATGTAAGTGTAATATTTATGAAACTATGTATGTGACTTGAGCTTGTGTACCAAACATGTTGTGAAGTTGTAAAGTATGATCTCAAGTGAATTAAATGCACTCTTTATTTGTATCAAGCATGCCATCTACGTACAACGAATTTGTATGTTTATATGATCAAGTTGCTCTTACTTATGCACTTTATAACTCGACATGAACTTGATGCTTAATTCTAATATTATAATTGAACCCTGTGACATTGGATGATTTAATATGCATTTCGTGAATACATTGACTTCCTAAATTGATCTTGCATCTTTGGATATGGAATTGCATGATGGTTGCTTGTAAATATGACCTTGTTGAGCATTGATATGCCTTGAATGACCACGACACCTTATCCAAGCACAACATGAACACTTATGCATAACCACTATCATGTTGAGCAATGCCGTACATCTTGTTTGGTTCATATAGAGTCTAAGTCTGGGCTTCTGTATGTCTTGTCACAGAGTTTGGTGGTGCCGGTGGGCCCGAGGTTTAGAGTGTTTGGCCCTTCACACTCTCAGACTCTACTTTCACGAGGTGAGGTTTAGGATTTTGTATAGTTATGCGACCTATGGCCTTTACATGTTGATTTCTACCCCTGCATGCGAGTATACCTTATAATAGTTATGTATGTGTTAAATATGATATTTTTATGACCTTATGCTTGCACTTCTCCGTGGGCGGGCTATCCCTGCAGCGTGGGAATGTAAGTGTGTGAGTCTTGCGTGGGCGGGCTATCCCTGCAGCGTAGGAATATATATAAAAACCAGTTTTTGAAGCATATGTAAGCTATTTTGGGAAAAACAGTGTGTTGTGATTATGTAGCGAGTTGGCCATGAAATATTGGCATCTGTATGTATGTATGTATGTATGTGGATCCGAGGAGCTATGGGTAAGGAGCCCCCGGGACGGTTAGGGCCGTCGGGGATATACCTGTGCGTAGTTCCATTTGAGATATCTTCACGCGACCCGTGCTGTAGGGAAGGTGTGGTATCTTGAGCCTTCGGCTAAGGCCGGGGAGGACTCTTGTGGGTTCGCTACCCCTTGAGGGTATGTCTGTTATGGATGGTTTGGGGACGGTACATCTCCTCCATCATTGGTGTGACGGTTGGATTGATTTTGTATTTTATGATATGATTCTGAGGAGTAAAGGTTGGAAGCTCGTACTCGCCGAGCATGTGTTCTGTTCTGTCTGGGAATCATGAATCGAGATAGAGTCTCTGAAATGTTTTCTAAAGCTTATACTTATAACTATCTTTTGGGTACTTTTGGAAATGTTTTGGTATGCAACACCTATCCCCGGTTCATGAGTCCACCCTTCTGATATGTGCTATGCTCTATATATATACAGTGGGTGTGCGTTAGCCCCCTCACTCAGTCAGTTGACTGACACCTCATTTTACACTTTTAGTTGCAGGATTGTTGGCGTTTGCTAGGCGGAAGTGAGTCCTTTGAGTTGCACTTCGTCGGTTTAGTCTTTCTATTTGCATTTGTCTTTTCATACACTTTACTTATACTTTGTCTTGTAGACTTGAGATTATATTTTACTATTCGGCCCCTTGTGGCACTCTCATTCGGCCCCTTGTGGCACTTGATGATTATTAATTTATGTTGATATTCGGGACTAGGGATTTATGCTAGTTGAACCCGTCACTTGTTATGTTTGTTGATCTATTATTCGGGATTAGGTATCTATGCTAGTTGAACCCGTCACCTGCTTTGC
Source organism: Lantana camara (assembly GCA_037501455.1). Taxonomy (NCBI): domain Eukaryota; kingdom Viridiplantae; phylum Streptophyta; class Magnoliopsida; order Lamiales; family Verbenaceae; genus Lantana; species Lantana camara. The sequence continues at coordinate 68,035,061 of CM074856.1, forward strand.
ATGTTTTGTTTTAAATGCTTCCGCTATCTATTGTTGTTGGTTTTAATTGCTTCCGCACTCTGAGTTTTGGTCAAGTTAGATCCGCCTAGCCTAGTGGGTGAGTTGGTCTCCCGTTCGCTCTGATTCGGATTCGGGCATGGATTTCCATTTCATGTTCTGGGTCTGGGTCATAGTGCGGGGGATGTGGCATCCTCCGTTTGGGGTGTTACATCCTTAAGTGGTATCAGAGCTCTAGGTTGCAAAACCGAGCTCTTGAGTCGTGTTGAGTCTGTCTAGGTCGTACGGCATAGGAATAACTGCGCATTGCATTTATTTGACTTGATATTTTGACCCTTCAGCATGAATTGTTTTGTGATTATATGATTGTGTGCACATTGTGACTTTGATTATGCCACATCTTATTTTATGTGCTTTATAAATTACAACTAATTGTTGCATTTACGTGATATACGTGTTACATTTCATTTGCACTTTAACTCCCATGCATCGAATTTAGTGTTCGAATTTCAGGGTACCCTATGAGTCAACACTAAGATTTCCCTCCGTCAACACTACCTATTGGTACTACAACGGAAACACGCCATAATTCGAAGATGAAAGGATTCTTTACCAAGATCAATGGTCATGAAAAGGTTCAGAGTTGAAGGACTGAGATTTGCTATGTTGACTTACTATCTTAAAGTCAATTGAAAGATGGAGTTTGATGAATTTTCACCTTGATGATTCGTTTATTTGGAAGTAGTCACCTTGTTGATGGAAACGAGTTAATGTAGAAGAATCCGATCAAATACGATCCGATCAAGTTCAAGGGATGTGGATAGGTAACCATGTTACTTAAGCAACGAGCTACAAACCATCGGTGAGTGTTGAAGGTTTTGGTGCCATTTAGAGTTAACGAACGACAAGACAAGATTGGTTGTTAGCTCTTTGGGTGTTTCTCTAAGATGAGATGGAAGACATTGTTGATGCGGGAATATAACACTTAGATGCTGAAAGACTTTATTCAAGTTTTAGAATTATATACCATGGATTGCTTTGGGAAGTACTTAGCACCACGATCATCCAACGAAACTCTGAGGTAAATATCTAATTGACAAATGAATCATGGACAACTCCTTGAAGATGAGCAGACTAAGATTTAACACATAAATGAGAATTCTTGGGAGAAACTGAGGATGATTCTAGTTGAGCAAGGATTACGGTCTAGTAAGGGGTTTGGTGATAAACGAGCTTTGCTGAGTTACCACTTTATGAGAAGACTCAAGATAAAGAAGTTCAGATGACGAAGGTTGCATCATTACCGGCTTAATCAACTCCTACTGCTTCATCTCGACTTTCTTGTCAAGATTTTTACACTTTGGTTAACGGTACGCCAAGCATTCATGGCATTTGCATACATGCATCGTTTAAATACTCTTACCTTGTTTTGCTTGATGTGGGTGATGACTATTGCTATTTTAATTGTGATAACTTGGATACCTGATCTAGTAATTGTAACTTGAAATTTCTACTTGTTATGAACCGTGCTGGAATGAATGAGTTATGTATTTATGTGAACCATTCATGCCTATGTGATTTAAAACTCTCTTGATTGCTCACTAACTTCCCATACAACATACATACATACTGTAACCTTGTTTTATAGGGATTCCATCGCGATATCCCCCTTGAGTTGAGGTATGAGCGTTGAATCTATACTCAAGGGACACCGATATCAGTTGTATAAGGTACACCAAACATGCATCGCATACTTTTCGTCAAGTGTTACTAAGATGTGTGTATGTATGAATAACTGATCAGTGGATTTATGTGCAAGAGAGACCTTAGGTTCCCTCTTTTTACGTGTTGGAGAGATGTAGGATACTCTCTATTTATGTGGTAGAAAGATGTTGGAATCTTTCTAAGTTTTGTGCGTAAGAGATGTTGGATTCTCTTGTATTTAGATATTCGGAGATGCTGGATTCTCTTGAATCTAAGAGTTTGAGGAATGCTGGATTTTCTCAAACTAGAATGTTGGCAGATGCTGGAATCTATCCGACTTAGGTTGAGAGACGGGGTTCTCTCAATTATGTGCTTGAGAGACGGGGTTCTCTCTTTTGTGTGTGCTCGAGAGACGGGGTTCTCTCTCTTGTGGGTGCTGAGGGACGGGGCTCTCTCACTTACGTACTGGGAGATGGGATTCTCTCTTGTTTGTTGTGGTTGCGTTACGCACTGATCTGACTACGGGTAGCAAGTGGTGCATCTGAGACGACATCGAGGTTGGGTGCAGTTGCAGCTATCCGATCATGGGAATGACCGATCGAGTTCGAACAACTAGCGGATCAAGTACTCGCACGGACCTCGACGATAACAAGACATCCTAAAGGAGGTTCGGTGTAGATGACAGGAGTAAGCCTCACCATTAGAGTTATGTTCTTATGTGAGTTCCGGAGAAGAGTTGGAGCACTACTACACGAGGATCTACATTTTTGCAGTGGAACCTGGGGACCAGGTTCTCTTAAGGGGGGAAGGTTGTGAAGCCCCGTATTCTCGAAAGGCATCCTGATGACATTTACAAGTAAGTCTCTACACTTGTGCCTGTTTAATTTAAGAGTTCTTGAATTATGTGATTTAATGTAAATCCAATTTAATATGTGTTCATTCGAATTATTCTAAGATTAATTGCCAACTTGATTAATTACGCGCATATTTAACCCTAACCTTTTAATTTGATTTAATTCAAATTTACTCCATGAAATAATTGTCAAGTTGATTTTAAATCCATCATGTTGCTTAACTTGTTTAATTTCGGTTTACTTGAATTCCTTGAGATTAATTGTCAATCATGTGTTTACGAAATGTCGTTAAATTGTACGAAAGGTTTCTAAAATTAAATTGAATTAAACTCTAATTGGTAAATCTATCTCTTTCATTTTAATTTGTAAAATTAATTCGGAGCTTGAATGTTTATTCGTAACTTTACCAATTTTATTTACGATTATTTGTACTATTTGTACGCACTATTACTTGCTACGCGATAAGGATACCCGGTTGTATATAGCTTGTGCACAAGACACATTTCTCCCAATCCCTTTTTCTCTCTCTCTCTCTCCTCTCCCACTTTCTCTCTCCCGCGGGTTACTATCGCGGCTTCGGTTACGAGCCCATAACTCGATCGTTTCTCGACTGAATTCAACAAATGAATAGTCCATTTCGATTATCTCGGCGAGACCGACGTAAGAGTACCAATTTCACGGCCTAACAACGAACGGTAGCAGAGTTATGGCCGGATTTCAGTAGCAGCGGCGGAGCTGTCAGACCGCCGCCACTTCGCCGGCGTTTCGCGGCGTTTTCCGGCCACCTCCTTGATGCACGCGCCCCATGCCCACACAGAGGACTTCCAGGCGCTTCGTTTGACGTCAGCGGCGAGGCCATCGGATCAGCAACGGCTCCGCACGCGCCGCCCAAAGCTCGCGGTGGCGGCGCGAGTTACTGTAGCGGCGGCGGCAGAAACTTCGACGGCCAACGGGGGCCTTTTCCGGCCATCTTTTGGTCTCGGGCTCTTCACAAAAGTTGTTCGGAACGACGAGAACTAGTGACTTGTGATCAGGCGACTCCAGATTCGGTGGTTTGGCGGCAGATCGGCGGTGGCAAAGTGGCGGTGCAACGGCGGCACTAGCTCCGAGGATTTTTCCGGAAAGCTACCTTAGGGCTTTCGAAGAGCTCGTCATGGGTAAGACAACACCTCTTTCGGATCGTATTTTGGTTCACCGGTTTGGAAGTAATTTGAGTTTGAAGATTTAGGGTTTTCGTGCTCTTAGATTTCAGATCTAGGACAATCGGCTTGGAATTTCCAGAAATTGGTCGAGGATTCAGAACGGGCACGGAGACTTCATTCAGGACTGATTTTTCGGGACTTTTCCGGTGACTTTTGACGGCGGTCCGGTGGCGGCCCGGCGACTTTCCGGTGGCTCCGGTGGCGGCACTCCGGCGACTTTCGGACAGAATGTTCATCTCGTTGTGGTGAGTTCAACGCCACTTTCCGTTCGTTAATCGGACACTCGATCTATTTATTATGAATTATTTTGCGTAATTGTGATTATTTGAGTTAATTGTTTTAAGTGCAAATAAATTGGTTATTGTTGGTTTGTTGATCGAGATGTCTTCCAATCATATTCGAAAACATGTATTGAATGGATTGTGACATGCATGAATGTTTCGATTTACAATTTGAATCCCGATGTGATGAATTTGTGCTATGTGTTTAGATATGAAGGGGTGTTAGTGTAATATTTAGAAACTAATCTTTTATGTGACTAAATGAACTTGAATGGTATTTTAGAAGAACGAAAATGTTGTGATTTCTCTATATGAATTTGAGACGTTCGCAATGTTATGTTTATTGTAAATTTTGTTTCAAATGTAAATTTAGATACATGAAAGATGCTTGAACAACTTGAGACTTGATGCATGATAGGAGTTAGAATTGTAATATCTTGATTTACTCTTACTACTTGAAAATGGTATATTATGAATTACGATAAATTGATAATTGTAATGCTTGTAAGTAATTAATTCCTAATTGAATAATTGTGTAAACACTTTAAATGAACAATTATGCTTAGTAATCAACTTAGGGGATGTAAGTGTAATATTTATGAAACTATGTATGTGACTTGAGCTTGTGTACCAAACATGTTGTGAAGTTGTAAAGTATGATCTCAAGTGAATTAAATGCACTCTTTATTTGTATCAAGCATGCCATCTACGTACAACGAATTTGTATGTTTATATGATCAAGTTGCTCTTACTTATGCACTTTATAACTCGACATGAACTTGATGCTTAATTCTAATATTATAATTGAACCCTGTGACATTGGATGATTTAATATGCATTTCGTGAATACATTGACTTCCTAAATTGATCTTGCATCTTTGGATATGGAATTGCATGATGGTTGCTTGTAAATATGACCTTGTTGAGCATTGATATGCCTTGAATGACCACGACACCTTATCCAAGCACAACATGAACACTTATGCATAACCACTATCATGTTGAGCAATGCCGTGCGTCTTGTTTGGTTCATATAGAGTCTAAGTCTGGGCTTCTGTATGTCTTGTCACAGAGTTTGGTGGTGCCGGTGGGCCCGAGGTTTAGAGTGTTTGGCCCTTCACACTCTTAGACTCTACTTTCACGAGGTGAGGTTTAGGATTTTGTATAGTTATGCGACCTATGGCCTTTACATGTTGATTTCTACCCCTGCATGCGAGTATACCTTATAATAGTTATGTATGTGTTAAATATGATATTTTTATGACCTTATGCTTGCACTTCTCCGTGGGCGGGCTATCCCTGCAGCATGGGAATGTAAGTGTGTGAGTCTTGCGTGGGCGGGCTATCCCTGCAGCGTAGGAATATATATAAAAACCAGTTTTTGAAGCATATGTAAGCTATTTTGGAACAGTGTGTTGTGATTATGTAGCGAGTTGGCCATGAAATATTGGCATCTGTATGTATGTATGTATGTATGTGGATCCGAGGAGCTATGGGTAAGGAGCCCCCGGGACGGTTAGGGCCGTCGGGGATATACCTGTGCGTAGTTCCATTTGAGATATCTTCACGCGACCCGTGTTGTAGGGAAGGTGTGGTATCTTGAGCCTTCGGCTAAGGCCGGGGAGGACACTTGTGGGTTCGCTACCCCTTGAGGGTATGTCTGTTATGGATGGTTTGGGGACGGTACATCTCCTCCATCATTGGTGTGACGGTTGGATTGATTTTGTATTTTATGATATGATTCTGAGGAGTAAAGGTTGAAAGCTCGTACTCGCCGAGCATGTGTTCTGTTCTGTCTGGGAATCATGAATCGAGATAGAGTCTCTGAAATGTTTTCTAAAGCTTATACTTATAACTATCTTTTGGGTACTTTTGGAAATGTTTTGGTATGCAACACCTATCCCCGGTTCATGAGTCCACCCTTCTGATATGTGCTATGCTCTATATATATACAGTGGGTGTGCGTTAGCCCCCTCACTCAGTCAGTTGACTGACACCTCATTTTACACTTTTAGTTGCAGGATTGTTGGCGTTTGCTAGGCGGAAGTGAGTCCTTTGAGTTGCACTTCGTCGGTTTAGTCTTTCTATTTGCATTTGTCTTTTCATACACTTTACTTATGCTTTGTCTTGTAGACTTGAGATTATATTTTACTATTCGGCCCCTTGTGGCACTCTCATTCGGCCCCTTGTGGCACTTGATGATTATTAATTTATGTTGATATTCGGGACTAGGGATTTATGCTAGTTGAACCCGTCACTTGTTATGTTTGTTGATCTATTATTCGGGATTAGGTATCTATGCTAGTTGAACCCGTCACCTGCTTTGCATGTTTTGTTTTAAATGCTTCCGCTATCTATTGTTGTTGGTTTTAATTGCTTCCGCACTCTGAGTTTTGGTCAAGTTAGATCCGCCTAGCCTAGTGGGTGAGTTGGTCTCCCGTTCGCTCTGATTCGGATTCGGGCATGGATTTCCATTTCATGTTCTGGGTCTGGGTCATAGTGCGGGGGATGTGGCATCCTCCGTTTGGGGTGTTACATCCTTAAGTAATCTGTCACGCCCCGGGTCTGCGGGCCCGTTGGACGCGAGCGTAAGTCTCCAAGCCCACCGAGTATAACCTGAAATTGGGCCTAAACCACTGCCCAAAAGAGATATCCATTGGTTATACTTGGACTCTTTAACTTATAAACTGAACTTAACTCTCATATTTTCCCGATGTGGGACAGGGGTATCACAATCACCCCTCCTTCAGAATCGCGACGTCCTCGTCGCGGCATGACATATAGCCCATGACCGACTCGTCTGCGTTGGGACTCTAGAGGTGGCTCCTACGGGCTCAAGAGGTGGCTCCCACACATGTAGCACTTTGCCCCGCAGGCTCAAGAGGTGGCTCCCATGTGCGTAGCACTTTGCCCCGTATAGCACTTAGCTCCTGCGGCTGACGAGCTGCTCTGATACCATCTGTCACGCCCTGGGTCCGCGGGCCCGTTGGACGCGAGCGTAAGTCTCCAAGCCCACCGAGTATAACCTGAAATTGGGCCTAAACCACTGCCCAAAAGAGATATCCATTGGTTATACTTGGACTCTTTAACTTATAAACTGAACTTAACTCTCATATTTTCCCGATGTGGGACAGGGGTATCACAACTCAAGCATACAAGTCATGGTTAAAGCATGGTTAGGTTTAAGAGATGTTAAGGGGTCCCACCATGAAGACTAGTCAACAAAAGGGTTGATCTTGCACGAGTTGTTCGTTACGATTGTATTTCGGAGGTCTTAATGATCTCAAAAAGGTATGAGGCTTGTTCCATTGTCTCCGAATCGTCGATACGAAGGTAACGAAGGTGACGAAATTCGAATCCGAATTCCCTAGCTCAGGATATGACATCCGGAACCCAGGGCACGCTAAAAACATTTTAAGCCCTATAAGTTCCGTCTCCAAAACCGAAATCAAAACTAAATCAAACGAGCTTAAAAATACAACGTAAGCATGTAAACACGTTATTAACTCACATAATTCAAGTATAACAAGTTGGCACAAAAATTGGAATTGAAAACGGAGTTAAACAAACCAAAATTGGTTCGAAAAGGGTTTAAACGTTTAAATTCCAAAACTAAAAGCTTAATATCATTAAAATAAAGTAATTAACATTTAATACACTTAAAATAAAATTAAATATATAAAACACGTGTAAATAATTATTTCGCGCAATTTGGTAAACACATACGTCATACTATACAAATAAGAAAAACTGGGGCGTTACAACCTCTCCCCCTTAAAAGAATCCATCCTCAGATTCACTATCTGCCTGAAAACAATTAGCGGAGGAACCCCGTTCCCCACAAACAACAAGGAGAGAATCCCCGTCTCTCAAACAACAATGAGAGAACCCCGTCTCACAAAAGCAACAAAGAGAGAACCCCGTCTCTCGAACAACAATGAGAGAACCCCGTCTCTCGAAAGCAACAAGTGACGAAGTTCAAATTACCAAACATAAACACAACGAAGAGCAACCAACAAGGAGGAAGCATCAAAACAACCAATTACGATAACTTAACCAAAACCACCACATAACGCCAAGGAACAATTATCACTTATTTAAATCCAACATCGATTATACAACATTTGTTAACGCATCAAGGAATCAAAGCACAAATTATCAAAATTATTTAAATTAACAACGCGTATATGCATGTGCCATGGATGTTTGAGGTACCGTTCACCGAAGCAATGAGGTTGAAGGTTGATAATTCATAATGCGGTTGGACACTCCGATTTGGCTCTTGATTAATTCTTAGAATTTCCCTTTTTGCTCGTAGTACTAAGCTTTGGAATCCTCGGCGTGTTGACATCGTAACAACTACCCCATTCCATAGCCAGTCTTTATTCATGAATCATACTCGACCCTTTCTCGGATTCTCGAATTTATTCTCTCGCCGAAATAGCATCCCCAACTTGCCACGGAAAACATTTGAAAAGCCGGTAACCCATCTTGATTAAATCATAGTATCCCTTTCCACAACCAGTTGTATTAATCCTCACTAAATCAATCACCAATTATAGTGATTGGGTCGATTCCTGTTATTCACTACCTTTCTTAATCCCTTCACAGTTTTTATCACTTAAAATTTTGACATGGTAGCAAGTGCTAGTCCTTCATATGAATCCTTCCTCATCTCTTGCCATGATAATTCTTCCTTCTCTTTGAACGGTAGTGATACATCCAGTTTTGATCCATTTACTCCTTTACACTTAGTCCACATAATTTCACCATCTCTACTTCCCGATTTTCCTCAACTTAATACTCTTGAAAGTCTTCATAGAAGTATGACCGACGACCCAACAAAATTTGTATGTCGTGTTATCCACATTCCTTCAATACTTAGTGATGTCTTTTGCTATTCTCTCGAATTACTTCATCTTTAATCTTTATACGTACATTTTATCTCTTCTCCTTTTTATTCACCCCTTGAATTCTTTTGCTGAGGACTTAGTTAACTTAGGAGTGGGTACCATCATCTTCAAGCATGACTATTTGATCGAGATTTCCTTTTTCCCAAAGTTATTTGCAAAATCCATCAGAGGTTCTCGGATAATATCACCATCTTCGATATCTGAATCCCATATATACGACTGGCCCAAGAATCTATTTGTAAAGATGTATTCGGTTTTGGCTCCTCCAATTCCCTAGGGTCCAATTCAAGTCCTTCCATAATTGGTTCCTCCTATTCCTTTCTCCTTAACTTCTTTTGAGTCATCAAGGAAAATCAACAGTACATAGTTGGATCTTAATTTGTTGGGTGTCATCCGCGTTCCCCCTACCCTCAATTAAAATCAACCTCTATAGTTGCTATCACGAATTGTGCCAATCTGATTCGGTTCCTTTTCTTTTGAGCTAACATAACAGTCCCGCAGAAGCTCCTCCGTAATTCCACCATCTCCAGAGTATGATACCCGACTCTATAGAAAACCCCCTATTTCGAACTCTATCCATATCCTTTTCGCCGAAAATCCTAATCTCCTTCTACTGAGTAACTCTAGCTAAGAAATGGTTCAGTGAGTTACTCACACCAAATCAAGACGTTTGAATTGGAATGACATCCATCTTCCTTTGCCCCCTGACTTCCCTCTTTCCAATTTTTCTTACAATCCGAAGTCTTTTCCTCTTTTCTTATTTGATCCAAATAATTCTAAGTCCATTCCAACCCTAAATCTCCCAAAATTTAACTTTCACTTCTAGCATATCCCTATCGCCCAAAATTTTTCCTTTTGACCCGCTTCGGTAGAGCTTCGGTAAGGTTTCAGTAGAATTAGTAGTTGAGGCATTAAACTGAGAAAGTATCCTAACAAGTATACACTTAAACAGTACATGTTGGGTTAGAATGTTCAATGAGTGCAACACATATTTCAACAAAAGAAATATAACATCTAGGAATCAATTATAACACCCAAGACGCATAATTCCACAAAAGAGTATTCAATAACAATTTAACAATTAGAATGTTAAAACACATTAGAGCAATTATATTAATCACAAGGTACATATAGATAAGGAAATTGAAATAATTTGAAATGGCTTATGATGCACGTGCTATGAATGCTAGGAACCTGTCACTGTGGTGGTGGCTTTAGCTCGATAACTTGTCCTTTGATTCCATTATCATGAGCATAGTTTGCAAGGTTGAACATTGCTCAATCGTTGGTGATGCTTTCCCATCCTTGCTTGCTTCTTGATATCACCTTGTTCCAAAATTCCAATGAGTTGATGCGATTTGAATTCTTCGAGACTCCTGGCTGTCTTTGCTTTGCATCCATTTGTTAATCCTCAATTACAACCGTTCCCCCATGCTTCTTAACTTGACTCCTTTTTTTTTTTTTTTGGTAAAATCCTACAATTAACGTGTAGCACCCGAGCGTAAGGTACCACATCCCCCGCACCGAGACCGACCCGTATATGAAATGGAAGTCCATACACGTGCCAAATCCACGGCGAACGGGGACACAACACACACGCTATGCTAGGCGGGACTAACCCTTGAACCAATCAACTCAAGAAACATAAAAATCAGAGTAAAATAAAACTCGCGGAAGCAAGAACTACATAGCATATAAACAGTGAGCCACCAAGCTCCAAAAATAGAATTATACAAAAACATTCCATAATCAACGGCGCTCATGGCCTACAAAAATCATAACGCTCCAAGCATAAACTATGATCGTATACAAAATATCAACAAGAGTATGAATATGAGATTGAAAAGAAGTGCTAAACATAAATGCAAGACCTAGACGACTTGTATTCCCGCCTAGCACTCTTATACCTGCACAAAACAGCTGAAAACAACCGGGTTCAGTCTAAAAGAGACTGGTGGGTATAAAAACGGGGCATAAGATATATAATATCGCATAATTTAAACACATACATGCAAGCCCTAATCCCGTGTGAAGTTTGAAAGGAATTTACCAAGTGGTTAAAACAATAGAAAACATCAACGGGATTACGACGTTCATATTCATTCATAATTGTTCATAAGGGTTTAAGCTCGGCGAGTGAGCGTGCACAATCTCCAACCTTCTCCTCGTGTAATCATATCATAATTAGTGGTTATCACACATATCTTTCGTGCACATACAAAAATGATCATAATCATACATATACACCTTCTTCCTCCGGGTGGTGGACAAGTTAGCTAGACCTGACCACCGGTTAATTCCTAGGCCAATGGGGGTACATGAATCCCCCAAGGGCACTCAGCTCCCATTCCTCGCTAAACCTCCTAGCGAGGGCCGGTATCACCGTAGTTTGGTTGGAACTAGTATATGGGATCCCCGTCAGCCCTTGCTTCCTCGGTTAGCCACATATACTAAGTCCCGGGGCCCGTGAACATATCATCCATACAATCTCGCCAAAACATAAGGTAGGGTTTCATAATTAAAAAGGGTCATACGTTTGAAACCATTTACCCAAAATGACTCGATTTATATAAATATATTATTTTGGCTTAAAACTTTGCACATAAGGGATTTATAGGGTTGTTTAACTAGTAGAAGAAAAACCCACCTTTACCAAAGCAGAAATAAAGGCACAAGCGTCTCAAGGCTCGCCCTCGTCTCCGACCAAACCCGAATCTGTGCAAAAGAAAAGGTATGAGACTCAATGACCACATATGACGCTCGGCAATGAAGTGCATATGACGTGAATGCATAAATGATCATGTTATATTATAAAAATGTTCATGTGCACGATTAATAAATTTAAAACATATACTCATGCATTCGTTCATACATTTCATTCAATTTCATAATTTCATAAATTCATAACATTCATATAATTTTCATAAATTCATAATTTTACATAATTTTTCATAAATTCATAACATTCATAAATTCAACTCATTCATAATATTCATAAATTCATAACTTCATAATGCATATCAATTAATCTAAAATTCATTTAAGAAGCATAACACATATTATTCAATTTCGCATTTAGGAATAAAATAAATAGAACGTTCAATCAATAGTCAGTAGAATAAATACGCGAAATAAAATTCAATTAATTTCAATAATTAAATTAAATCAAATAATGTTTAAAATATATAATAAATATACATATAATATAATATATATACATAATCATATATATCTATAATAATATACAATATACATATATATATATACATATATGCACGTACACACTCACACACACATGCATGCAATATATGTTTTGCATGCAATATATACTATATATATTATACATAAACCATGCATGCATTATGAACACAAACACATACCCTACATATATATATATATACAGCCATGCATACACACGCACACACTTTATACAAACCATGCATATATCTATAAGGTAAATATACATGCATGCAATACAATTAACAATCAATCACACACCTACACAATACATATACATATATATATAATAACAGTAGCAGCAACAGAAAGAAGCAGAAAGAATCCAAGAAAAACGGGGTGACACCCCCGTGTCACCCTTAAAGCCCGGACCGAGACACCCCCGTGTCTCGGTACAGCAACCCCCAGGCCAACTGCACCCCCGTGCCTCGCTGGGACGGCCAGAAATGGTACGCCCGTGACTTGCAGCAGCAGCAGCCTCACGTTGACAGCAAAATTACGCAGAAACAGAGCAACCAATTCCATGAAGAAAGAAGGCAACACAAGCAGCTATACAAGGTACAAAATGTAGCACAACTCAACATGAACACACACCACAAAGCCATGAAAGATGACAGCAAAAAGGAAGAAGGAAATGAGCAGTTTTGACAGCAATTTCAGTCCAGAAAAACAGGGCAAAAATCGATGAAAACAGGGCAAGCTTGAACTCGAACCTTCTCCATCTATACAACTCAGTTAAGGCCATCAAATACGCAGCAAAACATCAAATATTCAACAAGGGAAACAGCTCCAAAGGTGATCAATCAAAGCATGGAGCATACGTGACATATATGTGGGATTTTCTGAAAATTTCATAGATGATATCTCATGAATAACTCAACAACCACGAAATCAAAAATCATAAATGATATGAGGATGTCAAATTAATTAAACTCAGGCTTGGAATCAATCAATACCAATGAGAAACGAAGAAGATCAACTTTTTGCCCAAAATTTCTTACTTTCGGGAATTTGCCCAGAAATGGTGAAACCAAGCTCAAAATCATGAATGGAAAGATGAAAATGACCAGAATTACTCATACAATACAACCCTAAGCTTACCTTGATGATTGGTTGAAGTTTGGATGAGATTTGAGCTCCAAAATCTCCAAGGGAAGAAGGGTTTCGGGACTGGACTGAGAGCAGTAGCTTTGGCTGATGTTTTGGGGCTTGTGTGATGATAATCCCGGTCAAGGCTTGAAATATCTAGATAGATGGTTGAGTTAGGGTTAAAAGGAATTAAACCTTGGTTAATTTGGTTGTGGTTTGGCCAAGTTATGGATGAATTAGTGTAGCAAGGTCAAGTTGGTCGCCGATTCGTTTTTCGGTTGAAATTCGGAGTTCCAAATGAATTGGGAAAATTATAAGGCTAAGTTTACTAAACTCGAATTTTCGTTACGAGTTCAGCGGAGTTGACGGAACTCGAATCCGAGTTCCCGAGCTCAAGATATTAAATTCGGAACCAAGGGTACGCTAAGTGCTCGTTAGCTCCCGTTTTGGTTCCTCAAAACAAATTAAATTCGTTAACTAATCAAATGAATTCGAAAATGTAAATTGAGCATAGAATCATGTTCATAACACATATATGTACAACATATTACAAAATCATGGCATTTTAATATCATATCATATAAGAACGAAGCACAAAATAAACGAACAAGCTCATACATGCAATTCATGCATAATCCTATAAACTTCCATGCAATTCATGCAATATAAATTAATTCCCATGCATAAATAATATAATCTCATGCATATATATAATTTTCATGCAAAAATAAAAATCTTCATGCATAAATAGATATATAGTACGTATAAATATATATATATATATAAATAATCAATTAATTAATTAAAACATGATTAATTAATATAACATATAATTAGCATAATCATTGAATTAGTAATAATAATAAAACACATATATATATATATATAAATATATATATATACGAGACATATATATATAATGAATAATATTAAAATAAAATAATATAATATAATAAAATAATAACAATTATAATAAAATTAAATATAAAACACGTAAAAACAATTAATTCGCGCAATTAGGTAAACACATACGCTCTACCTTTACGTCCGAAAAGTCGGGGCGTTACAATCTCTCCCCCTTAAAAGAATCCGTCCTCGGATTCACTGCTCACTCGGAAATAACTCGGGGTGAAACCTATTCATCTAATCCTTCGTCTCCCACGTAACCTCTTTGGTCTTATCATTTCCCTGGAGAATCTTGACTAATGGAATACGCCGATTCCGAAGTTCCTGAAACTTTCGATCCAATATCTTAATCGGCTTCTGAACGAAGGTGAGATCCGGTTCTAATTCCACTTCTTCAACCGGTAGAACCTCGGATTCATCTCGAGAATATTTTCGGAGCAAGTGTTTAATTTTCCTCCTCGTCCAATCCTTGAGAATCCTCTTCGTGGGAAAACCTTTAGGAAAACCTTATCTCCAATCTCCACCTCCAATTCCTCCAAGTCCAAGAACAACGATGATCGACATTTATGTCCATAAAAGAGCTTCATAAGGGCCATTTCAATCGAAGCTTGATAGCTATTATAGTAAGAAAACTCGATCAACGGCAACTGTTCATTCCACGAGCTTTGAAAGTCCAATGCACATGCTCTCAACAAATCCTCCAGATACCTAATTAACCCTTCTGATTGTCCGTCGGTCTGAGGATGGAAAGCTGTGCTGAATTGAAGCCTTGTCCCCAAACACTTCTGTAATTCTTGCCATAATCTCGAAGTAAACCTGGGATCCCCGATCCGAGACAATACTAACAAGTCCACCCTGGAGCCTGATAATCTCATCATTGTATCTCTTGGCCAACTTATTCAGTTATCGGACATTCTGATTGTAAGAAAATGAGCGGATTTTGTCCACCTTCCTTGTAGTTCCACATTTCTAAAATAATGTAACGTCCACTCGGGTTGTATTCGTTTACCTCAAACAGAGCTGATGTCACAGCTTCGAAAATTCCCTTACCGTAATTCTCCTGCAGGTCTCTCACCTTTCATCGTCTTCATTTATTACTGCCTGTTCTCTGCCATTAATTTTAACCACTTCCTTGTTTCTAAATGCCTTGAGCAGCAAATCCACTGTATTTAATACTTCTAAGTCCCCTTCATTACTCAAAGCAAAGATCACTGTCACTAATTCCGAATCGTGAGTGGGGTAGTTCTGTTCATGCTCTTTCAGTTTCCTTGAGGCATAGGCGATCACTCTTCCATTTTGCATCGCCACACATCCCAAACTTCCTTTTGAGGCGTCCGTATAAACTGTATATCTTTCTGTACCTTCAGGAAGTGCTAATACAGGAGCGGTGGTCAACTTTTCCTTTAAAAGTTGAAAGCTATCCTCATACTTCGTCCCACTCAAACTTAACCACCTTCTTAGTCAATCGGGTTAAAGGAGCTGTAATCTTCGAAAATCCGGTACAAAGCTTCGATAATAATCTGCCAAACCCTAGAAACGCTACCTGATCATTCCAAAACTCGCCTTTGCTAAACTTAGCATACAATCCGATGCTCTCTTAAGGTTTCCAACAAAATTCTGAGGTGCCTGCATGATCCTCTGGAGTTCTCGAATAAACCCAAATGTCATCGAAGAAGATTACCACAACTTATCCTTCCATCAGAACTGAACACTCCCGAACCAACTGATCTGTCTGAAGACTACCACCCAGTGGCGAACTCACCAAACAACAAGAAGAAAAAGCAAATAACAGGCAAGCACAGAATAGCAATTAAGTCACAAGAAATAAAAGAATGCGTGACACCCGAATCAAAGAGTGCATGAATGCTCATGTTATGTATGCATAGGGTACCTTCTACCACTGCTGTGGGACCGATCTCTGCATCTTGCTCTTCACCTTCAAGGGCGTAAGCACGAGCCTGGATCATTGGCCTTTGAACTCCCTTTTTAAATCCCGGAGTCTTGTCGGGGCATATATCCGCCCTATGATCAGCTTTTCCACATATTAGGCATAAACCCAACCTCTTCCAGCATTTGTGATAATTGTGAGTTGGCCCTCCACAATATGTACATGGTGGCTTGGAGAATCGTGCTTCACTCGGACCTTGTCGATCCCTTGTTGGTGCAGGCAAAGCTATTGGAACCGGTAGAGTTGGTCCTCCCGTTCTTGACTTCTTAAACGGACCCTTGGGAGAGGAAGTAGATTGAACCATAGGTCGCTTTCCCGAACTTGTTTCAGAACCTCGCCCCATCAGTGGCCTAAAAATCGGGTCTTTCTTCTTATACTCCTCTTCTTGAACTAGAGCCCTCTGTACCGTATCGGCAAAAGACTCAAAATTGTGACCTGCCTGACCGTGTCTCAAATCCTGTCTTAACCCCGCAATGAACTTCCTTGACTTTCTCTTCTCATCCCGAGTGACGTGAGGAGCATATTTCCCAAGTCTATTAAATACCGTGAGGTATTGGGTCACTGTACGCGCTCCTTGCTTTAGATCCATGAACTCTTGCTCCTTTCTCTCTCTCACTACCTCCGGCACAAAACATTCTCTGAATTCTCTTTTAAAA
Organism: Lantana camara; assembly: GCA_037501455.1. Taxonomy (NCBI): domain Eukaryota; kingdom Viridiplantae; phylum Streptophyta; class Magnoliopsida; order Lamiales; family Verbenaceae; genus Lantana; species Lantana camara. The sequence goes on from CM074856.1 coordinate 68,051,848, forward strand.
ACTTCCCAAGTTACTTCCTCTTCATCGACCTCAAGTTTCTCCCTTGTTCGTTCCCACCATTCATATGCATCTCCATCCAGTTGGAATATAGCAAATTGGGCCTTCTCTTGCGTGGTGAATTGTCGGACCCCAAATATCCTCTCTAGTCGAATCAACCAACCCTCCGAGATCGCATCATCGATAGACCCAGAAAATCGAGGGGGGTTGTAACTTAGAAACACTTCATGAGGATCTCTATTGTTATGGTTTAGTGGAGGAGCTTGTTGTCCTGCTGGTTGTGGTGGGGGAACTTGAGCCCTTCTATGCTCAACGTAGTTGAAAACCGCTTCCACGAAATTCCCCATATCCATCGGTGGTGCTTGTGGTTGAGGTGGAGGCGTAGGGGATCGATCATGATGACGACGGCGTCCTGGAGATCTCTCACGGTGTCTACGTGGAGGCATCCTGTTCAAGAAACACTAATATGCATGCTATCTTTAGTCCATGCATGCAAGTGCAATTAATTTGATCAAAATTCAAGATTTAGAGCACACAAGCACGTAAACAATGCATATGCAACACATTGACAAGTTGTTCCTAAAGCCGAACGACCTAACTGACTCAACACGACACAAGAGCCCGGGTTTTGCAACCCTAAGCTCTGATACCACTTAAGGATGTAGCACCCGAGCGTAAGGTACCACATCCCCCGCACCGAGACCGACCCGTATATGAAATGGAAGTCCATACACGTGCCAAATCCACGGCGAACGGGGACACAACACACACGCTAAGCTAGGCGGGACTAACCCTTGAACCAATCAACTCAAGAAACATAAAAATCAGAGTAAAATAAAACTCGCGGAAGCAAGAACTACATAGCATATAAACAGTGAGCCACCAAGCTCCAAAAATAGAATTATACAAAAACATTCCATAATCAACGGCGCTCATGGCCTACAAAAATCATAACGCTCCAAGCATAAACTATGATCGTATACAAAATATCAACAAGAGTATGAATATGAGATTGAAAAGAAGTGCTAAACATAAATGCAAGACCTAGACGACTTGTATTCCCGCCTAGCACTCTTATACCTGCACAAAACAGCTGAAAACAACCGGGTTCAGTCTAAAAGAGACTGGTGGGTATAAAAACGGGGCATAAGATATATAATATCGCATAATTTAAACACATACATGCAAGCCCTAATCCCGTGTGAAGTTTGAAAGGAATTTACCAAGTGGTTAAAACAATAGAAAACATCAACGGGATTACGACGTTCATATTCATTCATAATTGTTCATAAGGGTTTAAGCTCGGCGAGTGAGCGTGCACAATCTCCAACCTTCTCCTCGTGTAATCATATCATAATTAGTGGTTATCACACATATCTTTCGTGCACATACAAAAATGATCATAATCATACATATACACCTTCTTCCTCCGGGTGGTGGACAAGTTAGCTAGACCTGACCACCGGTTAATTCCTAGGCCAATGGGGGTACATGAATCCCCTAAGGGCACTCAGCTCCCATTCCTCGCTAAACCTCCTAGCGAGGGCCGGTATCACCGTAGTTTGGTTGGAACTAGTATATGGGATCCCCGTCAGCCCTTGCTTCCTCGGTTAGCCACATATACTAAGTCCCGGGGCCCGTGAACATATCATCCATACAATCTCGCCAAAACATAAGGTAGGGTTTCATAATTAAAAAGGGTCATACGTTTGAAACCATTTACCCAAAATGACTCGATTTATATAAATATATTATTTTGGCTTAAAACTTTGCACATAAGGGATTTATAGGGTTGTTTAACTAGTAGAAGAAAAACCCACCTTTACCAAAGCAGAAATAAAGGCACAAGCGTCTCAAGGCTCGCCCTCGTCTCCGACCAAACCCGAATCTGTGCAAAAGAAAAGGTATGAGACTCAATGACCACATATGACGCTCGGCAATGAAGTGCATATGACGTGAATGCATAAATGATCATGTTATATTATAAAAATGTTCATGTGCACGATTAATAAATTTAAAACATATACTCATGCATTCGTTCATACATTTCATTCAATTTCATAATTTCATAAATTCATAACATTCATATAATTTTCATAAATTCATAATTTTACATAATTTTTCATAAATTCATAACATTCATAAATTCAACTCATTCATAATATTCATAAATTCATAACTTCATAATGCATATCAATTAATCTAAAATTCATTTAAGAAGCATAACACATATTATTCAATTTCGCATTTAGGAATAAAATAAATAGAACGTTCAATCAATAGTCAGTAGAATAAATACGCGAAATAAAATTCAATTAATTTCAATAATTAAATTAAATCAAATAATGTTTAAAATATATAATAAATATACATATAATATAATATATATACATAATCATATATATATCTATAATAATATACAATATACATATATATATATACATATATGCACGTACACACTCACACACACATGCATGCAATATATGTTTTGCATGCAATATATACTATATATATTATACATAAACCATGCATGCATTATGAACACAAACACATACCCTACATATATATATATATATACAGCCATGCATACACACGCACACACTTTATACAAACCATGCATATATCTATAAGGTAAATATACATGCATGCAATACAATTAACAATCAATCACACACCTACACAATACATATACATATATATATAATAACAGTAGCAGCAACAGAAAGAAGCAGAAAGAATCCAAGAAAAACGGGGTGACACCCCCGTGTCACCCTTAAAGCCCGGACCGAGACACCCCCGTGTCTCGGTACAGCAACCCCCAGGCCAACTGCACCCCCGTGCCTCGCTGGGACGGCCAGAAATGGCACGCCCGTGACTTGCAGCAGCAGCAGCCTCACGTTGACAGCAAAATTACGCAGAAACAGAGCAACCAATTCCATGAAGAAAGAAGGCAACACAAGCAGCTATACAAGGTACAAAATGTAGCACAACTCAACATGAACACACACCACAAAGCCATGAAAGATGACAGCAAAAAGGAAGAAGGAAATGAGCAGTTTTGACAGCAATTTCAGTCCAGAAAAACAGGGCAAAAATCGATGAAAACAGGGCAAGCTTGAACTCGAACCTTCTCCATCTATACAACTCAGTTAAGGCCATCAAATACGCAGCAAAACATCAAATATTCAACAAGGGAAACAGCTCCAAAGGTGATCAATCAAAGCATGGAGAATACGTGACATATATGTGGGATTTTCTGAAAATTTCATAGATGATATCTCATGAATAACTCAACAACCACGAAATCAAAAATCATAAATGATATGAGGATGTCAAATTAATTAAACTCAGGCTTGGAATCAATCAATACCAATGAGAAACGAAGAAGATCAACTTTTTGCCCAAAATTTCTTACTTTCGGGAATTTGCCCAGAAATGGTGAAACCAAGCTCAAAATCATGAATGGAAAGATGACAATGACCAGAATTACTCATACAATACAACCCTAAGCTTACCTTGATGATTGGTTGAAGTTTGGATGAGATTTGAGCTCCAAAATCTCCAAGGGAAGAAGGGTTTCGGGACTGGACTGAGAGCAGTAGCTTTGGCTGATGTTTTGGGGCTTGTGTGATGATAATCCCGGTCAAGGCTTGAAATATCTAGATAGATGGTTGAGTTAGGGTTAAAAGGAATTAAACCTTGGTTAATTTGGTTGTGGTTTGGCCAAGTTATGGATGAATTAGTGTAGCAAGGTCAAGTTGGTCGCCGATTCGTTTTTCGGTTGAAATTCGGAGTTCCAAATGAATTGGGAAAATTATAAGGCTAAGTTTACTAAACTCGAATTTTCGTTACGAGTTCAGCGGAGTTGACGGAACTCGAATCCGAGTTCCCGAGCTCAAGATATTAAATTCGGAACCAAGGGTACGCTAAGTGCTCGTTAGCTCCCGTTTTGGTTCCTCAAAACAAATTAAATTCGTTAACTAATCAAATGAATTCGAAAATGTAAATTGAGCATAGAATCATGTTCATAACACATATATGTACAACATATTACAAAATCATGGCATTTTAATATCATATCATATAAGAACGAAGCACAAAATAAACGAACAAGCTCATACATGCAATTCATGCATAATCCTATAAACTTCCATGCAATTCATGCAATATAAATTAATTCCCATGCATAAATAATATAATCTCATGCATATATATAATTTTCATGCAAAAATAAAAATCTTCATGCATAAATAGATATATAGTACGTATAAATATATATATATATAAATAATCAATTAATTAATTAAAACATGATTAATTAATATAACATATAATTAGCATAATCATTGAATTAGTAATAATAATAAAACACATATATATATATATAAATATATATATATACGAGACATATATATATAATGAATAATATTAAAATAAAATAATATAATATAATAAAATAATAACAATTATAATAAAATTAAATATAAAACACGTAAAAACAATTAATTCGCGCAATTAGGTAAACACATACGCTCAACCTTTACGTCCGAAAAGTCGGGGCGTTACATAACGGCTCTCCACTCTTTTCATCTTAGTTGAGTCGAAGCCTCCAACACCTCTTGCATTTGATCCCTTGAAGTTTCCCAACTTGACCTTCCAATTGCTCAACCATCTCAAACTCGGAGGTCTCAACGGTGGACCTTGGAGAGTTTGATCTCATATTGAATGCCTTTATAATTGGGTGGTAAGAAGTTCCACATCTATCTTGTTGTCTCACCACTCCCTTAAATTAGAAATTTTGAGTCTCCATCATACTTGTACTTTGATAATCTTCAAGGTTTGTAAAAAGGATGAAATTGATGAACCTTCCCATGATCCAAGATTCCTATTAGCTTCCTCTCATGATATCGAGCCATGATATGAAATTCCATTTGGCAAGCCGCAAAAATTGAACACCTAGCCTTCGATTCCCTTTTTGCTCCCACAAACCCTCCGTCGATCTATTAGAAGTAACTTGTAGTTGAAATAGGTTGTAGCTTGATTGACATGATTACAATCTATACTCAAAATTCAACTCAAATATATATGTATGTCGGTTAGGATATGCTTATGGCACAAAGTTGAATCAGTGAAAGCACACTAAATGCAAAATGCAATACCAAAGTAATGAGATTAAAATTAAGTTATGTATATCGAACAATCTCAACAATTAGCAGCAAATAACAATAAAAGCCAATGCAATGCATACGTTGACAAGTTGTTCCTATGCCGCACGACCTAAACTGACTCAATCACGGCACTAGAACACCGGTTTTGCAACCGGGCTCTGATACCACTTAAGGATGTAGCACCCTGCACGTGAGGCACCACATCCCCCGCACTATGGCTCAACACGAGTAACGAAATGGTAAATCCGCAACCGTATCAAATCATAATGAACGGGAGACAAATAGAAAACCCTCCTAAGCTAGGCGGAACTTAGACCCTGCAATCAGAACTAATCAGCCAAACACAATGCATCGGAAAACTAAAATTCAAACACACGAACCATAAGCAGACTTGGCTCTTCAGGCCTCTTTTAACTCATAACCAAAGCCCGACAAGAGCAATTCAATAGCAATTATACAAAGATTCAAGTTCATAATCATACAAGGCTGAATCATGCTCAATTTAAATACATAAGTGAATGCAGAGATGCTTCTAACTTAACTTGACCGACTCGAACTCAACACTACTCCGACTAGCTCGAAATTCCCAAGCCAAACCTGCACACTAAAGTGTTGGGGAGGGAGAGGGTCAGTCTCTAGAAGACTGAGTGAGCAGGAGCGATAAATATATATAAAACACGCACATGCAAGTCATAAATCCCGAGCAAAGTTTTATTTAAAGTTAGTTCCCAAAAGGCAAGAAAATACTAAGCAATGCTCGAACTTTACGACTAGCCACATTAAATTTATTAAGCTCATAATTTATACATAAACATAAAGGCTCGGCGAGTGAGCGTCCATCAACTCCAACCAAACTCCGACCGTGTGCGACAAATATCATTAATACTTTAAATAGGTGATCATGCAATATATCATAATACACACAGATCATATATCATATCATAAGTCATATTCGTTTGGGCAATCCGTGTCCCGGCCTTCCGGCACGGTGCATAGCAATCATAACATAACCATATTCATAAAACAGTTCCAACCTTCTTCCTCCGGGTGGTGGACGGGTTTGCAAGGCCCGACCACCTAATGATAGGAATCAGGATGATGTGAATCATAAGACAAGGCCACACTTTGGTCCAACAAGGCCACACTTTGATCCAAATGATGATATGATCACAACACAAGATGAACCAAGTTATGTTGGACCTATCACAAGGATACGGTCCAAAACAATTCAAGAAGAAGTTCAATCTCTTTTGATCCAAATAACTCAAGATTAGCTCCAAGAAGACAAGTATTCAGCTGGACCCAATCCACCTTGTTTCAATGTCTTAGTGATAGAATTTTAAGCCCAAATTGTGTTAAGTTTATTGTAATTTGGCCCTGAACTATTATATTATACTTTGGGCCATCTTTTTATTTATTTTGCATGCATTTAGATTAGCTTAAGCCCATTTTATTCAGCCAACAAGAAAAGTGACAGGATTAGCTTGTCTCTTTGAATTCTGAATTGTCTCTTAGAATTCCCATGCATGCATCTTTATATTCCAGCCTTGTAGTTCGAAATATTCAGTCAAAAAATGAATGAATTGTGATTCAAGTGAGTCATACTCACAAGTTCTTAGTTGAACGACACCGGAGTTTCAAACCTCCACCAGATAATGTCATTTCCCGACTCATTATAGTCGACGGGGTGCATTACTTATCAAATCTGATAGTGTTGGTTCCTTGCTCATTATAGCAAACGGGTCACACTCCTCTATTTTAACCTTGAAGTGGACGATCGAAAATCAAGAACTCCAAGTATTGGTATAGGGTTTCACGGCAAGTACGTGGAGTTCGTATCATTTGGTATCAGAGCTTAGGTTTCCATCCAAGGTTATGTATCCGTATCTTTTATCTTTTGTATAATTTCTTTTCATTATTGTTATATTGCTGCAAAAAAAAAAATCGAAAAAGGCAAAAAAAAAAAAAAAAAACGAAAAAAAAAAAAAAAAAAAAAATGAAAAAAAAAAAAGAGAGCAGCATTGTTTCAGTCATTTTCTTTGTAATCTCAAGTCATAAGTCATGTGGATTTGTTTGTTTGTATCTTTTTAGTTGTAACAGGAATGTGAAAAGGGAGGGGGAGGAAAAAAAAAAAGAGAAGTTGAAAAGAAAGAAAAAAGAAGAAAAAAAAATTAAAAAAAACGAGAAAGAAGACAACTTTGGTGTATTTCATTTTGGGTTTTAGATCTACTTTGAGAAATAAAAGGGGCTATTTGTTTTGTGAGATAACTATCTTGATCCAGATTCGAGGACGAATCTTTTTTCAAGAAGGGGAGAATGATAGGAATCAGGATGATGTGAATCATAAGACAAGGCCACACTTTGGTCCAACAAGGCCACACTTTGATCCAAATGATGATATGATCACAACACAAGATGAACCAAGTTATGTTGGACCTATCACAAGGTTACGGTCCAAAACAATTCAAGAAGAAGTTCAATCTCTTTTGATCCAAATAACTCAAGATTAGCTCCAAGAAGACAAGTATTCAGCTGGACCCAATCCACCTTGTTTCAATGTCTTAGTGATAGAATTTTAAGCCCAAATTGTGTTAAGTTTATTGTAATTTGGCCCTGAACTATTATATTATACTTTGGGCCATCTTTTTATTTATTTTGCATGCATTTAGATTAGCTTAAGCCCATTTTATTCAGCCAACAAGAAAAGTGACAGGATTAGCTTGTCTCTTTGAATTCTGAATTGTCTCTTAGAATTCCCATGCATGCATCTTTATATTCCAGCCTTGTAGTTCGAAATATTCAGTCAAAAAATGAATGAATTGTGATTCAAGTGAGTCATACTCACAAGTTCTTAGTTGAACGACACCGGAGTTTCAAACCTCCACCGGATAATGTCATTTCCCGACTCATTATAGTCGACGGGGTGCATTACTTATCAAATCTGATAGTGTTGGTTCCTTGCTCATTATAGCAAACGGGTCACACTCCTCTATTTTAACCTTGAAGTGGACGATCGAAAATCAAGAACTCCAAGTATTGGTATAGGGTTTCACGGCAAGTACGTGGAGTTCGTATCACCTAAACATCCCATTGTGGCTATGAGGTTCACGAGGCCTCAAAGCCCGTTTAGCGTTTCCTCATCAAAAACTCCTTGATGAGGTCCGTTTCGCAGTTAACATAATGGAATCAGCACATGGGATCACCGTCGGCCCTTGCCTCCCCGGATAGCCACATGTACTAAATTTCTGGGCCCGTGAAGATAACATACATGCATAATCTCGCCAAAACAAATCAGTTCATGTGAAACATATCATATTTCATAATTCATTTGAAAAGGGTTTACTTGATCAATATTTACTCGAGAACTTTACTTTAAAAGTAACATATATATATACATGAGTTTTGGCCAAAGCTGGTCACATAGGGTTGTAGGGTTAATATGTAACTAAAACGAAAACACTCTTACCTGGAAGACCACGAGAAATAAAACATGAGCAATACGGGTGCCTATTTAATCAGGAAGTCTCCGCCCTGGAAACGAACTGTACAAGAGAATGAACAATGTGTACCAGTGAGAGGAGACTCAAAATGACCAAATAGGACGCTCGGCAATGTAATGATTATGATATGAATGAAGAAAAGATGTTATATTATAATGAACACGTTCATGTGCACAATTAATGTCATAAAGACATATAAATATTCAATTCGTTCATTCAATGAAGTGTTCGTATTCAAACGAATCCATATCCTTCACATTTCACGTCAAAGCAATTTAAATCATATAATCAAGTCATTCAAATATAATCATAGCACAAGTTAGATCACATTTCTAATTAGAAAATAAACAATTACATACATCACATCACATAATATAACATATTTCCAAAGTTTGAAAACAAGAAGAAATCATATGATAGGGAAAATAGGTTACGGAAATCACAAACGCCACAAAACGCACATAAACGGCTTTCACCAAAAGCATGCCTAAATCTCATCCAATTGTTATGAAATCAAACCACCATACTCTCTTCACATAGTAAAACAAGTTCTTAGTTCAACACGAATGAAGATATGGGCGTTAAAGAGGTGAAACAGTCAAAAACCGAAAAGGAAAAGACAAGAAATGCGCATGGGGAGGGACACGCCCGTGTCCCTCAATTTGAATAGACTGAGACACGGGGGTGTCTCAGTACAGACCTTCCAAAAGGGCATGACACGGGGGTGTCTCATATTACAAGGCAAATGAGACACGGGGGTGTCACGGTACAGACCCAAAAACGCAACCAAAGCTTACCGGCAAAACAAATCCTATACCAAATCAGTCCCAAAACCATACAAAATCAACTCCAAATCTTATGAAACTTGATATACAACATATTTAGCATGTTACGAGAATATTTCATTTAGAAATCAAAGGCCAAATCACACGTTAAGAGCTCCAAAACCATGCAGCAAATCTGGGGCGCCAAAACCGCACATACGAGCTCAATTGTTCAATCATGCTATGATCCAGTGCTTAGGGGCTGAATTTGAAGCTGAAACTTTAGGGAATGCATGCTAACATACTAAACAACTAATATACATCATATATATGCGAAATGGCACAAATTGAAACACATTAGAATGACCAACGAACCACAAAAATGCAACAGCAGCAGGTCTGTCATGGATCATGCATAAAAACAGGTCATATATTTCGGTTTTGGGGCTTAAAATGGATCCAAAAGCTTGCAAAATGAATGCTAACATATAGAAAAATGAGTGTACATCATATCCATGTAAATTCACACGAAAAGAAGGTCATTTGATCAAGCAACAAGACATGATTCCACACAGCAGTCCAAAACAGGGGAGGCAGTTTGATCATCAAGTTTGGGGCTCTACATCACATAATTTCAACAAAGGGTCTAAAGAGAAAATCATCCTAACATCATATACTATCAGTTAGGAAACAATTAGGCCAAGCAATAAGCTCATATAATCATTTACAAGCAAGGAAAACAGCTGCACAACCAAGCAAGGTCACAAGAGCAATTACCCCCAAGAATCCTATTCATGCTCTTAGCCTAAACCCTTATCAAATCTGATCCAAAGCAAGTATTAAATGGAGGAAATCATGTATAAAAGAGTATAGGATACATAAATATACATACCTTCAAGATATGGAGAAGAAAAGAAGTGATTTGAGCTCAAAAATCACAAGGGCCAAGGTTTTCTCTCCTCTTTTCTTCTCTTCCTCTCTCTCGATCAAGTGCAGCCGAACAATGGGGTTTTTGGGTCGGTTTTTGCTGATAAAATGGAGGAGAAAGAGGTTAACTCAAGCATACAAGTCATGGTTAAAGCATGGTTAGGTTTAAGAGGTGTTAAGGGGTCCCACCATGAAGACTAGTCAACAAAAGGGTTGATCTTGCACGAGTTGTTCGTTACGGTTGGATTTCGGAGGTCTTAATGATATCAAAAAGGTATGAGGCTTGTTCCATTGTCTCTGAATCGTCGATACGAAGGCAACGGAGGTGACGGAATTCAAATCCGAAATCCCGAGCTCAGGATATGACGTCCGGAACCCAGGGCGCACTAAAAGCATTTTAAGCCCTATAAGTTCCGTCTCCAAAACCGAAATTAAAACTAAATCAAACGAGCTTAAAAATACAACGTAAGCATGTAAACACGTTATTAACTCACATAATTCAAGTATAACAAGTTGGCACAAAAATCGGAATTGAAAACGGGGTTAAACGAACCAAAATTGGTTCGAAAAGGGTTTAAACGTTTAAATTCCAAAACTAAAAGCTTAATATCATTAAAATAAATTAATTAACATTTAATACACTTAAAATAAAATTAAATATATAAAACACGTATTGTAGCACCCCGCACGTGAGGCACCACATCCCCCGCACTAAGGCTCAACACGAGTAACGAAATTGCAAATCCGCACCCGTATCAAACCCTAGCGAACGGGAGACAAACATAAAACCTTCCTAAGCCAGGCGGAACTAGACCCTGCACTGCAATCAATCAACAAAATATAATGCATCAACATGCTCAATTCAAACAAGTGAATCATAAGTATAATTGGGCACTTCAGGCCTCTTTTTAAAAATCATAACAAAACTCAATAAAGCTAATTTCCTAATAAATACATAGGTATCCAATTTCTCAATATAATTGAAACGAGTCATACATAACTCCAATACATGAATGAGTGGAGAGACTCTCCTAATCTAACTCGACCCACTTAAAGACTCCAGACACCTCCGCCTAGCTCGAACTCCAAAGATCAATCTGCACACTAAAAGAGTGGGGAGGGAGAGGGGTCAGTCTCTAGAAGACTGAGTGAGCAGGAGCGATACATATATATATAGAAACATGCACATGCAAGTCGTAAATCCCGAGCAAGGTTTTATTTGAATTTAGTTCCTGAAAAGGCGAGAAAATAGATAAACAATGCTCGACTTTTACGACTAATTCATATTAAATTTATTACTTTCATAGATCATACATAAAGATAAGGCTCGGCGAGTGAGCGTGTACAACCTCCATCCAAACTCCGACCGTGTACGACAAATATCCATAATATAGTTTAAATAGGTGATCATGCAATACGTCATAATACACACAGACCATAATTCATATCATAAACATATTCGTTTGGGCGATCCGGATCCCGGCATTCCCGCACGGTGCATAATCATATCATAACCAACCTTCTTCCTCCGGGTTGGTGGTGGGTTTGCAAGACCCGACCACCTCTGTCTTTGACCAAAAGGGGTTACATGACTCCCCAGATGGCACTCAGCTCCCTTTCCCCGCCAATCTCCTGACGAGGTCCAGTACCGCTGTAATTTGGTTGGGACTAGTATATGGGATCCCCGTCAGCCCTTGCTTCCTCGGTTAGCCACATATACTAAGTCCCGGGGGCCGTGAACATATCATCCATACAATCTCGCCAAAACATATCCATATATACATATGATATATACCATAAGAAATCATACCTTACCGTGTAACTCGGCATATGCTATATACGTACCTCTCCGTGTCATCCTAATCCATAGCTAGCATGAAGGCACACGGTTTGGAGCATAGCCTCATTACAAAACCATTTTTAAGCTTATATACGCTCGTACGTATAATTCAGAAGAATTTACTCGATAACTTCATTTGAAAACTATATATATCTAATTATAAGGGTTTTTGGCCAAAGCTTTTCACATAAGGGTTGTAGGGTTTGTTACATAGCTAAAACGAAAACCACCCTCACCTTAACTGTGAAGAAACAAGGATCGAGCGCCAAGTGCCTGAACGATCAAAAGCTCTCCACCCTGGAGACAAACTGTACAAAAGACAACAGGACGTGTTTGTGAGACTCGAGACTCTAATGAACCATATATGACGCGCGGCAATGAAGTGAATATGATATGAATGCATAAATGATCATATTATATCATAAAAATGTTCATGTGCACGATTAATAAATTTTAAAACATATAATCATTCATTCGTTCATATATTTCATTCAATTTCATAAATTCATAAATTCATAAATTCATATAATTTCCATAAATTCATAACAATCATAAATTCATAATTCATATCAATTAATCTAACATTCAATTAATAAGCATAACACATATTATTCAATTTCACATTTAGGAATAAAACGAATAAAACGTTCAATCAAAAGTCGGTAATTAAATACGCGAAATAGAATTCAATTAATTCAAGAATTAAATTAAATCAAATAATATTTAAAATATATATAATATATAATATATAATCATATATAATATATGATTTAATAACATATATATACATTATATATTTATATATAATTACGTACACAAGTACACACACAAACATACATGCATATATACTATATATTACATGCAATATATATATGTATACTATATAAATTACACACATGCAAGCACACACAATTAACAACACATACTCACGTACACACACACACAACATGCATGCATATATATATTCTATATTATATACATAATATATATATGCTATATATATAATTTACATGCATGCAACACATGCATGCACACATTTTACACAATTAACACACACAACACAGACATATATATATATATACGCACACACTTTACACCTTATACAAACCATGCATATATACTATATAATGTAAATATATATGCATGTAATTCAAATAATCAACCACACACACACAATTCACTCCATGCATGTACACTACACAATCTGCACAGCCAACACACACACACATAAAGCAGCAAAACAGCAGCAGGACAGCAGCAAGAATCACGCGAGGAAGAAGAAGAAAATGCAGACTAAGAAATTCGGAAAAACGGGGTGACACCCCCGTGTCACCCTCCAACACTAGACCGAGACACGCCCGTGTCTCGGTACAGAAGTCTCAGACTCGACTGCACCCCCGTGCCTCGCCGGAAAGGCAGCAAACGACACCCCCGTGTCGCGAGCAGCAGCAGCCCCTGTTTCTTGACAGAAAAACGCAGAAACAGGGCAACAACAAACGCAGGAAAACGAGGCAACTAAGGAGGCTAAACAAGGTATGAAAAGGCTGCAAGAATTCAACTAAACCCACACCAAGAACCCATGAAAGATGACAGCAAAAGAAGAAGGAAAACAGCGGTTTTGACAGCAATTTCAGTCCAGAAAAACAGGGCAACACTTCGAAGAAAACAGAGCATGATCGATTCATTCCTACTCCATCTAATCAACTCAGTTAAGGCCAACAAATAAGCAGCAAATTAACATATATTCAACAAGTAAATGAGTTCCAAACGTGATCAATCAAAACAACAGCCATATGTGACCTTCAAGTGAAAATTCTGAAAATCGTCATAAATGATCTCTCATATATTTCTCAACAAACATGAAATCAAAGATCATAAATGTTATGAGGATGTTAAAACAATTACTCTCAGGCTTGGAATCACTCAAAACCATTAAGAATCAAAGAAGATCAACAATTTGCTCAAAATCCTCATTTTCGGTAAAATGGCCCAGAAATGATTAAACCATGCTCAAACTCATGAATGAAAGGATGAAAATACTCAGAATTAATCATATATTACAACCCTTAACTTACCTTGATGATTGCTTGAAGTTTGGGGAAGATTTGAGCTCCAAAATCTCCAAATGAAGAAGGGTTTCGGGACTGGAGGAGAGGCAGTAGCTTTTTGCTGAGTTTTGGGGATGATGAGAGGATAATCTCGGTTAGAGCTGATTATATCAAAATAGAGGGTTGAGTTAGGGTTTCAAAGAATCAAACCATAGTTAGTTTGGTCATAGTTTGGGCAAGATATGGCTAATTTAGTGCAACAAGGTCATGTTGGTCGCCGATTCGTTTTTCGGTTGAAATTCGGAGTTTCAAATGAATTAGGAAAAATGTAAGGCTAAGTTTACTAAACTCGAATTTTCGTTACGAGTTCAGCGGAGTTGACGAAACTCGAATCCGAGTTTCCGAGCTCAAGATATTAAATTCGGAACCAAGGGTACGCTAAGTGCTCGTTAGCCCCCGTTTTGGTTCCTCAAATGAAATTTAATTCGTTAACATAACAAATGAATTCAAAAATATAATTTGAGCATAAGATCATGTTCATAACACACATATGTACGACATATTACAAAATCGTAGCAATTTGATATCATATCATATAAGAACGAAGCACAAAATTAATAACAAAGCTAAATCATGCAATTCATGCAAATGTTCATGCAAAAATATGATTTTCATGCAATTTCCATGCATAAATAATTCTCATGCATATATATAATTTGCATGCATAATTATAAAATTTTCCATGCATAAATAACAAACTCCATGCATGCATATATCCACGTATAGTATATATATACAATATATATATTATTAAGTAATTAATTAAACATGATTAATTAACATAACATATAATTAGCATAATCATTAAATTAATAATAATATACTTAAACATATATATATATATATATATATATATATATATATATATATATATATATGTATACATAATACGAAACGTATACATATAAGATTAATAATATTAAAGTAAAATAATATAATATAATATAATAAACTAATAACAATTATAATAAAGTTAAATATAAAGCACGTGAAAACAATTAATCACATAATTAAATAATTAAATTGCGCAATTTAGAAGCAAATAAGGCATATTAATAAAATTGAAAAAACCGGGGCGTTACAATCTCTCCCCCTTAAAAGAATCCGTCCTCGGATTCAAAACACGCTTGAAATTAAACAATGAGAGATTCCCCGTCTCTCGCAACAACAAGGAGAGAGCCCCGTCTCTCGAGCAACAATGAGAGAACCCCGTCTCTCGCAAACAAAGAGAGTACCCCGTCTCTCAAACAAAAATAAGAGAAGCCCCGTCTCTTAGAAACGACGAGAGCACCCCGTCTCTCAAACAAAATAAATAAAGCAAGGAAGTCTCCGATACTCCCAAGCAGAACACGCAAAACCAAATTCAAAATCACACAAGCCACCTCAAGGTAAAGAACAGATATCAACCACGTTAATCATCAATTACTTCACGTAATTTAACTTGGTAAGAAAATAAAGCACATAACAAAGAAATTAATAAATTGAATTTGCATGAATGCATGCTTCATGAGTGCTATAAATACCGTTCACCGTAGTCACGAAGTTTTAAAATTGCAAGTTGTCGTTGTTCAGTGTATCCTCTGTCCAGAAGATAGATTCAGTGCTCAGTTTGTCTTTAACCTCTTCAGGATATCCCGATGAAGCAATTAATGAATCCTTCAGGGATTATACTTCTTAGATCCCTTCTGCCTGGTACTGCTCCCAGTCTCCATCATTCCTCTTAATCCTCATTGAGCCAACTCTTTGTAATTAACCGAGTTTGACCTCCCGAATACCCTTAGACCATCCGTTTCGAAGTTAGGTCCATAGCTACTATCTTACCCATATCGGAGTTTAAAATACCCTCAAGGATAACTACTCCGGACAACCTTGACGATTCCATCCCTACCTTGAGGTATTCGTCATTAGGATCTACCGTAACACGAATCCTTTTCTAGCTTCCGTTCATATTATCCATTCATTCTCTTTAACCCCTTTTAGGTTATATTCCGTATCTGACCCTACATTTCTTGAATCAAAGATGAAATGTTCTTGATGCGTTTTAAACTTTGATGTAAATCCTCCTTCCATTCTATGCTAGCTTGATTCGACACTCTCCCTTTTGTCAATTCTGATTTAGGAGTTTCCAGAAGCTCCCTTATAAGTCTGTTATTCCCAGATCCATGTTCTCTACATAAGAACATTCTCCAAGCCATTTCCGTTATCCCTAGTGAGGGACTCCAACCCGAATTGAGTAAATTAACTCTCCTTTTTAACAACTTAACCATTCAAGTCGTCTTGTTTATTTCCGATCATCACTAATAGGACTCCCAGGTCTTCCTTGATTTGCAATTTAGTTATTCTTACTGAAATATTTCTTCAAGCACCCTTTCAATCGTCTAATTTGTTCCTCAGTCGTGCTCTCCCCCTTAAATTTCTGTTGTCCCGGGTTGAACTCCATCGATTCTTCTTTTATCGAAACTCTTGGTAAGTAAATCCCATTAGGTGGAGTTTAACTGATATAAAAATCAAAGATTTGGCCTTTCAACTCCTTCCCTAGTTCTCTGGATGTCCGAACTCCTTTCTTAATCTTGTCCAGAACTCCAGTCCCACTTCTCCTCCTGAATTCTTGTTTCCGTTAACCTATCCCTTAATAGAAATTCTTATTTCCCAAATTCACCTTTCTTCTAATGTCATCCTATTATTTCTCCTCCTCCATAACTCAGATGCGGCTCGGTTGAACTGATACTTGATAATTGAGGCGAAAGGACTTCCTATCAAGTAAACATTAAAATGCATGTTGGGTTAAAATGACAATGCATGTGTCACGTTTACACCAAGGAATTATACCACACATTAGCGCAGCAAAACCAATTAGAAATGCACGGATAAACATAAGGTGAAAAGAATAAACAATTAATGCAAAATATGATGCACATGCTATGAATGCTTTGGAACCTGTCACCGATGTGGGAAGTTATTAGCTCGGTAGCTCTTCTCGTTCTTCCGATCCCAAGGTCACTTGACCTGGTAATTATTCCTTGCCTTTCCCACGGTCTTCAAGTTTTCCATGAGTCTTTTGGCATCACTTGTATCTTCCACTATCCAAGGTTGCAATTTCTTAATCCTTAATTCCTCCACGTCCACAGAATTAGTATCCAAACTTCTCCTCGAAATTCGACCTTCACATCTAGTCGTTACCCCGATCAAGAATTCCGCGCTTATCCTTTGGGAATTTAATTCATCTCCAATTGCTTATACTTGACCGTATGATTTCCTCTCTTTACCGTTTCCATTTGTTGCTCCATATCTTCCACTTCAGCCTCACAACATGCCAATTCAGCTTGGATTTGGAAAAATGAACTCAAATCCTGTTCTCCATATCGCCACCTTCCCTCTATTCGTGTTTACCCAAATGCTTGCCTTCTAGAACCCGACTTCTAATCATTAGGCTTAATTCGAAGTCCTTATTTGTAGACCCTTGATGCATAACCTCTACCGGACCCCTGTTATCTCTACTCCTCTTAATTACTAGTACCTCTTCCACGATCCAAATCCGGGACCAATATATCTTCAAGGTTTTGTTCCCTTCATTCCTTAGGTTGCAAGATCCTGTTGAATCCCATTAATGCACTTCAGGCAGTGAATTCACATAAGTTGTTCTTTTGAGTCACAACCATCCCTTGATTAACCCCTAATCCTATACCACCAAATGTTCTTCTGCCATCGCATCGTCAAGGTCGAACCTCCCATTCTAAATCCTAATCGTTAATTGCAACTCAGTCTGTAAGCTACGCGGTTAGCATTCTCCACATTCCTCCTGGGCACCTTTCCTATCTTTCATGCCTCCGAAGGAATTTGCAATAGGTTGTTGTGATCATAAAATTTGGCCGTGGTTTGATATCATCTTTATAACCTGGAAACCATAACTCATTTCAAGAATGGATGCATGCGATTAGTGCATGCTCATGGCACCTATTCAATACGAAAAACAAGAATCCATAAGAAAATGCAACAAGTAATTCAACAAAATTCTTAAGGAAACCAAATTCCATATTCAAGATCGATGCAATGCACATAATATCACATAATCCCTATGCCGTTCGACTTAGACTGACTCCGACACGACTCAAGAACACCGGTTTTGCAACCGGGCTCTGATACCACTTAAGGATGTAGCACCCCGCACGTGAGGCACCACATCCCCCGCACTAAGGCTCAACACGAGTAACGAAATTGCAAATCCGCACCCGTATCAAACCCTAGCGAACGGGAGACAAACATAAAACCTTCCTAAGCCAGGCGGAACTAGACCCTGCACTGCAATCAATCAACAAAATATAATGCATCAACATGCTCAATTCAAACAAGTGAATCATAAGTATAATTGGGCACTTCAGGCCTCTTTTTAAAAATCATAACAAAACTCAATAAAGCTAATTTCCTAATAAATACATAGGTATCCAATTTCTCAATATAATTGAAACGAGTCATACATAACTCCAATACATGAATGAGTGGAGAGACTCTCCTAATCTAACTCGACCCACTTAAAGACTCCAGACACCTCCGCCTAGCTCGAACTCCAAAGATCAATCTGCACACTAAAAGAGTGGGGAGGGAGAGGGGTCAGTCTCTAGAAGACTGAGTGAGCAGGAGCGATACATATATATATAGAAACATGCACATGCAAGTCGTAAATCCCGAGCAAGGTTTTATTTGAATTTAGTTCCTGAAAAGGCGAGAAAATAGATAAACAATGCTCGACTTTTACGACTAATTCATATTAAATTTATTACTTTCATAGATCATACATAAAGATAAGGCTCGGCGAGTGAGCGTGTACAACCTCCATCCAAACTCCGACCGTGTACGACAAATATCCATAATATAGTTTAAATAGGTGATCATGCAATACGTCATAATACACACAGACCATAATTCATATCATAAACATATTCGTTTGGGCGATCCGGATCCCGGCATTCCCGCACGGTGCATAATCATATCATAACCAACCTTCTTCCTCCGGGTTGGTGGTGGGTTTGCAAGACCCGACCACCTCTGTCTTTGACCAAAAGGGGTTACATGACTCCCCAGATGGCACTCAGCTCCCTTTCCCCGCCAATCTCCTGACGAGGTCCAGTACCGCTGTAATTTGGTTGGGACTAGTATATGGGATCCCCGTCAGCCCTTGCTTCCTCGGTTAGCCACATATACTAAGTCCCGGGGGCCGTGAACATATCATCCATACAATCTCGCCAAAACATATCCATATATACATATGATATATACCATAAGAAATCATACCTTACCGTGTAACTCGGCATATGCTATATACGTACCTCTCCGTGTCATCCTAATCCATAGCTAGCATGAAGGCACACGGTTTGGAGCATAGCCTCATTACAAAACCATTTTTAAGCTTATATACGCTCGTACGTATAATTCAGAAGAATTTACTCGATAACTTCATTTGAAAACTATATATATCTAATTATAAGGGTTTTTGGCCAAAGCTTTTCACATAAGGGTTGTAGGGTTTGTTACATAGCTAAAACGAAAACCACCCTCACCTTAACTGTGAAGAAACAAGGATCGAGCGCCAAGTGCCTGAACGATCAAAAGCTCTCCACCCTGGAGACAAACTGTACAAAAGACAACAGGACGTGTTTGTGAGACTCGAGACTCTAATGAACCATATATGACGCGCGGCAATGAAGTGAATATGATATGAATGCATAAATGATCATATTATATCATAAAAATGTTCATGTGCACGATTAATAAATTTTAAAACATATAATCATTCATTCGTTCATATATTTCATTCAATTTCATAAATTCATAAATTCATAAATTCATATAATTTCCATAAATTCATAACAATCATAAATTCATAATTCATATCAATTAATCTAACATTCAATTAATAAGCATAACACATATTATTCAATTTCACATTTAGGAATAAAACGAATAAAACGTTCAATCAAAAGTCGGTAATTAAATACGCGAAATAGAATTCAATTAATTCAAGAATTAAATTAAATCAAATAATATTTAAAATATATATAATATATAATATATAATCATATATAATATATGATTTAATAACATATATATACATTATATATTTATATATAATTACGTACACAAGTACACACACAAACATACATGCATATATACTATATATTACATGCAATATATATATGTATACTATATAAATTACACACATGCAAGCACACACAATTAACAACACATACTCACGTACACACACACACACAACATGCATGCATATATATATTCTATATTATATACATAATATATATATGCTATATATATAATTTACATGCATGCAACACATGCATGCACACATTTTACACAATTAACACACACAACACAGACATATATATATATATACGCACACACTTTACACCTTATACAAACCATGCATATATACTATATAATGTAAATATATATGCATGTAATTCAAATAATCAACCACACACACACAATTCACTCCATGCATGTACACTACACAATCTGCACAGCCAACACACACACACATAAAGCAGCAAAACAGCAGCAGGACAGCAGCAAGAATCACGCGAGGAAGAAGAAGAAAATGCAGACTAAGAAATTCGGAAAAACGGGGTGACACCCCCGTGTCACCCTCCAACACTAGACCGAGACACGCCCGTGTCTCGGTACAGAAGTCTCAGACTCGACTGCACCCCCGTGCCTCGCCGGAAAGGCAGCAAACGACACCCCCGTGTCGCGAGCAGCAGCAGCCCCTGTTTCTTGACAGAAAAATGCAGAAACAGGGCAACAACAAACGCAGGAAAACGAGGCAACTAAGGAGGCTAAACAAGGTATGAAAAGGCTGCAAGAATTCAACTAAACCCACACCAAGAACCCATGAAAGATGACAGCAAAAGAAGAAGGAAAACAGCGGTTTTGACAGCAATTTCAGTCCAGAAAAACAGGGCAACACTTCGAAGAAAACAGAGCATGATCGATTCATTCCTACTCCATCTAATCAACTCAGTTAAGGCCAACAAATAAGCAGCAAATTAACATATATTCAACAAGTAAATGAGTTCCAAACGTGATCAATCAAAACAACAGCCATATGTGACCTTCAAGTGAAAATTCTGAAAATCGTCATAAATGATCTCTCATATATTTCTCAACAAACATGAAATCAAAGATCATAAATGTTATGAGGATGTTAAAACAATTACTCTCAGGCTTGGAATCACTCAAAACCATTAAGAATCAAAGAAGATCAACAATTTGCTCAAAATCCTCATTTTCGGTAAAATGGCCCAGAAATGATTAAACCATGCTCAAACTCATGAATGAAAGGATGAAAATACTCAGAATTAATCATATATTACAACCCTTAACTTACCTTGATGATTGCTTGAAGTTTGGGGAAGATTTGAGCTCCAAAATCTCCAAATGAAGAAGGGTTTCGGGACTGGAGGAGAGGCAGTAGCTTTTTGCTGAGTTTTGGGGATGATGAGAGGATAATCTCGGTTAGAGCTGATTATATCAAAATAGAGGGTTGAGTTAGGGTTTCAAAGAATCAAACCATAG
The DNA here is from genome assembly GCA_037501455.1 of Lantana camara. Taxonomy (NCBI): domain Eukaryota; kingdom Viridiplantae; phylum Streptophyta; class Magnoliopsida; order Lamiales; family Verbenaceae; genus Lantana; species Lantana camara. The sequence goes on from CM074856.1 coordinate 68,073,736, forward strand.
TTAGTTTGGTCATAGTTTGGGCAAGATATGGCTAATTTAGTGCAACAAGGTCATGTTGGTCGCCGATTCGTTTTTCGGTTGAAATTCGGAGTTTCAAATGAATTAGGAAAAATGTAAGGCTAAGTTTACTAAACTCGAATTTTCGTTACGAGTTCAGCGGAGTTGACGAAACTCGAATCCGAGTTTCCGAGCTCAAGATATTAAATTCGGAACCAAGGGTACGCTAAGTGCTCGTTAGCCCCCGTTTTGGTTCCTCAAATGAAATTTAATTCGTTAACATAACAAATGAATTCAAAAATATAATTTGAGCATAAGATCATGTTCATAACACACATATGTACGACATATTACAAAATCGTAGCAATTTGATATCATATCATATAAGAACGAAGCACAAAATTAATAACAAAGCTAAATCATGCAATTCATGCAAATGTTCATGCAAAAATATGATTTTCATGCAATTTCCATGCATAAATAATTCTCATGCATATATATAATTTGCATGCATAATTATAAAATTTTCCATGCATAAATAACAAACTCCATGCATGCATATATCCACGTATAGTATATATATACAATATATATATTATTAAGTAATTAATTAAACATGATTAATTAACATAACATATAATTAGCATAATCATTAAATTAATAATAATATACTTAAACATATATATATATATATATATATATATATATATATATATATATATATATGTATACATAATACGAAACGTATACATATAAGATTAATAATATTAAAGTAAAATAATATAATATAATATAATAAACTAATAACAATTATAATAAAGTTAAATATAAAGCACGTGAAAACAATTAATCACATAATTAAATAATTAAATTGCGCAATTTAGAAGCAAATAAGGCATATTAATAAAATTGAAAAAACCGGGGCGTTACACGTATAAATAATTATTTCTCGCAATTTTGTAAACACATACATCATACTGTACAAATAAGAAAAACTGGGGCGTTACAACTTCTCATGACTTTACGGACCCGAAATCCGGCCTAGCACTTCAAAACCTGCAAGAAAACTGAAAACAAACCTGGTGAAAACTGTACAAAAGATAAAACAGTGCATACGTGAGACTCAAGACTCCAAATGAACCACATATGATGCACGAAAATGCCTTAACATGATATGACATGCATAAGTAGTAACAATGTGCTATGGGGATGTTCATGTGCACAATTAATGCCATTTAGACAAGTAAACAATTCAATCTTTCATTACACGAATAAATCGTGTCCGTTCATTATCATTCGTTCATTCGTTCAATTCATAACACATCATAATACATGTTAACAATGCATAGGAATCAATTTAAGGTGAAAGGAATCCATTAACACATAAAGAAAACAATAGTTGCAAAGAAAGCTATATTATAGCATTTAAACGTTTACATTTTCATTTCACGTTTACACATTGAATTCACAATATAAAATTCATAAACATATCAAAATATATCATATATTATCAATTAATCAAGCATATAAGTCATTCAAACCACATACGGAGTCCGAGGAAGTGGAAGGAATGCAAGAAAATGGTTTTGAACAAGTTTTGGTGAGAGCTGACAGTTCTGAAATGCGCAAGCTATAAAGAATTCAATATATCTTGAGTTCTAGAAGTTGGAATTGGGTTTTGTTTCTTGGATATGAAACTAGATAGACAAGGCTTTCCGAGGATACATAGTTTGAATTTTGGTTCAAAGCAATGTGAAAATGGCGAAGGTTTGAAGTTGGATTAAAGCGGACTTTCGGTGAAGTGGCGACACAAAAATGGATAGATTATATCTCACAATCAAGGAATGATTTTAAGGTGATTCCAATTGGAAAATGCTCTAGACTTCAAGAGGTTTAAGTGGTTAAAATTCAGGTGAATTGGAGTTCATTTGGATAGGTAATGGAGAATGAAACTGGGACGGAAAATGAATGAAAGGACAAAACGATAGACAAACATTACAAGAGCCAAAAATGGGGGGTAACGGGGGTTACCATTTCCAAGAAAAAAATTGGTAACGGGGGTTACCAGAGGCAGGCAATTTTCGCCTCAACAAAGGAACAAGGTAATGGGGGTTACCAATTTTAAGTGCAAACGGGGTAACGGGGGTTACTCAAGGTAGCTGGCAAACATCTCCAATTCGTAGCAGCAACAAAGCACGAGCAAGGAAGCAAATTGGCAACACAAAACACATGAAAACTCAACCACCAACAAATATGACACCATACAATCATTAATGAAGTTCTTATGATAAAATTTCAAGCATTAAACCAACAAATAACACATTCGAAGGCATATGATTCTTCAAATGAACTCAAACCCTTCCTATTCATACCATTACTCAAATCTCTATCCATCTAAGCTCAAAATTAGCAAATCATATCTTGAAATGATCACAAGGAAGTGGAGAACAAGAATCCATGCTTACCTTTCGAATTGTGTAGCGCCCCAAACAGAAGGCACCACATCCCCCGCACCGAGACCCGACCCGTATATGAAATGGAAAGTCCATACACGTGCCAAGTCACGGCGAACGGGGACCCACTCACTCACTAGGCTAGGCGGGAACTAAACCTTTCAAACCAAATGAGCAATTAAACGAAAATTAAATAAACGTGTGGAAGCAAATCATAAGTTCAACCACAAGAAAATAGCAAGTGACGGGTTCAACTAACATAAATACCTAGTCCCAAATATCATAAACGTAAATCATAATATTTCATATATTCAAACTAAATCAATTTACAATATGTGTGTGGTGTGACTCAGACCTAACCATAGGACTCGACAGACCCAAAAATCCCACCTAGCACTCCAAAACCTGGAAAGAACTGAAAACAAAGCCGGGTTCAGTCTATAGGAGACTGGTGGGTATAAAAAGGGGGGAAAATATAATAATATCGCATAATTTAAACACCCACGCATGCAAGCTATAATCCCGTACGAGATTTTTGAGATATTTCCCAAGTGGGTAAAACAACGAAAAACAATGCTCGGGATTACAACTATCATATTCATTCATATATAATCATAGGGTTTAATGGCCGGGCAAGGGGGCATGCATAATCTCCAACCTTCTCCTCGTGTGTGCATAATCCATTTGCTCATTCATTATCGATCATGCAACATTCATTCATTTATAATCATAATCATAATCCTAATCATTCATATCATTTCATGTTCATATCATTCATAATCATTCATTCATTAACATTAACACTTACACCTTTCTCCTCTGGGTGGTGGACGGGTTTGCAAGACCCGGCCACCTATACATATCAATGTGGCAAGTGAGGTTGATGAGGCCTCACTTCCCGGTTAGCCTTTCCTCGTCAAAAACTCCTTAACGAGGTCGGTATTCGCCGTAATTCATGGTGGAACTAGCACATGGGATCACCGTCGACCCTTGCCTCCCCGGATAGCCACATGTACTAAGTTCCCGGGCCAGTGTTCTTAACAGTGTATGCATACAATTCGCCAAAACATAGGGTAGGTTTCATAAAAGAAAGGCTTACGTTTGAAATCATTTACTCAAGAAAAAACTCGATATATATATTTATACTAATTTGGCTTAAGACCTTTCACATAGAGGATATATTGGGTTATCATAGTTATTAGAAGATAAACCCACCTGTTACACCTTACCGACCAATACCAAGAAGAAAACTAGAGGACTCGAAAGTGTCTTATGAACCCGGAAGGTCTCCGCCCTGGAGAAAACTATACAAAAGACAATATAGTGTACTCGTGAGACTCAAGACTCCAAATGAACCATATATGACGAACGACAATGCATTGTTATGGTATGAGATGCATAAGAAGTAAAACAATGTCATGGAGACATATAATCAAGCACTTAACCCACGTACATTTAATACATGAAGGTTTCATGTTCAATCGTATCATATGTTTCATAATTCAAATCAAAACGAGCTATGAATTACATACAATAATCATAAGATAAATATCAACATGTTTACAATGCACATGAATCATTTAGAGGTGAAAGGAATCCATTGAACACATAAGGGATACATTAGTTACAAGAAGAGTCACATTATCACGTAATTCATTCAAGTACATTCGTTCATAATTCATATCAAAACAAGCCATAAACTTGATACATTAATCATAACACATAATGATACATGTTAGCATAGCATAGAAGTCATAAAAGAGGTGGAGGAAGATCAAACGAGCGAAGAAAAATGGAACCGGAGTAACAAAAACCGGTTGGACAGAATCCACCCCCATGGATTCTGGTCAGAAACCTACTGACTCAAATCCACCCCCGTGGATTTGGGTCAGTTGCTAAAAAAACATAACAAACAAGGGCATGCACGAGAGGAAAGCCACAAAGCACATAACCAACATAAAACTCAACCCAGAAACACACCAAATCAGGTCATGAACTCACATATACAAGCTATATAACAATAACCATCAAGAACTTAAAGTAAAGCATCAAGAATTCACCATCAACATCATGTCTCCAAGCTTCATAAATGGTAAGTCTTTAAATTCTCAACAACCAAGCAAAATAAATCCATAACAACATAAATGCATGCCTTAGGATCACTTAGCACTCATGCATCTCAAAGGAATTCCAAGGAATCAAGTTGAATGAAGAAAAGGGCAAGAATCTAACTATTCATCATCTTCTCCAATCCTAACTCAAATCATGGTGAAATCATGCAATAAGGGTCTTAAAAGAACCACAATGAGATACACAACATAAAAATGGGATTACCTTTCAAATTGGAGAAAAATTGGATGTGAGATGCGCTCAAAATCTCAAATGGGGCAAAAGGGTTCTTCTTCTCTTTTTTTCTTTAGCTGAAAATATCTAGCTTTAGGGGGTGGGATCTCAATTTGGGGCTGATAAGGGTGAGAGAGAGAGTGTGTAAGTGGGTTTGGGGTCAAAAGGTAGGTCATAGGTGTGTTGGTTTAGATCCGTAGCTTAGGTAGAGTCATGAATGGTCGTTTAGACGAGAGTTGCTCATTTCGGTTGAAATTCGGGGATCCAAATTGTCTTAGAAAAATATTAGGCTTGACCCATCGAATCCAAATCTTCGATATGAGTCCAATGGAGGTGACGGAACTCGATTTCGAGTTCCCGAGCTCAAGATACACCGATGCTCTTTAGCCCCCTTTTCGGTTCCGATCACACAAACGATTCCAAAATTCAAACATACAATAACAAAATCATGCAACGAGATTACAACCATAATCATAATACACATAATTCACTCATACCAAGTTTTCACAAAAATTAGAAATCAATTCAAATAGATACAACACTCAAACACGATCATAAATACATAAACGTTCAAGAGTCCATATCCAATTAATAAAAACTAATAAAAGAAATAGTAATGAAAGCATATATAATTAATTTACTTTCGCATATTGGTAATCAATTATGTCATGTTTATACAACTGAAAAATCAGAGCATTACAACCCCACCCCTTAAAAAGAATCCGTCCTCGGATTCACTAAATCCTATGCAAACAATGAGAGAACCCCATCCCTCGAAAGCAACAAAGAGAGAGCCCCGTCTCTCAAACAACAAGGAGAGAACCCCGTCTCTCAAACAACAAAGAGAGAACCCGTCTCTCAAACAACAAAGAGAGTCTCAAATACTCCCGAGCACCAAAACATAAAACGCAACACACCCCAAAATAGTACAAGCCAAAAGTAGCAAAACACCAACACCACAGTCACAGAAGAATTACGTAACAAGTTTCAGGCACATCAAGTATTAACCAAACAAAACAACTAATACGGTCAATGATCAAGGTACATCGCGTCTAATGCTATTAGAAGTTAAATTTATATGTATGTATATGCCATGAATGTTCGATGTACCGTTCACCGTGGTAAAGAATTTGGAGATGAGAATTTCAGGGCCAGACTGCAGAGTCGAATCTAAAAGCTAACTTGATTCTCGACCTGTCTTTAATTACTTATCCTTCACCTATAATCTTCTTTCAGAAAGATAATCTCCTTTAAGTAACCGGGCTTTGAGCTCCCCGTATACCTTTAGAACATTCATTTTAGTGTTCGGTTGAAATCCGCTATCTTACCCATATTCTGGAAGGCGACCACTCTCGACAACCTTGGATGTTCAATCTTGGTCATAAGACATTCATCATTTTGGTCCATCTCAACCTGAATCCTTTCCCATCTTCTTCTTAGGTTATCCCTTCATCCTCTTAAGGCTAAGGTTGTATTCGGTTTTTGGTCCATTCGATTCCTTAATCGAAGATAAAATATTCTTAAGGATTCTTGAAATTGACGTAAGTCCCTCATTGATAACCCCTTCAATACTTAATTGAATTAACCCTTATTGACACAACACCATCCTATTCTATTATAGGGTAGCTTGATCCTGTTTCCTTCTGCTAAGACTGATTTAAGAGTTTCCGGAAGCCTCCTCTTAATTCCATCATCTTAAAAATCTAATCCTGCATTATAAATATCCCTAAGAAATTTTCAACCCAACTTACCCCCGATCATTCCACATCTAATCCTATTGTTCCAATGCCCACGTGTTCCTTGAACCTATATCCCCATCTCTCGATGTATCTATTTCTTCCGATGTTATTCTCGAAACTCCATCCATCTTAATTTGAAAATTGTGTTGAATAGACAACCTGCTCTTTGATCTCTTTAACTCTTACAGAGTCTCGTCACTTCTGGTTCTTGCCTTTCCATTATTTCTATCCTGACCCATTGAACTTGTTCTCTCACGTATGGAATATGAGATTTCAAACTTCTTCATCTTAGTTTTCTTGGTATAACAGTCCTCAAGTTCTACTTTCCCGAGTTTTGATATTCTCTCGATCCTTTCATTCCATACACTTCGCAACACAATAATCTTCTTATCTCGATCTGAAGGTAGCTCTGTCGGAGTAATACATGAGGAATGGAATGGAGAAGGTTCCTATCAAGTAAACACCAAACCATGCATGTCGGATTAAAATGCCAATGCAAGTAGCAAACAATATAAGAATGCATCACATTAGAATAATTAAATCAAATCGTAATGTACACACACACACACATATATATATAAATCCAAACAATTAAATAATTTAATATAGCATATGATGCACGTGCCATGAATGTATTAAACCTGTCACCCTGATGGTAAGCTTTAGCTTGGCAACTTATTCTTCATTCCCATAATCCCGGTTGGCTGTGAACTTGTTGATCAACTCTTGTCTTTCCACGGTCTTCAAAATTCTTCAAAATTATCTCGTATCAACTTATGTGTTACCATGGCCTGAGATTACAATTCTCGAACCCAATTATTCTACCCTCATGGGCTCGGTATTTTGACTTCTGCCCAAGTATCAATCTCTCATTATCGTCCGCATCTTTACCATTCTGGTCACCTCTTTACCATTTTCATTTGTTGATTCATATCTTCCATAGTTGATATTCACAGCATCAATTGGTTTCTCCTAACTCTTCCAAATCCGACTTCCAATAGCTTGATTTATTTGAAAGCCCCTCTTGTATTTGTATATTGAACCTTCTTGAGATCTTCATCATTTCTCCATCGAGCTAAGCTTCGAGCCATAATATCTTCAAGATCTTCCTTGCTTCTTCTTTGAGTTAGGGGTGTCTCGTTGAATCCAACTGGATAACCTTTGTAGTGGAGATGTCCACGTGTTGATCTTGTAAGTGGTAATCATCACACACCCTACCATTGTCCCATCAATTATCCACCAACTACAATTGAACCCATGAATTGCTGCCACATGTCGAGCCTTCTATTCTGGATCTTAATCTCATACCTTGGCCCCATTTAGAAAAGACCACGACTCTCAAATCCTTATATGTAATTCCCGACGTATTTCTTCCATCATTCATGTTTGAAGTAGAACTCGTGATGAATTGTTGTGATCGTGAGAATTGGCTGTGGTTTGATTTTGTAAGAATATCCTACCATCACAACTCATCTCAAATATAAATGCATGCGATTAGTAAGTGCTTATGATACATAATTAGCACCAAGAGCACGTATTTGATGCAAAATGCAACACATAAGTCAACAAAATTTAAATTAAATACATTTAAAAATATATTTCCACATGAACTTTCAATGACAATGCTCATGATCAATGCGGTGCACACGTTGACAAGTTGTTCCTATGTCGTACGACCTAAACTTGACATGACACGATGCTAGAAACCCTGGTTTTGCAACCAGGGCTCTGATACCACTTAAGGATGTAGTGCCCCAAATGGAAGGCACCACATCCCCCGCACCGAGACCCGACCCGTATATAAAATGGAAAGTCCATACACGTGCCAAGTCACGGTGAACGGGGACCCACTCACTCACTAGGCTAGGCGGGAACTAAACTTTCGAAACCAAATGAGCAATTAAACGAAAATTAAATACACGTGCTGTAGCGCCCCAACGGAAGGCCCCATATCCCCCCAACCGAGACCCGACCCGCATATGAAATGGAGAATCCATACACGAGCCATAATCACGACGAACGGGAACTCACTCACACACTAGGCTAGGCGGGAGCTAGAACCTCGAAACCAATTAAACAAACCCAAGAATTAAATGCGAGTGCGGAAGCAGGACAAGTGATCAATCATAAGTTCAAGTAGTAATTGACGGGTTCAACTAGCATAAATACCTAGTCCCGAAATTTCAAACATAATCATAACATATAACTATGGTAGTTCGTATAATTGATGCAGAACTTAATCAATTAACAATATGCGTATGAAAAGAATCCAACTGAACCACACGACGTGACAAACTCAACATCCCGCCTAGCACTCCAAAACCTGCAAAAGAACTGAAAACAAAGTCGGGTTCAGTCTATAAGAGACTGGTGGGTATAAAACAGGGCATAATATAACATTATCGCATAGTTTAAACACTCACACATGCAAGCTATAAGCCCGTGTGAGGTTTTTGAGATATATTCCAAGTGGGTGAAAACGAAAGAAAACAACACTCGGGATTACAACCTTTAATTCCATTATTCATAATCATAGTCGTTCATAAGGTCAATACGTGAGCCCTGGCGGGTGGGCGAATATCTCCAACCTACACTTCGTGTGTGCATATAAATTCAATCTTTATATTAATTATCATTCACATTCATACATATTCGTTCATAATCATAATCATAATCATATAATTCATAATCATAAACACTTACACCTTCTTCATTCGGGTGGTGGACGGGCTTACAAGACCCGACCACCGGTCCATACATAGGCCAATGGGGGTACATGAATCTCCCAAGGGCACTCAGCTCCCAATGCCCGCTAAACCTCCTAGCGAGGGCCGGTATCACCGTAAATGTGGTGGGACTAGTACAAGGGATCCCCGTCGGTCCTTGCCTCCCCGGATAGCCACTTGCACTAAGTCCCTGGGCCCATGCAATCATAATCATATCCACGGCAAAAATCATAAGGTTGGAATACATAAGAGAAGGGCTTTACGTTGAAAATCATAGACTCTTTTGAAAAGACTCGATATATATATATTTATAATATTGTGGCTCAAATCTTTCACATAAGGGATATATCGGGTCATCGTAACTAATAGAAGAGAAACCCACCTGTTACACCTTACCGACCAATACCAAGAAGAAAACTAGAGGACTTGGAAGTGTCCTATGAACCCGGTATCTCCGCCCTGGAGAAAACTTTACAAGAAATGACATGGTGCATATGTGAGACTTAAGACTCAAAATGAACCATATATGATGCATGGCAACGTAATGGATATGGTACGAGATGTTTAAGAAGTAAAATGATGTCATGAAGCCACATAATTCAAGTAATTCATTCAAGTACATTCATAGCATAAAGGTTTCAAGTTCAAATATTTTATATCCTTCATTATCATTCGTTCATTCCTTATCATTCATTCGTTCATTATTCAAGTTATGAAGATTTCACATTCATCCTTTTCATAGTTCATATAAAACGTATCAAGTCATTCCATAATTTAAATCCATAATTCATAGCATAAACTCCACAATTTAAAGTTCACCCTTCATGAAATAATACCATACCACTCAAATCCTTAAATAATAGCACTTAGATTTCATATTAATTCAATACATATCATACCACTTTAGTCTCATAAATTCATTTGAAATGAATCCAAGAATTTCATATAATGATCATAACACGTACTATTTCACGTTTAAAATTAGAAAATAGGCAAATAAAAACATTCAAGTCATGAATTTAATATAACAAGTACAACTTAAATATACCAAGTTTGCAATTATAAAATAACAAATAAAGGCATTCAAATCATGAACAGAAATTAGATAACAAATTAATTCCATAATCATAGAATAAATACAATATATTAAATAATACTAAATAAATAATTAGCTACATTATGTAATATATATATATATATATATATATATATATTAATTATGCATGCACAACACAAAGATATACATCTATTTATATAAACACATACGTGCATATTCATCTATTATACATATATATTTATCTACGTGCACACACACATGCACAAGGAAATAAATTACATGCATATATATTATATATTAAATGCATACAATACACACAACACCTATATATATATTAGCACGTAATATATATACACTTATACCTGCAGGCACATGCAATAAGAACACACACACACCCCACAACCATGCACACACACGTTAATTCACACCATGCATCAACTTACACAACACCATATATATATGTATATATATGTATACTGAACGAACAACAACCAAAGAAGAAGAAGCAACGGCAATGGAAGAAAGCAGTGGCAGCAAAAAGGAGAAAAGAAGCAGCAGGCTATATATATATATATATATATATATATATATATGTATACACACACACATAAACACAAACAGCAGCAAAAGAAAAGGGGAGAAGAAGCAGCAGCGCAGCACTACCCGCCCGGGTAACATTCCGTTCAAACTCTTCCCGCCCAGGGAGAGGAGATACAGAAACTTCTGCACAAGGTGTCCCCGCCCGGGGACACTTTCAGCTCAAGATCTCCCCGCCCGGGGAGATCAATACAACGACAAAGAGCAGCAGCAGCTAAACTCAGAGGAAAGCAGGGGAAAGAAGTAGCTACAGCAGGGCAGACATGGAGTAATAGATTCACAGAAAAACAGATCAAAATCAAGCAAAGTTTCAGACACAACACTCACGTAATGCAGCTGACAGCAACACGGCAAAAATTGGAGGGCAAAAACTCAAACATATTTCATGTTTTCAAGCTTTAAAATCTTAAGAATATTAAGGCAACTCATTTATTAACCAACTGCCAACAAATAGACACATATATATGAAATAAATGTGCTACTAGAAGCAAGAAACAAGACTTAGAACTCAAGAATATGCAAAGATGTTCAAGATCTCCAAAAATTAACTCATGCCCTAGCTAATCACCCGCATAACCATATCTCAAGCAATCATGGTTCAAACTCAGAGATTCTTAGATCAAAATGACTAAAATTGAGTGGAGAAAACAATCACAAACTTACCCCTTGAATTTGGTTGAGTTTGGTTGAGATTGGAGCTCAAAATCTCACAAAATGAATAGTGATGGGAATAGTAATTTAATCTCCAAGTTTGCAGCTATTTCTTCTCTTTCCTTGGCCTTGGACGAAATGACATTAGGATCATCAGGTAGAGGGTTTAACTAGGGTCAATTGAGGCCAAACCTGGGTTAATTTGGTTAAGTATTGAGAGAGTTATGGTTAAAATGGCTAGGTGTGGCAGTTTTGGAGCCGTTTCGTTTTTCGGTTGGATTTCGGAGGTCCAAATGACTTTGGAAAAATATAAGGTTAAGTTCATTAAACCCGAATCTTCGATACGAGTTCAAAGAAGTTGACGAAACTCGAATCCGAGCTCCTAAGCTCAAGATATCACATATGGAACCAAGGGTGCTCTAATTGCTCGTTAGCCCCCGACTTGGTTCAACAATTCAAAATAAATTCGTTACCACGTCAAACGAGATCGAAAACGTAAAACGAGCATATGGACATGTTCATAACACATAAATCTATGACATACTAAATTTTCACGAAATTTCGATATCAAATCATATAAGAACGAAGCGCGATTAAAACACTCATGCGCAAAACATTAACAAATTCATAACATTACAAATTAAATAAATAAATTAAATTCAAATTTTAAATTAAAAACTCAAGGTCAACGATTTAATGTTGAATTTAATTAATATAATTAAAACATGATTAATTAACATTAATTCTTAATCATCAATTTAAATAAATTTCAATTTAATGAAATAAAAATAAAATAAAATAAACTAATAACAATTTATATTAAAATTTAACATTTAAAACACTCATAAATAATTAATCACATAATTAAATAATTTAATTGCGTAATTTATAAACACATACGACATATTTGTATAAATGAAAAACCGGGGCGTTACAATCTCTACCCCTTAAAAGAATCGGTACTCGGATTCACTGCACGCCTAAAACAATTAATGAGGGAACCCCGTCCCTCGCAAGCAACAAGGAGAGAACCCCGTCTCTCGAACAACAATGAGAGAACCTCGTCTCTCGAACAACAATGAGAGAACCTTGTCTCTCAAAAGCAACAAAGAGAGAACCCCGTCTCTCAAAAGCAACAAAGAGAGAACTCCGTCTCTCAAAAGTGGAAATTACATCAAAGAATAAACACCAAGAAGAAAAGATTTCAAAACGAGAATTACAATAATGAAAAATCACATAGGCCACATAGGGACACGTAATAACCTCAATTACAACATAACAAGGTACAACGAAAATAATCAATTAGCAAGGTATAGAGCATTAAGAATCAATTAAATCAAATTGCACGTATGCATAAGCCATGAATGTTTTATGTACCGTTTACCATAGCCAAGAATTTTGAAGTTGACTAATTCATGGTCCAATTGTATAATGTGACCCAAAAGCTGGCTTGGGGCTTGACTTATCTTTAATGCCCTTACTATGAGTGTCAGGTTGAAAAGAAGACAATTCTTGGCTGGTCCTACTTGGCTCTTACACCTTGATCACCTTCTTCAATTTAGCGGATTCCTTGGAATTCGGTTAACCCTTAGGATAGTGCTCACTTCCTTCTCTAACTTCTCACCCTTAACCTCTATATCTTCCCTTGACATGACTAATTCTTTCAACCAGTCGAACTCTACTTATCCTACATATCATTAGAACTTTCCTTCAGTGAATCATGTTTGAATCTTCTATCCTTGTCGTTGCTCGAATTCACCATACTCAAGATGGACTACTTCCAAGGCCCTAAGGTCGATTCCTATCTCATGATCGTTCCCACCACGAATTTTCCTTTCATGAATTCTTCTTCAATCAAGTTTAAAACCATCAATTCCTAGAGTTCGATCAATCTTCTTGGGGATTCTTTCCCAACTCTTATTCAAGTTATCCCTTTATTCTCTTCAAGCCTGTAGGCAAGCATTTGGTTCTGGCCCACTCAATTCCGTACTTAAATGTAAAACATTCCTTATTCTTGAAGTTTGATCCAAGTCCTTCAATGACCACACTTTCGGTTTCCTTTTACCAACACTGATAGGAGTTTACAGAAGTTCCCTCATAATTCCATCATCTTCAGAAATTCAACCCCTTACTATGAATATCCCTTAGCAATCTTCAAGCTGAGTATAGTGATTTAACTTTTATTTTGGTGTTTCCATCGTTAAGACCGTTTTATTCTTTTCCTATCACCATCACTTGAACTTCCATATCGTCTATGGTTTACATTTGTCGTTGTTCCTACTAGGATACTCTCCGGGCACCACATTAGATCTTAAGTTCGTCTCTTGGTCGTGCTCTTCCCCTTAAAAAGAATTCTTGATCTCCCAAAACTTATTTCCTTAGGACGAACAACTCTAGGTGGAAAATGTGTTCGATGGCCTAGCTCAAGTTCACTTTAAAGAGCTTGATTGGAGCAACGACCCTTTTCCTTTGCTTCCTAATGTAACACCCCCAGAGCGAAGGGCGCCACATCCCCCGCACTAAGGTTCAACACGAGTAACAAAATGGAAGTTCGCACCCGTATCAAACCATAGCGAACGGGAGACACACAAACTCACACCCTCGCTAGGCGGCCTAGACCCTCAAGAACTGCGAGAATTAAAATCAGAGTAGCGGAAGCAAATCGTATATCAAACATGATTCCCAAGATCATCACATGTACATATCAAAAATGGGGGAGGGTCAAGTATTCCAAATTCACAAGCTAGCTTACATACAAATGTACAATGCCATCAAGGCCCAAAAGCGAAAGTGTAATCATAAATACGTAATCCAAAATACAACAGTAAGAGTAGAAGTAAACCACTACGAATGCATGGAGACTCAAGCTAAACCACAAGTAAACTCCAAAAGACACTTGCCGCCTAGCTTGACTCGGAAGAACCTGCAAACTCAAAAGAAAGGAAAAAGGGGAAAACAACAACAACGAGGGTTAGTCCTAGCGACTAGTGAGGGGGCTAACTCACACACCCGATATATATATAGAGCAAAGCATTTAATCAAAACTGAAGAACCCTTGAACCGAGAGTGGGTTTTGCAAGCCAAATTAATTCCCGTGATATATATATATATACATCAAGTAAAAGAAGTCAAAAGGAGAAATTACCAAATTTTAAGTATTTAGAAATCCACTCTCGTTTCACAGATCATGCAAAGCTAAACCAACTCGGCGAGTACGAGTCACACACATTCCAACTTCCGAATACGAAGAACAAAGCAAAGCAAAACAAATCAGAATCCATCCCCAACACCGGTTGATAGAAGGGTTGATCGGCCCTAACTATCCACACAAAGAAACGAGACAAGGTTTAATTACTACCTTGAAACCTTCGGCGGTTGCCTCCGCCGGCTCAAGAGAAACACCCTTCCTCAACCTCCTAAGGTTGGGCGAGACTCTCAAATGGAGGTGTTGATGGAAGAGCTCGGCGACCCCTCGGCCGTCCCGAGATTACCATACCACACTCCGGGGCCCAAACAGATCACGAAAGTCACACAGACCAATCTTAAAGCTTATCTTTCAAAGCCACATCTCGCTTACACACACACACTTGCTCAAAACTAAACCTTTGTAAACGAAAGCAAAATAGCTTATATACTTATACAAACGTTTTCAACTCTTATAACAAATGGGATAAATCCCGCAACTTAAGTATCATACACTTATTTACCATATATTATACATATCCACATGCGAGGTTTCAAATCAAATAGGGTTGTAGGTCGAGTAACTAAAAGAGCAAAAACCTCACCTTAGCAACGAACGAAGTGGAGTCAAAAGAGGAAACCAGACACCTACGGAGCAAGCTCGTCCTCTACAGGAAGATCCTCTGAACAAGACAAACAACAAAGGAACACTCTTAGACTCAATATGAACCACATTGACGCTCGGTACATGAATATGCATGCTTATGATGCAAATGATATGAAATGTATTCACATTAAGGCCAATTACAAGCAAATAATTCATATAAGAGCATATATCATAAACGAGGCAAGAATAATCAACAAGAAACAACGGAAAGGAAACAAACGAACGAAACTAGAATTCCTAGGTGACACGCCCGTGTCACCGAAACAAGGCAAGCCGAGACACGCCCGTGTCTCGGTACAGAAAAGCGAAAACGAACTTAAAAGGTGACACGCCCGTGTCACCTACGAAGGGCAAACCGTGACACGCCCGTGCCACGGTACAGAAAACACACAGACGGCACTACAGTAACTAAGCAACTCCAAAACCAAAACCAAACACTCATGCTCCAACTACCAAGCAAGGAAAAGCAATAAATGCTAGGAAACAAGTCCTAGAAGCATAAAAACAACAACAAAAATCAAGAAAACAAGAAAAGAGCAAGAATCAAACAAATTCTCCAAACATCAACTATTCACATGCTATCCAAAACTCATGAATCAACCATGGGGGAGAGCTAAAAATCACATAAAAGAGAGAAGGAGGAGTGAAGATAACAACCATGGACTTACCTTACAATTTGGAGAAGCTTAGAAGTTGATTTGAGCTCAAAATCAAAGATATGGCCAAAAGGTTTTCCTCCTTCTTCCTTCTTGCTTAGCTGATCGGTATAGAGGGGAGAGAGAGAGAATGGATCGGTTTTGGGGGGTTTAGGGGCTGAAATGGTTAGCTAACTCTAGTATAACCCAAGGTTTAGGCTTAGATAAGGTTTAAGTGGGGTCCACCAAGTCTCATGAGGTCAAAAGATGTCTCTCAAGCATAAGGGGCTCGTTACGGTTGAAATACGGAGGTCTTAACGAGCTTAGAAAAAATGAGAGGTTTGTCCCATCGAACCCGAATCGTCGAAACGAGTTCAATGGAGGTGACGGAATTCGAATCCGAATTCCCGAGCTCAAGATACGCGTCTCGGAACCCAAGGTGCGCTAAGTGCTCTTTAGCCTCCTTTAGGTCCCGTCTCCAAAACGAACTTCAAAAAGGCAAGCAAAACAAATACCAAAACATATAACGAGCACATAAACGAGTCCATAAAGCACATAATTAACACATATCACGAATTCACAAAATTAGAATTAAATACGAACCCGAAACGAATAAAATACCAAACAAGAAATGTTAAACGTTCAAGGGTAATCAAATTCATATTACAGCAAATAGGTTCAAATAACTTCAATTAATCCACGTTGACAATTAATATCACATAATCACTTAAAGAACTAGTTAAATAGCGCACATAAGAGGTTACCTGAAAAGTCTGATCAGTCGGGATGTTACAATCCTCCCTCCTTCAAAAGGACCTGTCCTCAGGTCCGAGGCGAGGTCTTGAAAAGATCCGGATACAACTGTTTCATCTTATCCTCGGTCTCCCAAGTAGCTTCTTCGGATTCTTGATCACGCCACAAGACTTTCACAAGAGGGATCTGTCTATTCCTCAACTCTTGCATCTTCCGATCCAGCACCTGAACTGGATACTTCTTAAAAGTCAAATCCGGCTCTAACTGAACTTTCTCAACTGGAAGAATAGACGACTCATCGGGGTAATGTTTCCGAAGCTGCGAGACATGGAATACATTGTGAATCCCGGTCAAACTCGGCGGTAATTCAAGCCTGTAAGCCACTTCCCCAACTCGATCAAGGATCTCAAAGGGGCCTAAGTAGCGTGGGTTAAGCTTCCCGCCTTTACCAATCCGAGCATACCCTTTTCTAGGAGATGCCTTTAAAAAGACCTTATCTCCTTTCTCGAACTCTAAGGGTCGTCTTCTCTTATCTGCATAACTTTTCTGTCGGTCTTGAGCCACTTTCAACCTCTGTTTAATCACTTTCACCCTCTCGATGGTATCCTGAATTTCCTTAGGCTTCTTAGCTCTCTCGAGCTTTCCATCTTTAGTCCATCTCCACTCATCAATATCCCAAAAGAGAGGGGATCGGCACTTTCTTCCATACAAAGCCTCATACGGTGCCATGCCAATAGAAGACTGAAAGCTGTTGTTGTAGGCATACTCAATTAAATCCAACTGTTCATCCCACGAATTCGGATAATCCAAGGCACAAGCACGAAGCATGTCCTCGAGATACCTTATTAGCCTTTCTGACTGGCCATCCGTCTGTGGGTGAAATGCAGTACTGAAGTGGAGCCTCGTCCCCAAACACTTTTGTAACTCCTGCCAAAAACTGGACGTGAACCGAGGATCCCTATCCGAAACAATGCTGACCGGGCAACCATGTAGTCTAACAATCTCCTTCCGATATAACCGGGCCAATTTAGGAACCTTATCAGACATCTTCACCTTAAGAAAGTGTGCGGACTTGGTCAACCGATCAATAACCACCCAAATTCCATCGGAACCTCCTTTGGTCCTTGGCAAGCCGGACACGAAGTCCATTGTCACTTGCTCCCACTTCCACTCGGGTATTGGAAGTGGTTGGAGAGTTCCTCCCGGTTTCTGGTGTTCTGCTTTCACCACTTGGCATGTTTGACATCTTCTAACATAGTTAGCGACTTCTCTCTTCATGCCGTTCCACCAATATGAAGTCCTTAAATCCTTGTACATTTTGGTGGTACCGGGATGTACTGCATATGCTGACTTGTGAGCCTCATCAAGTACCAACTGCTTAAATCCTTCAGGGACATAAACCCGAGCCTTAAATCGAAACAATCCCGAATCATCAAATCCAAACTTGGTTTCAGGATCAATCCTTGACTTAGTTACTAATTTCTGAATCTCCGGATCCACAGATTGAGCTTCTATCAATCTCTGCTTCAAAACCGGTTGAACCGAAATATTAGCCAATCGAGCCTCTGAAACCAGAACCACTGAACCCTGTCTACTAGAACCTGCTTCCAAACCTGAAACATTCACTTTCCTACTCAAAGCATCCGCCACCACATTGGCTTTACCCGGATGGTACTGAATCTTACAATCATAGTCCTCGAGTGTCTCCATCCATCTCCTCTGTCTCACGTTCAAATCCTTCTGGGTAAACAGATACTTGAGACTCTGGTGGTCGGTGAACACTTCAAAAGTAACTCCATAAAGGTAATGCCGCCATTTCATCAAAGCAAATATCACTGCGGCGAGTTCCAAGTCATGAGTGGGATAGTTCTTCTCATGATCCTTTAACTTCCTTGAGGCGTAGGCTACTACCTTACCATTCTGCATTAACACACAACCGAGACCTTCCTTCGAAGCATCGGTATAAACTGAGTAGCCTTCCGAACCTTCGGGTAGGGTTAAAACCGGGGCAGTAGTCAACCTCTCCTTAAGGGTTTGGAAACTCTTCTCACACGCCTCATCCCACTCGAATTTCACCTCTTTCTTAGTTAACCGGGTCAACGGGGAAGCAATCCTCGAGAAATCTTTCACAAAGCGCCTATAGTACCCTGCCAACCCGAGAAAACTTCTCACTTCCGAGGCATTCTTCGGTGGCTTCCAAAGCATAACCGTTTCAATCTTCGCAGGGTCCACTTCTATACCATTCCCCGAAATGAAGTGACCCAAAAAGGAAACTCGATCCAACCAAAACTCGCACTTACTGAACTTGGCGAACAATCTGTGCTCCCGAAGTGTAGACAAAACAATGCTTAAATGCCGCGCGTGCTCTTCTTCGGACCTCGAATACACCAGAATATCATCTATAAAGATGACCACGAATTTATCGAGGTAAGGCCGGAATATTCGGTGCATCATATCCATAAACGCGGCTGGGGCATTGGTAAGACCAAAAGGCATGACCACAAACTCAAAATGCCCATATCTCGTGTTGAGACCTGTCTTCGGTATATCTCCCTCCCGGATACGCAACTGGTAATACCCTTGCCTTAAGTCCAACTTGGAATAAACCCTCGAACCTTGCAGGAGGTCGAACAACTCTTCAATGTGAGGGAGCGGGTATTTGTTCTTAACCGTTAACCGGTTCAGCTCACGGTAGTCAATACACATTCGCAAGGTCCCGTCTTTCTTCTTCACAAACAGGACCGGAGCACCCCACGGAGAAGTGCTCGGGCGAATGTAACCACACTCTAAGAGCTCGTCCAATTGCGTCTTCAACTCCTTCAACTCGGCTGGAGCCATCCTATAGGGAGATTTCGCATACGGTTCTGCTCCGGGATAGAGATCTATCACAAACTCGACGTCCCGATCCGGAGGTAAAGATCCCAAATTCTCCGGAAACACATCGGGGAATTCCTTCACGATCTCCGTCTCTTCGAGCTTGGCCTGATCCTTTGGCTTATTCAAAAGGTAGGCCACATAGCCCGTCGCACCGTCCCGGAACAATCTACTTGCTTCCATGAAGGAAATAAACGGGCAGGTCTTCAACCTCTGACCCGCAAAGACCGTAGAACCCAAAGTCACCCTCTTAGCAAAACAATCCATCATGGCTCGGTAACGGTACAACCAGTCCATTCCCAGAATTACCCCATACTTCTTGATAGGCATCTTGATCAGATCTGCCGGATACTCATGATCTTCCACAACCACCGGACAACCACGGTAAACACAGTTCGTAGACAAAGTAGCACCAAGGGGAGAAGAAACAATAAAGGAATCATCTAGACAAGCAACAGGCAATGGAAGAGTAGCAACAAGCCGGGAAGCAATAAATGAATGCGTTGCTCCCGGATCAAACAATGCATGCAATGGAATGCCATGAATATGGATAGTACCTTCAACAACGGCATTGGCATCCACTTCCACATTCTCTTCCTCGCCCTCCAAAGCGTAAGCTCTCGCCTGGATTGGTGCTCTCGGAGGCATCACATTCAACGGCTGAGGAGCTCGAGGCTGAGGTGCTCTCATCTGAGGACAAGAACCAATTAAATGACCGGGCTCCCCACACTTATAACATCTTCTCAATTTCTTCCGACAATTCTCCTCGGTGTGATTGGGACCCTTACAATAGCCACATTGAATCGGAGCCGGTAAAGCTGGTACCGCGGGGACCGAAGGTCGAGCTTTCTTAACTGAAGTGGTAGGACCTTGGGTTTTGACAACCGGAGGCCCACCAGAGAATGCAGGCCTCTTCCCCAAATTTGAGCTCGAACCTTGGCCCGAAGAGTAAGTCGGCCTCAATCTTGTATTGTTAGCTTCCACTTTGATCGCTTTCCTCGTAGCCTTCTCCCACGTATCCACAGTAGCCGCCTTAAGAGCACTCTGAATATCATATCTCAAACCATGAATAAAGTTCCGGGCCTTCTGGGTGTCATCATTGGAAATGTGTGGAGCATACGGTGCAAGTCTCTCAAATTCCATGATATACTCTTCAACCGAACGGTTCCCTTGTTTCAATTCTGTAAATTGTTGCAATCTTCTCTCGCGAGCACTTGGAGGAACATACTTGTGACGAAATTCTCTTACGAAGCTTTCCCAATCAAACTCTTCTCCACTCCTTTCCAATCGAGCTCTTGTAGCCTTGAGCCAATTGGATGCGGGACCTTGAACAAACCGGGCCGTGCAAACAGCTTTCTCATGTGAAGGAGCGGGGCAAATTTCCCAAATTCCCGCAATTTCTGACAACCACTCCTCGGCTTGGATATCATCTCCTCCATACCACTTAGGTGGATTGTTGTTTCTGAACTCCTTAAAGGCCGGA
The DNA here is from genome assembly GCA_037501455.1 of Lantana camara. Lineage (NCBI taxonomy): Eukaryota > Viridiplantae > Streptophyta > Magnoliopsida > Lamiales > Verbenaceae > Lantana > Lantana camara. The sequence goes on from CM074856.1 coordinate 68,094,894, forward strand.
GTTACTTGCCCACCTTGTCCTTCCCAATGTGGATTATCTCTTTGATTCTGCTGAAGCTGGTTCAGAAGGGCCTGCACAATATTCTCGGCATTCATCGGAGGAGGTGGAGGTGCTTGTGGAGGGGGTTGATTAAGATCAGGAGTCTGCTCCCTATCTGCTCTCCTTCTTGGAGGCATCCTGAAAATACACAAATCAAGAAGATATCGATGCATGGAGTTCAGTTCATGATTATGAAGTCAATTATCACAAATTTAAGCAAATAAGTCACGTAGAGATGTGGATGAATGCAAATAGTCACATACTCCTATACCGAACGACCTAGACAGACTCAACACGACTCCAGAGCTCTGGTTTTGCAACCGAGAGCTCTGATACCACGCCAGGATGTAACACCCCCAGAGCGAAGGGCGCCACATCCCCCGCACTAAGGTTCAACACGAGTAACAAAATGGAAGTTCGCACCCGTATCAAACCATAGCGAACGGGAGACACACAAACTCACACCCTCGCTAGGCGGCCTAGACCCTCAAGAACTGCGAGAATTAAAATCAGAGTAGCGGAAGCAAATCGTATATCAAACATGATTCCCAAGATCATCACATGTACATATCAAAAATGGGGGAGGGTCAAGTATTCCAAATTCACAAGCTAGCTTACATACAAATGTACAATGCCATCAAGGCCCAAAAGCGAAAGTGTAATCATAAATACGTAATCCAAAATACAACAGTAAGAGTAGAAGTAAACCACTACGAATGCATGGAGACTCAAGCTAAACCACAAGTAAACTCCAAAAGACACTTGCCGCCTAGCTTGACTCGGAAGAACCTGTGTAGCACCCGAGCGTAAGGTACCACATCCCCCGCACCGAGACCCGACCCGTATATGAAATGGAAGTCCATACACGTGCCGAATCCGCGGCGAACGGGGACACAACACACACGCTATGCTAGGCGGGACTAACCCTTGAACCACTCAGTGCAGGAATCATAAAATCAGAGTTAAATAAAATTCGCGGAAGCAAGAACAACATAGCATATACAGTGAGCCACCAAGCTCCAAAAAAATAGATATACAAGAGCATTTAAATATGCAACGGCACTCACGGCCTACAAATTCATAACGCTCCAATCTATACTATGATCATATACAAAAATAGCAACAAGGGTATGAATATGATACTGAAAAGAAGTGCTAAACATAAATGCAAGACCTAGACGACTCGTATTCCCGCCTAGCACTCCTAACCTGCACAAAACAGCTGAAAACAACCGGGTTCAGTCTAAAAGAGACTGGTGGGTATAAAAATGGGGCATAAGATATATAATATCGCGTAATTTAAACACATACATGCAAGCCCTAATCCCGTGTGAAGTTTGAAAGGAATTTACCAAGTGGTTAAAACAATAGAAAGCATCAACGGGATTACGACGATCATTTTCATTCATAATTGTTCATAAGGGTTTAAGCTCGGCGAGTGAGCGTGCACAATCTCCAACCTTCTCCTCGTGTAATCATATCATAATTATTGGTTATCACACATATCTTTCGTGCACATACAAAAATGATCATAATCATACATATACACCTTCTTCCTCCGGGTTGGTGGTGGGTTTGCAAGACCCGACCACCTCCGTCTTTGACCAAAAGGGGTTACATGACTCCCCAGATGGCACTCAGTCTCCCTTTCCCCGCCAATCTCCTGACGAGGTCCAGTACCGCTGTTTATATAGTGGGACTAGTATATGGGATCCCCGTCAGCCCTTGCTTCCTCGGTTAGCCACATATACTAAGTCCCGGGGCCCGTGAACGTAACATCCATACAATCTCGCCAAAACATAAGGTAGGGTTTCATAATTAAAAAGGGGTCATACGTTTGAAATCATTTACCCAAAATGACTCGATTTATGTAAATATATTATTTTGGCTTAAAACTTTGCACATAAGGGATTTATACGGTTGTTTTAACTAATAGAAGAAAAACCCACCTTTACCAAGCAAAATAAAAGCACAAGTGTCTCAATGCTCGTCCTTGTTTTCGACCGAACCCGAATCTGTTCAAAAGAAAAGGTATGAGACGCAATGACCACATATGACGCTCGGCAATGACGTGAATATGACATGAATGCATAAATGATCATATTATATCATAAAAATGTTCATGTGCACGATTAAGGAATTTAAATCATATAATCATTCATTCGTTCATATTTTTCATAATCTCATAAATTCGTAACATTCATTCAATTTCATAAATTCATAACATTCATAGGTTCATATAAATTTCATAAATTCAAATCATTCATAATATTCATAATACATAACAATTAATCTAAGATTCATTTAATAAGCACAACACATATAATATTCATATTCACATTTAGGGATGAATTAGATAAAACGTTCAATCAATAGTCGATAATTAAATACGCGAAATGGAAATCAATTAATTTCAATAATTAAATTAAACCAAATAATATTTAAAATATATAATAAATATATAATATAATACAATAAATATATATATAATCATATATGATATAACAATTATATAATAATACATACTAACATATATAATATATATATATCATATATATATACACGTACACACACAATTACACCCCATGCATGCACACTCAATTTACAACACACACTACCACACTCTCATGCATGCACACGCACAAACATATATATATTTATACATAATATACACAAGCATGAAAATGCAAGCACAAAGCCATGCATGCACAACTCACAACTCACAGCACCATCCCCAGCAGCCCAGCAACACAGCAGCAGCAACCATACGCAAGGAAGAAGAAGAAAACGTAGGAACAGTTTGAGCAAAACGGGGTGACACCCCCGTGTCACCCTCCACAACTAGACCGAGACACGCCCGTGTCTCGGTACAGAATTCCCAGACCCAACTGCACCCCCGTGTCTCGCCAGAAGAGAGGGAAGAGACACGCCCGTTACACGCTGCAGCGGCAGTCTCTGTTTTTAACAAAACTGACGCAGAAACAGGGTAGCTAAAACGTAGAAAAATGAGGCAACAAAAGAGGCTAAACAAGGTATGAAAGGCTGCAAGAAACTCAGTTAATCCCACACCAAAAGCCATGAAAGAGGACAGCAAAAAGGAGAAGGAAAAACAGCAGTTTGACAGCAACATTTCTGTGTGAAAAACAGGGCACGGTTGCGGGAAAAACAGGGCAAGCTTGCTCTCAGCTCAAGCGACTCAGATCAGGTCCAAAAGGTCATCAAATACGCAGCAAAACATCATGAAACCAACACAAGATTCAGTCCCAATCAAACTCACACAAGAAGGAAGCCATACGTGAAGAACATGAGAGATTTTCTGAAAATTTCATAAATGATATATCATACATATCTCAGCAACCATGAAAGCAATGATCATAATTGATATGAGGATGTGAAAACAATTAATCTCATGCTTGGAATCGATCAAAACCATAAAGAATCAAAGGAGATCAAGAATTTGTACAAAATCCTCTATTTTCGGTAAAATGGCCAAGAAGGATTAAACCATGCTCAAAATCATGAATGGAAAGATGGAAATGCTCAGAATTAGTCATATATTACAACCTTAAGCTTACCTTGATGATTGGTTGAAGTTTGGGGAAGATTTGAGCTCCAAAATCTTCAAATGAAGAAGGGTTTCGGGACTGGAGGAGAGGCAGTAGCTTTTTGCTGAGTTTTGGGGATGGTGAGAGGGTTAACTCGGTTAAAGCTTGAAATATCTATATAGGTGGTTGAGTTAGGGTTAAAAGGAATTAAACCATAGTTAATTTGGTCATGGTTTGCTCAAGTTAGGGATGAACTAGTGTAGCAAGGTCATGTTGGTCGCCGATTCGTTTTTCGGTTGAAATTCGGAGTTTCAAATGAATTAGGAAAAATGTAAGGCTAAGTTTACTAAACTTGAATTTTCGTTACGAGTTCAGCGGATTTGACGGAACTCGAATCCGAGTTCCCGAGCTCAAGATATTAAATACGGAACCAAGGGTGCGCTAAGTGCTCGTTAGCCCCCGACTTGGATTCCAAAATTCAAATTAAATCCGAAACACAAGCAAATGAATTCGAAAATACAAAACGAACAAATATTCATGTACAAGACACGTATAAGTTCAACATATTAAATTCGCACAAAAATCCGGTATCAATTCAAATAGAAACGAAGCACTCAAACGCGATCAAACAATAAAAGCCATAACATTACTTAAATAAACAACTAAATTCATTCATAATATATTATATATATTATGCATGCATACGTATATAGTATATACAAATACATGCATGCAAATATATTTTAAGTTATATTTATAAAAATGCATGCAATTATGATATATTAGTATTACATGCATGCAAATTTAATTTATAATTACACATGCATGCATACATATATATATATATATATTTTTACTACATGCATGCAATATATATATTATGAATATAAATGCATGCATTACAACTTCATGCACACGTACACCCTAATTATATATTTATATATCATATAAATGTAATTAATATTAATAACATTAAATTAAATAATTAACATTTAATACATATAAAAATAAAATGAAATATATAGAACACGTAAAAATAATTATTCGCGCAATTAAAGAGCACACAAGTTAGTCACATAAATTCAAATTCAAATATTGCATATTTTTCAATTAGTCACTTATTTAACAATTAAACAATGAAATTTAATTATAGAAACACTAAAGACCAATTACTTTGCGCAATTAAGTAAACATATACGTCATGCTGTACTAATAAAGAATTGGGGCGTTACAACCTTTCCCCCTTAAAAGAATCCGTCCTCGGATTCACTATCCGCCTGAAAACAATTAATGAAGGAACCCCGTTCCTCACAAACAACAAGGAGAGAATCCCCGTCTCCCAAATAACAAGGAGAGAACCCCGTCTCTCGCAAGCAAAGAGAGCACCCCGTCTCTCGAACAAAATAAGAGCATCCCCGTCTCTTACAAACAATGAGAGCACCCCGTCTCTCGGACAAAAACAAGAGCAAGGAAGTCTCCAATACTCCCAAGCTACACGCAAAACCATAATTAAAATCATGTAAGACACCCCAAAGCAAGTAACAGACATCGTTCACGTCGGTTATCAATTGCTCCAATTAATTTAACATAATAAGATATCGAGGCACACAATATAAAAATTACTGGAGTTAAGTTTATATGGATGCATGTATCATGGATGCTATAAGTACCGTTCACCGTAGTTGCGAAATTTAGAATTGTAAGTTGTCGTTATCCAGTGCATGATCTGTCCTGAAGATAAACTTAGTGCTCAACTTGGCTTCAACCTCTTCAGGGTACCCTGGTGAAGCAATTGATGAATCCTTTAAGGATTATACTCTTGAATCCCTTCTGAATTGTACTGTTTCCAGTTTTCACCATTTCCCATAATCTTTGTTCGACCAACCAATTCCTTTTTAATTGACCGAGCTTGACTTCACCGAATACCCCTAAATCATTTGTCCCGAACTCAGGTCTGTAGTTATTACCTTTACCATATCGAAGTCTAACATATCCCCGAGGATAACCACTCTGAATAACCTTGATGGTTCAATCCCGACCTTAAGATGTTTATTCTTATGGTCTTTCTCAATACAAATCCTTTCCCATCTTCCGTTCCTATGAGCCGTTCATTCCCTTTTTGACCCCCTGAAGGTTATATTCGATACTTAGTCCCATATTTCTTAAATCGAAGACGGAAAATTCTTGACAATTCCTAGGTTTTGATTTAGATTTCTCAATGTTCATCCTCTTCGGTTCTGTTTCTTCTTAATTCCTTCCAACTCATTGGACCAAGCTTTATTGACATCGTCTCTTTCTATGTTAATCCAAATTGATTCCCTCTTGATAAGTCAACTAGAGAGTTTCCTTAACCTCTCCGTAACTCCTCCATCTTCAAATCGAATTACACATGTAGAAAATTCAATGAACTATCTTCCCCATTCCTCGTGGAAATCTTCGGCCCGAATTTAGTGGTCTAACCTTCATTTTAATGGCCAATCGTTAAAATCGTCTTATTCATTTCCGCTCACTAACATAACCCCGGACCTTCCTAAATGCACTTCCGTTATCCCTATTATTTATTTCTTCAGCCACAACTTCAAGTTTTAATTTTTGCTTCTTGGTTACGCTTTCCCCCTTAAATTTTCTATCGTTATCCTTGAACTCTATCAATCCATCTTTCCCCTAAACTCTTGATAAAACAATTTCATTTGGGGAAGGGAAGAATTTAACGAACATAGCAACCCCCTTCTCTATTCTTGTTCAATCCAACACCCCAAAGCCAACTCTAATTTCGCTTCTTTTTCTGAATCCCATTTCCATCAACCTGCCCCTTATTTGAGGTTCTTTATTTTCTCCAACGTTACCTACCTATGCCACTCCGTTATTTCCTTTCATCTGAATTCTGAGGTGGCTCGATTAAAATGATACTTGATGGGTGAGATGAAGGAACTCCCTATCAATTAAACACTAAAATGCATGTCGGGTTAAAATTGACGATGCATGTGCCACGTTTACATCAAGCAACTACGCATCACATTAGCGCAACGAAACCAAATAGAAATGCACAGATAATCATAAGGCCAGAAGAATAGATAATTAATGCGAAATATGATGCACGTGCTATGAATGCTTTGGAACCTGTCACCAATGTGGTAAGCTATTAACTCAGTAGCTTTTCTCTCGTTCCTCCAAACACGAGATTACTTTGACTTGCTGATCATGCTTCGTCTTTCCCACGGTCTTCAAGATTTCCAAGGATCCTGTGCATCACTTGTATCTTCCACTGTCCGGAATTGAAATTTCACTATCCCTGATTCCTTCGACATCCACTGAGTTAGCCTCTGCATTTACCCCCCAGGGATCGCCCTTCAACCTTGCTCAAACTCTCTTACAAAATGAATCCCCAATATAATTCTGAACCCTACTACTCGCCGTCACCGTGATCCAGACTCCCGTCCTTATCCTTTATGAACTTACTTCACCTCCAATTGCTTATACTTGAGCGTAGGATTTTCTTGCAAAGAGTCTCTCCCCGAGAACAATCCTTCAACCGGTCTTTGCCTTTCTTTATAGTTCCCATTTGTTGCTCCATATCTTCCAATTCAACTTCACAACATGACAATTCAGCTTGGATATGGAAAAACGACTCAGACCCCGTCCTTAATATCGCCACCTTCCCTATCTTTGTATTTACCCAGGTACTTGCCCCTCTCTACTCTTCCAGACTCGTTTCCCATCTTAATCAAAATCCAAAGCACTCAATTCTAACTCTTCCCAGTCTTAACTTCGACAAACTTGATTTCAAATCACTGGACTTAGTCAGAAATCCTTCTTTGTCAATCTTTGGTGTTCAACTCCTACCTGACCCATTTTATCTTAACTCCTTTAATTATTAATACCTCTTCAATGCTCCAAATCCGGAATCAAAATACCTTCAAGGTTTGTTCACTTCCTTCATTAGGTTGAAAGATCCCGTTGCTTCCAATCAAAGGCACTTTGTATGGCAGAGCCGTATATGTCAATCTTCTAAGTCGTATCCATCTCCTAGTCAATCCCTACTTCACCAAGTATCCTTCTACCACCGCATCTCTTAATTCAAACCTCCTATTCCGAATCGTAATTCTTGAACTCTAGCTTCCTCTAGAAAACCTCACATCTCGAATTCTCTACATTCTTCCCGGTAGTATCCCTCCTAGCTTCCATGCCTCAGGACGAACTAGCAATAGATCGTCTTTATCGTGGAGCTTGGCCGTGGTTTGATATTACTTTCATAACCTGTGAATCATAACTCATTTTCGAAGATATATGCATGCGATTAATACATGCTCATGGCACTTATTCAACACGAAAGACACAGATTCAATATAGAATGCTACAAGTAATTTGACAAGATTAAAAAGAAAGACAATTTCATGTTCAAAATCGATGCAATGCACACATTATCACTTAGTTCCTATGCCGAACGACTTAGACAGACCCACACGACACGAGAGCCCGGGTTTTGCAACCTGGCTCTGATACCACTTAAGGATGTAGCACCCGAGCGTAAGGTACCACATCCCCCACACCGAGACCCGACCCGTATATGAAATGGAAGTCCATACACGTGCCGAATCCGCGGCGAACGGGGACACAACACACACGCTATGCTAGGCGGGACTAACCCTTGAACCACTCAGTGCAGGAATCATAAAATCAGAGTTAAATAAAATTCGCGGAAGCAAGAACAACATAGCATATACAGCGAGCCACCAAGCTCCAAAAAAATAGATATACAAGAGCATTTAAATATGCAACGGCACTCACGGCCTACAAATTCATAACACTCCAATCTATACTATGATCATATACAAAAATAGCAACAAGGGTATGAATATGATACTGAAAAGAAGTGCTAAACATAAATGCAAGACCTAGACGACTCGTATTCCCGCCTAGCACTCCTAACCTGCACAAAACAGCTGAAAACAACCGGGTTCAGTCTAAAAGAGACTGGTGGGTATAAAAATGGGGCATAAGATATATAATATCGCGTAATTTAAACACATACATGCAAGCCCTAATCCCGTGTGAAGTTTGAAAGGAATTTACCAAGTGGTTAAAACAATAGAAAGCATCAACGGGATTACGACGATCATTTTCATTCATAATTGTTCATAAGGGTTTAAGCTCGGCGAGTGAGCGTGCACAATCTCCAACCTTCTCCTCGTGTAATCATATCATAATTATTGGTTATCACACATATCTTTCGTGCACATACAAAAATGATCATAATCATACATATACACCTTCTTCCTCCGGGTTGGTGGTGGGTTTGCAAGACCCGACCACCTCCGTCTTTGACCAAAAGGGGTTACATGGCTCCCCAGATGGCACTCAGTCTCCCTTTCCCCGCCAATCTCCTGACGAGGTCCAGTACCGCTGTTTATATAGTGGGACTAGTATATGGGATCCCCGTCAGCCCTTGCTTCCTCGGTTAGCCACATATACTAAGTCCCGGGGCCCGTGAACGTAACATCCATACAATCTCGCCAAAACATAAGGTAGGGTTTCATAATTAAAAAGGGGTCATACGTTTGAAATCATTTACCCAAAATGACTCGATTTATGTAAATATATTATTTTGGCTTAAAACTTTGCACATAAGGGATTTATACGGTTGTTTTAACTAATAGAAGAAAAACCCACCTTTACCAAGCAAAATAAAAGCACAAGTGTCTCAATGCTCGTCCTTGTTTTCGACCGAACCCGAATCTGTTCAAAAGAAAAGGTATGAGACGCAATGACCACATATGACGCTCGGCAATGACGTGAATATGACATGAATGCATAAATGATCATATTATATCATAAAAATGTTCATGTGCACGATTAAGGAATTTAAATCATATAATCATTCATTCGTTCATATTTTTCATAATCTCATAAATTCGTAACATTCATTCAATTTCATAAATTCATAACATTCATAGGTTCATATAAATTTCATAAATTCAAATCATTCATAATATTCATAATACATAACAATTAATCTAAGATTCATTTAATAAGCACAACACATATAATATTCATATTCACATTTAGGGATGAATTAGATAAAACGTTCAATCAATAGTCGATAATTAAATACGCGAAATGGAAATCAATTAATTTCAATAATTAAATTAAACCAAATAATATTTAAAATATATAATAAATATATAATATAATACAATAAATATATATATAATCATATATGATATAACAATTATATAATAATACATACTAACATATATAATATATATATATCATATATATATACACGTACACACACAATTACACCCCATGCATGCACACTCAATTTACAACACACACTACCACACTCTCATGCATGCACACGCACAAACATATATATATTTATACATAATATACACAAGCATGAAAATGCAAGCACAAAGCCATGCATGCACAACTCACAACTCACAGCACCATCCCCAGCAGCCCAGCAACACAGCAGCAGCAACCATACGCAAGGAAGAAGAAGAAAACGTAGGAACAGTTTGAGCAAACACCCTCCACAACTAGACCGAGACACGCCCGTGTCTCGGTACAGAATTCCCAGACCCAACTGCACCCCCGTGTCTCGCCAGAAGAGAGGGAAGAGACACGCCCGTTACACGCTGCAGCGGCAGTCTCTGTTTTTAACAAAACTGACGCAGAAACAGGGTAGCTAAAACGTAGAAAAATGAGGCAACAAAAGAGGCTAAACAAGGTATGAAAGGCTGCAAGAAACTCAGTTAATCCCACACCAAAAGCCATGAAAGAGGACAGCAAAAAGGAGAAGGAAAAACAGCAGTTTGACAGCAACATTTCTGTGTGAAAAACAGGGCACGGTTGCGGGAAAAACAGGGCAAGCTTGCTCTCAGCTCAAGCGACTCAGATCAGGTCCAAAAGGTCATCAAATACGCAGCAAAACATCATGAAACCAACACAAGATTCAGTCCCAATCAAACTCACACAAGAAGGAAGCCATACGTGAAGAACATGAGAGATTTTCTGAAAATTTCATAAATGATATATCATACATATCTCAGCAACCATGAAAGCAATGATCATAATTGATATGAGGATGTGAAAACAATTAATCTCATGCTTGGAATCGATCAAAACCATAAAGAATCAAAGGAGATCAAGAATTTGTACAAAATCCTCTATTTTCGGTAAAATGGCCAAGAAGGATTAAACCATGCTCAAAATCATGAATGGAAAGATGGAAATGCTCAGAATTAGTCATATATTACAACCTTAAGCTTACCTTGATGATTGGTTGAAGTTTGGGGAAGATTTGAGCTCCAAAATCTTCAAATGAAGAAGGGTTTCGGGACTGGAGGAGAGGCAGTAGCTTTTTGCTGAGTTTTGGGGATGGTGAGAGGGTTAACTCGGTTAAAGCTTGAAATATCTATATAGGTGGTTGAGTTAGGGTTAAAAGGAATTAAACCATAGTTAATTTGGTCATGGTTTGCTCAAGTTAGGGATGAACTAGTGTAGCAAGGTCATGTTGGTCGCCGATTCGTTTTTCGGTTGAAATTCGGAGTTTCAAATGAATTAGGAAAAATGTAAGGCTAAGTTTACTAAACTCGAATTTTCGTTACGAGTTCAGCGGATTTGACGGAACTCGAATCCGAGTTCCCGAGCTCAAGATATTAAATACGGAACCAAGGGTGCGCTAAGTGCTCGTTAGCCCCCGACTTGGATTCCAAAATTCAAATTAAATCCGAAACACAAGCAAATGAATTCGAAAATACAAAACGAACAAATATTCATGTACAAGACACGTATAAGTTCAACATATTAAATTCGCACAAAAATCCGGTATCAATTCAAATAGAAACGAAGCACTCAAACGCGATCAAACAATAAAAGCCATAACATTACTTAAATAAACAACTAAATTCATTCATAATATATTATATATATTATGCATGCATACGTATATAGTATATACAAATACATGCATGCAAATATATTTTAAGTTATATTTATAAAAATGCATGCAATTATGATATATTAGTATTACATGCATGCAAATTTAATTTATAATTACACATGCATGCATACATATATATATATATATATTTTTACTACATGCATGCAATATATATATTATGAATATAAATGCATGCATTACAACTTCATGCACACGTACACCCTAATTATATATTTATATATCATATAAATGTAATTAATATTAATAACATTAAATTAAATAATTAACATTTAATACATATAAAAATAAAATGAAATATATAGAACACGTAAAAATAATTATTCGCGCAATTAAAGAGCACACAAGTTAGTCACATAAATTCAAATTCAAATATTGCATATTTTTCAATTAGTCACTTATTTAACAATTAAACAATGAAATTTAATTATAGAAACACTAAAGACCAATTACTTTGCGCAATTAAGTAAACATATACGTCATGCTGTACTAATAAAGAATTGGGGCGTTACAACCTGCAAACTCAAAAGAAAGGAAAAAGGGGAAAACAACAACAACGAGGGTTAGTCCTAGCGACTAGTGAGGGGGCTAACTCACACACCCGATATATATATAGAGCAAAGCATTTAATCAAAACTGAAGAACCCTTGAACCGAGAGTGGGTTTTGCAAGCCAAATTAATTCCCGTGATATATATATATATACATCAAGTAAAAGAAGTCAAAAGGAGAAATTACCAAATTTTAAGTATTTAGAAATCCACTCTCGTTTCACAGATCATGCAAAGCTAAACCAACTCGGCGAGTACGAGTCACACACATTCCAACTTCCGAATACGAAGAACAAAGCAAAGCAAAACAAATCAGAATCCATCCCCAACACCGGTTGATAGAAGGGTTGATCGGCCCTAACTATCCACACAAAGAAACGAGACAAGGTTTAATTACTACCTTGAAACCTTCGGCGGTTGCCTCCGCCGGCTCAAGAGAAACACCCTTCCTCAACCTCCTAAGGTTGGGCGAGACTCTCAAATGGAGGTGTTGATGGAAGAGCTCGGCGACCCCTCGGCCGTCCCGAGATTACCATACCACACTCCGGGGCCCAAACAGATCACGAAAGTCACACAGACCAATCTTAAAGCTTATCTTTCAAAGCCACATCTCGCTTACACACACACACTTGCTCAAAACTAAACCTTTGTAAACGAAAGCAAAATAGCTTATATACTTATACAAACGTTTTCAACTCTTATAACAAATGGGATAAATCCCGCAACTTAAGTATCATACACTTATTTACCATATATTATACATATCCACATGCGAGGTTTCAAATCAAATAGGGTTGTAGGTCGAGTAACTAAAAGAGCAAAAACCTCACCTTAGCAACGAACGAAGTGGAGTCAAAAGAGGAAACCAGACACCTACGGAGCAAGCTCGTCCTCTACAGGAAGATCCTCTGAACAAGACAAACAACAAAGGAACACTCTTAGACTCAATATGAACCACATTGACGCTCGGTACATGAATATGCATGCTTATGATGCAAATGATATGAAATGTATTCACATTAAGGCCAATTACAAGCAAATAATTCATATAAGAGCATATATCATAAACGAGGCAAGAATAATCAACAAGAAACAACGGAAAGGAAACAAACGAACGAAACTAGAATTCCTAGGTGACACGCCCGTGTCACCGAAACAAGGCAAGCCGAGACACGCCCGTGTCTCGGTACAGAAAAGCGAAAACGAACTTAAAAGGTGACACGCCCGTGTCACCTACGAAGGGCAAACCGTGACACGCCCGTGCCACGGTACAGAAAACACACAGACGGCACTACAGTAACTAAGCAACTCCAAAACCAAAACCAAACACTCATGCTCCAACTACCAAGCAAGGAAAAGCAATAAATGCTAGGAAACAAGTCCTAGAAGCATAAAAACAACAACAAAAATCAAGAAAACAAGAAAAGAGCAAGAATCAAACAAATTCTCCAAACATCAACTATTCACATGCTATCCAAAACTCATGAATCAACCATGGGGGAGAGCTAAAAATCACATAAAAGAGAGAAGGAGGAGTGAAGATAACAACCATGGACTTACCTTACAATTTGGAGAAGCTTAGAAGTTGATTTGAGCTCAAAATCAAAGATATGGCCAAAAGGTTTTCCTCCTTCTTCCTTCTTGCTTAGCTGATCGGTATAGAGGGGAGAGAGAGAGAATGGATCGGTTTTGGGGGGTTTAGGGGCTGAAATGGTTAGCTAACTCTAGTATAACCCAAGGTTTAGGCTTAGATAAGGTTTAAGTGGGGTCCACCAAGTCTCATGAGGTCAAAAGATGTCTCTCAAGCATAAGGGGCTCGTTACGGTTGAAATACGGAGGTCTTAACGAGCTTAGAAAAAATGAGAGGTTTGTCCCATCGAACCCGAATCGTCGAAACGAGTTCAATGGAGGTGACGGAATTCGAATCCGAATTCCCGAGCTCAAGATACGCGTCTCGGAACCCAAGGTGCGCTAAGTGCTCTTTAGCCTCCTTTAGGTCCCGTCTCCAAAACGAACTTCAAAAAGGCAAGCAAAACAAATACCAAAACATATAACGAGCACATAAACGAGTCCATAAAGCACATAATTAACACATATCACGAATTCACAAAATTAGAATTAAATACGAACCCGAAACGAATAAAATACCAAACAAGAAATGTTAAACGTTCAAGGGTAATCAAATTCATATTACAGCAAATAGGTTCAAATAACTTCAATTAATCCACGTTGACAATTAATATCACATAATCACTTAAAGAACTAGTTAAATAGCGCACATAAGAGGTTACCTGAAAAGTCTGATCAGTCGGGATGTTACACCTAAACTCCTTATTAACTCTATTAAATTCCCTAACTTGTCTCATCCAATTTATATGTCCTGAAACCATCCACTTCCGTCTTTGACCCACTCTATCAACCCAAAATGTTTCTTCTTCACTTTGTTCAATAGGGTTGTAATCAGAGTAATAGTGAAAGTATTAAACAGCGAAATCCTAACAAGTAAACATTAAAATGATGCGTGCTGGGTTAAGATGATAAATGCATGTAGTAGATATTTTAAACAAGGAAATGCAACATCAAGGCACATAATTCAACAAATAAGTAAGCAACAATAATTTAACAATTAGAGTATTAAAACGCATATAATAAGAATTTAAATAACTAATTTGCGATGAATGGTGCACGTACTATGAATGTATTGAACCTGTCACTGTAGTGGTATCTTTAGTGCGACATCTTGTCCTTTGATCTCGATGTTGTGAGCATAAGTTGTAAGGTTGAACATTGTTCGATCGTTGATGATGCTTCCCAAATCCTTGACTTGCTTCCCATAGTCCTCAAATCTCCATGGTCCGAGATCACGATCTCTTGAACCCATATTCTTCTAAATCTTCAAAGTTTCCTTGTATCCACTTATGTGTTCCCGCGATCCGAAATTGAAATCCCTCGAACCCACTTCTTCTGTGCCCATGGAATCGACATCTTGACTCCCTTAAAGGATTGATCCCAAATGATGTTCCAAATCTTACCCTTAGTTGTCTCTGCTCAAGGTTCCTTTAAGTATTCTTTATGAATTCAATGATTGGATGCACTTATCTTCCAATTGCTTACACTTGAGGACATAATTTCCCTTCAACAACTCCTTGCCTTTCTTTATCGTTTCCATTTGTTACTCCAAGTCTCCCAACTCGAACTCATAACCCAACGATTCAGCTTAAGTCTGGAAAGCAGACTTCGATCCGACCGAAGATAAAACCTTTGGCATCTCGGCTTTCCATGATCTTGAAATCGCCATATCGATCGGTTCTCACTAACTCCTTCCAATCCGACTTCTTCCTTACCCAAACTTGAGTTCTCTTGAGGGTCTTCGTCTCCTCGTTGATAAAATCCTTAAACCTAAACATCTTCAAGATTTCCTCATGATTTGTGTCTCCTTCTGCAATTTGGTGAAGTTCTTGGGATTCAATTAACCTTTCAGAAGTGACGATCACTGACTTCTTTTTCGATGAGACTCTTTGGAACGATAAGAGAGCTTTGGTGCACCGTGGTAAGGACACTGAAGAACATGGCTTCATTTCGAAAAGACCACGAGCCCCTGATCTTTATAGGTAATCCCACCTTCTATCACGATGCTGAGTAATGGAATATAACTCCATATTGATAGCCTTATAGATTCAACACCCGACCTTCCAATCCCTTAATTCCATAGCCTCTCCATTGGTTTGATAGAAGAACTCCTTGGTGAGGTTGATAAGAGCTTTATTAACATGACAAGAACCTATAACCAAAGACTCCACTCAAATATAGATGTATGTAGTTTAGCATATGCTTATGACACATATTTAGATAAATCAAAACACATAAAATGCAATTACAACACCTGAAGCAACAAAATTGAAAGTAGATCACATATATCAAGAAATTTCGAGCAATTAATAACAATTAACCATGAGAATTCAATGCAATGCACACGTTGCCAAGTTGTTCCTATGCCGTACGACCTAAACTGACTCAATCATGACACGAGAACCCGGGTTTTGCAACCCAAGGCTCTGATACCACTTAAGGATGTAGCACCCCAATGGAAAGCCCCACATCCCCCGGACCGAGACCCGACCCCCATATGAAATGGAGAATCCATACACGAGTCATAATCATGGCGAACGGGGACTCACTCACACACTAGGCTAGACGGGAGCTAGAACCTAGAAACCAATTAAACAAACCCAAGAATTAAATGCGAGTACGGAAGCAGGATAAGTGATCAATCATAAGTTCAAGTAGTAATTGACGGGTTCAACTAGCATAAATGCCTAGTCCCGAAATTTCAAACATAATCATAAATATAACTATGGTAGTTCATATATTTGATACAGAACTTAATCAATTTACAATATGCGTATGAAAAGAATCCAACTGAACCACACGACGCGACAAACTTAACATCCCGCCTAGCACTCCAAAACATGCAAAAGAACTAAAAACAAAGCCGGGTTCAGTCTATAAGAGACTGGTGGGTATAAAACAAGGCATAATATAATATTATCGCAGAATTTAAACACTCACACATACAAGCTACAATCCCGTGCGAGATTTTTGAGATATTTCCCAAGTGGGTGAAAACGAAAGAAAACAACACTCGGGATTACTACCTTTAATTCCATTATTCATAATCATAGTCGTTCATAAGGTCAATACGTGAGCCCTGGCGGGTAGGCTAATATCTCCAACCTACTCCTCGTGTGTGCATATCAATTCAATCTTTATATTAGTGATCATTCACATTCATACACATTCGTTCATAATCATAATCATAATCATATCATTCATAATCATAAACACTTACACCTTCTTCCTCCGGGTGGTGGACGGGCTTGCAAGACCCGACCACCGGTCCATACATAGGCCAATGGGGGTACATGAATCCCCCAAGGGCACTCAGCTCCCATTCCCCGCTAAACCTCCTAGCGAGGGCCGGTATCACCGTAAATGTGGTGGGACTAGTACAAGGGATCCCCGTTGGCCCTTGCCTCCCCGGATAGCCACTTGCACTAAGTCCCTGGGCCTGTGCAATCATAATCATGTCCACGCCAAAAATCATAAGGTTGGGATACATAAGAGAAGGGCTTTACGTTGAAAATCATAGACTCTTTTGAAAAGACTCGATATATATATATTTATAATATTGTGGCTCAAATCTTTCACATAAGGGATTTATCGGGTCATCGTAACTAATAGAAGAGAAACCCACCTGTTACACCTTACTGACCAATACCAAGAGGAAAATAAGAGGACTTGGAAGTGTACTATGAACCCGACATCTCCGCCCTGGAGAAAACTGTACAAGAAATGACATGGTGCATATGTGAGACTCAAGGCTCCAAATGAACCATATATGACGCACGGCAACGTAATAGATATGGTATGAGATGTTTAGGAAGTAAAATGATGTCATGAAGCCACATAATTCAAGTAATTCTTTCAAGTACATTCATAGCATAAAGGTTTCAAGTTCAAACATTTCATATCGTTCATTATCATTCGTTCATTCCTTATCATTCATTCGTTCATTATTCAAGTTATGAAGATTTCATATTCATCCTTTCATAGTTCATATAAAACGTATCAAGTCATTCCATAATTTAAATCCATAATTCATAGCATAAACTCCACAATTTAAAGGTCACCCTTCATGAAATAATACCATACCACTCAAATCCTTAAATAATAGCACTTAGATTTCATATTAATTCAATACATATCATACCACTCTAGTCTCATAAATTCATTTGAAATGAATCCAAGAATTTCATATAATGATCATAACACGTACTATTTCACGTTTACAAATAGAAAATAGGCAAATAAAAACATTCAAGTCATGAATTTCATATAACAAGTATAACTTAAATATAACAAGTTTACAATTATAAAATAACAAATAAAGGCATTCAAATCATGAACGGATATTAGATAACAAATTAATTTCATAATCATAGAATAAATACAATATATTAAATAATACTAAATAAATAATTAGCTATATTATGTAATATATATATATATATATATATATATATATATATTATATGAATTAATGCATGCATGTATCAATGGGGTGTACGTATGTATATATATATATGAATTAATGCATGTATGTATCTATATATATATATATATATTAACTATGCATACACAACACCAAGATATACATCTATTTATATAAACACATGCATGCATATTCATCTATTATACATGTATATTTATCTACGTGCACACACACATGCGCAAGGAAATAAATTACATGCATATGTATTATATATTAAATGCATACAACACACACAACACCTATATATATTAGCCCGTAATATATATACACTTATACCTGCAGGCACATGCAATAATAACATACACACACCCCAACCGTGCACACACACATTAATTCACACCATGCATCAACATACACAATACCATATATATATATATATATATATATATATATATATATATATACTGAACGAACAGCAACCAAAGAAGAAAAAGTAGCGACAATTGAAGAAAGCAGCCGCAGCAAAAAGGAGAAAAGAAGCAGCAGGCTATATATATATATATATACACACATAAACACAAGGAGCAGCAAAAGAAAAGGCGAGAAGAAGCAGCAGCGCAGCACTACCCGCCCGGGTAACATTCCGTTCAAACTCTTCCCGTCCAGGGAGAGGAGATACAGAAACTTCTGCACAAGGTGTCCCCGCCCGGGGACACTTTCAGCTCAAGATCTCCCCACCCGGGGAGATCATTACAGCGACAAAGAGCAGCAGCAGCTAAACTCAGAGGAAAACAGGGGAAAGAAGTAGCAACAGCAGGGCAGACATGGAGTAATAAATTCGCAGCAAAAACAGATCAAAATCAACCAAAGTTTCAGGCACAACACTCACGTAATGCAGTTGACAGCAACACTGTAGCACCCCGCACGTGAGGCACCACATCCCCCGCACTATGGCTCGGCACGAGTAACGAAATAGTACATCCGTACCCGTATCAAACCATAGCGAACGGGAGACAAACATAAAAACCTTCCTAAGCCAGGCGGAGCTAGACCCTGCAAGGATAACCAATCCACAAAGTATAATCCATTGCAAAGCCAAAATTCAAACATACAACCCATAAACGGAATTTGGGCTCTTCAGGCCTCTTTTAAAACATAACAAAACCCAGTAAAAGCAATTCAATAACGATTACATAAATATTCCAGGCCAAGATACTACAGAATCGAATCAAACATAAATCCAATACATGAATGAGTGCAGGGACTCTCCTAACCTAACTCGACCCACTTAAAGACTCCAAAGATCTCCGCCTAGCTCGAAACTCCAAACTCAAACCTGCACACTAAAAAGATTGGGGAGGGAGAGGGTCAGTCTCTAGAAGACTGAGTGAGCAGGAGCGATATATATATATATATAAAAACATGCACATGCAAGTCATAAATCCCGAGCAAGGTTTTGTTTGAATTTAGTTCCCGACAAGGGCAAGAAAATAGGTAAACAATGCTCGACTTTTACGACTAATCCATATTAAATTTATTGCATTCATAAATCATACATAAATATAAGGCTCGACGAGTGAGCGTGCACAATCTCGAACCAAACTCCGACCGTGTACGACAAATATCATATATATTGATTAGGCGATCATGCAATATATCATAATACACACAGACCATAAATCATAACATAAACATATGCGTTTGGGCAATCCGTGTCCCGGCCTTCCCGCACGGTGCATAATCCTATCATAACATATACATAAGAAAAGGCATAAATCCTAACCAACCTTCTTCCTCCGGGTGGTGGACAAGTTAGCTAGACCTGACCACCGGTTCCTACATGGGCCAATGGGGGTACATGAATTCCCCAAAGGCACTCAGCTCCCATTCCTCGCTAAAACTCCTAGCGAGGGCCGGTATCACCATATTTGGTTGGAACTAGTATATGGGATCCCCGTCAGCCCTTGCTTCCTCGGTTAGCCACATATACTAAGTCCCGGGGCCCGTATAATCAGAAATCAGAAATGTGTCTCGCCAAACAATTCAATTCATCAGTACATATCATAATTCATAAATCATTGGAAAAGGGTTTACTCGATCAATATTTCCTCGATAACTTTACTTGAAAAGTATCATATATGTATAATCATAAGGTTTTGGCCAAAGCTTTTCACATAAGGGTTGTAGGGTTTGTTATATAGCTAAAACGAAAACCACCCTCACCTGAACTGTGACGATCCAAGGAACGAGTTACCAAGTGCCCGAAGGATCAAGATCTCTCCACCCTGGAGATAAACTGTACCAAAGACAACATGACGCGTCCGTGAGACTCAAGACTCTAAATGAACCATATATGACGCACGGCAATGAAGTGAATATGACATGAATGCATATATGATCATGTTATATCATAAAAACGTTCATGTGCACTATTAATGCAATTAAGGCATATAAACAAGCCATTCATTCAAATACTTTCAAGAAATGAAGGTATCATACTCATTTATTTCATATCCTTCATAATTCATAGCAATATCTTACAAAATCTTGGAACCATAATCACATTATACCTTCAAACATCTTTACATTGAGTATGATACACAAAAAGGTAAAGAACATCACTTAAGACATCAAAGGAATGCAAGAATGTACTTGATATTTCATATAGAAGCATTCAAGCCCCGTCATAGCAATTTACCAAAAGCATGCTTTAAACCTCATCCAATTGCTATGACATTAAACCACAATACTCCTAACACATAGAAAAACAAGTTCATAGTTCAACACGAAAGGAGATAAAGTCATTAAGGAGGTGAAATAAATCGAAAACCGAAAAGGAAGCAACAAGGACTGCACAAGGGATGGGACACGGGGGTGTCACCCTTCTTAGCCAAACTGAGCCACGACCGTGGCTCAGTACAGAGCTGCCCAGAAGGTGTGACACGCCCGTGTCTCACACTTAAGTGTAAATGAGACACGGGGGTGTCACGGTACAGAACTTAAAGCGTTCACAGAGTTTTCCGGCAAAACTGATCTCATACCAAAACAATCCAAAAGCATACCAAATCAACTCCAAATGCTCTGAAACTTAATATAACACATATTTGGCATGTTATGAACATTTTTCATTTAGAGTGTAAAGGCTAAATCACACATTAAGGGCATCGAATCCATGCAGCAAAACTGGGTCGCCAAAATCGTACATAAAAGCTCAATTGTTCAATCATGCCTTGGTCAAGTACTTAGGGCTTGAATTTGGATCTGAAATTTTGGGGAATGCATTCTAACATACTAAACAACTAATATACATCATATATATGCAAAATGGTACAATTTAGAGCACATTAGAATGACCAACAAGTTACAAAACGCAACAGCAACAAGTCTGTCATGAAGCATGCATAAAAACAGGCCAAGTCTTTCGGTTTTGAGGCTTAAAATGGATCCAAATACTTGAAACATGAATGTTAACATATAGAACAATGAGTGTACATAATATCCATGAAATTTCACATGAAAAGAAGATCATTTGATCAAGCATCAACACAAAATTTCACACAGCAGTTCAAAAAACAGGGGAAGCAGTTTGATCATCAAGTTTGGAGCTCCATATCTCATAATTTCATAAAAGGGTCAAGAGATAAAATCCTCCTAATATCATATTCTATCAGTTAGGAAAGAAATGGGTCAAGAAACAAGCTCATATGATCATGTATAGGCAAGAAAATCAGCTACACAACCAACCAAGGTCACAAAAGCAATTTCCCCCAAAACCCCATTCATGCTTTAACCCAAACCCTAATCAAATCTGATCCAAAACATGATGTAAGTAGATGAAATCAAGTATAATAGAGTAGAGAAGACATAAATATTCATACCTTGAAGATTTGGGAGAGAAAGATGGTGGTTTGAGCTCCAAAACCACAAAAATGGCCTAGGGTTTTCTTCCTTTTCTTCTCTTCCTCCATATCGATCAGTTGCAGCAATGAGAGGAGATATTTTGGCTCGGTTTTTGCAGCTAAAAGGGAGAGAAAGGGGTTAACTCAAGGTACACCAGCCATGGTTAAGGTATGGTTAAGTTAAGAGGTGTTATGGGGTCCCACCATGAAGACTAGTCAACAAAAGGAGTTCTTCTTGCACGAGTCGCTCGTTACGGTTGGATTTCGGAGGTCTTAATGATTTCAAAAAGGTATGAGGCTTGTTCCATTGTCTCCGAATCGTCGATACGAAGGCAAAGGAGGTGTCGGAATTCGAATCCGAATTCCCGAGCTCAAGATATCACGTACGGAACCAAGGGTGCTCTAATTGCTCGTTAACCCCCGATTTGGTTCCACAAATCAAATTAAATTCATAACACGTCAAATGAATCCGAAAACATAAACCGAGTATATAGGCATGTTCATAACACACATATTTACGACATACTAAATTTCCATACCAATCCGATATCATTACATATAAGAACAAAGCACAAATAGAACACTCATGTGCATGAACGAATTCATAACGTTATAAATTAATTACTAAAACTTAAATTCCATTTTAATTAAATTAAAACCAACTAATAACATGTTGAAATTAATTAACAGAATTACCGAGATAGTTAAGGTAACACGAAACCTTAATTAAGAAATTAAACACTAAATATCAAAGTAGAATAAAATGAATTCCTTAAAATAACCATAGTCTATAGTTTAAATCAAATATAAACACTTAGAAACAATTAATCATATAATTAAATAATTAAATCGCGCAATTTATAAACAAATACGCCACATTATTTAAAACTGAAAAACTGGGGCGTTACAAACACGGCAACAATTGGAGGGCAAAAACTCAAACATATTTCATGTTTTCAAGCTTTAAAATCTTAAGAATATTAAGGCAACTCATTTATTATCCAACTACCAACAAATATACACATATATATGAAATAAATGAGCTACTAGAAGCAAGAAACAAGATTTAGAACTCAAGAATATGCAAAGATGTTCAAGATCTGCCAAAAATTAACTCATGCCCTAACTAATCACCCGCATAACCATATCTCAAGCAATCATGGTTCAAACACAGAGATTCTTAGATCAAAATGACTAAAATTGAGTGGAGAAAACAATCACAAACTTACCCCTTGAATTTGGTTGAGTTTGGTTGAGATTGGAGCTCAAAATCTCACAAAATGAATAGTGACGGGAATTGTAATTTAATCTCCAAGTTTGCAGCTATTTCTTCTCTTTCCTTGGCCTTGGGCGAAATGAAATTTGGATCATCAGGTAGAGGGTTTAACTAGGGTCAATTGAGGCCAAACCTGGGTTAATTTGGTTAAGTATTGAGAGAGTTATGGTTAAAATGGCTAGGTGTGGCAGTTTTGGCGCCGTTTTGTTTTTTGGTTGGATTTCGGAGGTTCAAATGACTTTGGAAAAATATAAGGTTAAGTTCATTAAACCCAAATCTTCGATACGAGTTCAACAAAGGTGACGAAACTCGAATCCGAGTTCCCGAGCTCAAGATATCACATACGGAACCAAGGGTGCGCTAATTGCTCGTTGGCCCCTGACTTGGTTCAACAATTCAAAATAAATTTGTTACCACGTCAAACGAGATCGAAAATGTAAAACGAGCATATGGACATGTTCATAACACATAAATCTATGACATACTAAATTTTCACGAAATTTCAATATCAAATCATGTAAGAACGAAGCGCGATTAAAACACTCATGCCCAAAACATCAACAAATTCATTACAAATTAAATAAACAAATTAAATTCAAATTTTAAATTTAAAACTCAAGGTCAACGATTTAATGTTGAATTTAATTAATATAATTAAAAAATGATTAATTAACATTAATTCTTAATCATCAATTTAAATAAATTCCAATTTAATGAAATAAAAATAAAATAAAATAAACTAATAACAATTTATATTAAAATTTAATATTTAAAACACTTATAAATAATTAATCACATAATTAAATAATTTAATTGCGCAATTTATAAACACATACGGCATATTTGTACAAATGAAAAACCGGGGCGTTACACGTGCGGAAGCAAATCATAAGTTCAACCACAATAAAATAGAAAGTGATGGGTTCAACTAACATAAATACCTAGTCCCGAATATCATAAACGTAAATCATAATATTTCATATATTCAATACATAACTAAATCAATTTACAATATGCGTGTGGTGTGACTCAGACCTAACAATAGGACTCGACAGACCCAAAAATCCCGCCTAGCACTCCAAAACCTGCAAAGAACGGAAAATAAAGTCGGGTTCAGTCTATAGGAGACAGGTGGGTATAAAACAGGGCATAATATAATAATGCATAATTTAAACACCCACGCATGCAAGCTATAATCCCGTACGAGGTTTTTGAGATATTTCCCAAGTGGGTAAAACAACGAAAAACAACGCTCGCGATTACAACTTTCATATTCATTCATATATAATCATAGGGTTTCATGGCCCGACGAGGGGGCGTGCATAATCTCCAACCTTCTCCTCGTGTGTGCATAATCCATTTCCTCATTCATTACCGATCATGCAACATTCATTCATTCATAATCATAATCATAATCCTAATCATAATCATATCATTACATGTTCATATCCTTCATAACCATTCATTTATTAACATTAACAATTACACCTTTTTCCTCCGGGTGGTGGACGGGTTTGCAAGACCCGGCCACCTATACATATCAATGTGGCAAGTGAGGTTCATTAGGCCTCACTGCCCGGTTAGCCTTTCCTCGTCAAAAACTCCTTAACGAGGTCGATACTCACCGTAATTCATGGTGGAACTAGCACATGGGATCACCGTCGGCCCTTGCCTCCCCGGATAGCCACATGTACTGAGTTCCCAGGCCAGTGTTCATAACAGTGCATGCATACAATCACCAAAACATAGAGTAGGTTTCATAAAAGAAAGGCTTACGTTTGAAACCATATATATTTATACTAATTTGGCTTAAAACCTTTCACATAGAGGATGTATTGGGTTATCATAGTTATTAGAAGATAAACCCACCTGTTACACCTTACCGACCAATACCAAGAAGAAAACTAGAGAACTCGAAAGAGTCCTATGAACCCGGCAGGTCTCCCCCTAGAGAAAACTGTACAAAAGATAATATAGTGTACTCGTGAGACTCAAGACTCCAAATGAACCATATATGATGAACGACAATGCATTAACATGGTATGAGATGCATAAGAAGTAAAACAATGTCATGGAGACAGATAATCAAGCACTTAACCTACGTACATTTAATACATGAAGGTTTCATGTTCAATCGTATCATATCTTTCATAATTCAAATCAAAACGAGCCAAGAATTTCATACAACAATCATAAGATAAATATCAACATGTTTACAATGCACATGAATCATTTAGAGGTGAAAGGATTCCATTGAACGCATAAGGGATACATTAGTTACAAGAACAGTCACATTATCACGTAATTCATTCCAGTACATTCGTTCATAATTCATATCAAAACAAGCCATAAACCTGATACATTAATCATAACACATAATGATACATGTTAGCATAGCATAGAAGTCATAAAATAAATTCATAGCAACATAAATGCATGCCTTAGGATCACTTAGCACTCATGCATCTCAAAGGAATTCCAGGGAATCAAGTTGAATGAAGAAAAGGGCAAGAATCTAACTATTCATCATCTTCTCCAATCCTAACTCAAATCATGGTGAAATCATACGATAAGGGACTTAAAAGAACCACAATGAGATACACAACATAAAAATGGGATTACCTTTCAAATTGGAGAAAAATTGAATGTGAGATGCGCTCAAAATCTCAAATGGGGCAAAAGGGTTCTTCTTCTCTTCTTTTCTTCTTTTCTTTAGCTGAAAATATCTAGCTTTAGGGGGTGGGATCTCAATTTGGGGCTGATAAGGGTGAGAGAGAGAGTGTGCAAGTGGGTTTAGGGTCAAAGGGTAGGTCATAGGTGTGTTGGTTTAGGTCCGTAGCTTAGTTAGAGTCATGAATGGTCGTTTTAGACGAGATTTGCTCATTTCGGTTGAAATTCGGGGATCCAAATGGTCTTAGAAAAATATGAGGCTTGACCCATCGGATCCAAATCGTCGATATGAGTCCAATGGAGGTGACGGAACTCGATTCCGAGCTCAAGATACACCGATGCTCTTTAGCCCCCTTTTCGGTTCCGATCACACAAACGATTCCAAAATTCAAACAATCAATAACAAAATCATGCAACGAGCCTACAACCATAATCATAATACACATAATTCACTCATACCAAGTTTTCACAAAAATCAGAAATCAATTCAAATAGATACGACACTCAAACACGATCATAAATGCATAAACGTTCAAGAGTCCATATCCAATTAATAAAAACTAATAAAAGAAATACTAATGAAAGCATATATAATTAATTTAATTTCGCATATTGGTAATCAATTACATCATGTTTATACAACTGAAAAATTTGGTGTTACAAATTGGATGAAGATTGGTGAAGGTATGAGTTCAAAAGGACAAGAAATGAATAGTGTTTTCCCTTTCTCTTGCTCTTCCCTTGTTGCTGCGTGTTTCTCTTCCTTTCTTCAAGTGAGGACCAAATGGTTACGGTTTAGGGTGAGAGAGAAGTGTGTAAGGTTCATGTGGGTCCAAATTCTGGGTAATTTGGTCAACAAACGAATAAGATATGCCCAATATAGTGAAAGGTGGTACCGTACATGCGCGAGGCTCGGTTCGGTTAAATTTCAGTTAAGATAAGTTGTAGAAGTTTAAACGTTCAAAATTCATATTCATTATTCAAAAACTAATTTCATATAAATTCAATTAGCATATAGACATTAAAATTAACAAGGCATGCTTACATAATTGAAAGCGCAAGTATCGAACCATGTGACGTTATACCTGTACGTACGAAAACGTGGGGCGTTACACTAAGCGGGCCTAAGATACTGACATAGCACGCGGGCAAAAAAAAAAAAAAAAAAAAAAAAAAAAAAGCGGAAGCAATTAACAGGATCCAAATAAGAGCTCATTAAAAGGCTTACATATTATATACATGGCCATCACGGCCCAAAAATACATCAAGTATACACAAATTCTCCAATGTATACAATTCACTTCATATACATATCAAAGTATCCATAAGAGAGAAGTATATATGCAGACTCGACCTAAACTCAAAAGTACGACTCGACCACGACGTCCTTCCCCCGCTTAGCTCATGCTAACCTGTAACTAAAGGTGGGAAAAGAGAGGGTCAATCTAAACTCAACTGAGTGAGGGGGCCTAAACGCATACCCACACATATATATACATATAGAGCATAGCAAATATCAAAAGGGATGATCATGAATCGAGTAAAGGTTTTGCATACCAAATCATTTTCAGAAGCATAACATATAATACATAAAAGAAATCCTAACATGATTCATATTCCACCAATACATAAACAGAAACGAATGTCTAGCGACTATGGACCTCCACCAACTCCTCAAAACAATTTACAAAACCAAATTCACAAATACCAATCCACCCGCACAACCTTGGTGTTTCGGGAATCAAACCCTGTCCACCTACAATGCAAACACATACGGGGTAGCTAACCCACAATATGCCTTCCCGGTTATCCACCGAGGGCTCAAAGTACCACGTCTTCCCAACCTCTAAGGGTCGCACGTGAATACCTCAAAGGGAACTATACACATGCCAAACCCGACAGCCATTGCCGTCCCGGGCATTCCTTACCCATACTTCCTGGGGCCCAACATACCAAATCAAACCAATTTCCCATCTTTCAGGGTATACCTCGCTCATACATAAAGTAAACGAACAAACGAATTCAAAACATATATAAGCTTACGTATGCTCATACTTATACCAATTTTATAAACTTCAAACGTATTTCCAAGATCATATACATATCTTAAACATACGTATTTAACTATATATAAAATACATAGTCGCATGCGGGGTGAGAAATCATCACATATTAGGTCTTAGGTCACTTAACTAAAAAGAAGAACCTAAACCTCACCTTATAGCAAAAGAAGATAGGAACCGGGGCTAAAAAGAGCAAACGGACACCTAAACCTCGGGCTCGCTGACTTCCGGAAGAGGCCCTGAAATAAAAGAAGACAATACCCGAGACTTAGACTCAAATATATACCAATTAGACGCCCGGCAATGCTCATGAATGCAATTTATGCGTATGAAGTACATAAACCTACCACTTAAGACATATCGGTTCATATCTCATACAAATAATATCAAACGGATCCAAAAATTTAATACAAACAAGTTAACACATAATATGTCATTGTAACATCCCGCATCTCTGAAGCACGACCCGATAACATTTACGGGTAAGTCCTTCTCACTGAATGTTTAATTTATTAATTATGTAACTTATATGATTAAATGTGAATTCAATTCGGGATGTTAATTATTCGAATTAATTAAGAGTAATTGTTAATTTAAATTATTTCGTACGTAAACCTCAACCGTTTAATTTAATTTAAGTTTATTTCATGAAAAATTTTTAAAATCGATTTTTAATACCTTACGTTATTTAACTTGTTTAATTTGTATGAAAGGTTTACTAAATTAAATTGGATTAAGAACTAATTGGTAAATTCTTTCTTGTCTTAATTCGTAAAATTATTTCGAAATTTGTGATTTTATTTTATTGTACTCGGGTTTTATTTTGCGATTTTTCAACGTGCCTGATTCAGGTTAAGTATACGAGATCGTACGCGAACCGGTCATAACCTTTTTCCTCTCTCTGTCTTCTATCTCTCTCCTCTCCCACTCTCTCTCCCTCGGTACTATGCGCGGCTTTGGTTACGACCCCATATCTCGGTCGTTTCTCCCCGGATTTCAATGAATCAATGGTCCATTTCGAAGATCTCAGAGAGACCTACGCAAGAGTACCAATTTCATGGCCTAACAATGATCAGCGGTGGAGATATCTCCGGATTTCAGTCACTCCTAGAGGGGAGTATCGGAGCCGCCACTTCGCCGGCCTTTCACGGCGGTTTTCGGCGACCTTCCGGTGACACGCACCCCAAACCCAGTAAGTGGACTATAGCACCCGGGATGATAGGCACCACATCCCCTGCACTACAAGTCTAGTCCACGCATGAAATTGATGATCCAGCATGAACCAGACTCATAGCGAACGGGTGACAAAATAAAAACAACACCCTGGCTAGGCGAAATCTAACCCTGTACCAATTAATGCAACCACCTGACGAGTGCAATGCGGAAGCAATGATACCAACAATAAAATTCAGAAATGGCTACAAGCCCAAACAATTCATAAATATAATTAAATCCAACAAGTACCTAACAACGGGTTCAGCTAAGCATGCAACCTGTCCTGAATCAATAATTAATAATACATAAATGGCACACCGGCCCATTCCATGAATAAATACAATTAAAGCCATAATAATGTAAAATGTGACTCGAGTGTACAAGTGAGACTCGAAAGAAAGCTAAGACTTGACTCCCGCCTAGCTACACCTGTAAGAAAACTAAAAGGAGTGGAAAAGAGGGGTCAGTCTCTAGAAAACTGAGTGAGCAGGAGCTATAAATATATATAGAACATGCACAGGCAAGCCATAAATCCCGAGCAAGGTTTTATATGAAGTTAGTTCCTGTGAGGGGCAAGAAGATAGATAGCAATGCCCGGACTTTACAACTAATTCATATTAAATCCTTTAAGTTCATAATTCATGATAATCATAATAGCTCGGCGAGTGAGCGTGCATAATTCTCCAACCAAACTCCGACCGTGTACAATGAACATGACTTAATACTTATGAATACGTGATCATGCAATACATAACAATACATGCGAGCAATAAACATGAGGCTTAATCGTTTGGGCAATCCGTGTCTCGGCCTTCCCGCACGGTGCATAACATTAATAAACATAATACATGAACATGATCATAAAGCATTTTCCAACCTTCTCCCTCCATAATGGTCGGGCCTACAGACCCGAACCATTTAATAATAACAATGTTGAGACGGGGGCTCATGACTCCTACCCGCTCCTTCGATGGGTTAACCATCGGCTCAAGAATAACTCACCTTCCACACTACACGGTCGCGTGTGAAATTCTCAATGAGTACTTTGCGCAATGGCTTAGCTATACATCGGCTCGATGCCGAACCGGTCTCCATTCACACATTTCCTCGGGGCCCAATAACATGTGCATGATCAATGTGCATAATCTCGCCAAAACATTTCAAGTTATGATCGTAATTATCATAATTCATGAGGAAACATTTACTCGATAAAGATTTACTCGATGACTCCACTTTGAAAACGATATATATATACATAAGGTTGTTGGCCAAAACTTGTCACATAAGGTTATAGGGTTTGATATATAGCTAGAATGAAAACACCCTCACTTGGAATAACCCGAGACAATAAACATGATTGATATGGGTGCCTATTCAATCCGGAAGTCTCCGCCCTGGAGATGAACTGTACAAGAGGGAGTAACAGTGTGTACTCGTGAGAGGAGGCTCAATATGATACCAAATAAGACGCACGACAATGCTTATAAAGTGGTATATCATCTTATAACATGTGTGACATTCAATTAACATATAGGAGATGCAATTACACTCAAATAGGTTATGTATTCATGCCATTTAATCAAATGAATTCATTTCATGTAAGGCACGGAGTTAACAATCAAGTTTAACCAATTAAAGATCAAAGAGTGTCAAATAAGAGTACAATTACCAATTAAGAAAGCATATAATTCATGTAAGTCACATACGGGAGCCAAGGAAGTGAAAGGAATGCAATAAGAGGGGTTTTGGCGAAGTTTGGCAAAAGTGGACAATTTTTTGAAATGTACAAGCTGTAGGAAAATGGAAATATCTTGAGTTATAGAAGTTGGAATTGGGTTTTCTTTATTGTATATGAAAGTAGACATGTATACCTTTAAAATGATATATGCCTCGTATTCTAGTTCAAAACGAGGAGTAAATGGCGCAGGTCCGAAGTTGAAGGAATGCAGATTGCCAGTGAAGTGGCGACACCAAAAAGGATTGATTATATCTCAGAAATGGAAAACGATATTGAGAATATTACAATTATAGGTTGTTCTAGACTTCAATAGGTTTCCGTTGGTTCAAAAATCAAGTCAATCGGAGTTCGTATGAGGGAGAACGAAGCAAAACAAATTCAGGCAGAAAACAGAGGCAGATCCACGGCCGTGGATTTCTCCAAGTACAAAAATCCACGCCCGTGGATCCTTATGCCGAAAGTCCCAAGTTTTTGGACTCAAATCCACGGCCGTGGGTCCAAATCCACGCCCGTGGACCTTCTCCAGCAGCTAAAAACGAGGGAAAAACAGGGCGAGGCTCGAAAATATGGCTCCCAAACCATCCAACACCAATCAATCAACAAATAAACACCTCAAACTATCATATAACCCCAATATACAACTAATACATCAATTACAACACATATAACAAAAGTTTGAGGCAAGGATTAATCCAAACAATCACATAAACCTTCCATAATTGCCAAGAGATCAAATAACCCAGAGATCAAATAACCCAGAGATCAAAGTAGTCATGCGATAATCCAAAGGTACCCACATATATGATCACGTATTCATGCAAGGAAACAAGAAAACACATTCAAATCATAAAGCCCTAACTATTCATCAATCATTCTCATGAAAGATCAAAACCAACCTTGGAATGAATGGAAGAAGATGATGAAAATGATGAGATGATGATGATGCTTGGTTCTCCCTTCTCTACTACTTCTTCTTCTTCTTGCTTGGAGATCCAAGATGTGATGAAAATGAGAGAAAGGGTGTATATGTGTGTGTTGTAGAGATTTTGTGTGTGTTTGTGTGTGTGTTCTTGTGTATATATGATATAATGTATAGATATATGATATATACATATAAAGTGAGATGAAGATATTTGATATATAATATGTATATAATGTATAGATATAATAGTTATATGTATAAAGTAAAAGTTAGATGTTATGTATAGCAATTCTAACTCTCAAAACTCACACGTGTGGCGCGTGTACCTGTACGATAAAAACACGGGGCGTTACATGGACCCCCCGGAGCTTCGTGTGACGTTGGCGGTGCAGCCATCCGGGCCGCGATAGCGCCGCACTCGCCGCCTGAAGCCCGCGGCGGCGTTTTTCGACGGGGCTTGATCTTTTCCAAGGTTTTCGACCTACCCGAGTCCATTTCCGGCATTGATTTCATCAAATTCTGGCTGGTTCCGGCGTGGCAGCGGTGGCGCGGCCTTTGGCAGCGATTTAGGGCTTTTCTGGCGAGTTTTTGGTGTCGGGTCCTTTAGAGAAGTTGCTCAACTCGACGAGGCGGAACTTTTCATATAGGTGGCGGCCCAAGAACCGGCCATCAGCGGCAGACCGGCTGTGAACCGGCGGGCGATTTTTTCGACGACTTTTTTGGGCTTTTGGCTAGGGGCTTTTGAAGGCCCCGTTACGGGCTTTCCATCGTTATGTTCAGATTTCGTTTTCGTTTACGGTTTGCGTTTAATTTTAGTTTTCGTTCTAGGGATTTAGTTCGATTTTTCACCAACGAAATCCGATGTGTTTGGTATTTTCTGAAATTATTTGAGGGCTTTTGTCCAGCAGGCCGAGGCGCACGTTCCTGTGCTACTGGGGATTTTTCCGACCACCGGAGACGGTGTTCCGATGGCGGCCGGTGGCTGTTGGGCCGGCTGCGGTGGTGGCATACCGGTGACTTTCGGACAGTAGGTCCTTGTTGTTGTGGTGAGTCCAACACCACTTTCCGTTCGTTAATTGGATGTCCGGTTGATTTGTTGTGATTTATTTTGTGTAATTTGAATAATTGAAATTAATTCTTTTAATTGCAATTAATTGTGTATTGTTGTAATTGTCGATCAATATGTACTCCTATGTATATGAAATAATGCATGGAATAAAAAGTGATATGTATGGATGTTTTAATTCGCAAATTGAATCCCGTTATGTCGAAATTGTGCTATTTGCATAAAGTTAGAAGGGGTGTATGTGTAATTTCCCTAAACATGTAAATTGTATGACTTCAATTAATTAAACCTTGTCACTTGGTAAATAAATATGCTAATCGAGATTATGTTAAAGAAATTATTTTGTCTAACCTTGAAACTTTGAATTAAGGTTTAATCAAGTAAACTAAAATTTAATCTATTATATAATATATATGATTTTGTTATGCATCGGAAAAATTATATGAGATCTTGAATTATTATATGACTTAGTTGAAATTTGCTTGTGACCTCATGTGTAGCGCCCCTTAACACTACAACCCCGCACCGTTGTACTTCCCGAGTGGATGTGAGACCTAGCACTCGAGCAATACTCCGGCGAACGGACAAGACTATACAATACCAGAGTATGAAATTGCAACGGAGAAATAAACTTGAGCAATTAAAAGGGGACAATATATAACGAAACATATATTATTAGATTGAATAAGTAATTACAGCGATAGATCTAACTTCACAGGAGAGTGCTTATTGAAAGATGTACATGCACTCGTAATAACCATACGTAACTGAAATAAGACACCTTAAAGCTTCAAGATACCTCTAAGGCGTCGATGCGTGGATTCCTGAAATCATGAATTAAAAGAGTAGGAGGGTTAGTCAAAATGACTAAGTGACGGGGGTTTGAGGTTTATGATTATAAGAAAGGTTTTTCTTCTGAAATACTTTGACCAAGAAAATCTTTGTTTGAAAATATACTATATTGTGACATCCCGCTCATCCAATTTATAAGGTACGCCACGTTCCAACCTTTTAATGTGTTTAATTATGTGATTTTATATTTTTGTGGCCCTATTTTGAACTCTTTTAGAGTTTAGGGGCCCTTTTGTAATTTTCTCTTTTTAGGGGTCTTTTGGTCATTTCTCGTTCGATCAAGTTTTCGACCTTTTTGACCCCTTCAACGCGTTCGGGGCATCGAGACGAGTCCGTAGACTCTGAGTTTGCCCAATTCTGACTTCGTTAGCCCGTTCTTCCGACCGTTTTTGCGTACGAGGACCCGAGATATATACTCGGATTTCCTCATTTTGCGTGCCAAAATCAGATCAGCTCCAGCGTCGTCTTCCTCCCCGCGTCAGGTACTGTTCACACAGTGAAGGTGCGATTTCACACACATGCTCGTTCTCCCTCGTTTCTCGACGGAATTCGACGAATTAATTATGGAAATTCATCAGCTCGGCGAGCCCGTCACAACCGTACCAATTTTGTGGCCAACCGAAGACCGACGGCGGCGAATCGGCAGCCTGAAAGTAGCGGGTAGCGCCACCTCTTCGCTGGCGGCGTTCCGGCGAGTGTCGCGAGCGGAGCTTGACCCTACCCTACGTTTTTGGACCTTCCCGTTCCATTTCCGGCCTCCGTTCAGCACGAAAACCACCGCAAGTGGTGGTTCCGGCGAGGCAACAGCGGCAGAAACTTCGGCAGCGATTTCGGCCCTCTTCCCGGCCGGTTTTGGTGGTGGAGTCTTCACAAAAGTTGCTTAGAACGACGAAACGTAGTGGTTGGCATCGGCGGCGTTCTGAGAACCGGCCGTTGGCGGCGGACCGGCGGTGAACCGGCAGGTCTAAACCGGTTACTGTTCCAGCGATTTTTCCGGCGATTTGACTTGGGGCTTTCGTAGGGCTCGTTACAAGCTTTCCAACGGTATGCTCGGATTTTATTTTCGTTTAGCGGTTTGTATTTAATTTCAGTTTTCGTCCTTGGAATTTAGTTCGGTTTTTCGTCAACGAAGTCCCGTGTGTTTGGTATTTTCTGAAATTGGTTGAGGGCTTTTGTCAAGCAGGCCGAGGCGTACGTTTCTGTCCTTCCGGGGATTTTTCCGGCGAGAAAGCTTAGGGCTTTCGTAAAGCTCGTCATGGGTAAGCCGATGCCTCTTTTGGATCGCATTTTGGTTCACCGGTTTGAAAGTAATTGAAGTTTGAATATTCTAGGGTTTTCGTATTGTTGGATCTGAAATTGAAGACAATTGGCTTGGAATTTGCAGAAATTGATCGAGGAATTGGATTGAGTACGATGAATCTTTACACGGGGGTTTTTTCGGGATTTTTTCGGCACGTCCCGGTGGCGGCCGGTGGCTGTTCGGCCGGCCACGGTGGAGGCATTCCGGTGACTTTCGGACAGTAGGTTCGTTTCGTTGTGGTGAGTCCAACGCCACTTCCCGATCGTCAATCGGATGTCCGGTTGATTTTATATGAATTTTTGAAGCTATTGTATTTTATTCGTTAATTGATTTTAATTGTGCAATTCGATCCCGTATGTGCTATAAATTGAAATTATGAGTTGTATGATACGTGGAAGTATGCTATGATGTATGAATATTTGATTCGTGATTTATCGAATTTATTTGTCTCGTTTTACGCCCATCTATTTGAGAATAATTATTGTTTGAGGGGGTGTTAGTATAATTTTGGAAACTAAATTGATTATGAAATTTTATAAAACATAAGAAATGAATTATGAAAAGATACGTTGTATTTAATTTGAATAAATTGATCAAGTATGCCAATGTGTAATTTATATAAAAATTGTTATGTAATTAATGTTATGAATTTTATAAGTTATGCATCTTTTGATATGGAATATGAATTATAATATGCTCTGAATGACTTGATTGAATAGATATGGATTAGATGTGCATCAATTGTATTCGTGAGCATGGTCGTGCGTCTTTGTGGTTGTGTTTGGAGTCTGAGTCTTGTGTTCTGTGTGTGTTCAGTCGTTCAGGGTTTCTTCAGGGAGTGTCTGTCAGCTGTTTGGGATCCAGTGGGACGTCTTGGCTTGTGTTTTTCGTTCTCGTCGGTGTAAGGTGAGGTTTTAGGATTTTTGTTTTAGTTACAGCGACCTACAACATTCTGTGCTCGTTTTCAAGCCTGCATGCGATTATTCTATTATATTTATATAATAGGTACGTGTTTATATGATATGTTTATGAATTTGTCATACGATTAAAGGTTTTCGAACTGTATATGTACGAGCATATGTAAGCTTGAAATGTTTTGCAACGAGGCTATGCTCCAAACCGTGTGTCTTCATACCAGCTGCGGATTAGGATGACACGGAGAGGTACGTTTATAGCATATGCTAAGTTGCAAGGTATGGTATGCTCCGATAAGGTACGTAAGTATGATTTTGATTCGATATGATAAGTTTGATATGTAGCGAGTTATGATACGATCTGTCGGATATGCTCTGTTTTGTTATGTTGGGCCCCGAGACGTGGGTAAGGGGGACCCGGGACGACCATGGGGCCGCCGGTTATGACCCCTGTGCACGTTCTCATTTGAGATATTCACGTACGACCTAGGGAGGTTGGGAAGGCGTGGTATCTTGAGCCCTCGGTGGATAACCGGGGAAGGCACAGTGTGGGTTCGCTACCCCGTGTGTGTTTGTATCTGTATGAGTAGTGAGGGTTTGCTCCCCGAACTACATGGTGTTGGGGTTGGATTGTTTATGATATTTGTTTGTTTTCTGTTATGATACGTTTGATTCGATATGGAAGTAAGGTGGGAGACCCGTACTCGCCGGGTATATGATTATGATCTGTTATGTTGATTATGAAACGGGATAGGAGCTTTCTCTTTTAATAAAACGTGAGTTTGCTCAGTTTGTTAAGTTATGAATAAGATACGCATAAGTTTGATAAGTTAAGATATGTATAAGTTTGATTTGATAGGATATGTGTAAGTTCGATTTGAAAATGGTTTTGGTATGCAAAACCCTACTCCCGGTTCATAATCTCTCTTTTGATACGTGCTCTGCTCCTTATTATGTATAGTGTGTGTGAGTTCAGCCCCCTCGCTCAGTCAGTGGACTGACCCTCGCCCCACCTATGTTTTTAGTTTGCAGGTGCAAGTTGTTGGAGTTCGAGCTAGGCGGCTTTGAGTCGGGTCTGTCGAGTCTGTGTCTGTCCGTTTGATTTTGTTAATTACTTTGTTCCGATTTATGTATGAAAATTATGTATATAGTATGTTCTGTACAAGTTGACGTTTATGCTTTGATCATATGAATTTTCGGGACAGGTTAGGACAGGGTGTGGAATTAGTCGAACCCGTTTATTTATGTTCGTTGATTAAAGTTTTTATTAGTTCATATTTTGCAGCGCTTCCGCATTCGGGTTTTGCTTATTTTACTTGTACAGGGTTTAGTTACCGCC
Source organism: Lantana camara (assembly GCA_037501455.1). NCBI lineage: Eukaryota > Viridiplantae > Streptophyta > Magnoliopsida > Lamiales > Verbenaceae > Lantana > Lantana camara. The sequence continues at coordinate 68,132,300 of CM074856.1, forward strand.
TAGCTTTGGTTGTTTTTTTTCGTTTGTCACCCGTTCGCTGTGACTTGGTGCGTGTGCGGACTTTCCATTTCGTACCACGTGTCGGGTCATAGTGCGGGGGTGTGGTGCCCCACCACTTGGGGTGCTACATCTTAAGTGGTATCAGAGCTACCAGGTTCAGAACCGGTGCTCGGATTAGTTGAACCCGTTTAGTTGTTTCTGATGTTTGTATGTTACTGTATGTTCAAGGTATGAAAGTTTTTGTATGTTGGTATTTCGTGCTACTTCCGCTGTCATGCTTCGCATATTTACTTTTGAACAGGGTTAGATGCCGCCTAGCTAGTGCGTGTGTTTTTGTTTGTCACCCGTTCGCTGTGACTTGGTGCGTGTGCGGACTTCCCATTTCGTACACGTGTCGGGTCATAGTGCGGGGGTGTGGTACCCCCCCGTGCGGGGTGCTACATATATAGTCACAAATAATTATATGACAATAATATCCGGTTCATATTAGTTTGAAACAACAGGAGTAGGGGTAATATAAGTTATACTTTAGAAAATTTATGAACCGTTTTGAAGAAATGATTTTGATGCCCGCAAGCTAGGCTTCTCCAACCTTAACTCCTTAAAATCCGGGAAAATAGTAACGACACTGATCAAGGTGTCGGTACTTAATAAAATAAATACGAGAATACCAGCCTTCACCCCTTAGTGTCACGTAGGGGAGCAAACCCTAGTGACGATGAACAATATTGTGGGAGGGACGTACCTTTTCCCGTCACTTGATGTGGAATAACCAACCTCCGGTTAGACCATCATCAAGATCTAGTTGGCGGTTGGTATAATAGTAGACCTCGGCCTGTGCCTCCTGGACTACTACTTCTACCACGACCACCGGGCCCATAAGAAAATAATAATTTTACTTACAAGACGAGAATATTTACCGGGAGAAAGTACTAAGCACTTTCGGGTAAATATATGAATTTTGGTTAACATTATAATTATTTTCCCATAAAAGGGATAATAGTTTGAAAGGAAATTCAAGGAAATAAATTGAAATATTTTATCATGATTTCAGTTGAAAGGATTTAAACCCTCACCGAGTACCGAGATTTAGGTGGACTTGTGAGGATTCCACTCTTCGATCCTATCGTCGCCTGAAAGTAATAACTACTATTGACTTAGAACTACGTCCTTAGTCTCTAACTAATTATCTACACACCATATCATAATTAAATAATTGTACAAGGTACATGTTATATAATATGTTAAAGATTTCCCCGATAAACCCTAAATTCACCCCGTTTAAGGGAATTTAATTAATAAATTAGGGTTTATGAGATCTTTAACTAATCAAATATTCATTACCTATATTATAATTCTAATTAGAAGATTAGAAATGAAATTTAAAGTCTAATTTGACAATGTAAGTTATCTTTTGAAAACATTACACAATTTACTGATTTTTGGAAAATTCGGGGAAAATCTTTCTTTAAAAATTCCAAAACCTATTTTATAATTATTTTTAAATTAATTTCAAAATTAATTGAATTTTAGTTGACCAAAAGTCAAAATTACTATTGAAAACATTTACTATTCAATTTCTTATGAATTAAACACCTTATAACATAAAATCAAACTCACACATACACACACTATTCACACGCCACACACACACACACATATGTCCAAGAACACTAAGAACATGTTCTTAAGTCTATTTGAAGATTCAAAGAGGGTGTGTAACATGCTTAATCACATTCATATTTATAACATAGAATTTGAAGCATAATATAGCAAAATATATAAATTCTCTATGAAAAATAATTCTAAATAAATTATTCTAGGCATTAATTTATTCAAACAAGATCATAATCATTTAAATAGATACTCACATTATATCATATCATAATTCATGCATTTAATTAAATAAAATTTCATAATGTACAAACATTGTATTTAAAACTAACAATTATGCACATATTTCATGAAATAAAATTCCTAAAGCATAATTTGATTAAATATAAGCATGCTACTATTATTATTATACTAAGAACATAATATAAAGCATGAAATAATAAAAGAAAAACTCACCTTGTAGAGAGAGAGAGAGGGGGTTACCGTGTGGTTAGGGGAGCGAGGGAGAGATTTTGTGTGTTGATTTGTGAGTTATAAATGATGCTTGAGAGGGGTATTTATAAGTAGTCATGGGGGGCTTTTGTGCAATGCCTAAGAGTTTAAGGGAGATGTGGATGCTTCATAACCTAAACAAATGCTTGGAAGCTATGTAGGAAATGTGGTTGCACTATAGTTTAAACAAATGTTTGGTAATTATATAGGAAATGCGGAGAAAATATATTCACTTATTCAAAACCTTCTATTTTTAGAAAGTCTAGGGTTGTCATGGATGATGTCATGTTGAATAAAAATAAATGTAAAATGATATAAAATTTTTTCAAGAGTCGAGAGGTGAAAACTTGAAGTAGTAAATTAATGAAAGAACGAGTGAAAAATAAGCTTCGTTATGATTATAAATGTGGAATATTTAGAGTTTTTGTTTACAAATTATGAACTTTAAAGATGATGAAAATCATGAGAAAATTGTATAAATGAAGCTATGATAAAGTTTAAGGGTTGTAAAAATTATCATAGTTTAGAGAAAAATTCAAGAAACGTTTTAAGTAAAATTTCGAATATTGAATGAAAGCTAATTGTTTAAAATAAAATGACAATTTTTAAAAAGGAAAATATTTATAAAATATACTATGGGTGGAATCGAGTTTTGGTAAATGTATGAAAATTCATAAAATAATTCAAGGGTCGTTTAGACTATAATATTGAATATCGAAAAGTAGATGAGCAAAGAGTTATCTACAGTTGAACTATAGGTAGGATTTTTGCCGATTTTTGGTAATACTAGAGTGAGGATGGGAATCATGGTTCACGAAGAGTGTCAAGATCCTTGAAATAATGTGAGGATTCTTTTGGTCACAATATTGGGTAGTCAAAGTACTTTGGGGAATGTAGGAAAATTCTAGGGCTTTAGGGGTATTTTTGTCATCTCCAACCTAAATTGTAGAAATGGGTTTTGAAGCATATGAAGGGATTTTAGGTGCTGGAAAGGGATAAATAATAGAGTTCTAAGATTCTATGAGAAAAGTTTCAAGATACATGCTTGATAGAAGAAATAATTAAATTACGAACTTTTAATTAAAACTATAGCACATAAGTCACATAGGAATGCAATGCATGAAAGAATAAATAGGGATCAAGATTATAAAAGCTTCCTGAGTAACCCTTTACTTACCTCTCTCGACTTGGCCTTGAGTACGACTGTTACAATCCCCCCCCCCCCCCCCTTAAAAGAATCTGTCCTCAGATTCTATTATGGTCCTTGAACAATTCTGGATAATGTTTCAACATCTTTTCTTCTGTTTCTCAAGTTTGTTCTTCAGTACCATTTCTTTTCCATAGGATTCTTACGAGATGAATCCTTCGGTTTCTCAATTCTTGGAATTTTCTATCCAAGATTCTGATTGGCTTTACTTTATAATTAAGGTCGGGTTCTAGTGGTACTTCTTCAACTGGTAGAATGTGTGAATCATCTGCAAAGTACTTTGGGAGTTAGGACACATGGAATACGTTATGTATCCCAGTAAGATTTGCTGGTAGATCCAGGCGGTACGCTGTTGGACCGATACGTTATAGTATCTCAAAAGGTCCAATATGTCGAGGGTTTAACTTTCCTTCTTTCCCAATTCATGTAAACCCTTTTCTTGGAGATGCTTTCAAGAATACCTTCTAGCCTACTGCAAATTCTATATCCCTTCTTCGATTATCAGCATAGCTTTTCTGCCTATCTTGGGTAGCTTTAATTCTTTGCTTGATGATTTCAACTTTTTCTGTTGCTTATTCTACCCAACTCTTAGCAATATAATGGGGATCTGCATTTCCTTTCATATAAGGCCTCGTAAGGTGCAGCTTGGATAGAAGCCTGATAACTGTTGTTGTATGCAAATTCCACAAGGGGTAGGCAATCCTTCCAGTTATCTTGGAAGTCTAAGGCACAAGCCCTCAACATGTCTTCCAGGTATCTGATAGTTCTTTCTGACTATCCATCATTTCTTGAATGTTCTGCCAAAGTTGTGAGGTGAACTTTGCATCCATGTCTGATACTATACTAATGGGTATTCCATGTAACCGAATAATCCCCTTTTGATAGAGCTTGGCTAGAGAGTTAACATTATCGGTTGCTTTGACAGGTAAGAAATGTGCAGATTTTGTTAATCTATCAATGATGACCCAAATACCATCAAATCCTCCTTTAACCTTGGGTAATCCGTAAACAAAATCCAAGGTTACCTGATCTCATTTCCTGGTAGGGATAGGTAATGGTTGCAACAATCCTCCAGGTCTTCGATGTTCTGCTTTTACTCGTTGACAAGTTAAACATTTCTTGATTTAATTGGCTATGTCTTTTTTCATACTGTTCCACCAAAAATACCTCTTGGGGTCTTGATACATCTTAGTCCCTCCAGGATGTATCGAATAACGAGTTTTGTGTGCCTCATCCAATATTTCCTTTCGAATTATACCAGGCACGCAGACCCGATCCTTGTATCTTAAAATCCCTTGATCATCGGTTTTGAATTTTTCCTCAAGATCCCTTTCTTTGGATTTGAGACATTTCTAAATCCATTCATCCTGAAATTGAGCTTCTTTTATCTTCTCCTTTAGTGGTGGCAATACCACTAAGTTTGCTAACTAGCTCTTGAGACTACTTTCACAGATTTTCGTAGGATACCTAAAGGCTTTCCTGAGAGTGACGCTAAGCTTGACTTTCGACTTAAAACGTCAGCCACTACGTTAGCCTTTCCTGGATGGTACTGGATTATACAGTCGTAATCCTCTAGAAATTCCATCCACCTTCTTTGCCTCATGTTCAACTGCTTTTGAGTAAAAAGGTACCGTATTCTTTTGTGATCAGTGAAAACTTCAAAAGTAACTCCGTAGAGATAGTGTCTCCACTTGGTAAGAGCAAACACAGTTGCTGCTGTAACGCCCCGCTCATTCGATAAATAAGGTACGTCACCTTTCAACCTTTTTATGTGTTTAATTATGTGATTGGTGCGTTGTGTGGCCCTCTTTTGGACTCTTTTAGAGTTAGGGCCCTTTTTGTAATTTTCTTCTTTTGAGGGGTTTTTGCGGTCACTTCTCGTTCGGTAGAGATTTTGACTTCTTTGACCCTTCCTTTGCGTCCGGGGCATCGAGACGAGTCCGTAGACTCTAAGTTTGCCCAATTCTGACTTCGTTAGCCCGTTCTTCCGATTGTTTTTGAGTACGAGGGTCCGAGATATATACTCGGGTTTCCTCGTTTTGCGTGCCAAAATCAGATCAGCTCCAGCCATCGTCTTCTCCAGCGATCGTTACTGTTCACACACAGTGGAGGTGCATTTACACACACATGCTCGTTCTCCCTCGTTTCTCGATGGAATTCGACGAATCAATAGTGTAAATTTATCAGCTCGACGAGCCCGTCACAACCGTACCAGTTTCGTGGCCTGAAAGTGACCAGCGGCGGCGCAGCGGTGGTTCGACGGTGGCGGGTTGCGCCACCTCCACGCCGGCGGCGTTCCGGCGACCCTCGCCGGCCAATAACCACCCTACCCTATGTTTTCGACCCTTCCCGTTCCATTTCCGGCCTCCTTTTCGAGCGAATCGCAGCGTAGGTGGTGGTTCCGGCGGTGACGCAGCGGCGCGACTTCGGGGTGGTGGTTCGGCCTTTTCCCGGCCGGTTTTGGTGGTGGAGCCTTCACGAAAGTTGCTTGGATTGACGAGACTTAGCGGATGGCATCGACGGCATACCGAGAACCGGCCGTTGGCGGCGGACCGGCGGTGAACCGGTGGTGAACCGGTGGGTCTGAACCGGTTACTGTTCCGGCGATTTTTTCCGGCGATTTGACTTGGGGCTTTCGTGGGGCTCGTTATAAGCTTTCCAACGGTATACCCGGATTTCATTTTCGTTTAGCGGTTTGTATTTAATTTCAGTTTTCGTCGTTGGAATTTAGTTCGGTTTTTCGTCAACGAAGTCCGGTGTGTTTGGTATTTTCTGAAATTGATTGAGGGCTTTTGTTGAGCAGGCCGAGACGCACGTTCCTGTCCTTCCGGGGATTTTTCCGACCACCGGAGGCGGTGTTCCGGTGGCGGCCGGTGACTGTTCGATCGGCTAGGGTAGCGGCATTCCGGTGACTTTCGGACAGAAAGTCTCTTTCGTTGTGGTGAGTCCAACGCCACTTTCCGTTCGTCAATCGGATGCCCGGTTGATTTGTTGTGATTTATTTTGTGTATTTCTATTTAATTGAAATTAATTGTTTTAATTGCAATAAATTGTTAATTGCTTGAATTGTCGATCAATATGAATTCCAATGTGTACGAAAGCTTGTATTAAATGAACTATGATATATGTTGATGCTTTGATTTGCAATTTGAACTCCGATATGCCGTATTTGAACTATTTGTCTAACTTGAAGGGGTATATGTGTAATTTTGTAAATAATATGAATATTGTTTGATTTAATTAGGTAACCTTGTTATTTGAATCCGCTTAGTGATATATGGATTGAGTATGCCATGTGTGAATTATATAAAATTGATATAGCTAGAATTGATATGTGATTTTGGGAGATTTAAATGATTTGAATGTCTCTATTTGTTTATTTTACAATTGTAAACTTGATATACTTGAATTATAAATGTTATATGAAGTTCATGACTTGATTTGCTAGGAATTATGAAAGATATGAAATGATTGGGCTTGAAACCCTCATGTATGGAATGTACTGGAAAGAATTACTTGATTGTGTAACTCCATAACATCATTTTACTTCTTATACATCTCATATCATGTGTTTAGCATTGACGTGCGTCTATGTGGTTTCATATTGAGTCACTTCTCACCAGTACACATTGTTCCTTCTCTTGTACAGTTGGTTTCCAGGGCGGAGACTTCCAAATTGAATAGGCACCCGTATTGCTCTTGTTTCTTGTCTCGTGGTATTCCAGGTGAGGGTGTTTTCGTTCTAGTTACATATCAAACCCTATAACCCTTATGTGAAAAGCTTTGGCCAAAACCTTATGATTATATATGTTACTTTTAAAAGTGGAGTCATCGAGTAAATACTGATTGATCGAGTAAATATTGATCGAGTGAATATTGATCGAGTAAACCCTTTTCAAATGGATTATGAAATATGGTATGATTCTTATGAATCAAATGTTTTGGCGAGAAAGAATGATTGATTGATTGCACTGATTGGGGCCCAGGGGCTTGGTGTGAGTGGGGACCCGAGGAGGCAAGGGCTGACGGTAAACCCTCACACTAGTCCCACTATTGAACAGCGGTACCGGACCTCGTCAGGAGATTGGCGGGGAAAGGGAGCTGAGTGCCATCTGGGGAGTCATGTAACCCCTTTTGGCCAATGATTGGGTGGTCGGGCCTTGCAAACCCACCACCAACCCGGAGGAAGAAGGTTGGAACTTATTTATGATTGAAAATGATTGATTGATTGATTGATTGATTGATTGATTATTGATTGATAGGCACTGTGCGGGAAGGCCGGGCATCGGATTGCCCAAACAATATATTTAGGACATGGCATGTGATCTGAGTGTATTATGATATATTGCATGATCACCTATTTAATGTATTAATGATATTTGTCGTACACGGTCGGCGTTTGGTTGGAGATTGTGCACGCTCACTCGCCGAGCCTTATTGATTGAATATGATTTACGAACTTAATGAATTTAATATGAATAGTCGTAAAGTCTGAGCATTGCTGAGTCATTCTTTTGCCCTTTTTGGGAACTAACTTTAAATAAAACCTTGCTCGGGATTTATGACTTGCATGTGCATGTTTCTATATGATATGTATCGCCCCTGCTCACTCAGTCTTCTAGAGACTGACCCCTCTTTCCCCCTTTTTCCAGTTTCTTTTGCAGGTGTTGGTTACTAGGCGGAGTTAGAGTGTCGAGTCTTTGTTCTAGTCTCACTCATTTACACTCACTACATATTATATTATCTTTAAATACTGTATTGATTAATTATTGTTGGCCGGTGTGCCCTTATTGAATTGATATTGATTCGGGATAGGTTAGGACAGGTGTACTGATTAGTGGAACCCGTATTTATATTCGTACTGGATTTCCATTATTTCATGAATATTACATAAATGATTTCCTTGCTTCCGCATTTTGGTTTTTGGTTGATGGTTCCAGGGTTAGCTACCGCCTAGTCAGGACTGTACTTTTGATTGTCACCCGTTCGCTGTGAGTCCGATTCATGTGTGGACTGCCTATTTCATATGTGGATTAGACTCATAGTGCGGGGGATGTGGTGCCTATCGTCCCGGGTGCTACATCTGCTAATTCCAAGTCATGAGTACGGTAATTTTCCTCATGAGGTTTAAGCTTTCTTGAGGCATAGGCTATAACTTTCCCATGTTGCATCAGTACAAAACCTAGTCCTTCTTTAGAGGCATCGGTATAAACCGTATAACTTTCTTTTCCTTCTAGTAATGTTAGTACTGGTGCAGACCTCAACCGTTGCTTTAATTCTTGAAAACTTTGTTCGCACCTTTCGGTCCATTCAAATTTTCTTTCCTTCTTTGTTAATCTTGTGAGAGGTGCAGCTATCTTGGAGAAGTCCTTTACAAACCTTCGATAATAGCCGGCAAGTCCTAGGAAGCTTCTCACTTCTGATGGATTTCTTGGTATTTTCCAATTTGTAATTGTTTCAATCTTCGAAGGATCTACCTCAACACCTGATCCCGAGATTACATGTCCGAGGAATGCAACCTTTTCTATCCAGAACTCACACTTACTGAACTTAGCATATAGTTTATGCTCTCGCAAAGTGCTTAACACTATGCAAAGATGTTCAGCATGTTCCTCGGGCGTTTTTGAAAACACCAAAATGTCATTGATGAAAATGACCAAAAATTTATCCAGACATAGTCGAAATATTCGATGCATCATATCCATGAATGCAGCAGGAGTATTAGTCAATCCAAAAGGCATTACTATGAACTCAAAGTGTCCATAGCGGGTATTGAAAGTTGTTTTAGGGATATCCTCCTCCCTAATCTTTAATTGATAATACCCTTGCCTTAAATCTAACTTGGAATAGACTCGAGATCCTTGAAGGACATCAAACAACTCCTCTATGTGAGGTAGAGGGTAGTTGTTCTTTATGGTCATTCGGTTAAGTTCACGATAGTCGATGCACATCCGTAATGACCCATGTTTCTTCTTTACAAACAACACTGGTGCTCCCCAGGGTGATGTACTGGGACGGATATATCTTGATTCAATCAAATCATCAGGTTGTTTTCTCAACTCTTGAAGTTCGGCTGGGGCCAGCCGATAAGGGGTTTTAGAGAAAGGCTCTGCCCCTGGAATTGTATCGATTGCAAATTCTAACTCGCGATCTGGAGGTAGCGAGTTTAAATGTTCTGGAAATACATCGAAAAACTCATTTACCACTTCTACCTCCTCAACCTTGAGTTGGTCCTTTGGCCTATTTAGGAGATAGGCAACGAATCCTGTAGCTCCCTTCTGAACCAACTTCTTAGCTTCTGTCATAGAAATCATTGCCAATGATCTTTTGTCTTCAGACATCCAACTTTCATCTTGTCCTAAGATGATTTCTTTCTTGAAACAATCCAATTTAGCATGAGATTTGTAGAACTAATCCATTCACAGAATGATTCCGTATCTCGTCATCGGGGAGTTCGATGAGGTCCATAGGGTAGTAATAGTCACGAATTTGTATAGGGCAGCGTTTATATACTCGATCCGTTATGAAATAAGCCACCAAAGGGGAACTTACTTCGAAATTATATGATGAACATTCAAGTGGAAAATTGAAACGCGCATATAAATTTAATGCAATGAATGAATGCGTGGCACCAGGGTCATACAAGACTTTAACTGGTGTGTTTAGAATGTGTACCGTACCTTCGACAACATCCCAAGGATCTGGATCCTCGTTTCCATCCAATGCATAGGCTCTTCCTTTGACAAGTGGCTTTCCTGGTTTTCCCACAACTTTTCCCTTTTCCTTGGGTCCTAGTATCTTTGGGCATGAATTAAACTGGTGATCAGGGTTTCCACACCATAAAAATGTGCCAGCTTTCTTTTGGCATTCTTGTTCTGTTTGTCCCAGCTTTTGACAGACAAGTGATCTCTTCTTGAGAATTGGACGGGACTGACTTAGGCTTTTGCTGGGCTGGTGTGGGTTTCTTTCCAATTTTCTGATTTGACGGTCCAGTGGGGCGCTTTATCCCTTGAGAAGGCTTATTCTGAGGGGGACCAGGGTGATTGGTTGCCAAGCGAATATTCTTATGAGCTGCTTCGGTTTTCAGGGCTTTGTCTACTGCCTTGTTACAAGATTCAATATCTAAGGAAGCTATAGCCCATCGCAGGTCTAGCTTGAGTCCATCAATGAAGCGCTTGGTCTTTCGCCGTTCATCATTCAAAATATGTGGAGCGTACTGAATTAACCTTACAAATTTCGCCTCGTACTCCGCTTCTGACATGTACCCTTGAATTAACCTCATGAACTCAGCCTCTCGAGTATCTCTTATCACTTGAGGGGTATATTTATTCTGAAACTCCTTTACGAACTCCATCCAATTGTAATTAGTCTGGTCTTCCATCCAGGTCTGCATGACGTGTTTCCACCAACTCAAAACGGGTCCTTCTAAGAGAAAGGCCGCATACTGTACTCGTTCCCGTTCCTCAGGAAATATATCCATAGCTTCATAAATTTTCTCTAAGCTGGCTATCCAGTTTTCAGCCTTCAGATGGTTAGGTTCTCTGAAGACTTTTGGAATTCATTCGAAGAAACCTTTCTAATGATCGTTCATTGGTAGGATTATGTCCAGGTGTATAGGTACGTACGAAATGTCTTAAGGCTTCTACAAGTTCTGGATGTCCTGGTGGGTCTTGTGGTGATGGTGAATTGTTTCGTGGTGTTCTTCGTAGAGGCATTTTGAAGCTGAAATCACAATCACATAGGAAATATAATGCATGTGGGGTAAAAGTGTTTCAGAGATTATCACAGAACAATAATCTTCAAATAATATGAATCCTCAAACATAAAGTGCATAAGGAAATAACATGAGTACTCACGGTCCTACTGGTATCTTGAAGCGACTCTAAGACTCATGATGCAAGAAATGTGAAACAACATGAAATAACAGTGTAAAATGATCAAAATGTGTCATATATATATGCATCAAGATTAGTATGCTTCAAGAGCTACAAAAGTAAAAGCAAAAAGAGGGGGTGGACCCGATCTACCTCGAGTTACACCCTACAAGTACTGTCACTACTGGTAAGTCAAAGCTGCTACCGTCTGCTGCTGCTACTATATACTGCTACAAAAAAATGGGCAGTGTCTCCACTGGCTGCTATGTACATACCCCCAGGTATCTATCCTATATACAGTGTCCCATGATCAAACCTCAGTCCCCATTGCCGGTGTTTGCCTCGAGATCAACTGTATCATCCGAATCCGGAACCCTAATAGGACTCCACTCCTCGCTGGCCTCAACACTGTCCTCCTCCTCGGGAATAACCTGCAATCCGTCAGAACCCTCACCGATCTCACCAACCTGCTCACGCTTCTCCTCATCATCAGAATGATCTATGGCTACTGAAGCCTCATCCCCTCCGGGCTGAGCGGGTCCGGGCTGCATCTCCAGAACCTCCTCCATGATCTTTGTGTCATTCAGGTGAAGTGCATCCTCTAAGCGGCTCATCATCTGAGCTCGATACTGGTAATGAATCACGATGGAAGCCTCTCAATCCAGGGTCAGACCGACTACATCTTCCTCAAGCTCAGCTATGCGTGAGGCCATCTGAGAAATAACTATCTGAGATGCTGCTAACTGATCTCGGGCGTGATCACGATCCACTGCCATCTGTCTAGCAATTCCTCCATTCCTATTAGCTTCCAATCGGTACTCACCAGTCCGCTGATACTCATAAAAGTAAGTATTTCTCTCGGTCTCTAATAAATGGACTGCTCGGTTCGGGTAAGCATACCCGGGAAAGGCCTCCTGATGTGGATCCTGACTAAACTGTCTAATCCTCTGTCAGGGATAAAACCTAGGACCGCCACTACGAGTAACAACTAAGGTCCTGGGAGGCTCATACTGATCAAGCCACTCTACGCTGTCGGGATGTGGAATCTCACATCGGCCGGCCATTTTACTATAAGAAGAACACTTTAAGAATTATTAAAGTGAAGAGATTATGGTAAAACACTTTCTCTACTTAATATTTTAAGTTAAGTTCTCTCTAACTAAACCTGACGCTCTGATACTACCTGAGCTGTAGCGCCCTTTAACATTACAACCCCGCACCGTTGTACTTCCCGAGTGGATGTGAGACCTAGCACTCAAGAAATACTCCGGCGAACGGACAAGACTATACAATACCAGACTATGAAATTGCAACGGAGAAATAAACTTGAGCAATTAAAAGGGGACAATATATAACGAAACATATATTATTAGACTGAATAAGTAATTACAGCGATAGATCTAACTTCACAGGAGAGTGCTTATTGAAAGATGTACATGCACTCATAATAACCCTAAGTAACTGAAATGTGACGCCTTAAAGCTTCAAGATACCTCTAAGGTGTCGATGTGTGGATTCTTGAAATCAGGAACTAAAAGAGTAGGAGGGTTAGTCAAAATGACTAAGTGACGTGCGTTTGAGGTTTATGATTATAAGTAAGGTTTTTCTTTTGAAATCCTTTGACCAAGAAAATCTTGGTTTGAAAATATACTATATAGTCACAAATAATTATATGAAAATAATATCCGGTTCATATTGGTTTGAAACAACAGGAGTAGGGGTAATATAAGTTATACTTTAGAAAATTTATGAACCGTTTTGAAGAAATGATTTTGATGCCCGCAAGCTAGGCTTCTCCAACCTTAACTCCTTAAAATTCGGGAAAATAGAAACGACACTGATCAAGGTGTCGGTACTTAATAAAATAAATACGAGAATACCAGCCTTCACCCCTTAGTGTCACGTAGGGGAGCAAACCCTAGTGACGCTGAATAATATTGTGGGAGGGACGTACCTTTTCCCGTCACTTGATGTGGAATAACCAACCTCCGGTTAGACCATCATCAAGATCTAGTTGGCGGTTGGTATAATAGTAGACCTCGGCCCGTGCCTCCCGGACTACTACTTCTACCAAGACCACCGGCCCCATAAGAAAATAATAATTTTACTTACAAGACGAGAATATTTACCGGGAGAAAGTACTAAGCACTTTCGGGTAAATATATGAATTTTGGATAACATTATAATTATTTTCCCATAAAAGGGATAATAGTTTGAAAGGAAATTCAAGGAACTAAATTGAAATAGTTTATCATGATTTCAGTTGAAAGGTTTTAAACCCTCACCTAGTACCGAGATTTAGGTGGAATTGTGAGGATTCCACTCTTCGATCCTATCGTCGCCTGAAAGTAATAACTACTATTGACTTAGCTAGGTCCTTAGCCTCTAACAAATTATCTACACACCATATCATAATTAAATAATTATACAAGGTAAATGTTATATAATATGTTAAAGATTTCCCGATAAACCCTAAATTCACCCGCTGAAGGGAATTTAATTAATAAATCAGGGTTTACGAGATCTTTAACTAATCAAATATTCATTACCTATATTATAATTCTAATTATAAGATTTGAAATGAAATTTAAAGTCTAATTTGACAATGTAAGTTATCTTTTGAAAATATTACACAATTTACTGATTTTTGGAAAATTCGGGGAAAATATTTCTTTAAAAATTCCAAAACCTATTTTATAATTATTTTTAAATTAATTTCAAAATTCATTGAATTTAAGTTGACCAAAAGTCAAAATTACTATTGAAAACATTTACTATTCAATTTCTTATGGATTAAACACCTTATAACATAAAATCAAACTCACACATACACACACTATTCACACGCCACACACACACACACACATGTCCAAGAACTCTAAGAACATGTTCTTAAGTCTATTTGAAGATTCAAAGAGGGTGTGTAACATGCTTAATCACATTCATATTTATAACATAGAATTTGAAGCATAATATAGCAAAATATATAAATTCTCTATGAAAAATAATTCTAAATAAATTATTCTAGGCATTAATTTAATCAAACAAGATCATACTCATTTAAATACATACTCACATTATATCATATCATAATTCATGCATTTAACTAAATAAAATTTCATAATGTACACACATTGTATTTAAAACTAACAATTATGCACATATTACATAAAATAAAATTCCTAAAGCATAATTTGATTAAATCTAAGCATGCTACTATTATTATTATACTAAGAACATAATATAAAGCATGGAATAATAAAAGAAAAACTCACCTTGTAGAGAGAGAGAGGGGGTTGCCGTGTGGTTAGGGGAGTGAGGGAGAGATTTTGTGTGTTGATTTGTGAGTTATAAATGATGCTTGAGAGGGGTATTTATAGGTAGTCATGAGGGGTTTTTGTGCAATTCCTAAGAGTTTAAGGGAGATGTGGATGCTTCATAACCTAAACAAATGCTTGGTAGCAATGTAGGAAATGTGGTAGAACTATAGTTTAAACAAATGCTTGGTAATTATATAAGAAATGTGGAGATAATATATTCACTTATTTAAAACCTTTTATTTTTAGAAAGTCTAGTGTTGTCATGTATGATATCATGTTGAATAAAAATAAATGTAAAATGATATAAAATTTATTAAAGAGTCGAGAGGTGAAAACTTGAAGTAGTAAATTAATGAAAGAACGAGTGAAAAATAAGCTTTGTTATGATTATAAATGTGGAATATTTAGAGTTTTCGTTTATAAATTATGAACGATAAAGATGATGAAAATCATGAGAAAATTATATAAACGAAGCTATGATAAAGTTTAAGGGTTGTAAAAATTATCATAGTTTAGAGAAAAATTCAAGAAACGTTTTAAGTAAAATTTCGATTATTGAATGAAAGGTAATTGTTTAAAATAAAATGAAAATTTTTAAAAAGAAAAATATTTATAAAATATGCTATGGGTGGAATCGAGTTTTGGTAAATGTATGAAAATTCATAAAATAATTCAAGGATCGTTTTGACTATAATATTGAATATCGAAAAGAAGATGAGTAAAGAGTTATCTACAGTTGAACTATAGGCAGGATTTTTGCCGATTTTTGGTACTACTAGAGTGAGGATGGGAATCATGGTTCACGGAGAGTGTCAAGATCCTTGAAATAATGTGAGGATTCTTTTGGTCACAATATTGGGTAGTAAAAGTACTTTGGGGAATGTAGGAAAATTCTAGGGCTTTAGGGGTATTTTTGTCATTTCCAACCTAAATTGCAGAAATGGGTTTTGAAGCATATGAAGGGATTTTAGGTGCTGGAAAGGGATAAATACTAGAGTTCTAAGATTCTATGAGAAAAGTTTCAAGATACATGCTTGATAGAAGAAATAATTAAATTACGAACTTTTAATTAAAACTATAGCACATAAGTCACATAGGAATGCAATGCATGAAAGAATAAATAGGGATCAAGATTATAAAAGCTTCCTGAGTAACCCTTTACTTACCTCTCTCGACTTGGCCCTGAGTACGGCTGTTACAATCTCCCCCCCTTTAAAAGAATCTGTCCTCAGATTCTATTATGGTCCTTGAACAATTCTGGATAATGTTTCAACATCTTTTCTTCTGTTTCCCAAGTTTGTTCTTCAGTACCATTTCTTTTCCATAGGATTCTAATGAGAGGAATCCTTCGGTTTCTTAATTCTTGGAATTTCCTAACCAAGATTCTGACTGGCTTTACTTTATAAGTAAGGTCGGGTTCTAGTGGTACTTCTTCAACTTGTAGAATGTGTGAATACGTTATGTATCCCAGTAAGATTTGCTGGTAGATCCAGGCGGTAGGCTGTTGGACCGATACGTTCTAGTATCTCAAAAGGTCCAATATATCGAGGGTTTAACTTTCCTCCTTTCCCAATTCGTATAAAGCCTTTTCTTGGAGATGCTTTCAAGAATACCTTCTCGCCTACTACAAATTCTATATCCCTTCTTCGATTATCAGCATAGCTCTTCTGCCTATCTTGGGCAACTTTCATTCTTTGCTTGATGATTTCAACTTTTTCTGTTGCTTCTTCTACCCAACTCTTAGCAGTATTCCTTTGGGGTTTCTGCTTCTTAATTCCTTTGGTTTCATCCATATCCCAATATAATGCGGATCTGCATTTCCTTCCATATAAGGCCTTGTAAGGTGCAGCTTGGATAGAAGCCTGATAACTGTTGTTGTATGCAAACTCCACAAGGGGTAGGCAATCCTTCCAGTTATCTTGGAAGTCTAAGGCACAAGCCCTCAACATATCTTCCAGGTATCTGATGGTTCTTTCAGACTGTCCATCAGTTTGAGGATGTGCTGCTGTGCTGAAGTTCAGCTTTGTACCCATCATTTCTTGATTGTTCTGCTAAAGTTGTGAGGTGAACTTTGGATCCCTGTCTGATACTATCTAAATGGGTATTCCATGTAACAGAATAATCTCCTTTTGACAGACCTTGGCTAGCGAGTTAACTTTATCGGTTGCTTTGACAGGTAAGAAACGTGCGGATTTTGTTAATCTCTCAATGATGACCCAAATACCATCAAATCCTCCTTTAACCTTGGGTAATCCATAAACAAAATCCGTGGTTACCTGATCTCATTTCCAGGTAGGGATAGGTAATGGTTGCAACAATCCTCCAGGTCTTTGATGTTCTGCTTTAACTCGTTGACAAGTTAGACATTTCTTGATGTAATTGGCTATGTCTCTTTTCATACCGTTCCACCAAAAATGCCTCTTGAGGTCTTGATACATCTTAGTCCCTCCAGGATGTATCGAATAACGAGTTTTTTGTGCCTCAACCAATATTTCCTTTCGAATTGTACCAGGCACGCAGACCCGATCCTTCTATCTTAAAATCCCTTGATCATCGGTTTTGAATATTTCCTCAAGATCCCTTTCTTTGGATTTGAGACATTTCTGAATCCATTCATCCTGAACTTGAGCTTCTTTTATCTTCTCCTTTAGTGGTGGTAATACCACTAGGTTTGCAAATTGAGCTCTTGAGACTACTTTCATAGATTTTCGTAGGTTACCTGAAGGCTTTCCTGAGAGTGATGCTAAGCTTGACTTTCGACTTAAGGCGTCAGCCACTACGTTAGCCTTTCCTGGATGGTACTGGATTATACGGTCGTAATCCTCTAGAAATTCCATCCACGTTCTTTGCCTCATGTTCAACTCCTTTTGAGTAAAAAGGTACCGTAGGCTTTTGTGATCAGTGAAAACTTCAAAATTAACTCCGTAGAGATAATGTTTCCACTTGGTAAGAGCAAACACAATTACTACTAATTCCAAGTCTTGAGTACGGTGATTTTCCTCATGAGGTTTAAGCTTTCTTGAGGCATAGGCTATAACTTTCCCATGTTGCAATAGTACACAACCTAGTCCTTCTTTAGGGGCATCGGTATAAACCGTATAACCTTCTTTTCCTTCTGGTAATGTTAGTACTGGTGCAGACGTCAGTCGTTGCTTTAATTCTTGAAAACTTTGTTCGCACCGTTCGGTGTATTCAAATTTTCTTTCCTTCTTTGTTAATCTTGTGAGAGGTGCAGCTATCTTGGAGAAGTCCTTTACAAACCTTCGATAATAGCCTGCAAGTCCTAGGAAGCTTCTCACTTCTGATGGATTTCTTGGTATTTTCCAGTTTGTAATTGCTTCAATCTTCGAAGGATCTACCTCAACATTTGATCCCGAGATTACATGTCCGAGGAATGCAACCTTTTCTATCCAGAACTCACACTTACTGAACTTAGCATATAGTTTATGCTCTCGCAAAGTGCTTAACACTATGCGAAGATGTTCAGCATGTTCCTCAGGCGTTTTTGAAAACATCAAAATGTCATCGATGAAAATGACAACAAATTTATCCATACATGGTCGAAATATTCGATACATCATATGCATGAATGCAGCAGGAGTATTAGTCAATCCAAAAGGCATTACTATGAACTCAAAGTGTCCATAGCGGGTATTGAAAGCTGTTTTAGGGATATCCTCCTCCCTAATCTTTAATTGATATACCCTTGCCTTAAATCTAACTTGGAATAGACTCGAGATCCTTGAAGGACATCAAACAACTCCTCTATGTGAGGTAGAGGGAAGTTGTTCTTTATGGTCATTCGGTTAAGTTCTCGATAGTCGATGCACATCCGTAATGAACCATCTTTCTTCTTTACAAACAACACTGGTGCTCCCCAGGGTGATGTACTAGGACGGATATATCTTGAGTCAATCAAATCATCAGGTTGTTTTCTCAACTCTTGAAGTTCGGCTGGGGCCATCCGATAAGGGGTTTTAGAGAAAGCCTCTGTCCCTGGAATTGTATCGATTACAAATTCTAACTCGCGATCTGGAGGTAGCGAGTTTAAATGTTCTGGAAATACATCGAGAAACTCATTTACCACTTCTACCTCCTCAACCTTGAGTTGGTCTTTTGGCCTATTTAGGAGATAGGCAACGAATCCTGTAGCTCCCTTCTGAACCAACTTCTTAGCTTCTGTCATAGAAATCATTGCCACTGATCTTTTGTCTTCAGACATCCAACTTTCATCTTGTCCTAAGATGATTTCTTTCTTGAAACAATCCAATTTAGCATGAGATTTGTAGAACTAATCCATTCACAGAATGATTCCGTATCTCGTCATCGGGGAGTTCGATGAGGTCCATAGGGTAGTAATAGTCACGGATTTGTATAGGGCAGCGTTTATATACTCGATCCGTTATGAAATAAGCTCCCAAAGGGGAACTTACTTCGAAATTATATGATGAACATTCAATTGGAAAATTGAAACGCTCATATAAATTTAATGCAATGCATGAATGCGTGGCACCAGGGTCATACAAGACTTTAACTGGCGTGTTTAGAATGTGTACCGTACCTTCGACAACATCCGAAGGATCTGGATCCTCGTTTCCATCCAATGCATACGCTCTACCTTTGACAAGTGGCTTTCCTGGTTTTCCCACAACTTTTCCCTTTTCCTTGGGTCCTAGTCTCTTTGGGCATAAATTAAACTGGTGATCAGGGTTTCCACACCATAAACATGTGCCAGCTTTCTTTCGGCATTCTTGTCTGTGTGTCCCAGCTTCTGACAGTATTCAAAAGTGATCTCTTCTTGAGAATTGGACGGGACTCACTTAGGCTTTTGCTGGGCTGGTGTGGGTTTCTTTCCAAATTTCTGATTTGAAGGTCCAGCGGGACGCTTTATCCCTTGAGAAAGCTTATTCTGAGGGGGACCAGAGTGATTGGCTGCCAAGCGAATATTCTTATGAGCTGCTTCGGTTTTCAGGGCTTTGTCTATTGCCTTGTTACAAGATTCAATATCCAAGGAAGCTAAAGCCCATCGTAGGTCTAGCTTGTGTCCATCAATGAAGCGCAAGCTAGGCTTCTCCAACCTTAACTCCTTAAAATTCGGGAAAATAGAAACGACACTGATCAAGGTGTCGGTACTTAATAAAACAAATACGAGAATACCAGCATTCACCCCTTAGTGTCACGTAGGGGAGCAAACCCTAGTGACGCTGAATAATATTGCTGGAGGGACGTACCTTTTCTCGTCACTTGATGTGGAATAACCAACCTCCGGTTAGACCATCATCAAGATCTAGTTGGCGGTTGGTATAATAGTAGACCTCGGCCCGTGCCTCCCGGACTACTACTTCTACCAAGACCACCGGCCCCATAAGAAAATAATAATTTTACTTACAACACGAGAATATTTACCGGGAGAAAGTAATAAGCACTTTCGGGTAAATATATGAATTTTGGATAACATTATAATTATTTTCCCATAAAAGGGATAATAGTTTGAAAGGAAATTCAAGGAAATAAAATGAAATATTTTATCGTGATTTTAGTTGAAAGGATTTAAACCCTCACCGAGTACCGAATTTAGGTGGACTTGTAAGGATTCCACTCTTCGATCCTCTCGTCGCCTGAAAGTAATAACTACTATTGACTTAGAACTAGGTCCTTAGTCTCTAACTAATTATCTACACACCATATCATAATTAAATAATTATACAAGGTACATGTTATATAATATGTTAAAGATTTCCCGATAAACCTTAAATTCACCCGTTTAAGGGAATTTAATTAATAAATTAGGGTTTATGAGATCTTTAACTAATCAAATATTCATTAACTATATTATAATTCTAATTATAAGATTTGAAATGAAATTTAAAGTTTAATTTGACAATATAAGTTATCTTTTGAAAATACTACACAATTTACTGATTTTTGGAAAATTCGGGGAAAATCTTTCTTTAAAAATTCCAAAACCTATTTTATAATTATTTTTAAATTAATTTCGAAATTAATTGAATTTAAGTTGACCAAAAGTCAAAATTACTATTGAAAACATTTACTATTCAATTTCTTATGAATTAAACACCTTATAACATAAAATCAAACTCACACATATTGTAACAATACAGGACTAGCCCAGTATGCAGATATTGTCCGCTTTGCATGCCCTTAATCGAAACGGCCTCACGGATTTGTTCTTCCTGATGGGTTAGGCCACCAAGGAAAATGCGTCTGCAAGATAAGGTTTCCATCCCCCTTTATAAGGAGGACTTAGTTCTCGTTACCAACCGATGTGGGATGGGTGCACATCCACCCCCCCAAGGAGAGCTCAGTGCCCTCGCTGAGGACCTGACACATCAGCTTCCTAGAACCGGCTCTGATACCATTTGTAACGGTACAGGATCAGCCCAGTATGCAGATATTATCCGCTTTGCACGCCCTTAATCGAAACGGCCTCACGGATACCATTGGTTCCTTATTTGATAACTTGAGCTAGGAAACTCGGATTCAAGTTTCGTCAACTTCGTTGAACTCGCATCAAAAATTTGAGTTTGATGAACTTAGCCTTATATTTTTCCAAAGCTATTTGAACCTCCGAAATTCAACCGAAACACGCAACGGAAGCCAAAACTGCCACCTTGTACTAAATGAGCCATAACTCTTTCACCTCTTGACCAAATTAAATATGGTTTAAGCCTTTGGAACCCTAACTCAACCACCTAACTTGTCATTATCTCCCTAACCGAACCAAGGCCTCTCACTTAGAGAATTTCAGCCAAACTTCCCCTGCATTCCAGTTTTCCCATAGCTCAAGCCAACCCTTGGAGATTCAAGCTCAAATCTCTTCCAAACCTCCATCAATCCACAAGGTAAGCTTAGGGTTGTATTATGCATCCAATATGAGTCATTTTGATCTATTCATCCCTAATTTTGATCATGTTTTCATTGGTATATGGCTGACTTGGAGAAATATTTAGGTTTTGAGCATATAGGTTGATCTCTTTCATTTCTTGATGAATTTGATTGATTCCAAGCATGATTATGATTGCCTTGAACTCTTCTTTGCATTTATGGTGAGTTATTAGCTGGTAGTTGAAGCATTCATGAGCATTCATTAATGAAACTTTGAAGATATATCAGGAAATGATCATCACACACTTCATCTCACGTTTCAACTCTTTGGGAGCATGTTTGTGTGTTGATTTGGAGTTGTCTTCTTGTATATTTGTGATCTTAGTATACCTGATCTTGTTGGTGAAGATTGGCATGGCTTTTCTCTGTTTTCATTGCATATTTGCTGTTGTAGCTGGTCGGTCGCGGCCGCGATCGAACCATGAAGGAAAATGGTAGTGGCCGCGACCTCTTTCACGTCTTTGCTGTTATGTCTCTCAGGTCGTGGCCGCGACCTGAAACTTATGCATTTCCAGTCGCGGCCAACACCCTATTTTTGCCATGTTTCGAATTTTTGGAAAATTGATCAATATTTCGGCCACTTGCATGTGTAGCGGCCGCTACCATTTCATGAAGGAAATCGGTTACGGCCGCGACCTTTAACATTTCTGTATGAATTTTCAGTTCTTGTACGTGATTTACATGGCTTCTTTGGATTGTTTTTAGTTCATTCACTTCATTAACATGTCATATAGTGTGTTATATTGTGTGTTGTGAAATCTTATGAGTTTTCGTTGAATATTTTCCGAGAAATGCTTCAATGTGTCTTCTTAGGTCATAATGTGTGCATTCATGGGATTCTTCTCTTATATTTGAACCCTAAGTGATATGCATTGCTTGTTTTATGACTTATATGATAAATACACATGCTATACTACGTGTTATGGCCTTTATTTGAATTCTTTGAATTAATATGGTATGATATATGTAAAATATGAACTTGATTGAATCCAAACACTTCTTGGAATGAATGTAATGATCGTTTATATGTCTTTAAAACATTAATAGTGCACATGAACGTGTTCATCACATGATATAATCTTTTATGCATTCATATCATACTCTTTTCATTGCCGAGCATCTTAATTGGTCATTTTGAGTCTCACTTTACCTTTCTTGCACAGATTTTGATCCCATTGGATACGAGGCCGATCCGTGAGGCTTTTGTGTCTTCTTTTGTTGGGTTAAGGTGGGTTTCTCTTCTAAATAGATAAATTGACCCGATGTACCTCCCTATGTGAAAAGTTTTAAGCCAAAGTAATATGATTATATATATATATTGAGTCTTTTCTCGAGTAAATGATTGCAAACATATAGCCTTCCTTTTATGAATCCTACCTTATGTTTTGGCGAGATATGATTGTTATGATTGTTATGCACAGGCCCTGGGACTTAGTACATGTAGTTATTCGGGGAGGCAAGGGCCGACGATAATCCCATGTATTAGTTCTAACCAATTACGGTGATACCGGACCTAGCTAGGAGATTAGCGGTGAATGGGAGCTGAGTGCCCTTGGGGGATTCATGTACCCCCTTTGGCCTATGTATGGACCGGTGGTCGGGTCCTACAAACCCGTCCACCATTTGGAGGGAGAAGGTGTATATGTATAATTATGATCATGAATATATGTACACGAAAGATATGTATGATAACGAATGAATTATGATATGATTACACAATGAGAAGGTTGGAGATTGTGCACGCCCACTCGCCGGGCCTTGAAACCCTATGATTAATTATGAATGAGTATGATAGTTGTAAACCCGTAGATGTCTTTCTTTATCTCACCCACTTGGGAAATCTTCTAAAACTTCATACGGGTTTATAGCTTGCATGTATATGTTTAAATTCTACGATATTTATATACTATGCCTGTTTTATACCCACCAGTCCCTTTTGGACTGAACCCGGTTTGTTTTTCAGTTGTTTTGTGCAGGTTAAGGAGCTAGGCGGGAATACGAGTCAATAGGTCTTGCATTTGCTTCTAGCTCTTGTAGTTTCTCTTCCCACTTTCATACTTTTGATATTTAATTTTGTATTCGAATATGGTTATGGAGTGTAACACCCCAAACGGAGGATGCCACAACCCCCGCACTAACACCCATATCCGGTCACGAAATGGAAAGTCCATATCCGAATCCGAATCATAGCGACCGGGAGACCAACTCATACACTAGGCTAGGCGGATCTAACTTGACAAACTCAGAGCGCGGAAGCAATTTAAACAATCATCAACAGATAGCGGAAATAATTGAAACAACATACAGAACAGGTGACGGGTTCAACTAGCATAGATACCTAATCCCCGAATATCAATCTGTAATCCAACATAATGACATAGCATAAGTATCTTCATAATATCTAATAATATCTCAGTACCAGCTTACTAACCCCACACGGGTTTAAGTATAAGTAGAACATAATAATAATCTTCTAGTGTGAAACATAAATATATAACATAAATAAAGTATGAGACAGATGAATCCTAATACCAACTAGACTGACAAGTGTGACTCAGAAGACTCACTTCCGCCTAGCTCAAGCCAAAAGAAAACCTGCAACTAAAAGATAAAATGAGGTGTCAGTCAACTGACTGAGTGAGGGGGCTAACGCACACCCACAATATATATATACAGAGCACAACACATATCAAAATGGTGGACTCATGAACCGGGAATAGGTGTTGCATACCAAAGCGTTTCAAAAGTACCCAAAAGATAGTTATAAGTATAAGTTTTGGAAAACATTTCAGAAACTCTATTCCGATTCATGATTCCCATAACATATCATATCATATGCTCGACGAGTACGAGCTTCCAACCTCAACTCCTCATATCATAACAAAACATAAATAACATACCAACCTCAACTCCGGGTGATGGTAGGGTTGCGCGACCCTAGCCATCCATACAGTCGAGGGGAGTGCTAATGGTACTCCAACCCTCAGTACTCCGTTTCCCAACCAAACCTCCTGGTGGGTCCCGGTACATCCTCTTCATACAGATGGAGACTACGCACAGGTATAACCCCGACGGCCCGATACCGTCCCGGGGACTTCTTACCCGTAGCTCCTGGGCCCCATAACAACATCATCAAACTTTAGGTGCACAAACAACATCAAACTTACAATTCAATTACTCCAATGTTTAAACTCAACTATATTCGAATTATAAGAATTCAGTCCGAATTAATTACTAATTCCTTCCGGAAATCACACGTTTCTAACCATAAACACTTAACTGTATAAATAATCAAATATTGTTACCTAACTTCACCATTTATCAGTTGTGCAGATTATGAACACTAGAACACAATTGTAGTTACACACAACTATTCATTAACTTATACTATACGAATTAAATAAGAGTTAAATTATCATTTCCAATTATAAGATAACTACGTTGTGCATTCATTACTACAACAACATTAAGTGCGAATTGAAACTGGATACCAACTCCCAACTTAAATGTCAATTTATGAAACCATCATTACACACGTTAACTTTGTTTAATTGAGAATCATAAATTAAATACACCTAATCTCAAAAACGTCAAGTTATACATATAAAGATTCATAGATTAGTAATTACAAGATTAATTCCAGATTTCAATTTCCATTCAATTACCAATACGAGCATTGATTACCAAGAGCCTTAAACCAATCGGCCTTCATGTTTACAATTAAAATTAAAATCCAACCAGTTGTACATTCATCACTTCAAGACCCCCAATTACACTAATACCCCAATTACAGATTATCATACTTGTTAGAATTCGATTAATTACAAACATATACTCACACACACACGAGGGTTATATCCATCACTGTTCATTCTTAAACCAATTTATCGTCACATTACCAATCACATATACAAAGGTAGCCTTATACATATTCCATCAACAACAGATATTCACAAGATCAAACATCTCTCGCCAATTACAACATTTCACCCAAACTTGAGGCCAGATTTCACTTGCTAACAACATAAGCCATTCCCGAAAAGACACCATGTAGATCTACAACTTAAGGGGACAATTAAATCATGCAAATCAATCCAGATCGTCAAACTCAATTTTCACAATACACTAACATATATGTTTAATCGTACATAGAGCCTGAATTGAGAAAGGGGCTTACGACAACAAATTAAAGGAAAGAAACAACAGCAGCTAAGAGCCCGAAACCAAGGTATTGGCGGTGGCGGTAAGGTGAGCAACGGCAGCGGTAGATAGACTGTTGTCAACTGTGGCGGCGCGTGAAGGAGACAGAATCAGGGCTGGCAAAAAGGGTTTGTGGTGGCGCCTGGGAGTGAACTCAATGGCCGACGAAGCCATTGTTAAAGTAGGGTTGGTGGTTCCGCAGTGGTGCAGGAAACACCGGCGGTGAATCTAGCGGCGGAGCTGTGAGGAAAGACAGTTGAGAGGCGCTTCATTGGTGAAATGGTGACCGACAGTAAAACTCTGTCTGAGATGGAAGAGGGCTGAGTCATGGTGGTGCAGGCGGAACAGAGGCGTGAAGGGTTTTCCTCCCTTTCTGTGGCTGAGAGGAAGGTGAGGGCGGTGGTTGCTGGTTCCTCTTTGGCGGAAAAAACTGGAGGCGGCAGTGGCTCTCGGTTGTCGCTGTTGCAATGGTGCGGCCTACGATATTTTCGTTTCTTTAGCCGAAAGGGAAACGGCGGAGCAGGGGTGGCTCAAATGGCGGTGGCACAGCTTCGGCGTTGATGCTGGCGGTGTGGGGCGAAGCTGTTGGTGTCGCCGGAGAAAATGGTGGAGATGACGGTGAAGGTGGTGGCAAACTTATCTGAGGCGGAGTGAGGGGCGTTGATGGTGGTGCGGAGAGTGCAGCGTCGCTGCTGTTAAAGTCGAAAGGGGATCTGGGGGAAGAATGCTTGCGCAGCAGCTGAAGTCCCAAGGGAGAAAAGGAAATAATGAAGAGCTAGGGTTTCTCGGTATTTAGAAGAACTAATTTTCGGAAATTGCACATAGGTCCCTCTAGAGTTTAGGTGTAGCGATTGAGTCCACAGATTTAAGTAAGGTTTAAATCAAGTCCAATTAAAAACTTAATAATTATATAAGCACCCACAGAATTAAAAATAAGGTTCAATTAAGTCTAAATTGAATTTAATAAATTAGGAAGAGATCCCCAAATAATTAGACAAAGTTCAATCAAGTCCTTAACTTTATAAAACTAGAAATTAACCAACTAAATTTTAATTAGAGAATAATTAGATATAAAATATATGTTTCAATTAAGTTTACATATTTATAAGTTTGAAATTGAGTCAATTAAACAATTAAGACATGAATAAAGAAATTTAAACACAAGTAGAGTCAAATAAATAACAATCTAATCGCATGAAAACGACATCGTATCTTGCTCCGAAAAGTGGGGGTGTTACACCCTTCCCCCCTTAAGAGAACCTGGTCCCCAGGTTCCACTCCTGAGCTGGAAAGCTTCGAGTTGAAAGTGTCTTAACTCTTCTCGAGCAATTTTGTAAAACATAGCCTCGGCTCCGAAGTTTATTCTCATTGTCTTTAATAAACCTTTCTCGCGATGTCTCGTTGCCATTGGGATCCATTCGATTACTAGACCGTTGCTTTCATCAAGTTGTTCATCATTCCCATAAGACGGAAAGTTGTCACTACACTCAACTTCAATGGCGCCACAAACTCGTCACTGCAGACCGTAGCCAGGACAACGCGTAACGCAACCTCAACAAACAGGAGAGAATCTCATCTCTCAGCACAAAAGGTGAGAGAACCCCGTCTCTCGAACACAGAAAGCGAGAGAACCCCGTCTCTCGATCACATAAGAGAGAGCCCCGTCTCTCGAGCAGACAATTGAGAGAACCCCGTCTCTCAGCCTAAGTTGGACAGATTCCAGCATCTTCCAACATTCTAGTTCAAGAAATTCCAACATTTCTCAAAGCCCTAAATTCAAGAGAATCCAGCATCTCCCGAATACCTAAGTACAAGAGAATCCAGCATCTCTCGTGCACGAAACTTTGCAAGAATCCAGCATCTTTCTATAACATAAGTAGAGAGAACCTAAGGTCTCTCTTGCACATAAATCCACTGATCAGTTATTCATACATAGACACATCATAGTAACACTTGATGAAAAGTATGCGATGCATGTTTGGTGTACCTTATATAACTAATATCAGTGTCCCTTTAGTATAGATTCAACGCTCATACCTCAACTCAAGGGGGATATCGCGATGGAATCCCTATAAAACAAGGTTACAATATGTATGTATGTTATATGAGAAGTTAGTGAACAATCAAGAGAGTTTTAAATCACATAAGCATGAATAGTTCACATAAGTACATAACTCATTCGTTTCAGCAAAGGTTCATAACGAGTAGAAATTTCAAGTTACAAATACTAGATCAGGTATCCAAGTTATCACAATTAAAACAACAATAGTCATCACCCACATCAAGTAAAACAAGGTAAGAGTATTTAAGCGATGCATGTATGCGAATGCCATGAATGCTTGGCGTACCGATCACTGTAGTGTCAAACTCTTGACAGGAAGTTGAGATGAAGTAGCAGGAGTTGATCAAACCGACAATGATGCAAAACCCGTCAACTGGACTTCTTGGTCTTGAATCCTTTTTGTGCGACGAGGTGATCCAATAAGCATGCTTATAATACAACTCTCTACCAGACCGTAGCCCTTGTTCAACCAGAATCATCTTCAATTCCCACCAAGAATCCTAATTCATGTGTGAAACCCTAACTTGTTCATCTTCAAGAAATTGCCCATAAATCGGTTGTCAATCAGAAATCTATCTCAGAAATAAGTTTGACGCTAGTGGTATTAATCCTTCCCAAAGCAATCCATGGTATATGATTCTAAAACTTGAATAAAATCTTTTGGCATCTATGTGATCTATTCCCATCTCAGCAGAATCTTCCATCTCAGCAGAAAGAAAACGCCCAGAGAGCCAACAACTAATTTTGTCTTATCGTTTGTTAACTCTAAACTATACCAAAACCTTCAACACTCATCGATGGTTTGTAGCTCGTTGCTTAAGTAACATGGTTACCTATCCACATCCTTTGAACTTGATCGGATCTTATTTGATCGGATTCTTCTACATTAACTCGTTTTCATCAACAAGGTGACTACTCCCAAACAAATGAACCATCAAGGCGAAAGCTCATCAAACTTCTTCAAAACGGTTCTACTTGATCAGATTCTCCTCCATTGACTCATTTCCCTCAACAAGGTGACTACTTCAGATGAACGAATCCTCAAGGTGAAGATTCGACAACTTTATCTTTCAATTGACTTTAAGATAGTAAGTCAATATAGTAAATCTCATTCCTTCAACTCTGAACCTTTTCATGACCATCGTATCTTGGTAAAAAATCCTTTCATCTTCGAATTATGGCGTGTTCTCGTTGTAGTGCTAATAAGCAGTGTTGATGGAGGGAAATCTCAATGTCGACTCATAGGACACCCTGAAATTCGAACACTAAATTCGATGCATGCAGATTAAGATGCAAATGAAATGTAACAAGTATATCACGTAAATGCAACAATTAGTTGTAATTTAAAAAGAACATAAAATAAGATGTTGTATAATCAAAGTCATAATGTGCACACAATCATATAATCACGAAATAATTCATGCCGAAGGGTCAAAGTATCAAGTCAAACAATGCAATGCGCAGTTATTCCTATGCCGTACGACCTAGACAGACACAACACGACATTAGAGCTCGGTTTTGCAACCTAGAGCTCTGATACCACTAAAGGATGCAACACCCCAAACGGAGGATGCCACATCCCCCGCACTAAGATCCAGATCCGGTCACGAAATGGAAAGTCCATGTCCAAATCCGAATCATAGCGAACGGGAGACCAACTCACACATTAGGCTAGGCGGATCTAACTTGACAAACTCAGAGCGCGGAAGCAATTTAAACAATCATCAACAGATAGCGGAAGCAATTGAAACAACATGCAGAACAGGTGACGGGTTCAACTAGCATAGATACCTAATCCCGAATATCAATCTGTAATCCAACATAATGACATAGCATAAGTATCTTCATAATATCTAATAATATCTCAATACCAGCTTACTAACCCCACACGGGTTTAAGTAAAAGTAGAACATAATAATAATCTTCAAGTGTGAAAGATAAATACATAACATAAATAAAGTATGCGACAGATGAATCCTAATACCAACTAGACTGACAAGTGTGACTCAGAAGACTCACTTCCGCCTAGCTCAAGCCAAAAGAAAACCTGCAACTAAAAGATAAAATGAGGTCTCAGTCAGCTGACTGAGTGGGGGCTAACGCACACCCACAATATATATATACAGAGCACAACACATATCAAAATGGTGGACTCATGAACCGGGAATAGGTGTTGCATACCAAAGCGTTTCAAAAGTACCCAAAAGATAGTTATAAGTATAAGTTTTGGAAAACATTTTAGAAACTCTATTCCGATTCATGATTCCCATAACATATCATATCATATGCTCGACGAGTACGAGCTTCCAACCTCAACTCCTCATATCATAACAAAACAGAAATAACATACCAACCTCAACTCCGGGTGATGGTAGGGTTGCGCGACCCTAACCATCCATACAGTCGAGGGGAGTGCTAATGGTACTCCAACCCTCAGTACTCCGTTTCCCAACCAAACCTCCTGGTGGGTCCCGGTACATCCTCTTCATACAGATGGAGACTACGCACAGGTATAACCCCGACGGCCCGATACCGTCCCGGGGGCTTCTTACCCGTAGCTCCTGGGCCCCATAACAGAACAGAACATAAAATATACCAACTTTCATGGCAATCTCGCTACGTAATCATAACATAACTGGTTTTCCAAAATAGCTCACATATGCCTCAAAAACTAGTTTTTATACATATCCCTATGCTGTGGAATTTAAGCCACGAAGGCTCCCAACCCACGCAGGACGCATGCAAGGTCATAAATATATCATATCCAACACATACGTATTTATAATAAGGTATACTCGCATACAGGGGTAGAAATCAGCATGTAAAGGTCATAGGTCGCATAACTATACAAAATCCTAAACCTCACCTCGTGAAAGTAGAGTCTGAGAGTGTGAAGGGCCAAACACTCTAAACCTCGGGCCCACCGGCACCACCAAACTCTGTGACAAGACATACAGAAGTCCAGACTTAGACTCTATATGAACCAAACAAGATGCACGGCGTTGCTCAACATGATCGTGGCTATGCATAAGTGTTCATGTTGTGCTTTGATATGGTGTCGTGGTCATTCATGGAATATCAATGTTCAACAAGGTCATATTTACAAGCAACCAACACGAAATTTCATATCAAAGATGCAAGATCAATTTTGGAAGTCAATGTATTCACAAATATGCATATTAAATCATTCAATGTCACGAGGTTCAATTAGAATATTATAATTAAGCATCGAGTTCATGACGAGTTATAAAGTGCATAAGTAAGAGCAACTTGATCTATTAACATACAAAGTTGTTGTACATAGATGACATGAAACGATATGATATGTATACGAGGAATATAGGATAATGTGATATGTCATGGACACGTTTAGGTGCATAAACAACATCAAACTTACAATTCAATTACTCCAATGTTTAAACTCAACTATATTCGAATTATAAGAATTCAGTCCGAATTAATTACTAATTCCTTCCGGAAATCACACGTTTCTAACCATAAACACTTAACTGTATAAATAATCAAATATTGTTACCCAACTTCACCATTTATCAGTTGTGTAGATTATGAACACTAGAACACAATTGTAGTTACATACAACTATTCATTAACTTATACTATACGAATTAAATAAGAGTCAAATTGTCATTTCCAATTATAAGATAACTACGTTGTGCATTCATTACTACAACAACATTAAGTGCAAATTGAAACTGGATACCAACTCCCAACCTAAATGTCAATTTATGAAACTATCATTACACATGTTGACTTTGTTTAATTGAGAATCAGAAATTAAATACACCCAATCTCAAAAACATCAAGTTATATATATAAAGATTCATAGATTAGTAATTGCAAGATTATTTCCAGATTTCAATTTCCATTCAATTACCAATACGAGCATTGATTTCCAAGAGCCTTAAACCAATCGGCGTTTATATTTCCAATTAAAATTAAAATCCGACCAGTTATACATTCATCACTTCAAGACCCCCAATTACACTAATACCCCAATTACAGATTATCATACTTGTTATAATTCGATTAATCACAAACATATACTCACACACACACGAGGGTTATATCCATCACTGTTCATTCTTAAACCAATTTATCGTCACATTACCAATCACATATACAAAGGTAGCCTTATACATATTCCATCAACAACAGATATTCACAAGATCAAACATCTCTCGCCAATTACAACATTTCACCCAAACTTAAGGCCAGATTTCACTTGCTAACAACACAAGCCATTCCCGAAAAGACACCATGTAGATCTACAACTTAAGGGGTCAATTAAATCATGTAAATCAATCCAGATCATCAAACTCAAATTTCACAATACACTAACATATACGTTTACTCGTACATAGAGCCTGAATTGAGAAAGGGGCTTACGACAACAAATTAAAGGAAAGAAACAGCATCAGCTAAGAGCCCAAAACCAAGGCATTGGCGGTGGCGGTAAGGTGAGCAACGGCAGCGGTGGATAGACTGTTGTCAACTGTGGCGGCACGTGAAGGAGACTGAATCAGGGCTGGCAAAAAGGGTTTGTGGTGGCGACTGGGAGTGAACTCAATGGCCGACGAAGCCATTGCAAAAGCAGGGTTGGTGGTTCCGCAGTGGTGCAGGAAACACCGACGGTGAATCCAGCGGCGGAGCTGTGAGGAAAGACAGTTGAGAGGCGCCTCATCGGTGAAATGGTGACCGACAGTAAAACTCTGTCTGAGAGGGAAGAGGGCTGAGTCGCGGTGGTGCAGGCGGAACAGAGGCGTGAAGGGTTTTCCTCCCTTTCTGTGGCTGAGAGGAAGGTGAGGGTGGTGGTTGCTGGTTCCTCTTTGGCGGAAAAAATTGGAGACGGCAGTGGCTCTCGGTTGTCGCTGTTGCAATGGTACGGCCTACGACATTTTCGTTTCTTTAGCCGAGAGGGAAACGGCGGAGCAAGGGTGGCTCAAATGGCGGTGGCGCAGCTTCGGCGTTGATGCTGGCAGTGTGGGGCGAAGCTGTTGGTGTCGCCGGAGAAGATGGTGGAGATGATGGTGAAGGTGGTGGCAAACTTATCTGAGGCAGAGTGAGGGGCGTTGATGGTGGTGCGTAGAGTGCAGCGTCGCTGCTGTTAAAGTCGAAAGGGGATCTGGGGGAAGAAGGCTTGCGCAGCAGCTGAAGTCCCAAGGGAGAAAAGGAAATAATGAAGAGCTAGGGTTTCTCGGTATTTAGAAGGACTAATTTTTAAAAATTGCACA
Organism: Lantana camara; assembly: GCA_037501455.1. NCBI lineage: Eukaryota > Viridiplantae > Streptophyta > Magnoliopsida > Lamiales > Verbenaceae > Lantana > Lantana camara. The sequence continues at coordinate 68,165,227 of CM074856.1, forward strand.
TAGGTCCCTCTAGAGTTTAGGTGTAGCGATTGAGTCCACAGATTTAAGTAAGGTTTAAATCAAGTCCAATTAAAAACTTAATAATTATATAAGCACCCACAGAATTAAAAATAAGGTCCAATTAAGTCTAAATTGAATTTAATAAATTAGGAATAGATCCCCAAATAATTAGACAAAGTTCAATCAAGTCCTTAACTTTATAAAACTACAAATTAACCCACTAAATTTTAATTGGAGAACAATTAGATATAAAATATATGTTTCAATTAAGTTTACATATTTATAAGTTTGAAATTGAGTCAATTAAACAATTAAGACATGAATAAAGAAATTCAAACACAAGTAGAATCAAATAAATAACAATCTAATCGCATGAAAACGACATCGTATCTTGCTCCGAAAAATGTGGGGTGTTACATGGAGCGTATATGTTTTGAGCCGTGATGGCTTGTGAATATTGTACATGAATTCTATTTTGGAGCTCGAATGCTCATAATATATATATGATCGGTTATTGCTTCCGCTTTAATGATTTGCCTTACTCTGATCTATGGTTCAAGGGTTAGTCCCGCCTAGCCTAGAGAGTGTGTGTATGTGTCCCCGTTCGCCGTGATCTTGCTCGTGTGTGGATTATCCATTTCATATGTAGGTTGGGTCTCGGTGCGGGGGATATGGCACCTTACGCTCGGGTGTTACATCCTTAAGTGGTATCAGAGCCTCGGGTTGCAAAACCCGGGCTCTTGTGTCGTGTGAGTCAGTCTAGGTCGTTTGGCTTTAGGAACAACTTGACAATGTGATTGCATATGCATTCTTTATGTGTTTATGTGCACTAATTTTTGAATTTTGATTGAATTAATTGCATTTTCATGCATGGACTAAAGATAGCATGCATTTCAATGTTTCTTGATCAGGATGCCTCCACGTAGACATCGTGAGAGATCACCGAGTTAAGACAGGATTTGAGACATGGTCAGGTGGGGCATAATTTTATATCTTTCGCGGACACGGTGCATAGGGATTTGGAGCAAGAAGAGGAGTATAGGAAGAAGGATTCAGTCTTCAAAGCACCAATGGGACAGGCTTGAGGCTCAGCATCGGGATCGAGCATGAGATTCAATCGGGGCAAGAGACCTATGACTTCAGTAGCTCCTCCTCAGAAAGAGCATTTTAAGAGGCCTCGAACTGGAGGTCAGAATGTTCCTCAGGTCACATGAGCACCTCAGGCTTTGCCAGCTCCTACGGGAAATCACCGAGATGTACCTCTATGTACTCATTGCGGAGGACCAACTCATACTTATAACAATTGCCGAAGGAGGTTGGGATTATGCCTCATATGTGGGAAAAGTGATCATATAGTGGATGTTTGTCCTGATAAAGCTCCAGGGTTTCGAGGAGGTGTTCCGAGACCTATGAACCAGGCACGTGCTTATGCCCTTGAGGGCGAGGAGCAAGATGCAAAGGTTGATCCGACAGCCGTGGTGGAAGGTACCATATGTATTCACACCACGAACATTCATGCATTATTTGATCTGGGTGCTACTCATTCTTTTATATCTCGTGATCTATGTGCTTCTATATGCCTACCTGTTACTTGTGCGAATTCTTGTTATTTTGTAAGTTCTCCTCTTGGAGGAAATTTGCAGACGGATCAAGTTGTCCGAGGTTGTTCGGTATTGATAGAAGGGAAAGATTATCTAGCCGATTTCATAGTGATGCCTATGAAGAGATATAGGGTAATCTTCGCGATGGATTGGTTATACCGGCACCGGACCGAAGTGGATTGTTTTAAGAAGAAAATTAAGTTGGGGGAAGAGTTGATTGGAGAAGTGGGATCGAAGAATGTACCGCTCTTATCATTCGTGGAAGCTTGTAAGCTAGTAAGAGAAGGGGTTATGGGATTCGTTGTGTATCTTCTCAATAAGCCGAAGGATCAAATTAAGTTTAAGGAGACCGCAGTTGTTAAGGATTTTCCTGATGTGTTTCCGGAGAATTTAGGTTCTTTGCCACCGGATCGGGAAATTGAATTCGTTATTGATTTATATCCGGGATCAGAACCGTACTCTAAGACACCTTACAGAATGGCTCCAGCGGAGTTGAAGGAGTTGAAAATTCAGCTTGAGGAATTACTTAAGATTGGATACATTCGGCCGAGTTCATCTCCATGGGGTGCTCCGGTTCTTTTCATTAAGAAGAAAGATGGAACTTTGAGGATGTGTATAGATTACCGAGAGCTTAATCGGAGGAATAAATATTCGTTGCCCCACATCGAGGATTTGTTTGATATATTGCAAGGTTCGGGGGTTTATTCGAAATTGGATTTAAGGCAAGGATACTACCAGTTGAAAATTCGGGAAGAGGATATACCTAAGACAGGATTTAATACCCGGTACGGACATTATGAATTCATCGTGATGCCTTTCGGTTTGACTAATGCCCCTGCAGCATTTATGGATATGATGCATCGGACTTTTCGGCCTTATTTGGACAAATTCGTGGTAATCTTTACTGATGATATTCTGGTCTATTCAAGGACTCCGGCAGATCATGCCAGACATTGGTCAGGATTGGTATTGGAAACTCTATTCAAGGACTCCGGACACACACACACTATTCAGACGCCACACACACACACACACACATGTCCAAGAACACTAAGAACATGTTCTTAAGTCTATTTGAAGATTCAAAGAGGGTGTGTAACATGCTTAATCACATTCATATTTATAACATAGAATTTGAAGCATAATATAGCAAAATATATAAATTCTCTATGAAAAATAATTCTAAATAAATTATTCTAGGCATGAATTTAATCAAACAAGATCATAATCATTTAAATACATACTCACATTATATCATATCATAATTCATGCATTTAATTAGATAAAATTTCATAATGTACACACATTGTATTTAAAACTAACAATTATGCACATATTTCATAAAATAAAATTCCTAAAGCAAAATTTAATTGAATCTAAGCATGTTACTATTATTATTATACTATGAACATAATATAAAGCATGAAATAATAAAACTCACCTTGTAGAGAGAGAGAGGGGGTTGCCGTGTGGTTAGGGGAGTGAGGGAGAGATTTTGTGTGTTGATTTGTGAGTTATAAATGATGCTTGAGAGGGGTATTTATAGGTAGTCATGAGGGGCTTTTGTGCAATTCCTAAGAGTTTAAGGAAGATGTGGATGCTTCATAACCTAAACAAATGCTTGGTAGCTATGTAGGAAATGTGGTTGAACTTTAGTTTAAACAAATGCTTGGTAATTATATAGGAAATGTGGAGAAACTATATTCACTTATTCAAAACCTTCTATTTTTAGAAAGTCTAGTGTTGTCATGGATGATGTCATGTTGAATAAAAATAAATGTAAAATGATATAAAATTTATTCAAGAGTCGAGAGGTGAAAACTTGAAGTAGTAAATTAATGAAAGAACGAGTGAAAAATAAGCTTCGTTATGATTATAAATGTGGAATATTTAGAGTTTTCGTTTATAAATTATGAACGCTAAAGATGATGAAAATCATGAGAAAATTATATAAACGAAGCTATGATAAAGTTTAAGGGTTGTAAAAATTATCATAGTTTAGAGAAAAATTCAAGAAACGTTTTAAGTAAAATTTCGAATATTGAATGAAAGTTGATTGTTTAAAATAAAATGACAATTTTTAAAAAGGAAAATATTTATAAAATATGCTATGGGTGGAATCGAGTTTTGGTAAATGTATGAAAATTCATAAAATAATTCAAGGGTCGTTTTGACTATAATATTGAATATCGAAAAGTAGATGAGTAAAGAGTTATCTACGGTTGAACTATAGGTAGGATTTTTGCCCATTTTTGGTACTACTAGAGTTAGGATGGGAATCATGGTTCACGGAGAGTGTCAAGATCCTTGAAATAATGTGAGGATTCTTTTGGTCACAATATTGGGTAGTAAAAGTACTTCGGGGAATGTAGGAAAATTCTAGGGCTTTAGGGGTATTTTTGTCATTTCCAACCTAAAATTGTAGAAATGGGTTTTGAAGCATATGAAGGGATTCTAGGTGCTGGAAAGGGATAAATACTAGAGTTCTAAGATTCTATGAGAAAATTTTCAAGATACATGCTTGATAGAAGAAATAATTAAATTACGAACTTTTAATTAAAACTATAGCACATAAGTCACATAGGAATGCAATGCATGAAAGAATAAATAGGGATCGAGAGTATATGAATTGAAATGGATTGAAATGAATTCGTAGCATGCTATTATATGATTTATTTGAATTTAATATGAACCTATTATACGATTATATGAAGTGTATGAAACTTTGAAGGATTAAAATTATAACTTTGGTATGTCAAATATGACTTTATTGGAACTTATAGGATTTAATTAGAAACTTTTGTACCTAAGAAATAATTTATTCATACGAATATGAACTGGATATTTAATAAACGAATTGATATGAAATAATATGATTTACATCGCCTTTCATTTCCTTCTATTTGCATTTATGGTGTGCAGGAACGTGCCTTAATATTTTGTTTTACATGTAATTAATAGGAATTTGAACCCTGCTTATGTGATTGCATTTGTCGTGCGTCTCTGTGTGGTTGTCTGAGTCTGAGTTCTGTGTTGTATTTTGTGTGTTCAGTTGGTACAGGTGCACCCGGCGTGGTGACTTGTGGTCGTGCAGGTTCCGGGGCGAACCATTTGCTGTGTCTTCAGCTTTATCTGGTACCAGGTGAGGTTAGGATATAGTTATACCCTATTGCAACGTGCTCGTTTTCATATGCATGCGGTTTATAAGCCTTATGTATATGTAGATATGTGCGAAGTACGTATTCTGTTGGTTTTATCATATGATTTGATTTGAAAGGTATGAAACGCTATGTATAAGCCTATGTATGCTTAGTTTCGTTTTGATGTGATTTTGAGGTCATTATGCGTGTTATGTAAGTACGATATGATAAGTACGATATGCATGAAATTTGTCTGTTTGTCTGTAGCGGGTTAAGTTTCCGAATTATGTGCGTTTATGGTCTGTTGGGCCCCGGAGTTGTGGGTAAGGGAGACCTGGGACGGCCATGGGGTCGCCGGTTGCAACCCCTGTGCACTTCTCCATTTTGATAGGATCAACCCGGAACCCACTAGGAGGTTAGTGGGGGATGGAGTCTTTGGGCGTGAGTGTCATGAAACTCACGACCCTAACGTATATGTGTGGATGGTTAGGGTATATACAACGCTCCCATCATCCGGAATAGAGAAGGTATGTTTGTTTTGATTTCGTTTGTTTATGTGTAACGCCCCGACTTTTCGGACGTAAAGGTAGAGCGTATGTGTTTACCTAATTGCGCGAATTAATTGTTTTTACGTGTTTTATATTTAATTTTATTATAATTGTTATTATTTTATTATATTATATTATAATATTTTAGTTTAATACTATTAATTATATATATATATTTCGTATTATATGTACATTTATATAAATACGTTTAATTATTTTATTATTTGTTTAATGATTATGCTAATTATATATTATGTTAATTAATCATGTTTTAATTAATTACTTATTTATATATATGTTTTATACGTGAGATTAATATGCATGCATGGGGAATATTAATATATGCATGCATGCAAATCATATTATGCATGGGAGTTTAATATATGCATGAATTTCCAATTTTTGCATGGAGTTATTAAATATGCATGAATTATACTTTTGCATGGGAAATTATTTCTGCATGAATTGCATGGGAATTGCATGAATTGCATGGAAGTTTTATAATTTATGCATGAATTGTATAATTAAGTTTGTTCGTTTATTTTGTGCTTCGTTCTTATATGATACGATATCAAATTGTTACGATTTTGTAATGTGTTGTACATATATGTGTTATCAACATGATTCTATGCTCAATTTACATTTTCGAATTCATTTGATTAGTTAACGGATTTAATTTCATTGAGGAACCAAAACGGGAGCTAACGAGCACTTAGCGTACCCTTGGTTCCGAATTTAATATCTTGAGGTCGGGAACTCGGATTCGAGTTCCGTCAACTCCGCTGAACTCGTAACGAAAATTCGAGTTTAGTAAACTTAGCCTTACATTTTTCCTAATTCATTTGAAACTCCGAATTTCAACCGAAAAACGAATCGGCGACCAACATGACCTTGTTGCACTAAATTAGCCATATCTTGCCCAAACTATGACCAAACTAACTATGGTTTGATTCTTTGAAACCCTAACTCAACCCTCTATCATGATATACTCAGCCTTGACCGATATTATCCTCTCATCATTCCCAAAACTCAGCAAAAAGCTACTGCCTCTCCTCCAGTCCCGAAACCCTTCTTCATTTGGAGATTTTGGAGCCCAAATCTTCCCCAAACTTCAAGCAATCATCAAGGTAAGTTAAGGGTTGTAATATATGATTAATTCTGAGTATTTTCATCCTTTCATTCATGAGTTTGAGCATGGTTTGATCATTTCTGGGCCATTATACCGAAAATGAGGATTTTGAGCAAAATCTTGATCTTCTTCATTTCTCAATGATTTTGTTTGATTCCAAGCTTGAGATTAATTGTTTTGACTCCCTCATAACATTTATGATCTTTGATTTCATGTTCGTTAAGATATAGATGAGATATCATTTATGAAATTTTCAGAAATTCCATGGGAAGGTCACGTAGGCTTCCATGCTTTGATTGATCATGTTTGGAACTGATTTACTTGTTGATTATATGGTGTTTTGCTGCGTATTTGGTGGCTTTTTGGACTTGAACTGAACCGTATTGTTTGAGCTCATGCTTGCTCTGTTTCTTCGAAGTGTTGCCCTGTTTTTCTGGACTGAAAATTGCTGTCAAAACTGCTCATTTCCTTCTTCCTTCTTGCTGTCATTTTTGTGGGCTTCTAGCATGAGTTTTAGCTGAGTTCTTGCAGCTCTTTTACACCTTGTTTAGCCTCCTTTATTGCCTGCCTTTCCTACGTATTTGGGCTGCTCTGTTCTGCGTCTGTTGCTGCCGAGAACAGAGGCTGCTGTGCTGAGTCACGGGCGTGCCATTTTTGGCAGTTCAGGCGAGGCACGGGGGTGCAGACTTGGCCGGGATCTCTGTACCGAGACACGGGCGTGTCTCGGTCAAGGCTGGGAGGGTGACACGGGGGTGTCACCCTGTTTTTCTGAATTCTTTTGCCCGCTTTTCTTCTTCTTCCTCGCGTACCTGGGTCTGCTGCTTCTGCTGTGTGTGTGTAGTGTATATACATATGTGTTGTGTGATTATATATGCATGGCTGTGTGGGTGAGTGAGATTGCATGCATGGCTTTTGGTGTGTGCATGTATATTTACATAATATATATGTATGCATGAAAGTGTAGTGTATGGTATATATATATAATGCATGCATGGCTGTGTACGTGTGAGTGTGTTTATGTATATATATGTAGTATATTTGTAATTTATGCATGCATGTGTGTGTGTTTGTACGTATATATATATGAATATATTATATATATTGTATATTATGAATTTATGAATTTAGGAAATTAATATGAAATTATGAAATTATGAACTTATGAAATTGAATGATTATATGTTTTAAATTCCTTAATCGTGCACATGAACATTTTTATAATATAAAATGATCATTTATACATTCATGTCATATTCACATCATTGCCGAGCGTCATATGTGGTCATTGCGTCTCATACCTTTTCTTTTGCACAGATTCGGGTTCGGTCGGAAACAAGGGCGAGCATTGAGCCGCTTGTGCTTTTATTTTTCTTGGTAAAGGTGGGTTTTTCTTCTATTAGTTAAAACAACCCTATAAATCCCTTATGTGTCAAGTTTAAGCCAAAATAATATAATTATATCAATCGAGTCATTTTGGGTAAATGATTTCAAATGTCTGACCCCTTTTTATTTATGAAACCCTACCTTATGTTTTGGCGAGACACATTTATTATTTATTACAGATCGGGCCCCGGGACTTAGTATATGTGGCTAACCGAGGAAGCAAGGGCTGACGGGGATCCCATATACTAGTTCCAACCAACTACGGTGATACCGGCCCTCGCTAGGAGTTTTAGCGAGGAATGGGAGCTGAGTGCCTTTGGGGGATTCATGTACCCCCATTGGCCACGGATTTATTCGGTGGTCAGGTCTAGCTAACTTGTCCACCACCCGGAGGAAGAAGGTGTATATGTATGATTACGATCATTTATATATGTGCACGAAAGATATGTGTGATAACCAATAATTATGATATGATTACACGAGGAGAAGGTTGGAGATTGTGCACGCTCACTCGCCGAGCTTAAACCCTTATGAATAATTATGAATGAATATGAACGTCGTAATCCCGTTGATGTCTTCTTTGTTTCAACCACTTGGTAAATCCCTTTCAAACTTCACACGGGATTAGGGCTTGCATGTATTTGTTTAAATTACGCGATAGTATATATCTTATGCCCCGTTTTTATACCCACCAGTCTCTTTTAGACTGAACCCGGTTGTTTTCAGCTGTTTTGTGCAGGTATAGGAGTGCTAGGCGGGAATTCAAGTCGTCTAGGTCTTGCATTTATGTTTAGCACCTCTTTTCAGTCTCATACTCATATTATTATTACTACTTTTGTATTTGATACTGTTATAGATTAGAGCGTTTATGATTTTGTAGGCCGTGAGTGCCGTTGCATATTTGAATGCTCTTGTATATCTATTTTTGGAGCTTGTTAGTTCGTTGTATATTTGCTATGTGGTTTCTGCTTCCGCGGATTTCTTTAACTCTGATTTTATGATTCCTGCACTGATTGGTTTAAGGGTTAGTCCCGCCTAGCATAGCGTGTGTGTTGTGTCCCCGTTCGCCGTGGATTCGGCACGTGTATGGACTTCCATTTCATATACGGGTCGGGTCTCGGTGCGGGGGATGTGGTACCTTACGCTCGGGTGCTACATCCTTAAGTGGTATCAGAGCTTAGGGTTGCAAAACCCGGGCTCTAGTGTCGTGTTGAGTCAAGTTAGGTCGTTCGGCTTTAGGAACAACTTGTCAATGTGTTGCATATGCATTGTTTACGTGCTTGTGTGCTTTAAATCTTGAATCTTGATCGAATTAATTGCACTTGCATGCATGGACTAAAGATAGCATGCATTTTAGTGTTTCTTGAACAGGATGCCTCCACGTAAACATAGTGAGAGATCTCCCGGACATCGTCGTCATCATGATCGATCCCCTACGCCTCCACCTCAACCACAAGCACCACCGATGGATATGGGGAATTTTATGGAAGCAGTTTTCAACTATGTCGAGCATAGGAGGGCTCAAGCTCACCCACCGCAACAGGCAGAACGACAAGTTCCCCCACCAAATCATAATGACAATAGAGACCCTCATGGGGTGTTTCTGGGTTACAACCCCCCTCGATTTTCTGGTCCTATCGATGATGCGGTCTCGGAGGGTTGGTTAATTCGAGTAGAGAGGATACCTGGAGTCCGAGAGTCTACTATGCAAGGGGAGGAAATCAAAAAGAAGGATCCGGTTGTTAGAGCTCCTATGGGAAGAGGTTCCGGGTCGAATTCGGGAAAGAGGCCACTGATGGGGCGAGGTTCTGGAACAAGCTCGGGAAAGCGACCTATGGTTCAAGCTAGTCCCCCTCCTAAAGGTCCATTTAAGAAACTTCGGTTTGGAGGACAAGGTTCTAAGGCCGCACCGACTCGACCAAAGGCTCCATCCATGACACCTACGAAGGATCGACAAGGTCCGAGCGTGGCGAGATTGGCCCAAGCTCCCTGTACACATTGTGGAGGACCAACTCATAATTACCATAACTGTCGGAGGAGGTTGAATTTGTGTTTTATATGTGGAAAAGGCGACCATATGGCGGATGATTGTCCCTATAAAGTCCCCGGATATCAAAGGCGAGTTCAAAGGCCAATGATCCCGGCTCGTACTTACGCCATCGAAGGGGAAGAGCGAGGTACAGAGATTGATTCCATAGCAGTGGTAGAAGGTACCCTATGCATACATAACATGAGCATGCATACACTCTTTGATTCGAGTGTCACGCATTCTTTTATTTCTTGTGACTTAGTTGATATTCTGTGCTTGCCTGTTATTTGCTTTTTCTTCTTGTTATTTGGTGAGTTCGCTCTTGGTGGGAGTCTTCAGACAGATCAGTTGGTTCGGGAGTGTTCAGTTTTGATTGAAGGGAAAGAATATCCGACTGATTTGGAAGAATAAAAGATTCAATTAGAGGTATTACTCAAAGTTGGATATATACGGCCAAGTTCGTCCCATTTGGGGTGCTCCGGCTGCTTTTTGGTATTTGGATAAGTGGTGGTAATCTTCATCAATGACATCTTAGTTACTCGAGAACTCCGGAGGATTAAGCCAGGCATCTCAGGATTGTGTTGGATACTTCAAGAGAGCATTGGTTGTATGCTAAGTTTAGCAAAGGTGAGTTTTGGATTGATCAGGTAACATTTTTGGGTCATATTGTTTCAAGGAAAGGTTTGGAGGTAGTCCCTTCTAAGTTTGAAACGGTTATTCAATGGCAAAGCCGAAAAACGTTTCAAAAGTAAGGAGTTTCTGGAGTTTGGCAGATTACTATTGAAGAATTGTACAGGAATTTCGAAGATTACAGCTCCTTTAACCCGATTGACTAAGAAGGTGGTTAAGTTTGAGTGGGACGAGGTATGAGGATAGCTTTCAACTTTTAAAGGAAAAGTTGACCACCGCTCCTGTATTAGCACTTCCTGAAGGTACAGAAAGATATACAGTTTATACGGACGCCTCAAAAGGAAGTTTGGGATGTATGGCGATGCAAAATGGAAGAGTGATCGCCTAAGCCTCAAGGAAACTGAAAGAGCATGATTAGAACTACCCCACTCACGATTCGGAATTAGTGACAGTGATCTTTGCTTTGAGTAATGAAGGGGACTTGAAAGTATTAAATACAGTGGATTTGCGGCTCAAGGCATTTAGAAACAAGGAAATGACGAGCTACAGGATGCTCGGAAAGAATTGATTAATGGCCTCAAAGAAATGTCTTCAACCGGTCAAATTGGTGTGAAGAGAATGGGGGAGCTGGATAGCAAGCCATTTCATGATGTAATGAGAAGGGAGTATAATAAGGCTGAAGCAGACGAGAGGGCCACAGAATTGTGCTCACTGTGGGAGGAGTACCTTAGAGATCCTGGATGGCATCCTATAAAAGTGGTTAAAATTAATGGCAGAGAACAGGTAGTAATAAATGAAGACGATGAACGGTGAGAGACCTGAAGGAGAATTACGGTGAGGAAATTTTCAAAGCTGTGACATCAGCTCTGTTTGAGGTAAACGAATACAACCCGAGTGGACGTTACATTATTTTAGAAATGTGGAACTACAAGAAAGGTAGAAGAGCTAATCTGAAAGAAGGTGTTGAGGTTTTATTGAAGCAATTCTATTGATGGAATTTGGGTTATCGTGGACAGGTAGACAAAATCCGCTCATTTTCTTACAACCAGAATGTCCGATAAATGAGTAATTTGGCTAAGAGATACAATGAGGAGATTATCAGGCTCCATGGTGTACTTGTTAGTATTGTTTCGGATTGGGATCCCAGATTTATTTCAAGGTTATGGCAAGAATTGCAGAAGTGTTTGGGAACAAGGCTTCAATTCAGCACAGCTTTCCATCCTCGGACCGACGGACAATCAGAAAGGGTGATTAAGTATCTGGAGGATCTGTTGAGAGCATGTGCATTGGACTTTCAAAATTCGTGGAATGAGCAATTGCCGTTAATCGAGTTTTCTTTCAGCAATAGCTATCAAGCCTCGATTGAAATGGTCCCTTATGAAGCTCTTTATGGACGTAATGTCGATTTCTGTTGATCTTGGACTTGGAGGAATGGAATTAGACCAAGCAAGAAGGGATTAAAAGAAGGAAAAAGAAGGAAAAACCCTCTAAGACGGTACGAGAGGCTATTGATAAGGTTCAGATAATTAGACAACGGATGAAGGCTGCTCAGGATCGACAAAAGATGTATGTAGGTCTTCGGAAGAAGAAATTGGAGGTTGAGATTGGAGATAAGGTTTTCCTAAAGGCTTTCCCACGAAGAGGATTCTCAAGGATTGGACGAGGAGGAAAATTAAACACTTGCTCCGAAAGTATTCTCGAGATGAGTCCGAGATTCTACCAGTTGAAGAAGTGGAATTAGAACCGGATCTCACCTTCGTTTAGAAGCCGATTAAGCTATTAGATCGAAAACTTCAGGGACTTGAGATCGGCGTATTCCACTAGTCAAGATACTTTGGAGAAGTGGTATAACCGAAGAGGCTATGTGGGAAACGGAGGATAAGATGTAAAGGTTTCACCCCGAGTTGTTCCGAGCGAGCAGTGAATCCGAGGACGGATTCTTTTAAGGGGGAGAGATTGTAACGCCCCGACTTTTCGGACGTAAAGGTAGAGCGTATGTGTTTACCTAATTGCGCGAATTAATTGTTTTTACGTGTTTTATATTTAATTTTATTATAATTGTTATTATTTTATTATATTATATTATAATATTTTAGTTTAATACTATTAATTATATATATATATTTCGTATTATATGTACATTTATATAAATACGTTTAATTATTTTATTATTTGTTTAATGATTATGCTAATTATATATTATGTTAATTAATCATGTTTTAATTAATTACTTATTTATATATATGTTTTATACGTGAGATTAATATGCATGCATGGGGAATATTAATATATGCATGCATGCAAATCATATTATGCATGGGAGTTTAATATATGCATGAATTTCCAATTTTTGCATGGAGTTATTAAATATGCATGAATTATACTTTTGCATGGGAAATTATTTCTGCATGAATTGCATGGGAATTGCATGAATTGCATGGAAGTTTTATAATTTATGCATGAATTGTATAATTAAGTTTATTCGTTTATTTTGTGCTTCGTTCTTATATGATACGATATCAAATTGTTACGATTTTGTAATATGTTGTACATATATGTGTTATCAACATGATTCTATGCTCAATTTACATTTTCGAATTCATTTGATTAGTTAACGGATTTAATTTCATTGAGGAACCAAAACGGGAGCTAACGAGCACTTAGCGTACCCTTGGTTCCGAATTTAATATCTTGAGGTCGGGAACTCGGATTCGAGTTCCGTCAACTCCGCTGAACTCGTAACGAAAATTCGAGTTTAGTAAACTTAGCCTTACATTTTTCCTAATTCATTTGAAACTCCGAATTTCAACCGAAAAACGAATCGGCGACCAACATGACCTTGTTGCACTAAATTAGCCATATCTTGCCCAAACTATGACCAAACTAACTATGGTTTGATTCTTTGAAACCCTAACTCAACCCTCTATCATGATATACTCAGCCTTGACCGATATTATCCTCTCATCATTCCCAAAACTCAGCAAAAAGCTACTGCCTCTCCTCCAGTCCCGAAACCCTTCTTCATTTGGAGATTTTGGAGCCCAAATCTTCCCCAAACTTCAAGCAATCATCAAGGTAAGTTAAGGGTTGTAATATATGATTAATTCTGAGTATTTTCATCCTTTCATTCATGAGTTTGAGCATGGTTTGATCATTTCTGGGCCATTATACCGAAAATGAGGATTTTGAGCAAAATCTTGATCTTCTTCATTTCTCAATGATTTTGTTTGATTCCAAGCTTGAGATTAATTGTTTTGACTCCCTCATAACATTTATGATCTTTGATTTCATGTTCGTTAAGATATAGATGAGATATCATTTATGAAATTTTCAGAAATTCCATGGGAAGGTCACGTAGGCTTCCATGCTTTGATTGATCATGTTTGGAACTGATTTACTTGTTGATTATATGGTGTTTTGCTGCGTATTTGGTGGCTTTTTGGACTTGAACTGAACCGTATTGTTTGAGCTCATGCTTGCTCTGTTTCTTCGAAGTGTTGCCCTGTTTTTCTGGACTGAAAATTGCTGTCAAAACTGCTCATTTCCTTCTTCCTTCTTGCTGTCATTTTTGTGGGCTTCTAGCATGAGTTTTAGCTGAGTTCTTGCAGCTCTTTTACACCTTGTTTAGCCTCCTTTATTGCCTGCCTTTCCTACGTATTTGGGCTGCTCTGTTCTGCGTCTGTTGCTGCCGAGAACAGAGGCTGCTGTGCTGAGTCACGGGCGTGCCATTTTTGGCAGTTCAGGCGAGGCACGGGGGTGCAGACTTGGCCGGGATCTCTGTACCGAGACACGGGCGTGTCTCGGTCAAGGCTGGGAGGGTGACACGGGGGTGTCACCCTGTTTTTCTGAATTCTTTTGCCCGCTTTTCTTCTTCTTCCTCGCGTACCTGGGTCTGCTGCTTCTGCTGTGTGTGTGTAGTGTATATACATATGTGTTGTGTGATTATATATGCATGGCTGTGTGGGTGAGTGAGATTGCATGCATGGCTTTTGGTGTGTGCATGTATATTTACATAATATATATGTATGCATGAAAGTGTAGTGTATGGTATATATATATAATGCATGCATGGCTGTGTACGTGTGAGTGTGTTTATGTATATATATGTAGTATATTTGTAATTTATGCATGCATGTGTGTGTGTTTGTACGTATATATATATGAATATATTATATATATTGTATATTATGAATTTATGAATTTAGGAAATTAATATGAAATTATGAAATTATGAACTTATGAAATTGAATGATTATATGTTTTAAATTCCTTAATCGTGCACATGAACATTTTTATAATATAAAATGATCATTTATACATTCATGTCATATTCACATCATTGCCGAGCGTCATATGTGGTCATTGCGTCTCATACCTTTTCTTTTGCACAGATTCGGGTTCGGTCGGAAACAAGGGCGAGCATTGAGCCGCTTGTGCTTTTATTTTTCTTGGTAAAGGTGGGTTTTTCTTCTATTAGTTAAAACAACCCTATAAATCCCTTATGTGTCAAGTTTAAGCCAAAATAATATAATTATATCAATCGAGTCATTTTGGGTAAATGATTTCAAATGTCTGACCCCTTTTTATTTATGAAACCCT
Organism: Lantana camara; assembly: GCA_037501455.1. Classification (NCBI taxonomy): domain Eukaryota; kingdom Viridiplantae; phylum Streptophyta; class Magnoliopsida; order Lamiales; family Verbenaceae; genus Lantana; species Lantana camara. Next base: position 68,180,286 of record CM074856.1, read on the forward strand.
ACCTTATGTTTTGGCGAGACACATTTATTATTTATTACAGATCGGGCCCCGGGACTTAGTATATGTGGCTAACCGAGGAAGCAAGGGCTGACGGGGATCCCATATACTAGTTCCAACCAACTACGGTGATACCGGCCCTCGCTAGGAGTTTTAGCGAGGAATGGGAGCTGAGTGCCTTTGGGGGATTCATGTACCCCCATTGGCCACGGATTTATTCGGTGGTCAGGTCTAGCTAACTTGTCCACCACCCGGAGGAAGAAGGTGTATATGTATGATTACGATCATTTATATATGTGCACGAAAGATATGTGTGATAACCAATAATTATGATATGATTACACGAGGAGAAGGTTGGAGATTGTGCACGCTCACTCGCCGAGCTTAAACCCTTATGAATAATTATGAATGAATATGAACGTCGTAATCCCGTTGATGTCTTCTTTGTTTCAACCACTTGGTAAATCCCTTTCAAACTTCACACGGGATTAGGGCTTGCATGTATTTGTTTAAATTACGCGATAGTATATATCTTATGCCCCGTTTTTATACCCACCAGTCTCTTTTAGACTGAACCCGGTTGTTTTCAGCTGTTTTGTGCAGGTATAGGAGTGCTAGGCGGGAATTCAAGTCGTCTAGGTCTTGCATTTATGTTTAGCACCTCTTTTCAGTCTCATACTCATATTATTATTACTACTTTTGTATTTGATACTGTTATAGATTAGAGCGTTTATGATTTTGTAGGCCGTGAGTGCCGTTGCATATTTGAATGCTCTTGTATATCTATTTTTGGAGCTTGTTAGTTCGTTGTATATTTGCTATGTGGTTTCTGCTTCCGCGGATTTCTTTAACTCTGATTTTATGATTCCTGCACTGATTGGTTTAAGGGTTAGTCCCGCCTAGCATAGCGTGTGTGTTGTGTCCCCGTTCGCCGTGGATTCGGCACGTGTATGGACTTCCATTTCATATACGGGTCGGGTCTCGGTGCGGGGGATGTGGTACCTTACGCTCGGGTGCTACATTATGCATATGTATGTTATGAAGGAGTTGGTTGGATGTGTACTCATACCCACCGAGTTTTCTGTTTGTCTGTCATAAGTTCGTGAAACGGGGGTAAATTCTTAATTTAAGATAAAATTTGGTATACTTTTAACCTAATAAAACATGCTTTGTTAAGTATGCTAAGTCTGCATGAATTTGAACTTACGTTTTGAAATACGTATAAGTTAAGTTAAGTTAAGTTTTGTTCGTCTTGTTTTGACGAGTCACCATCTATATATTATCACGAGAAAAATGTTTTGGCGTGCAAAAACTAATCCCGGATTCACGAACATCTAATTTGTACGTGTTGTGCCCTATATATATGTAGGTGTGTGTGGGTAGCCCCTCGCTCAGTCTTTGGACTGACCCCTCCCCCTGTATGTTTTTAGTTTGCAGGTTTTGCTTTGGAGTACGTTGGAGTTCGTGCTAGGCAGCTGTGTGTGTGGTTTTTGTAGAGTTTGTGTCAGTTTGTCAGAGCTTGTTAACCATTTTGCTCTGAATTATGTTCGTAAATTTTGTATAAGATATGTTCTGTACAAGTTTGAAATTTTGATTTGAATGTATGGAATTCGGGACAGGTTAGGATAGGTGCTCAGATTAGATGAACCCGTTGTGATTTTATAATTATTCGGGACAGGTTTCTTGGGCCAATTGAACCTGTTTCGTTGTGTAATTGTTCGGGATAGAATAAGACAGGTTGCCGGTTTAGTTAAACCTGTGTAATTGATTTTGATGTTGTATTGCACTGTATGTTTAATATATGAAAATTTTTGAAAGTTGGTATTTTGCCTGGCTTCCGTTGTCATGTTTCGCATAATTTCTTTTGAACATATTCTCTTTTGTACAGGGTTAGGTACCGCCTAGCTAGTGTGTGTGTTTTCGTTTGTCACCCGTTCGATGTGACTTGGTGCATGTGCGGACTCTCCATTTCGTACACGTGTCGGGTCATAGTGCGGGGGTGTGGTGCCCCACCGCTTGGGGCGTTACATCTTAAGTGGTATCAGAGCTACCAGGTTCAGAACCGGTGCTCTGGAGTCGTGTCGTGTCACTCTAGGTCGTACGGCATAGGAATATGTGCGTATTACATCCGTTTGGCATGAAATTTTGCTTCCTCAGTATGAATTATACCGAGTTATGTGACTATGTGCCCGTTATGACTATGATTGTGCAATATCTCATCAATGTACTTTTAATTACATTTGATTGATGTACTTATGTGACTTAACTGCTACATTTCATTTGCACATCTAACCGTCATGCACCAGTTTTAGTGATTTAACTACAGGACTGCTTCATCAACAATTTAACCAGCTTTTCTGACCTCATCACCACTTTATGGTCAAGATTATCAACACCACGGTGAACGGAACACTAAGCATCCATGGCAAGAGCATACATGCATCGTTTACTTAATTAAATTTGTTATTATGTGATATATTTGCCAAGTGTGCTATGTGTTAGCTGTTGTGATTTCTGACTTTGCTTAGGTGCTTGAGTGAAAGGGAGATTTAATTCTTTCTGTTTACGTGCCAGGGAGATGTGGTTTCAGATGCTGGAGTCTTTTTGAGTTTTGTGCACGAGAGATGTTAGATTCTTTTGTACTTAGGTATTCGAGGGATGCTGGATTCCCTTGGATTTAGGGGTTGGAGAAATACCGTATTTTCTCAAACTAGAATGTCTGGGAGATGTGGAATCTGTTAGACTTAGGTTGAGAGATAGGGTTCTCTCAATTCTGTGTTTGAGAGACGGGGCTCTCTCAATTATGTGCCTGGGAGACGGGGTTTCTCTCTGTTGTGTATGCTGAGGGACGGGGTTCTCTCACTTACATGTTGAGAGATGGGATTCTCTCTTGTTTGTCGCAGTAGCGTTACTTCTGGCCAGACGACGGTTTGCAAGCGACGAGGACACGACGGTATCAAGCTTTAGGTGTAGTGGCCTAGTGGTAATCGAATGAGTTTGAAATGACCAACGGTCAAGTGCTCACTGGGACTTCAGAGGCAACAAGACACTATGAAGGGAGTTGATACCAACTAAGGGAGAAGTATCCTGAGGAGTTTGCAGTTCGCCAAGATCAGAGTGGCGCAACGGAAGTGTGAAGTGTAATTTATTTCAGAATCATTCAAGATCTTACTTCCGGACCTGAGGACAGGTCCTTTTGAAGAAGGAAAGTTTGTAACATCCCCATCTCTAAAGCACGACCTGATGACGTTTACGGGTAAGTCCTTCTACTTGAATGATTAATTTATTAATTATGTGACTTATATGATTAAATTTGAATTCAATTCGGTATGCTAATTATTCGAATCAATTAAGAGTAATTGTTAATTTAAATTATTTCGTAAGTAAACCTCAACCGTTTAATTTAATTTAAGTTTATTTCATGAATAATTTCTAAAATCGATTTTTAATACCTTACGTTATATAACTTGTTTAATTTGATCGAAAGGTTATCTAAATTAAATTGGATTAAGAACTAATTGGTAAATTCTTTCTCGTCTTAATTCGTAAAATTATTTCGAAATTTGTGAGTTTATTTTATTTTACTCGGGTTTTATTTTGCAGTTTTTCAACGCGTCTGATTCGGGTTAAGTATACGAGATCGTACATGAACCGGTCATAACCTTTTTCCTCTCTCTCTCTTCTCTCTCTTTCTTCTCCCACTCTCTCTCTCGTGGCACTATGCGCGGCTTTGGTTACGAGCCCATATCTCGGTCGTTTCTCGACGGATTTCAACAAATCAATAGTCAATTACTAAGATCTCAGAGAGACCTATGCAAGAGTACCAATTTAATAGCCTAACGACGATTGGCAGTGGAGATATCGCTGGATTTCAGTCACGCCTAGAGGGGGTGGTGGAGCCGCCACTTCGTCGGGCTTTCGCGGCAGTTTTCGGCGGCCTTCCGGTGACAGGCGCCCCAGACCCAGTAAGTGGACTCCCCGGCGCTTCGTCTGATGTCGGCGGCGCGGCCATTCGGGCCGCGATGGCACTGCACGCGCCGCCTGAAGCCCGCGGCGGCGGCGCGTTCTACTGTAGCAGCGCGTTTTGCCGTCTTCCGGCGGCGTTTTTCAACGTGGCTTGATGTTTTCCAAGGTTTTCGACCCTCCCGAGTCCATTTTTGACATTGATTTCATCAAATTCTGGCCGTAGGTGGTGGTTCCAGCGTGGCAGCAGTGGCGTGGCCTTTGGCGGCGATTGGGGGCTTTTCCGGTGAGTTTTTGGTGTCGGGTCCTTTAGAGAATTTTCTCAACTCGACGAGGTCGAACTTTTCATGTAGGTGGCGGCCAAACGACCGGCCGTTATAGGTGGACGGGTGGCGGACCCCCTGTAAACCGGCGGTCGATTTTTTCGGCCACTTTTTTCGGCTTTTAGCTAGGGGCTTTCGAAGGCCTCGCTACGGGCTTTCCATCGGTATGTTCGGATTTCATTTTCATTTTACGGTTTGCGTTTAATTTCAGTTTTCGTTCTAGGGATTTATTTCGATTTTTCACCAACGAAATCCGCTGTGTTTGGTATTTTCTGAAATTGTTTGAGGGCTTTTGTCGAGCAGGCCGAGGCGCACGTTCCTGTGCTTCCTGGGATTTTTCCGACACCGGAGGCGGAGTTCCGGTGGTGGCCGATGGCTGTTCGGCCGGCTGCGGTGGTAGCATACCAGTGACTTTCGGACAGTAGGTCCGTTTTGTTGTGGTGAGTCCAACACCACTTTTCGTTCGTTAATCGGATATCCGGTTGATTTGTTATGATTTATTTTGTGTAATTTGAATAATTGAAATTAATTGTCTTAATTGCAATTAATTGTGTATTGTTGTAATTGTCGATCAATATGTACTCCTATGTATATTAAATAATACATGGAATAAAAAGTGATATGTATGGATGTTTTAATTCGCAAATTGAATCCCGTTACGTCGAAATTGTGCTATTTGCTTAAAGTTAGAAAGGGTATATGTGTAATTTCCCTAAACATGTAAATTGTATGACTTCAATTAATTAAACCTTCTCACTTGGTAAATAAATATGTTAATCGAGATTATGTTAAAGAAATTATTTTGTCTAACCTTGAAACTTTGAATTAAGGTTTAATCACGTAAATTGAAATTTAATCTATTATATAATATATATGAATTTGTTATGCATCGAAAAAATTATATGAGATCTTAGATGTAACACCCCGAGCGGTGGGGCGCCACACCCCCTCACTATGACCCGACACGTGTACGAAATGGAAAATCCGCACACGCACCAAGTCACAGCGAACGGGTGACAAACCAAAATCCAACCTAAGCCTAGGCGGTCTAGACCCTGTACAGAGTACGCAAGAGAAAACAAAAGCAGAATGCGGAAGCATTTCAAAATATGAACTTTTAAAAACTTCATGCAACGAACTTAATTCATATAATCCAGAAAATAAGTAAACATCAACTAAACAAGGAAACCTGTCCTAACCTGTCCCGAATAACATACAACCAAAACGGGTTCAACTAATCCAAGCCCTGTCCTAACCTGTCCCGAAAATTCATATATTCAAACCTAAACATACTGTTCAGAGTGATATAACAGAACAAATAAAGTAAACTTATACATTAAACAAATTAAATTAAATTCAGACGAATGCAAAAACTACACAAATACAAAGACTGAACTCAACCCGAACAAAACGAAAGACTCGACTCAACCGCCTAGCTCCAACAAACTCCAGAGCAAACCTGCAACTCAAGCAAAAGAAGGGGGAAAAGAAAACAACGAGGAGGGGTCAGTCCTAACGACTAGTGAGGGGGCTAACACACGCACCCATACATATACATACGAGCAGAGCATATAACAAATTTAAAAATCCATGAATCGGGGCATGGTTTTTGCAATCTAAACATTTTTCCCATGATGATAAATATATAAAAGAGTTTAAGGCCCAAAGTCCAAAATCAACCAATTTTATTAATTATGAATCCATTCCCGTTTCACGAACCAAATTCAGAATCGAAATCAAACTAACTCGGAGAGTTCACGCTTAACACACACTTGCTCAAAGCATAAACAGAAGCAAAACTCATAAACAATCCCACCGCCACACCATTGGGGAAGAGAGGTGCCCCTCTCAACCCTCCACAGAACGAAACATGTGAACCGGAGGATCCCGCCCGGTTCCTTCGACGGCCAGCCAAAATGCGCTCCGTCGGCATAGGAGAACTAAGTCTCCCGTTGGTGGAGAAGTGCACAGAGGTCGTAACCGGAGACCCCAATGGTCGTCCCGGGTCTCCCTTACCCACAATCTCCGGGGCCCATCACACAGATACACACACACTTACACATATCACACTTATCATATGAAGCTTATCCGCAAATCATGCCCTGCTTATAATCACACACACACTTACGCACACTCACACTTGCCGAAACTTTTCCAAACAAACGTAAAATAGCTTATATACATATACAAAACATTTTCCAAGATCTTATAGCAAACGGGACAAATCCCACAAAATACGTATCAAACATATATTTAAATACATATATATATATAGTCGCATGCAGGGCTCAAAACACAGAGAGGGTTGTAGGTTGATATAACTAAAACAAAGAAAACCTCACCGTACACCGACGGACACAGAAAACACAGGCCAAGAAGTCTCACTGAAATCCAGACAGCGGACAGACACTCCCTGGACAACCCCTGAACAACTGAACAAACAATACAGACTTAGACTCCAAAAACAACCAAACAGACGCACGGCCATGTTCACGAATACAAATGATACAACATATAACCCATATTTATTCAATCAAGTCATTCAGAGCATATTACAATTCATAATACGTATCAAAAGATGCATAGCTTATAAAATTCCTAACATTAATTACATAAAATAAATTATGACATTAAGGCTTCCATTCATATCAAGCACCAATTCTCGAAGGATAAACACAATTTACATAACAATTTATATACAAATTATACATTGACAATTCTCACGATATTCTAACAATTAGCATACTTAAGCAATTCATTCAAATTAAATATAACTTAGCCTATCATAATTCATTTCTTATATTTCATAAAATTCATAATCAATTAGTTTTCTAAAATTACACTAACACCCCTTAAACAAGAATTATTCTCAAGTAAGTAATCATATAACGAGGCAATTAAATTCAATAAGTCACAAATCAAGCTTTCATACATCATAATATATTTTCATATATCATGCGATTCACAATTTCCATTTCATAGTTCATACAAGGCCGAAATTACAATTAAAACAATTAACGAAAATAAATACAACAACTTCAAAAATTCATATAAAATCAACCGGACATCCGATTGACGAACGGAAAGTGGCGTTGGACTCACCACGAAGAAAGGAACCCGTTGACCGAAAGTCACCGAAATGTCGCCACCGCAGCCCACCGAACCGCCACGTACAGCCGCCGGACCACCACCTCCGGTGGTCTGAAAATTCCCCGGAAGGACAGAAACGTACGCCTCAGCCTGCTCGACAAAAGCCCTCAACCAATTTTAGAAAATACCAAACACGCCGGACTTCGTTGACGAAAAACCGAACTAAATTTCAAGGACGCAAACTGAAATTAAATGCAAACCTTAAAACGAAAACGAAATCCGAACATACCGTTGGAAAGCCCGTAACGAGCCCTACGAAAGCCCCATAGCCAAAAGCCGAAAAAATCGTCGGAAAAACGGACCTCCGGTCCAGAGCCGGTTCGCCACCGGTTCGCCGCCGCCGACCGGTTCTCGTGCCGCCACCACCACGAATAGCTCGGACTCAACATCAGGAACAACTTTTGTGAAGAAGTCATCACCAAAACCGGCCGGAAAATGGCCGAACCGCCACCCCAAAGCTGCGCCGCTGCTACCTTGCCGGAAAACCCCATTTCCGGTCACTTTCTTGCCAAGCCAATGCCGGAAATGGAACCAGGAGCCCGGAAAACCTTGGAAACCATTGAAGTTCGTCGAAAAAGGTCACCGGAAGCGGCAGAATCGCGCCGCTACAGTAGCGCCGCCGCCTGCCGCCGGCTTTGGGCGGCGCGTGCGGCCTCCTCGCCGCCCCGAAGGCTGCGCCGTCTGCACAGAAAATCATGCCGGGAAGTCTTCTTGTCAGGCCTGGGCCGCGTGTCGCCGGAGGATGGCCGGAAGCCGCCGCGAATGGGCGGCGAAGTGGCGGCTCCGCCACCCCCCACCTGCGCGCCTGAAAATCCATCATATCTCCACCACCGCTCGTCGGTTGGTCGAGATCTTGGTACGGTTGTGACCGCGTCGTCGAGCTCGTCGAAAAGCACTATTGGTTCGTCGAAATCCGTCGAGAAACGAGCGAGTTTGAACTAGTATGTGTTTGTGCATGTGAATAGTGATTGGATCGCTGTGTTGCGGGAGAGAAGACAAGGAAGCTGAAGCTGACATAATGGCACGAATAACAATGAAGAAGATATTTAACCCGGACCTCACGTGAAGAAAGGGCTAACGACGTCAGAATTGGGCAAACTCAGAGTCTACAGACTCGTTTCGCTGCCCTGAACGCGTTAAAGGGGTCAAAGAGGTCGAAATCTCGATCGAACGAAGAATGACCGAAAAACCCCTAAAAAGAGAAAATTACAAACAAGCCCCTAAACTCTTAAAGAGTTCAATATAGGGCCGTGCAAAGCACAAAATCACATAATTACACACATAAAAAGGTTTAAAAGTGACGTACCTTATTTATAGGACGAGCGGGATTTTACATTGAATGATTATATGACTTAGTTAAAATTTGCTTGTGACCTCATGGATTGAAATGAATTCGTACCATGCTATTAGTTGATTTATTTGAATTTAATATGAACATATTATGCGATTATATGAAGTGTATGAAACTTTGAAGGATTAAAATTATAACTTTGGTATGTGAAATATGACTTGATTGGAACTTATAGGATTTAATTAGAAACTTTTGCACCTAAGAAATAATTTATTCGTACGAATATGAACTGGATATTTAATAAACGAATTGATATGAAATAATATGATTTGCATCGCCTTTCATTTCCTTCTATTTGCATTTATGGTGAGCAGGAACGTGCCTTAATGTTTTGTTTTGCATCTAATTAATAGGAATTTGAACCCTGCTTATGTGATTGCATTTGTCGTGCGTCTCTGTGTGGTTGTCTGAGTCTGAGTCTGAGTTCTATTTTGTATTTTGTGTGTTCAGTTGGTACAGGTGCACCCGGGGTGGTGACTTGTGGTCGTGCAGGTTCTAGGACTAATCGCTTGCTTTGTCTGGTACCAGGTGAGGTTAGGATATAGTTATACGCTATTGCAACGTGATCGTTTTCGAATGCATGCGGTTTATAACCCTTATGTATATGTAGATATGTGCGAAGTACGTATTCTGTTAGTTTTGTCATATGATTTGATTTGAAAGGTATGAAACGCTATGTATAAGACTATGTATGCTTAGTTTCATTTTGATGTGATTTTAAGGTCATTATGCGTGTTATGTACGTACGATATGATAAGTACGATATGCATGAAATTTGTCTGTTTGTCTGTAGCGGGTTAAGTTTCCGAATTATGTGCGTTTATGGTCTGTTGGCCCCCGGAGTTGTGGGTAAGGGAGACCCGGGACGGCCATGGGGTCACCGGTTGCAACCCCTGTGCACTTCTCCATTTTGATAGGATCAACCCGGAACCCACTAGGAGGTTAGTGGGGGATGGAGTCCTTGGGCGTGAGTGTCATGAAACTCACGACCCTGACGTATATATGTGGATGGTTAGGGTATGTACAACCCTCCCATCATCAGGAGTAGAGAAGGTACGTTTATTTTGATTTCGTCTGTTTATGCATATGTGTGTTATGAAGGAGTTGGTTGGATGTGTACTCGTACCCGCCGAGTTTTCCGTTTGTTTGTCATAAGTTCGTGAAACGGTGGTAGATTCTTATGTTAAGATAAAATTTGGTATACTTTTAACCTAATAAAACATGTTTTGTTTAGTATGCTAAGTCTGCATGAATTTGAACTTACGTTTTGAAATATGTATAAGTTAAGTTAAGTTAAGTTTTGTTCGTTCTGTTTTGACGAGTCACCATATATACATTATCACGAGAAAATTGTTTTGGCATGCAAAAACTAATCCCGGATTCACGAACATCTAATTTGTACGTGTTGTGCCCTATATATATGTAGGTGTGTGTGGGTAGCCGCTCACTCAGTCTTTGGACTGACCCCTCCCCCTGTATGTTTTTAGTTTGCAGGTTTTGCTTTGGAGTTCATTGGAGTTCGTGCTAGGCGGTTGTGTGTGTGGTTTTTATAGAATTCGTGTCAGTTTATCGGAGCTTGTTAAGCATTTTGCTCTGAATTATGTTTGTAAATTTTGTATATGATATGTTCTGTATAGGTTTGAGATTATGATTTGAATGTATCGAATTCGGGATAGGTTAGGACAGGTGCGCGGATTAGATGAACCCGTTGTGATTTTATAATTATTCGGGACAGCTTTCTAGGGCCAGTTGAACCCGTTTAGTTGTGTAATTGTTCGGGACATGATAGGACAGGTTGCCAGATTAGTCGAACCCCGTGTAATTGATTTTGATGTTTGTATGTCACTGTATGTTTAACGTATGAAATTTTTTGAAAGTTGGTATTTTTCCTGGCTTCTGCTGTCATGTTTCGCATATTCTCCTTTGTACAGGTTTAGGTACCGCCTAGCTAGTGTGTGTGTTTTCGTTTGTCACCCGTTCACTGTGACTTGGTGCATGTGCGGACTCTCCATTTCGTACACGTGTTGGGTCATAGTGGGGGGTGTGGTGCCCCACTGCTTGGGGTGTTACAGTCATGCTAATAACAATTAGAAGTCATATATGAAGTAAGAGAATAATGAAACAAGCGAACAAAGATTAAAGCAAACAGCAACACAAAACAAGTGAGACACGGCTATGTGTCCTCCATAGTACAAAATGAGGCATGGCCATGTCCCGGTACAGAACTGAAAAGGCTCAAGATCAGGGCTATCTCTGCTCGCAGGAAGAGCTGCTTTCACCAGCGTGGCTCGCTGTTTGCTGTGTTTTCTCCATGGAAAAGAGCTGCTTAACCCCTGTTCTTCATTCATAAGCATGGTACCAACATAATAGGATATAAAGGAGTAAAGAAACCACAAAAACAAGGCACAAAACCATGCAAAATAGGTCCCAAACCACAAAAACAAGGCACAAAACCATGCAAAATAGGTCCCATATGCACACATACTGCATACTGGCAAGAAGAGAGGGAAAAAGATGCAAGTTTCAACCATTTTCTTCCGAGAAAGCTATGGATAATTAATGGCAACTTATACCACCTTGCTGGGCCTTACCTTATATCCCAAAAGTTGGCTTGTGTGCCCAAGTTTGCATGTGGCGTGTATGCTTTAATTTATGCCGGCCCGTGGCCTTGCATGTGTGTATGTTGATCCTGTGCTTCCGCTTCTGGTTTTCGATTTATTGCGCACTCTGTTTCAGGGTCTAGACCGCCTAGCTTAGGTGTGTTTTATTTGTCACCCGTTCGCCATAGCTTGGTGCGTGACTGGAGCTCCCATTTCGTCACACATGTCGGGCTATGGTGCGGGGGATGTGGTGCTCCTCGCTCGGGGTGCTACATCTTAAAGTGGTATCAGAGCTCCGGGTTGCAAAACCGGAGTTCTAGTGTCGTGTTGTGTCAAGTATAGGTCGTACGGCATAGGAACAACGTGCTTTTGTGCGCATTACATCAAGATACGTGAATTTTCTTACATCTTGTGTTCTAAATTGTTACCTTCTTTTCATTAATTATCGCTTTTTCATACTTTAACTACGCATATTACTTGTATACGTGCCATACTCACTACTAACCGTATGCATCGTATTTTTAAATTAGTTTGTGTATTGTAGGTTAAGATCTTTCAATGATCAACCACTTATCTCAACGACCATGGCCCTAAGTTGGAATTGGATAAAGTTGAGATAAAGACTCTTCATAACCGTGTAGTTCTCACAAGATAACTAATCCACCAAGGTGAAAGGTAAGATAGCTCGATTTGAAGAAAGAGATCTTATGTTCGTGTTGAAGCGCATCATTTTCGAAGAGCAAATCCCATGCATCCATTGTGGAGGACCTAATCCTAGTAATAAGAAGTGTTGGAAAAGGAATTGAAGACGTCCAAGGAATTAGTTCAAATCTTGGAAGGAATTAGAGACGATCTTAAAGAAAAGAGCCGAGTAAGAAGAATGGAATCGGGAGCTTGCAATTGAGAGAAGTCTTCCTTCGTGATGGTGAAAACCGGGGTAAAAAGAAGGTGAAAGTGGAAATTCAAGGGATTTAAAAGATTAATAGCAAGGGAGCTAAGAATGCTATGGAAAGAGATGGATGCCTTAATGATGATTAATCAAGAGAGTGTTAAGGGGAAGCATTGAAACTATGATCCGGGGACAGGGATTCTATTCGGACTCAATTCCTAGAAGGTTCGAATATCATAGAGTTAGGGGATGATGAGCACTACGGACCATCAAGGAAGTGTTTCAATTAAACCAATCCATTGGAAATAGAGCTCGGGCAATAGGAAGAAGCAGAAAAAGTTGAGACACCTTGGATATTAATTGTAGGAAGTTCTATATTTGGGACGGATTGTAGTTTACTTTCCAGATCCAAGCTGAATTGTCGTGTTATGAAGATGAATTGGGAGATAAAGCTACAAATGAAAATGATAAAGAAAGGAAAAGTAATTTCGGAAAGGAGATTCATGGAAAGAAGCATAAGGCCGGGAGTCCTTCAAAAATTAAGAAAAGGGTCTCAACCATGCGCTTATAGTGGGGGAACTAATCACGCCTACAACATGTGCTGGGATAGGCTAAAAAAGTTCTATGCGTATGGATCAAAGGAACATATGGTTTCCGACTGAGATCAATCAAAGGCTAACAAACAATGGATACATGAACAAAGGCTTCAATTTGGAAACCAACATGAATCTGAGGATGGAGGTATTTGCATTCATGGCACGTGCAGTCACGACATCTTTAAAATTTCTGTAATTATTTACCTATCGTGTTATAATTGCTATTTCTAACATTCTCGTGCCTTGAGTGGAAATTATGTGATGCATAGCATCGGCATTATAACCCAACATGCATATTCAATGTTTACTTGATAGAATTTCACTTCTTTCGACCTTCAAGTTTTGAATGCAATGAAGTTGGAAGAAATAGTTAGAGTAAAGGTCGAATTTAAGATTCCCCTTTTGGGATCGGGTTAAAGATTGTAGGATGATACGAAGATAGTGTCGAAAAAAAAAAAATTGGCTTGGAAAACCGAAATGAGGTTGGAGATTAGGAGAATGGAGTACACCTTGAAGGAAGTTCAAGTTTGAAGGAGGATTATTCTACCCGAGCATAAGGCGTGATTTATTGAGAATCCGGGTGCAAGGAGTAACAGAGATACCGGAGCTAATCCGTGATAAACATTAGGGGGAAGAAGTATTGAGGAGTCCCTCTAACGACGTAGTCTAAACAAACTCAACAAAGATTAGAACAAGGGTTTAACTCGGGACTTGGAGACAAAATTTGATTAATCAAGATTCCGAGAGCATGGTGAGTACCTTCCTATTTAACCATGCCTTTGGAAAAGAGAATTGAAGAAGACTGCTAGGAGGCCTTGTTTAGGTTTTCGGGACTCCAGAATTTCCAAGAAGAAGGGTGCCAACCGTGGGGAAATAGTTCCAAGCCCGAAGGAACTTTTGCATGGGATAGTTATAATTATGGAGCGAGGCAAATTCTCAAAACTCCTTTGAGATGAGCAAAAGAATTAGGACTATGAGAATGAAGATGACGTATCGGACTCATATATCATATGAAGATTATAATAAGTAACCAAATTCTGATAAATTCAAGTTTTACGGGAATATGTTCAAGACTAAGAGAACACTAGAAGTTATGGGTTGAATTCAAGGGATTTTTTAAGATAGGCAACAACTATGAATGGAGACCTGGATGATGCCGTCGCACAAGGTGCATTAGGAATTTCGAGACATGTTTGTGGGCTAAGAGACCTCAACTTTGATCACATCATCATAAAATCAGATTCCCCACATCGGTGAAAGGTACCTTGAACAAGCATATCACGTGTATCATGCATCTTTAGTTTTATTTTGTGTTTTGAGTGTTCGAGATTGTTGCTCCGGTGAGACGAGGGTCGAGCTTTGCAACGAGATCAACAACCTCTTGAAGATTTTGGCGGTGTAAGAAAAGGGATCGGATGTTAGACACTTCGGACCTCAGATCGTACACAAGAAGGAGGTTCGGTTTGAGCTTGGTCGTGTAAGCAATGTGACTGAGCTCGAGAGTTGACTCAAATGAACTCAAACGGTGAGAGTTGAATCTGCTTTAGACCCTCTTTATCGTACGAGTCGAGCGAGCAATTCAAATGACCGGATCGATTTGGAGATTCAAACCCCTTGTACATGAAGACCTTTCTCGGGCTAGCCCTCGTCGGGACGTCATGAACCTCGAACTTGGGTGAATACGGAAAGTTGTTCGAGCTTGAAACTCGAGCAGACGAACCTGGGGACCAGGTTCTCTTAAGGGGGGGAGTTTGTAACACCCCGTCTGCTCGGCAATCCAGGTACGACGTCTCGGGAGAGTTTAATTAAGTAATTATGTGATTCGCATGCCTTACATGTCAATTTGCAATTTATTTTAGTTATGTGCACATTATAGAATTTAATTAATGTACGTGGACTCAATCGTCCAATATTTGCAAATTAGGGACCTAATTCTAATTCGGGTGTTTGAGCCTTCGTGGCTACCTTGAGCTCGGGAATTCAAATTCGAATTCCTACCTTGTCATTGAGTTCATTTTGAGGATTCGGATTCGATGAAATTAACCTTATAATTTTCTAAAGCCGTTTGATACCCTTACCGTTTTAAAATCCGATCTGAGTGGACCGGATCCTTTTTGACCCGACCCGTTAAACCGACCCGTTTCAGCCCCTTTATGGCTGTAAATATCTCCCCTTTTCCTCTCACTTTGGATCGATCAAAACACAAGGCAAGAGAGAAGAGAAGAAAGCCCTTGGCCATTCAAGCTTTGGCTCAAGCTTGTGCTCCATCCGATGGAAGAACCAAGGTAAGATTTGAATTTCTCTCTTCGAGTGTGTAGTTTCTTCCCGATTGAATTCCATCTTTCTTGCTTGGATCCATGCTATTGGAGAAAATGATGAATAGTATGCTTGTATGAAAATTTGATCTCTTGCCTTCATATTTAAATTATATGATCTAAACTTGATGTATGTTCTTCTCTTGAGCTCTCTTGTTGCATAAATGTTGGAATTTTCATTGTTGGGTGAGCATTGCATATAACTCCATTAATGGAGCTTGAAGAATATGAAATGGCAACTCATTCAATTCTTGATTTCATGCCTTGAATTTAAGATATGTGTTAGAGCATGTTTCCATGAACTTGTGCCTTGATTTTCATTGCATTTGGTTGAGTTTTGAGGTGGCTTTGATCATTTTTGGTTTCCTCCATGTTTAGCCCCTGTTTCTGCTTCTTTTTCTCGTCCAGAAGGACTACCCGGGCGGGTAGTTTTGTGTGTTAAAAGTACCCGGGCGGGTAGATTTAGTGCAAAAAGTTTCTGCACTGTTTTCCCCGGCCGGGTAGATTTCTGCCTTGTTTTTCCCCGGTCGGGTACCCCCTCATATGACCTCAGATTGAGCTGATTTTTAGATATGTTCAACCTTTTTGAGTCTAGAACAATATCCAATTTGAATCACCCCAAAATTCGTTCCAGATTGTGAGATATAATCGTTTTAATTTGGTGTTGCCACTTCGCCGAGAGTCTGCACTCGTTCAACTTCAAACCTATGCCATTTTTGACTCACTTTGAACCACAATTCGAGCCACATACCATTTGAAAGATATATATGTATAGTTTCATTTAATAAAAACTCAATTCCTATTCCTAAAACTCAAGATATTCCTGTTTTGGTACAGCTTGTCAATTTCGGAAATCTGTCAGCTTTATCCCAATTTCACTCGGAACCCCTTTTTGTGTTCTTATTCCGTTTTTCTTGTATCTCTCCACCTCCGAACTTATTCCTAACTTGTTTTATCATGTGTAAGTGTAGATATTTGCTCTTTTTATGCATTTTATGTTTCTTAAGTAATGTGAGTTGTTTGCACGAATCGCTTATGCGCCTTGTTATGTTTTTAGATGCTTCATTATGCATTAATTGTGCACATGAACATGCTTTAATGCATATTGTGAATTTGTTAAGCTATGATATGCATGTTTTTGCACGTCTTGTATGAATTTGATACGTGTATGAGCTTTTGACAAAGTATTTGCATCTCTTACGTGACTAAGCATATTCGTGCGTCTATATGGTTCGTCCTCGAGTCTAAGTTTTGCATATTGTCTTCAGTTTGTCCAGGTGCACCCGGGGTGGTGTTTCATGATTCGAGTTGATTCCGGGGTGAATTATTTGTCTCATTCTTGGCCACGTCGGTGTAAGGTGAGGGTTAGGATCTTTTCTTTTAGATAAGCGACCTATGGCCTTAATGTGATGTTTTCTCACCCCGCATGCGAATATATACTATATGTATATTAAATATGTGTCTTATGATATGTTATGAATCTTGTTATTCGATTTCATATGAATTCTTCTGAAATTATACATATGGGCATATATAAGCTTAAAATGGTTTTGCAACGAGGCTATGCTCCAAACCGTGTGGTGTCAAGTGAACTATGGATCTCCTTTAGCATCTTATGAATTTGGAAGACACGGAGAGGTACGTGTATAGCATATGCCGAGTTGCATGGTAAGGTATGTTTCTTATGATATGTTTCTTAAGTATGAATCGTATGTTTCTAGGTTTCGCGAGTTAGGTATGTTTCTTTATGAGTCTTATGAATCCTTTTGAATCTTATGAATCCCTGGGCCCCGGAGGTGTTGGTAAGGGAGACCCGGTGCGGCTGTTGGGGTCGCCGGTTATCACCCCTGTGCACACGCTCCTTTGAAGTACCTACGCGCGACTCTGAGGGAGATGGAGAAGGCGTGGTGTTTTGAGCCTTCGGCTGAGGCCGGAGAAGGTACGTTGTGGGTTCGCGACCCCACGTCTATTGAGTTGCACGATGTGGGCCCGTAACCCGCGTACAGACTTCCGGAGAAGGTTGGAATACGGGAATATGAATCTTTGAATTTATGAATCTTATGAATTTATGAGTTTATGCTTCTTTATGAATCTTTTGACTAAGGAGTAAGGTTGGAGACCTGTACTCACCGGGTATTTGAATTCTTTTGTTACATTGATTATGAAACGGGATAGGAGAGTTTGTTTTCAATATGAGATTTCTACGCTATGTTATGAATCGATCTCAATATAAGAATCCTTATGAGTTACAATATGAATCCCTATGAGTTTTTAATATGAATCCATATGCGTACTTGAATCTATGAATCCTTACGAGTTTTCAAACTTAAGAATATACGAATATATGAATAAGTATGAGTACTTTTGGAAAATGGCTTTGGTATGTAAAACCCTATTCCCGGTTCATAGTCTTTTATTTAATACGTGCTTTGCTCTATATGTAGATAAGTGTTGGTTGTGCGTTAGCCCCCCTTACTCAGTCGAGTTGTAGACTGACCCCTCTCTTTCCCCCTTCAGTTGCAGGTGCTAGGTTTGGGTTCGTACTAGGCGGCGGTCTTCTTTTGAGTTGTTCGGGTCGAGTCTTTACATTCTGCATCTTCATTACTTTTGCCTTTTCATTATGAGGTTATGTATAAGTTTGTATTTGATTCAAATTTGATATGTATATGATTAGAATTGCCCTTGCTGGGCCTTACCTTATATCCCAAAAGTTGGCTTGTGTGCCCAAGTTTGCATGTGGCGTGTATGCTTTAATTTCTGCCGGCCCGTGGCCTTGCATGTGTGTATGTTGATCTTGTGCTTCCGCTTCTGGTTTTCGATTTATTGCGCACTCTGTTTCAGGGTCTAGACCGCCTAGCTTAGGTGTGTTTTATTTGTCACCCGTTCGCCATAGCTTGGTGCGTGACCGGAGCTCCCATTTCGTCACACGTGTCGGGCTATGGTGCGGGGGATGTGGTGCTCCTCGCTCGGGGTGCTACAATTCACAAATTTAGAATGCTTGAGATTCAAATTCATAACTCACAAATTCTCAAATCATAAGAATCCAAATCCTACGTTCAAGTAGGGCAAACTCTTATCAAATATTTCAAATAATTAGTATAAGAATTGAATAAAGAAACATAATTCAAATAAAAATACATCAATTAATATGAAAATAAATGGAAATACAGAAATTGAACTCACACGTGGCATAAACCTGTACGTGCGAGTAGACAGGGTGTCACAACCTTCCCCTTCAGAGAACCTGGTCCCCAGGTCCACGCCTTGACACTGACTAACTCCGGGTACAAACTTCCAATCTTCTCCTCGGTTTCTCAAGTAGACTATTCGGACTTCTGATCTCTGCAAAGAACTCTGACCAAGGGAATCTTCCGGTTCCTTAACTCTTACATCTTTCAGTCCTGAATTACAACCGGGTGTTTTACTATCGTCAAGTCCGGCTCTAGATGTACCTCTTCAACAGGGAGAACGATTGCCTCATCGGGATAATACTTGCGAAGCTGAGAAACGTGAAACACGTTGTGTATCCTAGTCAAACTCGACAGTAGGTCCAATGTAACATCCCGCTCTGTAACACCCCGGAGCGAAGGGCACCACATCTCCCACACTATAGCCTGAAATGTGTAACAAAATGGGAACTCCGCACAAGCACCAAGCTACAGCGAATGGGAGACAAACAAAATCTCAACTAGGCTAGGAGGTCTAGACCCTAATACAGAGTGCGCAAAGATAACAAAAGCAAACGTGGAAGCACCAGGATATCAAGCATACAGTTATACATGCTCAAAACATAAACAAGATTACAAAAATAAAGCGAGCCAAATTATACAAGTACTCACATGATCGAGTTTAAAACATATCTTATAAATGGATTCTCAAATTCAAATCTTATTAGCATATACATAATCTCCAAAAGCTCAAATGTGCAAAGTACACGACCGCCGCCTAGCTCAAATCCCAACAAGCATCTGCAACTCAAAAGCAGAAAGGGGGAAAAAGAAGACAACGAGGAGGGGTCAATCCTAACGACTGGTGAGGGGGCTAACACACGCACATTTACATATACATAAGAGCATAGCATATTCAAAATTAAAGAGTTCATGAACCTGGGCGTGGTTTTTGCATTCTAAAACATTTTAACCCATGATAATTTATATAAAGAAAAAGGTTTAAGGCCGAAGGCCAAAATCAACCAATTTTAGAAGTTAGAAGTCCACTCCCGTTTCACAAACCATAAGCGGAAGAAAAACATACTAACTTGGCGAGTACGAGTTTGCAACCAAACCTCTTTCATAAATGTAAACAGAATTCAACGGCAAAGCAAAGAGCAATGTCAATCCAACCTTCTCCATTTGGGGATGAGAGGTGCGTCCCCTCAACCCCGGATCTCGACAAAATATATGAGTCGGGGGAACCCGCTCCTTCGATGAGGCTACCGTCGGCTCAAGAAGACCCGCCTTTCCCTCGACCTCCCGAGGTTGGGCTAAGTCTCCCATTAGTGGAGTTGTGTTGATGGCCGACCCGAGATACCATACCACTTCTCCAGGGCCCAAGGCAAAGTGCAAAAAGGCATATACATAGACTTATCTTTCAAAGCCATTCTCGCTAGTGCAAAACACACACCAACCCTTTTCAAAATAAATAAACGAAAACGTAGCTTATATATATATATATATATATATATATAATGTAGCACCCGGGATGAGAGCACCACATCCCCCACACTATGAGTTCGGTCCACATATGAAATGGGCTAATCCATACATAAACCAAACTCACAGCGGACGGAAGACAATAAAAAGACTATCCTGGCTAGGCGGAATCTATCTCTGGAACAAACAATAGTAACTAAAATGCGGAAGCAAGACAGCCATTCAATCACTATCAACAAAGTAAATGCAATTCCAACAAGAAATTAAATACAGGTTCCACTAATTCAATAAACCTGTCCGAACCTGTCCCGAATATCATACAAAATAATAAATATAAAACGAGTTCAACTAAATCCCAAATCCTGTCCTAACCTGTCCCGAATCATTCTAACTCAATAAATGGTGCACCGGCCCAATAAATAAACCTATATAATAGATAAATACAATATGCAGTGAGTGTACAAGTGCAGAACTCGAACAAAGACACGACTTCTGCCTAGTAGCAACCTGTACAAAACCTGAGGGACAAATAGGGAAGGGGTCAGTCTCTAGAAGACTGAGTGAATAAGGGCATAAATAGTTATATAAAGCGGTAAACATGCAGGCCCTAATCCCGTGAAAGGTTTTAAAGGAACAATTTCAAAGAAAGAGGGGCATTCACGGGATTAAGACACTTCCAAATTTCAATTCATGATAATAGGCTATCAGTGGCTCGGCGAGTGAGCAAATCTCCAACCTTACTCCCAATTGCGTAACAGTGATATGCATCTTATTCGGAGATCAAGCAATTATTAGGTTTCGATCATTATAATACAATCAGTACAGTATCAGCGCACAATCAGTTCCATCCTTCTTCCTCCGGGTGATGGTCCGGGTAGCTAACCCTCGCCATCCAATCAATATGGTCAATGGGTGCATGAATCCCCAAGGACCGAGACTTCATCCTCCACCAACCTCCTAGTGGATTCCGGGTTCATCTCAACAATGTGGGTGTGTGACACCCCTGTCCCACATCGGGAAAATATGAGAATTAAGTTCAGTATATAAGTTAAAGAGTCCAAGTATAACCAATGGATATCCCTTTTGGGCAGTGGTTTAGGCCCAATTTCAGGTTATACTCGGTGAACTTGGAAACTTATGTTCGAGTCCAACGAGCCCGCAGACCTGGGGTGTGACACTAATCTTTCATCAACTCAATATTTCGCCTCGATAGGACTAAATGCACCCTAATCAACTCTTAGACTTAATTGAAAATCACCAATTCCCCTTTCTAAGCAATGTACATTATCGCGTTCAAAATTGCTCAAAGCGTAAGGGCATACGACCACACTAAATTATCCAGTCCCATGCAAATTTTCATCAATTCAAATAGCCTAACTCATTCTAGTAAACGCTCAACGATCAAACCTCAAAGAAAAAGTTCAAAATTTTTTTCAAAAGTCTCATATTTTCTCAATTCCTATGCAATTCACAAGTTTACATTCTATTTAAATTCTATCCCCAAGCACAACATCTCATCATGGTCGTGTCTCGTGTCGGTACGGAATTTTGGCTGCTGCTATTTATATGCATGTGAGTTTTCATTTTGGGGGGGTTCAAATTTTTTAGAGTTCTAACCTGCATAGAGAGTTCGAGACGGAGTTTGCTAAGGCATTTCGGAGGGTTTCAAGAAGACGAGAAGATCGATTAGTTCAAACAATTTAGTTCAATTCCGGTTTTATTTATCGTTTTCTTGATCAAACTAATTCCTATTTTTAGATTTAATTCGTTTAGACGTTTAGATTCGTTTTTTTTAGTTTATGAATGTTTATGAGTTTGGTTTTGAGAATCTGTTTTGACATGAAGACCTTGATTTCAATTAATGCAATTTCCTTTAGCTTTATGGATTTTGAGTCAATCATGAGTAGCTAAATCCCTAGGGCTAGGGGAGTGATGATGAATACATGCTAAGTGTTTGATATAATGCTTGAATGACTTGTGCTAATTCTTAGTTGTGAAAACTTGGTTTAATTTAGTTGCAAAGGTCTGGCCAACCTTAGCATAATCTAGGATTACCTAAGTGTCGAAAGATTGATGGTAATTGTGATGTTTTCGTAACTAGTGTGTTTAGGGTTTAAAGAGATTTAACTTATAATCCATAGAACTTGTAATTCTTATTCCACGCCAAGCCGCTAGAATTTGATTTGCACTAGTCTTGATCATACTGGTTTAATTGGTTATTGATGATTGTGAGAACAACGTTGAAATTAATTGAACACTCATTTATACCTTTAAAAAGGGTAATACGAATCCAAGTGACTAGGTTGTAGAATTGCATTTGTCAACCGATTGTTATATTGAATCATGCATGCATAGTTATTGCTCCCCGGCCTAATTAGTTTATTAACTTTAATCCGCGTTTAAATCAGTTATTTGTGCTTTCTTTTAGTTATCCGTTCACTCCCGTAGTATCAGATAAACAACCAACTTGATAATCGATCGATCTTTAGATTAGAACTAGGTATAAGGTAGTGATTGGTTTCCCTTCCCTGTGGGTACGATCCTGTTATGCTACGCGTACATTTTCAGTGTACACTAGCAAGATTAGTTTAACTTAAAATCACAACACTGAGTAGGGGGGCTAAATGCACACCCACACATATATACATATAGAGCATAGCTAATATCAAAAGGGATGGTCATGAATCGAGCCAAGGTTTTGCACACCAAATCATTTTCAAAAGCATAACACATAATACCTAAAAGATATCCTAACTCGATTCATATTCCACCAATACATAAACAAAAACAAATGTCTGACGAGTACGGACCTCCACCAACTCCTCATAACAATTTATAAAACCAAATTCACAAATACCAATCCACCCGCACAACCTTAGTGTTTCGGGAGTCAAACCCTCTGCACCTACAATGCAAACATATACGGGGTAGTTAAACCACAATATACCTTCCCCAGTTATCTACCGAGGGCTCAAAGTACCATGCCTTCCCAACCTTCAAGGGTCGTACATGAATACCTCAAAGGGAACTATGCGCAGGCTAAACCCGACGGCCCTTTGCTGTCACGGCCGCGACTCGCTCGTCCGAACTCGGAATGACCTGATTTTTGAACTCACGGAAACCTATTGAAGTGTATAATATTCTCCAATTGGAATCACTTCAATATCTTTTCCCATTTGTGAGATATTATCAATTCTTTTTGGTGTCGCTACCTTCTCGACAATCTGCAATCACCCAATTTCGGACCTACGCCATTTTCACCTCGTTTTGAATCATGATTCCTGCCATATATCACCGGAAAGATCTATGTGTCTAGTTTCTGTCCCAATAAACAAAACTTAATTCCAATTCCTAGAACTTAAGATATTTCCGGTTTACTACAACTTGTGCACTTCCGAATCTTGTCAATTCTTGCCAAGCTTCGCCTAAACTCTTCTTGTGTTCCCTTCACTCCCTTGATCCCCATATGTGAAATATATGACTTGTATACATGATTAATGGGTGATATATGGTATAATTTGATATGATTATGGATTTTATGTTATCACTTCAATGTATGAACATTTATGTGCTACTTTCATGCATGCGTGAATGGTTTACTTCATTTAATTGTCTTGTATGTTGCGTTTAGCTTCTTCCATGACTTGTATATTTTGTTAATATGTTATGTTATGTGTTAACTTGTATATTATGAAATCATAATGTGATCTTGTTAAACATTTTGTGAATTATGATCCAATATGCCTTAAAATGCTCTCTAGCTTGCATGCATGAATTGTTCCTCCATTTATTGGCCTCATATGCTAACTCCTCACTTAATTTATGACTCGTATGTAATGTAAACATGTTATAGTATGAGTTATGATTATTGGGTTAAGGTATGACTTAATTTGGTATAAAATATGAAAGATATGAAAACATGAATATGAACCCATAGTGTATTGAACGTTTTGAATAGATTACTTGATTATATGACCCCATCACACGATTCATGCCTCTTATGCATCTCATATCATGCGCATAACATGCCGTGCGTCTATGTGGTTTCATATTGAGTCAATTCTCACGAATACACATTGTTCCTTCTCTTGTACAGTGCATTTCCAGGGCGGGGACTTCCAAATTGAATAGGCACCCGTATTACTCATGTTTTATGTCTTGTGGTATTCCAGGTGAGGGTGTTTTCGTTCTAGTTACATATTAAACCCTACAACCTTATGTGATAAGTTTTGGCCAAAAACCTTATGTATATATATATATATATGTTATGTTCAAAGTGGAGTTATCGAGTAACCTTTTCTCCAAAATTATGAAATATGTTATGTATCTTATGAATCAAATGTTTTGGCGAGAATAGGATTATGTTATGATTATGAATGCACGGGCCCAGGGACTTAGTGCAAGTGGCTATCCGGGGAGGCAAGGGCCGACAGTGATCCCTTGTACTAGTCCCACCACATTTACGGCGATACCGGCCCTCGCTAGGAGGTTTAGCGGGGAATGGGAGCTGAGTGCCCTTGGGGGATTCATGTACCCCCGTTGGCCTATGTATGGACCGGTGGTCGGGTCTTGCTAACCCGTCCACCACCCGGAGGAAGAAGGTTGGAAATATGTTATGATTATGATTATGTTTTGATTGATATGAACCGTGCGGGAAGGCCGGGACATGGATTGCCCAAACGACTATGTCTTATGATATGATATATGATCTGTGTGTATTATGATATATTGCATGACCACCTATTTAAGATATTAATGATATTTGTCGTACACGGTCGGAGTTTGGTTGGAGATTGTGCATGCTCACTCGCCGAGCCTTATTGATTATGTATGGTTTATGAACTTAATTTATTTAATATGAATTAGTTGTAAAGTCCGAGAACTGTTTAGTTATTTTCTTGGCCTTTGTGGGAACTACCTTAAATTGCACTGAAAATCAGCCGCGGCCGCGACTGAAAATTGGCCAAGTCTCGAATTGTTGGTCGCGGCCGCGACCAAAAATGGTCACAAAACGGTCGCGGGCGCGACCCCCAATTCCAACAGTTGCGTTTGGCGACGGGAAAACAGGGCAAAGGCTGAAATTAGCTTCAAGAAGGCCAAAGGAGCTCCCAAATCACCCAAAATCACATAACAACAATCAAATACAACATATATACACATATTACTCATCAAATCATGAATCAAACCATCAAATTCACAATATATATACACACCTATATATATATATATATATATATATATATACATATATGCATATATTCATATATACCTTGGAAGGAAGAAGGATAAGAGAAGGATTGGATCATGATTCTTGTCTTTAAGCTTGATAACATCTCCTTGCTTCTTGTCTCTTGCTTGGGTTCGATTTTGGAAGGAAAGGGATAAAGGGTTTGGGAAGTCACTTAGGAGATGAAGAAGAGAAGAAGAAGAATGAGAATTGGGGGGAGGGGGGGGGGGGGGAAGCATATCGTGTATTAAGGGAAAAATGAGGGTAGAAATTGCACTTTGGTCCTCGAAAAATTTAAGTGCTTCAATTGTATCCCGAAAGTTTGGTAGGTGATCAATTGGGGTCCAATTAAAAGTTCGATAGAGTCAAAGGATTTCATATAAGATCAAATAAGTGTATAAGTAAAATAAAACATTTAATTACCAAATAAACATGTCAGAAATGAATTTAAATAACACTGTCAATTAAATCATATAAGCCATATTCATCACATAATAGCAATTAATTCATGAAATCATTAAATTAGATAATCACCCAGCAATTAATATAAGTCACATAACTCTCGGTCTAAACCCACTCGTGAAGTCATACCTGTACGGCCGAAAAGTCGGGGCGTTACATTTCCCATCCCGGGCATTCCTTACCCATATACTTTCCGGAGCCCAACATACCAAATCAAACCAATTTTCCATCTTTTAGGGCATATGTAACACCCGGAGCGCGGGCCACGACATCCCCCGTACCTAAAACCCGAACCCGCATATGAAATGGGAAGTCCATACACGAGCCCAGGTCTAAGCGAACGGGAGACCACACACTCACTAGGTAATGCGGAGCTAAAACATACTCAGAGCACGTCACAAGTAGACAAATAGCGGAAGCAAAGAGTTCTAGCAATATAAAATTCCAAAAATCAACGTATACATCAAGGGGATCAAATATACATAGTCATAACAATTCATGTCTCCAAAACAAAATTCATAACATGATCAATTCATTAAATACAAGACAAAAATGAATGCAATGCACCCAGCACGACCTACACCCAAAAGTGAGACTCGAACGACCTACTTCTCCGCCTAGCTCGTGCTCAAAAGACCTGCAAACTAAAAGTGGTAAAAGAGAGGTGTCAGTCACATCTCAACTGAGTAAGGGGGCTAATGCACACCCACACATTATACATATAGAGGAAAGTACATAAAAGATAAAGGCTATGAACCGGGAATAGGTTTTCATACCAAAACATTTTCAAAGACCATTACATATCATATAAGTATACATTACATTATTAAATACTCTATTCTCGTTCCATAATCCAACCATTTCATTAAGCTCGGTGAGTACGAGCATTCCCCATTACTTCTCATTACATTACATTACATAAAACAGAAATCACATTCAATCCCCTTCTTCGGTAATGGAAGGGTCGGCCAACCCTAACCATCCATTACATTAAGTATGGGTCGTGAGTTTCATGATACTCACGCCCGAGGATTCCATCCCCACCAAACATCCTAGTGGGTCCAGGGTTGATCCTATGTAAGTGGAGACTGCGCTCAACCTTAACCTGACGGCCCGCTGCCATACTGGGCGTCCTAACTCGCAGGCTCCGGGGCCCAACATTACCATTACATTACATTATCAATACATTCTCGCTCATTACAAATCATTAACATTACGAACATTAGCATTAAACTTTCATTAAAACCATGAGCTCATAGATGCTCGTAGATATAACCCTTTCAAAAGCAGAAACTTGATAACAAGATCATAAACATATTATACATTACACATATTTAACTATATATATATTATATAGTCGCATGTAGGCTAGAAAATGATCATTTAAGGGTCTTAGGTCGCTTAACTAAAAAGAAAAGAACCTAAACCTCACCTTGAACAAAAGAGTGTAGTGTGGTGCGAGAAAACAACCCCGAACAACTTAAATTTCAGGTACGACTCCTCCCGGAAGCACCCCTGAGACAAACAAACGTAACACTAAAGACTTAGACTCAAATATATACCATTTAGACGCACGGCGATGCAATGAATGCGATTTATATAAATGAAGTACAAGAAGGTACCACTTAAAGCGTTCAAATTCATATCACGTAAATCTCGTATCAAATGAATTCGTAAAATTAATTCAAGCCATTTAACATATAATATAACACATTTACATTGCTTATAAATCACAATTAAACAACTAAGAGGCACGAAACTCATGCACGCAAGATCGAATCATTTAAAATCATACTAAAATAAAAACTTCATCAAATAAACTTATAAATAAATATATATAACATACATTATATTATATATAACATATAGTATAATACATATATATTACATTCACATACACACACATGCATAAAAATGTAATCATATATATATATATGTATAGCAAACAAACATATACACATGTATGCAAATTCAATATCTATAATTATACTACGTACACATTTAATGAATAACAACAAAAGAAATGCATGCAACAGCTATGCACATGCAGCACCAAACAACTTCCAAACACAAGGTAAATGAGTTCATGCAAGAAAAGCTTCTGCACAAGTGTCCCCGCCCGGGGACACTCTCTTAACAAAATCTCCCCGCTCAGGGAGATTGTTACAGCAACTACGAACAGCAGTAGCAGCAGGGTACATCTCCGAGGAAGCATAGCAGTAGCAATAGGGCAGTCATGGAGCAACAAATCAAGGCAAAAATAGCACAAAAAATGCAGCAACACAGTCACACAACATCTCGCAATAGCTGACAGCTTATGGAGTGATATATGATATACATTTCATGCTTTTAAGCTTACAAAAAGCCCCTGTTTTCCGCCGTTAATCATAGCAGCACCGTAGCAGCACACAACAGTTTAAAAATCATGCAACCATGCCTAAAACTAAAGCAAAACAGGCACAAACTCTCATGCTATCAACCGGCAACAAATAGATGACAAAGATCAAGTGTGTCCATGTTTCCTTGCATTTAAAACCTTGAAACATTAATGGCAATTCTTAACATACTCAACTACCATCAAATTAAAATGAAGATTAGCAATAAATGAGACATAGAGATCATCATATAAGTCCCCAAACTCAAAGAGAACAACAGATGAACATATTCTTCAAAATTTTCATATAACCCTAACTATTCATCAAGTATGGCATATACATGGACTCTCTAACAAAATACATGATTCAAGTAGTGCAAAATGATCACAAGAATATGGAGATTAAGAATCTTACCTTGATCTTGAAGAAGGAATAAAGAATCGGATGTTGGAGTTCAAAAATTGTATGAAAAGGGTGATTTCTCCTTCTTTCTTCTTTCTTCCTCTTCCTTCACGTTTTTCCCCTTTTTCCCTCTGATGTGAATTGATGTAGCAGGTAAGGGTGAGAGAGAGGATGATTTAGATGGTAATTAGTCAAGGAAAATGATGGGGATTAGGTCTCATAGCACAACATATGCCATAGGGGCGTAAAAGGGCACGAGTGGCAGAAATCTGCTTCGTCGGAGGTTGAAACAACATCGAAAAATTATGAAACTTGTTCCATTGCGTCCGGGTCGTCAAAAAGAGTTAAGCATCGAAGACGGCACTCGAATCCGAGTGCCGGAACTCAAGATATAAATTAAAATGTACATAAGTGTACTAAAATGACTTGTTTTCCAAACAAGTCCAAAACTTTCAAAAAGTTGCAATCAAGTCCAAAATCAAATTTCAATTAAGTCCACATATTTTAAAATCATGCAATTACATCCTTAAATCACGTATTTCACATAATTCACGAAATTAGCATGATCGGGAATAAAATTCACTTATCATAAATTCGTAATTCACAAGAATTGACACCGTAGTTTCACTTAGAGCATTTTCTTAACATTTAAATCACATAATTTCAAATAATTCATATAAGAAACAAGTAGAAATAAATATGAATGCATCAAACAAAAAATGAAAATAAATACAACTACGGAAAATAAACTCACACGTGCCACAAACCTGCACGTGCGAACGAGCGGGGTGTCACAGGATACCTCGCTCATACATAACGTAAACGAACAAATGAATTCAAAACATAAGCTTACGTATGCTCATACTTATACCAATTTCATAAACTTCAAACATATTTACAAGTTCATATACATATCTTAAACACACGTATTTAACTATATATAAAATCTATAGTCGTGTGCGGGGTGAGAAATCATCACATACTAGGTCTTAGGTCAATTAACTAAAAAGAAGAACCTAAACCTCACCTCCTATAGCAAAAGAAGATAGGAACCGGGGCCAAAAGGAGCAAACAGACACCTAAACCTCGGGCTCGCTGACTTTCGGAAGAGGCTTTGAAATGAAAGAAGATAATACCTGATACTTAGACTCAAATATGTACTAATTAGATGCCCGGCAATGCTCATGAATGTAATGTCTGCATATGAAGTGCATGAACGTACCACTTAAGACATATCGGTTCATATCTCATACAAATCAAATCAAATGAATTCAAAAAATTAATACAAACAAGTTAACACATAATATGACATGCTAATTATTATTAGAAGTCATACACGAAGCAAGAGAATAACGAAACAAGAGAACAAAGAGCAAAGAAAACAGTTGTCACACAAAACAAGTAAGGCACGCCATGTCTCCTCTATAGTACAAAATGAGACACGGCCATGTCTCGGTATAGAACTGAAAAGGCTCGAGATCAGGGCTGAGATATGACCGTGTATCTCCTCAAGCACAAAAGAAGACACAACCGTGTCTCAGTACAAAAAATTCGGACCAAGAGACACGATTGTGTCTGATAGAGGAAAGAGCTGTTGTCACTGGTGTGGCTCGCGGTTTGCTGTGTTTTCTCCATGAAAAAGAGCTGCTTAACCCGTGCCCTTCATTCATAAGAATGGTAGAACATAATAGGATACAAAGAAGCAAAGAAACCACAAAAACAAGGCACAAAACCATGTAAAATAAGTCCCATACGCACACATGCTGCATACCGGCAGGAAGAGAGGGGAAAAGATGCAAGTTTCAACTATTTTCTTCCAAGAAACCTATAGAGAATTAATGCACGTTATACCACCTTCAACTACCATCAAATAGGAGACAATATGAGTAATAAATGAGCCATATATATCAACATACAAGTCTCACAACTCCAAGAAAGTAAGAGAGATCAAGTTCTTCCAATTTTTCCATATACCCTAACTATTCATCAAGCATGCCATATCCATGGATTCTTGAACTTAAAACATGATTCAATTAGAGCAAAAGAAGCACAAGAATGTGGGGATTAAGAATCCACTCTTGACTTCAAAAGTTGGAGCAAGAAAAAGCTAGTATTGAGCTCAAAGGACAACAATGGAGGAAAGGGTTCTTGTTTGCTTCTTTCTTCCTTTCCTTGGATTTGTGGTTTGAGATCAGAAGCAAAATGGGAGAGAGAGATGGGTTATGGGTGTCTTTTAGTCAAAGAAATGACAAATAATTAGTACTCTAGCTCACAAGTAGGTATTAGGGTCGTATTAGGTACGCGTGGCTAAAATCTACATCATTGGGGGTCAAAACGACATCAATAAATTACAATTCCATTGAATCCGAATTATCAATTCGAGTCCAATGACGAAGATGGAACTCGAATTCGAGTTCCCGAGCTCAAGTTATGATTAAATGACTCAAGGGTGACCAATTTATAAAAAGGCCCAAAACTTTGAACAAAAGTTCAATTGAGTCCACTAAGGTTCAATCAAGTCCAAAAATTTAAATCATACAATTAAGTCCTAAAATCATTTATATCACATAATTCATGAATTTAGCATGCTTGAGATTCAAATTCATAATTCACAAATTCTCAAATCATAAGAATCCAAATCATACGTTCAAGTAGGGCAAACTCTTATCAAATATTTCAAATAATTCATATAAGAATTAAATAAAGAAACATAATTCAAATATAAATGAATCAATTAATATGAAAATAAACACAAATACAAAAATTAAAATTACACATAGCACAAACCTGTACGTGCGAGCAGAAGGGGTGTCACAGATCCCCAATCCATGAGCATTCTATTAACCTTTGTTCGCATGCATAACCGGTCACAAACAGTGGTCTGTTGTGAGGCTTTGAACCTAGTAGCAAATCTTCATCGGGAAAAGTTATGGTTGGTATGCATTCATCGTCTTTAGAGTGAGTTTCCTTGGGAACCTATTCTTCACTTATCATTAGACAGGTCGAGGTTGTTATAGCGTTTGACGTCGCGCTAACATCTTCGAGTGCGATCTTTCCTCATCTTGCCAACTGCATCGCCTTATCCTTGATTATGAAGTAATCCTGTAAGTGGGTCATCAGTCTTTTCGGCTTCGTTGGGCCTTTTAATTTTGGGTAATTTGATGAGGTTTGCCTTGAACAGGTTGTCGGAAATTTTGGAGACATCAAAGTCCTTGAATGGGTATTGCTTGGCTTGCATTTCTGTTAAAGATAACTTTCTGAACGTTCTCTCTTGGGGGACCTCTTTTCTTTTGTCTGCCTTGTTGTTTGTCTTAGCCCGAAATTTGGCAGGAATTGCATTCACCGCCATGGACTCTTTGGCTTGGGGCTTGGTGAAGGGCTTGCCCCTTTTTCTAAATTCCTGTATTTTCCTAGGCCTGCGGAACTCTTGGACGGGCGGTCCTTCAACTCTGGTGGAAATCATGCTTAACTCCATATCATGGGCCCGAAGAACTGAACTACTTGGGCTAAATTCCTTGGAGGATGTAACAGAGATCCCAATGCATCCCTTGAATACACATTTCAATTGTCGAAGCCTCTAATAGTTGATCTTTGCAATTCAGACTAAGATTTCTCCACCTATTGATGTAGTCGACAACGGGTTCTTCCTTCCACTGTCCAGAGTTGGTGAGTTCAATCATGCTAACCATTTAACAAGTGCAGTAGAATCGATTGAGAAATTCATGCTCAAGTTGTCCCCAACAATCGATCAACTCTGCCTCTAAGTGCGTGTACCGATGGAAGTTGTTTTCCTTAAGAGATCGAACGAATTGCTTGACTAGGTGATCTTCGTAAGTTTCGACATTGTTGCTCGTCTAGATGAACTGAGCTACGTGTTTCTTGGGATTGCCTTTGCCATCAAACTGCTGAAATTTGGGAGGTTGGTAACCAATTAGCATCTTCAAGTTATCGATTCTTCGGGTATAGGCCTTGGAGTAGACTAAGGATGATTTGGAGCCTCCCTCGATCTTATTTTTTATTGTCCCCACGATGAACTCCTTCAATTGCTCCACCGGGATGAGTCTGTTCGCTGAAACTTGAAATTCCTTAGCTGAAGGCTTCTCAATTCTACTTGATTGCTCTTTCGCAGATGTTTCAGACTCTTCTTGCTCATCCGAACGCTTTCCCTTCACTTGGCTAGCATTGTCAACGTCTACCTTCTCCATTAATTTTGCAATGCGAGAGTTTTGCTCTTAAACGTACTTTGGGAGTCCCTTGATGACCTTTGTCAGAGTCGCAAATTATTCTTTTAGAGTTGTTGCACTTGTCGTCATGGCGGGTGCAAAACTTGAAGAACTTGAAGTCGAACGAGGCATGGATGATGCTGAGTCGACTTCTTCGCCTTCACTTTCGTAGGTGAGAAGTGGCATGTTCTTCCCATGACTTTGGAGAGATCGAGCTTTCTTGGAAGACGTTTGCCCCCTCTTGGACATACTTCTCGTCGTGATGAAGCTTTTGACAACAAGTTTAGAGATGGTGGCCTCGAGATCGATGATCTTGTTGTTAGCCATTTGATGCTTCAAATTTGTTGAGTACGAAGAGATGAGAGGTAGAGAGGTCCCACTGGGCGTGCCAGAAATTTGTAACTTAATTTCCATGAATAATTACTAACCAAACATAAAAAATAATCACAATTGAATTTTTATTGATTTAATAAATAAGTGGTGTACAATCTTTATTTATTCTCTTCTGATTCTCCCTACAAAATTTGTTGAAGTTTGGAAGGTTTGAAACGCCTTCCTAGACATCTAAAGTTTCAATCTTCCTTGACTTGATTTGTTTCTTTGAAAACGTTAATTGCGGGTCTTTCAACTTAATCGCGAATTAAACGCCTTGATTTTGGTGAATACCGAAGAACGCCGAACGCCTTTGACGTTGATTTGTATTTGACGCCGAAATACGAATTTGATGCTTTAATTGTCGATTAAACACCTCGATTTGTTGACTTTTCTGAACAACATTCAAAGTTGATTTAAGGAAAACGTCTAATTCATGGACTTGACGCCTTGTTGCGGATTGGACGCTTTGATTTGTTGATTTCCACGAAGAACGCGGAGAACGCCTTGAATCTCGCTTCGATCGATTTGAGTTTGACTTGAGTTTGTTGAGGAGAGGAAAGCCAAAACACTATCTCGATGTTTCGATTCCCACGAACAACGCCGTCGAAGATGCCGAAGATGCTGACAAACGTCGTCGAAGACACCGAAGATGCTGAAGAACGCCGAAGAACTTCTTTCTCCTCGCTTTGTTGCTTGCTCCTTCGTATCTCCGAGTTGTGTGAATTGTGTTTTTAGCTTGTAGAATGCCACTATTTATAGGTGTACGGGAGGCAAATCTTTCCATAATCGCCAAGAGAAGACTTTATTCTGATCGGTCCTCGTTGATTTTGTAATATTTTTCCATAAATCAAAAGATATGATTTGATTTCAAAAATATCACATTTGACCTTCTTTATTTGGCTTGATTTGATTTTATTGCCAAATTTCAAATTTTGACACATTTAATATATATTAAAATATCAATTAATTAACTATTTAATTCTAGGAATATTATTTGTTTAAATTCCTGAAATTAAAATAGAAAATCTTTATTTTTTGATATTTAATACATATTTATTTCCACATATCGCATTTTTATTGGGCATAAAATTTGTCTTTCTACAACTTCATCATTTACTACTAAATATTCAGACTCTAGTCCAATTTATAGTGGTGCTCAATATGAAATTATTCTAATTCACTGCTCCTTCATTCATATAAAATATATTTCTTGATATGAATTTGAAATTATTCATACATAATACAAAAGTTCATCACAATATCATTTAATAACAAGATTTTGTTGGTATCTGTAAATTATAAACTAGTCCTTAATATTTCTTATTTCTTAAATACCATGTGACTTAATACTATTAACACTAAAATTTATTTCTTCTCTTAAAATTATACAAATTTTGAATGCAGCCACTTAATTAACAGAAAATTAATGAACAATCCCTAATAAAGCAAAACATTTATCCTAAACCCCCCAACTTAGAAAATAGCTATATCAGATCCCTGTTATCCTTTCGATTTTTTGTAAACCCCCCAAATCCTGTAAAAGTATCATAATGCCCTTAATAAAAATGAAGAAGGACACAGATATCCATTGTCTTCTTCCTCGTGTCTGATGTTTCCTTCTTGACAGTAAACTCATCGGCCCTGACTCTTTTTAGGCAACTCTTTTTTGGCAACCCTTTTCCGGCGACTACTGGGAAAAATTAGCATTAGCGATTTTTATTAACTGCTAGATTGTTGTACCTACAAAAACTGCCCGTCTACGTTCTGAACGCTATTTTTTAATTTCTCAATTTATTTTTCTTTAACTAGACAAACAAACCTTCGAATAACAAGTTAATAGATTGTCATGCAATCCCGATGGAGCGCCTGAATTAAATAAAAAGTTATCTGCACTGTTTCCCGTAGTTTGACTGTAACACCCCAAGCGATGGGGCACCACACCCCCGCACTATGACCCGGCACGTGTACGAAATCGAGAGCCCGCACACGCACCAAGTCACAGCGAACGGGTGACAAACGAAAACACACACACTAGCTAGGCGGTACCTAACCCAGAACAAAAGAGAATATGTGAAAACATGATAGCGGAAGCCAGGCAAAAAAAACCAACTTTCAAAAACTTTCGTACATTAAACATATTGAGCAATACAGAAATCAAAGTCATCTACATGGGTTCAACTAATCGATCGAACCTGTCCTATCCTGCCCGAACAATTACACAACAAGACGGGTTCAACTGGCCCTAGAAACCTGTCTCGAATAATCATATAATCACAACGGGTTCATCTAATCTGAGCACCTGTCCTAACCTGTCCCGAATAGTCATACATTTGATTCATAATTTCAAACATGCATGTAATATATCTTATACAGAATTTACGAATTATAAATCAGAACAAAATACTTAACAACTTAAATGAACAGACACAGACTCGACACACCGTCGCCAAGCACGAACTCCAACGGCCTGAACCTGTAACTAAAAACACAAAGGGGGAAGGGTCAGTCCAAAGACTGAGCGAGGGGCAACCCACACACACCTACATATATATAGAGCACAGCATGTTCCAAACTAAATGTTCGTGAATCCGGAATTAGTTTTTGCATGCCAAAACATTTTCTCGTGATAATATATATATATAGGGTGACTTATCAAAACAGAACGAACAAAACATAGCTTATACATAACTGAAAACATACCTTCATACTCATGCAGACTTAGCACACATATCGGAGCATATTTTATTAGCTTAAAAGTATACCAAATTTTATCTTAATTTAAGAATCTACCCCCGTTTCACGAACTTATGACAGACAAACGTAAAACTCGGCGGGTACGAGTACATATCCAACCAACTCCTTCATATCACACATATACATAAACAGACGAAATCAGAACAAACGTATCTTCTCTACTCCGGATGATGGGAGGGTTGTACATACCCTAACCATCCACACATATACGTCAGGGTCGTGAGTTTCATGACACTCACGCCCAAGGACTCCATCCCCCACTAACCTCCTAGTGGGTTCCGGGTTGATCCTATCAAAATGGAGAAGTGCACACGGGTTGCAACCGGCGACCCCATGGCCGTCCCAGGTCTCCCTTACCGACAACTTCGGGTCCCAACACACATATAAACACACATAACTCGAAACTTAACCCGCTACAGACAGACATATCTCATGCATATCGTACTTATCATATTTTACATAAATATTATACGGACTGACCTCGAAATCATAGCAAACCGAAACTAAGCATACCTATGCTCATACATAGCGTTTATACTTTTCGAATCAAATCATATGACAAAACCAGCAGAATAAGTACTTCGCACATATCTACATATACATAAGGCTTATAAACCGCATGCATTCAAAAACGAACACGTTGTAATAAGGTATAACTATATCCTAACCTCACCTGGTACCAAACAAAGCTGAAGACACTGCAAACGGTCCGCCCCGGAACCTACACGACCACAAGTCACCACCCCGGGTACACCTGTACCAACTGAACACATAAAATACAAAATAGAACTCAAACTCAGACTCAGACTGTAGCACCCCGCACGTGAGGCACCACATCCCCCGCACTAAGACTCAACACGAGTAACGAAATTGCAAATCCGCACCCGTATCAAACCCTAGCGAACGGGAGACAAACATAAAACCTTCCTAAGCCAGGCGGAACTAGACCCTGCAATGAAATCAATCAACAAAATATAATGCATCAACATGCTCAATTCAAACAAGTGAATCATAAGTATAATTGGGCACTTCAGGCCGCTTTTAAAAATCATAGCAAAACTCAATAAAGCCAATTTCCTAATAAATACATAGGTATCCAATTTCTCAATATAATTGAAACGAGTCATACATAACTCCAATACATGAATGAGTGGAGAGACTCTCCTAATCTAACTCGACCCACTTAAAGACTCCAGACACCTCCGCCTAGCTCGAAACTCCAAAGATCAAACCTACACACTAAAAGAGTGGGGAGGGAGAGGGGTCAGTCTCTAGAAGACTGAGTGAGCAGGAGCGATACATATATATAGAAACATGCACATGCAAGTCGTAAATCCCGAGCAAGGTTTTATTTGAAATTAGTTCCCTAAAAGGGCAAGAGAATGCTTAATCAATGCTCGGATTTTATGACTAATTCATATTAAATTCATTATATTCATAAATCATACATAAATATAAGGCTCGGCGAGTGAGCGTGCACAACCTCCATCCAAACTCCGACCGTGTACGACAAATATCAATAATATTTTCAATAGGTGATCATGCAATACGTCATAATACATACAGACCATAATTCATATCATAAACATATTCGTTTGGGCGATCCGGATCCCGGCATTCCCGCACGGTGCATAATCATATCATAACCAACCTTCTTCCTCCGGGTTGGTGGTGGGTTTGCAAGACCCGACCACCTCTGTCTTTGACCAAAAGGGGTTACATGACTCCCCAGATGGCACTCAGTCTCCCTTTCCCCGCCAATCTCCTGACGAGGTCCGGTACCGCTGTTTAATAGTAGGACTAGTATATGGGATCCCCGTCAGCCCTTGCTTCCTCGGTTAGCCACATATACTAAGTCCCGGGGCCCGTGAACATATCATCCATACAATCTCGCCAAAACATATCCATATATACATATGATATATACCATAAGAAATCATACCTTACCGTGTAACTCGGCATATGCTATATACGTACCTCTCCGTGTCATCCTAATCCATAGCTAGCATGAGGGCACACGGTTTGGAGCATAGCCTCATTACAAAACCATTTTTAAGCTTATATACGCTCATACGTATAATTCAGAAGAATTTACTCGATAGCTTCGTTTGGAAATCATATATATATAATCATAAGGTTTTTGGCCAAAGCTTTGCACATAAGGGTTATAGGGTTTGGTATATAGCTACAACGAAAACCACCCTCACCTTAACCGTGATGAACAAGGATCGAGCACGAAGTGCCTGAACGATCAAAAGCTCTCCACCCTAGAGACGAACTGTACAAAAGACCACAAGACATGTTCGTGAGACTCAAGACTCTTAAAGAACCATATATGACGCACGGCAATGAAGTGAATATGATATGAATGCATAAATGATCATATTATATCAATAAAATGTTCATGTGCACGATTAAGAAATTTAAATCATATAATCATTCATTCGTTCATATATTTCATTCAAATTCATAAATTCATAATATTCATAAATTCATAAATTCATATCAATTAACCTAATATTCAATTAATAAGCATAACACATATAATATTCATATTCACAATTAGGAATAAATAAATAAAACGTTCAATCAATAGTCAGTAAATTAAATACGCGAAATAGAAATCAATTAATTTCAATAATTAAATTAAATTAAATAATATATAAATTATATAATAAATATACATAATATAATATATATAAATAACCATATATAATAAATATATATAATATATATATAACATATAATCATATATATCATAATATACAATATATATATAATCTATACATATATACACGTACAACTCACACACACATGCATGCAGAATAATTAACACACACACACAAATACATACCCATGCATGCAATTTATATACACAATATATATATTTATATCATACACATGCATGCAAATACACACACAAACGTACACAGCCATGCATGCATTCATACACAATCACACACATACACGATATATATACATATATATATACAACACAGTAGCAGCGGCAACACAAGAAAACGCAGGAAAAGCTTGGGAAAAATAGGTGACACCCCCGTGTCTCCTTCCTAGAACAAACCGAGACACCCCCGTGTCTCGGTACAGAAATCCCGTGCCCAGTTTGCACCCCCGTTCCCGCTGGAAACAAAGGAAAAAGGCACGCCCGTTCCTCGCTCCAGCATCAGCCCCTGTTTCCGACAGAATAACGCAGCAGCAGCTACAGCCATGTACAAGCAAGAAAGGCCACAAAACCATGCATGAAATGCTGCAAGAACTCAGCTAAAACATAACCCAACAAGCCATGAAAGCTGACAACAAAAGAAAGGAGGAATTACAGCAGCTTTTGACAGCAACAATTCAAGCCAAAAACAGAGCAAAGGTTACGGGAAACAGGGCAAGAAGGATTCTCATCTCCTCCATCCATTCATATCAGTTTAGGCTATCCAAAACGCAGCAAAACGTCATAAATTCAACAAGTAATTCAGTCCCAAACAGCTCAAACAAGAAAGCAACCGTACGTGACCTTCATGTGGATTTTTCTCAAAATTGTCATAAATGATATATCATAATTTCTTCAACAACCACGAAATTAATGTCCATAAATGACATGAGGATGTTAAAACAATCAATATCAAGCTTGGAATCGATCAAAATCATTGAGAAACAAAGGAGATCAACATTTTGCCTAAAAACCTCTATTTTCGGAAAACAGTCCAGAAATGGAGAAACCATGCTCAAAATCATGAATGGAAAGGTGAAAATGACTCATGTTGTATGTACATAACATATCCAAGCTTACCTTGTGGATTAATGGAGGTTTGGAAGGAGATTTGAGCTTGAATCTCATGGCCAAGCTTGAGTTTACGGGAGAGACTGGGGAGCAGAAGGTGTTTGAGATATTTTCAGTAGGTGGGGAGGGTTATCTCGGTTTGGGGAGTTAAGGAATGAATAGAGGGTTGAGTTAGGGTTCCATATCATTCAACCATAGTTAATTTGGTCAAGGTTTGAGCAAGATATGGTCATTTTAATGCAACAAGGTCATTTTGGTCGCCGCCTCGTTTTTCGGTTGAATTTCGAAAGTTCAAATGATTTAGGAAAAATATACGGCTAGCTTTACTAAACTCGCATTTTCGTTACGAGTTCAGCGGAGTTGACGGAACTCGAATCCGAGTTCCCGAGCTCAAGATATTAAATTCGGAACCAAGGGTACGCTAAGTGCTCGTTAGCCCCTGATTTGGTTCCTCAAGTCAAATTAAATCCGTTAACATATCAAATGAATTCGAAAATGTAAACCGAGCATAAAATCAAGTCCATAACACATATATTTACGACATACTACAAATTCGTGACAATTCGATATCATTTCATATAATAAACGAAGCACGAAATGGACATATGCTCAACCCATGCAATTCATGCAATAAATACATAAAAATTCATGCATAATTATTTCCATGCAAAACTTATAATTTCCCATGCATAAATCATAAATAATGAATGAATTATAATATTAAATAATTTATATTCAGTCAACGTATATATATATATATATTTGAATAATTAATTAATTAAAACATGATTAATTAACATAACACTTAATTAGCATAATCATTAAATTAATAATAAAATAAATAAACATATATACATATATATATACTTATATTACGAATTAAAATTAAAATTAGTAATAATTTAAAATAAAATATAATAAAATAAAATGATAATAATTTATAATAAAATTAAATATGAAACACGTAAAAACAATTAATCACATAATTAAATAATTAAATAATTTAATTGCGCAATTTAGAAACAATTATGACATATTAATAAAATTGAAAAACTGGGGCGTTACAATCTCTCCCCCTTAAAAAGAATCCGTCCTCGGATTCAAAGCACGCTTGAAACAAACAATGAGAGATTCCCCGTCTCTCACAAGCAACAAGGAGAGAGCCCCGTCTCTCGAGCAACAATAAGAGAACCCCGTCTCTCGCAAGCAAAGAGAGTGCCCCGTCTCTCAAACAAAAGTAAGAGAAGCCCCGTCTCTTAGAAACAACGAGAGCACCCCGTCTCTCAACCAAAATAAATAAAGCAAGGAAGTCTCCAATACTCCCAAGCAACCCACGCAAAACCAAATTTAAAATCACGTAAGGCACCCAAAGCAAGTAACAAATGTCACCCACATTGATATCCAATTACTCCAAGTAATTTAACACAATACAAGATTACAGCACCTAACATAAAAATTATATAAGTTAAAATTACATGGATGCATGTATCATGAATGCTACAAGTACCGTTTACCGAAGTTTCAAAGTTTAGAACTGAGAGTTGCCGTTGTCCAGTGGAGGATCTATCCTGAAGATAGCTCAGTGGTCAGCTTGTCTTGAACCTCTTCAAGGTTCCTCGGTGAAGCTATTGATAAATCCTTTAAGGATCATACTCTTGGATCCGTTCTGACTTGTATTATTTCCAGTCTTCACCATTTCCCACAATCTTCGTTCGACCATCCAACTCTTTTAAATTAACCGAATTTGACTTCCCGAATACCCTCTGACCACCTTGACGATTCAATCCCTACCTAGAGGTATTCGTCATTAGGATCTATCTTAACACGAATCCTTCTTCCATCTTCCGTTCATGGTATCCATTCATTCCCTTTTGACCCCCTTAAGGTTATATTCGGCATTTAGCTTCACATCTCTTGAATCGAAGATAGAATGTTCTTGATGACTCTTGGAGTTCAATGTAAATCCTCCAATGATCATCTTTTTCTATTTGGTCCCTTCTCAAGCTTCATTCTGGATCACCTTGGATAGAACCGATAACTTAATAATGTTGTCTCGGATTCCTTAGTACTTTTACTGACTAAATCTTGATCAACAACATCCTCTTATCCATTTCCAATGGCCACCATTAGGATATCCGGATTCTCCTTAATTTGCAACCCCGTTGTTGCTATTGACATATTTATTCGAGCACTACTTCCATCCTCCATTTTATCTCTTAGTCGTGCTCTCCCCCTTAAAATTGCTCTTTCATGTTGAACTCCCTCAAACTCTCTTCCCCATTCTTAATCGACCCGAACACCCCAAAGATGAATCTAATCTGACTTTCCTTCGGAGGTCCTTTCCACTAACCTATCCCTTACCTAACGTTCTTTATTTCCCAATTGTCTGTCTTGTCGTGTGCCACTCCATTATTTCCTTTCCCTTAACTTAGATATGGTTCGAGCGAGGATATACTTGATAATTGAGGTGCCAGATTTCACTATCAAGTAAACACTAAAATGCATGTCGGGTAAAGATGGCAATGCATGTGTCACGTGTACATCAAGCAATTACACCACACATTAGTGCAACAAAACCAATTAGAAATGCACGGATAACATAAGATCAAGAGAATAAATAATTAATGCAGAATATGATGCACGTGCTATGAATGCTTTGGAACCTGTCACCGATGTGGGATGTTATTATTAGCTCGGTAGCTTTCCTCGTTCTTCCGATCCCAAGGTCACTTGGCCTGATAATTATTCCTTGCCTTCCCACGGTCTTCGAGACTTTCATGCTTCTTTGTAAGTCAACTTGTATCTTCCACTGTCCGAGATTGCAATTTCTTGATCCCTAATTCTTTCACGTCCACTGAGTTAGCATCCAATCTATTCTCCAAATTCGACCTTTACTTCCAATCGTCGTCTCAATCAAGAAACCCGCACTTACCCTTTAGAAAGTTCAATTCGCCTCCAACTGCTTACATTTGAGCGCATGATTTCCTTTCAAGGAGTGATTGCCTTTCTTTACCATTTCCATTTGTTGCTTCATATCTTCCATTTTTCTTCACAACATGGCAATTCAGCTTGATTTTGGAGAGACGAACTCATATCCCAATCAACACCTTGATCAAGATTCCCGTGACTATTGTTTATGAGTTTCCCCTCATGATCGAAATCCAAAGCACCCAAGTCCAACTCTTCCCGGTCTTAACTCCGATAGACTTGATTTCAGTTCACTAGGCTTAATCGGAAATCCTTGACTCTAGCTCCATTTGAAAAGTCTCACATCTCTAATTCTCTACGTTCTTCCCAAAGTATTCTACCCATCTTCCATGTCTCAGAAAGGTTTGCAATCGATCTTCTTTGTCGTAGAACTTGGCCGTGGTTTGATATCATCTTTATAATCTGGAAATCATAACTCATTTCAAGAATGGATGCATGCGATTAGTGCATGCTCATGACACATATTCAATACAAAAGACAAGAATCCCTATAGAATGCAACAAGTAATTCAACAAAATTCTTAAGGAAACCAAATTCCATATTCAAGATCGATGCAATGCACACAATATCACATAGTCCCTATGCCGTTCGACTTAGACTGACTCCAACACGACTCAAGAACACCGGTTTTTGCAACCGGGCTCTGATACCACTTAAGGATGTAGCACCCCACACGTGAGGCACCACATCCCCCGCACTAAGACTCAACACGAGTAACGAAATTGCAAATCCGCACCCGTATCAAACCCTAGCGAACGGGAGACAAACATAAAACCTTCCTAAGCCAGGCGGAACTAGACCCTGCAATGAAATCAATCAACAAAATATAATGCATCAACATGCTCAATTCAAACAAGTGAATCATAAGTATAATTGGGCACTTCAGGCCGCTTTTAAAAATCATAGCAAAACTCAATAAAGCCAATTTCCTAATAAATACATAGGTATCCAATTTCTCAATATAATTGAAACGAGTCATACATAACTCCAATACATGAATGAGTGGAGAGACTCTCCTAATCTAACTCGACCCACTTAAAGACTCCAGACACCTCCGCCTAGCTCGAAACTCCAAAGATCAAACCTACACACTAAAAGAGTGGGGAGGGAGAGGGGTCAGTCTCTAGAAGACTGAGTGAGCAGGAGCGATACATATATATAGAAACATGCACATGCAAGTCGTAAATCCCGAGCAAGGTTTTATTTGAAATTAGTTCCCTAAAAGGGCAAGAGAATGCTTAATCAATGCTCGGATTTTATGACTAATTCATATTAAATTCATTATATTCATAAATCATACATAAATATAAGGCTCGGCGAGTGAGCGTGCACAACCTCCATCCAAACTCCGACCGTGTACGACAAATATC
Organism: Lantana camara; assembly: GCA_037501455.1. Lineage (NCBI taxonomy): Eukaryota > Viridiplantae > Streptophyta > Magnoliopsida > Lamiales > Verbenaceae > Lantana > Lantana camara. The sequence goes on from CM074856.1 coordinate 68,224,088, forward strand.
AATAATATTTTCAATAGGTGATCATGCAATACGTCATAATACATACAGACCATAATTCATATCATAAACATATTCGTTTGGGCGATCCGGATCCCGGCATTCCCGCACGGTGCATAATCATATCATAACCAACCTTCTTCCTCCGGGTTGGTGGTGGGTTTGCAAGACCCGACCACCTCTGTCTTTGACCAAAAGGGGTTACATGACTCCCCAGATGGCACTCAGTCTCCCTTTCCCCGCCAATCTCCTGACGAGGTCCGGTACCGCTGTTTAATAGTAGGACTAGTATATGGGATCCCCGTCAGCCCTTGCTTCCTCGGTTAGCCACATATACTAAGTCCCGGGGCCCGTGAACATATCATCCATACAATCTCGCCAAAACATATCCATATATACATATGATATATACCATAAGAAATCATACCTTACCGTGTAACTCGGCATATGCTATATACGTACCTCTCCGTGTCATCCTAATCCATAGCTAGCATGAGGGCACACGGTTTGGAGCATAGCCTCATTACAAAACCATTTTTAAGCTTATATACGCTCATACGTATAATTCAGAAGAATTTACTCGATAGCTTCGTTTGGAAATCATATATATATAATCATAAGGTTTTTGGCCAAAGCTTTGCACATAAGGGTTATAGGGTTTGGTATATAGCTACAACGAAAACCACCCTCACCTTAACCGTGATGAACAAGGATCGAGCACGAAGTGCCTGAACGATCAAAAGCTCTCCACCCTGGAGACGAACTGTACAAAAGACCACAAGACATGTTCGTGAGACTCAAGACTCTTAAAGAACCATATATGACGCACGGCAATGAAGTGAATATGATATGAATGCATAAATGATCATATTATATCAATAAAATGTTCATGTGCACGATTAAGAAATTTAAATCATATAATCATTCATTCGTTCATATATTTCATTCAAATTCATAAATTCATAATATTCATAAATTCATAAATTCATATCAATTAACCTAATATTCAATTAATAAGCATAACACATATAATATTCATATTCACAATTAGGAATAAATAAATAAAACGTTCAATCAATAGTCAGTAAATTAAATACGCGAAATAGAAATCAATTAATTTCAATAATTAAATTAAATTAAATAATATATAAATTATATAATAAATATACATAATATAATATATATAAATAACCATATATAATAAATATATATAATATATATATAACATATAATCATATATATCATAATATACAATATATATATAATCTATACATATATACACGTACAACTCACACACACATGCATGCAGAATAATTAACACACACACACAAATACATACCCATGCATGCAATTTATATACACAATATATATATTTATATCATACACATGCATGCAAATACACACACAAACGTACACAGCCATGCATGCATTCATACACAATCACACACATACACAATATATATACATATATATATACAACACAGTAGCAGCGGCAACACAAGAAAACGCAGGAAAAGCTTGGGAAAAATAGGTGACACCCCCGTGTCTCCTTCCTAGAACAAACCGAGACACCCCCGTGTCTCGGTACAGAAATCCCGTGCCCAGTTTGCACCCCCGTTCCCGCTGGAAACAAAGGAAAAAGGCACGCCCGTTCCTCGCTCCAGCATCAGCCCCTGTTTCCGACAGAATAACGCAGCAGCAGCTACAGCCATGTACAAGCAAGAAAGGCCACAAAACCATGCATGAAATGCTGCAAGAACTCAGCTAAAACATAACCCAACAAGCCATGAAAGCTGACAACAAAAGAAAGGAGGAATTACAGCAGCTTTTGACAGCAACAATTCAAGCCAAAAACAGAGCAAAGGTTACGGGAAACAGGGCAAGAAGGATTCTCATCTCCTCCATCCATTCATATCAGTTTAGGCTATCCAAAACGCAGCAAAACGTCATAAATTCAACAAGTAATTCAGTCCCAAACAGCTCAAACAAGAAAGCAACCGTACGTGACCTTCATGTGGATTTTTCTCAAAATTGTCATAAATGATATATCATAATTTCTTCAACAACCACGAAATTAATGTCCATAAATGACATGAGGATGTTAAAACAATCAATATCAAGCTTGGAATCGATCAAAATCATTGAGAAACAAAGGAGATCAACATTTTGCCTAAAAACCTCTATTTTCGGAAAACAGTCCAGAAATGGAGAAACCATGCTCAAAATCATGAATGGAAAGGTGAAAATGACTCATGTTGTATGTACATAACATATCCAAGCTTACCTTGTGGATTAATGGAGGTTTGGAAGGAGATTTGAGCTTGAATCTCATGGCCAAGCTTGAGTTTACGGGAGAGACTGGGGAGCAGAAGGTGTTTGAGATATTTTCAGTAGGTGGGGAGGGTTATCTCGGTTTGGGGAGTTAAGGAATGAATAGAGGGTTGAGTTAGGGTTCCATATCATTCAACCATAGTTAATTTGGTCAAGGTTTGAGCAAGATATGGTCATTTTAATGCAACAAGGTCATTTTGGTCGCCGCCTCGTTTTTCGGTTGAATTTCGGAAGTTCAAATGATTTAGGAAAAATATACGGCTAGCTTTACTAAACTCGCATTTTCGTTACGAGTTCAGCGGAGTTGACGGAACTCGAATCCGAGTTCCCGAGCTCAAGATATTAAATTCGGAACCAAGGGTACGCTAAGTGCTCGTTAGCCCCTGATTTGGTTCCTCAAGTCAAATTAAATCCGTTAACATATCAAATGAATTCGAAAATGTAAACCGAGCATAAAATCAAGTCCATAACACATATATTTACGACATACTACAAATTCGTGACAATTCGATATCATTTCATATAAGAAACGAAGCACGAAATGGACATATGCTCAACCCATGCAATTCATGCAATAAATACATAAAAATTCATGCATAATTATTTCCATGCAAAACTTATAATTTCCCATGCATAAATCATAAATAATGAATGAATTATAATATTAAATAATTTATATTCAGTCAACGTATATATATATATATATATATTTGAATAATTAATTAATTAAAACATGATTAATTAACATAACACTTAATTAGCATAATCATTAAATTAATAATAAAATAAATAAACATATATACATATATATATACTTATATTACGAATTAAAATTAAAATTAGTAATAATTTAAAATAAAATATAATAAAATAAAATGATAATAATTTATAATAAAATTAAATATGAAACACGTAAAAACAATTAATCACATAATTAAATAATTAAATAATTTAATTGCGCAATTTAGAAACAATTATGACATATTAATAAAATTGAAAAACTGGGGCGTTACACAGACAACCACACAGAGACGCACGGAAAATGCAATCACATAAGTAGGATTCAAATTTCTATTAATTACATGTAAAACAAAACATTAGGATATGTTCACATAAACAATTAATGCAAATAGAAGGAAATGAAAGGCGATGCAAATCATATTATTTCGTATCAATTCATTTATCAAACAACCAGTTCATATTCGTACGAATAAATTATTTCTTACGTGCAAAAGTTTCTAGTTTAATCATATAAGTTTCATACAATTCATATAATACATAACAGATTCACTTAACAAGATTTGGTTAATTCATATCATGCAAATTTACTCATTTCAGAAAATTACACAAACATCCCCTCTAGGCTAAACAATTAACAAAATTCGACATGTCGGGACTCAAATTGCAAATCAAAACATTTACACATATCACACTTCATATAAAAGCACGTAGTACAACAATAACCAAAACATATAATAGCATGCTTCGAATTTCATTTAAATCCCACGGAGTTACATATCAAATTCCAACCATACTAAGTTCATATAATTCATATATTGTATACTCAATTCATATCTCACAGAACGATTTCAATGGACAAGGTTTATTTAATTAAATCAAACAAATTCATATCGTTCCCAAAATTACACAAACACCCCTTCAAGTTAGACAAATAGCTCAAATACAATATATCGGAATTCAAATTGCAAATCAAAGCATCCAAATATATCATAATTCATTTAATACGTGATTTCGTATACATTGGAGTTCATAATGATCGACAAATCCAGCAATTAACAATTTATCGCAATTAAAACAATTAATTTTAAATATTCAAATTACACAAAATAAATCACAACAAATCAACCGGACATCCGATTGACGAACAGAAAGTGGCATTGAACTCACCACAACGAGACGAACAATCTGTCCGAAGCCTGCCAGAATGCCGCCACCGGAGTCGTTGGAACAGTGGTTGGCCGCTACCAGAGCGTGCCGGAAAAATCCCGAAAAATCACCCGTGGAAGTACTCCTCGTGCTCGTTCTAATTCCTCAGTCAATTTCTGGAAAATCCAAGCGAATCTCCAATTTCAGATCTAAGAACACGAAAACCCTCAAATCTTCAAAATGCAATTACTTCTAAACCGGTGAACGAAAATGAGATCCGTAAAAGGCATTGTCTTACCCCGTGATGAGCTCTTCGAAACCCCCCAAGTGGTTGCCGAAAAATATCCCCGGAGCTACCCCTGCAGTTGCACCGCCGCTGCACCGCCGCGAACCACCACCAAACGGCCAAAATCTGGTGAAATCGATGTCGGAAATGGACTCGGGAGGTTCGAAAACCTTGGAAAACATCAAACCCCGTCGAAAAATACCGTCTTCCGCCGCTACAGTGACGCACGCCGCCGCCGCGAGCTTCAGGCGGCGCGTGTAGCGCCATCGTGGCCCCGATGGCCACGCCGCCGACATCACACGAAAAGCCGGGAGGTCCTTTTTCTGGTCTGGGGTGCGTGTCGATCAAATCCCACCGGAAACCGCCGCGAGGTGGCGACGAAGTGGCCGAAACCTAAAAATTGGCGATATCTCCGCCGTCGATCGTCGTCGGGTCAAGATCTTGTTATGGTTGTGATCGCGTCGTCGAGCTCTTCGAAATAGACTATTCATTCGTCGAGAAACGGCCAATTTTGGATTAATGTGTGTTTGTGCATGTGAACAGTCACTGGGGCACGATACATCACGAGAGAGAGAGAGAGAGAGCTGAAGCTAGTGTGCTTTGGCATGAAAAACGAGGATCCGAGTATTTATCTCAGGTCCTCACACGCGAAAATGGTCGGAATGAGGGGCTAACGACATTAGAATTGGGCAAACTTAAAGTCTACGGACTCGTCTCGATGCCCCGAACGCGTTAAAGGGGTCAAAAAGGTTGAAAACTCAATCGAACGAAGAATGACCAAAAAACCCCTAAAAAGAGAAAATTACAAACAAGCCCCTAAACACTTAAAAGAGTTCAAAATAGGGCCGGGCAAAACACAAAATGATACGAACTCCACGTACTTGCCGTGAAACCCTATATCAATACTTGGAGTTCTTGAATCTGATCGTCCAATTCAAGGTTGAAAATAAGAGGAGTGTGACCCGTTTGCTATATTGAGCAAAGAACCAACACTATCAGATTGTAAGTAACGCACCCCGTCGACTATAAGGAGTCGAGAAATAACGTTATCCGGGAAAGGGGTTTGAAACCCTAATGTTGTTCAGCAAAGAACTTGAGAGAAAAATCTCACTTGAATGAAAATTCAATAATTTTACTTCTTGATTGAAAGAAAAACAAGTTACAATGCTGAATATAAAGATGCATGCATGGAAACCTAAGAGACACTAGAATACTAAAGGACACAAGCTATTCCCGCCACTTGCCATGAAGGCTTACAAAAGTGGGCTTAAATAAACTAATATGCAGCTAAATAATGATAAAATAAAGGCCCAAATAATACTATAATAGGCTTAGGGCCGGATTACATCATTTCCACACTTTGGACTTTAGAAATTGGACATAAAAACATTGAAGTATTCTGAATTTGGTTCAGCAGCCCATCTTGAAGGTTGGAGTCCAGTTTGAGCAAATTGGTTTAAGAGATTTCCAACTTCCTCTTGGATAATTTTGGCCCGACCTCTTGTAATTGGACCACCATAACTTTGTTCCATTTGTATGCTATCTTCTTGAGTTGTGGATCGGTCCAGCTCTTCATTTGGGATAAGATATGGCCGCGGTTCATCATGATTCACATGATTCCCCCCCTTCTTGAAAAGGATTCATCCCCGAATCTGAATCTGCATGAAAGGGAGATAAATCAGCAACATTAAAGGTGGAACTTACACTATACGTATCCGGGAGATCAATTTTGTAAGCATTATCATTGATCCTTTTCAACACTTTGAATGGTCCGTCCCCCCGTGGGTCAAGTTTGCACTTTCGCTGATGATTGAATCTCTCTTTCCTAAAGTGAACCCAAACCAAGTCTCCTTCCTTGAAAATAACTTTCTTTCGTCCCTTGTTGGCTTAAATCATAGCTTGGTTGTTTCTTTTGAGAATGTGAAGCCGAGCATCCTCATGCATTTTCTTCACAAGTTCAACTTTCTCCTTGCCATCTAAGCTTACAAGTTCATTCATAGGTAAAGGAAGCAAATCTAAAGGAGTAGAAGAATGTATTGAACGGTTATATGCAAATTCAACAAATGGAATACACTCAACCCAATTCTTTGAATATGTTTTAAACACAGCTCTTAAAAGAGTTCCCAAGGTTATATTCACTACTTCCGTTTGTCCATCCGTTTGAGGATGACAAATGGTGGAAAATAACAGTTTTGTTCCCAATTTTCCCCACAATACTCGCCAAAAGAGACTTAAAAACTTCACATCTCGATTACTTACAATTGATTTTGGGATTCCATGAAGTCTTACTACTTCCCGAAAGAACAATCCAGCCACATGTGTTGCATCATCAGTTTTATTACAAGGAATGAAATGTGCCATTTTAGAAAATCGATCAACAACAACAAAAATTGAATCCTTTCCATTTTGTGTTCTTGGCATTCCTAGCACAAAATCCATAGAAATATCAGTCCACGGATGCGTTGGAACAGGCAAGGGTGCATAAAGGCCGTGAGGTTTAACTCGTGATTTAGCCTTTCTACAAGTTACGCATCTATGACAAGTCCGTTCAACATCCCGTTTCATATGAGGCCAAAAGAAATGTTCCTTAAGTATGCTCAAAGTTTTTAAAACACCAAAATGTCCCATTAATCCTCCCCCATGAGACTCACGGATTAGCAACTGACGCAAAGAACAATTTGGAATGCATAGCTTGTTTTCTCTAAACAAATAACCATCTTGAACATAAAATTTATCACAAGGCTTTTGTTCACAAGATGCAAATATTTCAGCAAAATCAGAATCACTCAAGTATAGTTCCTTAATATGATCAAATCCCATGAATTTAGCCCTTAAGGTAGAGAGAAGAATGTACCTTCGTGATAAGGCATCAGCAACAACATTATCCTTACCTTGCTTGTACCGAATCACGTAAGGAAACATCTCTATAAATTCAACCCAGCGAGCATGCCTTCGGTTCAAACTTCCTTGCCCCTTCAAATGTTTTAATGACTCATGATCCGTATGAATGATGAACTCTTTCGACCACAAGTAATGCTGCCACGTCTCTAAGGCCCTAATTAAGGCATAGAGCTCCTTGTCATAAGTAGAGTAGTTCAATGCAGCCCCATTGAGTTTCTCACTAAAGTATGCAATTGGTTTCTTCTCTTGCATGAGCACAACACCTATACCAACACCCGAAGCATCACATTCGATTTCAAAAGCTTTAGAAAAATCCGGTAAAAGTAAAAGAGGAGCTGAACTTAGCTTTGTTTTCAATGTTTGGAATGCCATTTCTTGAGCTTCTGCCCACTTAAATCCCACGCTTTTCTTGATGATTTCCGTTAAGGGGGCAGCTATGGTGCTGAAATTGGGCACGAATCTCCTATAGAACCCGGCCAAACCATGAAAACTCGTTACTTCCGTGATGGTCTTGGGTGTAGGCCACTCTTTGATTGCCTTAACCTTTTCTTCATCTACCTCTATACCACCTGCACTTACAACAAATCCAAGGAACACGACTCTATCCATGCAAAAGCTACACTTCTTAAGATTAGCATATAACTTTTCATGCCTTAGTACCTCAAGTACTAACCTCAAATGCTCAATATGTTCATGCAAATTACGGCTAAAGATCAGTATATCATCAAAGTAAACCACTACGAATTTACCAATATAAGCACGCAATACATGATTCATCAATCTCATGAAGGTACTAGGTGCGTTAGTTAAGCCAAAAGGCATTACTAACCACTCATACAATCCATGCTTAGTTTTAAAAGCTGTTTTCCATTCATCACCTTCTTGCATTCTTATTTGGTGATAGCCACTTTTCAAATCAATTTTAGTGAAGATTGTAGAACCATGCAATTCATCAATCATATCATCAAGGCGAGGTATGGGATAATGATACTTTACCGTGATCTTGTTGACAGCCCTACAATCCACGCACATTCGCTAAGTACCATCCTTTTTTGGCACCAAAAGAACTGGAACAGCACATGGACTCATGCTCTCACGCACATATCCCTTTGCAAGCAACTCTTCAACTTGTTTTTGAAGCTCTTTTGTCTCTTGAGGGGTGCTTCGGCAAGCTGGTCGGTTTGGGATGGCAGCCCCGGGGATGAGGTCGATTTGGTGTTTTATTCCTCGTATAGGAGGTAAACCGGGTGGTATTTCCTCCGGGAATACATCCTCAAACTCCTGCAAGAGAGAAGAAACAACACTAGGCAAGGGAGGGGTTTCATTAGATGAAAGAAATATGTTTTTATACATCATCATCATCACAAGCTTTTTTTTTTTTTTTTTATCACCCCCTCAATCTCTTTTTCTTTTATAAAGAAACTCACTTTTTTTCTTTCTTTCTTTTCAACTAGTTTCTTTTCTCCCTCTTCTTTTCTGTTACACTCTTTTTCTTTTTCCTTCTCCTTTTCTTTTTCATGCTCTTTTTTTTTCTTTTTCACATTCTTTCTCACTATTACAATCACTTTGTTTGAAGAAGCTGAAATGGATTTCTTAATTTGGCACTGTTCTTCATACACTTGGCTTGGTGGTAAAGGTGCCAAGGTGATGTTTCGCCCATCCTTGATAAAACTATATCGATTCTTGTAGCCATCATGAACTGTTCGTCTATCAAATTGCCATGGTCTTCCAAGCAATAGATGGCCAGCTTGCATTGGTACGACATCACAAAGAATCTCATCCATGTATTTGCCAATTGAAAAAGAGATAAGAACTTGTTTTGTTACCTTCATTTCACCATGTTCATTCAGCCATTGGAGCTTATAAGGTCTCGGGTGCTTCAAGGTTTTAAGGCCGAGCCTTTCCACCATCAATTTACTACCCACGTTCACGCAACTCCCACTGTCAATGATCAGCCCACAAACTCGCTCCTTAACATGACACCGTGTGTAAAAGATGTTTTCCCTTTGTTGTTCATCTTTGTCCTCAAAAGTTTGGATGTGCAAAGCTCTTAGAACCACCAAACTTTGCCCCACAACTGCATGCTCAACATCACTTGCCTCATCCGATGTTTCAAGGCCTCCATTATCACCCTCACTTTCGGTTTCAAGTTCTCCATTGTCTAACAAGATCATGGCTCTTTTGTTTGGACATTGAGACATTATATGGCCTGCTCCTTGACATTTAAAGAATTTAATATCACGATTACGATGTGTAGAGGTGTTACCTTTCTCAAACGAACCCTTTGTTGTAGGTGGATCCTCCTTTGGTTTTGAAGGCTTTTCGGCTGTTTTTGGAGAAGAATTCCACTTTGGTTTAGAGGTATTTGAATCATCACGCCTAACCACAGTCCTTCCTTTCTTAAATTGTCTCTCCACCTTAATAGCCATATGGACCACTTCCTCAAGTTCAACATAGTGATGAAGTTCCACTACATTGGCGATCTCTCGGTTGAGACCACATATGAACCGAGCCATGGTTGCCTCACGATCCTCCTCAATATTTGCGCGAATCATTGCCATCTCCATTTCTTTGTAGTATTCCTCTACCGTTTTGAACCCTTGCCTCAAACTTTGCAACTTAAGGTGTAGGTCCCGATAGTAGTGAGGAGGTACGAACCTCTTCCTCATAACCACCTTCATCTCATCCCAAGTTTCAATAGGGTACTCACCACTTCTGCGTCTACTTATCACCACTTGATCCCACCATACAATAGCATAGTCCGTAAAGGATACGGCTGCAAGTTTTACCTTTTTCCCTTCCGAATAGTTGTGGCAGTCATAAATTAACTCCACCTTTCGTTCCCATTCAATGTAAGCTTCCGGGTCATTTTATCCTTTGAAGGAAGGAATAGAAAGCTTGATAGATTCGAGGTTATTGTCAATTACCCCTCTTCCTCTTCGTGGTTGTTGGTATCTTGGACGTCTATGATCTCTCCTTGAAGAGGCATTTGATGCAGCCTCATCCAAGTCATCTTCCTCATCATCAAATCCATCACGAGGATTGATACCCAAATCGGTTGGTCGTCGGTTTGGTCTCCTAGCCGGGAGAGCATTTTGTTGTAATTCAGTCACCCGTTCATCATTTTGATCCAATCGATCCCGGATCCCACCAAATTGTACGTTCAACCTATCAAATTGTTGTTGCATTGCACGGAGGACAAAGTTAACGTCCATTGGAGGCTGTTCATTTCGTTCTTCCGTCATGTTTTAAACCTGCAAGAAAAATCGTTAGTGAAAATTACCTCACAACACTCCCTCACGTGTTTGCCCTCGTTTAGAGTCACTCACGCTCGTGTATCACTCAAAAATATGGCTTTTTCCCTCTTTTGTGCTCACAACTCAAGCCTTTTACCACTCTTTTCTCTCATTTCTTGAAGAAAGACACAAGAAATTTCAGATCCCTCAACCAAATAATCCTTAAGATGAATGAATCAATAAGGGTGCTAAAATTGTCACAAACGAACTGTTACAACTAAAAAGATACAAGCAAACAAATCCACATGACTTATGATTTGAGATTACAAAGAAAATGACTGAAACAATGTTGCTCTCTTTTTTTTTTTTTTTCGTTTTTTTTTTTTTTTCGTTTTTTTCGTTTTTTTTTTCGTTTTTTTTTTTTTTTTTTTTTTTTTGCCTTTTTCGATTTTTTTTGCAGCAATATAACAATAATGAAAAGAAATTATACAAAAGATAAAAGATACGGATACAACCTTGGATGGAAACCTAAGCTCTAGATACCAAATGATATGAACTCCACGTACTTGCCGTGAAACCCTATATCAATACTTGGAGTTCTTGATTCTGATCGTCCAATTCAAGGTTGAAAATAAAAGGAGTGTGACCCGTTTGGTATATTGAGCAAAGAACCAACACTATCAGATTGTAAATAACGCACCCCGTCGACTATAAGGAGTCGAGAAATAACGTTATCCGGGAAAGGGGTTTGAAACCCTAATGTCGTTCAGCAAAGAACTTGAGAGAAAAATCTCACTTGAATGAAAATTCAATAATTTTACTTCTTGATTGAAAGAAAAACAAGTTACAATGCTGAATATAAAGATGCATGCATGGAAACCTAAGAGACACTAGAATACTAAAGGACACAAGCTATTCCCGCCACTTGCCGTGAAGGCTTACAAAAGTGGGCTTAAATAAACTAATATGCAGCTAAATAATGATAAAATAAAAGCCCAAATAATACTATAATAGGCTTAGGGCCGAATTAAATCATTTCCACACTTTGGACTTTAGAAATTGGACATAAAAACATTGAAGTATTCTGAATTTGGTTTAGCAGCCCATCTTGAAGGTTGGAGTCCAGTTTGAGCAAATTGGTTTAAGAGATTTCCAACTTCCTCTTGGATAATTTTGGCCCGACCTCTTGTAATTGGACCACCATAACTTTGTTCCATTTGTATGCTATCTTCTTGAGTTGTGGATCGGTCCAGCTCTTCATTTGGGACAAGATATGGCTGCGGTTCATCATGATTCACATCACAAAATCACATAATTAAACACATAAAAAGGTTGAAACGTGGCGTACCTTATACGTCGAATGAACGGGATGTTACATTGACTACCCAAAATTGCAAAGGTAACGACGAAGGGGTACGACGCTAGGTTTACCAACCCATTCACCTTTATTAATATCTTGCCCTAGACGCTGAAATTCTACACATTTTCACCCCTATTTCATCACCTCCAAAAAGTCCTTCTTTAGTTCCTCTCTTTCTCTCCCAGATCTATAATCCTTGATAAACAAAGGCATGAATCACCCTGATAATCCAACACCCATTAATGGCGAGGCCGAAGCCTATATGGTTGAACGTCTTTGGTTATATGCCGTAGACAACCAAATCAATTTGCTACAAAGCTTCGAAACAGGCCTGTTTTAAGTGTTGTTTGATTTGTCAGGGCAATTCCAACTATAATACTAGCCCCGATATGTTGTACAAGCAGTGAAGAGACTGTGGATAGTATTTTACAACTTCTGTAGATTGTTGGGGTGTCCTGGACTTAATTATCCAATATTTGCAAATTAGGTGCCTAGTTATAATTAGGACGTTTAAGCCTTCGTGGCTATCTGAGCTCGGGAATTCGATTCCGAATTCTGACCCTACTATATAATTTGTTTCGATGAATCGAATTTAATGAAATAATTATTTAATTTCTAAAGCCATTTGATCACCTAACCGTTTTAAAATCCGATCCATTTGGACCGGATACCGTTGACCCTGACCGTTTACCTGACCCATCTCATTGCAAGAAAAGGGAGATTTCCCTCCCCTTTCTCCCATTTCCACTTCAGCCATCAAGCAAGGGAGAGAGAAGAGAAGAAAGCACCTTTTTGGCCATTTAGCCCTCGAGCTCGGGTTTGCAAGATCCAACCGTCCGATCAACAACCCAAGGTAAGATTTGTGCTCTATTCGATAAGTGCTTCGATTTAACATCCCTTTCGTGCCTTGGATTCGTGTTATTTGGCTATTTAGGGAAGATAATGAATAGTATCGGGTTCGGGATTTATGTGTTTAGGCTCGTTTCGTGAGTTCTAATGCACAAATATGTGATCTACATGTTGAATATGTTTCGTGGTATGAATTTCGTACGTTTTGGTGTTGTATGGGTTCGTGTGAGCTTGGGGTTTCTCTCCTTTTCTGCCATTGTTACTGTTCCACCATATTTCTGACTGAATGTTCGCAAACGACTATTTTGTGCCCTAGTTCGTTTACCACATGCCCGTTTGGGCAGCCTCTATCTCACCCGATAGCTTTCAAATGCCCGTTTCTGCTTTCAATATATTCTTCAAAGGGCTGTCGACCCCCCTCAAGCGTGCTCCGATTGACCTGAATTTCAAACCACAGAAACCTTTTGAAGTCTAGAGTATTATCTAATTGGAATAACCTCAATATGTTCTCTGGTTTGTGAGATATAATCTATCCATTTTGGTGTCGCCCCTTCGTCCAAAATCTGCATTCGTTCAACTTTGTGCCTACGCCATTTTCACGTTACTTTGAACCATGATTCGAGCCTTATACCATTTTAAAGGTCTAAATGTCTATTTTCATATTCAATAAACAAAACAAAATTTCAACTTCTACAACTCAAGATATTGCTATTTTCCCAAAGCTTGCGCATTTCTGAAAATTGTCAGCTTTGGCTAAACTTTGCCAAAACCCTTCTTCTTGCGTTCCTTTCACCCCTTTGGCTCCCTTATGTGACTTATATGAATTGTATGCTTACTTAATTGGTAATTATGCTCTTATTTGACACTCCTTGGTTCTTATTTGCTTAAATTTGATTACTTGAATCCGTTCTTTACATGAATTAAATTCGTTTGATTAAATGGCATGAACGCAATCACTTCAATTCATAACATATTTATGATTTATTTCATATTAAATCATGCCATGACATGTCGCACCACTTCATAAGCATACGCCGTGCGTCTATTTGGTTCATTCGTATGTCAAAGTCTTGTCCTGCTGTTCACTTTGCTCAGGTGCATCCGGGGTGGTGTTTTGTCGAGCGTGTTGATTCTGGGGTGGATCAAACATCATGTCCTTGGTCTCTTCGGTGTAAGGTGAGGTTAGGATATAGTTACACCTTAATGCAACGTGCTTGGTTTTGATTGCATGTGGTTTAATAAGCCTTGTATACATATGTAAATAAGTGTGAACTATGTATTTGTTCGGATATGCAACGAGTTTACAAGTATGTTAAGCAATGTAAAGGCCTATATATGCCTCTTTGGTTTGATTTGATATGTTCTGCCCTATTGAGCTATGTTTCTAACCGTGTGTCTCTCACGAGCCAAGTTTGGCATGGAATGGGAAGGTTATAAATGACATGGAGAGAGGTATGTAGAAGTATGTATACAAGTATAAGTTATGTCTGTTTGTCTCTGTTGTAGAGGGTTATGTGAAAGATATGTATATGAGTTTGTGGATCCAAGGAGCTATGGGTAAGGAATCAGTCCCCGGGACGGTATTAGGCCGTTGGGGCTCGGCCTGTGCATAGTCTCCATCCAAGGTATGATGCGTGACCCCCGGAGCTAGGGAAGTCGTGGTATTTTGATGCCTTCGGTGTAAAAAACGGGGAGGGCACATCGTGGGTTAGCTACCTCGCGTGAGTTTTTTAAAGTTATAGATGGTCAGGGCGTATACACCCTGCCACCACCCGCAGTTGAGGATGGTTTGATATGTTACGTCTGTAAGTTTTTCTGTTTATTTTTGTTATGATATGTTTTGAGGAGATTGGAGGAGTCTGAGCTCGTATCTGGCTAGCTCTCTATTATGTGTCTGTTCTATTAAGGTTCGTGAAACAGGGATAGATTCTAAATTAAGTTAAAAGTTGAAATTTTATAAGTCAAGTGAAGTTATGAAATATGTTAGGAATCGATAGGTTCGCTCAGTTAACTAAGCTGGTTTGTTGCTTTTGCTAAGTAAGTCCTATATGTATTTATCATAGGAAAATGATTTAACGTGCAAAAATTATCCCTGCGTTCATGAACATTATGATTTTATACGTGCTTTGATCTCTTATACATATAGTGTGCTTGTGTCAACCCCTCACTCAATCGAGTTAAGACTGACCCCTCCCCTATTTATGTTTTTAGTTTGTAGGTTCAGCTTGGAGTTCATGCTAGGCGGAGTATGTCAATCCTTTGGAGTCTGTTTCGAGTCAAGTCTTTGGTTTTGTTTAAGGTTGTCTCGCATTTGCATTTCTTTAATTTTGACTTTTGTATAAGCTACGTAAAAATATAGTATTTGGAATTTTGCTATATATTGATATGGAGTTTTCGGGACAGGCTTCTAGGAATAGTTGAACCCGTTGGATTTATGATTATCGTTTGATATTCGGGATTTTATGCTAGTTGAACCCGTCGCCTGTTTTGTATGATTAGATTTTTGTTTTGGTTTTTTTTCACTTTCGTAATCTTGTGTTGCTTGGATTTTGTTGTTCAGGGTCTACGTTCCGCCTAGCTTAGGTGTGGATCAGTCGGGTCTCCCGTTCGCAACTGTTTGGTTCATGTACGGACTTTCCATTTCGAATGTGGATTGGACTCTGGTGCGGGGGATGTGGTGACCCACCGTGCCGTACATCCTTAAGTGGTATCAGAGCCCCAGGTTGAAAAACTGGGGTTCAGTGTCTGTTTGTGTCTATCTAAGTCAAACGACATAGGACAATTTGATTATGTGTGCATTTGCATCACTATTTGATAAGCTATGCAATGGAATTTTCAATAATTTATTGGATTTAATTGTGTGATGCATTGTATTTATTTGGTGCTCTTTCATGATTTATTTCGTGACATGAGCATACACTAACCACAAGTATTTATCCTCGACTTGAGATATGATTTATAGGTTATGAAGATAATATCAAACCACGGCCAATCTCTAAGACAACAACGAATTATCAAAAGCCCTACTTTCAACCGTGGAAGATGTAAGGAATGTACCAGGATTATCCATATATAAGAAGTTGGGAGTCTTGGCCTTTTCTAAATGGAGGCTCGAGTGTTAGAGTCCGGAATAGGAGACCAATTCATGGGAAAAGGTCGAAAGCTCTATTGTAGATGGTGAATCCTCGAGGAGATGGAATTTGGGGCTTTGATGATTATAATTCACGAGATCAACACATATGCGTACATTACGAAGATTATCCAACCGGATTCCATAGGATCATTCATCCACGAGAGAAGTGAAGAAAATTTCGAAGATGTTTTAGATTCAAGGTTTCTATCAATGAAGAGGCGATGACCATATGACCATCACGAGAACTCAATGTAACGAAGGTTCGTGGTGATAAGTAACAAAGATCATCTAACTGGTTGATGGGAGCACCTAAATCAAGCTATTTGAAGCCATGTTCGGAGAAAGTTAAAGAGAACCGATCAATATAGTCGTTTCAAGCCCATGGAAAGCCAAAATGCTAAGAGTTCTATCTTCGATAAGATTGGAGTTTATTTTCTAGATCCCAGTTGAATTGTCGTGTTGTGAGGACGAATTGGGAGATATGGAGCAACAAATGGAATCAATAAAGAAAGGCAAAGAGCTGTTCGAGGGAAATTATGTACTTAAGAGTAAGCAATTAGAAGATGAGTTCATTCAATTATTGAACTTATAAAGGATAGTCAAGGGAACCTCGAACCATGGAGAAGATTCGGGCAACAATTGGAGATCCAATTTCGGGAAAAGATCGAAATACCCAATTCTATGATCGTAAAAGATTTTGGGCTAAGGAATCGCAATCTCGAGCCATGGGAACACATAAGTTGATACAAGAGAACTTTGGAGATTTGAAAGACCGTGGGTAAAAAGAAATGATCATCAAGTTCAAAGCAAATCTATAATTAAGGAAATGAAGAACAAGTTCCTGAGCTAAAAGCTTACCACCACGGTGACAGGTTTAATACATTCATGGTACGTGTATCATACGTCGTATTTAAATTATTAAATCCCCTTTACATATATGTGTGTATAAATTTCTACTTGATGTGATTGCTCCAATATGTTGCATCTTATTTACTTGCTATGTGCATTGGCATTTAATCCAACATGCATCGTTCAGTGTTTACTTGATAGGGAATTTCCTTCACCTCACTTATGAAATGTTATCTCAATCGAGCCATGTTTGAATCAAGACAAGAAAAATATTTTGGGTTGCGAAGTGTGGATTAAAAGGGAAAGGAAGGAATACGGAGGTTCAGGAAAGTAGAACTGGAGTTTGGAATAAATGAAGTGGGTTGCAATCTCTATTGATCACTTCAAAGTGAATGTGAGTGAGATCACCTGATACGTAGCTTGGTTAGAACCACCGACATCGAGGAAACTAAGTTGAAGAGGTCGAGAATATTTGATCCAGGAAGTGATAGAACAAGTTCAAGGAATGGGGATAGGAACTCTTAAGGGGGAGAGCCGACCGGGAGATAAATTAAATTCACGGTTGTACTCGGACGGGCTACTTCTAGTAGGAACAATTTAAATGCAAGAATCCACAAGTAATGGGAGTCAGAAAAGGTAACAAGAGATGAAATTCAAGGTTTAGCATTCAATGGAATTTCAAGATCGAGGTGAATAAAGTCTCGAGAATGGTATTGGAAGAGACAAGTGCTCCAAGAGATGAAGATGTGGAGTCAAGGAATGCTTGGGAATTGAAACAACAAGACAGGGTAAAAGAATGATCGTTGGTAACCTCGGGTGAAGAATCAACCTCGTTGATTTCTTGTTATGGGACTTACAAGCTAATCTTCCAAGGTTGTAAAGATCATATATGGTATAACGTGTCTCATGCCTAGAGACATGGAACAGTGAAGGAATTTCAAGAATTGGCAAGGAAAGTATTGGGTAAGGGGAAATGAGAGTCAATTCAATCAGGCGTTGGAAGTGGAAAGTCTAGGAAAGGTTACAACCTGAACGAGATGGGTTATCGGCTCGTCATTCAATTTCCCATAATGAGTCAGACATGCTATTATGATGGGAAGTTTGATCGTGGATGAAGACTGGGTGATCATTGAAGTGTTGAATACATCAGGTATTTCGAAGCATGATGTTATGGCTAGAGGAATCTCCACTAAAGAATCAAGTGCCAGATCGGATCATTGCTATGCAAGCTTCTTAAACAATGGTGAACGGTACATTTAAACACACATATCATGTGCATCATGCATTCCTTTAATTGTTACCGTATTTGATTGCTTACTAATGGTTAGTTGCTTTTGGAATGAGCGAGTGCTCTAGTTACTCGGTGAGACGAGGGTCGTGCTATGCAACAGACTTTGCAACCAGTCCTCGGAGACCATGTGTAGAAGCTAGTGGCGGTTTAAGAAACCAACTTCAACCCTTGAAGTTGATATGGTGATAGAAGACCCATATGGGTTGGAGAGCGAGTGGTGGGAGTTCGTTAAAAACTCCACTCATGATGCTGAGTTGTGGGATGGTTAGGATGGATTCAAACAGTGGGAGTTTAATCTCGTATAGACCCTCCTATCGTACGAGACGTCCGGACTACTCATGGTCGGATCAAGTTCGTGAGCAGCTTACAGTGAAGCCCCTTCGTGCTTGAAGACCCTTTGCAAACTAATTCCTGTTGGGATGTCGCGAACCCCGCGTGGGATGAACACAGAGAGGTTTTACTTAGAGTCCAGAACTCGAGGCAGTGGACCTGAGTATAGGTCCTCCTTAAGGGGGAGAGGTTGTGACGCCCCGTCTAATCGGCATTCCATGTATGGCGTCTCGAGAGAGTTTAATTCAGTAATTTTTTGAATTATGTGATTAGCATGCTTATGTGTCAATGTGAAATTTATTTTAATTACGGGTGCTTAGAATTTAATTAATTATACTTGGACTTAATTGTCCAATATTTGCAAATTAGGGACCTAATTATAATTAGGACGTTTGAGCCTTCGTGGCTATCTGAGCTCGGGGAATTCGATTCCGAATTCCAACCCTACTATAGAATTTGTTCGATGAATCGAATTCAATGGAATAACTATTTAATTTCTAAAGCCATTTGATCGCCCTACCATTTTAAAATCCGATCCGTTTGGATCGGATACCATTGACCCTACCCCTTTTGCCCGACCCGTCTCATTGTAAGAAAAGGAAGATTTCCCTTCCCTTTCTCCCATTTCCGCTTCATCCATCAAGTAAGGGAGAGAGAAGAGAAGAAAGCACCCTTTTCGCCATTTAGCCCTCGAGCTCGGGTTTGTAAGATCCAACCGTCCGATCAACAACCCAAGGTAAGATTTGGGCTCTATTAGATACGTGATTCGATTTAATATCCCTTTCGTGCCTTAGATTCGTGTTATTTGGCTATTTGGGGAAGATATTGAATAGTACCGGTTCGGGATTTATGTGTTTAAGCTCATTTCATGAGTTCTAATGTGCAAATATGTGATCTACATGTTGAATATGCTTCGTGGTATGAATTTCGTACGTTTTGGTGTTGTATGGGTTCGTGTGAGCTTGGGGTTTCTCTCCCTTTCCGCCATTATTACTGTTCAACCATATTTCTGACTGAATATTCCCAAACGGCCGTTTCGTGCCCTAGTTCATTTACCACACGCACGTTTGGGCAGCCCCTGTCTCATCCAAGAGCTTTCAAATGCCCCGTTTCTGCTTTCAGTATATTATTCAAACAGCCGTTTACCCCATCAAACGTGCTTCGATTGACCTGAATTTCAAACCACAGAAACCTTTTGAAGTCTAGATTATCTTTCAATTCAAATCACCTCAATATCTTCTCTGGTTTGTTAGATATAATCGATCCATTTTGGTGTCGCCACTTCGTCGAAAATCTACATTCGTTCCACTTCGGGCCTACGCCATTTTCACGTTACTTTGAACCATGATTCAAGCCATATACCATTTTAAAGGTCTACATGTCTAGTTTCATATTCAATAAACAAAACCAAATTTCAACTTCTACAACTCAAGATATTGCTATTTTCCCACAGCTTGTGCATTTTCAAAAATTGTCAACTTTGGGTAAATTTCGCCAAAACCCTTCTTCTTGCATTCCTTTCACCCCTTTGGCTCCTGAATGTGACTTATATGAATTTTATGCTTACTTAATTAGTAAGTATGCTCTTATTTGACACTCCTTGGTTCTTACTTGCTTAAATTTGATTGCTTAAATCCGTGCTTTACTTGAATTGAACTCGTTTGATTAAATGGCATGAACACAATCACTTCAATTCATAACATATTTATGATTTATTTCATATTGAATCATGCCATGACATGTTACACCACTTCATAAGCATACGTCGTGCGTCTATTTGGTTCATTCGTATGTCTAAGTCTTGTCCTTTTGTTCACTTTGCTCAGGTGCACCCGGGTGGTGTTTTATCGACCGTGTTGATTCCGGGGTGGATCAAACATCGTGTCCTTGGTCTCTTTGGTGTAAGGTGAGGTTGGGATATAGTTACACCTTAATGCAACGTGCTTGGTTTTGATTGCATGTGGTTTAATAACCCTTATATACATATGTAAATAAGTGTGAACTATGTATTTGTTTGGGTATGCAACGAGTTTGCAAGTATGTTAAGCAATGTAAAGGCCTCTGTATGCCTCTTTGGTTGATTTGATATGTTCTTCCCCGTTGCGCTATGTTTCTAACCGTGTGTCTCTCACGAGCCAAGTTTGGCAAGGAATGGGAAGGTTATGAATGACACGGAGAGGGGTATGTAGAAGTATGTATATAAGTATATGTTATATCCGTTTGTGTCTGTTGTAGCGGGTTATGTGAAAGATATGTATATGAGTTACTGGATCCAAGGAGTTATGGGTAAGGAATCAGTACCCGGGATGGTATTAGGCTATCGGGGCTCGTCTTGTGCATAGTATCCATCCAAGGTATCATGCGCGACCCCGGGAGCTAGGGAAGGTGTGGTATTTTGATTACTTCAGTGTAAAAACCGGGGAGGGCACATCGTGGTTTAGCCACCCCGCGTGAGTTTGTTAAAGTTATGGATGGTTAGGGCCTATACACCCTTCCACCACCCGGAGTTGAGGATGGTCTGATATGTTACGTCTGTAAGTTTTCTATTTATTTTTGTTATGATATGTTTTGAGTAGATTGGAGGAGTCTGAGCTCGTACCCGCCGAGCTCTCTATTATGTGTCTGTTCTGTTAAGGTTCGTGAAACACGGATAGATTCTAAATGAAGTTAAAAGTTAAACATTTTATAAGTCAAGTTAAGTTCTGAAATATGCTAAGAATCGATAGGTTTGCTCGGTTAACTAAGTTTGTTTGTTGCTTTTGCTAAGTAAGTCATATGTATTTATCACGGGAAAATAATTTTGCGTGCAAAAACAATCCCTGCATACATAAACATTATGATTTTGTACGTGCTTTGCTCTCTTATACATATAGTGTGCTTGTGTCAACCCCTCACTCAGTCAAGTTATGTAACGCCCCAATTTTTTAAAATTAAGGTAAGCACGCCACGACCGGATCTTCGGGAGTTAGGAGGTTTAATTTAGTTATTTCATTCATTTATTTATAACTTTCATCATATTATATATGCATTACATCTCTATGTACTTATATGAATTGTCATTAATATGAATTATATGAACTAATTGATATATGTGACTTAATTGCTCTATGTGTCCTTAGTTGTTCCTTAGTGTAAATTTTTATACGTAATTGCATAACATGAGATGGATATAAGTGATCTTTTGTGTAGAGATAAAACTTGATTGCATTAATTTAAATAGCTTAGGGACTTATGTGCAAAATGTAATGAATCACACATATTCATGCAAGACTTTGATATATCATGTATTACTTCCAATTCATTCCATTACATTCCAAGATATACAAGAAATCTCACACATTTACACACACTCAAGATCGGTATTTACACCAAGGAAGAGAAGGAGAATTTCATCTCATAATTCAAGCTAGTTTTGAAGGGATTTTGGAGCTAGGATTATCATCATCATCATACCAACTTTTCATCTCATATTTCGTTCATTTCAAGGTATAATATGGAAAATTAGGAATCTCTTGATTTGTGATTGAGTAGGGTTTATGGAGTTAATGATGAATTCTTGTATGTTTGGAGCTAGAAGCATGTTTAGGATTAACAAGGAGTGAAGCTTGCATGAAAATATTAAGTTTTATGGAAGTTGGAAGCATGAATTTATATGAGGTTTTGGAGATGAATTCTTGATGAGTTGATGCATGTTTCTTGGTTAGTTTGATGTATAAGTGAAGTATAATGTATTAGAGATATGTTATGGAGTGAATTTGCTTTGGTTGTTGAATTTTTGGTGTTATGGTTCGGACTCCCCTATTTTCCCCTGTTATTCTGCTGCTGCATAGCAGGTCGCGCCCGCGATGGAAAACAAAACAAATGTGGTCGCGCCCGCGACCCACTCACAACTTTGGCGGAACTTCAGGTCGCTCCCGCGACCTGAATTAGGTGTTTGATAACTCGTTAATTTACCATCTTTATGATGGAATTATACCCCAAATTGTACATTAATTGATATTACTTTGAAAGAAATTAATGCTTTGTTATTTATATTGTAGAATCGGGACTTCAAATCGAAATTGGTGTGAATTGGATCGTTTTATGACGAGATTTTGGGAAAGGGACAAACCATAGCTGGACTTACTATATTACTGACTTGCCGCGTAAGTTATTTTGATGAAATTGGGAAGCAATTGGAACGTATGCATGCATGTTAAGATTGGGGAAGTAAATGGTTGTTTGAGTACACTACGCGTGCATTAGAATTTAATTGCGGAGGAGTGAATCTTAATTGCTGCAAATTTGTTTTAATTGAGAATTGGGCCGCTTACATGGAGTTTATTGAAATTGGCCCAGCATGCTTTTAGAGGATTGATTTCTTTTATTGTTGAAGTGGGCTGCTGAATTATTAAGGCAGGCCCAACTTATTTGAGCTCTTGTTGGGTGAGAAAAATCCAAATTGCATGGCACTTCTTGGAAGTGTTATGGGCTGTACGTGAGTTGTGGGACATTTATTTGGAATGGCTCAATTGATGATCACTTGATGGACAAGAATTGTAATCCTTTTTGTGTAAGGATTTGGAGACTTTGGCTATTTATACACTTCGGAGGCAGCAGAGGTCACGTAATATTTTAGAGCAGCAGTTCGAGTTCCGGCGGAGCAACATCAAGGAGCAAGAATTCGGCACAATCCTTCGTCTTAGTTTAATTCTTCCCTTTCGTTTTTAGTTTTATTCATGTAAAAGAGTTCCTCAGTTATTGTTTTTATGGATTTTAGTAGCTAAACTCTTAATTATCTAGCTAGGGATTAAGATTCGATTTTGGATATTGTGAGACCTAAACGTTTTTATCAATTCATGTTTATTTAGGCATTTATCTTATCTCCGTATTACGCGTTTATTGTGATTGATTTATTTAGTGGTAGGGCCCGACCATCTAGGTAGATTTAATTGCATATTGCCAATCATGATGCTTGAAGTGTAGTAAAGTTGATTGATAAATTGTGGTAAATTAGTGACAGGGTCTTACCGATAACATTCCTCGTTCACTAAGGGATTTGATAATCTAATTTAAATCTTGCGTGTGTCACGACTTAGTTAATTAGGGTTGGTGTTTTTATGGTTCTTAATGCTGCAAATTCATTAAATCCTATCGAGTGTCTCTAGGGGTTGCGAATTTGTTAGGGAAGATAACTGTCGAGTGTCTCTAGGCTATCCGACTAATTAAATAAAAACGAGGTTGAGTCGAGTGTCTCTATCAACTATAGCCAATCTGTCTGAATAACTTGAATTAATCCTTGAGTCAATGATCAATATAACAATTCGAATCGAATATCCCTGGCTAGGTAACTCTCCCTCTGATTGATTTAATTCTACGTGATCCTGCTTGATAATAAGAATTAGTTTCTAATTCTTGTTATTTTATTTTAATTGCATACTTTAGTTATAATAATCCTAAACCCCCCCTTTTTAATTGTTGCTTTTTGTGAATTCCTTGGAATTGTTAGAAGTAAATCAACCAGTCTCTGTGGATCGACCTTGTTTATGCTATACTCCGTTGTTTAGTTGTCAATAGGTTTATATTTATTTTTTGACGGATTCGACACCTGTCAGTGTTTTTCAGTAGCGGCCGCGACCCGATTTTGGCCAAGTTTCGAGATTTTGAAAAATTGGACGAAAAATACCTTAAAAAAATAGGTCGCGCCCGTGACCCCTGCATTTTCTGCATAAAAATGTGAATTTCAAACTTAATTTGCATGGATTTCTTGATTCGTTTCCGATGTGAACACTTCATTGATATGCCATATAAAGCATGAAATTGTGTGTATCAATTGTATTATGAGATTTCATGTTTAAGTTTCATAGGGGAGGTTTGTGTAATATTTCCATACTTTGATTTATACCTTGAATACTTGATCCTTGCTACTTTGTTTGATAAATTGAATGCGTTTATGATATTTATTGATTGCAATTGCATGATTGACACTATTGGAACATGTCGTTCGTCTTAAATGGTTCATTCGAGTCGAGTTTCACGTATATTTGTCCTTGTTACACAGATCACATACCGGGTGACGAGAAGCACGCTCTGTAGGATGTATCCTTATTTCTTTTGCTTGGTAAAGGTGAGGTTACTTCTAAACAAAAAGAACCCTACAACCCTATGTGAATTTTGGACCAAAAAGTATCTATATATATAGCTATAGTTTCCATTTCATATGTGAATTGAACTATAGTGCGGGGGATGTACTGCCTAGCGTTCTGGGTGCTACATCCTAAGGTGTTATCAGAGCCACGGTTGCAAAACCGCGGTTCTAGTGTAGTGTCTTGTGAGTCTAGGCCATGTAACACCCCAAACGGAGGATGCCACATCCCCCGCACTGAGACCCAGACCCGGACATGAAATGGAAGTCCATGCCCGAATCCGAATCAGAGCGAACTGAAGACAAACGCACACGCTATGCTAGGCGGATCTAACTCGACAAACTCAGAGTGCGGAAGCAATTGAAACATTAAAAACAAGATAGCGGAAGCATTTAAATCAACATTCAAACAAGTGACGGGTTCAACTAGCATAGATACCTAGTCCCGAATATCAACAAACATAACAGGTGACGGGTCCAACTAGCATAGATACCTAGTCCCGAATATCAACAAACATAAGAGGTGATGGGTTCAACTAGCATAGATACCTAGTCCCGAATATCCGATCAACATAATGTAATAATCATCAAGTGCCACATAGGGCCGAATACGAATGCCACACAGGGCTACAGAAAGGTAAAGTATAATCTCAAGTCTACAAGTCATGACATAAGTAAAGTGTATGAAAGACAAATGCAACTAGAAAGGCTAGACCGACGAAGTGCAACTCAAAGGACACACTCCCGCCTAGCAAACGCCAACAGACCTGCAACTAAAAGTTTAAATGAGGGGTCAGTCAACTTGACCGAGTGAGGGGGCTAACGCACACCCACAATATATATATATATAGAGAGCATAGCACAGAATGAAAAGATGGATTCATGAACCGGGGATAGGTGTTGCATACCAAAACATTCCGAAATAACCCAAATAGATATAGATATAAATTTCAAAACCATTTTCCAGAAAGACTCTATCCCGATTCATAATTCCATAACATAACATAATCATCCGCTCGGCGAGTACGAGCTTCCAACCTCAACTCCTCATAACATAAATCAAAATCAATCCCTCCGCTACACCAGTGATGGAGGAGATGTACTGTCCCCAAACAATCTATAATAAACCGTCTTCAAGGGGTAGCGAACCCACAAGAGTCCTCCCCGGCCTTAGCCGAACGCTCAGGATACCATACCTTCCCTACAGTACGGGTTGCGTGAAGATATCTCAAATGGAACTACGAAATGGATGAATACCCCAACGGCCCTAACCGTACCGGGGGATCCATTACCCGCAGCTCCTAGGATCCACAACAAAATAGAACATACGTCAATCTTTCATGGCAATCTCGCTACATAATCAGAACACAACTATTTTCCCAAAATAGCTTACATATGCCTCAAAAACTGGTATATATATTTAAATTCCTACGCGATGGAACTTTAAGCCTCATGACCTCCACCCACGCAGGACGCATGCAAAATCATAAACATGTCATATCCAACACATCCGTATCTATAGTAGGGTATACTCGCATTCAAGGGTAGAAATCAGCATGTAAAGGCCATAGGTCGCATAACTATACAAAATCCTAAACCTCACCTCGTAGTAGTAGAGTCTGAGAGTGTGAAGGGCCAAACACTCTAAACCTTGGGCTCACCGGCACCACCAAACTCTATGAAAAGACATACAAAAGCCCAAACTTAGACTCTACATGAACCAAGTAAGACGCACGGCGTACAAAGAATGAATGACATGCGAAATGGAATGATGCTTATCAAGTTGGTCACAAGGGACGATTCAATATTCAAGTAAATCATGCAAGTAAGGAAGTATAAAGGCTCAGAGATGCATTCCAAGTCATATCGGATCATACAAGTCAAGTAGCCGCTCAAACGAATCAATTATGCACGAAAAAGCAAGTAGAAAGGGTCACAGACGCATGGGAACGGCCATTCCCATGCACAACATAGCATGGGAACGGTCCTTCCCACGCCAAGGCCTAGCGAGACTGGGAACGGCACACATGGGAACGGTCGTTCCCATGTTCGGCCGCCAAAAACCAACCGTAGCCCGGAAGGGCCGTTCCGGGCTTAAATCACAAACGGGAACGGCCATTCCGGCTATAGATCTGGAACAAAAACTGGACAGTTTCGGGACGAAGAAGGGGAACACCAAAAATCATCAAACCAACACCAAATCCACCATAAAATATCACGAAATTCAGGTATAACATCATATAAATCATGCTTAGCATCAAATTCATTAATTAATTCAAGTTTAGGAAGGTTTTTGCCCAAAATCTCCAACACCCATTTCCATGAATTTCAAGCTTAAACATGAAGATATGAATTCCTAGTCTTCCTACACGAATTTCCAGCAACTAAGACACATAAGGAGCATTCAAATCATCAAGGCTTGCTCAAGGAATTCAAGATCTCATCATTCAAGTTCATACTAACAATTTCATGCTCCAATCCAAGAATAAAAATGAAATACTCATCAAAAGAGATCCAAAGCTTACCTTGTCTTGTGAAGGAATGAGGAATCAAAGAATATGAGCTCTTAGAATGAAAGATGGTTTAGGTCTTGATCTTCTCTTGAAGTTTCTCCATGATTCTCTTTGAGGCTAACTTGTGTGGTTTGAAATGAAATGAAAAGGGGATCTAGGTTATGTAGTGGCTGATAGTTTTAGGTCAAGATAAGAAAACCGGTTTAAGTAACTCCCGGTTCAAGTGAACCGGTCAATAAAAGGGATGAAGGTCCAAACGGTATCCAAAAATTGTGAAATAAATTCCATCGGACTCGAATCATTGAAACGAACACAATGGCAGTGTCGGAATTCGAATTCGAATTCCCGAGCTCATATAAGTCTCGAACGACCCAAAACTCACCTAACTCATGTTAAGCCCAAACACACAAATTGGTCCAAGTCCTATTCAAATTCAACTCCAAAAACTAATTTAAATCCAACCAAGTTCCATTCTTAAGTTGTCATCTAAGAATTCATATTTTAAGATTTTGCAATTTAGTTAATTACGTCACACTTTCAATCAAAGTTGGATCTAAACACATAAAAAGGGAATTAAATCACATAGGTGCATAAGGTAAACTCTCTCGTGGCGCATACCTGTACAATTTATCGGATGAGGCGTCACAGGTCATACGGCATAGGATTATTTGGGGTTATTTGAACTACTTGAATTAAGTGAATTACGTGATTTATGTGTATTATGGGTTTATTACATTTATTTGCACTTGTTAATCAGACATGCATGTACAGTGATTGAATTTCAGGATGCCTCGTGGAAGACCTCGTAGAGAGCATTCTTCGGCTCATAGGCACCATCGCCATGATCATTCTCCTCCACCTCCACCCCCTCAAGCTCAACCGCAGGATTTCTTAAATTCTATGGTTCAATTAATAGATCAGAGGTTGCGAGATTATGTGCCTCCAGCACCACCAGTTCCTCCACCAAAACACGAACCAATTTCAGCTATTCTACGGGAATTTCAGAATCAACATCCACCGACATTTTTCAAAGGAAATGATATGCAAGCCGAGCAATGGCTTAAAGAAGTTGAAAGGATTTGGAATCTGATCCCTTGTGAATCTAGAGAAAAGGCTCAATGCACACTTACTTTAATTCAAGGGGAAGCTTATTCATAGTGGGAGAGTACTAAAATTGTGTTAGATACCGCCGAGGAGGAAGTTACGTGGGAAGTCTTTGTAAGGGAATTCAAGAATAAATTTATTCCACCTTTTTCTCGTACTCGAAGACTTAGGGAATTTATAGAACTTAAACAAGGTGGAAGATCGGTTGCGGAGTATATAGCCGAGTTTGAGAGGTTATCCAAGTGTGCTCCTAACATTGCAAGTGACGACTTTCACAAGGCTATGCAATTCGTGCAAGGGTTGAGACCGGATATTCAATCAGCAATTGAAGCGGTTAACACTAGTACTTGGAAGAAAGCTACCTCAAAGGCTTTAAAGGTTGAAGATTCAATCAATGTAAGAAGATCTACTTATAGATCGGGTCAGGGTTCAGGTTCCAGGTCGAAACCGGGTTATAACACGGGAAAGAGGCCAATCACTTATGCTACAGTTCCTCCACAACCTAAGGGCCCGGTAAAGAAGTTTAAACACCCGGGACCGATCCAAAATGCTCCTCAGCCTCCTACTTTGCCACCATCCCCCCCCCTCCCGAGAAACCCAAGTGTTCCTTCTGCGGGCAACCAACCCATCATTATGATAATTGCAGGAGACGTCTTGGGTTATGTTTGATATGTGGGAGTGTCGATCACAGCATGGACACTTGTCCAGATCGTCGGGACCAGGCTACCGGGGGTCAGAGACCGTTGATTAGAGCCCGTGCTTATGCTTTGGAAGGAGAAGAAACGGATGCAGACGTGGACCCTGCAACGGTTCTCGAAGGTACCATTTGCATTCATGGCATAAACATAAATACTCTATTTGATCCGAGAGCTACCCACTCCTTTATTTCTCATGATATATCTATAAAATTGCCGTTGTGTGTTACTTTTTCTTCTGCATGCTATGTTGTTAGTACTCCTTTTGGTGGTAGTGTAGAAACTAATCGGGTATTTAGAGAGGTACCGGTGAGTATTGAGGGTCGGGTTTTCTCGATGGATTTCATTGAATTGTCGATGTCTCGCTATGGTTCTATCTTGGGAATGGATTGGTTATTCAAGCATTGTACTACCGTGGATTGTCGGGCCAAGAGAGTTCAGTTGGGTTCAGAAGTGATCACGGGTTGGAGTTCTAAACCAGTACCTCTATTATCCTTCTCTGAAGCTCAGAAATTGGTTCGTAATGGGGCTACGAGATTCATAGCCTATATTCTTAATCGTCCTAAGGATTAGGTGAAAATAGAAGAAACAGAAGTTGTTAAGGAATTTCCCGAAGTGTTTCCAGAAAAATTGGATTTGTTACCGCCGGATAGAGAAATAGAATTTGTGATTGATTTGTATCCGAATGCAGAGCCATACTCTAAGACTCCGTATCGGATGGCTCCAACAGAATTGAAAGAATTAAAGATTTAACTTGATACTCTGTTGGAAATTGGGTATATTAGGCTGAGCTCGTCGCCGTGGGGTGCACGGGTATTATTTGTGAAAAAGAAAGACGGCACTTTACGGATGTGTATTGATTATTGGGAATTAAATAGGATGACTATCAAGAATAAATATCCTCTTCCACACATTGAAGATTTGTTTGATATACGCCAAGGATCCAAAGTATATTCAAAACTTGATCTACGACAGCGATATTATCAATTACGGATCCGAGCTGAGGATATTCCGAAAACGGGTTTCAACATGAGATATGGGCATTATGAATTTGTGGTTATGCCATTTGGTTTGACAAATGCTCCCGCTACTTTTATGGATATGATGCATAGAATTTTCCGACCCTTCCTTGATAAGTTTGTTGTGACATTCATTGATGATATTTTAGTTTTCTCTAAGTCGATTGAGGAACATGCCAGGCATCTCGAGCTTGTATTAAAAACTTTAAAGGAACATCAATTATTTGCAAAGTTTAGCAAATGTGAGTTTTGGATCGATCGGGTTTCTTTCTTGGGTCATATTATTTCGGGAAATGGATTAGAAGTCGATCCCTCTAAGATTGAAGCGGTGATGAAATGGGAGAAGCCAAAGAGTGCCTCTGAGGTTAGAAGTTTCCTGGGATTGGCGGGATATTATAGGAGATTCGTGCAATATTTTTCAAAAATTGCCGCTTCCTTAACTCATTTAACAAAGAAGGATGTCAAATTTGTGTGGGATGATGGTTGTGATAAGAGTTCCAATACTTTAAAGGAGAAGTTAGTTTCAGCTCCAGTTTTAACTTTCCCTGAAGGTTCTGAAGGATATATTGCTTATACAGACGCATCGAAGGAAGGTTTGGGGTGTGTTTTAACTCAAAACGGGAAAGTGATTGCTTATGCTTCCCGAAAATTGAAAGGGCATGAAAAGAACTATCGTACACAAGATCTTGAGCTTGCCGCAGTAATATTTACCCTCGGGAAATGGAGACATCACTTATACGGGGTGACTTTTGAGATTTTTACGGATCATAAGAGTCTTCAATGTTTGTTTACACAAAAGGATCTCAATATGAGGCAACGAAGATGGATGGAACGGTTAGAAGACTATGATTATGTTATTAAGTATCATCCCGGGAAGGTGAATAGGGTTGCTGATGCTTTAAGTAGGAAGGTGGGTATAGCAAATTTGAAAGTTGAAGAAAGTAGTGAAATCAAGCCAATTGTGGTAAAAGCTCAGGTTTTTAATATCTTTATCTACCCGAAATTGAAACATAGATTGTTTAAAGCTCAAAATAAGGATCTGGAGGTTCAGAAATTAGTTGTTAAAGCAAGAAAGGATTCTCAAAGTCCATTCGGGTTCGATAAAACTGGTCTTCTTTGTTTCAAGAACCGAGTGGTAGTGCCCGATGAATTAAAAAAGGTATTGCTTGAAGAAGCTTATAAATCGGCATATTCGGTACATCCGGGAGGAAATAAAATGTACAAAGATTTGAAGCAATATTATTGGTGGTATGGGTTAAAGAGGGATGTAGCCGAGTTTGTGAAACATTGTTTGACGTGTCAGAAAGTTAAGGCCGAGCATCAAAAGCTGGGAGGTCTTCTACAGCCGTTACCTATTCCCGAGTGGAAGTGGGAACAAGTGACAATGGATTTTATATCCGGATTACCAAGAGTGAAAGGCGATTATGATGGTACTTGGGTAATTATGGATCGGCTAACTAAGTCTGCACATTTTCTACCGGTTCGAATATCTTACAAAATTCGAAAGTTAGCTGAGATTTATAATAGAGAGATTGTTCGACTTCATGGGATTCCAGTGAGTATTGTTTCGGATAGAGATCCTCGTTTTACTTCCAAGTTTTACTTCCAAGTTATGGCAAGAGTTACAAAGTATTTTGGGCACGAAGCTTCAATTTAGTACAGCTTTTCATCCTCAAACCGATGGTCAGTCCGGGAGGGTTATTCGCTATTTGGAAAACTTACTTCGAGCTTGTGTATTGGACTTTCAAACTTCGTGGCATGAACAACTTCCGTTGATTGAGTTCGCGTATAATAATAGTTATCAAGTTTCCATCGGTATGGCTCCATCTGAAGTGCTTTATAGACGTAAATGGCAGTCATTGTTATTCTTTGATTTAGAAGAATGGAAATGGACAAAACAAGAAGGAGTCAAGAAAGGTGACAAACTTGAGAAACCTTCTAAGGCCATGAGAGTTATGATCGAGAAAGTTCAATAGATACAACAACGGATGAAAGTTGCACAAGATAGACAGAAAAGTTATGCCGATATTCGTAGAAGGGATCTTAAATTTGAAGTGGGAGACCGGGTTTTCTTGAAGGTATCTCCACGGAAAGGGTTTTCTTGGATTGGAAAGGGAGGAAATTTAAATCCTCGTTATTTAGGTCCGTTTGAAATTCTTAAGAGAATTGGGGAAGTAGCCTATAGGTTGGATCTACCACCTAATCTTACTGGAATTCATAATGTTTTTCACATATCTCAGCTAAGAAAGTATTATCCGGATGACACTGAAATTCTCCCCGCTGAAGAAGTTGAGTTAGAACCGAATTTGTCATTTGTTCAGCAGCCGGTTAGAATCTTGGATAGAAAATATCAAGAATTGAGAAATCGGAGTATTCCTATGGTTAAAGTGTTGTGGCAAAGTGATAAAACCGAATTGATGACTTGGGAGCCGGAAGATAAAATGAAAAGGTTCCACCCGGAGTTATTTATTTCCGATCAGTGAATCTGGGGACCAGATTCTTCTAAGGGGGGAGAGTTGTAACTGTTAGGAATAGTGCCCTAGAAAGCCGATTCGACGTAATCTGCTTTGGGACTTTTCTTGTATCACAGACAATCTTTGAATAATATACGATTGATTATAGGCAAACACTTCTTTATATGCCAATACGTGTTTTGTGTGTTTCCATTACGTGCGCATGTATGAGAACTCCCCTAATCCTGATGACTTTAGGACTCTACCATTTAGGTGAAATGGTTCATGAAACGAGCCCTATATCACATAAGTCATGATTAGTAAAATACTCCAAGCCGATGAGTCCTACAGACAGTGGGAGTGTCAACCTGACTCCTCTAAGGCTTGCTTGTGGGATCACGCCCTTAAGAAGGACCACCTTGTTTCATGGAGGTGCAAAGTGTATAGTTGATACGTGCGTGATACATGAGGGTGCTTACTTTAATAAGTAAGTTCACTGAGGTGCCCCGTGTGAGAACATTCCTAAATGGGAAAGGAAGTTTTTATTTCAGGAAATGGAAACTTCCAGATTAGGAAATATCTCACGAGTCATTGATGTGATTAATTGATCCTTAGACTTGAGGTTCCTTGTCACTTTATGAATTAACTTTGTAGTCTTTGGTATAAGCTTTAAAGGGTGTCGCCTTAGACAACTGATTCAAGGCTTATGCTGGGGCTGCACAAGTGATTCATGAAAGTGAATGAGAATCAAGAAAGGACCTACACTTGCATATGCAAGGTGATCTCTTATTTTGTAAGTCATTCATATGCCATATGGAGTCCTTGGCCAAGGCAGTAGATCAAGACATCAAGAAACGGGCTTCTTGGATTGAGATCAAATGGATATGAAATGCACTTAGCTTTAAGACCGGATTATTAGGGTTCTGATTATTCCCTTGCCCTAGATCTTGGTTGAGAGATAGTAAGTAGGAGGATTGTATCTCACATGAATCAATGACTTAAAGGTTCTGTCGAATCCGAACATTCCAATTCAGCTAGGGGTTAAACACCTGTTGCTAGACTATGGTTGTTTAATCTGTGGACTGATTAATTAATTAGTGAATTAATTAATTAGGGTCACTGCTAATTGAATTGAGAACCTAGAGGGTCACACACAACAACTTGGTTACATGAGTTGAGGCTTGAAAAAGATTAAACGAGTTAATCGGACCAAGAGGGTTCCACACGTGTGAAATCACACGTGTGGCTCACGTGAGTGACACGTGTCACTGTGACACGTGTCACACACGTGTGGATATATATATATATATATATTAAATAATTAAATGCGTTAATTATTTAATAGACTTTGGTTTAATTTTGAATTAAAAAGAAAGTCTTATTTTGGAGAAAAATAATCTAGTTAATTAATTATGAATTAATTAATTAGATAAAATAAGTTATTTATTTTAAATAAATAAAGTATAAAATTATCCAAAAATAGTTTGGATATTTTTAGCTCTCTTGAAAGTTGATTTGAATTAGAATTCAAAATCAAAGTCAAAATTACTTGATGATCAAGTAATAGGAGAGAGAGAGACCAAAATCCTAGCCCATTAAGGACTAGGAATTTCGTCCCTCCCCTTTCTTATATATAGGGGAGCTCATGCTCCCCTTTAGAGCTAATTGACAATTCTTTTGGTTCATGTGTTGAACACCTTCCTTTCTCCAAGATCAAACGAAACCCTAGGTTAAGCCTAAACACTAACTAGAGAACTAGCATCCGTACTAGTTAGATTGTAGCCAAGTTGGTGGACTATCTCTAGAGACTTCAAGTTAGAAGTTTTGAAGATTCGAGCTTTACCAAAAGTGAGGATTAAGCAAAACGATCAGAAGGGAAGATGAAACGATTCTGAACCCGACGTGAAGCGAATGAAAAAACCGAACCAAAGAAGATGGCGAAAACCGTTCGTCCATATCCTGAAGGATGAATTTTTTCACGAGGGTTTTGTGACTGGCAGTTTTCTACTTTCGCAAAACTGGTTTTCGAAGGGAGTTTCAATCCTGCTTTTCTCGTTTCATGTTTCTTTCTTTATGTTATATTGTTAAGAACATCTCTAACATGAATTGAATCTAGGTTGGTGTGGATTGCTATCCCGACAATGGATTCTGAAGTAGAAAGAGACTTTCGAGGGACGGGTTGTCAAGCCGCGAGAAGAGCGTTCTTGGGTGGCTTGAAACGCTTCAAGAAAGAATAAAAGAAAAGTAAGTTTTCTATCTTTACGAATTTGGATACACGATTGCGAGTTCAAGATCCTTTTGTTGGAAAAATTTTTAAATTCCGCTACTTTTTGATTCGTGTTTTCCAACAAGTGGTATCAGAGCCACCTCGTTAATCGTGTTTCTGATTCGTCTCAATTAAACTGAATTTTGAGAAATTCTTGAATCTGAATTACAGTTAGGTATTCTTGAATTTGTATCGTAATCTGAGCTTTTGAATCTGAGAGGTTTCCTGATAAATTGAGAAAATCGTTTTCTGAAAAAAGGGTTTTATTTTAGATTTATTAAAATCGCGATTTTGATTCCCGAATCGAGATGAAAAATTTTCTGAAAAATTTTGTACGGAAAACGGTGTGGGACGACGAGGATCAAGCGAGCTTGTCGCTCGTCGTCGCCGCACGCGGACGAGGCCGGAACAGCCTGTGCGGGATCGCCCGCACACCCATGTGCGGGACTGCCCGCACGCGTCTGCCCAGCCCTGTGCGGGATCGCCCGCACACCCCTGTGCGAGACTGCCCGCACGCGTCCAGAACAGCCTGTGCGGGACTGCCCGCACGGGTCCGTCCAGCCCTGTGCGGGATCGCCCGCACACCCTGTGCGGGACTGCCCGCACGCATCTGCGCGGGGCTGTGCGGGATCGCCCGCACGCTTTCGGGCGGATGTGACGCGATGCGATTTTTTAGTGTTTTTGGCCCAAATTTTATTTTAAAATTATTTTAAAAATCTTTTTTACTGAAAATATTTTAATTTTGAAATAAAATTATAATTTGGGAATTTCGGGAATCAAAGTCAATTTTAATTTTTCGGGAAAAGTATAATTATTATTTTTTGAAATAATGATTTTAATAAAATTGTTAATTTTTGAATTAACTTGAATTTTATCAGATTCTAGCTTTTGATTTTGAAATTATTCTTGAACAAGGAACTGTTTTTCAGATTACTTTGAGTTAGTCGAACTTAAAGTTAAAGGAATTTTAAATTTATTGGTAAATTTAAATTCTTGCAATTTAAGCATGTTAGGTGATCATGGGTTTAGATCTATGTATGGTTTTAATTTATGCACATGGATGGTTTAAATTGGGGTTGGAGCCCTATAGTTGCGTTTTTCAATGGAGGTTGGAGCCTCACTTATGTGCGTACTGTTATGTGATTTATTATGTGGCTTTCCATATTACTGTTTTTGAGGCCGGGGTATGCCCCGTGTAATTGTCTAAGGCCAATATGAAGATTGAGCCTTATTACTTTATGTCTTTTTCTTTTTATTGTAATTTGAGAGTAGAGATAGGTGGTGAGGTTTTATTTTCATTTTGGAGACAATGCACCCATGGAGTAAGATGGACCACATTCAAGTAACAAGGAGGCCATAAGTGAAGACCCCTCAAAATGTTAGGGAGGGGAATCTCAATTGTTAAATGTAATAGAGATAGAGCTCGTATTTTGTTACCGCTTTCCCTTATGTGATTTAAACTGTTTATGTGGCATGTATGTTAGAGCTTGTGATTGTGGAGTGGCTCCCACATATCACGCATAAGATAGGTGGAACCCATGATCATTACATGTTAGTATCATGCTAGGACATGTTATCTATTTATGTGCTTGTTTGAAATGCATTTAAGTTGTACTTGCATTAATCAAGACTAATTAAATTGGATAACATATATGTTGGTGAGGTCGAACCGAACAACTCTTCGGTTGATTCGAAAATTCCCATTAAATATTAAGCTCATTTCGAATAATAGGTATTTAATTCGAGATGCAAATTTTGAATTAAATTCCTAGCATTCCATCAATAGGTTTTAAGTTTAGTAAGTAAAGCTAGTTATTGTCCGCGAGTCGTGGGATAGCTAGTGGAGCTTATTAGTTCTTAGTTACCTAATTGATCATTTTAAATGATCAATATTTCGTGGTTAATTTTGGCAAGGGCGATGTCCGCGAGTCGTGGGTCGTTCGAACTAAGTTTTGATCATGATCTTATGATTGATGGGTCTAGCTTAACGCCTAAGTAAATATGGATGTCGCACGAGTCGTGGGTCCATATTAAAAGATGGGTGATGCAAAAACAATTACTAAGAGTTCTAAAGGTGTTAGAATTGGTAAGTTGTACCTACCTAGGATTTTACTTAGAATGTCCGCGAGTCGTGGGTTCGAGGTAAAATGCTTAGGATCTTAGTACCCGTTGGGAAACGTGTTCCTCTTAGATCTTTGGGAATTATAGATCTTTGAAAAACAGTGGGAGCTACATTAGATTAAAGACCTTATCTTATGTATATCGTTATTATTCAGCATGCTCACCTAGTTCTCTGCTTAGCATTTAGGTTGTAGTTCTGTGATTCTCTACAATACGAAATGCAAACCCATTCGTATCCATCCTTAAGTCAAATAAGTTGACTAAGTACTGACTAACTCTAAATGGCTTCGGATCCTAAAATTCATTTTAGAATCCGACTAGAGAAAGGCGTTCTCTAAAAGGCAAAGTTTTTCAATTGTGAAAATTCGACCCGGGCTAAAAGAGAAGCAACCTGAGGTGAATGGATTTTTCCAAACCACTTAAAAGCAATTGAACCACCTCATAAAAATGTTACAAGGTATAACATTATGGAATTATTCAATATTCCAAATGAGGAAACAAGTGCACACGAACAAGGTCTAAAGATCTTATTTGAAGATCTTATGGTCTCGATCATCAACTGAGAAAAGAGTTCTCAATGCACTGATTGCTTACATTGCTTCGACTATCATTCAAACCCTTTATGCTCAACTAGAATGATGCTAATGTAGCATAGTTAATCATTTAAGTTGATAATGGTTGAGAGCATCCTTAAGAAGGAATAAAAGGTTGAGATGGTTAATTCTTCTTCTAAAACTCCCTAAGTTAAAGGCTTGAAGGCCTAAAGAAGAAGAAACCCTTAAGAGCCCAATGGAGGGGCATGTAAGGGGTACGCCCAAAAGACACTAGAGATCAAATAGGACGTTTGCTTCTATGGTAGCAAATAAGGACTTTGAAAGGGAACTGCAAAGAGTATGAGTACTTTGAGATGTTACCTCGTTTAGTAATTCTACTAGGAATAGAATTTACTAGTCTTAAGTCAATTCTGCATAAGCCGTTGTGCAAAGACTCAAGGCACTAATGTTCTGAACATACAACGAGATAACAGAAGTAAGTGAGATGACAAAGCTTCGAATTACTTTGGAACGTTGAGATATAAAAGGATTAGCAAGTCAGACACCTTAGGATCATTCTATGAAAATGAACCTATAGTGTTGACTTCCTGTGAATCCTGTCATGAGGGAAGCATTCCTGAATCCCGTTTATAAGAAACGTGGAACGTTCCAAAATTATAGTGGATTTCGATCCATGCTGATGAGTGTAAGATGCTTAATGTAAGCACTAGATACAATCGTCAGTTTAATCATTATGAATAAATGTACTTGTTAAAGTACAAATTCGAAACTTATATGAAATTCTTAGAATTTCGAAAGGAGGTTAGGAACCGAAGTAGTCATAAGTTATAGGTAAATCGATATGATCGAGATAGCCAATATCTTAGTAACTAATTCCTTACTCATCTTAGAGATAATAGGATTATCTCTCAGTAAACTAATTCGAGAACACCTTAGTGTTTCTGAATGAGGGAATGAAACCTTATAGGATATGGTCCATTCCATAGCAAGCTTTACTGACTTATAATCATTCTAGGAATAAACTCCCAGAATATGCAGTTAGAGATTTTTGAATTTTGCACCTTCCAAAATCAGTCCTTTAGTTGCACTATGCAATGTGGCATATTAAATTCCCTAATTATTCTTGTCCAAGAATTTAATGGAATCCTCTTACTTGAAGAGGATAGTGGGAGATAAGCTTGAAATGAGTTCAAGTTTATACAATGATATTGGATATCAGTTTTGCGATTCCCTTGCACAAAGGTTGTTTGTCTCAAAGGAATGTACCTTTCTTAAGGAATCGTTCCTATAGAAGAAGAAAGGCAAGCAAGCAGACCTCAAAGAAATTTAAGGAAAAATATTCATGCCACATATAGAAGATACGAGCCCATCTGATAAAACTTAGCCAAATTTTAGAGTATGTACACGTGTGAAACCCTTCTCTTAAGATGCGTTTAGAACGCGTTCCTAGATAGCCAAGGAATTACTTGAAGAGGAGACACTGTCAGATTTGGAATCTGAGTAGTGTAAGCAAGCCTTGAAATCCAATAGGGATTCCATATACTTAAACCGAGTTTTAACCTTGGTTGATCCACCTGATAGGATCAAGCTCCTAGAGCTTCGAGTAATGGAAAGCATTACAACCTTCTTGACGGTTGAAATGCAAAAGTCCATTTGGATTATGTTTACCATATCCTCATATTCTGACTATGAGATATGATAAATCAATATGAGAACTATCTTGTTCAATATGAGATTGAAAGAGACTGAAATAAGGTATTTCTATAAATCTCATATTCAGTGGGAGTATGCATAAGGTATGCAAATCCCTAAAGTCAATCTGTGGATTGATAAAGGCTTCTAGGATTAGACAATTCGATTCCATAGGATAGTCAAATCGTTTGACACAGATGGAAGTCGAATAAGTCTCAAAGTGTACATAGGAAAGTTAGTGATGTAAGAGTCAATTTTTGGTTCTTTAGAAAAACGACATCCTTCTCATTAGGAATGTCAAGGATGAAGTGAAAGTTACCAATTCTTGTTTAAGAAACAATTTGACTTGAAAGATCTTAGTGATTATCCTATATTCTCGACATTCAGATCTATAGAAGATAGATCTAAGAGAATAGATGGATTATCACAAAACGAGTACATAACCACGGTACTAAAAGGAGTTTAGTATGGACAATGGAACATCTCTTTTGAAGAGTATGTGTCCTAAGATAACTTTGAGAAAGTTAGAATGTCCAAAATCCCTTTAAGTGAAAGGGTGCATAATGTATGAAAAGTTATGTACTAAATTAGATATGGCGCAACACTAAGCGTAGTAGGCCGAATCTAATATGACCTCAGAGAAGGTCATTAGATCTCTGTAAAGGATGTCCTCAGAGTACTTGAGAAGAAATGAGGATATGTATTAGTTTACAGAGCCCAAAAGATCTTATCGTTGAAAGGATATTTTGATGTAATTGTTGCATCAAACATAGATGATTATGAAATCATTGAAAGGGTACAACTCCTACCAGAATGGTAATGCAATGTGTTGGAAAGGGTTCCAAGGACGGACATTGCAAAACTCGACTGTCGTAGTTGAGAACTTAGTCGTATTATATAACGCTAAGTTAAGTGTTTGGGTAAGAAACTCCATCTAACTGGTTAGATGAAGTTCCTAGCATGAAACAACTCCTTGATCATATTGTATGATAAAAAGGATGGTTGCTCAAGTAAGAGAACCAAGACCTCACCAAGAGACTGAACACGTGATTACGAATCACTTTATAAGGAAAAGGTGTTTCCTAAGAGATGTGTAAACAAGAGGGTCACATCAGCAGAGAATATAGCAGATCCACTTTGGAAACGCCCAAAGTCAATAGGCTCTCAAAGTGCATCTTGAGAAGATGGGACTTAGAATACCTAAAAGGCTTTTACGGGCAAGTGGGAGATTGTTAGGAATAGTGCCCTAGAAAGCCGATTCGACGTAATCTGCTTTGGGACTTTTCTTGTATCACAGACAATCTTTGAATAATATACGATTGATTATAGGCAAACACTTCTTTATATGCCAATACGTGTTTTGTGTGTTTCCATTTCATGCGCATGTATGAGAACTCCCCTAATCCTGATGACTTTAGGACTCTACCATTTAGGTGAAATGGTTCATGAAACGAGCCCTATATCACATAAGTCATGATTAGTAAAATACTCCAAGCCGATGAGTCCTACAGACAGTGGGAGTGTCAACCTGACTCCTCTAAGGCTTGCTTGTGGGATCACGCCCTTAAGAAGGACCACCTTGTTTCATGGAGGTGCAAAGTGTATAGTTGATACGTGCGTGATACATGAGGGTGCTTACTTTAATAAGTAAGTTCACTGAGGTGCCCCGTGTGAGAACATTCCTAAATGGGAAAGGAAGTTTCTATTTCAGGAAATGGAAACTTCCAGATTAGGAAATATCTTACGAGTCATTGATGTGATTAATTGATCCTTAGACTTGAGGTTCCTTGTCACTTTATGAATTAACTCTGTAGTCTTTGGTATAAGCTTTAAAGGGTGTCGCCTTAGACAACTGATTCAAGGCTTATGCTGGGGCTGCACAAGTGATTCATGAAAGTGAATGAGAATCAAGAAAGGACCTACACTTGCATATGCAAGGTGATCTCTTATTGTGTAAGTCATTCATATGCCATATGAAGTCCTTGGCGAAGGCAGTAGATCAAGACATCAAGAAAAGGGCTTCTTGGATTGAGATCAAATGGATATGAAATGCACTTAGCTTTAAGACCGGATTATTAGGGTTCTGATTATTCCCTTGCCCTAGATCTTGGTTGAGAGATAGTAAGTAGGAGGATTGTATCTCACATGAATCAATGACTTAAAGGTTCTGTCGAATCCGAACATTCCAATTCAGCTAGGGGTTAAACACCTGTTGCTAGACTATGGTTGTTTAATCTGTGGACTGATTAATTAATTAGTGAATTAATTAATTAGGGTCACTGCTAATTGAATTGAGAACCTAGAGGGTCACACACAACAACTTGGTTACATGAGTTGAGGCTTGAAAAAGATTAAACGAGTTAATCGGACCAAGAGGGTTCCACACGTGTGAAATCACACGTGTGGCTCACGTGAGTGACACGTGTCACTGTGACACGTGTCACACACGTGTGGATATATATATATATATATATATATATATATATTATATATATATATATGTATTAAATAATTAAATGCGTTAATTATTTAATAGACTTTGGTTTAATTTTGAATTAAAAAGAAAGTCTTATTTTGGAGAAAAATAATCTAGTTAATTAATTATGAATTAATTAATTAGATAAAATAAGTTATTTATTTTAAATAAATAAAGTATAAAATTATCCAAAAATAGTTTGGATATTTTTAGCTCTCTTGAAAGTTGATTTGAATTAGAATTCAAAATCAAAGTCAAAATTACTTGATGATCAAGTAATAGGAGAGAGAGAGACCAAAATCCTAGCCCATTAAGGACTAGGAATTTCGTCCCTCCCCTTTCTTATATATAGGGGAGCTCATGCTCCCCTTTAGAGCTAATTGACAATTCTTTTGGTTCATGTGTTGAACACCTTCCTTTCTCCAAGATCAAACGAAACCCTAGGTTAAGCCTAAACACTAACTAGAGAACTAGCATCCGTACTAGTTAGATTGTAGCCAAGTTGGTGGACTATCTCTAGAGACTTCAAGTTAGAAGTTTTGAAGATTCGAGCTTTACCAAAAGTGGGGATTAAGCAAAACGATCAGAAGGGAAGATGAAACGATTCTGAACCCGACGTGAAGCGAATGAAAAAATCGAACCAAAGAAGATGGCGAAAACCGTTCGTCCATATCCTGAAGGATGAATTTTTTCACGAGGGTTTTGTGACTGGCAGTTTTCTACTTTCGCAAAACTGGTTTTCGAAGGGTGTTTCAATCCTGCTTTTCTCG
Organism: Lantana camara; assembly: GCA_037501455.1. Classification (NCBI taxonomy): domain Eukaryota; kingdom Viridiplantae; phylum Streptophyta; class Magnoliopsida; order Lamiales; family Verbenaceae; genus Lantana; species Lantana camara. The sequence continues at coordinate 68,266,325 of CM074856.1, forward strand.
TTTCATGTTTCTTTCTTTATGTTATATTGTTAAGAACATCTCTAACATGAATTGAATCTAGGTTGGTGTGGATTGCTATCCCGACAATGGATTCTGAAGTAGAAAGAGACTTTCGAGGGACGGGTTGTCAAGCCGCGAGAAGAGCGTTCTTGGGTGGCTTGAAACGCTTCAAGAAAGAATAAAAGAAAAGTAAGTTTTCTATCTTTACGAATTTGGATACACGATTGCGAGTTCAAGATCCTTTTGTTGGAAAAATTTTTAAATTCCGCTGCTTTCTGATTCGTGTTTTCCAACAGTAACGCCCTAATTTTCGGAAGTTAAGGTAAGCACGCCAGGAGCGGGTCTTCGGGAGTCAGGAGGTTTAATTTAGTTATTTCATTCGTTTATTTACAACTTTCATCATATTATATATGCATTACATCTCCATGTACTTATATGAATTGTCATTAATATGAATTATATGGACTAATTGATATATGTGACTTAATTGCATTATGTGTCCTTAATTGATCCTTAGTGTAAATTTTTATACTTAATTGCATAACATGAGATGGATATAAGTGATATTTTGTGTAGAGATGAAACTTGATTGCATGAATTTAAATAGCTTAGGGACTTATGTGCAAAATGTAATGAATCACACATATTCATGCAAGGCTTTGATATATCATGTATTGTTTCCAATTCATTCCATTACATTCCAAGATATACAAGAAATCTCACACATTTACACACACTCAAGATCGGTATTTACACCAAGGAAGAGAAGGAGAATTTCATCTCATAATTCAAGCTAGTTTTGAAGGGACTCTGGAGCTAGGATTATCATCATCATCATACCAACTTTTCATCTCATATTTCTTTCATTTCAAGGTATAATATGGAAAATTAGGAATCTCTTGATTTGTGATTGAGTAGGGTTTATGGAGTTAATGATGAATTCTTGCATGTTTGGAGCTAGAAGCATGTTTAGGATTAACAACAAGGGCGACGCCAAAGCCACCATTGTGGGGTCAGTTGACCCCACTCATTTTTTTTTTTTATATATATATTATGTTTTTAATTTTGTAATTTTAAAATTAAGCCTTTTGACCCCACTTAAAAAAAAGGAAAAAGTGTATTGACCCCATAAATTTTAGAATCATGTGCGAAATCAAAAAAGTCCATAACCCAAAAATAAAAATAAAAGTCTATTTAATGATGCCCTAAATATTAAAAACTCTAAACAATATACACTTTGCAGTTTTTTTCAATTTCGAAAGCCATTGTTAGAGATGGAAAAATATTACAAAAGAAAATCACAAGTTCTAGAGAATTCATCGATCGAAGAAAATAATCAAGATGATTCTTTTGATAAAAAGAAGTTGATGCGAATGGCTGAGTTTTATCCATTTGAGTTCTCCAAGGCTGAGCATCTAGCACTAGAGTGTCAATTGGACACTTTTATAATTGATATGCGGTCAAATGTCGACTTCTTGGAATTATCTACAATTACGAATCTTGCAAAAAAATTAGTAGAGAAAAAGAAAGATGTCGTATATCAACTAGTTTATCTGCTTGTTAAGTTGTCTCTAATTTTACCTGTGGCTACTGCAACGGTTGAAACAGTCATTTTCAGCGATGAAGACTGTAAAGCATCAACTACGAAATCGTTTTGGTGATCAATTTATGAGTGACTGTTTAGTTAAATATTTTGAGAAGGATGTGTTCAATACGATTAGTAACGATTCCAAAATATGAAAAATCGTAGAGGACAATTGTAAAATAAATATTTTAAATAAAGTATTTTTTTTAATATTTTTTTTATTATGAGTTAAATTTTTGACCCCACTGTTCGGAAGTTCTGGAGTCGCCCCTGATTAACAAGGAGTGAAGCTTGCATGAAAATATTAAGTTTTATGGAAGTTGGAAGCATGAATTTATATGGGGTTTTGGAGATGAATTCTTGATGAGTTGATGCATGTTTCATGGTTAGTTTGATGTATAAGTGAAGTATAATGTGTATGAGATGTCTTGGATCAATTGTTATGGAGTGAATTTGCTTTGGCTATTGAATTTTTTGTGTTATGGTTCGGACTCCCCTGTTTTCCCCTGTTTTTCTGCTGCAGCGTAGCAGGTCGTGCCCGCGACCGAAAACAAAACAAATTTGGTCCCGCCCGCGACCCACTCACAGCTTTGGCGGACCTTCAGGTCGCTCCCGCGACCTGAATTAGGTGTTGTTCAGTAGCGACCGTGACCCGATTTTGGCCAAGTTTCGAGATTTTGAAAAATTGGACGAAAAATAACTTAAAAAAATAGGTCGCGCCCGCGACCCCTGCATTTTCTACATAAAAATGTGAATTTCAAATTTAATTTGCATGGATTTCTTGGTTCGTTTCCGGTGTGAACACTTCATTGATATGCCATATAAAGCATGATATTGTGTATATCAATTGTATTATGAGATTTCATGTTTAAGTTTCATAGGGGAGGTTTGTGTAATATTTCCATACTTTGATTTATACCTTGAATACTTGATCCTTGCTACTTTGTTTGATAAATTGAATACGTTTATGATATTTATTGATTGCAATTGCATGATTGACACTATTGGAACATGCCGTTCGTCTTAAATGGTTCATTCGAGTCGAGTTTCACGTACATTTGTCCTTGTTACACAGATCACATACTGGGTGACGAGGAGCACGCTCTGTAGGGTGTATCCTTATTTCTTTTGGTTGGTAAAGGTGAGGTTACTTCTAAACAGAAACAACCCTACAACCCTATGTGAATTTTGGACCAAAACGTATCTATATATAGTTATAGTTTCCAAAACTTTATTAATCTTCAATTGAATTACCGAATTGTACCGACTGATTGATTAACCGATTGATCGACTGAATTGATTGTTTTGGCGAGTATATTGTTCACTGTGGGCCCGAGGGTAGTGTATTGAGCCAACCAGGAAAGCGTGGGCTGACAGGCAACTCTTGCACTATCCTCACATTGTTGGGATGACCCCTGAATTCACTAGGAGATTAGTGGAGGAAGGAGTTTCGGGTATAGGGAATCATGAACCCTATACTCACACTGATTGGATGGCGGGGTCTTGCAATCCCCCATCACCCGGAGGAAGAAGGATGGACTATTGAAATTGCTAATTGTGCACCGAACTATATTGCTTGATCACTTAATTAATCACAACTGAATTATTGTACACTGTCGGAGAAAGGTTGGAGAATTACCCTCACTCACCGGGCCACTGATTGACTGAACTGAATTGTACCGAATTGATTGAATTGTAAATTGATTAGTTGTAATCTCGGGCGAGGTCTATCTTATTCTTTAACTTATATTATTTTTTTTTATAAAAATCTTACCCGAGATTATAGCTCGTGTGGTAATTGCGCTTTTAAGTTATAAACCCCTCACTCAGTCTTTCTTAGACTGACACCTCACATTTTCAGGTATTGCAGGTTGAGTGCTAAGCGGGATTGAGTCAAGTTTTTGCTTCCTTTGGGTCTAGCACTTATCATTCTCATGTTTCATGTATATTATGGACACATTTATGGCATATGAATTGTTTTGGGTATATATGTATATATTATGAATGACACTTGAGATTTTGAGTGTGTAATTATGGATATGAAATGGAAATGAACAATAAAGTGAATGTATGTTGATATGCTTCCGCTTAAGTCTTTACATTGTGGTATTAATTGAGGGTTAGTCCCGCCTAGCTAGTGAGTTGTTTTCTTTATTGTCTCCCGTTCGCTATAGCTTTGGTTCACATATGGATTATCAATTTCATATGTGAATTGAACTATAGTGCGGGGGATGTAGTGCCTGGCGTTCCGGGTGCTACAAGTTAAGACTGACCCCTCCCCTCTTTATGTTTTTAGTTTGCAGGTTCAGCTTGGAGTTCGTGTTAGGCGGAGTATGTCAGTCCTTTGGAGTCTGTTTCGAATCAAGTCTTTGGTTTTGTTTAAGGTTGTCTCGCATTTGCATTTCTTTAATTTCGACTTTTGTATAAGTTATGTAAAAATATGGTATTTGGAATTTTGCTATGTTTTGATAAGGAATTTTCTGGACAGGCTTTTAGGGATAGTTGAACCCGTTGGATTTATGATTATCGTTTGATATTCGGGATTAGGTATTTATGCTAGTTGAACCCATCACCTGTTTTGTATGTTTAGATTTTATTTTTGTTTTTTCTTTTTTCGCCTCTGTGTTGCTTGGATTTTGTTGTTCAGGGTCTACTTTCCGCCTAGCTTAGGTGGGAGTCTGTCGGGTCTCCCTTTCGCCACTGTTTGGTTCATGTTCGGACTTTTCATTTCGTATGTGGATTGGACTCTGGTGCGGGGAATGTGGTGACCCACCGTGCGGGTGCTACAGAATTAAATGTGCAAATTGTTGAGTAAGGGTGTGGTCATGTGAAACTAATTGTGCAGATTGTTGAGAAAATAAGAATCAGGGGTAGAACTAAATGTGGAGATTATTGAGTAAGGGTGTGGTCATGTGAAACTAATTGTACAGATTCTTGAGTAAATAAGAATTAGGGGTAGAACTAAATGTGCGAATTGTTGAGTAAAGGTGTGCTCATGTGAAACTAATTGTGCAAACTATTGAGTAAATAAGAATCAGGGGTAGAACAAAATGTGCAGATTGTTGAGTAAGGGTGCGGTCATGTGAAACTAATTGTGCAGATTATTGAGTAAATAAGAATCAGGGGTAGAACTAAATGTGCAGATTGTTGAGTAAATAAGAATCAGGGATAGAACAAAATGTGCAGATTGTTGAGTAAATACGAATCAGGGATATAACAGAATGTGCAGATTGTTGAGTAAGGGTGTGGTCATGTGAAACTAATTATACAGATTATTGAGTAAATAAGAATCAGGGATAGAACTAAATGTGAAGATTGTTGAGTAAATAAGAATCAAGGATAGAACTAAATGTACAGATTATTGAGTAAGGGTGTGGTCATGTGAAACTAATTGTGCAAATTGTTTAGTAATGGTGTGGTCATATACTATCGTTTCAGTCCTTCCAATTATTCTTCTAATTATCTGGATGATGGGTCATACAATATCGTTAAATATTTGGAATTAAAACCTGATTTGTAAAGTGATGCGTTAAATAATCGGAATTAAAACCTGACTTTGTAGAGTGATGCGTTAAATATTTGGAATTAAAACCTGACTTTGTAGAGTGATGACTTAAATATTCGTAATGAAAACCTGATTGGAATTTATTTTGAAACACTAACTAGAAATGAACTTACAACTAAGTTTGTAGTTAGTGTTCACAAAAATTACCATCATAATTCAATAACTATACATAAAGAACATGTAAGTGTCCAAAATATGTAATCATGAAGTCCTTCCAATTAATCTTGAGTGTTATTGTTTAAGATGGTAACATATGTATGTGTCCACAACATGTAATCATGAAGTCCTTCCAATTATTCTCGGGTGTTATTGAATTATAATGGTAACTTTTGTGAACACTAACTGTAGACTTAGTTGTACGTTCATTCCTAGTTAGTGTTTCATAATAAATTCTAAATATTTAACCCATAACTCTACAAAGTCTGCTTTTAACTATGAATATTTAACCCATAACTCGACAAAGTTTGCTTTTAATTACGAATATTTAACCTATAACTCTACAAAGTCTGTTTTTAACTATGAATATTTAACCCATAACTCTACAAAGTCTATTTTTAACTACAAATATTTAACCCATAACTTGACAAAGTCTGCTTTTAACTACGATTATTTAACACATAACTCAACAAAGTCTGCTTTTAACTACGAATATTTAACCCATAACTCTACAAAGTCTACTTTTAACTACGAATATTTAACCCATAACTCGACAAAGTCTCCTTTTAACTATGATTATTTAACCCATAACTCGGCAAAGTCTGCTTTTAACTAAAAATATTTAACCCATACCTATACAAAATTTGCTTTTGTTTTTAACTACGAATATTTAACCTATAACTCTACAAAGTCTACTTTTAACCCATAACTCGATAAAGTCTGTTTTTAACTACGATTATTTAACCCATAACTCTACAAAGTCTGCTTTTAACTACGATTATTTAACCCATAACTCGACAAAGTCTACTTTTAACTATGAATATTTAACTCATAACTCGTCAAAGTGTGCTTTTAATTATGACTATTTAACCCATAACTCGATAAAGTCTGCTTTGAACTATGACTATTTAACCCATAAGTCGACAAAATCTGCTTTTAACTACGATTATTTAACTCATAACTCTACAAAGTCTGCTTTTAATTACGACTATTTAAACAAAGTCAGCTTTTAACTACGATTATTTAACCCATAACTCGACAAAGTCTTAACCCATAACTCGACAAAGTCTGCTTTTAACTACGAATATTTAACCCATAACTCGACAAAGTCTACTTTTAACTATTAATATTTAACCCATATATGCAACAACCTGAACAAGCAATTCATTACCACATAAGTGAACAAACTGCAAGAACCTAAAATTGAGAAAAAATCATCAAGCAATTCATTTCCATAGATCAAATTGAGAAAACATCATCAAGCAATTTATTAACGTAGTTTCAAACAAACAGAAACAATCATAAGAGGGAGTGTATTCAATTACAAAAACAAATATAATTCCTTAAAAAAAATGAATAAAATCAATCCTCAACTCCAAAACACGCAGTAGATCTGGTCAATCCTCAACTTTAGAACAAATAGTGGTTGTAACATCCCGACCGATCGGACTTTCAGGTATTCTATGTGTGCGATTTAATTATTTAATTATGTGATTACCTGATATTTATTAAGTGCTTTCGTGAATATTAGAATTATTTCTTTAAGTATGAACTCGAGATTTTATTTTAACGTTTAAGTTTTATACCTTGTATATTTGCTCTATTTGCATCCGAATTTAATTCTGATTCTTACGAATTCTTGATATACGTGAATTATGTGAGTTCTAAACTTGAATTTATGCTCGTTTTGTATTTTGGAACTTGTTTTGCTTGTCTTTTAATTTTATTTTACAGACGGGACCTAAAGGAGGCTAAAGAGCATTTAGCGCACCTTGGGTTCCGGGAAGCATAAGTTGAGCTCGGGAATTTGGATTCGAATTCCGTCACCTCCGTTGAACTCGTATCGATGAATCGAGTTTAATAAAACTAGCCTCATATTTTGCTAAGCCTATTTAGACCTCCGAAAGTTAACCGAAACAAGCCTCTTGTGCCATTTTAGACCTTTGCTCACTCTTTTATTCATAACTTTTGGAATACTTGGCCAAGTTAAGTATGGCTTGGCCCCACATGCTCCCAACATAACCCTCTTTCGGCCATAAGCCCTCCATTTCGTTCAAGCCTTGGAGAGAAAGAGTAAATAGCTGCCAAAACCGAGATACAAGGAGAGGTCAATTTGCACTATTCACCCTTTACCAATTTGTGCTCAAATTCGCACCAAATCGCACCAAATTCGAAAGGTAAGCTTGGAATTTGTTTCTCCATCTTCTCTTCTTTGTTTAGACTCCAATTTCACTAAATTTGGTGGTGATATGAGCATGCTTGGATCAATAGAGTGAATAGTAAGGGTTTAACATATTTTGGATGAATTTGAGCAATTTTGTGGGAGTTTCTTGGAAGTTATGCATCCTAATTGTTCTTAAAGCATCATATATTAATTGTATTGAAGTATTTTTTATGTGCATCAAAGAATCTCTAGCTTTCATTTTGAATTTTTGAAGTTTTGGATGAATATGGATAGATGAGCATCTCTTGCCTTTGATCATGGATAGCTTCATGTTTAAGCTTATACATTGCATGAATTTGATAACTTCTTAATGTATTTTCACCCTTATATGTGTTATCTTGGATTTAGCATGAATTCATGTGAGTTTTGGTGTGGTTTTTGGCTTGAAACTCTATTTTTCCGAAGCTGTAGCAGGTAGTCGCGGCCGCGACCGTTTTTAGTTCATTTTGGGTAGTGGCCGCGACCCATTTTGGGCCATGTTTCGAGTTGTGCAGTTGTGTAAGCTTCAGGTCACGACCGCGACCTCCCCCACGTTGTTTTCGGGTAGCGGTTGCAACCGTTTTTGGGCCAACTTTCGAGTTGTTGGTCGCGACCGCGACCATTTCGTGTGTAAAATGGGTAGCGGCCCCGACCACCCTGTTTTCTTTTGTGACGGTTTTCTTCATTTTGTTTGTGTTTGCTTGCTTTATGTGGTTCATTTATGACTCGTTCTTTTTATTAACATGTTATATTATGTGTTAAAATTTATGTTATGAATTTATAGCTCGTTTTATGCTCTCATTTATGAAATATGACCTGATATGCAAAATGTGATCTTGTATGATTTAAATATGAATTCATTTCATATCATTTACATCATTTACACACATATGCATTTGCCGAGCGTTCTATATTGAATCCTTTTCTATTTACTGAGTTAACTGGTATCCCGAGACTACACACACATCACTCAAAGGCATCCACATTCTGCAAACAGTAATACATCAAAGATGCCCATCGATGATGAGACTTTTCTTCATGTAGGGAAAGGAAAAGTTTTAAGGCCATGAAACTTCTTTCACATGGTTCTGATAGAGGCTCCAGAAGGAATTGGTTTTCTTGAAGTTCTAAATTCCCCGATTAAGCCTAATCTTCAACGTTAATTTGTTTCTCGGCCGGCTCTCCTCCTTAAGAAAATAGAATTTTCTAATTCCTTGAGATTGTTTACCACTCCTTAAATTTCTCCAACTATATTGCCAACCTGATCTGATATCTGTAATTTTCGACATCCCACAATCTGATAAAAGACATAATCAGCCATCATAAGTTCCTTAGGTAAAGGTGGTGGATTTTCGTTGTCCGTAGAAGTGCAACCAACATTTCACTTGCCACTTATTGCTTCCAGAAAGTTGATACTTGACGAATCCGACACAATGACTTGAAGCAAGAAGAAGTCCATTCTCCTGTACCACTATATCTCCAAGATACTGACTAATTCCTGAAGGTTGAAGAACCCACAGAACATTTATCTGCTTGAACTTATCAGCATTTCCAGATCCCAATAATCTTCCCATTATCTATATCATGTCGGATCATATTAAGTCATGGACCAACAAGTTCTCACGGATCCCTAAAACATTACTAGACTTCAGGTATAATCAGATAACCCGGTTACCAACATAATACCCGATGGCTAAGAGATACCCTTCTTTAAACTCGAGCTGGCACGAATGGATTGCAGAGATAATTAGGTAGAGAATAGGAAGAGCCTACATACAATAAGCACTAAATAATGCATGCGGGTTAAAATGTTAAATACACATATTACCACCAATTTACAATGTAACACGTTGGGATAATTATATTAATTTAAAGATATACTTATAAATAAAGAAATTTAAACACTTCAACTAATTTAAGCATATACTTAATGCATCAAGTAAATAATCTCAAATAACATTTATGAAAACATTTATAAATGAGAGATAATTAATTAACAAATATGATGCTCGTGCTTATGAATGCATTGAAGAACTTGTCACCGTAGTAGGGGAAATTTTATCCCGACAATTTTCCTTGGTTGTTGTATCAAAGACTCGTCTCGTGTTGTTAGTTATTTCTTGTTTACCCATGGTCTTTTATCTCCTGGAGATTCTCCGGCTTCAATTCGAACCTTTCCTTGATTTGGTTGGAAATTTCTTGAACCTAACTCCTTCCCGGTTATTGATGTCCAAATAGTTTCCAAACCCTTTTCCATAATTTATTCCTTGGTCCAAAATTTCTTGGTAGGGCTTTCGGTAGCTTTAGGATCCGAAGTGATACTTCTTGGATTCAATTACTTCCATTCTCATGCCATCGATATCTCGGTATTTCTCAAAAATTAATCTCTACCGGTGATCCCGGCATTCCTCCTCGTCATCACATTGCCTTTCTTTACTGTTTCCATTTGTTGCTCCATATCTTCCAATTCAACCATATCATAGTTGGTAATCTTTGAAGCCGCTTCATCATTAACTCCCTGAAATGCCTCTTCCTTGTTGCTAGAATTCCGGCCTAAGTATCTTCGAATTTTTTTTTCAGCCTTTCGAATATTGTGAATGATTCCCATGCTTGATTCTCCTTCCCGGATCCCATTGCTGGAATTCTTAACCCGATAGGAAAGATGACAACTCTCGAATCCTTGTATGAATTTCCGGCACACTTTCTTACCCGTCCCAAAGTTAAAGGAAAATCTTGTAGTAGACTGAAGTTGTTGAGCAATTGGCCATGGTTTGATATCGTTTCCGTAACCTGTACCTCACAACTTCCTTTGAAGATAAATGCATGTGGGTAAGGCATGCTCGTGTCATATATTCAATACCAAGAACACGAATTCAATCAAATTAGCAGTTAAACACATTGAACATGTAAATCTTCAAGAAAATAGAATCAAGTACTCGACAATTATAAACAAGAATCAATGCAAGACTCAAGTTATTTGCGAATTCAAGTATTTCAAGGAATTCAAGTAGGTCAAGAAATTCAAATAGAATGCAAGACTCTCAAATTGACAATTAATTCCTATGTCGTTCGACCTAGACTTGACACGACACGACACTAGAACCTCGGTTTTGCAACCGGGCTCTGATACCACTTAAGATGTAGCACCCCTACAGGTGGAGATGCCACACCCTCGCACTATAGGTCGATCCACATACGAAATGGGAATCCGTATATGAACTAAACTATAGCGAACGGGTGACAATGCAAATAAAACAATAAGCTAGGCGGGACTAACTCATACATGCAACAGAATAAAGCGGAAGCATAATCTATTCCCTATCAAATATAACTATTAAGCATGCTATGACATTGATCATTCATCACATAACTCGTATATTAGTTCACATATCAATACATTATTATCTCCGAATATATAAAAATTAATTATAATAAAAATTCTAAGGCAACAACAAACAATATGCACCTTGCTTGACTCGATTACATAGGCTGGACTCGACTCGACTCCCGCCTAGCATGAACCTGCAATAACCTAAAAGGTGGAGGCGTCAGTCTGTGAAGACCGAGTGAGGTGTTTAAATAATATTAGCGCAGATAGCATGCAGGCTATATTCTCAGGGTAAAGTTTTAGAAGAGATAAATGTATAAGTTCAATAATAAGATATCCTCGCCCGAGAATACAACTATCAAGATTAAATACTTGAACATTTTCATGCATTCAATACATGGCCCCGACGAATGAGGGCAATCTCCAACCTTACTTCCAATGTACATGAAACATGTTTGCTTTGTTAATCAATAGGTGATCATGCAATTCAATTATTGTGCAATCATGCGATAGTGTAATCATGTAACACATTCATGGAATGGAAATCATGCAATAACCCGAGGACAATCCGTGGTGCCGGACCCGTCCCCAGTCTCCTTCTCCCTCCTAAGATGGGAAGGTAGCTAGCCTTCACCATCCACGACGTGTTGAGCAGAGGGTACATGAATCCCTAAGCCCGGAACTCCTTCCTCCACTAATCTCCTAGCGGATTCAAGGGTCATCCCAATGTTGTGAGGATAGCGCGAGAGTTACCCGTCAGCCCTTGCTTTCCCGGTTGGCTCAAGCCACTACCCTCGGGCCCAACGTGAACGGTCATGCTTACTCTCCTAAAACATGCACGATCCATGGCTTGCTTGCTTGCTTGCTTTTCATGAACATGACTTGCTTGCGATAAAAGTGACTTGCTTGTAATCATGAGTATTTTCATGGAAACTATAAGTATAAATACTTTTTGGCCGAAAGCTCACGTAAGGGTTGTATAGGGTTTATATAACTAGAATTAAACCTCACCTGACAGGCGACACAACAACTCGTGAATGCATGAACGTGCTCATTGATCACAATCTCCGCCCTGGAGAAGAACTGGACAAGAAACGAAAATATATGTGCATTCGTGAGACAATACTTGACAATGGTACCAAATATGATGCACGGCATGATCACATAACAAGATGTCGTGCAATGAACAATGTAGCATGTAAATATCATGTTTTGGCATGTAATTAATCATATAATAACAATTTGGGGTCAAATAAATCATTGGAATTAAATTCCAAAATTCCATTTTTATGAAGAACGGCCGTTCCGGAACTTAGTTCAAAATGGGAAGGGTCGTTCCCAGCTCTCGAAGTTGCTCCTCGAAGATGGGAACGGCCGTTCTGGATTTTGAGCCAAAACGGGAAGGGCCATTCCCGTCCTCGCGTCATGCACACAATTCAAACATATGGGAACGGCCGTTCCCCAAATACAAAGGGAACAGGAAGGGCCGTTCCCGTTACACAGACAATGCAGAAAACAGAGCAGGAAACAGGGGAGCTACGAACCTAAACCAAAACTCACCATAATCATCATTATTCAATCTCTAAATGCAAGAATTCTGGAAAATAACATGTATACATGCTCAAAGTACAATAAAAGTCATCAAAACACTTATATCACCCATTGATCGCCAAGAATTATGAGTCTTAAGCTCATACACCATTTGATCATATAAGCTCAATTCTTCAAGAATTCATGCATCCATATAATAATATATTCTTGCATCACACAACCTATAATCCATTTATTCCAAGAACACATAACCCTAGCTTCATCTAATAATTATCAAGAAATCACATACGTAATTATATATACCTTGAAAGGAAAATAGATAGGAGAAGAAGATGCAAACGGATGATTGAGCCTCAAAACATGAAATTTCCTTGGAAACCTAGCTTGAATTCATGAAATCTCTTCTTCCTCTTCTAAGGGTCATGAATCGGGGGAGAGAGATGGAGAGCAAAGTTGAAATGAAGTGTTTGGAAGAATGAAGAAGATAACGTGATATATCTCTTGAATTTGTCTCAATTTGCTATTAAATCCTCCAAACATATAAGTCATGCAATTAAGGATACAAGGATTGAAGAATGATCAATTTAGTCCAAAAGGTTTTCATGCAATTTGGTCCTTTTAATTTAAAAAACTGACCAATTAAGGACAATAAACAATTAAATCACGTTCGGTAATTATTTCACGTAGCAAGTAAGTCAAATTATAAAATGATTCTCAAGTTGGCATGTATTTCATATATTTTCACGTAATCATGTTAAAAACAATTTATAAAACTAATATAACACGTATAAATTAAATAAACGAAAATATTAAAATAAAATCCTAACGCTCAAAACTCACATGTGTCGAGCGTACCAGACTGTCTGGAAATTGGGGCGTTACAGCATCTGTAGTGGCTTATGTCTTATACTTATGAAATTATGTATTATGAACACTTCGATACTTGACATATTTTGGCCCGGAAAGAGCATTGTACCTTTGTAGATGGAATTATCATGCTCTTATGACTAAGTGATTTGTGTATATGTGATCTTGGGAATTTGGTATAAATTATTTTATCGCTTCCGCTATATTCTGTTTATTGGTATGCACTCTGATTGAGGGTTAGGCCGCCTAGCTAGACAGTGAGTTGTGTTTGTCTCCCGTTCGCTATTGTTCGATGCGTGTACAGATTCTCCATTCCACTACACGTGTTGGGCTTTAGTGCGTGGGATGTGGTGCCCTACGCTCGGGGTGCTACAGTGGCCAAGCATGAATTATAGGCGTAGAGGTTATATCTTCTCTTCCTGACACATAATGAGATTACTGACCAGTATTAATATAGTTTTAATACAAAATAGAATTAATTAGAAATCCCATACCTTCTCCTCGATGCCTACTTCTAACCTAAATAGGCAGGAGGCTGAATCGCCCTCATCTCCACAATGTTGAGATTAGCAAGTTGATGCAGTTAGATCATAGTCGGAATATGCCCATCTCATCGCAAACTGACCCACAATCCTTTTTTATGGGGAGCAAGGTACCGTACCAGGTAAGAATCAGAGTTGAAGTCTGACCACTCTTCACCAAGTTGAGTGTGAATCTCCTCCACTGACGCACTCCGACGAATTGGAAATACCGTAATTTTGCCGTTAAACCAACAACTTCCTAGGATTTGTGTGACGCCCCGTGTTTTCAAGACTGACCAGGTATGGCATCACATGAGAGTTTTATTCTGTATTCTGTGAATTATTTAATTATGCATACTTTAAGTGTCAACATGTAATTTATTTACGTTATTTGCGCTCTAGATTTAATTAACTCATTTGGGCTCAAATGTCCAATATTTGCAAATTAGGGACCTAATAAAAGGGTATTTGGGCCATTAGTGGCTGACTTGAGCTCGGGAATTCGGATTCGAATTTCAGCCTTACCATTTGGGTTCGTTTCGATGATTCGGACTCGATGGAATTAACCTTCTAATTTTCCAAAGCCAATTGATTGCCCAACTATTTTAAATTCGATCCGAGCGGACCAAATACCTTTTGAACCGAACCGGTTTCTTGGCCTTAAGAGAACCGAATCCCTCTCTTCCTCCCTCATTTCTTCATCTCGTTCCACGGAGAAAAGAAGAGAAGAGAAGCCCTCACTATTCATTCCCACACTTTGAGCTCAAGTTCCGACTTCCTCACTCGTCCGATCAACGATCCAAGGTAAGCAATGTATTCCTCTCTTCGAGTGCTTCGATTTCTCTTGATTGAATCTTTGCTTTAAGTGCTTGAATCTTTGGTTTTGTTAGAGATGATGAATAGTGCCTAATTGCGAAAACTTGCCTTATGCTTTGATTAATGAGTTTATTTTGTGCCTAAGTTGTTAAGCATGTATTTTGGGACTTATCTATGCAATTTTGTGTGATTTGAGGTTGAGGTGGCGTTATTGCCTTGTTGTTTTTCTCCCTTTTTCCGCCATTGTTGAAGCTTTTGGAGCTTGGAGACGACTAGGAGACACGCCAGTGTCTCTCTAATGAAGGAAATGAGACATGCCCGTGTCTCATGTAACGCCCCGGATTTTCAATTTTATTAATATGTCATATTTGTTTCTAAACTTGCGCAATTAAATTATTTAATTATGTGATTCGTTATTTATACGTGTTTTACATATTTAATTTTATTTTAAATGTATTAAATGTTAATTATTTTATTTTAATAATGTGAATAATAAATACATATATATATTTACGCATATATTATTTCTATGAAGCTAATATTGAATATTTATATAATATAAATATATATATATATATTGGTGTACGTGTGCATGAATTTATGCATGCATGTTATATAAAATATATGTATATATATATATATATATATACATGCATTATTAATTATAATATATTATTTATGCATTTAGTTGTTTATTATTTGTTGATATTATGAATTTTATTGTTTCTTTGCGTATGAATGACATTTACGTGCCTCGTTTCTATTTAATTTGATACCAGAATTTCGTGCAAATTTAATATGTTGAACTTATACGTGTCTTGTTTATGAATATGTGTTCGTTTCGTATTTTTGAATTCATTTGATATGCCAACGAATTTAATTTGTTTTGAGGAACCAAAACGGGAGCTAACGAGCACTTAGCGTACCCTTGGTTCCGAATTTAATATCTTGAGCTCGGGAACTCGGATTCCAGTTCCGTCAACTCCGCTGAACTCGTAACGAAAATACGAGTTTAGTAAACCTAGCCTTATATTTTTCCTAAATCATTTGAACCTCCGAAATTCAACCGAAAAACGAGGCGGCGACCAAAATGACCTTGTTGCATTAAAATGACCATATCTTGCTCAAACCTTGACCAAATTAACTATGGTTGGATGCTATGGAACCCTAACTCAACCCTCTATTCATCCATTAACCCCCCAAACCGAGATAACCCTCCCCACTCACTGAAAATATCTCAAACCGTTTCTGCTCCCCAGTCTCTCCCGTAACTCAAGCTTGGCCATGAGATTCAAGCTCAAATCTCCTTCCAAACCTCCATTAATCCACAAGGTAAGCTTGGGTATGTTATGTACATACTATATGAGTCATTTTCATCCTTTCATTCATGAAATTGAGCATGGGTTCATCATTTTTGGGCATTTTTCCGAAAGTAAGAAAATTTGGGCAAAATCTTGATCTTCTTCGTTTTTCAATGGTTTTGATTGATTCCAAGCTTGATACTGATTGTTTTAACATCCTCATATCATTTATGATCATTGATTTCTTGGTAGTAAGAGTATTCATGAGTTATCATTTATGAGACTTTGAGAAAATTTTCATGAAAGTCACGTATCCTTTCTTCTCTTGGTTGAGCTTGTTTGGAACTGAGTTATAGGTTGAATTTGTGTTGTTTTGCTGCACATTTGATGGCCTTAACTGATATGAATATGTGGGATTGAAGAGGATTAGCCATGCTCTGTTTTTCCGTGACTTTCTTGTCCTGTTTTGGGACTGGTTTGAGCTGCTGCATTGCGTGCTTTTGCTGTAAACTTTCATGGCGTGTTGGGATGTGTTTTAGCTGAGTTCTTGCAGCATTTCATGCATGGTTTTTGTTGCCTTTCTTGCTTGTACATGGCTGTAGTTGCTGCTGCGTTTCTGCTGTAAAAACAGGGGATGCGATGGTGTGTGACACGGGTGTGTTGTTTTTGCTCTTTCCTGCGTGTAACGGGGGTGCTGTGTGGGCTGGAATTTCTGTACCGAGACACGGGGGTGTCTCGGTCTAGGTTTGGAACGTGACACGGGGGTGTCACCCCGTTTTTCTGGATTTCTTTTGCTGCTTCTTCGTTGATCTACTGCTACTGCTGTTCGTATCCGTAGCTGTTGTTGCGTCTACTGTTGTGTGTGTATATATATATTTGTACAGTGTGTGCGTGTGTATGCATGGCATGTGTGTGTGCATGGTTTGTATATATATATATATATATGCTTGTGTGTGTAATTGCATGCAAGTATAATAGGTATATATATGTATATATGCATGGATGTGTATTTGTGCATTGTGTGTGTACGTGAGTGCATGGGCTTTATAATATATTGCATGCATGGATAGTATTATATATGTGTATATATGTATTAATTATGTTAATATGTATATTATGCATACATTGGTGTGGTTAAGTGTGTACGTGTATATATATATTATATATATATACATATGTTATTATATATTATTGTATAATCTAAATATTATTTGATTTAATTCAATTCTTGAAATTAATTGATTTTCCATTTCGCGTATTTAATTACCGACTATTGATTTAACGTTCTATTTATATTACTCCTAAATGTGAATTTGAATAAAATGTGTTATGCTTCTTAATTGGATTTTAGATTAATTGATATGCTTTATGAATTTATGAATTTATGAATAATATGAATTTATGAATTTATGGAATTGAATGGAATATATATAAATGAATGAATGATTTGATTATATGTTTTAAATTTCTTAATCGTGCACATGAACATTTTATTGATATAATATGATCATTTATGCATTCATGTCATAGTCACTTCATTGCCGAGCGTCATATATGGTTCATTGGAGTCTCGAGTCTCACAAACACGTCATGTTGTCTTTTGTACAGTTATCTCCAGGGTGGAGAGATCTTGTTCGTTCAGGCACTTGGTATTCGTATCCTTGTATCGTCGCAGTTCAGGTGAGGGTGGTTTTTGTTTTAGCTATGTAACAAACCCTACAACCCTTATGTGAAAAGCTTTGGCCAAAACCCTATGATTATATATATATGGTTTTCAAATGAAGCTATCGAGTAAATTCTTCTGAATTATACGTACGAGCATATATAAGCTTAAAAATGGTTTTGTAACGAGGCTATGCTCCAAACCGTGTGTCTTCATGCTAGCTATGGATTAGGATGACACGGAGAGGTACGTATATAGCATATGCCGAATTACGCGGTAAGGTATGATTTCTTACAGTATGTATCATATGTATGAATTGATATGTTTGGCGAGACACATTTAGGATTTCTGATTTCTCGGGCCCCGGGACTTGGTATATGTGGCTAACCGAGGAAGCAAGGGCTGACGGGGATCCCATATACTAGTCCCAACCAAACTACGGTGATACCGGCCCTCGCTAGGAGATTTAGCGGGGAATGGGAGCTGAGTGCCTTTGGGGGAGTCATGAAACCCCATTGGCCTATGTCTGAGGTGGTCGGGTCTTGCTAACCCGTCCACCACCCGGAGGAAGAAGGTTGGTTACGATTTACGCCTTTTCTTATATATATGTTATGTTATGATTATGCACCGTGCGGGAAGGCCGGGACACGGATTGCCCAAACGATTACGATTTATGATATATGGTCTGCATGTATTATGATATATCGCATGAACACCTAATTAACATATTAATGATATTTGTCGTACACGGTCGGAGTTTGGTTGGAGATTGTGCACGCTCACTCGCCGAGCCTTATATTTATGTATGATTTATGAAAGTAATGAATTTAATATGAATTAGTCATAAAATCCGAGCATTGACTAATCATTCTCTTGCCCTTTTTGGGAACTAATCGCGAACAAAACCTTGTTCGGAATTTATGACTCGCATGTGCATGTTTTTATATATGTATATCGCTCCTGCTCACTCAGTCTTCTAGAGACTGACCCTCTCCCTCCCCAATCTTTTAGTGTGCAGGATTGACTTTGGAGTTTCGAGCTAGGCGGAGGTGTTGGAGTTTTAAGTTGGTCGAGTTAGGTTAGGAGAGTCTCTGCACTCATTCATGTATTAGGATTTATGTTCAAATTGATTCTGCAGTTCATGAACTTGAATAATTATGTAATTGTTATTGAAATTGTTTGTTGGACTGTATTTATGAGTTTAAAAGAGGCCTGAGGAGCCCAATTTCGGCTTATGGTTTATACATTTGAAGTTGGCTGTGCAATGCATTATACTTTGGTTGATTGGTTTTCATTGTAGGGTCTAGTTCCGCCTGGCTTAGGAAGGTTTTATGTTTGTCTCCCGTTCGCTAGGGTTTGATACGGGTGCGGATTTACCATTTCGTTACTCGTGTTGAGCCTTAGTGCGGGGGATGTGGTGCCTCACGTGCGGGGTGCTACATCTCAAGCCTATTTTCACGTTTGTACTCTGACACGGCCTTGTCTCTCTTTTGCCTTAAGGGGTGACACGCCCGTGTCCCCTCCTGCCTGCACGTATGCACTGTTTTGTTCTTCGTTACCTACCCAAACGAACTACGATTAACCTGAAATTTTAACCATAAAAACCTTTTGAAGTTTAGAGTATTCTCCAATTAGAATCACCTCAATATCCTTTCTAGTTTGTGAGATATAATCAATCCATTTTGGTGTCACCACTTCACCGAAAATCTGTATTCATCCAACTTTGGACCTACACCATTTTCACCTTGCTTTGAAACACGATTCGAACCATATATCCTTGGAAAGCCCTATTTGTCTAGTTTCATAACCAACAAACAAAACCTAATTTCAAATTCTAGAATTCGAGATATTTCAATTTTCCTACACCATGCGCGTTTTGGAAAACTCCTAACTTTTTTCTCGACTTTGCCAAAACTCGTTTTATCGTTTCCCTTTCACTCCCTCGACCTCTTCTGTGACTTACATGAATTTTATACATTCTTAGTTGATCATTATCTTGTTAATTGCACTCCTTGACTTTCGTAAATGGTTTCATTGCTAGTTACTTGGAACCTTAATTGTGCACATGAATACTATCATAATATAGCATATCATTTTATAATTCTTGCACACATGGTATATCATTTCATATCATTCCATGACACCTCATAACAATGTCGTGCATCCTATTTGGTTTCATATTGAGTTATTTCTCACGAGTACACATTGCTCCTTCTCTTGTACAGTTCGTTTACAGGGCGGAGACTGCTGGATCGAATAGGCACCCGTATTGCTTATGTTTTTATCACGTGGTATTATAGGTGAGGATGTTTTCGTTCTAGTTACGTATCAAACCCTAAAACCTTTATGTGATAAGTTTTGGCCAAAAACCTAATGTGTATATATATATATATATATATATTGGTCTCAAAGTAAAGTCATCGAGTAAATTCTCATCGAGTAAACCTTTTCTCAAGGGATTTAAAATGTATTGTTATTATTATTCGCATGACTTGAACGTTTTGGCGAGATCACGCACAATCATGTTCACGTATTATTGGTCCCGGGAAAAAGTGTGCGTGGAACCTGGTACGGCATAGGGCCGTCGGACCATCCATTCACATAGAGTACCCTTTGAGAATTTCTCATGCGACCGTGTAGTGTAGAATATGAGTTATTCTTGAGCCGATGGTGTTACCCCATCAAAGGAGTGGGTAGGAGTCATGATGCCCCGACTTAGAACGAACGAATGAGGTGGTAGGGCCTTGCAAACCCTTCTACCGCCCCGGAGCAAGAAGGTTGGAACTATTATTATAGTGCCTCCCCTAGCACTACAACCCCCGCACCGCAATACTCCCCAAGTAGAGGTTAGACCTACCACTCAGGAAATACTACGGCGAACGGTTTAAATGGTAATTGAATAGAGCACAAGGCATATCACAACGGAAGATCGAGGAATTTAAAACTTTGCAAATAGATGGAGATGGTGATACACATGAAGAGTGTAGCACCCCGCATGTGAGGCACCATATCCCCCGCACTATGGCTCAACACGAATAACGAAATGGTAAATCCGCACCCGTATCAACCCATAGCGAATGGGAGACAAACAGAAAACCCTCCTAACCTAGGCGGAACTTAGACCCTGTAATAATAACCAATCAACAAAATGTAATTCATCGGAAAACTAAAATTCAAACACACAAACCATAAGCAGACTTGGGCTCTTCAGGCCTCTTTTAAACTCATAATCAAGGCCCAACAAAAGCAATTCAATAGCAATTATACAAGATTCAACTCCATAAACTTACAAGGTCGAATCATTCACAAATTTCAATACATAAGGTGAATGCAGAGACGCTTCTAACCTAACTTGACCAACTAAAAGACTCAACACACTCCGCCTAGCTCGAGACTCCAAAGCCAAACCTGCGCACTGAAAGGTTGGGGAGGGAGAGGGTCAGTCTCTAGAAGACTGAGTGAGCAGGAGCGATACATATATATATATAAGAAACATGCACATGCAAGTCATAAATCCCGAGCAAAGGTTTTACTGGAAGTTAGTTCCCACGAAGGGCAAGAAAATAAATAAACAATGCTCGAACTTTACCACTAATTCATATTAAATTCATTAGGTTCATAATTTAGACATAAACATAAAGGCTCGGCGAGTGAGCGTGCATCATCTCCAACCAAACTCCGACCGTGTACGACAAATATCAATAATACTTTAAGTAGGTGATCATGCAATATATCATAATACACACAAATCATATAACATAGTCGTCTGGGCGATCCGTGTCTCGACCTTCCCGTACGGTGCATAACAATCATAACATAACATAATCATATTTATAAAACAAGTTCCAACCTTCTTCCTCCGGCGGTGGACGGGTTTCCAAGGCCCGACCACCTAAACATATCGTTGTGGCTATGAGCTTCATGAGGCCTCAAAGCCCGGTTAGCGTTTCCTTCGTCAAAAACTCCTTAACGAGGTCCGTTTCGCCGTAATATAGTGAACTAGCACATGGAATCACCGTCGGCCCATGCCTCCCCGGATAGCCACATGTACTAAGTCCATGGGGCCGTGCAATCATAATCATGTCTCGCCAAAACATATAAATTTATAAGAAACATAACATAATTCGTAAGTCATTTGAAAAGGGTTTACTCGATCAATATTTACTCGGTACGTTTCATTTGAAAACCATATATAACTATATTAGGTTTTTGGCCAAAGCTTGTCACATACGGTTGTAGGGTTTTATACATAACTAGAACGAAAACACCCTCACCTGAAACATGACGATACAAGGGTACGAGTTACCGAGTGCCTGAAAGATCAAGATCTCTCCACCCTGGAGATAAACTGTACAAAACACAACGTAACGTGTTCGTGAGACTCAAGACTCTAAATGAACCAAATATGACGCACGGCATGAAATGAACATGATATAAGTTCATAAGAAATAATATTATGTAATCAACATGTTCATGTGCACTATTAACGTCTTTAAATCATATAGACGAGCCATTCATTTGATATTATAAACGTTCATATTCATTCTAGTTCAATCTATTCTTGTCTTTTGAAATTCATAGAAATATCTAACAAAATCTTGAAACCATAGTCACATTATACCTTTCAACATGTTTACATTAAATATAATAAATAAAAAGGCAAAGAGTATCACTTAAGACTTCAAAAGAATACAAGAAGGTACTTAACATTTCATATAGAAGCATTCAAGCCACGTCAGAGCAATTCACCAAAAGAATGCCTAAATTTCATCCAAATGTTATGAAATTAAACCACAATACTCCTATCACATAGCAAAACAAGTTCATAGTTCAACACAATTGAAGATAAAGGCATTAAAGAGGTGAAACAATCAAAAACCGAAAAGGAAAAGACAAGAAATGCGCAGGGGGAGGGACACGCCCGTGTCCCTCAATTAAACTAGACTGAGACACGGGGGTGTCTCAGTACAGACTTCAAAAAGGGTGTGACACGGGGGTGTCACACAATACAAGGCAAATGAGACACGGGGGTGTCTCGGTACAGACCCAAAAACGCATACAAAGTTTACTGGTAAAATAAACCATTCACAAAATCAGTCCCAAAAACATACCAAATCAACTCCAAATCTTATGAAACTTGATATAAAACATATTTAGCATGTTAGGAGCATTTTTAATTTAGAGTGAAAAGTCCAAATCACACGTTAAGAGCACCAAAATCATACAGTAAACCTGGGGCGCCAAAACGCACATATGAGCTCAATTGTTCAATCATGCCATGATCAAGTACTTAGGGGTTGAATCTGAATCTAAAACCTTGGGGAATGCATGCTAACATACTAAAAAACTAATATACATCATATATATGCAAAATGGCACGAATTGAAACACATTAGAATGACCAACAAGTCACAACACGCAACAGCAGCAGGTCTGTCATGGATCATGCATAAGAACAGGTCATGTACTTCGGTTTTGGGGCCTAAAATGGATCCAAAAGCTTGTAACATGAATGCTAACATATATAGAAACGATTGTACATCATATCCATGCAAATTCACATGAAAAGAAGGTCATATGATCGAGCAACAAACCATAATTTCACACAGTAGTCCCAAAACAGAGGAGGCAGTTTTGCAATCAAGTTTCAAGCTTAAGATATCATAATTTCTCCAAAGAATCTAAAGAGTAAATCATTCATAAATCATCTACTATCATTTAGACATCGAATAGACAAAGAGACAAGCTCATAATATCAGTTTTCAAGCACGAAATCAAGCAACAAAGGCAAAGTGTGCAGCAGCAGCTCAAAAACAGGGGAGGGGATCCAATCTCAAGTTTCATGCTCAAAAACTCTCATTTCATCCAAGGGATCTAAAGAGAAATCAACCACAAATCATCTGGAATGGCTTGGGTATCAAAAAGGAAGAGAAACAAGTTCATATAACCAAGTTTCATGCA
Organism: Lantana camara; assembly: GCA_037501455.1. NCBI lineage: Eukaryota > Viridiplantae > Streptophyta > Magnoliopsida > Lamiales > Verbenaceae > Lantana > Lantana camara. Next base: position 68,289,842 of record CM074856.1, read on the forward strand.
AGAAATCAGCCCCAAACCTAAGCTACTCCAAGAAGGCAAGAATCCCTCAAAAATCCTAAACATGTTCTAAATGAAACCCTTATCAAATCTGAAGCCAAACAAGAAATAAATGGATGAAATCAAGCATAAAAAGTAGAGGATACATAAATATTCATACCTTGAAGATTTGGTGAAGAAAGATGGTGATTTGAGCTCAAAATCACAAAAATGGCCAAAGTTCTTACTCATTCTTCTCTCCCTCTTTCTCGATCAGTTGTAGCAGCAATAAGGGGGGAGGGGGGGGGGGGGGGTTGGCTCGGTTTTGCTGATAAAAAGGGAGGAGAAAGGGTTTAACGCAATTACACAAGTCATGGTTAAATCATGGTCAGGCTTAAGTGGTGTTATGGGGTCCCACCATGAAGACTAGTCAACAAAAGGTTTAATCTTGCACGAGTTGTTCAATACGGTTGGATTTCGGAGGTCTTAAGGAACTCAAAAAGGAATGGGGCTTGTTCCATTGTCTCCGAATCATCGATACGAAGGCAACGGAGGTGTCGGAATTCGAATCCGAATTCCCGAGCTCAAGATATCACGTGCGGAACCAAGGGTGCGCTAATTGCTCGTTAGCCCCCGATTTGGTTCCACAAATCAAAATAAATTCGTTAACACGTCAAATGAATTCGAAAACATAAACCGAGCATATATACATGTTCATAACACATATATTTACGACATACTAAATTTCCATAACATTCCGATATCATTTCATATAAGAACGAAGCATAAACAAACAATCATGCGCATAACTTTAATAAATTCATGCATTATAATTTAAAACTAAAATTTAAATTCCATTTTAAATATAATTCAAGGTCAACGGAATTGAATAAATTAATGCAAAGGATTAATGCATAATTAATTAACATAATACTTAATTGATAATTTCATAATAGAATGAAATAATAAAATTAAATACGAAACACTTATAAACAATTAATCACATAGTTAGCTAATTTAATTGCGTAATTTATAAACAAATACGACACATTAGTTTAAATGAAAACCGGGGCGTTACAATCTCTCCCCCTTAAAAAGAATCTGTCCTCGGATTCACTGCACGCCTAAAAACAACTAATGAGAGATTCCCGGTCTCTCACAAACAACAAGGAGAGAGCCCCATCTCTCGAGCATCAATGAGAGAACCCCGTCTCTCCCACAACAATGAGAGAGCCCCGTCTCTCGCAAGCAAAGAGAGCACCCCGTCTCTCGAACAAAATAAGAGAATCCTCATCTCTCACAAACAACGAGAGCACCCCGTCTCTCAACCAAAAATAGAGCAAGGAAGTCTCCAATACTCCCAAGCCACACACGCAAATTCCAAAATTAAAATCACGTAAGGCGCCCACGTTGATCATCAATTACTCCAAGTAATTTAACACGATAAGGAATCGAAACACCTAACATAAAAATTATTCAAGTTAAATTTGTATGGATGCATGTATCATGGATGCTATAAGTATACCGTTCACCGTAGTTGCAAAATTTAAAGTTGTGAGTTGTCGTTGTCCGGTGCATGATCCGTCCTGAAGATAAGCTTAGTGTTCAGCTTGTCTTGAACCTCTTCAGGGTACCCCGGTGAAGCAATTGATGAATCCTTTAAGAATTATACTCTTAGACCCCTTCTGACTTTTATTGCTACTCAACTTCTTCAATCCTTCCTTAATCTCTATTATTTTCTTTCAGTCGGACTAACTCTTCCAAGTAATCCAATTGATATTCACCTTTGCGTTTAGAATATTTGTTCCGATGTCCAGTCCATATCTTCCATCTTTACCCATATCGGTGCTTAACATATCCCCGAGGATAACCACTCTGGGCAACCTTGATGATTCAATCCCGATCTTACAATGTTTATTCTCACGGTCTCTCTCAACACAAATCTTTTCCCACCTTCCGTTCCTATTGTCCGTTGATTCCCTTTGACCCCCTCAATGTTATATTCGATAGTTGGTCCCATATTTCTTTAATCAAAGACAGAAGGTTCTTGATGATTCTTGAAGTTTGAGGTCAATCCTCTAATTATCATCCTTTTCTATTTGGTCCCTACTTAAGTTTCCTTCTGGATTACCGTTGATATAACTAATAACTCGATAATATTGTCTTGGACCCCTTCGTACTTCAATGAATAAATCTTGATCGACACCATCCCCTTATATGATAGCTTGATTCAATTTTCCCTTGTTAATTCTAACTTAGGAGGTCACAGAAACTCTCTTATAATTGAATCACCCCCAAATCGGAATTCCAGACGTAGAAATGTTCGATAAACCCTTTTCTTTATATTTTGAAAAATCTTCACCCGAATTTAGCATCGTAACTTCTCTCTTAACAACTTAACCATTACCATCGTCTTATTCATTTCCAATGGCCACCATTGGGACTTCCAGATTCTCCTTAATTTGCATCCCCGTTGTTGCTATTAACATATTTATTCGAGCACTACTTCCATCCTCCAATTTATCTTTCGGTCGTGCTCTCCCCCTTACCTAAAGTTCTTTATTTCCCACATCGTCTTTCTTGTCATGTGCCACCCCATTATTTCCTTTCCCTTAACTCAGATATGGTTCGAGCGAAGATATACTTGACAAATGAGGTGCCAGAGCTTCCTATCAAGTAAACACTAAAATGCATGTCGGGTAAAGATGTCAATGCATGTGTCACGTTTACATCAAGCATTTATGCAACATATTAGCACAACGAAAACAAATAGAAATGTACAGACAAACATAAGTCCAGAAGAATAAATAATTGATGCGAAGTATGATGCACGTGTTATGAATGTTTTGGAACCTGTCACCAATATGGTAAGTTGTTAGCTCGATAGCTTTTCCTCGTTCTTCCAAATCCTGGGGTTACTTTGACTTAGTGATTATTCCTTGCCTTTCCCACGGTCTTCGAGATTTCCATGAATCTTTGTAAATCACTAGTACCTTCCACTATCCGAGATTGCAATTTCTTGATCCCTAATTCTTCCACGTCCACGGAGTTAGCATCCACACTTCTCCTCGAAATTCGACCTTTACTTCTAATCGTCACCTCCCCTCTATTTGTATTTACCCAGGTACTTGCCTTCTAGAAACCCGACTTCTAATCACTAGGCTTAGTTCAAAGTCCTTCTTTGTAGACCCTTGGTGCCTTTTATCTTAACTCCTCTTAATTATTGATACCTCTTCAATGATCCAAATCCAGGACCAAAATACCTTCAAGGTTTTGTTCACTTCATTTCTTAGGTTGAAAGATCCCGTTGAATCCAATTAAAGCACTCCAAGTAGTGGATTCACATAAGTTGATCTTCTGAGTCACAACCATCCCTTAATTAACTCATATTCCTATTTCACCAAATGTCCCTCTGCCATCGCATCGCCAAAGTCAAACCTCCTATTCTGAATCCTAACCATTAATTGCAACTCAGTCTACGAAGCCATGCATCTAGCATTCTCCACATTCCTCCCCGGGGCATCCTTCCTATCTTCCATGCCTCCGAAAGAATTTATAATAGATTGTTGTGATCACAGAACTTGGCCGTGGTTTGATATTATCTTTATAACCTAGAAATCATAACTCCTTTCGGGAATATATGCATGCGATTAGTGCATGCTCATGGCACATATTCAACACTAAAGACAAGGATCTATATAATAATGCAGCAGATAGCTCCACAAAATTCAAAAGGAAAGCCAAATTTCACATTCAAGATCGATGCAATACACACATTGTCATATAGTTCCTAAGCTGTACGATCTAGACTGACTCACTCACGAAACGAGAACACCGATTTTGCAACCGGGCTCTGATACCACTTAAGGATGTAGCACCCCGCACGTGAGGCACCACATCCCCCGCACTATGGCTCAACACAAGTAACGAAATGGTAAATCCGCACCCGTATCAACCCATAGCGAACGGGAGACAAACAGAAAACCCTCCTAAGCTAGGCGGAATTTAGACCCTGTAATAATAACCAATCAACAAAATGTAATGCATCGGAAAACTAAAATTCAAACACACAAACCATAAGCAGACTTGGGCTCTTCAGGCCTCTTTTAAACTCATAATCAAGGCCCAACAAAAGCAATTCAATAGCAATTATACAAGATTCAACTGCACAAACTTACAAGGTCGAATCATTCACAAATTTCAATACATAAGGTGAATGCAGAGATGCTTCTAACCTAACTTGACCAACTCAAAGACTCAACACACTCCGCCTAGCTCGAGACTCCAAAGCCAAACCTGCGCACTGAAAGGTTGGGGAGGGAGAGGGTCAGTCTCTAGAAGACTGAGTGAGCAGGAGCGATACATATATATATATAAGAAACATGCACATGCAAGTCATAAATCCCGAGCAAAGGTTTTACTGGAAGTTAGTTCCCACGAAGGGCAAGAAAATAAATAAACAATGCTCGAACTTTACCACTAATTCATATTAAATTCATTAGGTTCATAATTTAGACATAAACATAAATGCTCGGCGAGTGAGCGTGCATCATCTCCAACCAAAGTCCGACCGTGTACGACAAATATCAATAATACTTTAAGTAGGTGATCATGCAACATATCATAATACACACAAATCATATAACATAGTCGTCTGGGCGATCCGTGTCTCGGCCTTCCCGTACGGTGCATAACAATCATAACATAACATAATCATATTTATAAAACAAGTTCCAACCTTCTTCCTCCGGCGGTGGATGGGTTTCCAAGGCCCGACCACCTAAACATATCATTGTGGCTATGAGGTTCATGAGGCCTCAAAGCCCGGTTAGCATTTCCTTCGTCAAAAACTCCTTGACGAGGTCCGTTTCGCCGTAATATAGTGGAACTAGCACATGGGATCACCGTCGGCCCATGCCTCCCCGAATAGCCACATGTACTAAGTCCCTGGGCCCGTGCAATCATAATCATGTCTTTCCAAAACATATCAATTCATAAGAAACATAACATAATTCGTAAGTCATTTGAAAAGGGTTTACTCGATCAATATTTACTCGGTACGTTTCATTTGAAAACCATATAAAACTATATTAGGTTTTTGGCCAAAGCTTGTCACATACGGTTGTAGGGTTTTATACATAACTAGAACGAAAACACCCTCACCTGAAACATGATGATACAAGGATACGAGTTACCGAGTGCCTGAAAGATCAAGATCTCTCCACCCTGGAGATAAACTGTACAAAAGACAACGTAACATGTTCGTGAGACTCAAGACTCTAAATGAACCAAATATGACGCACGGCATGAAATGAACATGATATAAGTGCATAAGAAATAATATTATGTAATGAACATGTCCATGTTCACTATTAACGTCTTTAAATCATATAGACGAGCCATTCATTTGATATTATAAACGTTCATATTCATTCAAGTTCAATCTATTCATGTCTTTTGAAATTCATAGCAACATCTAAAAAAATCTTGAAACCATAGTCACATTATACCTTTCAACATGTTTACATTGAATATAATAAATAAAAAGGCAAAGAGTATCACTTAAGACATCAAAAGAATACAAGAAGGTACTTAACATTTCATATAGAAGCATTCAAGCCACGTCAGAGCAATTCACCAAAAGAATGCCTAAATCTCATCCAAATGTTATGAAATTAAACCAAAATACTCCTATCACATAGCAAAACAAGTTCATAGTTCAACACAATTAAAGATAAAGGCATTAAAGAGGTGAAACAATCAAAAATCGAAAAGGAAAAGATAAGAAATGCGCGGGGGAGGGACACGCCCGTGTCCCTCAATTAAACTAGACTAAGACACGGGGGTGTCTCAGTACAGAACTGCAAAAAGGGTGTATCACGGGGGGTGTCACACAATACAAGGCATGTAGCACCCGAGCGTTAGGTACCACATCCCCCACACCGGGACCCGACCCGTATATGAAATGGAAGTCCATACACGTGCCAAATCCACGGCGAACGTGCCAAATCTCAAGTCCAATTTTGAGTAAACCCCCGAACCTTGTAACATGTCAAATAAATCCTCAATATGGGGCAAAGGATACTTATTCTTTACAGTCATCCGATTAAGCTCCCGGTAATCTATACACATTCTTAGGGTTCCATCCTTTTTCTTAACAAAGAGAACCGGAGCACCCCAAGGTGACGAACTTGGCCGAATATATCCAACTTCGAGCAATTCCTCTAATTGAATCTTTAATTCTTTCAACTCGGCCGGTGCCATCCGATATGGAGTCTTAGAATACGGTGTGGATCCTGGATGTAAATCAATAACGAACTCGATCTCACGGTCGGGTGGTAGAGAACTCAAATTCTCCGGAAACACATCGGAGAAATCCTTAACAACCGCGGTATCCTCCAACTTAACTTGATCTTTCGGCCTATTAAGGAGGTAAGCAATAAATCCCGTTGCCCCTTCTCTCATCAACTTGTGAGCTTCCATATAAGACAAGAGAGATACCGTTCTTGATCCACTACCAATCACCAATTCCTTCCCCAAGATCACCTTCTTCGCAAAACAATCAACATTGGCCCGATGCCTGGATAACCAGTCCATACCCAAGATAACTCCATACCTCTTCATAGGCATAACAATTAAATCAGCCGGATACTCTCTCCCTTCAATCAAAACCGAACATTCCCGAACCAACTGATCTGTTTGAAGACTCCCTCCAAGTGGCGAACTCACCAAATAATAAGAAGAAAGACAGATAACAGGCAAGCACAGAGTGGCAACTATATCACAAGAAATAAAGGAATGCGTGGCACCCGGATCAAAGAGTGCATGAATGCTCATGTTATGTATGCATAGGGTACCTTCTACCACGGCTGTGGGATCAATCTCTGCATCTTGTTCCTCACCCTCGAGGGCGTAAGCACGAGCCTGAATCATTGGCCTTTGAGTTCGTCTTTGATATCCGGGGTCTTTGTCGGGACAAGTATCCGCCATATGGTCGCTTTTCCCACATATGAGGCACAAGTTCAACCTTCTCTGACAATTATTGTAGGTATGGGTCTGTCCCCCGCAATGCGTACATGGAGGTACATCCGGGCGTGAATTCGTAGGTGCCGGAGCCATAGGTAGAGCCTTTGGTCGAGTCGGTGCGGCCTGAGAACCTTGTCCTCCAAACCTAGGCTTCTTAAACGGACCCTTAGGAGGTAGACTAGCTTGAATCATCGGCCTCTTTCCCGAATTCGATCCGGATCCTCTTCCCATAGGAGCTCTAAACATCGGATCCTTCTTCTTAAATTCCTCCTCTTGAACCAAAGCCCTTTGCACGGTGTCGGCAAATGACTCGAAATTGTGCCCCGCTTGCCCGTGTCTCAAGTCCTGTCTCAATCCCGCTATAAATTTCCTTGCTTTCCTCTTCTCATCCCGGGTGACATGAGGAGCATATTTCCCAAGTCTATTAAATACGGCGAGGTATTGAGTCACCGTACGAGCACCTTGCTTTAATTCCATGAATTCTTGCTCCTTCCTTTCCCTTACCACTTCCGGTACGAAGCATTCCCGGAATTCTCTCTTAAAAACTTCCCAAGTTACTTCCTCTCCATCTACTTCAAGCTTCTCCCTTGTTCGTTCCCACCATTCATACGCATCCCCATCGAGTTGGAATATAGCAAATTGAGCCTTCTCTTGCGTACTGAACTGTCGGACCCCAAATATCCTTTCCAATCTAATCAACCAACCCTCCGAGACTGCATCGTCAATAGAACCAGAAAACCGAGGGGGGTTGTAACTCAGAAACACCCCATGAGGGTCTCTATTATTATTATGATTTGGTGGAGGCGCCGGTTGTTCTGCCTGTTGTGGTGGGGGAGCTTGAGCCCTCCTATGCTCAACATAGTTGAAAACCGCTTCCATGAAGTTTCCCATATCCATCGGTGGTGCTTGTGGTTGGGGTGGAGGCGTAGGAGATCGATCATGATGACGACGATGTCCGGGAGATCTCTCACGATGTCTACGCGGAGGCATCCTGTTCAAGAAACATTGAAATGCATGTTATTTTTAGTCCATGCATGCAAGTGCAAGGAATTCGATCAAAATTCAGGGTTTAAAACACACAAGCACATAAACAATGCATATGCATCACATTGACAAGTTGTTCCTAAAACCGAACGACCTAACTGACTCAACACGACATAGAGCCCGGGTTTTACAACCCTAAGCTCTGATACCACATAAGGATGTAGCACCCGAGCGTTAGGTACCACATCCCCCGCACCAGGACCCGACCCGTATATGAAATGGAAGTCCATACACGTGCCAAATCCACGGCGAACGGGGACACAACACACACGCTATGCTAGGCGGGACTAACCCTTAAACCAAACAGTGCAAGAAACATATAATCAGAGTTAAATAAAATTCGCGGAAGCAAGAATAACATAGCATATACAATGAGCCACCAAGCTCCAAAAATAGATATACAGAAGCATTACATAATCAACGGCGCTCATGGCCTACAAAAATCATAACGCTCCAAACTAAAACTATAATCATACGCAAAATATCGACAAGAGTATGAATATGAGACAAAAGGAAGTGCTAAACATAAATGCAAGATCTAGACGACTTGTATTCCCGCCTAGCACTCCTATACCTGCACAAAACAACTGAAACAACCGGGTTCAGTCTAAAAGAGACTGGTGGGTATAAAAACGGGGCATAAATATATAATATCGCATAAATTAAACACATACATGCAAGCCCTAATCCCGTGTGAAGTTTAGTAAGATTTTACCAAGTGGTTAAAACAAAAGGAAACATCAACGGGATTACGACGTTCATATTCATTCATAATTGTTCATAAAGGTTCATAAGGGTTATGGCCCGGCGAGTGGGCGTGCACAATCTCCAACCTACTCCTCGTGTAATCATAATTAATTATTCAATAATTCATTATCATACATAAATCTTTTGTGCTCATAAATACATGATCATAATCATTCATATACTCCTTTTTCCTCCGGGTGGTGGACGGGCTTGCAAGACCCGGCCACCGGTTCATACATAGGCCAATGGGGGTACATGAATCCCCCAAGGGCACTCAGCTCCCATTCCCCGCTAAAACTCCTAGCGAGGGCCGGTATCACCGTAGTTTGGTTGGAACTAGTATATGGGATCCCCGTCAGCCCTTGCTTCCTCGGTTAGCCACATATACTAAGTCCCGGGGCCCGTGCAATCATAAATCATAAATATCTCGCCAAACATAAGGTAGGGTTCATAAATAAAAGAAAGGGGTCATACGTTTGAAATTATTTACCCGAAATGACTCGATATAAATATATATACGATTTTGGCTTAAAACTTTGCACATAAGGAATATATAAGGTTGTTTTAACTAATAGAAGAAAAACCCACCTTTACCAAAGAAGAAATAAAGGCACAAGCGTCTCAAGGCTCGCCCTCGTCTCCGACCAAACCCGAATCTGTGCAAAAGAAAAGGTATGAGACTCAATGACCACATATGACGCTCGGCAATGAAGTGAATATGACATGAATGCATAAATGATGATGTTATATCATAAAAATGTTCATGTGCACGATTAAGGAATTTAAATCATATAATCATTCATTCGTTCATATATTTCATTCAAATTCATAAATTCATAAATTCATATAAATTTCATAAATTCATAAATTCAAAATATTCATAAATTCATAAATTCATAATTCATAATTCATATTAATTAATTTAATAATTCATTTAATAAGCATAACACATAATATTCAAATTCACATTTAGGAGTAAAATAAATAAAACGTTCAATCAAAAGTCGATAATTAAATACGCAAAATAGAAATCAATTAATTTCAATAATTAAATTAAATTAAATAATATATAAATTATATAATAAATATACATAATATAATATATATAAATAGCCATATATAATACTAATATACAATATATATAATATATACATATATACACATACAAACACACACACACATGCATGCAAAATGTAATTAATGTATCTATAATACATATATATATACATATTAAATCAATCCATGCATGAAAATTTATATACTATGTAGTATATACACATGCATGCACTTAATCATATACCAAGCCATGCATGCACACTAACACACTCTGCACAAAACATATAGCCATGCACAACAATAATCAGCCGCAACAGTTCAAAGAAGAAGCAGCAGAAATCAACCAAAACGGGGTGACACCCCCGTGTCACCCTCCACACTTAGACCGAGACACCCCCGTGTCTCGGTACAGCAAGTCCAGGCCATCTCTGCACCCCCGTTCCTCGCTAGAACGGCCAAGAATGGCACGCCCGTGACGTGCAACAGCAGCAGCCTCTCACAGCGGCAAAATTGCAGAAAACAGAGCAAGAAAAGGTGCAGGAAAAGCAAGCAACAAATGCAACATTACAAGGCACAAATTGCTGCAAGAACTCAATTAAAACACAAGCTACAAGGCCAAGAATTTAACAGCAAAAGCATGAAGGAAATTACAGCAAAATGACAGCAACTCTGCGTGAAGAAAACAGAGCAAAACGCGAAGGAAAGCAGGGCATGCTTGAGCTCAATCAATCCGATTTCAATCAGGTCCAAAAGTCCATCAAATGTGCAGCAAAATATCATATATTCAACACATAATTCAGTCCCAAACAAGATCAAACAAGGAAGCAACCAAACGTGACAATCATGTGGAATTTTCTCAAAAATGTCATAAATGATATATCATAAATACCTCAACAACCACGAAATCAATGACCATAAATGATATGAGGAAGTCAAAACAATCATTCTCATGCTTGGAATCGATCAAAACCGTTAAGAATCAAAGAAAATCAATAATTTACTCAAAACCTTCATTCTCGGGAAAAAGCCCAGAAAATCATGAAACCATGCTCAAAATCATGAATGAAAAGATGGAAATGCTCAGAATTAATCATATAATACAACCCTAAGCTTACCTTGATGATTGGTTGAAGTTTGGATGAGATTTGAGCTCCAAAATCTCCAAAGCTTGAAGGGTTACGGGACTGGAGAGAAAACAGTAGCTTTGGCTGAGTTTTGGGGCTTGTGTGAGGATAATCTCGGTTAAGGCTTGTTATGTCATGATAGAGGGTTGAGTTAGGGTTTCAAAGAATCAAACCATGGTTAATTTGGTTATGGTTTGGCCAAGATATGGCTGATTTAGTGCAACAAGGTCAAGTTGATCTCCGTTTCGTTTTTCGGTTGGATTTCGGAGTTTCAAATGACTTAGGAAAATTATAAGGCTAAGTTTACTAAACTCGAATTTTCGTTACGAGTTCAGCGGAGTTGACGGAACTCAAATCCGAGTTCCCGAGCTCAAGATATTAAATTCGGAACCAAGGGTACGCTAAGTGCTCGTTAGCTCCCGTTTTGGTTCCTCAAATAAAAATTAAATTCGTTAACCTATCAAATGAATTCAAAAACATAATTTGAGCATAAAATCATGTTCATAACACATATATGTACGACATATTACAAATTCGTGGCAATTCGATATCATATCATATAAGAACGAAGCACAAAATAAACGAATAAGCTCAATCATGCAATTCATGCATATTCATATAATTTTCCATGCATGAAATATTAATCCCCATGCAAAAAATGAAATTCATGCATATATTAATCCCACGTATAAAATATATATAAATAAGTAATTAATTAAAACATGATTAATTAATATAATATATAATTAGTATAATCATTAAATTAATAATATAATAATTAAACATATATATATATATATATATATATATATATATATATATATAAAATACGAAATATGTATATATATAATTAATAATATTAAAATAAGATATTATAATATAATATAATAAAATAATAACAATTATAATAAAAATTAAATATAAAACACGTAAAAACAATTAATTCGCGCAATTTGGTAAACACATACGTCGTACCTTTACGTCCGAGAAATCGGGGCGTTACAATCTCTCCCCCTTAAAAGAATCCGTCCTCGGATTCACTGCTCGCTCGGAAACAACTCGGGGTGGAATCTTTTCATCTTATCCTCCGTCTCCCACGTAGCCTCTTCGGTTTTATCACTTCTCCAAAGAACCTTGACTAGTGGAATACGCCGATTTCGAAGTTCCTGAAACTTCCGATCCAATATCTTAATCGGCTTCTGAACGAAGGTGAGATCCGATTCTAATTCCACTTCTTCAACCGGTAGAACCTCGGACTCATCTTGATAATATTTTCGGAGCTGTGAGACATGAAACACGTTATGAATTCCCGTCAAATTTGGCGGCAAATCCAAACGATAGGCCGTATCCCCAATCTTCTCCAAAATCTCATACGGTCTCATATAACGAGGGTTTAACTTTCCTCCCCGTCCAATCCTTGAGAATCCTTTTCGTGGGGAAGCCTTTAAGAAAACCCTATCTCCAATCTCAAACTCTAAATTCTTTCTCCGAAGATCTGCATAACTCTTTTGTCGATCCTGAGCGGCCTTCATCCGTTGTCTAATTATCTGGACCTTATTAATAGCTTCTTGTACAGCCTTAGAGGGTTTTTCCTTCTTTTCCCCTCTTTTAATTCCCTCTTGTTTGGTCCAATTCCATTCCTCCAAGTCAAAGAACAACGGTGATCGACATTTACGTCCATAAAGAGCTTCATAAGGGGCCATTTCAATCGAGGCTTGATAGCTATTGTTGTAAGCAAACTCGATTAACGGCAACTGTTCATTCCATGAACTCTGAAAGTCCAATGCACATGCCCTCAACAAATCCTCCAGATACTTAATTAACCTTTCTGATTGTCCGTCGGTCTGAGGATGGAAAGCTGTGCTGAATTGAAGCCTTGTCCCCAAACACTTCTGTAATTCTTGCCATAACCGTGAAGTAAATCTGGGATCCCGATCCGAGACAATACTAACAGGTACACCATGAAGCCTGACAATCTCATCATTGTACCTCTTGGCCAACTTACTCACTTTATCGGACATTCTGATAGCAAGAAAATGAGCTGATTTTGTCAATCTGTCCACAATAACCCAAATTCCATCGAAACCTCCTCTCACTTTTGGTAATCCCGAAACAAAATCCATAGCTATTTGTTCCCATTTCCATTCCGGGATAGGTAATGGTTGAAGTAGCCCCGATGGCTTTTGATGTTCTGCCTTTACCACTTGACAAGTCATGCAGTGTTTCACAAAGTCGATCACATCCCGTTTCAATCCATTCCACCAATAGAATTGCTTAAGATCCTTATACATTTTATTCCCTCCGGGATGTATCGAATAACCTGACCGATGGGCTTCCTCAAGAATAATCCTTTTTAACTCTTCCGGGACAACAACCCTATTCTTGAATCTCAGAAGTCCCGTATCATCAAACCCAAACGGACACTCTGAATCAGCTCGAGCCTTCTCAGCTAATTTCTGAACTTCGGGATCAATCCTCTGAGCATCAAATAATCTCTGTTTAAGATCTGGTTGAACCGTAATATTCCGAACACTAGCCCTCAGTCTGAACAACTCATTCTCATCTCCAATTTCCACTTTCACATTGGACACGCTAGCTTTCCGACTAAGCGCATCCGCAACCAAATTGGCTTTGCCGGGATGGTATCGGATTGTACACTCATAATCCGCCAACAGTTCCATCCAACGCCGTTGTCTCTTATTCAATTCCTTTTGCGAGAATAAGTATTGGAGGCTCTTGTGATCGGAAAAGACCTCGAACGAAATTCCATAAAGATAGTGTCTCCACTTACCCAAAGCAAAGATCACTGCCGCTAATTCTAAATCGTGAGTGGGGTAGTTCTGTTCATGCTCTTTCAATTTCCTTGAGGCATAGGCGATCACTCTTCCATTTTGCATCAACACACATCCCAAACCTTCCTTTGAGGCGTCCGTATAAACTGTATATCCTTCTGTACCTTCAGGAAGTGCTAATACAGGAGCGGTGGTCAACTTTTCCTTTAGAAGTTGGAAACTAGTCTCACATGCCTCGTCCCACTCAAACTTAACCGCCTTCTTAGTCAATCGGGTTAAAGGAGCCGCAATCTTTGAGAAGTCCTGAACGAATCTCCGATAGTAGCCTGCCAAACCCAAGAAACTCCTTATTTCTGAAGCATTTTTCGGGCTTTGCCATTGAATAACCGTCTCAATCTTAGAAGGGTCTACTTCTAAACCTTTCCTCGAAATAATATGACCCAAAAATGCTACCCGATCGATCCAGAACTCACATTTGCTAAACTTAGCAAACAACCGATGTTCCCTTAAGGTTTCCAACACCATTCTGAGGTGCCTTGCATGATCCTCCGGAGTTCTCGAATAAACCAAGATGTCATCGATGAAAATTACCACAAACTTATCCAAATAGGGCCGGAAAATTCGATGCATCATATCCATAAAAGCAGCCGGAGCATTAGTCAATCCAAAAGGCATCACTACGAACTCGTAGTGTCCATACCGGGTGTTAAATCCCGTCTTCGGAATGTCCTCTTCCCGGATCTTCAATTGATAATATCCTTGTCTCAAGTCCAATTTTGAGTAAACCCCCGAACCTTGTAACATGTCAAATAAATCCTCAATATGGGGCAAAGGATACTTATTCTTTACAGTCATCCGATTAAGCTCCCGGTAATCTATACACATTCTTAGGGTTCCATCCTTTTTCTTAACAAAGAGAACCGGAGCACCCCAAGGTGACGAACTTGGCCGAATATATCCAACTTCGAGCAATTCCTCTAATTGAATCTTTAATTCTTTCAACTCGGCCGGTGCCATCCGATATGGAGTCTTAGAATACGGTGTGGATCCTGGATGTAAATCAATAACGAACTCGATCTCATGGTCGGGTGGTAGAGAACTCAAATTCTCCGGAAACACATCGGAGAAATCCTTAACAACCGCGGTATCCTCCAACTTAACTTGATCTTTCGGCCTATTAAGGAGGTAAGCAATAAATCCCGTTGCCCCTTCTCTCATCAACTTGTGAGCTTCCATATAAGACAAGAGAGATACCGTTCTTGATCCACTACCAATCACCAATTCCTTCCCCAAGATCACCTTCTTCGCAAAACAATCAACATTGGCCCGATGCCTGGATAACCAGTCCATACCCAAGATAACTCCATACCTCTTCATAGGCATAACAATTAAATCAGCCGGATACTCTCTCCCTTCAATCAAAACCGAACATTCCCGAACCAACTGATCTGTTTGAAGACTCCCTCCAAGTGGCGAACTCACCAAATAATAAGAAGAAAGACAGATAACAGGCAAGCACAGAGTGGCAACTATATCACAAGAAATAAAGGAATGCGTGGCACCCGGATCAAAGAGTGCATGAATGCTCATGTTATGTATGCATAGGGTACCTTCTACCACGGCTGTGGGATCAATCTCTGCATCTTGTTCCTCACCCTCGAGGGCGTAAGCACGAGCCTGAATCATTGGCCTTTGAGTTCGTCTTTGATATCCGGGGTCTTTGTCGGGACAAGTATCCGCCATATGGTCGCTTTTCCCACATATGAGGCACAAGTTCAACCTTCTCTGACAATTATTGTAGGTATGGGTCGGTCCCCCGCAATGCGTACATGGAGGTACATCCGGGCGTGAATTCGTAGGTGCCGGAGCCATAGGTAGAGCCTTTGGTCGAGTCGGTGCGGCCTGAGAACCTTGTCCTCCAAACCTAGGCTTCTTAAACGGACCCTTAGGAGGTAGACTAGCTTGAATCATCGGCCTCTTTCCCGAATTCGATCCGGATCCTCTTCCCATAGGAGCTCTAAACATCGGATCCTTCTTCTTAAATTCCTCCTCTTGAACCAAAGCCCTTTGCACGGTGTCGGCAAATGACTCGAAATTGTGCCCCGCTTGCCCGTGTCTCAAGTCCTGTCTCAATCCCGCTATAAATTTCCTTGCTTTCCTCTTCTCATCCCGGGTGACATGAGGAGCATATTTCCCAAGTCTATTAAATACGGCGAGGTATTGAGTCACCGTACGAGCACCTTGCTTTAATTCCATGAATTCTTGCTCCTTCCTTTCCCTTACCACTTCCGGTACGAAGCATTCCCGGAATTCTCTCTTAAAAACTTCCCAAGTTACTTCCTCTCCATCTACTTCAAGCTTCTCCCTTGTTCGTTCCCACCATTCATACGCATCCCCATCGAGTTGGAATATAGCAAATTGAGCCTTCTCTTGCGTACTGAACTGTCGGACCCCAAATATCCTTTCCAATCTAATCAACCAACCCTCCGAGACTGCATCGTCAATAGAACCAGAAAACCGAGGGGGGTTGTAACTCAGAAACACCCCATGAGGGTCTCTATTATTATTATGATTTGGTGGAGGCGCCGGTTGTTCTGCCTGTTGTGGTGGGGGAGCTTGAGCCCTCCTATGCTCAACATAGTTGAAAACCGCTTCCATGAAGTTTCCCATATCCATCGGTGGTGCTTGTGGTTGGGGTGGAGGCGTAGGAGATCGATCATGATGACGACGATGTCCGGGAGATCTCTCACGATGTCTACGCGGAGGCATCCTGTTCAAGAAACATTGAAATGCATGTTATTTTTAGTCCATGCATGCAAGTGCAAGGAATTCGATCAAAATTCAGGGTTTAAAACACACAAGCACATAAACAATGCATATGCATCACATTGACAAGTTGTTCCTAAAACCGAACGACCTAACTGACTCAACACGACATAGAGCCCGGGTTTTACAACCCTAAGCTCTGATACCACATAAGGATGTAGCACCCGAGCGTTAGGTACCACATCCCCCGCACCAGGACCCGACCCGTATATGAAATGGAAGTCCATACACGTGCCAAATCCACGGCGAACGGGGACACAACACACACGCTATGCTAGGCGGGACTAACCCTTAAACCAAACAGTGCAAGAAACATATAATCAGAGTTAAATAAAATTCGCGGAAGCAAGAATAACATAGCATATACAATGAGCCACCAAGCTCCAAAAATAGATATACAGAAGCATTACATAATCAACGGCGCTCATGGCCTACAAAAATCATAACGCTCCAAACTAAAACTATAATCATACGCAAAATATCGACAAGAGTATGAATATGAGACAAAAGGAAGTGCTAAACATAAATGCAAGATCTAGACGACTTGTATTCCCGCCTAGCACTCCTATACCTGCACAAAACAACTGAAACAACCGGGTTCAGTCTAAAAGAGACTGGTGGGTATAAAAACGGGGCATAAATATATAATATCGCATAAATTAAACACATACATGCAAGCCCTAATCCCGTGTGAAGTTTAGTAAGATTTTACCAAGTGGTTAAAACAAAAGGAAACATCAACGGGATTACGACGTTCATATTCATTCATAATTGTTCATAAAGGTTCATAAGGGTTATGGCCCGGCGAGTGGGCGTGCACAATCTCCAACCTACTCCTCGTGTAATCATAATTAATTATTCAATAATTCATTATCATACATAAATCTTTTGTGCTCATAAATACATGATCATAATCATTCATATACTCCTTTTTCCTCCGGGTGGTGGACGGGCTTGCAAGACCCGGCCACCGGTTCATACATAGGCCAATGGGGGTACATGAATCCCCCAAGGGCACTCAGCTCCCATTCCCCGCTAAAACTCCTAGCGAGGGCCGGTATCACCGTAGTTTGGTTGGAACTAGTATATGGGATCCCCGTCAGCCCTTGCTTCCTCGGTTAGCCACATATACTAAGTCCCGGGGCCCGTGCAATCATAAATCATAAATATCTCGCCAAACATAAGGTAGGGTTCATAAATAAAAGAAAGGGGTCATACGTTTGAAATTATTTACCCGAAATGACTCGATATAAATATATATACGATTTTGGCTTAAAACTTTGCACATAAGGAATATATAAGGTTGTTTTAACTAATAGAAGAAAAACCCACCTTTACCAAAACAGAAATAAAGGCACAAGCGTCTCAAGGCTCGCCCTCGTCTCCGACCAAACCCGAATCTGTGCAAAAGAAAAGGTATGAGACTCAATGACCACATATGACGCTCGGCAATGAAGTGAATATGACATGAATGCATAAATGATGATGTTATATCATAAAAATGTTCATGTGCACGATTAAGGAATTTAAATCATATAATCATTCATTCGTTCATATATTTCATTCAAATTCATAAATTCATAAATTCATATAAATTTCATAAATTCATAAATTCATAATATTCATAAATTCATAAATTCATAATTCATAATTCATATTAATTAATTTAATAATTCATTTAATAAGCATAACACATAATATTCAAATTCACATTTAGGAGTAAAATAAATAAAACGTTCAATCAAAAGTCGATAATTAAATACGCAAAATAGAAATCAATTAATTTCAATAATTAAATTAAATTAAATAATATATAAATTATATAATAAATATACATAATATAATATATATAAATAGCTATATATAATACTAATATACAATATATATAATATATACATATATACACGTACAAACACACACACGAATGCATGCAAAATGTAATTAATGTATCTATAATACATATATATATACATATTAAATCAATCCATGCATGAAAATTTATATACTATGTAGTATATACACATGCATGCACTTAATCATATACCAAGCCATGCATGCACACTAACACACTCTGCACAAAACATATAGCCATGCACAACAATAATCAGCCGCAACAGTTCAAAGAAGAAGCAGCAGAAATCAACCAAAACGGGGTGACACCCCCGTGTCACCCTCCACACTTAGACCGAGACACCCCCGTGTCTCGGTACAGCAAGTCCAGGCCATCTCTGCACCCCCGTTCCTCGCTAGAACGGCCAGGAATGGCACGCCCGTGACGTGCAACAGCAGCAGCCTCTCACAGCGGCAAAATTGCAGAAAACAGAGCAAGAAAAGGTGCAGGAAAAGCAAGCAACAAATGCAACATTACAAGGCACAAATTGCTGCAAGAACTCAATTAAAACACAAGCTACAAGGCCAAGAATTTAACAGCAAAAGCATGAAGGAAATTACAGCAAAATGACAGCAACTCTGCGTGAAGAAAACAGAGCAAAACGCGAAGGAAAGCAGGGCATGCTTCAATCAATCCGATTTCAATCAGGTCCAAAAGTCCATCAAATGTGCAGCAAAATATCATATATTCAACACATAATTCAGTCCCAAACAAGATCAAACAAGGAAGCAACCAAACGTGACAATCATGTGGAATTTTCTCAAAAATGTCATAAATGATATATCATAAATACCTCAACAACCACGAAATCAATGACCATAAATGATATGAGGAAGTCAAAACAATCATTCTCATGCTTGGAATCGATCAAAACCGTTAAGAATCAAAGAAAATCAATAATTTACTCAAAACCTTCATTCTCGGGAAAAAGCCCAGAAAATCATGAAACCATGCTCAAAATCATGAATGAAAAGATGGAAATGCTCAGAATTAATCATATAATACAACCCTAAGCTTACCTTGATGATTGGTTGAAGTTTGGATGAGATTTGAGCTCCAAAATCTCCAAAGCTTGAAGGGTTACGGGACTGGAGAGAAAACAGTAGCTTTGGATGAGTTTTGGGGCTTGTGTGAGGATAATCTCGGTTAAGGCTTGTTATGTCATGATAGAGGGTTGAGTTAGGGTTTCAAAGAATCAAACCATGGTTAATTTGGTTATGGTTTGGCCAAGATATGGCTGATTTAGTGCAACAAGGTCAAGTTGATCTCCGTTTCGTTTTTCGGTTGGATTTCGGAGTTTCAAATGACTTAGGAAAATTATAAGGCTAAGTTTACTAAACTCGAATTTTCGTTACGAGTTCAGCGGAGTTGACGGAACTCGAATCCGAGTTCCCGAGCTCAAGATATTAAATTCGGAACCAAGGGTACGCTAAGTGCTCGTTAGCTCCCGTTTTGGTTCCTCAAATAAAAATTAAATTCGTTAACCTATCAAATGAATTCAAAAACATAATTTGAGCATAAAATCATGTTCATAACACATATATGTACGACATATTACAAATTCGTGGCAATTCGATATCATATCATATAAGAACGAAGCACAAAATAAACGAATAAGCTCAATCATGCAATTCATGCATATTCATATAATTTTCCATGCATGAAATATTAATCCCCATGCAAAAAATGAAATTCATGCATATATTAATCCCACGTATAAAATATATATAAATAAGTAATTAATTAAAACATGATTAATTAATAAAATATATAATTAATATAATCATTCAATTAATAATATAATAATTAAACATATATATATATATATATAAAATACGAAATATGTATATATATAATTAATAATATTAAAATAAGATATTATAATATAATATAATAAAATAATAACAATTATAATAAAAATTAAATATAAAACACGTAAAAACAATTAATTCGCGCAATTTGGTAAACACATACGTCGTACCTTTACGTCCGAGAAATCGGGGCGTTACAAGGCAAATGAGACACGGGGGTGTCTCGGTACAGACCCAAAAACGCATACAAAGTTTACCGGTAAAATAAACCTTACACAAAATCAGTCCCAAATACATACCAAATCAACTCCAAATCTTATGAAACTTGATATACAACATATTTAGCATGTTAGGAGAATTTTGCATTTAGAGTGAAAAGTCCAAATCACACGTTAAGAGCATCAAAATCATACAGAAAACCTGGGGCGCCAAAACCGCACATATGAGCTCAATTGTTCAATCATGCCATGATCAAGTACTTAGGGGTTGAATCTGAATCTAAAACCTTGGGGAATGCATGATAACATACTAAAAAACTAATAAAAATTATAGATATGCAAAATGGAACGAATTGAAACACATTAGAATGACCAACAAGTCACAACACGCAACAGCAGCAGGTCTGTCATGGATCATGAATAAGAACAGGTCATGTACATCGGTTTTGGGGCTTAAAATGGATCCAAAAGCTTGCAACATGAATGCTAACATATAGAACAACGAGTGTACATCCTATCCATACAAATTCACACGAAAAGAAGGTCATATGATCGAGCAACAAACCATAATTTCACACAGCAGTCCCGAAACAGAGGAGGCAGTTTTGCAATCAAGTTTTAAGCTTAAGATCTCATAATTTCTCCAAAGAATCTAAAGATTAAATCATTCATACATCATCTACTATCATTTAGGCATCGAATAGACAAAGAGAAAAGCTCATAATATCAGTTTTCAAGCACGAAATCAAGCAACAAACGCAAAGTGTGCAGCAGCAGCTCGAAAACAAGGGAGGGGATCCAATCTCAAGTTTCATCCTCAAAAACTCTCATTTCATCCAAGGGTTCTAAAGAGAAATCATCCACAAATCATCTGGCATGGCTTGGGTATGAAAAAGTAAGAGAAACAAGTTCATATAACCAAGTTTCATGCAAGAAATCAGCCCCAAACCTAAGCTACTCCAAGAAGGCAAGAATCCCTCAAAAATCCTAAACATGTTCTAAATGAAACCCTTATCAAATCTGAAGCAAAACAAGAAATAAATGGATGAAATCAAGCATAAAAGAGTAGAGGATACATAAATATTCATACCTTGAAGATTTGGTGAAGAAAGATGGTGGTTTGAGCTCAAAATCACAAAAATGGCCAAAGTTCTTCCTCATTCTTCTCTCCCTCTTTCTCGATCAGTTGTAGCAGCAAAGAGGGGGGGGGGGGGGTTTGGCTCGGTTTTGCTGATAAAAAGGGAGGAGAAAGGTTTTAACTCAAGTACACAAGTCATGGTTAAAGCATGGTTAGGTTTAAGAGGTGTTATGGGGTCCCACTATGAAGACTAGTCAACAAAAGGTTTAATCTTGCACGAGTTGTTCAATACGGTTGGATTTCGGAGGTCTTAAGGAACTCAAAAAGGAATGGGGCTTGTTCCATTGTCTCCGAATCATCGATACGAAGGCAATGGAGGTGTCGGAATTCGAATCCGAATTCCCGAGCTCAAGATATCACGTGCGGAACCAAGGTTGCGCTAATTGCTCGTTAGCCCCCGATTTGGTTCCACAAATCAAAATAAATTCGTTAACACGTCAAATGAATTTGAAAACATAAACCGAGCATATAGACATGTTCATAACACATATATTTACGACATACTAAATTTCCATAACATTCCGATATCATTTCATATAAGAACGAAGCATAAACAAACAATCATGCGCATAACTTTAATAAATTCATGCATTATAATTTAAAACTAAAATTTAAATTCCATTTTAAATATAATTCAAGGTCAACGGAATTGAATAAATTAATGCAAAGGATTAATGCATAATTAATTAACATAATACTTAATTGACAATTTCATAATAGAATTAAATAATAAAATTAAATACGAAACACTTATAAACAATTAATCACATAGTTAGCTAATTTAATTGCGTAATTTATAAACAAATACGACACATTAGTTTAAATGAAAACCGGGGCGTTACAATCTCTCCCCCTTAAAAAGAATCCGTCCTCGGATTCACTGCACGCCTAAAAACAACTAATGAGAGATTCCCGGTCTCTCACAAACAACAAGGAGAGAGCCCCGTCTCTCGAGCATCAATGAGAGAACCCCGTCTCTCCCACAACAATGAGAGAGCCCCGTCTCTCGCAAGCAAAGAGAGCACCCCGTCTCTCGAACAAAATAAGAGAATCCTCATCTCTCACAAACAACGAGAACACCCCGTCTCTCAACCAAAAATAGAGCAAGGAAGTCTCCAATACTCCCAAGCCACACACGCAAATTCCAAAATTAAAATCACGTAAGGCGCCCACGTTGATCATCAATTACTCCAAGTAATTTAACACGATAAGGAATCGAAACACCTAACATAAAAATTATTCAAGTTAAATTTGTATGGATGCATGTATCATGGATGCTATAAGTACCGTTCACCGTAGTTGCAAAATTTAAAGTTGTGAGTTGTCGTTGTCCAGTGCATGATCTGTCCTGAAGATAAGCTTAGTGTTCAGCTTGTCTTGAAACTCTTCAGGGTATCCCGGTAAAGCAATTGATGAATCCTTTAAGAATTATACTCTTAGACCCCTTCTGACTTTTATTGCTACTCAACTTCTTCAATCCTTCCTCAAACTCTATTATTTTCTTTCAGTCGGACTAACTCTTCCAAGTAATCCAATTGACATTCACCTTTGCGTTTAGAATATTTGTTCCGATGTCCAGTCCATATCTTCCATCCTTACCCATATCGGTGCTTAACATATCCCCGAGGATGACCACTCTGGGCAACCTTGATGATTCAATCCCGATCTTACAATGTTTATTCTCACGGTCTCTCTCAACAAAAATCTTTTCCCACCTTCCGTTTCTATTGTCCGTTCATTCCCTTTGACCCCCTCAATGTTATATTCGATAACTGGTCCCATATTTCTTTAATCAAAGACAGAAGGTTCTTGATGATTCTTGAAGTTTGAGGTCAATCCTCCAATTATCATCATTTTCTATTTGGTCCCTACTTAAGTTTCCTTCTGGATTACCGTTGATATAACTAATAACTCGATAATATTGTCTTAGACCCCTTCGTACTTCATTGAATAAATCTTGATCGACACCATCCCCTTATATGATAGCTTGATTCAATTTTCCCTTGTTAATTCTAACTTAGGAGGTCACAGAAACTCTCTTATAATTGAATCACCCCCAAATCGGAATTCCAGACATAGAAATGTTCAATAAACCCTTTTCTTTATATTTCGAAAAATCTTCACCCGAATTTGGCATCGTAACTTCTCTCTTAACAACTTAACCATTACCATCGTCTTATTCTTCGAATGGTCACCATTAGGACTTCCAGATTCTCCTTAATTTGCATCCCCGTTGTTGCTATTAACATATTTATTCGAGCACTACTTCCATCCTCCAATTTATCTTTCGGTCGTGCTCTCCCCCTTAGTTCTTTATTTCCCACATCGTCTTTCTTGTCATGTGCCACCCCATTATTTTCTTTCCCTTGACTCAGATATGGTTCGAGCGAATTTATACTTGACAAATGAGGTGCCAGAGCTTCCTATCAAGTAAACACTAAAATGCATGTCGGGTAAAGATGTCAATGCATGTGTCACGTTTACATCAAGCATTTATGCAACACATTAGCGCAATGAAAACAAATAGAAATGTACAGATAAACATAAGTCCAGAAGAATAAATAATTGATGCGAAGTATGATGCACGTGCTATGAATGTTTTGGAACCTGTCACCAATGTGGTAAGTTGTTAGCTCGGTAGCTTTTCCTCGTTCCTCCAAATCCTGGGGTTACTTTGACTTAGTGATTATTCCTTGCCTTTCCCACGGTCTTCGAGATTTCCATGAATCTTTGTAAATCACTAGTACCTTCCACTATCCGAGATTGCAATTTCTTGATCCCTAATTCTTGCACATCCACGGAGTTAGCATCCACACTTCTCCTCGAAATTCGACCTTTACTTCTAATCGTCACCTCCCCTCTATTTGTATTTACCCAGGTACTTGCCTTCTAGAAACCCGACTTCTAATCACTAGGCTTAGTTCGAAGTCCTTCTTTGTAGACCCTTGGTGCATAACCCCTACCGGACTCCTTTTATCTTAACTCCTCTTAATTATTGATACCTCTTCAATGATCCAAATCCGGCACCAAAATACCTTCAAGGTTTTGTTCACTTCATTCCTTAGGTTGAAAGATCCCGTTGAATCCAATTAAAGTACTCCAAGTAGTGGATTCACATAAGTTGATCTTCTGAGTCACAACCATCCCTTGATTAACTTCTATTCCTATTTCACCAAATGTCCCTCTGCCATCGCATAGCCAAAGTCGAACCTCCTATTCTGAATCCTAACTGTTAATTACAACTCAGTCTACGAAGCCACGCATCTAGCATTCTCCACATTCCTCCCCGGGGCATCCTTCCTATCTTCCGTGCCTCCGAAAGAATTTGCAATAGATTGTTGTGATCACAGAACTTGATCGTGGTTTGATATTATCTTTATAACCTGGAAATCATAACTCCTTTCGGGAATATATGCATGCGATTAGTGCATGATCATGGCACATATTCAACACTAAAAACAAGGATCTATATAATAATGCAGAAGATAGTTCCACAAAATTCAAACCAAAAGCCAAATTTCACGTTCAAGATCGATGCAATGCACACATTGTCATATAGTTCCTAAGCCGTACGACCTAGACTGACTCACTCACGACACGAGAACACCGATTTTGCAACCGGGCTCTAATACCACTTAAGGATGTAGCACCCCGCACGTGAGGCACCACATCCCCCGCACTATGGCTCAACACGAGTAACAAAATGGTAAATCCACACCCGTATCACCCCATAGCGAACGGGAGACAAACAGAAAACCCTCTTAAGCTAGGCGGAACTTAGACCCTGTAATAATAACCAATCAACAAAATGTAATGCATCGGAAAACTAAAATTCAAACACATAAACCATAAGCAGACTTGGGCTCTTCAGGCCTCTTTTAAACTCATAATCAAGGCCCAACAAAAGCAATTCAATAGCAATTATACAAGATTCAAATCCATAAACTTACAAGGTCGAATCATTCACAAATTTCAATACATAAGGTGAATGCAGAGACGCTTCTAACCTAACTTGACCAACTCAAAGACTCAACACACTCCGCCTAGCTCGAGACTCCAAAGCTAAACCTGCGCACTGAAAGGTTGGGGAGGGAGAGGGTCAGTCTCTAGAAGACTGAGTGAGCAGGAGCAATACATATATATATAAGAAACATGCACATGCAAGTCATAAATCCCGAGCAAAGGTTTTACTGGAAGTTAGTTCCCACGAAGGGCAAGAAAATAAATAAACAATGTTCGAACTTTACGACTAATTCATATTAAATTCATTAGGTTCATAGTTTAGACATAAACATAAAGGCTCGGCGAGTGAGCGTGCATCATCTCCAACCAAACTCCGACCGTGTACGACAAATATCAATAATATTTTAAGTAGGTGATCATGCAATATATCATAATACACACAAATCATATAACATAGTCATTTGACCGATCCGTGTCTCGGCCTTCCCGTACGGTGCATAACAATCATAACATTACATAATCATATTTATAAAACAAGTTCCAACCTTCTTCCTCCGGAGGTGGACGGGTTTACAAGGCCCAACCACTTAAACATATCATTGTGGCTATGAGGTTCATGAGGCCTCAAAGCCCGGTTAGCGTTTCCTTCGTCAAAAACTCCTTGACGAGGTCCGTTTCGCCGTAATATAGTGGAACTAGCACATGGGATCACCGTCGGCCCATGCCTCCTCAGATAGCCACATGTACTAAGTCCTAGGCCCGTGTAATCATAATCATGTCTCGCCAAAACATATCAATTCATAAGAAACATAACATAATTCGTAAGTCATTTGGAAAGGGTTTACTCGACCAATATTTACTCGGTACGTTTCATTTGAAAACCATATATAACTATATTAGGTTTTTGGCCAAAGCTTGTCACATACGGTTGTAGGGTTTTATACATAACTAGAACGAAAACACCCTCACCTGAAACATGACGATACAAGGGTACGAGTTACCGAGTACCTGAAAGATCAAGATCTCTCCACCCTGGAGATAAACTGTACAAAACACAACGTAACGTGTTCGTGAGACTTAAGACTCTAAATGAACCAAATATGACGCACGGCATGAAATGAACATGGTATAAGTTCATAAGAAATAATATTATGTAATGAACATGTTCATGTGCACTATTAACGTCTTTAAATCATATAGACGGGCCATTCATTTGATATTATAAACGTTCATATTCATTCTAGTTCAATCTATTCATGTCTTTTGAAATTCATAGCAATATCTAACAAAATCTTGAAACCATAGTCACATTATACCTTTCAACATGTTTACATTAAATATAATAAATAAAAAGGCAAAGAGTATCACTTAAGACATCAAAAGAATACAAGAAGGTACTTAACATTTCATATAGAAGCATTCAAGCCACGTCAGAGCAATTCACCAAAAGCATGCCTAAATCTCATCCAAATGTTATGAAATTAAACCACAATACTCCTATCACATAGCAAAACAAGTTCATAGTTCAACACAATTGAAGATAAAGGCATTAAAGAGGTGAAACAATCAAA
Source organism: Lantana camara (assembly GCA_037501455.1). NCBI lineage: Eukaryota > Viridiplantae > Streptophyta > Magnoliopsida > Lamiales > Verbenaceae > Lantana > Lantana camara. Next base: position 68,317,025 of record CM074856.1, read on the forward strand.
AACCGAAAAGGAAAAGACAAGAAATGCGCAGGGGGAGGGACACGCCCGTGTCCCTCAATTAAACTAGACTGAGACATGGGGGTGTCTCAGTACAGAACTTCAAAAAGGGTGTGACACGGGGGTGTCACACAATACAAGGCAAATGAGACACGGGGGTGTCTCGGTACAGACCCAAAAACGCATACAAAGTTTACCGGTAAAATAAACCATACACAAAATCAGTCCCAAAAACATACCAAATCAACTCCAAATCTTATGAAACTTAATAAAAAACTTATTTAGCATGTTAGGAGCATTTTTCATTTAGAGTGAAAAGTCCAAATCACACGTTAAGAGCACCAAAATCATACAGCAAACCTGGGGCGCCAAAATCGCACATATGAGCTCAATTGTTCAATCATGCCATGATCAAGTACTTAGGGGTTGAATCTGAATCTAAAACCTTGGGGAATGCATGCTAACATACTAAAAAACTAATATACATCATATATATGCAAAATGGCACGAATTGAAACACATTAGAATGACCAACAAGTCACAACACGCAACAGCAGCAGGTCTGTCATGGATCATGCATAAGAACAGGTCATGTACTTCGGTTTTGGGGCTTAAAATGGATCCAAAAGCTTGCAACATGAATGCTAACATATAGAGCAACGAGTGTACATCATATCCATGCAAATTCACACGAAAAGAAGGTCATATGATCGAGCAACAAACCATAATTTCACAAAGCAGTCCCGAAACAGAGGAGGCAGTTTTGCAATCAAGTTTCAAGCTTAAGATCTCATAATTTCTCCAAAGAATCTAAAGAGTAAATCATTCATACATCATCTACCATCATTTAGGCATCGAATAGACAAAGAGACAAGCTCATAATATCAGTTTTCAAGCACGAAATCAAGCAACAAAGGCAAAGTGTGCAGCAGCAGCTCGAAAACAGGGAGGATCCAATCTCAAGTTTCATGCTCAAAAACTCTCATTTCATCCAAGGGTTCTAAAGAGAAATCATCCAAAAATCATCTAGCATGGCTTGGGTATCAAAAAGGAAGAGAAACAAGTTCATATAACCAAGTTTCATGCAAGAAATCAGCCCCAAACCTAAGCTACTCCAAGAAGGCAAGAATCCCTCAAAAATCCTAAACATGTTCTAAATGAAACCCTTATCAAAGCATGGTTAAACCATGGTTAGGTTTAAGAGGTGTTATGGGGTCCCACCATGAAGACTAGTCAACAAAAGGTTTAATCTTGCACGAGTTGTACAATACGGTTGGATTTCGGAGGTCTTAAGGAACTCAAAAAGTTATGGGGCTTGTTCCATTGTCTCCGAATCGTCGATACAAAGGCAACGGAGGTGTCGGAATTCAAATCCGAATTCCCGAGCTCAAGATATCACGTGCAGAACCAAGGGTGCGCTAATTGCTCTTTAGCCCCCCGATTTGGTTCCACAAATCAAAATAAATTCGTTAACACGTCAAATGAATTCGAAAACATAAACCGAGCATATAGACATGTTCATAACACATATATTTACGACATACTAAATTTCCATAACATTCCGATATCATTTCATATAAGAACGAAGCATAAACAAACAATCATGCGCATAACTTTAATAAATTCATGCATTATAATTTAAAACTAAACTTTAAATTCCATTTTAAATATAATCCAAGGTCAACGGATTTGAATAAATTAATGCAAAGGATTAATGCATAATTAATTAACATAATACTTAATTAACAATTTCATAATAGAATTAAATAATAAAATTAAACAATTAATCACATAGTTAGCTAATTTAATTGCGCAATTTATAAACAAATACGACACATTAGTTTAAACGAAAAATCGGGGCATTACAAAGAGTAAGTACTCATTATTTTTATCAAAATGGTTCATATATGTTGTGACAGCATGCGGAGATAAAACGTAAGGGCAGCTTATTTATAATATATACGAGCTCTGGACTAATTGCCCCTATGTTAGCCCGAATCTAGTATGCACGACACCCTACTGCTCCAAGATACCTCTAGGTGTCGTTCCACTGCTCCCTGAAATCATCCATTTGAAACGGGCGAGGGTTAGTCAAAGTGACTAAGTGGAGGGGCATGATAGTTTATATGTATACGTATATATATTTATATGATCAAGGGGATCTTGATCTAAAATATTAGCAAAATGATATAACAAATATGAAACGGTTCATGATATGTGTAAAACAGGGATAGAGATAGTTTGGAATATTTGTAGAAATATGAACCGTCTATAACAGGAACTTTAATGCCTACAAGCTAGGCCTCTACATCCGTAACTCCTTAAATAATTGGTAAAACAGTATCGGGCTGATCAAGGCACCGATACTTCAATAAAACCAAGAATGATATTAACTCCACTACTCCTTGGTGTCAATAGGGGAGCAAACCCTAGAGACCATGAACACGATTCGGGAGGCAGCTATCTCTCTCTCATCCCTTGGCGTGGAGTAACTAACCTCCAGTTAAACCACTACCAAGAGGTGGTGGCGGTCCGTGTCACCAACAATACCCTCGGCCCGTAATTGCTCGACACGGCTGCACGCCGGGGCCCATAACACGAATCAAGAAACAATATTTTGCTTACATAACGCAGAAACAACGTTTGATAAAATGGACTTATTATATAACGACCTAGTAAAACGTTGATTCTAGCATGAAAGTATTTTCCCTTTGAAGGGGATTCGATAATATGATATTATATATACATGATGGTAAATCATAAATAATAGGTAGGCTTGAAAACCATTTTATATATAGATACATATATATAGGCATGATTCCAGTTGAAAATATTTTAACCCTCACCAAGTGTTGAAAGTCAAGTGGAATTGTGGGGATTCCACTCTTCGAATCTACCGTCACCTGAAAGTAATAACTACTACTGACTTAGAACTAGGTTCTTATAATTCTAATCAAATAATCACATTTAATATTCTAATCAAATAATCACATGTAATACGTTAAAGAATTCCCGGTAAACCCTAATTTTAACCGTTTAAGGGAATTTAATTAATTAATTAGGTTTCGTGAATTCTTTGACCACTCAAATATTTATTTCTCACGTTATGATCCTAATTGGGATATTAGAAATAGAATTTAAGGTTTCACTCAACAATGTAGGTTGGTTTTGAAATTATTTTACAATTTACTGATTTTTTAGAATAATTTGGATAAAATCCTTCTTTAGAAATTCCAAAACCTATTTTGTAATTATTTTTAATTAATTTTCGAAATTAATTGTATATGTGTTGATCAAAAAGTCAAAATTACTATTGAAAACATTTACTATTCAATTTCTTGTGAATTAAACACTTTATAATATAAAATCGAACACACACATACACACACTATCACACGTATACGCTAATTTGTTCAAGAACAACATGAACATGTTCTTAGACTTATGAAGGTGCTCATATTAGCTCATGATCCGATCTAACAAGTTCTAAGTCCATAACACATTATTAAAACTCATAATGTAGCACTTTATGTAACTTTAATCATAAAATTAATTCTAAATAAATTATTCTAGGCATGAATTTAATCAAACAAGATCATAAATATTTAAATACATACTCACATTATATCATATCATAATTCATGCATTTAATTAAATAAAATTCATATGTGTTATCACATTTTTCTTAAACTAGCATAAATAGCATATATTTCATAAAATAAATTCCTAAAGCATAATTTTATTAATCCTAGGCATGATACTACTATTATTATACTAAGAACATAATATAAAGTATGAAATAATAAAAGAAAATGCACCTTAGCATAGGGAGAGAGAGGAGTGGCATGAGAGAGGGAGAGATGGAGTGAATTTTGTGTAGTCTTGGGAATGAGCTTGGAGGGGTATTTATACTTGGGATTTAGGGGCTTACCTTGTAATTTTCCAAAGTTTAGGGTATGATTCATGCTGATGAGTAGGCTAGGATTAAAATTATGGGGGTTTAGGTGTTATGCTAGGTGTATACTTAGGTGTATATGTGATGTAGGAGCTTATGTATACATATTTTCATCATAAATACATCATAATAAAATAAATCTAAATTAGGGTAAAATTAATAATAAAAATTAGGGGTGTCAAATGGATGGGTTGGATTAAATTTGGATTGGATTAAATGGATTGGATCCAAATGGATTGGATTTAAAATGGATTGAAATACTAGCGGATCCTTAATGGATTGGATTATAATGGATTTTGGCGGATCATTCATGGTTAAACACCGGATTTTTAATGGATTTATACTTGATCTTAATGCCTAAAAGTCTAAAATGCCCCTCACTATCATATTTGACTTGTTTTACTCATTTTTTAATCGCTTGGTCCGTTTTTTACCCCTTCGACCTATTTTTAACCCGTTTTGGACATATATGTTATATTTTGATCCATTCGACCTATTTTCGATCCGTTTTGTGATTAAATAAACATTATTTAATACGTGAGTTGATGCATGTCTTCCCATTCTAATAAAATCCATTATTTATTTAATACGTGAGTTGATCCGTATCTTAATCTGGTATTCGTCGGGCACATTAAATAGGGACATAGAAAAATCTTAATCTATTCAACGAACCTAACCGAAACCGAACCGATGCTGGTTCGATTCGATTTTGGTTAGTGATTTTTCAGTTTTCCGGTTTCGGTTCGGTTTCGATAAAAACCGATAAATTTTCGGTTTTTACCGAAAAACCGAACAAGAGCATTAATGAATATGATTTTACTTTGGATGGAGGCTAAGCTACATACATTTTTAAAATTGAAAACATCTTTGACTTTGGGGAAGAAAAGGTTCAGACATTTACTTGTTGCTATTGTATTTCAACTCTGTTTTTTCGAATATAGAGAGTTACAGAGAGTTGAGATGAAATTAATGTCTTTGATTTTTGAAACTCTGTTTTTTATTTTCAGGTTAGGTTATTTTCGGTTTTGGGGTAAATCAAATGGATCTCGGTTTCAGTTAGTTTTTAGGTTTTTCGGGGTTTTTTCCCATTTTTCTCTTTTTTTTTTTTTTTTTTATATTCAACTTCGGTTTTTTGGTAAATAACCGAAACCAAACTGAAATATTTCGGTTTTTATCGAACCGAAACCGAGTTACATCGGTTCGATAAATGGTTAGTAAAAATGTTAACCGAAATTAATTTCGGTTAACCGAAACCGATTAACCGAAATTTCGATTTTTTACAGAATGCTCACCCCTATACAGTATAGATGTACTTTGTTTAAGTATGAATGAGAAAATGAAATTTTCAATTTCAAGTTTTGAATAGATCTATATCTATATATATATAGAGAGAGAGAGATACTGTATATAATAATATAATATATATATAGATAGATAGATAGATATAAATATATACAGTATCTATTCAAAGTACATAATATAATATATAGATAAATAGATAGATAGATAGATATGAATATATACAGTATCTATTCAAAGTATTGTATATATATATATTTTTTTTACATTTTAAATATGTTTTTAAGGATAGTATTGTAATTCTTAATTAATGGCAAGGGTATAATAGTAATATCATATTAAAAGTAATTAGGGAGACTTAATCCATTTACAATTCATCTCAAATCCATTTTTAATCCAATTCAATCCATTAATAATCCATTAATCTTCCAATCCATATGGATCAATCCATAATTGATCCAATTTAAAACTTATTCAATCCAATCCAATCCAAATCAAATGGATTGGGTTGAATCCATGGATTTCAGTCCATTTTGCCACCCCTAATAAAAATATAGTAGAATCTCTAGATTTTAGTTTGAAATGGTAAAGTTGCAAAAGAAAGAGGATCGAAAGGGCTTTCCGATGATTATAAACACTTAATGTTTCAACATTTCAAATTAAAGTATTAAGGGTTCGGAATTTTGAAAAATATGAGAAAATACTTAAAACGGAGCTAGGATGTGAATTAATTTCCGAGAAAGTGTTCATGATTCATTAAATAATTTGAGGATTATTGTAGCACCCTTCACGTATGGATGCCACACCCCCGCACTATAGCTTAGCCCACATACGAAATGAGTAATCCGTACATGAACTAAACTATAGCGAACGGGTGACAAAGAAAAAGAACCAAGCTAGCTAGGCGGGACTAACCTCAACCGGAAAACCACAATGCAATAAAACGAGCGGAAGCATAATAATTTTCAATATTAATTTCCAAGTATTCAAGTCACACTATCTTCTAACTCCATATATCAAAACAGTATCATCTCCCAAAATACATAACATGTCCAAAAGTAATAGATACGATACATGAACATGTAGTGCTAGACTCGACTGACAACAGAACAGGACTCTGACTCCCGCCTAGCACGAACCTGCAAAACACTGAAAGGTTGAGGTGTCAGTCCAACACGAACTGAGCGAGGGGTATAAATAAATATTAACGCAATTAACATGCAAGTTCTAATCCCGGGTAAGGTTTTTAATAAAGGAAACAATATAAGTTCAATATTAGAATAGATCTCGCCCGAGATTACAACTAATCCATTTAATCAATACAAACGTTATCAATTCAATTCAATTCAATTAGTGGCCCGGCGAGTGAGGGCAATCTCCAACTTTACTTCAATTAGTGAACAATACCATCTTTAGGTTTTATTTCAATAATTATCATACGATCATTAGTGCACACTTAGCATGTTCACGAACTCCTTCTTCCTCCGGTGATGGTGGGATTGCAAGGCCCAACCATCCATGAACGGTGTACGTCGGGAACATGACTCCCACGCACGGGATTTCTTCCTCCACCAAACCTCCTGATGGATTCAGAGGTGATCCCAAAATTGGTGAGGATAGTGCAAGAGTTACCCGTCAGCCCTTGCTTCCCCGGTTGGCTCAATACACTACCCTCGGGCCCATGTGAACACGATATGCTTACTCGCCATAACATGATTATTCAATAGATCACGAAATCATTTACAATCGGTAGAGATTTTGAGAAAGATATATACATATATATATACATTTTGGTTGAAAACATCACGCAGGGTTGTAAGGGTTCTATATATCTAGTAATTAAACCTCACCTTACTGAACAACCAAAAAGCAAGAGGAAACCTTAAGGAGCGTGCTCCTCGTCTCCTGGACCATGATCTGTACAACAAGGGACAAGTGTACACAAGACTCAACTCGTACGAACCATTTAAGACGAATGACATGTTCAATTAGTGTCAATCATGCAATAATAACTATGGAATGCTAATTAAAAGAATAATTATCAATAACCATGTTTATAACTCATACAAGTCACATACGGAAGCCAAACAAGTGAAAAGAATGCAATATGAAAGGTTTTGGTGAAGTTTAGGAAAACTTGACAATTTTGGGAAATGCATACCTTGTGGGAAAACTGGAATATCTTAAATTCTAAAAGTGGGAATTGATTTTTGTTTATTGGGTATGAAAGTAGACACAAAGACCTTTCCGACGCTATATGGCACGTTTTCTAATTCAAAGCGAGGTGAAAATGGGGTAGGTCCGAAGTTGGACAAAATGCAGATTCTGGTGGGGGTCGCGGGCGCGACCAAAATCCTTCACAAAATGGTCGCGGCCGCGACCAAGTGTTTTTCCGGATTTTTCATGCAATTTTTCCAAAAGTCGAAAGTTTGCCAAAATGGGGTCGCGGGCGCGAGCATTTTTACACTAAAACAGGTCGCGGGCGCGACCATATACGCAGCAGCAACAAAACAGGGGAAAACAGGGCATTTTCATGCCAAAAATCACCAAAACATCCACAAATTCATGATCACTTCATAAAAAATATTGAAACACCTCAAATATACACTATACTTCAATTATTCATCATTCCAACCAAGAAATAGACATCAAAGGGCAAGAATTATCATGAAAACCCCATAAATATACATATGCTTCCAACCCTCATGAACTTTCATGTTTCTATGCAATTTCCATTCCTTTTCACTCCTAAGCATGCATCTAGTTCCAATATGCATGAATTCATCAAAAAATCCCTAAACCCTTCATAATCACATATTCAAGAATTTCACAAAACCATCAAGTTCTACCTTGAATCAAAGAAGGAATGGATGAAATGATAATATGTTGTTGATGATGATCCTAACTCTTCAATTCCTTAAAAGCTAGCTTGAATTTGAGATGAAATCTTCTTCTTTCCTTGAGGTGTAAATGTCGGTATCCACTAGGTGTGTGTGTGTAACGCCCCGGTTTCCGGATGAACAGGTAAGCACGCCACGTGTGAGTTGAGTGTAGGTTTTATTTTATTTCTTTAATTTTATGATATATTCACATGCGACATTTCATATTTTTATAAAATTCATGAAACATTGTTTCTATAAATCATTTGATTTCATATCATCAAAAATATTATTTCATTACATGGAAAATATCTATTGCATGAGACAATTACCGAAAGCATTTCAAATTACCAATTTGTCCCTAAATATTCATTTTAAATCTTTGGGGACTTAATTGCATGATTCTCCAAGGATATGATTGATCACTTTCAAGACCTACCTATACCTTATTGCATAACTTAAACAATTGAAGGAGTAATTGGCAAATTGAGCAATTTCACACATTTCCATGGGATGAATCACGTTATACCATTTCCATGAGCTTCCATGAACTCATTTTTTCATCCAAAATTCACCAAACCCATTTGCTCTCTCTCGGTACTCCAAGGAAGAAAAGGGAAGGAGTGATTTCTCTCCCAATCATCAAGATTTCAAGAAATTTGCCAAGCTTTTGAAAGTTGATCATCATTTTCTCCTATTTTCTCCATTTCCTCCATTGTTAAGGTTGGTTGAGCATGAATGATGATTCTTGATCATATATGTACAAGTTAGGGTTTGGGATTTATAGGCTAGATGGATTAATTGAATATGAAAGCATGATTCTATGATCATATCATGAATTATAGCATGGCTTATTCATGAAATAATTGGATATTTGGCAAGAATGTTCAAGTTTTGATCATGAGCATGAGGCATGAATTCTTAGTGATATTTGGTGTTTTAAGTGTCTAAGTGTTATATTATCATTTATTGAAGTTGTATGCATCACCCTTCCAGAAATTATTGCAATTGGGGATCAAAAATGGAATTTTGTGGTTGCTTTGTGCCATTCCCGTAGCCTTCCCCTGTTTTTGCTCTGTTTCTGTAAGTTGCAGAAACAGGGAACGGCCGTTCCCAGCCTCAAGGCATAGTGGGAACGGGCGTTCCCTTCTTTTAAACTGAAAATAGGCGGCCGACCCCGGGAACGGCCGTTCCCATTTTGGCCTTGAAGCCGGAAGGGCCGTTCCCAGCTAGGCGTGTTTTATAACGGAAAAACGTTGGCGCGTTTTGGGGATTTCATGGGAACGACCGTTCCCATTTTTCAAAGGGAACCGGAACGGCCGTTCCCACCTGGATTGCAGAACAAAAGTTTCTGCATAAAATTACGAAAATGACCCCTCGATCCAACGACTTCTTTGACCCCGAATTGCTATAATATGTGCTAATATGATGTGAAACGACATGTTATCATACCACATTGCATTTTCATGGTCGTCTCGACACATTTCCGCCGTTCGTCATATTTTGGTCATTTTAGTTCATGTCTCATGTTTATACGTCGTATTTGCACAGGTCACGAGGGCGTGGACGGGGAGCAAGCTCCTTAGAACACTTCTTTATTGTATTTTGTAAGAAAGGTGAGGTTTTGTTTTGGTAAAACGAACCCTATAACCCTCATGTGCTAGTTTTCGGCCAAAACATATTATACTTATGAATGATTTCAAAACCATGAACATTTCAAGCAAGCAATTCATGATTTCAAGCATGTTTGGCGAGTACATGATTGCACGTGGGCCCGAGGGTAATTCTTGAGCCAACCGGGAAAGCAAGGGCTGACGGGTAACTCCTGAATTATCCTCACATTGTTGGGATCACCCCCGAAGCCACTAGGAGATTAGTGGTGGAAGGAGTTCCGTGTCTAGAGGGTCATGTCCTCTACACACACACCATGTCGTGGATAGTCGAGCCTTGCAAACTCGCTATCACCCGGAGGAAGAAGGAGACTGGGGATTAATCCGGCATGTCGGGTTATCCTCAGGTTATTGCATGATTTCAAGCATGAAATTGTCTATGTGAGCACTAAATAAATTGCATGATCACGTATTTATCAAGCAAGCAAGCATGATCACGTATTGTTCATGATTGGGAGTTCGGTTGGAGATTGCCCTTGCTCGCCGGGGCCACATGTTCATGACATTGACAAGCATGATTAAATGAACGTGGTAAAATGATTGGTTGTAATCTCGGGCAAAGATTAAACTTCTTAAATTATATATCTATTTTATTCCAAAGTCTTCACCCGAGGCTACAACTTGCATGTGATGTGTGTATATATTTATTGCCCCTCACTCAGTCTTCGGTAGACTGATACTTCACTTTTCAGGTACCCTTTTGAGCGTGGTCGTGCTAGGCGGGAGTCGTTCGAGTTTTGCATTTTCATGAGTCTAGCATCGTACCCTCACGTATCGTACTTTTAGAACATTTCATGTTATTGATCGTATTAGTATTTTGGAATACTTGGTTATGTATATTATTAAGAGATGATGATAATGTATTGATAGTTAAGTTGGTATCTATACGTATCTAATTGGTAAATATGGTACCTATATGTACGAATGATTTAATTGCTTCCGCTTTCATTATCATGTTCGCTTTGATGTTGTTGGGGAGAGTGTCCCACCTAGCTCGTCATTTTTATTGTCACCCGTTCGCTGTGGTCTTGGTTTATGTATGAACTTTCCATTTCATACGTGGATCGAGGCTATAGTGCGGGGGATGTGGTGCCCAGGGGGTTAGGGTGCTACATCTACAGGTGGTATCAGAGCCCGGTTGCAAAACCGAGGTTCTCGAGTCGTGTCAAGTCAGTCTAGGTCGCACGGCATAGGATTATGTGGTATTTGGGAGTCTGCATTTGGTTGGCTTACCTGAATTACTTATTTCTTCGCATTATTTGAGCTACTTGATCTTCTTTGAACATGTGCTACTTGATATCATGGAAATTCTATGCACACATTTGCATTTATTGATCAAGCCATGCATGTTTAGTGATCTAATTTCAGGATGGAGCACGATAGACATTCCAGTGACCGATCCTCGAGGTACAGGCATCATCACCGCCGACATCATCGCCGCGAGAGATCACCACCTCCTCCGCCTGCTCAGGCACAGCCCCAGGATTTTATGAATGCGGTAGTGGGGCTAATTGATCAGAGGCTACAGGAAAGGGTTCCTCCACCACCTCCAGCACCAGTAGCACCTCCGGAGAACCCCATTTCTGCCATTTTACGAGAGTTTCAGAACCAGCGTCCCCCGAAGTTCTATAAGGGAGACGATATACAGGCAGAGATGTGGCTAAAAGAGATTGAAAGGATTTGGCAGCTTATCCCTTGTGACAGTCAGGAGAAGGCTCGCTGTACACTTACTCTTATTCAGGGCGAGGCCTATTCTTGGTGGGAGAGCACCCAGATCGTTTTGGAGGCAGGTGGGACAGAGATTACTTGGGAGGTCTTCGTACGGGAGTTCCGAAACAAGTATATTCCTCCAGCTTCCTGTACTCGCAGGTTGAGAGAGTTCACCGAATTAAAGCAGGGAGACAGGTCTGTGGGTCAGTATATCGCCAAGTTCGAGAGACTTTCTCGCTATGCACCCAACATAGCGAATGATGACTTTCACAAGGCGATGCAGTTCGTCCAGGGACTCAGGCCAGATATTCAGGATGCGCTGAAAGCAGCCAATACCAGCACCTGGGCAAAAGCTACCACTAAGGCCCTAAAAGTTGAGGATTCGGATAATGCTAGGAAAGCTACTGCGCGGACCAGACAGGCTTCGGGCTCGAGAGCAGGTCAGGGATCGAGCTCAGGGAAGAGGCTGATGATTTACTCTGCACCCCCAGCCCAGAAGAACCCCGGGAAGAAGCTTAAGGCGACAGGGCCAGTACCGAGAGGTCCGAGAGCTTCAGCACCACCTCAGCCACCTCAGAGACCGGGCTGTAGATGGTGTGGACTCCCTACACATACCTACGATAACTGCAGACGCCGGTTGGGCTTATGTTTGATCTGCGGGAGTAACGAGCACATGGTTGACGGCTGTCCGGATCGTCAGGATCCACCACCTGCAGGACCGAGGCCACTTGTGAGGGCTCGAGCTTATGCACTTGCTGGAGAGGAGCAGGATGCAGAGATAGACCCCGCCGTGGTAGTTGAAGGTATTATTTGCATCCATGGCACGAACATCCATACATTATTTGATCCAGGAGCTACACACTCCTTTCTTGCGCATTCTATTACTATTACTTTGTCTTTGCCTGCTATGTGTACTTCTGTGCGCTATATAGTCAGTACTCCTTTCGGTAGTAGGCGAGAGACGGATCAGGTTTACAAGGATGTTCCAGTGGTGATTGAAGGCCGGGAGTTTCTGACAAATTTCATTGTTATGCCGATGGAGAGATACGGAGCTATATTGGGGATGGAATGGTTATACAGGCATTGTGCTACCGTGGATTGTCGGGCTAAAAAGGTTCAGTTGGGTTCAGAGGTTGTTACGGGCTGTACTTCGAAGACCGTGCCCCTACTTTCGTTTTCAGAGGCTCAGAGATTAGTCAGAGACGGGGCTACAGGGTTCATTGCCTATATTCTGAACAAGCCAAAAGATCAGGTGAAATTAGAGGACACCGAGGTAGTAAAGGAATTTCCCGAAGTATTCCCAGAAAAATTGGATTCCTTGCCTCCTGAACGAGAGATTGAATTTGTGATTGATCTTTTCCCGAATGCTGAGCCGTATCCAAAGACTCCTTACCGGATGGCTCCAGTTGAATTAAAAGAATTAAAAGTCCAACTGGAAGCATTGTTGGAAGTTGGGTACATTCGGCCAAGTTCTTCGCCGTGGGGAGCACCGGTATTGTTTGTAAAGAAAAAGGACGGGACTTTAAGAATGTGTATCGATTATAGGGAGTTGAACAGGATGACTATCAAGAACAAGTATCCCCTCCCACATATCGAGGAGTTATTCGATATACTTCAGGGTTCCAAAGTGTATTCAAAATTCGATTTAAGACAGGGATATTATCAGCTGCGAATCCGAGCAGAGGATATTCCTAAGACAGGATTCAATACTCGGTACGAGCACTACGAGTTCGTGGTTATGCTATTTGGATTAACTAACGCCCCTGCAGCTTTTATGGATATGATGCACCGAATATTCAGGCCTTTCCTCGATAAGTTCGTGGTGATTTTTATTGATGACATTCTGGTTTTCTCAAAATCAGCCGAAGAGCACGCGAGACATCTCAGGCTCGTTCTTCAGACATTAAAAGAGCATCAGTTGTTTGCTAAGTTTAGTAAGTGTGAATTTTGGATCGATCGGGTTTCTTTCTTGGGACATGTGATTTTAGGAAAAGGGTTGGAAGTCGATCCCTCGAAAATCGAGGCCGTGCTCAAGTGGGAGAAACCAAAGAATGCCTCGGAAATTAGAAGCTTCTTGGGATTGGCCGGTTATTATAGGAGATTTGTTCAGGACTTCTCCAAGATTGCTGCACCCTTAACCCGATTGACAAAGAAGGATGTTAAGTTTGTCTGGGACGAAAAGTGTGATCAAAGCTTTAATTTTCTGAAAGAAAAGTTAGTCTCAGCTCCGGTATTAACTTTACCCGAGGGTTTAGAGGGATATGCAGTGTACACAGATGCTTCTAAAGAAGGCTTAGGTTGTGTTTTGACTCAGAAAGGAAAAGTGATCGCCTATGCTTCTCGGAAGCTAAAGGAATATGAAAGGAATTATCCAACACACGACCTAGAGCTTGCAGCCGTGATCTTTACTCTCGGGAAATGGAGACATTATCTTTACGGGACTTCCTTTGAGATTTTTACCGACCATAAGAGCCTCCAGTATTTATTCACACAGAAAGATTTGAATATGAGGCAACGGCGTTGGATGGAAAAGCTAGAGGATTATGATTGTACAATTAAATACCATCCCGGGAAAGCAAACGTGGTCGCTGATGCACTTAGCAGAAAGGCGAGTGTATCGAGTTTGGAAATAAAGGAAAGTAAGGAAGTTGCCCCGATTGTGTTAAAGGCTCGGGTTTCTAATATCACAATTCAGCCGGAATTAAAGTATCAGTTATTTGAGGCTCAGAATAAGGATCCGGAAGTGCAGAAGCTTACAAGTAAAGCTAAGGATGACACGGAGAGTCCGTTTGGATTTGATGAAACCGGGTTGCTTCAGTTTAAAAACAGAGTAGTAGTACCCGAAGAATTGAGACGGTTCCTACTTGAAGAAGCTCACAAGTCAGCCTACTCGATCCACCCAGGAGGAAATAAAATGTATAAGGATTTGAAGCAATATTATTGGTGGAACGGGATGAAGAGAGACGTGGCAGAGTATGTGAAACATTGCTTGACTTGTCAGAAAGTGAAAGCGGAGCACCAAAAACCCGCGGGACTTCTACAACCGTTACCTATTCCCGAGTGGAAGTGGGAACAAGTAACGATGGACTTTGTTTCCGGATTACCGAAGGTTAAAGGCGGGTTTGATGGAATTTGGGTAATCGTGGATAGATTTACAAAGTCTGCTCACTTTCTACCGGTCAGGATGTCCTATAAGATTCCGAAGTTGGCTGAAATCTATAACAGAGAGATTATTCGACTTCATGGTATTCCGGTGAGCATAGTTTCAGACCGAGACCCGAGATTTACTTCTAAATTGTGGCAAGAATTACAGGCTGTCTTGGGGACGAAACTTAAGTTCAGTACAGCATTTCACCCTCAAACAGACGGTCAATCTGAAAGGTTAATCAGGTGTTTGGAAGATCTTCTTCGGGCTTGCGAGATGGATTTTCAGAACTCATGGGCAGAACAGCTTCCCTTGATCGAGTTTGCTTATAACAACAGCTTTCAGGCTTCGATCGGGATGGCTCCTTACGAGTTACTTTATGGAAGAAAGTGCCGATCTCCGTTGTTCTTCGACTTGGAAGAATGGAAATGGTCGAAACAGGAAGGGGTAAAGAGAGGTGAAAGATTCGAAAGGCCTTTCAAAGTCGTTCAGGCTATGATTGAGAAAGTTCAAATGATTCAACAACGGATGAGAGCCGCGCAAGATAGGCAAAAGAGTTATGCCGATAAGCGCCGAAGAGATCTAGAATTTGAAGTTGGTGACCGGGTATTCTTGAAGGTGTCACCAAGGAAAGGTTTCACCCGGATCGGGAAAGGAGGAAAACTTAATCCACGCTACTTAGGTCCGTTTGAGATTCTTGAAAGAATAGGCGAGGTAGCCTATCGACTGGACTTACCACCGAGTCTTACGGGGATTCACAACGTGTTTCATGTTTCACAATTAAGGAAATATTACCCCGATGAGACTACGATTCTCCCCGTGGAAGAAGTTGAGCTGGAACCGAATTTAACTTTTGTCCAGAGGCCGGTTAAAATCATGGATCGGAAATTCCAAGAGTTGAGGAACCGGAGGATTCCCATGGTTAAAGTGTTGTGGAGAAGCGATAAAACCGAGGAAGCCACTTGGGAAACAGAGGATAAAATGAAACGGTTCCACCCGGAGTTGTTCGAGCAAGACTAGAGAATCTGGGGACCAGATTCTTCTAAGGGGGGGAGAGTTGTAACGCCCCGGTTTCCGGATGAACAGGTAAGCACGCCACGTGTGAGTTGAGTGTAGGTTTTATTTTATTTCTTTAATTTTATGATATATTCACATGCGACATTTCATATTTTTATAAAATTCATGAAACATTGTTTCTATAAATCATTTGATTTCATATCATCAAAAATATTATTTCATTACATGGAAAATATCTATTGCATGAGACAATTACCGAAAGCATTTCAAATTACCAATTTGTCCCTAAATATTCATTTTAAATCTTTGGGGACTTAATTGCATGATTCTCCAAGGATATGATTGATCACTTCAAGACCTACCTATACCTTATTGCATAACTTAAACAATTGAAGGAGTAATTGGCAAATTGAGCAATTTCACACATTTCCATGGGATGAATCACGTTATACCATTTCCATGAGCTTCCATGAACTCATTTTTTCATCCAAAATTCACCAAACCCATTTGCTCTGTGACACCCCGACTTTCAGACCGTACAGGTATGACGTATGTGCGCATTTAAAATTATTATTTACGCATTTTATATTTATTCGAATTGTTTATTTGAATTATTTAATTTTTAATTCTTATATGAATTATTTGAATTTACATGAAATCTTCGAATTATATGTCAAAAATTTGCCTCAAGTGATTTATGATATGTGAATTTAATTTTCCCGAACTTGATTTAATTTCGTTATGACCTTAACTGATCATTCATGAACCTTGAGAACCTATTGGCTTGGACTTAATTGGTTATATTTCAAAAGCTTGGGGTTTCACTTGCATAACTTATTAGATTGGAGGACTTAATAGCAATTTTGGCCAATTCTTCCTTCTTCATAGTAGCATATCAAGTCCCCTTCTTCCTTTCTTCATACATTCATTACATACACACTTGCTCCTCCTCCCTTGTTCAACCGAGCCAACTCTTGCCAAAGTGGGGGAAAGATTTCATCTCTCAAGCTTTATTTTGTGGGATTTGGGGACATTCAAGCATCACCAACATCATCTCTTCTTCTCTTCTTTCATTTCTTTCCTTTGAGGTAATTGTGGAACTTTGATGAATTTCTTGGATTTATGTGGTAGCTAGGGCTTTGGTATGTGTTGGTTGATTTGTGTAATAGTTTCGGAAGCATGTTTAGCAACTTTGAGCTTAAGATTTATGCACATGTTGTGAAGTTTAGGAGCTTAGATCATAGGTTGGATTATGGGTTTCATTTGGTGAAATCTTGTTGATCAATGCATGATTTGGGATTATATGCTAGATTTTATTGTGCTTTAAGTATGGTCACATGTTTATTCAAGTTTTGGTTGCATTTGTTGGTTGAAAGTTGGTGTTTTGTTGGTTGTTGTTGCTGTCACGCTGCATGCCCTGTTTATTTTCCTGTTTCGAACAGTGACACGGGCGTGTCACTTTTGTTCTCTTCAGTGTGACACGGGGGTGCATGCTTGGTCGGGCCGATTTTCTGTACCGTGACACGGGGGTGTCACGGTTTGCTTTGTTTTTGTGACACGGGCGTGTCACCTTATTTTCATGTATGTTTTTCCGCTGTACCGTGACACGGGGGTGTCACGGCTTAGTACATTTCGGTGACACGGGCGTGTCACCCTCTGTTTCTCATGCTTTTTGTTTGCATGCTACTGTACATGCACGTGTTGTATATATATTGAACATATGTAATTATAATTTGGTAACGTTTAAGTGTTCATTTGATATTTCTTGCATTCATAGCATCTATTTGCATCGCCGTGCGTCTAATTGGTACATTATTGAGTCTAAGTCTCGGGTCTTGTCTTCTTTTGTTTCAGAGCCTCTTCCAGAAGTTCGTGAGCCCGAGGTTTAAGTGTTCGTTCGCCCGTTTTGCCTTCCTTCTACTTTTGCAAAGGTGAGGTTAGGATCCTTTATATTAGATAAGCGACCTAAGACCTATTACGTGTTGATTTCTCACCCTGTATGCGAATATATATATTTATATATATGTATTAAATACGAGTGCTTAAGGTATGTTATGATTTTGTGAAATAAGCTTTACGTTTTCGAAATTGGTATAAGTATTGGCATAAGTAAGCTATATTTTGAAATTCGTTATTCGTATGTGATATGTTTGAGCGAGTTGTACCCTGAAAGATGGGAATTTGGTTTGATTTGGTTTGTTGGGCCCGGAGACGTGGGTAAGGGAGACCCGGGACGACCACGGGGTCGCCGGTTATGACCCCTGTGCACGTTCTCATTTGAGATATTCACGTACGACCTATGGAGGTTGGGAAGGCGTGGTATCTTGAGCCCTCGGTGGATAACCGGGGAAGGCATATCGTGGGTTAGCTGCCCCGTATGTGTTTGGTAATGTAGGTGTTAGGGTTTGATTCCCGATACACCATGGATGAGAGGTTGGAAATTTTGATTTGAATTCGATTTTTATGTTATGTTTGATGGAGTAAGGGATAGTCCGTTCTCGCCGGACTTATGTTTAGGTTATATTTGATAGATTATGGATCGAGATAGGTTTTCCTTTATATTATACGCTATCTTTGGAAAATGATTTGGTATGTAAAACCCTAGCCTCGATTTATGACTATCACCTTTGCAATATGCTCTGTTCTATATGTATTTAGGTGTGGGTGTGCGTTTAGCCCCCTCACTCAGTCGAGTTTTGACTGACCCCTCTTTTTTTCCCCCCTTCAGTGCAGGTTGTTTCGAGCTAGGCGGGGAAGTGCGAGTCTTGGTCTTGTACTTGTGTGTCTAGGTCGAGTTGCATTCATGCTTCTTGCATTTTGGATACTCTTATTATGTATTTGATGTTAGAATTATATTTTGCTGAATTATGGGTTTTTGATGTATATACTCGATCTTTTAGGCCGTGAGGCCATTGTAAATGATGTAAATGTTAGTTATAGAGCTCTTCCGATCCTTATGTTATTGCTTCCGCATTTATATGTTTGTTTTGGCGCGCTCTGTCCGAGTTTTAGCCCCGCCTAGCCTAAGGAGTGAGTGTAGGTTCCGTTCGCTTAGACTTGGACTCATGTGTGGAAATCCATTTCATATGTGGGTTCGGGTTTAGGTGCGGGGGATGTGGTGGCCCACCGCTCCGGGCGTCACATCCTTAAAGTGGTATCAGAGCTCTCGGTTGCAAAACCGGAGCTCTAGAGTCGTGTCGGGTGAGTCTAGGTCGTACGGCTTAGGACAACGTGGTTATATGCATTTATGTGATTATTTGTTTATCTTCTTGTTAATCGTGCACATGAACATGTACTAACCCTCACGCATATGAATTGGAATCTTTTCTTTTGTAGAAATATGCCTCCCCGAAGACACCACCGCCGAGATAGATCTCCGGAACATCGTCATCACCGAGATCATTCTCCACACCCGGAAAATAATAATCCACCACCACCACCCCAAATGGATCCGGGCAATTTCATGGAGAGATTAGCGGTATATTTGGAACAAAGGGCTCAGGAAAGAAACAATGCACCTCCGGCTGGAAATCATGGAGGAAATTTAATTACAGCTACTCTCTGGGAGTTCAAGAACCAAAATCCACCGGTTTTTGTGGGTGGAAATGACGTGCAAGCGGAGGAATGGCTCGTGCAAACTAACAGGGTATGGAATCTCATACCGTGTGGGCCTATGGAGAAGCTACAATGCACACTTACCATGATCCAGGGCCAAGCTTATAGTTGGTGGTCAAGCTTGCAAGGAAGATTAGAGGCTACCGAGGAGGAGATCACATGGGAGGTGTTTGTTCGTGAATTCAAGAATAAATATATTCCCAAAGCTACAAGAAATCGAAGGGTGAGAGAATTTATGGAGCTCAAACAAGGGGGTATGTCCGTCACTGATTATATCAATGAGTTTGAGAGGCTTTCCCGTTATGCCCCAAACATTGCCAATGATGATGAAAGCAAGGCTTCTCAATTCCTCCAAGGACTTCGGGAGGATATGAAAGATGCTCTAGAGGCTTCTAACACAAGTACTTGGGCGAAAGTCACAAATAAAGCTCTAAGGGTAGAAGAGCGTGTTGTGATGAGGAGGAAGAGTACTCATACCGGGCAAGGGTCTAGCTCGGGGAATTTCAATAAGTTCGGAAAGAGGCCGGCATTTCAAACTTTTCAACAAGCCAAGCCTCAAAACAAACAACCTCGACCCGCGGGACCCAATCAACCGAATCGACCCTTAGCACTTCCGGCTCCACCTAAAGTGCAATGTACCTATTGCAAGGGTCCTCATCACGTGGATAATTGCTTCAGGCTTCATAAGAGATGTTTCATTTGTGGGGCACAGGATCATATGGTGAACACATGCCCGAAGAAGAAAGATAACCCGAGGCCTGCAATCCAAGCTAGGGCTTATGCGTTGGGTGGTGAAGAAGAGCAAGCTGTGGAAATTGACCCAAATGCCGTGATCGAAGGTACTATAAGCATTCATGGCACTACATTACATGCATTATTTGATCCCGGGGCCACTCATTCTTTTATTTCCCGGGATATTGCTTCTTTTATGTGCTTGCCTGTTTCCTTGTGTGCGCATGATTACGTGGTTAGCTCCCCTCTTGGTGGTAGTTTAGTAACTTGCAGGGTTTTTCGGGGTTGTCCGGTTAGCTTCGAAGGCCGAGTTTTCCTCGCAGATTTGATTGAAATGCCGATGCAGAGGTATGATGTAATCTTGGGTATGGATTGGTTGTATGAACATGGGGCTCAGATGGATTGTCGGGGTAAGAAAGTCTCTTTTGGTTCAGTGGTGTTTAAGGGCGAAAAGGTGAAGTTAAGCCCGTTTATTTCTTTTGTTGAGGCGAGTAGACTGGTCCGGGACGGTGCGACAGGTTTCGTGGCCTATCTTTTGAATAGACCGAAGGATCAGGCCAAACTTGAGGAGACGGAGGTCGTGCGAGAGTATATCGATGTTTTCCCTGAGACTTTGGGTTCTCTACCGCCTGATAGGGACATCGAGTTCGTAATCGACCTTTATCCCGGAGCAGAGCCTTTCTCGAAGACCCCCTACAGAATGGCTCCTGCAGAGTTAAAGGAGTTAAAAACGCAGCTTGATGAGCTGTTGGCTTGCGGGTACATCCGCCCGAGCACTTCTCCGTGGGGTGCTCCCGTTCTATTTGTAAAGAAGAAGGATGGGACGTTACGGATGTGTATAGATTACCGTGAGCTGAATCGGATGACAGTGAAGAACAAATACCCTTTGCCTCACATCGAGGAGTTATTTGATATTCTGCAAGGCTCGAAAGTCTATTCCAAGTTGGATTTGAGGCAGGGTTACTACCAACTGCGTATTAGGGAGGAAGATATTCCGAAGACTGGTTTTAATACGCGCTATGGGCATTTCGAATTCGTTGTCATGCCGTTTGGATTAACTAATGCTCCAGCCGTATTTATGGATATGATGCACCGAGTGTTCAGGCAGTTTCTTGACAAATTCGTGGTTATATTTATAGACGACATTCTGGTGTATTCTAAGTCCGCTGAAGAGCACGCTCAGCATCTTCGGATCGTTTTGGAAACTTTGAGGGAACACGAGTTGTACGCGAAGTTCAGTAAGTGTGAATTCTGGATCGACCGAGTTGTATTTTGGGTCATATAATTTCAGGTGATGGGATTGAGGTTGATCCATCTAAGGTTGAATCCGTGCTTCGTTGGGAGAGACCTAGAAATGCCTCTGAGATTAGAAGCTTTATTGGGTTGGCCGGCTACTATCGAAGGTTTGTTAAGGATTTTTCTAAAATTGCCGCTCCGTTGACTCGTCTGACTAAGAAGGAAGTGAAATTCGAATGGGATGATAAGTGCGAGGCGAGTTTTCAGACATTGAAGGTGAAATTAACTTCAGCACCGGTTCTTACTTTACCCGAGGGTACCGAGGGTTATGCGGTTTATACAGATGCTTCCAAAGAAGGTCTCGGTTGTGTTTTAATGCAGCACGGTAGAGTGGTAGCTTATGCTTCGAGGAAATTGAAGGAACATGAGAAGAATTACCCTACCCACGATCTTGAATTAGCTGCAGTGGTGTTTGCTTTGATGAAGTGGCGACACTATCTGTACGGTACCACGTTCGAGGTGTTTACGGATCACCAAAGCCTCAAGTATCTCTTTTCTCAGAAGAATTTAAACGTAAGACAGAGGCGTTGGTTGGAGTTGTTAGAGGATTACGATTGCACCATTCAATACCATCCGGGTAAAGCAAACGTGGTCGCCGATGCCTTGAGTAGAAAAGTGAGTGTGGCTAATTTGGAAGAAGGTTCTCCAAGTTCGGGTTCAGAGATCTTGGTTTCGGGAACTTGGTTGGCCAATCTTACTGTTATACCAGATTTGAAAGAACAGTTGTTGGAAGCACAGAATTCAGATGCAGAAATTCAAAGGTTGGTAGCTCGTTCCAAGAACGACCTGAATTCTAAGTTTGGGATTGATGATTCCGGTTTGTTAAGGTTCGAAGCGAGAATATGTATCCCAGAAGAGCTCAAGAGGCTTGTACTTGAGGAGGCACATCGCTCGAGGTACTCGATTCATCCGGGAGGTACTAAGATGTATCGGGACCTGAAAGAGAAATTCTGGTGGAATGGCATGAAAAGGGACGTCGCGAACTTCGTGAAGCGATGTCTGACATGTCAAAAGGTGAAGGCAGAACACCAGAAGCCGGGAGGAACTCTCCAACCACTTCCGATTCCCGAGTGGAAGTGGGAGCAAGTGACTATGGACTTCGTGTCCGGCTTGCCTAGAGTCAAAGGAGGGTTTGATGGAATTTGGGTAATTGTCGACAGATTGACTAAGTCTGCCCATTTCCTCAAGGTTCGGATGTCCGAGAAAGTTCCAAGGCTAGCCGAGTTATATGTTCGAGAGATTGTAAGACTACATGGAATTCCGGCTAGTATCGTTTCGGATCGGGATCCACGGTTTACTTCGATCTTCTGGCAGAATCTCCAAAAATGTTTGGGCACCAGGCTCAGGTTTAGCACCGCTTCACATCCTCAAACGGACGGTCAATCTGAAAGGTTAATTCAGTACTTAGAGGATATGCTTCGGTCGTGTGCTTTGGATTTCCAGGATAAGTGGGATGAGCATCTGGCTCTAGTTGAATTTGCTTATAACAACAGTTATCAAGGTTCGATTAAGATGGCACCTTATGAAGCACTTTATGGAAGAAAGTGTAGGTCGCCTTTGTTTTGGGATATCGAGGATTGGAGGTGGACCGAAGAGAATAAGCTCGAGAGGGCCGAGCCTAAGGAAAACATTGCTGCTACTATTGAGAAGGTTCATACGATTAGACAAAGAATGAGGGCAGCTCAGGCTCGACAGAAGAGCTACGCCGATAAGAGAAGAAGGCCCTTAGTGTTTGAGGTCGGAGATAGAGTTTTTCTGAAAGCATCTCCAAGGAAAGGCTTCACTCGAATAGGTAAAGGTGGAAAGCTCAGTCCACGATACCTAGGGCCATTTGAAATTTTGGAAAGAATTGGAGAAACGGCGTACAGATTGGATCTACCACCGAATTTGACCGGGATACACAACGTTTTCCATGTTTCTCAGCTCCGCAAGTACTATCCCGATGAGGCAACTATTCTTCCAGTTGAAGAGGTTCAGTTAGAGCCGGATTTAACAATAGAAAAGCATCCGGTTGCAATTCAGGACCGGAAGATGCAAGAATTGAGAAAACGGCAGATTCCTTTGGTCAGAGTACTTTGGAGGGATCAGAAATCCGAGGAATCGACTTGGGAAACTGAGGAGAAAATGAGGAACTTATATCCGGAGTTGTTTGAGGACTCGGTTCGGACTTGAGGGCAAGTCCTTTTTAAGGGGGAAGGATTGTGACACCCCGACTTTCAGACCGTACAGGTATGACGTATGTGCGCATTTAAAATTATTATTTACGCATTTTATATTTATTCGAATTGTTTATTTGAATTATTTAATTTTTAATTCTTATATGAATTATTTGAATTTACATGAAATCTTCGAATTATATGTCAAAAATTTGCCTCAAGTGATTTATGATATGTGAATTTAATTTTCCCGAACTTGATTTAATTTCGTTATGACCTTAACTGATCATTCATGAACCTTGAGAACCTATTGGCTCGGACTTAATTGGTTATATTTCAAAAGCTTGGGGTTTCACTTGCATAACTTATTAGATTGGAGGACTTAATAGCAATTTTGGCCAATTCTTCCTTCTTCATAGTAGCATATCAAGTCCCCTTCTTCCTTTCTTCATACATTCATTACATACACACTTGCTCCTCCTCCCTTGTTCAACCGAGCCAACTCTTGCCAAAGTGGGGGAAAGATTTCATCTCTCAAGCTTTATTTTGTGGGATTTGGGGACATTCAAGCATCACCAACATCATCTCTTCTTCTCTTCTTTCATTTCTTTCCTTTGAGGTAATTGTGGAACTTTGATGAATTTCTTGGATTTATGTGGTAGCTAGGGCTTTGGTATGTGTTGGTTGATTTGTGTAATAGTTTCGGAAGCATGTTTAGCAACTTTGAGCTTAAGATTTATGCACATGTTGTGAAGTTTAGGAGCTTAGATCATAGGTTGGATTATGGGTTTCATTTGGTGAAATCTTGTTGATCAATGCATGATTTGGGATTATATGCTAGATTTTATTGTGCTTTAAGTATGGTCACATGTTTATTCAAGTTTTGGTTGCATTTGTTGGTTGAAAGTTGGTGTTTTGTTGGTTGTTGTTGCTGTCACGCTGCATGCCCTGTTTATTTTCCTGTTTCGAACAGTGACACGGGCGTGTCACTTTTGTTCTCTTCAGTGTGACACGGGGGTGCATGCTTGGTCGGGCCGATTTTCTGTACCGTGACACGGGGGTGTCACGGTTTGCTTTGTTTTTGTGACACGGGCGTGTCACCTTATTTTCATGTATGTTTTTCCGCTGTACCGTGACACGGGGGTGTCACGGCTTAGTACATTTCGGTGACACGGGCGTGTCACCCTCTGTTTCTCATGCTTTTTGTTTGCATGCTACTGTACATGCACGTGTTGTATATATATTGAATATATGTAATTATAATTTGGTAACGTTTAAGTGTTCATTTGATATTTCTTGCATTCATAGCATCTATTTGCATCGCCGTGCGTCTAATTGGTACATTATTGAGTCTAAGTCTCGGGTCTTGTCTTCTTTTGTTTCAGAGCCTCTTCCAGAAGTTCGTGAGCCCGAGGTTTAAGTGTTCGTTCGCCCGTTTTGCCTTCCTTCTACTTTTGCAAAGGTGAGGTTAGGATCCTTTATATTAGATAAGCGACCTAAGACCTATTACGTGTTGATTTCTCACCCTGTATGCGAATATATATATTTATATATATGTATTAAATACGAGTGCTTAAGGTATGTTATGATTTTGTGAAATAAGCTTTACGTTTTCGAAATTGGTATAAGTATTGGCATAAGTAAGCTATATTTTGAAATTCGTTATTCGTATGTGATATGTTTGAGCGAGTTGTACCCTGAAAGATGGGAATTTGGTTTGATTTGGTTTGTTGGGCCCGGAGACGTGGGTAAGGGAGACCCGGGACGACCACGGGGTCGCCGGTTATGACCCCTGTGCACGTTCTCATTTGAGATATTCACGTACGACCTATGGAGGTTGGGAAGGCGTGGTATCTTGAGCCCTCGGTGGATAACCGGGGAAGGCATATCGTGGGTTAGCTGCCCCGTATGTGTTTGGTAATGTAGGTGTTAGGGTTTGATTCCCGATACACCATGGATGAGAGGTTGGAAATTTTGATTTGAATTCGATTTTTATGTTATGTTTGATGGAGTAAGGGATAGTCCGTTCTCGCCGGACTTATGTTTAGGTTATATTTGATAGATTATGGATCGAGATAGGTTTTCCTTTATATTATACGCTATCTTTGGAAAATGATTTGGTATGTAAAACCCTAGCCTCGATTTATGACTATCACCTTTGCAATATGCTCTGTTCTATATGTATTTAGGTGTGGGTGTGCGTTTAGCCCCCTCACTCAGTCGAGTTTTGACTGACCCCTCTTTTTTTCCCCCCTTCAGTGCAGGTTGTTTCGAGCTAGGCGGGGAAGTGCGAGTCTTGGTCTTGTACTTGTGTGTCTAGGTCGAGTTGCATTCATGCTTCTTGCATTTTGGATACTCTTATTATGTATTTGATGTTAGAATTATATTTTGCTGAATTATGGGTTTTTGATGTATATACTCGATCTTTTAGGCCGTGAGGCCATTGTAAATGATGTAAATGTTAGTTATAGAGCTCTTCCGATCCTTATGTTATTGCTTCCGCATTTATATGTTTGTTTTGGCGCGCTCTGTCCGAGTTTTAGCCCCGCCTAGCCTAAGGAGTGAGTGTAGGTTCCGTTCGCTTAGACTTGGACTCATGTGTGGAAATCCATTTCATATGTGGGTTCGGGTTTAGGTGCGGGGGATGTGGTGGCCCACCGCTCCGGGCGTCACATGCTCTCTCTCGGTACTCCAAGGAAGAAAAGGGAAGGAGTGATTTCTCTCCCAATCATCAAGATTTCAAGAAATTTGCCAAGCTTTTGAAAGTTGATCATCATTTTCTCCTATTTTCTCCATTTCCTCCATTGTTAAGGTTGGTTGAGCATGAATGATGATTCTTGATCATATATGTACAAGTTAGGGTTTGGGATTTATAGGCTAGATGGATTAATTGAATATGAAAGCATGATTCTATGATCATATCATGAATTATAGCATGGCTTATTCATGAAATAATTGGATATTTGGCAAGAATGTTCAAGTTTTGATCATGAGCATGAGGCATGAATTCTTAGTGATATTTGGTGTTTTAAGTGTCTAAGTGTTATATTATCATTTATTGAAGTTGTATGCATCACCCTTCCAGAAATTATTGCAATTGGGGATCAAAAATGGAATTTTGTGGTTGCTTTGTGCCATTCCCGTAGCCTTCCCCTGTTTTTGCTCTGTTTCTGTAAGTTGCAGAAACAGGGAACGGCCGTTCCCAGCCTCAAGGCATAGTGGGAACGGGCGTTCCCTTCTTTTAAACTGAAAATAGGCGGCCGACCCCGGGAACGGCCGTTCCCATTTTGGCCTTGAAGCCGGAAGGGCCGTTCCCAGCTAGGCGTGTTTTATAACGGAAAAACGTTGGCGCGTTTTGGGGATTTCATGGGAACGACCGTTCCCATTTTTCAAAGGGAACCGGAACGGCCGTTCCCACCTGGATTGCAGAACAAAAGTTTCTGCATAAAATTACGAAAATGACCCCTCGATCCAACGACTTCTTTGACCCCGAATTGCTATAATATGTGCTAATATGATGTGAAACGACATGTTATCATACCACATTGCATTTTCATGGTCGTCTCGACACATTTCCGCCGTTCGTCATATTTTGGTCATTTTAGTTCATGTCTCATGTTTATACGTCGTATTTGCACAGGTCACGAGGGCGTGGACGGGGAGCAAGCTCCTTAGAACACTTCTTTATTGTATTTTGTAAGAAAGGTGAGGTTTTGTTTTGGTAAAACGAACCCTATAACCCTCATGTGCTAGTTTTCGGCCAAAACATATTATACTTATGAATGATTTCAAAACCATGAACATTTCAAGCAAGCAATTCATGATTTCAAGCATGTTTGGCGAGTACATGATTGCACGTGGGCCCGAGGGTAATTCTTGAGCCAACCGGGAAAGCAAGGGCTGACGGGTAACTCCTGAATTATCCTCACATTGTTGGGATCACCCCCGAAGCCACTAGGAGATTAGTGGTGGAAGGAGTTCCGTGTCTAGAGGGTCATGTCCTCTACACACACCATGTCGTGGATAGTCGAGCCTTGCAAACTCGCTATCACCCGGAGGAAGAAGGAGACTGGGGATTAGTCCGGCATGTCGGGTTATCCTCGGGTTATTGCATGATTTCAAGCATGAAATTGTCTATGTGAGCACTAAATAAATTGCATGATCACGTATTTATCAAGCAAGCAAGCATGATCACGTATTGTTCACGATTGGGAGTTCGGTTGGAGATTGCCCTTGCTCGCCGGGGCCACATGTTCATGACATTGACAAGCATGATTAAATGAACGTGGTAAAATGATTGGTTGTAATCTCGGGCAAAGATTAAACTTCTTAAATTATATATCTATTTTATTCCAAAGTCTTCACCCGAGGCTACAACTTGCATGTGATGTGTGTATATATTTATTGCCCCTCACTCAGTCTTCGGTAGACTGATACTTCACTTTTCAGGTACCCTTTTGAGCGTGGTCGTGCTAGGCGGGAGTCGTTCGAGTTTTGCATTTTCATGAGTCTAGCATCGTACCCTCACGTATCGTACTTTTGGAACATTTCATGTTATTGATCGTATTAGTATTTTGGAATACTTGGTTATGTATATTATTAAGAGATGATGATAATGTATTGATAGTTAAGTTGGTATCTATACGTATCTAATTGGTAAATATGGTACCTATATGTACGAATGATTTAATTGCTTCCGCTTTCATTATCATGTTCGCTTTGATGTTGTTGGGGAGAGTGTCCCGCCTAGCTCGTCATTTTTATTGTCACCCGTTCGCTGTGGTCTTGGTTTATGTATGAACTTTCCATTTCATACGTGGATCGAGGCTATAGTGCGGGGGATGTGGTGCCCAGGGGGTTAGGGTGCTACAGTGTGTGTGTGTGATCTTTTGCTCTCTTGGATGAATGGAACATAATGGAAGAATTTGGAGAAATTCATGATATATCCTAAGTCTAGTATAGAAATATGTGATTCATCTATTTTTGCACATGAGTCCCTCATCTATTTAAATGCATGCAATTGAGTCCTTAAATTAAAAAGGGGTGATCATATAAGAACACTTTGGCAATTAAATCACACTTGACAATTAAGTCATGAAATAAATTCTCAATTTGATATGATTTCATATAATTTCACATAAAAGTTGATGAAATGCATTTCATATTATTTCACGTAATTTACACATTAACGGTAATTTCATATAAGTTATGAAACATAATGCATTGAACGTTAAGAAATTTTATAAGATATCATATAATTCATAAATGGGAAAAATCGGGGCGTTACAATTATATTATTGGAAACGCCGTATGGTTTAAAAGTTAGTTTTTACGGCGGGAATAGTACTTTAGGAAAAATAGGAAAAATTCATAAAATGTGCTAGGATTTGAATTAAGGTTTGGAAAAGATCTTAAAATTTATAAAATAATTTGAGGATCGTTTTGGCTATAAGATTGGATAAGGAAAACATTAAAGTTTGAAAATATGTGAATTAGGGCAAAACTAGGGTTTTACGGCCGGTTTTAGATACTACAGGAGTTCTAATGAGAATTAGGGTTTGGGAATGATATCATAATTCATAAAATTTCGCAAGGATTCATATGAGCCCAATATTAGGAGATAGGGTTTGGTAAAGATGTCCCGTTAAATTTCTACGATTAGGAGATAGGGACCTAAAGGGAATTTTTGACTAACAAATTTCAAAGCGTATCTTGGGATAACAAAAGCTAGGATATGAACTCAAAAAATATGAAATCTAACTTTCTAAGGTTTCACGAGGAATATGTGAATGTTTAGGCTCGATGAATGAATAGTGATGTGAGCCTAATATTAGGATTTAGACAAAAATTAAAACATTATGGCACGTAGTTTATATAAACATTTTCTACTAACCCTATTTCTTCTTACCCCCAGATCCGAGATGTTACAATCCTCCCCCCTTAAAGAGAATCTGTCCTCAGATGTTTCTCATGTTTCATATTAACTTTAGGTAGTGTTTATATCTCGTATTCATGATGAGACAACTTTCAAAGAAGACATAAGGTAATTGTTCAAGTAGGAAATTTAAATGCGCACATAAGTAATGCAATGAATGCATGGCGCCAGGATCATATAAAGCAGTAACTGGCGTGTTTAGAATGTGTACCGTACCCTCAATATTATTGGCAAAATCCTGTTTCATATTTCCTTCCACAGCATAAACTCGTCCTTTGACCATTAGTTTTCCAGAGGTTCCTCCTGTAGCCTTTTCTTTTTCTCTTGGTTTTGGTCCTTTCGGGCAATTTTCCATTCAATGATCAGGGTTTCCACACCATAAATGCGACGCCCTAGCGTGGGCCCCACATCCCCCGCACTAAGACCAAGCTCATATATGAATATAGTCCATACACAAACCCAATCTTAGCGAACGGGGACACGACACGGACCCTAGCTAGGCGGGCTAACCCTGTACCAAATAATCGATGCAACCAAGCGACAGAAACAAGAGTATAAACCATAAATATAAACCAGTAGTTCATAACAACAGGATCACTCATCAAGAGCTTACATAATTTACAAGTGAAAGTATTTGGCCCTCACGGCCTCACAAAATATATACATAATAAGAGGTAATATGAGTGCGTGGTACAACAACCGTGTGACATGAGCTAGACATAAAATTACAATAAATAAAGTAATTTCGCGCCTAGCTACACCTGCAAGGGACCTGAGGGACAAAGAAGGGAGGGGTCAGTCTCTACAAGACTGAGTGAAAGGCATATATATAATATAGAAAGCGATAAAGTTTATGCAAGCCATAATTCCATACAAGGTTTTTAAGAAGGTAAGTAAAACACAGGTTATCATTGTATGGAATTACAACTATCAAATTAAATTCAGGACAAGTGATCAGTGGCTCGGCGAGTGAGCAATCTCCAACCTTACTCCTTTAGTGTACCAGGTAGTTGTTAAGTGATCATGCAATATTTTAAGTTTCACTTTGTTACAGAATCAGTTTCAAGTGCACAAGTACCCTTTTTCCTCCGGTTTGGTGGTTCGGGTAGCTAACCCTCACCACCCCGGACAGGATGATCAATGGGTACATGAATCCCATTGACCGGGAGCCCCTTCGATTCACCAAACCTCCTGGTGAATGTCAGGGTAGTCCGAGTTTGGTTGGGACTTATGCAAGAGATAGCCGTCAGCCCATGCTTCCCCAGTTCTCTCAATACATAAGCCCCTGGGCCCCAGGAAGTGTAACAGTCTCGCCAAAACAGGACAGGATCAAGATTGGTTTCATTTTCTCAAAATCATTTGTTCATTTGAAATCAAGATACAAGTATAATATAAGTTTTGGCCAAATCAACATATAAGAGGGTTGTAGGGTTTATATTATATCCTAACAATTCCTCACCTGTACCGAACAAAAAGAGAAGAACGAGGACTCCTCAAACCCTACTCGACGTGCTCAACGTCCTCCTGAGAACTCTCTGGACAAAGGAAACAAGACATGAGTGAAACTCAACTTAATATGAACTAGGTATGATGCACGACAAGTGAATTAAATACATAAGGCATGAATATGAAATCATATTATATTAATGACATGTTCAAGTGCACCATTTAATGCATAATACAACATTTAAAAGCCTAACAAGGCGCACATGAAATTTGTGAAACTAATTCATGTCATTCAAGCGATACAAATGCATATAAGAACAAGTATAAGCATATAATCAACAAATAATGAGTTATAAACAAGTTTGGAGATGGAAACATGCGAGAAAAAGGAAATGAAAACACAAAAAGAGCTCCCGAGTGAAATTGGGCGAAAGTTGACAGATTTCCAAAACGGACAAGTTGTAGTAAAACTGGAATATCTTGAGTTTGAGGAAAGGGAATTGAGTTTTGTTTCTTGGGAATGAAACTAGACACATAGACCTTTAAAATGATATAAGGCACGAAATTTGGTTCAAAGCGAGGAGAAAATGGCGTAAGCTTAAAGTTGGGTGAAAGCAGATTTCCGGCGAAGTGGCGACAACAAAAAGAATTGATTATATCTCACAAATGACAAAATATATTGAGATGATTCCAATTGGAGTTGTTCTAGACTTCAAGAGGTTTCCAATGGTTCAAACATCAGGTCAATCAGAGTTCGTACGAGGGAGTAACTGGCCGGGTAAAAACAAGATAGAAATTTACCCGGCCGGGGAGAGCAGGTGCAGAAAACCTTCTGTAACAAACTACCCGCCCGGGTACTTTTGTGGGCAAAAACTACCCGGCCGGGTAGTCCTCCAGAACCACAAAAACGTAGAAAAACAGGGGAAGCTCGCGGGAGAAGAAAACCAAACCCCCAAATCACCCCAAACCTCAACCACAAGCACCCAAAACACCAAACAACATGCATACAATCATAATATCTCATCTAGGCATCATTTAATTCAAAGAAACATTCAAGGAAACATGTATGAATCCAACAAAGTTCAAAGCAAAACCCTTAAATATGAAATGTGTTCACTCATGCTTTAACTCATCCAAGCCAAGGTATAATTGCACCAAAACATTCCCTAAATCAACTCTCATGCACCATACACATTTAGGACAATCATAAACCAAAAAGCCCTAGATTTACCTCAAATTTCAAAACATAAATACACATGCTCTTACCTTGATGATGGATGGAATGAAGAGAAAGGATGAAGATGGGTCTTGGAGCTTAAACCTTTGAAGAAAAGATGGAAGAAAGCTCAAATCTCTTGTTGTCTTGTGAATTAGAATGAAAGAGATGAAGAAGAGAATGAAGAAATGTCTTGCCCTTGTTCTTGGTTCTGGGAAGATGAATATGGAATGAAGAAAATGTATGTATAGATATGTGTATATACATATATCGATCAAGTGGGGAGAAAAAGGAAGAAAATGCACTTTGGTCCTTACATAATTTAAAAGAATGCAATTAAGTATGAAATGTTATATATATGACAAATCAATTCTCATCAAATTATCAATCAAGTATCAAACATTTCCAAGAGGGCAATTAAAGACAATTAAGAAAAATTCTTACAAATACAAAATAATTAAACACTTAGGCATGCCCGGAAAATTAAATAACATAAACCACGAAAACAAATGGCAAGAGAAAGGTTTAAATCACACAATTAAATCAATAAAAGGAATTAATTAAGCCAAATCCTCAAAACTCTCACGCGTGGCGCGCGTACCTGTACAGTCGAGAAGTCGGGGTATCACAATATACATGTACCAGCCTTCCTTCGACATTCCTCCTCAGTATGCCCTCGTTTGTAACAATAGTTACAAACGATCTCTTCTTGAAGCTGTGGTGCTGCCTGTTGAGGTCTGGGCCAGGATTGCACTTGTTTCTTCCCAGGAGGTGACTTAGATGATTTAGCAGGACGTTTGGCTTCCTGAGGTAGCTTAAAGGGTGGTTCGGAGTTATCATTTTCCAAATGGACTTCCTTATGTGTGGCTTCCGTTTTCATAGCTGTTTCCACAACCTTGGTATAAGTTTTCAATTCAAACGGAGCCAATGCCCACCTAAGATCAGACTTGAGTCCCTTGGTGAATCGCTGAGTCTTTTGTCGCTCATCATGAACAATATGTGGGGCATATTGAATCAATCGGATAAATTTAGCTTCATACTCAGCTACCGTCATACTGCCTTGTACCAGATCCATAAATTTTGCTTCGCGGGCATCCCTTACTACCTGAGGGATGTATTTGTCTTGAAACACTCTAACAAAACTCGTCCATCCATAATTAATTTGGCTATCTGCCCAAACACGCTTGATGTAATTCCTCCAACTTAATGCCGTTCCTTCTAACATAAAGACTGCAAATTGAATCCTTTCGAGTTCCTCAGGGGAAATACCCATTGCTTCGAAGATTTTCTCAAGGCTTGATATCCAGTTTTCAGCCTTAACACCGTTAGGTTCTCCGAAAAACATAGGTGGATCCATCCGTAGAAACTTTTCCAAAGACTTCTCATTATTATTCTTCGATCCATTGGCACATGTTTGCACTATTTCTTTTAAGGCGTCTACTAGCTCAGAATTTCCTCTAGCCGAGGATGAACCTTCTCTTGGTGGAGTGCTATCTTGGTTGGTTAGGAATGACTTGCAGGCAATCACTTAGATAGGAATTTCCAAGCAATAACAATTAATACGCATGTTATCACATAAATCGTAGCAGAGATAAGGCATACAAAGGTACACGAGAAAAACAAGTTAACTTACTGTCCTACTGGAATCTTGAAGCAACTCTAACTTACAATGTAACAGATAAGGGGATAGGGCACCCTTCTAGTTAAGTCTTCTCTTAACTAAACCGGGCTCTGATACCACTTTAAGTTGTGGCGCCTCCCTTAACACTACAACCCCCGCGCCGCAATACTCCCCAAGTAGAGGTTAGACCTACCACTCAGGAAATACTACGACGAACGGCTTAAATGGTAATTGAATAGAGCACAAGGCATAACACAACGGAAGATCGAGGAATTTAAAACTTTGCAAATAGATGGGGATGGTGATACACATGAAGAGTAAGTACTCATTATTTTTATCAAAATGGTTCATATATGTTGTGACAGTATGTGGAGATAAAACGTAAGGGCAGCTTATTTATAATATATACAAGCTCTGGACTAAGTACCCCTATGTTAGCCCGAATCTAGTATGCATGACACCCTACTGCTCCAAGTTACCCCTAGGTGTCGTTCCACTGCAACCTGAAATCATGCATTTGAAACGGGCGAGGGTTAGTCAAAGTGACTAAGTGAAGGGGCATGATAGTTTATATGTATACGTATATATATTTATATGATCAAGGGGGTCTTGATCTAAAATATTAGCAATAGGATATAACAAATATGAAACGGTTCATGATATGTGTAAAACAGGGATAGGGATAGTTTGGAATATTTGTAGAAATATGAACCGTCTATAACAGGAACTTTAATGCCTACAAGCCAGGCCTCTCCATCTTTAACTCCTTAAATAATTGGTAAAACAGTATCGGGCTGATCAAGGCACCGATACTTCAATAAAACCAAGAATGATATTAACTTCACTACTCCTTGGTGTCAATAGGGGAGCAAACCCTAGAGACCATGAACACGATTCGGGAGGCAGCTATCTCTCTCTCATCCCTTGGCGTGGAGTAACTAACCTCCAGTTAAACCACTACCAAGAGGTGGTGGCGGTCCGTGTTACCAACAATACCCTCGGCCCGATACCTTCCGGGTAATTGCTCGATACGGCTGCACGCCGGGGCACATAACATGAATCAAGAAATAGTATTTTGCTTGCATAACCCAGAATCAACGTTTGATAAAATGGACTTATTATACAACGTCCTAGTAAAACGGTGATTCTAGCATGAAAGTATTTTCCCTTTGAAGGGGATTCGATAATATGATATTATATATACATGATGGTAAATCATAAATAATATGTAGGCTTGAAAACCATTTTATATACAGATACATATATATAGGCGTGATTCCAGTTGAAAATATTTTAACCCTCAGCTAGTGTTGAAAGTCAAGTGGAATTGTGGGGATTCCACTCTTCGAATCTACCATCGCCTGAAAGTAATAACTACTACTGACTTAGAACTAGGTTCTTATTATTCTAATCAAATAATCACATATAATATTCTAATCAAATAATCACATAAGGTACATGTTATGTAATACGTTAAAGAATTCCCGGTAAACCCTAATTTTAACCGTTTAAGAGAATTTAATTAATTAATTATGTTTCATGAATTCTTTAACCACTCAAATATTTATTTCTCACATTATGATCCTAATTGGGATATTAGAAACAGAATTTAGGGTTTCACTCAACAATGTAGGTTGGTTTTGAAATTATTTTACAATTTACCGATTTTTTCGAATAATTTGGATAAAATCCTTCTTTAGAAATTCCAAAACCTATTTTGTAATTATTTTTAATTAATTTTCGAAATTAATTGTATATGTGTTGATCAAAAAGTCAAAATTACTATTGAAAACATTTACTATTCAATTTCTTATGAATTAAACACTTTATAACATAAAATCGAACACACACGTATACGCTAATTTGTTCAAGAACAACATGAACATGTTCTTAGACTTATGAAGGTGCTCATATTAGATCATGATCAGATCTAACAAGTTCTAAGTACATAACACATAATTAAAACTCGTAATGTAGCACTTTATGTAACTTTAATCATAAAATTAATTCTAAATAAATTATTCTAGGCATGAATTTAATCAAACAAGATCATAAATATTTAAATACATACTCACATTATATCATATCATAATTCATGCATTTAATTAAATAAAATTCATATATGTTATCACATTTTTCTTAAACAAGCATAAATAGCATATATTTTATAAAATAAACTCTTAAAGCATAATTTAATTAATCCTAGGCATGATACTACTATTATTATACTAAGAACATAATATAAAGAATGAAATAATAAAAGAAAACACACCTTAGCCTAGGGAGAGAGAGAGAGGAGTGGCGTGAGAGAGGGAGAGATGTTGTGAATTTTGTGTAGTCTTGGAAATGAGCTTGGAGGGGTATTTATACTTGGGATTTAGGGGCTTACCTTGCAATTTTCTAAAGTTTAGGGTATGATTCATGCTGATGAGTAGGCTAGGATTATAATTATGGAGGTTTAGGTGTTTGCTAGGTGTATACTTAGGTGGATATGTGATGTAGGAGCTTTTGTATACATATTTTCATCATAAATACATCATAATAAAATAAATCTAAATTAGGGTAAAATTAATAATAAAAATGTAGTAGAATCTCTAGATTTTAGTTTGAAATGGTAAAAGTTGCAAAAAAAAGAGGATCGAAAGGGCTTTCCGATGATTATAAACACTTAACGTTTCAACATTTCAACTTAAAGTAGTAAGGGTTCGGAATTTTGAAAAATATGAGAAAATAATTAAAAAGCAGCTAGGATGTGAATTAATTTCCAAGAAACTATTCATGACTCATAAAATAATTTGAGGATTATTTTGAGTATAATATTGGATAGGAAACGCCGTATGGTTTGAAAGTTAGTTTTTACGGCGGGAATAGTAATTTAGGAAAACTAGGAAAAATTCATAAAATGAGCTAGGATTTGAATTAGGGTTTGGAAAAGATCTTAAAATTCATAAAATAATTCGAGGATCGTTTTGGCCATAAGATAGGATAGGAAAAACGTTAAAGTTTGAAAATATGTGAATTAGGGGAAAACTAGGGTTTTACGGTCGGTTTTAGATACTACGGGAGTTCCAATGAGAATTAGGGATCGGGAATGACATCATAATTCATAAAATTTTGCAAGGATTCATATAAGCCCAATATTAGATAGGTAAAGATGTCCCGTCAAATTTCTACGATTAGGAGCTAGGGACCTAAAGGGAATTTTTTACTAATAAATTTCAAAGCGTATCTTGGGATAACAAAAGCTAGGATATGAATTCGAAAAATATGAAATCTATCTTTCTAAGGTTTCATGAGGAATATGTGAATGTTTAGGCTCGATGAATGAATAGTGATGTGAGCCTAATATTAGGATTTTGACATAAATTAAAACATAAAGGTACGTAGTTTATATAAACATTTTCTACTAACCCTATTTCTTCTTACCCCTAGATACGGGATGTTACAATCCTCCCCCCTTAAAGAGAATCTGTCCTCAGATGCTTCTCATGTTTCATATTAACTTTAGGTAGTGTTTATATCTCGTGTTTATGATGAGACAACTTTCAAAGAAGACATAAGGTAATTGTTCAAGTAGGAAATTTAAATGCGCACATAAGTAATGCAATGAATACATGGCGTCAGGATCATATAAAGCAATAACTGGCATGTTTAGAATGTGTACCGTACCCTCAACATTATTGGCAAAATCCTGTTTCATATTTCCTTCTACAGCATAAACTCGTCCTTTGTCCATTGGTTTTCCAGAGGTTCCTCCTGTAGCCTTTTCTTTATCTCTTGGTTTTGGTCCTTTCGGGCAATTTTCCATTCAATGATCAGGGTTTCCACACCATAAACATTTACCAGCCTTTCTTCGACATTCCTCCTCAGTATGCCCTCGTTTGTAATAATAGTCACAAACGATCTCTTCTTGAAGCTGTGGTGCTGCCTGTTGAGGTTTGGGCCAGGATTGCACTTGTTTCTTCCCAGGAGGTGACTTAGATGATTTAGCAGGACGTTTGGATTCCTGAGGTAGCTTATAGGGTGGTTCGGAGTTATCATTTTCCAGATGGACTTCCTTATGTGTGGCTTCCGTTTTCATAGCTGTTTCCACAACCTTGGTATAAGTTTTCAATTCAAACAGAGCCAATGCCCACATAAGATCAGACTTGAGTCCCTTGGTGAATTGTTGAGTCTTTCGTCGCTCATCAAGAACAATATGTGGGGCATATTGAATCAATCGGATAAATTTAGCTTCATACTTAGCTACCGTCATACTGCCTTGTACCAGATCCTTAAATTTTGCTTCGCGGGCATCCCTTACTACCTGAGGGATGTATTTGTCTTGAAACACTCTAACAAAACTCGTCCATCTATAATTAATTTGGCTTTCTGCCCAAACACGCTTGATGTAATTCCTCCAACTTAATGCCGCTCCTTCTAACATAAAGACTGCAAATTGAATCCTTTCGGGTTCCTCAGGGGAAATACCCATTGCTTCGAAGATTTTCTCAAGGCTTGCTATCCAGTTTTTAGTCTTAACACCGTTAGGTTCTCCGAAAAACTTAGGTGGATCCATCCGTAGAAACAGTTCCAAAGACTTCTCATTATTATTCTTCGATCCATTGGCACATGTTTGCACTATTTCTTTTAAGGCGTCTACTAGCTCAGAATTTCCTCCAGTCGAGGATGAACCTTCTCTTGGTGGAGTGCTATCTTGGTTGGTTCTTCGGGGAGACTTTATGAGCTGCAATGAACTTTGGAAACAATATGATGCATGATGGTTAGGAATGACTTGCAGGCAATCACTTAGATAGGAATTTCCAAGCAATAACAATTAATGCGCATGTTATCACATAAATCGTAGCAGAGATAAGGCATACAAAGGTACACGAGAAAAACATGTTAACTTACTGTCCTACTGGTATCTTGAAGCAACTCAAACTTACAATGTAACAGATAAGAGAATAGGGCACCCTTCTAATTAAGTCTTCTCTTAACTAAACCGGGCTCTAAGTTGTAGCGCCTCCCCTAACACTACAACCCCCGTACTCCCCAAATAGAGGTTAGACCTACCACTCAGGAAATACTATGGCGAACGGCTTAAATGGTAATTGAATAGAGCACAAGGCATAGCACAACGGAAGATCGAGGAATTTAAAACTTTGCAAATAGATGGGGATGGTGATACACATGAAGAGTAAGTACTCATTATTTTTATCAAAATGGTTCATATATGTTGTGATAGCATACGGAGATAAAACGTAAGGGCAGCTTATTTATAATATATACAAGCTCTGGACTAAGTGCCTCTATGTTAGCCCGAATCTAGTATGCACGACACCCTACTACTCCAAGATACCTCTACGTGTCGTTCCATTGCAACCTGAAATCATGTATTTGAAACGGGCGAGGGTTAGTCAAAGTGACTAAGTGAAGGGCCATGATAGTTTATATGTATACGTATATATATTTATATGATCAAGGGGATCTTGATCTAAAATATTAGCAATAGGATATAACAAATATGAAACGGTTCATGATATGTGTAAAACAGGGATAGGGATAGTTTGGAATATTTGTAGAAATATGAACCGTCTATAACAGGAACTTTAATGCCTACAAGCCAGGCCTCTCCATCCTTAACTCCTTAAATAATTGGTAAAACAGTATCGGGCTGATCAAGGCACCGATACTTCAATAAAACCAAGAATGATATTAACTCCACTACTCCTTGGTGTCAATAGGGGAGCAAACCCTAGAGACCATGAACACGATTCGGGAGGCATCTATCTCTCTCTCATCCCTTGACGTGGAGTAACTAACCTCCATTTAAACCAATACCAATAGGCGGTGGCGGTCCGTATCACCAACAATACCCTCGGCCCGATACCTTCCGGGTAATTGCTTGACACGGCTGCATGGCGGGGCCCATAACACGAATCAAGAAACAATATTTTGCTTGCAATAACCCAGAATCAACGTTTGATAAAATGGACTTATTATATAACGTCCTAGTAAAACGTTGATTCTAGCATAAAAGTATTTTCCCCTTGAAGGGGATTCGATAATATGATATTATATATACATGATGGTAAATCATAAATAATAGGTTGGATTGAAAACCATTTTATATATAGATACATATATATAGGCATGATTCCAGTTGAAAATATTTTAACCCTCACCTAGTGTTGAAAGTCAAGTGGAATTGTGGGGATTCCACTCTTCGAATCTACCGTCGCCTGAAAGTAATAACTACTACTGACTTAGAACTAGGTTCTTATTATTCTAATCAAATAATCACATATAATATTCTAATCAAATAATCACATAAGGTACATGTTATGTATTACGTTAAAGAATTCCCGGTAAACCCTAATTTTAACCGTTTAAGGGAATTTAATTAATTAATTAGGTTTCATGAATTCTTTAACC
Organism: Lantana camara; assembly: GCA_037501455.1. Classification (NCBI taxonomy): domain Eukaryota; kingdom Viridiplantae; phylum Streptophyta; class Magnoliopsida; order Lamiales; family Verbenaceae; genus Lantana; species Lantana camara. The sequence goes on from CM074856.1 coordinate 68,357,131, forward strand.
ACTCAAATATTTATTTCTCACATTATGATCCTAATTAGGATATTAGAAATAGAATTTAGGGTTTCACTCAACAATGTAGGTTGGTTTTGAAATTATTTTACAATTTACCGATTTTTTGGAATAATTTGGATAAAATCCTTCTTTAAAAATTCCAAAACCTATTTTGTAATTATTTTTAATTAATTTTCGAAATTAATTGTATATGTGTTGATCAAAAAGTCAAAATTACTATTGAAAACATTTACTATTCAATTTCTTATGAATTAAAACACTTTATAACATAAAATCGAACACACACGTATACACTAATTTGTTCAAGAACAACATGAACATGTTCTTAGACTTATGAAGGTGCTCATATTAGCTCATGATCAGATCTAACAAGTTCTAAGTACATAACACATAATTAAAACTCGTAATGTAGCACTTTATGTAACTTTAATCATAAAATTAATTCTAAATAAATTATTCTAGGCATGAATTTAATCAAACAAGATCATAAATATTTAAATACATACTCACATTATATCATATCATAATTCATGCATTTAATTAAATAAAATTCATATATGTTATCACATTTTTCTTAAACAAGCATAAATAGCATATATTTTATAAAATAAACTCTTAAAGCATAATTTAATTAATCCTAGGCATGATACTACTATTATTATACTAAGAACATAATATAAAGCATGAAATAATAAAAGAAAACACACCTTAGCCTAGGGAGAGAGAGGAGTGGCGTGAGAGAGGGAGAGATGGTGTGAATTTTGTGTAGTCTTGGAAATGAGCTTGGAGGGGTATTTATACTTGGGATTTAGAGGCTTACCTTGCAATTTTCTAAAGTTTAGGGTATGATTCATGCTGATGAGTAGGCTAGGATTATAATTATGGGGGTTTAGCTGTTTGCTAGGTGTATACTTAGGTGTATATGTGATGTAGGAGCTTATGTATACATATTTTCATCATAAATACATCATAATAAAATAAATCTAAATTAGGGTAAAATTAATAATAAAAGTGTAGTAGAATATCTAGATTTTAGTTTGAAATGGTAAAAGTTGCAAAAGAAAGAGGATCGAAAGGGCTTTCCGATGATTATAAACACTTAACGTTTAAACATTTCAAATTAAAGTAGTAAGGGTTCGGAATTTTGAAAAATATGAGAAAATACTTAAAACGGAGCTAGGATGTGAATTAATTTCCGAGAAAGTGTTCATGATTCATAAAATAATTTGAGGATTATTTTGAGTATAATATTGGATAGGAAACGTCGTATGGTTTGAAAGTTAGTTTTTACGGCGGGGAATAGTACTTTAGGAAAAATAGGAAAAATTCATAAAATGAGCAAGGATTTGCATTAGGGTTTGGAATAGATCTTAAAATTCATAAAATAATTCGAGGATCGTTTTGGCTATAAGATTGGATAGGGAAAACGTTAAAGTTTGAAAATATGTGAATTAGGGGAAAACTAGGGTTTTACGGCCGGTTTTAGATACTACGGGAGTTCCAATGAGAATTAGGGTTCGGGAATGATATCATAAATCATAAACTTTTACAAGGATTCATATGAGCCCAATATTAGATAGGTAAAGATGTCCCGTCAAATTTCTACGATTAGGAGCTAGGGACCTAAAGGGAATTTTTGACTAACAAATTTCAAAGCGTATCTTGGGATAACAAAAGCTAGGATATGAATTCGAAAAATATGAAATCTATCTTTCTAAGGTTTCATGAGGAATATGTGAATGTTTAGGCTTGATGAATGAATAGTGATGTCAGCCTAATATTAGGATTTTGACACAAATTAAAACATAAAGGCACATAGTTTATATAAACATTTTCTACTAACCCTATTTCTTCTTACCCCTAGATACGGGATGTTACAATCCTCCCCCCTTAAAGAGAATCTGTCCTCAGATGCTTCTCATGTTTCATATTAACTTTAGGTAGTGTTTATATCTCGTGTTTATGATGAGACAGCTTTCAAAGAAGACATAAGGTAATTGTTCAAGTAGGAAATTTAAATGCGCACATAAGTAATGCAATGAATACATGGCGCCAGGATCATATAAAGCAATAACTGGCACGTTTAGAATGTGTACCGTACCCTCAACATTATTGGCAAAATCCTGTTTCATATTTCCTTCTACAGCATAAACTCGTCCTTTGTCCATTGGTTTTCCAGAGGTTCCTCCTGTAGCCTTTTCTTTATCTCTTGGTTTTGGTCCTTTCTGGCAATTTTCCATTCAATGATTAGGGTTTCCACACCATAAAAATGTACCAGCCTTCCTTCGACATTCCTCCTCAGTATGCCCTCGTTTGTAACAATAGTCACAAACGAACTCTTCTTGAAGATGTGGTGTTGCCTGTTGAGGTCTGGGCCAGGATTGCGCTTGTTTCTTCCCAGGAGGTGACTTAGATGATTTAGCAAGACGTTTGGATTCCTGAGGTAGCTTATAGGGTGGTTCGGAGTTATCATTTTCCAGATGGACTTCCTTATGTGTGGCTTCCGTTTTCATAGCTGTTTCCACAACCTTGGTATAAGTTTTCAATTCAAACAGAGCCAATGCCCACATAAGATCAGACTTGAGTCCCTTGGTGAATTGTTGAGTCTTTCGTCGCTCATCAAGAACAATATGTGGGGCATATTGAATCAATCGGATAAATTTAGCTTCATACTTAGCTACCGTCATACTGCCTTGTACCAGATCCTTAAATTTTGCTTCGCGGGCATCCCTTACTACCTGAGGGATATATTTGTCTGGAAACAATCTAACAAAACTCTCCCATCTATAATTAATTTGGCTTTTTGCCCAAACACGCTTGATGTAATTCCTCCAACTTAATGCCGCTCCTTCTAACATAAAGACTGCAAATTGAATCCTTTCGGGTTCCTCAGGGGAAATACCCATTGCTTCGAAGATTTTTTCAAAGCTTGCTATCCACTTTTTAGCCTTAACACCATTAGGTTCTCCAAAAAACATAGGTGGATCCATCCGTAGAAACTTTTCCAAAGACTTCTCATTATTATTCTTCGATCCATTGGCACATGTTTGCCCTATTTCTTTTAAGGCGTCTACTAGCTCAGAATTTCCTCCAGCCGAGGATGAACCTTCTCTTGATGGAGTGCTATCTTGGTTGGTTCTTCGGGGAGACATTATGAGCTGCAATGAACTTTAGAAACAATATGATGCATGATGGTTTGGAATGACTTGCAGGCAATCACTTAGATAGGAATTTCCAAGCAATAACAATTAATACGCTTGTTATCACATAAATCGTAGCAGAGATAAGGCATACAAAGGTACAGGAGAAAAACATGTTAACTTACTGTCCTACTGGTATTTGAAGCAACTCTAACTTGCAATGTAACAGAGAAGAGAATAGGGCACCCTTCTAGTTAAGTCTTCTCTTAACTAAACCGGGCTCTGATACCACTTTAAGTTGTAGCGCCTCCCCTAACACTACAACCCCTGCACCGCAATACTCCCCAAGTAGAGGTTAGACCTACCACTCAGGAAATACTACGGCGAACGGTTTAAATGGTAATTGAATAGAGCACAAGGCATAGCACAATGGAAGATCGAGGAATTTAAAACTTTGCAAATAGATGGGGATGGTGATACACATGAAGAGTAAGTACTCATTATTTTTATCAAAATGGTTCATATATGTTGTGACAGCATGTGGAGATAAAACTTAAGGGCAGCTTATTTATAATATATACAAGCTCTGGACTAAGTGCCCCTATCTTAGACCGAATCTAGTATGCACGACACCCTACTGCTCCAAGATACCTCTAGGTGTCGTTCCACTGCAACCTGAAATCATGCATTTGAAACGGGCGAGGGTTAGTCAAAGTGACTAAGTGAAGGGGCATGATAGTTTATATGTATACGTATATATATTTATATGATCAAGGGGATCTTGATCTAAAATATTAGCAATAGGATATAACAAATATGAAACGGTTCATGATATGTGTAAAACAGGGATAGGGATAGTTTGGAATATTTGTAGAAATATGAACCGTCAATAACAGGAACTTTAATGCCTACAAGCTAGGCCTCTCCATCCGTAACTCCTTAAATAATTGGTAAAACAGTATCGGGCTGATCAAGGCACCGATACTTCAATAAAACCAAGAATGATATTAACTCCACTACTCCTTGGTGTCAATAGGGGAGCAAACCCTAGACACCATGAACACGATTCGGGAGGCAGCTATCTCTCTCTCATCCCTTGGCGTGGAGTAACTGACCTCCAGTTAAACCACTACCAAGAGGTGGTGACGGTCTGTGTTACCAATAATACCCTCGGCCCGATACCTTCCGGGTAATTGCTTGATACGGCTGCACGTCGGGCCCATAACACGAATCAAGAAATAATATTTTGCTTGCATAACCCAGAATCAACGTTTGATAAAATGGACTTATGATATAACGTCCTAGTAAAACGTTGATTCTAGCATGAAAGTATTTTCCCCTTGAAGGGGATTCGATAATATGATATTATATATACATGATGGTAAATCATAAATAATAGGTAGGCTTGAAAACCATTTTATATATAGATACATATATATAGGCATGATTCCAGTTGAAAATATTTTAACCCTCACCTAGTGTTGAAAGTCAAGTGGAATTGTGGGGATTCCACTCTTCGAATCTACCGTCGCCTGAAAGTAATAACTACTACTGACTTAGAACTAGGTTCTTATTATCTCCAACCAACACCTTGTGTAGTTCATTAGACATTCATTCTTCTTTCTTTTCATGCAATACTTTCTTTCGTGCACATTCATGATCATTTACACCTTCTTCCTCCGGGTTGGTGGACGGGTTAGCAAGACCCGACCACCTCCTTCATTGACCAAAAGGGGTTACATGACTCCCCAGATGGCACTCAGTGTCCATTCCTCGCTAACTCCTAACGAGGTCCGGTTACACCGTTCATTGGTTGGAACTAGTGTGAGGGATCACCGTCGGCCCATGGCTCCCCGGATAGCCACTCATACCAAGTCCCTGGGCCCCATTCTATGCATTCATTCATTCATTCTCGCCAAAACATTTAGTAGGATTCATAAAATAAAAGCTTTACGTTGCAAACATTTACTCTTGAAACGACTCTATATACATATATTAATTTTTTTTATCGAAATCTTTGCACATTGGAAGTATATAGGGTTGTTTAACAAAATATTAGAGAAACCCACCTGTCCTTAGCTTACCAACCAAAACTAAGAAGAGACAAGAGGACTCGGAAGTGTCCTATGAACCCGGTAAGTCTCCGTCCTGGAAAAAACTGTACAAAGGACAATAGAGTGTACACGTGAGACTCAAGACTCCAAATGAACCATATATGACGCACGACAATGCATTGAACATGACATGAGATGTATAAGAAGTGAAATGGCGTCATGAAGTCACATAATCAAGTAATTCATTCAAGGACATTCAATACATGGAGGTTTCAAGTTCAATCATTTCATATCTTTCATAATTCATAGAGATATCGAGCCAAAATCTTTGAGCTATAATCACATTATACATTTCAACATGTTTGCATTATATATAATAAGTATAAAGGCAAGAGGCATCACTTGAGACATTCAAAAAAATGCAAGAAGGCACTTTACGTTTCATATAGAACCACCTAAGCCACGTTATAGCAATTCATGTCATGAAATTCATATCAAATCAATCCAAGAATTCATATAACGATCAAAACACGTACTATATCATGTTTACAATTAGAGATTTGACAAATAAAAACACGAAATATGTAACAATTTAATTCTATAATTCAAATAAATAAATAAATAATTCATCACATATATATAATATACATAAATACATTTATATATATATATATATACACGTACATGCATGCATACAATTATATATATATATATATATATATATATATATATACAAGTACGTACCCAAGTCCTATGCATGCAAACATGCATTAACAAACAAGAATCATACACAAGACAAATCAATTAATCACACAAACACATAACATTCATATATATATACGTAATATACATATAACACTACACCTGTATGAATCATATTACATATATAAGCAAGAAATAGGGCCGCGACTGAAATCAGCACAAATAAGGTCGCAGCCACTACCACTCTCTCCAGCAGTAGCACAGGCAGCAACAAGTCGAGACTTGGGTAAATTAGGGTCGCGGGCGCGACCCAAAATGGCCTTCTCACGGTCGCGCCCGCGACTGCGTGTTGTACTCGCAGAGCAGGGCTTCCAGCCCCTGTTTTCTTCTCCAACCAAAGCCGCAACAACCAGGAATGAAAGGGCAGCAACATAGCAGCAAATAAGTATCAAAAGGAAGCAAAAATAGCCGCTAAAACTCACCCCAAAACCACACATACACACACGTTACAGCAAGGAAGCAAATCTGTCATGTATTTTCCTAAAACTCACAGCAGCACGGAGAATCAAGGAGCAGCAATTTCGCACTAATTCCAAGCTTAGAAAAAATAAATAAGCTACCTAGATCATGTATATAGTTTAAAACCAAGAGATGGATCAAGGATTTGTAAGAACTCAACAAGATTGCATTTAACCTAACTATTCATTCATGCTTCCAAATCATGCTCAATACTTCAAGAAAATCAGAATTATAGAACTTAAAATAGAGCCAAGAAGATGGACAACAAGATCATAAACTTACCTCTTAAATTTGGTTGAGTTTGGAAGAGATTTGAGCTCCAAAATCTCCAAGCTTGAGGAGTGGCGAGAATAGGACTGGAAGTCAGAGGTTTGAATGAGTTTTTCTCTTATGTGAGGAGTGTGGTTCGGTTAGGAGGTATTAGGGGCTGATAGAGGGTTGAGTTAAGTCTCTAAAAAGTCCAACCATGGTTAATTTGGTTAAGTGTGGTGAGAGTTATGATTTAAATGGTAAAGTGTGGCAGTTTTGCGGCCGATTCATATTTCGGTTGAATTTCGGAGGTCCAAATGGGTTTAGAAAAATATAAGGCTAATTTCATTAGACCTGAATCGTCGATACGAGTCCAGCGAAATTGACGGAACTCGATTCCGAGTTCCCGAGCTCAAAATATCACATACGGAACCAAGGGTGTGCTAATTGCTCATTAGCCCCCGTTTTGGATTCCAAGATCAATATAAATTTAAAACACAATCAAAAGAATCTGAAAACATGAAACGAGCATACATACATATTCATGACACACATATCTTCAACATATTAAATTTCCACAAAATTTCGAATTCATTTCATATAGTAACGGCACGCAACTTGTCACGTAAATGCATATTGTTCAAGAATTCATATAATTTCAAAATTCAAATAAAATTTAAGAATCCATTTTAATTATTTATTAAAAATATGACGAAATACATATTATTAAAATATTAATTAAAAATAAAAATTGTAATTATCTTAAACGATTAATTAGGTAATTAAATAATTTAAACGCTTAATTAGGGAGCACACAAGTTATTCATGCGCGAGTGGTTCAAGTATTCGTATCAATTCCAATTCAAATATTTAATATGTCTCAATTAATCACATATTTAACAATTAAATAATGAAATTTAAATATAGAAAACACTTATAGCCAATTAATTAGCGCAAATTGGTAAACACATACGTCATACTAGAATACGAAAAAATTGGGCCATTACAATCTCTCCCCCTTAAAAGAATCCGTCCTCGGATTCAGTACTCGCCCGAAAATAAACAATGAGAGAGCCCCGTCTCTCACAAGAAACAAGGAGAGAACCCCGTCTCTTAAGCAACAATGAGAGAACCCCATCTCTCACAAGCAAAGAGAGCACCCCGTCTCTCGAACAAAAATAAGAGAATCCCCGTCTCTTACAAACAATGAGAGCACCCCATCTCTCAAACAACAACAAAGCAAGGAAGTCTCCATTACTCCCGAGCAACACAACGCGAAACAATAATTAAAGTCACGTAAGACACCCAAAGCAGGTAATAGATATCATCCACGTTAATTATCAATTACTCCAAGTAATTTAACGTGATAAGGAATCAAAGCACATAGCTTAAAAATTATTTAAATTAAATGGATGCATGTATCATGGATGCTTCATGTACTATTCACCGTAGTTGCATAATTTAGAATTGTGAGTTTTGTTGTCCAATGCATGATCTGCCCCGAAAGTGAGCTCAAGGCTTGACTTATCTTTAAGCTCTTCAGGGTACCCCGGTGAAGCAATGATAGATCCTCTAAGGATTTTATTCTTTATTCCCTTCTGACTTGTACTGCTTCTAATCTTCTTCTTTAGTCCTTCATCAATCCCTATAAGTTTCCTTCAGTCAGATCAACTCTTTAAACAACCGAGCTTTGATCCCCCGTATACTATTAGATCATCCGTCCCGAAATCAAATCCATAGCTATTTTCTTTATCCATATCAAAGCCTAACATACCATCGAAGATAACTACCCTTGGCGTCCTTAAAAGTTCATTCCCGACCTTAATATATATGTCACACAAATCTTTTCCTATCTTCAGTTCAATTTACCCTTTTCACTCTCTTTAAACCTTTAAGGTGAAATTCGGTATTCGGCCCCTACAGTTCTTTAATCGAAGGTAGGATGTTCTTGATGATTCTTGAAGTTTGATTTAAATTTCCCCATTTTTATCCTTGCCGATTTTGTCTCTTCTTAAATCTCTTTCCAAACTCATTGAACCAAGCTTTATTGACAGCATCCCTTTCTATGATAACTTGAATCGGTTCCCTCATGACAACTCAACTTAGGAGTTTTCCCTAAACTCCTTCATAACTCCTTTATCTCCAAATCGAACTTACATACGTAGAAAGATTCAACGAGCTATCTTCTCTATTCCCCGTGAAAATCTTTAACCCGAATTTAGTGGCCTCGCTCTCATTTTAATGGTCAACCCTTAAAGTTGTCTTATTCATCTCCGCTCACCACCATAAAATTCCCAGACCTTCCCTAATTGCATTTTCGTTATTTCTACTAATTATTTCTTCGGCCACGACCTCGAGTTTCAAATTTACCTCTTGGTCATGCTCTCCCCCTTAAAATTTCTGTCGTGACAAATTGAACTCCATCGATCTTTCTTTCATTGAAATTCTTGATGGAAAAATTTTATTAGGGGGGGGAAATTTTAATGAACATAGCAACCCAAAGATTATACCTCTCAACTTCCCTTCCACTTCTCTTGATAATCGAAACCCCCTTCTCTATTCTTGTTCGATCCGAACACCCCGAAGCCAAATCAAGTCTCACTTTTTCTTCAAAATTCCTTTCCATCAACCTATCCCTTACTTGAAGTTCTTTATTTCCCGAAGTCATCTTCCTTGTAGTGTGCCATCCCATTATTTCTTTTCCTCTTAACTCGGATGTGGCCCAGTCCAAGAGATACTTGATAAGTGAGGTGAAAGAACTTCCTACCAAGTAAACACTAAAATGCATGTCGGGTAAAGATGTCAACGCACGGGTCACGCTTTCAACAAGCAAATATGCAGCACATTAGAGTGATGAGATCAAATAGAGATGCACGCACAAGTACAATTAAGGAAAATTAAATAATTTGATGCGAAATATGATGCGCGTGCCATGAATGCTTTGAACCTGTCACCAAGATGGCAAGTGGTTAACTCGGTAGCTTGTTCTCATTTCTCTGACCACGGCTTACTTTGACATGTTGATCATTTCTTGTCTTTCCCACGGTCTTCCAGATTTCCATGAGTCCTTGTGCATCAACTTGTACTTTCCACGGTCCGGGATTATAATTTCTCGATCCCTAACTTCTTCTACATCCACGAAATTATCATCCGAATTTCTTCAACATCTTGATCAAGATTCTCGTGCTCATCCTTTATCAGTTTGGATTGGTGAATTGAACTTGTTTTCCAATTGCTTACACTTGAGTGCATAATTTCCTTCCCAGAAGTCTTTGCCTTTCTTTATTGTTTCCATTTGTTGCTCCATATCTCCCAATTCGACCTTACAATACGATAATTCATCTTGGATTTGGAAAAATGAACTCAAATCCCGTCCTTAGCATGGTCACCTTCCATGAACTTGTATTTACCATGTTATTTGGCTCCTTCTATTTCCTTCCCGACTTGTTTTCCATTTTAGTCGAAATTTAGAACACCCTGAATTCAAGCTCTTCCCAATCTTGACTTCTACAACCTCAATTTCTAATAACTAAGCTTATTTAGAAATCCTTCTCTGACAACCCTTGGTGCTTAATTCCCGCCGGATGTGTTTTACCTTGAATCCTCTCAATCCTCTATACCTCTTCAATAATCCGAACCCTGAACTAAAGTACTTTCAAGGTTCATTCACTCCATTCCTTAAGTTAAACGATCCCGTTGCATCCCATTATGGCATCCTATGTAGGAGAGCCGCATATGCCAATCTTCGAAGTCATAAACATTCCCCGAACATCTCTTATTTCATCAAGTGTCTCTCTACCATTGCATCTCTAAAGCAGACCTCCATTCCGGCTCCTAACCCTTAACTCTAGCTCCATCTATGAAGGCCACGCAACTCAAATTCTCTATATACTCCCCGGTACATCCTTCCTATCTTCCGTGCATCAGAAAGAACTTATAATAGATCGTTGCTATCGTGGAACTTAGCCGTGGTTTGATATTATCTTTATAACCTATAAGTCATAACTCATTTCAAGGATATATGCATGCGATTAGTGCATGCTCATGTCACGTATTAACATGGAAATCACAAATTCAATGCAAGAATGCAACACGTAATTCAACAAAATTTTAAAAGAATAGACAATTTCATGCTCAAAATCAATGCAATGCACACATTGTCACGTAGTTCCTAAGTCGTACGACCTAAACTGACTCAATCACGACAGGAGAACACCGGTTTTGCAACCGGGCTCTAATACCACTTAAGGATGTAGCACCCGAGCGTAAGGTACCACATCCCCCGCACCGAGACCCGAACCGAATATGAAATGGACAATCCATACCCGAGCTAAATCACGGCGAACGGGGACATACACACTCGCTATGCTAGGCGGGAGCTAACTTTCGCAACCAAAGAGACATCACAACAGAAATAATACCAGTGCGGAAGCAAAATACATTCATAAATACAAGGTAAGCAAAGAGTAACGGGTTCAGCTAGTATAGATACCTAATCCTGAAATTCAATAAAATCATAAAACATTAATTACGAATTCTTTCTATCCCTATAAGCTTATCTCGAATTCATAATGGTAGTAATAATCAACACAAATCATACATTCTTCATAACTTAAACAAATTATGGTACACTATGCATATGAACATACTCTGACTTAACCGAAAGACTTAACAGACTTGACTTCCCGCCTAGCACTCCAAACCTGCAAGAAAACTGAAAACAATCTGGGTTCAGTCTATAGGAGACTGGTGGGTATAAAATGAGGCATAAGTAGTATAAGACTATATTTAAACATTCACATGCAAGTTATAATCCCAAGTGAGGTTTTCAAAGCATTTCCCAAGTGGGCGAGATAAAGAATCATCAAAAGGGATTATAACATTCATTTTCATTCTTTAGGTCTTTCGTGGCCCGGCGAGTAGGCGTGTATTAACTCCATCCAACACCTTGTGTAGTTCATTAGACATTCATTCTTCTTTCTTTTCATGCATTACTTTCTTTTGTGCACATTCATGATCATTTACACCTTCCTCTGGGTTGGTGGAGGGGTTAGCAAGACCCGACCAACTCCTTCATTGACCAAAAGGGGTTACATGACTCCCCAGATGGCACTCAGCATCCATTCCTCGCTAACTCCTAACGAGGTCCGGTTACACCGTTCATTGGTTGGAACTAGTGTGAGGGATCACCGTCGGCCCATGCCTCCCCGGATAGCCACTCACACCAAGTCCCTGGGGCCCCATTCTGTGTATTCAATCATTCATTCTCGCCAAAACATTTGGTAGGATTCATAAAATAAAGGCTTTACGTTGCAAACATTTACTCTTGAAACGACTCTATATACATATATTAATTTTTTTGATCGAAATCTTTGCACATTGGAAGTATATAGGGTTGTTTAACTAAATGTAGAGAAACCCACCAGTCCTTAGCTTACCAACCAAAACTAAGAAGAGACAAGAGGACTCGAAAGTGTCCTATGAACCCGGCAAGTCTCCGTCCTGGAGAAAACTGTACAAAAGACAATAGAGTGTACATGTGAGACTCAAGACTCCAAATGAACCATATATGACGCACGACAATGCATTGAACATGACATGAGATGTACAAAAAGTGAAATGGCGTCATGAAGTCACATAATCAAGTAATTCATTCAAGGACATTCAATACATGGAGGTTTCAAGTTCAATCATTTCATATCTTTAATAATTCATAGAGATATCGAGCCAAAATCTTTGAGCTATAATCACATTATACATTTCAACATGTTTGCATTATATATAATAAGTATAAAGGCAAGAGGCATCACTTGAGACATTCAAAAAAATGCAAGAAGGCACTTAACGTTTCATATAGAAGCACCTAAGCCACGTTATAGCAATTCAAGTAATGAAATTCATATCAAATCAATCCAAGAATTCATATAACGATCAAAACACGTACTATATCATGTTTACAACTAGAGATTTGACAAATAAAAACACGAAATAGGTAACAATTTAATTCTATAATTCAAATAAATAAATAAATAATTCATAACATATATATAATATACATAAATATGTTTATATATATATATATATATATATATATATATATATATATATATATATATACACGTACATGCATGCATGTAACAATAAAGCAATTTAAATCTACAAACATGCATACAATTATATATATATATACAAGTACGTACCCAAGTCCTATGCATGCAAACATGCATTAACAAACAAGAATCATGCACAAGACAAATCAATTAATCACACAAACACATAACATTCATATATATATACGTAATGTACATATAACACTACACCTGTATGAATCATATTACATATATATATATATATATATATTCATCACATGCACACCCACACTACGTAATACACATATATATATACATATACATGATATACAATACTTACAGCAATATAATAAACAAATAGGAAGCAAATCACGTTGCAGCAGTTAGCATGGCATGAAACTGCTCAAAAATAAGGTCGCGGCCGCAACTGAAATCAGTACAAATAAGGTCGCGGCCACTACCACTCTCTCCAGCAGTAGCATAGGTAGCAACAAGTCGAGACTTGGGTAAATTAGGGTCGCGGGCGCGACCCAAAATTGCCTTCTCACGGTCGCGCCGCAGGGCTTCCAGCCCCTGTTTTCTTCTCCAACCAAAGCCGCAACAACCAGGAACGAAAGGGCAGCAACACAGCAGCAAATAAGCAAGAAAATGAAGCAAAAAGAGCAGCTAAAACTCACCCCAAAACCACACATACACACACGTTACAGCAAGGAAGCAAATCTGTCACATATTTTCCTAAAACTCACAGCAGTACGGAAAATCAAGGAGCAGCGATTTCACACTAATTCCAAGCTTAAAAAAAATAAATAAGCTACCTAGATCATGTATAAGTTTAAAACCAAGAGATGGATCAAGGATTTGCAAGAACTCAACAAGATTGCATTTAACCTAACTATTCATTCATGCTTCCAAATCATGCTCAATACTTCAAGAAAATCAAAATTATAGCACTTAAAATAGAGCCAAGAAGATGGAAAACAAGATCATAAACTTACCTCTTAAATTTGGTTGAGTTTGGAAGAGATTTGAGCTCCAAAATCTCCAAGCTTGAGGAGTGGCGAGAATGGGACTGGAAGTTAGAGGTTTGAATGAGTTTTTATCTTGTTTGAGGAGTGTGGTTCGGTTAGGAGGTATTAGGGGCTGATAGAGGGTTGAGTTAAGTCTCTAAAAAGTCCAACCATGGTTAATTTGGTTAAGTGTGAGTTATGATTTAAATGGTAAAGTGTGGTTGTTTTGCAGCCGATTCATTTTTCGGTTGAATTTCGGATGTCCAAATGGGTTTAGAAAAATATAAGGCTAAGTTCATTAGACCCAAATCGTCGATACGAGTCCAGCGAAATTGACGAAACTCGATTCCGAGTTCCCGAGCTCAAAATATCACATACAGAACCAAGGGTGTGCTAGTTGCTCATTAGCCCCCGTTTTGGATTCCAAGATCAAAATAAAGTTAAAACACAAACAAACGAATCAGAAAACATGAAACGATCATACATACACATTCATGACACACATATCTTCAACATATTAAATTTCCACAAAATTTCGAATTCATTTCATATAGTAACGGCACGCAACTACTCACGTAAATGCATATTGTTCAAGAATTCATATAATTTCAAAATTCAAATAAAATTTAAGAATCCATTTTAATTATTTATTAAAAATATGACGAAATACATATTATTAAAAGATTAATTAAAAATAAAAATTATAATTATCATAAACGATTAATTAGGTAATTAAATAATTTAAACGCGTAATTAGGGAGCGCACAAGTTATTCATGCGCGAGTGGTTCAAGCAGTCGTATCAATTCCAATTCAAATATTTCATATATCTCAATTAATCACATATTTAACAATTAAATAATGAAATTTAAATAATGAAATTTAAATATAGAAAGCACTTATAGCCAATTAATTCACGCAAATTGGTAAACACATACGTCATACTAGAATACAAAAAAGTTGGGGCGTTACAATTATTATTACGATTACAATCACGATTACGATTATTATTACGGTTATTTCATGAATGTTCTATTCGCATGTATTATTACGTATTGCATGGTCACGTATTTAAAAAGTATTAAGTCACGTTTCTTGGGCACAATCGGAGTTTGGTTGGAGATTATGCACGCTCACTCGCCGAGCCACAACGATTATTTACGAATTACAAACTTAAGGAATTTAATATGAATTAGTCGTAAAGTCCGAGCATTGTCCAGCTATATTATTGCCCCTCGCGGGAACTAATTTCAAATAAAACTTTGCTTGGAATTTATGACTTGCATGTGCATGTTTTTATATATATGTATAACTCCTGCTCACTCAGTCTTCTAGAGACTTTCCCCTCTTTCCACTCCTCCAGTTTCTTGCAGGTTTAACTAGGCGGGAGTCGAATCTTACGGTTTACTTTAAGTCTCACTTGTAAACTTGAGTCTCATTTACATTGTTATGGTTTAATTATAATTCTTTATGTATTTGGGCATGTGTACCAATTATGAATTGTGGGATATTGATTCGAGACAAGTTGAATGATTAGTTGAACCCGTCGTTAGGTTGCATGTGAATTTAATTATGTTCATGTTATGGTTTGGGCTTGTAGCCATCGTTGGAATTCACGTATGATGTTATTTGCTTTGGCATTGCACTTGTCGAATATTCTTTGATTGATTATTACAGGGTTAGATTTCCGCCTAGCCAGGATAGTTTTTCTTTGTCACCCGTTCGCTATGAGTCCGGTTCATGTGTGGACTATCCATTTCATACGTGGACTAGACTTATGGTGCGGGGCATGTGGCACCTATTGTAACAGCCGTACTCAGGGCTAAGACGAGAAAGGTAAGTAAAAGGTCATTCAGGAAGCGTTTATAACCTCGATCCTTCATGCATTGCATTTTATGTCACTTATGTGTTTTTATGTGCTATAATAAATGTTCGTAGATTTAATTATTTCCTCTATTTAGCCTGTACCTCGGAACTCTTTTCATAGAATCCTAAAAATCTAGTATTCAATCCCTTCTAGCACCTAAAACCCCTTCATATGCTTCAAAACCCATTCCTACAGTTTTAGGTTGAAAATTACAAAAATACCCCTAAAGCCCTAGAATTTTCCTACATTCCCCGAAATACCTTACCTATCCGATATTATAGTCAAAACGATCCTTGAATTATTTTATGAATTTTCATATATTTACCAAAATTCGATTCCACCCATAGCATATTTTATAAATATTTTCCTTTTCAAAAATTATCATTTTATTTTAAACAATTAGCTTTCATTCGATATTCCAAATTCTACATAAAACGATTCTTGAATTTTTCTCTAAATTATAGTGATTTTTCCAAACTTTAAACTTTATCATAGTGCCGTTTATATAATTTTCTTATGATCTTCATCATCTTTAATATTCATAATTCATAAACGGGAACTCTAAATATTCCACATTTATAATCAAAATGAAGCTTATTTTTCACTCGTTCTTCCATTAATTTACTACTTCAAGTTTTTACCTCTCGACTCTTAAATAAATTTTATATTATTTTACATTTATTTTTATTCAATATGAAATCATTCATGACAACATGAGCTTCTAGAAGATTTAATTAAATGAATGTAATTTCTCCACATTTCTTATGTTATTACCAAGCATTTGTTTAAAATGTAGTTTAACCACATCTCTTAAATAATTACCAAGCATTTGTTGAAATAATAGACAACCACATCTCCCTTAAACTTTTATAAATTGCTCAAAGACCCCTCATGACTGCCTATAAATACCCCCCTCAAGCATCATTTATAACTCACAAAATCAACACAAAAATCACTCCCTCTCTCCCTAAACCTCACGCCCCAAACTCTCTCTCTCTCAACAAGGTATGTTTTCTTCTATTATTTCATATTTTATATTATGTTCTTAGTGTAATAATAATAGTAGCATGTCTAGGATTAATTAAATTATGCTTTAAGAATTTTATTTTATGAAATATGTGCATAATTGTTAGTTTTAAATACAATGTCTGTACATTATGGAATTTTATGCATGAATTATGATATGATATAATGTGAATATGTATTCAAATGATTATGATCTTGTTTGAATAAATTCATGTCTAAGAGTAGTTTATTTAGAATTATTTTTCATAAAGAATTCATATATTTTGCTATATTATGCTTCAATCTTATGTTATAAATATGAATATGAATGAACATGTTACACACCCTCTTTGAATATTCAAATAAGCTCAAGAACACGTTCTTAATGTTCTTGGATGTGTGTGAGTGTGTGTGTGTGCCGTGATTTGTGTGTGTGTGTGTGTGTGAATTTGATTTTGTGTTATAAAGTTTTTAATTCATAAGAAATTGAATAGTAAATGTTTTCAATAGTAATTTTGACTTTTTGGTCAACTTTAATTTAATTAATTTCAAAATTATTTTAAAAATAATTATAAAATAGGTTTTGGAATTTTTAAGGAAAGATTTTTCCCAAATTTTCCAAAAATGGTAAACTATGTAATATTTTTCAAAAGATAACCTACATTGTCAAATTAAACCTTAAGTTTCAATTCAAATCTTACAATTAGAATTATAATATTAGTTAATAAATATTTGATTAACTAAAAATCCCATAAACCCTGAATTTATTAATAAAACGGGTGAATTTAGGGTTTACTGGGAAATCTTTAATGTATTACATAACATGTACTTTCTATAATTATTTCGTTATGATATTGCGTGTAACTAGATTAGTTAAGAACTAAGGACCTAGTTCTAAGTCAGTAGTAGTTATTGCTTTCAGGCGACAATAGGATCGAAGAGTGGAATCCTCACAATTCCACTTAAATCTCAGTACTCGGTGAGGGTCTCAAATCATTTCAACTGAAATCATGATAAATGATTTTATTTCTTTGAATTTCCTTTCAAATTATTATTCCCTTTATGGGAAAATAATTCTTATCAATTGTTCAAAAACATATATTTACCCGAAAGTACTTAATACTTTCTCCCGGTAAATATTCCCGTCTTGCAAGTAAAATTATTGTTTTTCCTATGGGCCCGGTGGTCTTGGTAGAAGTAGTAGTCCGGGAGGCATGGGCCGAGGTCTACTATTATACCAGCCGCCAACTAGATCTTGATGATGGTCTAACCGGAGGTTGGTTATTCCATATCAAGTGACGGGAAAAGGTACGTCCCTCCCACAATCTTGCTCATCGTCACTAGGGTTTGCTCCCCTACGTGACACTAAGGGGTGAAGGTTGGAATTCTCGTATTTGTTTTATTAAGTACCGACACCTTGATCAGTGTCGTTACTATTTTTCTCGGATTTTAAGGAGTTAAGGTTGGAGAAGCCTAGCTTGCGGGCATCAAAATCATTTCTTCAAAACGGTTCATAAGTTTTCTAAAGTATAACTTATATTACCCCTACTCCTATTGTTTCAAACTAATATGAACCGGATATTATTGTCATATAATTATTTGTTGCTATATAGTATTTTTTTAAACCAAGATTTTCTTGGTCAAAAGATTTCAAAAGAAAACCCTACTTATAATCATAAACCTAAAAACCCCGTCACTTAGTCATTTTGACTAACCCTCCTATTCTTTTAATTCATGATTTCAGGAATCTACGCATCGACGCCTTTGAGGTATCTTGAAGCTTTAAGGTGTCACATTTCAGTTACTTAGGGTGATCACGAGTGCATGTACATCTTTCTATAAGCACTCTCCTGTGAAGTTAGATCTATCATTGTAATTACTTATCCAACTTAATAATATGTGTTTCGTGATATATTGTCCCCGTTTATTGCTCAAGTTTATTTTCCGTTGCATTTAAATTTCATACTCTGGTATTGTATAGTCTTGTCCGTTCGCCGGAGTATTTCTCGAGTGCTAGGTCTCACATCCACTCGGGAAGTACAACGGTGCGGGGTTGTAGTGTTAAGGGGCGCTACAGCTAAGGTGGTATCAGAGCGTCAGGTTTAGATAGAGAAAACTTAACTTAAACATTAGGTAGAGAAAGTATTTCACTGTAATTTCTTCACTTTAATAATTTGTAAAGTGTTTTCTTGTAGTAAAAATGGCTGGCTACGGTGAGCTTTCACATTCTGACAGCATAGAGTGGCTTGATTAGTACGAGCCTCCTAGGACCTTAGTTGTTACTCGTAGTGGGGGCCCTAGATACTATCCCTGGCAGAGGATTAGGCAGCATAGTCAGGATTTGCATCATGAGGCCTTTCCCGAATATGCTTACCCAAACAGAGCAGTTCATCTATTAGAGACCGAGAGTGATGCCTACTTCTATGAGTATCAGAGGACGGGTGAGTACCGACTGGAGGCTGAAAGGAACAGAGAGATGGCTAGACAGACAGCAGTGGATCGTGATCATGCTCGAGACCAGTTAGCCGCATCTCAAATTGCTATTTCTCAGTTGGCATCACGCGTAGCTGAGCTCGTGGAGGATGTGGTCAGTTTGACTTTGGATCGTGAGGCTTCTATTATGATCCATGATCAGTACCGAGCCCAGATGAGGAGCCGCTTAGAGGACGCACTTCACCTGAATGATACTCAGGTTATGGAGCAGGTTCTAGGGATGCAGCCCAGACCCGCTCAGCCCGGAGGAGATAGTGAGGCTTCAGAGGCTGTAGCCATTCTGACGATGAGGAGGAGCCCCAGCAGGTTGGTGAGATCGGCGAGGACTCTAATGGATTGCAGGTTGTTCCCGAGGAGGAGGACAGTGTTGAGCCTAGCGAGGAGTGGAGTCCTGTGTTGAGCCTAGCGAGGAGTGGAGTCCTATTAGGGTTCCGGATTCAGATGATACAGTTGACCTTGAGGCAGACAGTACTGGAGAGGATTGAGTTCAGATCGGGGGATACAATATATAGGATAGTTACCGGGGGTAAGTATATAGCAGCCAGTGGAGACACTCCCCATTTTTTGCAGCAGTACGTAGTTGCAGCAGCAGACAGTAGCAGCTTTGACCTACTAGGAGTGACAGTACTTGTAGGGTGTAACTCGAGGTAGATCGGGTCCACCCCCCCTTTTTGCTTTTACTTTTGTAGCTCTTGAAGCATACTAACCTTGATGCATGTATATATGACACATTTTGATCATTTTACACTGTTATTTCATGTTGCTTTACATTTCTTGCATCATGAGTCTTAGAGTCGCCTCAAGATACTAGTAGGACCGTGAGTACTAATGTTATTTCTTTATGCATTTTATGTTTAAATGATTCATATTATTTGGTGATTATTGTTCTGTGGTAATCTCTGAAACACTCTTACCCTGCATGCATTATATTTTCTATGTGATTGTGGTTTCAGCATTCATAATGCCTCTACGAAGAACACCACGAAACAACTCACCATCGCCACAAGATCCACCAGGACACCCAGAACTTGTAGAAGCCTTAAGGCAGTTTGTTCGAACCTGTACACCTGGGAATAACCCTACCAACGAGCGATCCTTAGAAAGGTTTCTCTGAATGAATCCCCCAAAATTCTTTGGAGAACCTAACGACCTGAAGGCTGAAAACTGGATAGCCAGTTTAGAAAAGATTTATGAGGCTATGGATATATTTCCCGAGGAACGGGAACGAGTGCAGTACGCAACCTTCCTCTTAGAAGGACCCGCTTTGAGTTGGTGGAAGCACGTCAAGCTAACCTGGATAGAAGACCAGACTGATTACAGTTGGGCAGAATTTGTAAAGGAGTTTCAGAATAAATATATTCCTCAAGTAATAAGGGATACTCGAGAGGCCGAATTCATGAATTTAACTCAGGGATATATGTCAGTGGCTGAATACGAGGCAAAGTTTGTGAGACTAATTCAGTATGCTCCACACATTCTGAATGATGAACGACGAAAGACCAAGCGATTCATTGATGGACTCAAGCCAGATCTGCGATGGGCTTTAGCTTCATTGGATATTGAAACTTACAATAAGGTGGTAGATAAAGCCCTGAACACCGAAGTAGCTCATAAGAATATTCGTTTGGTAGCCAATCGCCCTGGTCCCCCCCCCCCCCCCTCCAAAATAAGCCTTCTCAAGGAATGAAACGTCCCGCTGGACCATCCAGCTAGAAATTTAGGAAGAAACCCACACCAGCCCAGCAAAAGCCTAAGTCATTCTCGTCCAATTCACAAGAGGAGATCACTTGTGGATATTGTCACAAGCCGGGACATACTGAACAAGAATGCCGAAAGAAAGCTGGCACGTGTTTATGGTGTGGAGACCCTAATCATCAGTTTAATACATGCCTAAAAAGATCGGGATCTAAGGAAAAGGAGAAAGTTGTGGGAAAATCGGGAAAGTCACTTGTCAAAGGTACAACTTACTCGTTGGATGGAAACGAGGACCCAGACCCTTCAGATGTTGTCGAAGGTACGGTACACATTCTACACACGCCAGTTAAAGTCTTATATGACCCTGGTGCCATGCATTCATTCATTGCATCAAATTTATGTGCGCGTTTAAATTATCCACTTGAGTGTTCATTATATAATTTCGAAGTAAGTTCCCCTTTGGGAGCTTGTTTCATAACGGATCGAGTATATAAACACTGCCCTATACAAATTCGTGACCAATATTACCCTATGGACCTCATCGAACTTCCGATGACGAGATATGGAATCATTCTGGGAATGGATTGGCTCTACAAATATCATGCTAAATTAGATTGTTTCAAGAAGGAAATCATCTTAGGACAAGATGAAAATTGGATTTCTGAGGACAAAAGATCAGTGGCAATGATTTCTATGACAGAAGCTAAGAAGTTGGTTCAAAAGGGAGCTACAGGATTCGTTGCCTATCTCCTAAATAGGCCAAAGGATCAACTCAAAGTTGAGGAGGTAGAAGTGGTAAATGAGTTTCTCGACGTATTCCCATAACATTTAAACTCATTACCTCCAGACCGTGAGTTAGAGTTTGTAATCGACACAATTCCTGGGGTAGAGCCTTTCTCTAAAACCCCTTATCGGATGGCCCCAGCTGAACTTCAAGAGTTGAGAAAACAACTTGATGATTTGATTGAATCAAGATATATTCGCCCCAGTACATCACCCTGGGGAGCACCAGTGTTGTTCGTAAAGAAGAAAGATGGGTCATTACGGATGTGTATTGACTACAGAGAACTTAACCGAATGACCATAAAGAACAAATACCCTCTACCCCATATAGAGGAGTTATTTGATATCCTTCAAGGATCTCGAGTCTATTCCAAATTAGATTTAAGGCAAGGGTACTATCAATTAAAGATTAGGGAGGAGGATATCCCTAAAACAGCCTTCAATACCCGTTATGGACACTTTGAGTTCATAGTGATGCCTTTTGGATTGACTAATGCACCCGCTGCATTCATGGACATGACGCATCGGATATTCCGACCATATCTGGATAAATTTGTGGTCATTTGCATCGATGACATTTTGGTATTTTCAAAAACGCCTGAGGAACATGTTGAACATCTTCGCATAGTGTTAAGCACTTTGCAAGATCATAAGCTATATGCTAAGTTCAGTAAATGTAAGTTCTGGATAGAAAAAGTTGCATTCCTCGGACATATAATCGCGGGATCAGGTGTTGAGGTAGATCCTTCGATGATTGAAGCAATTACAAACTGGAAAATACCAAGAAATACATCAGAGGTGAGAAGCTTCCTAGGACTTACAGGCTATTATCGGAGGTTTGTAAAGGACTTCTCCAAGATAGCTGCACCTCTTACTAAGCTAACAAAGAAGGAAAGAAAATTTGAATGGAATGAACGGTGCGAACAAAGTTTCCAAGAATTAAAGCAACGATTGACATCCACACCAGTTTTAACCTTACCTGAAGGAAAAGAAGGCTATACGGTTTATATTGATGCCTCTAAAGAAGGACTAGGTTGTGTATTGATGCAACAAGGAAAAGTTATAGTCTATGCCTCAAGAAAACTCAAACCTCACGAAGAGAATTATCCTACTCATGACTTGGAATTAGCAGCAATTGTATTTGCTCTTACCAAGTGGAGACACTATCTCTACGGAGTTATTTTTGAAGTTTTCACTGATCACAAGAGCCTAAGATACCTTTTTACTCAAAAGGAGTTGAATATGAGGCAAAGAAGATGGATGGAATTTTTGGAGGATTACGACTGTATAATCCAGTACCATCCAGGAAAGGCTAACGCAGTGGCTGACGCTTTAAGTCGAAAATCAAGCTTAGCGTCACTTCCAGGAAAGCTTTCAGGTAACCTACGAAAATCCGTGAAAGTAGTCTCAAAAGCTCGATTAGCAAACTTAGTGGTACTACCACCCCTAAAGGAGAAGATAAAAGAAGCTCAAGTTCAGGATGAATGGATTCGAAAATGTCTCAAATCCAAAGAAAGAGATCTCGAGAAAAAATTCAAAACCGATGATCAAGGGATTTTGAGATATAAGGATCGGGTCTACGTGCCTAGTGTCGTTCGAAAAGAAATATTAGATGAGGCACACAAAACTCGTTATTCGATACATCCTAGAGGGACTAAGATGTATCAAGACCTTAAAAGGCATTTCTGGTGGAACGATATGAAGAGAGACATAGCCAATTACATTGAGAAATGTCTAGCTTGTCAACAGGTTAAAGCAGAACATCAAAGACCTGGAGGATTGTTGCAACCATTACCTATCCCTACCCGGAAATGGGATCAGGTAACCATGGATTTTGTTTATGGATTACCCAAGGTCAAAGGAGGATTTGATGGTATTTGGGTTATCATCGATAGATTAACAAAATCCGCACATTTCTTACCTGATAAAGTTAACTCGCTAGCCAAGCTCTATCAAAAGGAAATTATTCGGTTACATGGAGTACCTATTAGTATAGTTTCAGACAGGGACCCAAAGTTCACCTCACAACTTTGGCAAAACATTCAAGAAATGATGGGAACCAAGCTGAACTTCAACACAGCAGCACATCCTCAAACCGATGGACAATCTGAGAGAACCATCAGATACCTGAAAGATATGTTGAGGGCTTGTGCCTTAGATTTCCAAGAAAATTGGAAGGATTGCTTACCCCTTGTGGAGTTTGCATACAGCAACAGTTATCAAGCCTCTATTCAAGCCACACCTTACGAGGCCTTGTATGGAAGAAAATGCAGATCTCCATTATATTGGGATATGGATGAAACCAAAGGAGCTAAAAGGAAACCCCAAGGGAATACTGTTAAGAGTTGGGTAGAAGAAGCAACAAAAAAAAAGTTGAAATCATCAAGCAGAGGATGAAAGCTGCCCAAGATAGGTAGAAAAGTTATGCTGATAATCGAAGAAGGGACATAGAATTTGCAGTAGGCGAAAAGGTATTCTTGAAAGCATCTCCAAGAAAAGAGTTTATACGAATTGGGAAAGGAGGAAAGTTAAATCCTTGGTATATTGGACCTTTTGAGATACTAGAACGTATCGGTCCAACAGCCTATCGCCTAGACCTACCAGCAAGTCTTACTAGGATACATAACGTATTCCATGTGTCCCAACTCCGAAAGTACTTCACTGATGATTCACACATTCTACTAATTGAAGAAGTACCACTAGAACCCGACCTTACTTATGAAGTGAAACCAGTCAGAATCTTGGATAGGAAATTCCAAGAATTGAGAAACCGAAGAATTCCTCTTGTCAGAATCCTATGGAAAAGGAATGGTACAGAAGAACAGACTTGGGAAACAGAGGAAAAGATGTTAAAACATTATCCAGGACTATTCAAGGACAGTAATAGAATCTGAGGACAGATTCTTTTAAAGGATGGAAGATTGTAACAGCCGTACTCAGGGCTAAGACGAGAAAGGTAAGTAAAAGGTCATTCAGGAAGCGTTTATAACCTCGATCCTTCATGCATTGCATTTTATGTCACTTATGTGTTTTTATGTGCTATAATAAATGTTCGTAGATTTAATTATTTCCTCTATTTAGCCTGTACCTCGGAACTCTTTTCATAGAATCCTAAAAATCTAGTATTCAATCCCTTCTAGCACCTAAAACCCCTTCATATGCTTCAAAACCCATTCCTACAGTTTTAGGTTGAAAATTACAAAAATACCCCTAAAGCCCTAGAATTTTCCTACATTCCCCGAAATACCTTACCTATCCGATATTATAGTCAAAACGATCCTTGAATTATTTTATGAATTTTCATATATTTACCAAAATTCGATTCCACCCATAGCATATTTTATAAATATTTTCCTTTTCAAAAATTATCATTTTATTTTAAACAATTAGCTTTCATTCGATATTCCAAATTCTACATAAAACGATTCTTGAATTTTTCTCTAAATTATAGTGATTTTTCCAAACTTTAAACTTTATCATAGTGTCGTTTATATAATTTTCTTATGATCTTCATCATCTTTAATATTCATAATTCATAAACGGGAACTCTAAATATTCCACATTTATAATCAAAATGAAGCTTATTTTTCACTCGTTCTTCCATTAATTTACTACTTCAAGTTTTTACCTCTCGACTCTTAAATAAATTTTATATTATTTTACATTTATTTTTATTCAATATGAAATCATTCATGACAACATGAGCTTCTAGAAGATTTAATTAAATGAATGTAATTTCTCCACATTTCTTATGTTATTACCAAGCATTTGTTTAAAATGTAGTTTAACCACATCTCTTAAATAATTACCAAGCATTTGTTGAAATAATAGACAACCACATCTCCCTTAAACTTTTATAAATTGCTCAAAGACCCCTCATGACTGCCTATAAATACCCCCCTCAAGCATCATTTATAACTCACAAAATCAACACAAAAATCACTCCCTCTCTCCCTAAACCTCACGCCCCAAACTCTCTCTCTCTCTCAACAAGGTATGTTTTCTTCTATTATTTCATGCTTTATATTATGTTCTTAGTGTAATAATAATAGTAGCATGTCTAGGATTAATTAAATTATGTTTTAAGAATTTTATTTTATGAAATATGTGCATAATTGTTAGTTTTAAATACAATGTGTGTACATTATGGAATTTTATGCATGAATTATGATATGATATAATGTGAATATGTATTCAAATGATTATGATCTTGTTTGAATAAATTCATGTCTAAGAGTAATTTATTTAGAATTATTTTTCATAGAGAATTCATATATTTTGCTATATTATGCTTCAATCTTATGTTATAAATATGAATATGAATGAACATGTTACACACCCTCTTTGAATCTTCAAATAAGCTCAAGAACATGTTCTTAATGTTCTTGGATGTGTGTGAGTGTGTGTGTGTGCCGTGATTTGTGTGTGTGTGTGTGTGTGAATTTGATTTTGTGTTATAAAGTGTTTAATTCATAAGAAATTGAATAGTAAATGTTTTCAATAGTAATTTTGACTTTTTGGTCAACTTTAATTTAGTTAATTTTGAAATTATTTTAAAAATAATTATAAAATAGATTTTGGAATTTTTAAAGAAAAATTTTTCCCAAATTTTCCAAAAATCGGTAAACTATGTAATATTTTTCAAAAGATAACCTACATTGTCAAATTAAACCTTAAGTTTCAATTCAAATCTTACAATTAGAATTATAATATAGTTAATAAATATTTGATTAACTAAAAATCCCATAAACCCTGAATTTATTAATAAAACGGGTGAATTTAGGGTTTACCGGGAAATCTTTAACGTATTACATAACATGTACTTTCTATAATTATTTCGTTATGATATTGTGTGCAACTAGATTAGTTAAGAACTAAGGACCTAGTTCTAAGTCAGTAGTAGTTATTACTTTCAGGCGACAATAGGATCGAAGAGTGGAATCCTCACAATTCCACTTAAATCGCGGTACTCGGTGAGGGTCTCAAATCATTTCAACTGAAATCATGATAAAATATTTTATTTCTTTGAATTTCCTTTCAAATTATTATTCCCTTTATGGGAAAATAATTCTTATCAATTGTTCAAAAACATATATTTACCTGAAAGTACTTAATACTTTCTCTCGGTAAATATTCCCGTCTTGCAAGTAAAATTATTGTTTTTCCAATGGGCCCGGTGGTCTTGGTAGAAGTAGTAGTCCGGGAGGCATGGGCCGAGGTCTACTATTATACCAGCCGCCAACTAGATCTTGATGATGGTCTAACCGGAGGTTGGTTATTCCACATCAAGTGATGGGAAAAGGTACGTCCCTCCCACAATCTTACTCATCGTCACTAGGGTTTGCTCCCCTACGTGACACTAAGGGGTTAAGGTTGGAATTCTCGTATTTGTTTTATTAAGTACCGACACCTTGATCAATGTCGTTACTATTTTTTCTCGGATTTTAAGGAGTTAAGATTGGAGAAGCCTAGCTTGCGGGCATCAAAATCATTTCTTCAAAACGGTTCATAAGTTTTCTAAAGTATAACTTATATTACCCCTACTCCTATTGTTTCAAACTAATATGAACCGGATATTATTTTCATATAATTATTTGTTGCTATATAGTATATTTTTAAACCAAGATTTTCTTAGTCCAAAGATTTCAAAAGAAAACCCTACTTATAATCATAAACCTCAAAACCCCGTCACTTAGTCATTTTGACTAACCCTCCTATTCTTTTAATTCATGATTTCAGGAATCTACACATCGATGCCTTAGAGGTATCTTGAAGCTTTAAGGTGTCACATTTTAGTTACTTAGGGTGATCACGAGTGCATGTACATCTTTCAATAAGCACTCTCCTGTGAAGTTAGATCTATCATTGTAATTACTTATCCAACTTAATAATATGTGTTTCGTGATATATTGTCCCCTTTTATTGCTCAAGTTTATTTTCCGTTGCATTTAAATTTCATACTCTGGTATTGTATAGTCTTGTCCGTTCGCCGGAGTATTTCTCGAGTGCTAGGTCTCACATCCACTCGGGAAGTACAACGGTGCGGGGTTGTAGTGTTAAGGGGCGCTACACCAATCATGTGAGGGTGCTACAATTTGCTTGTCCTGAGCTTGATCACCGGCCATCGCAATCTTCAGATACCAATTCGAACTATCAGTTACAGTGGACAACAATTCGAATCGATACAAATTATCAACAATTCAATTCAATACAAATTATCAATGAATTATACTGTCTAATTGACATAATTAACATTCAATTAAAACCAAGAATACATTCAATTAACATTCAACGCTAAGAATACCTTGTAGCAGCACTGGAAATAGGGCACAATGACTAAATCGATTCTCGTTGCGCCGTTTATTAATATCCTGCTGTCTTCATCGCCATTGCCGCCACCTATCTTTATCCTGCAGTCGTCGCCGACAAAGTGGAAATGTGGTTGAAGAATGTGAGATAAATCGTTCCCCCGCACTAGAACCCAACACGTGTAACGAAACGGAGAATCCGTACACGCACCAAGCACTAGCGAACGGGTGACAAACAAAAGGCCTTCCTAAGCTAGGCGGTCTAAACCCTCAAACAGAGCGCGCAAAAAAAAAAAAACAAACATACAAAAGCGGAAGCATTAAACGAACTTAAACAAGGCATATTGTCAAGGCTACAACCCACTTCAACCGGATTTTTTACAAACTTAACAAAACGATACCAAAAGTTACAAATACAAAATCAACTCTCAAAATACAAACTTCAAAAGTACAAATGCAGAGTGAACTAAATACGAAAATGCAGACTCAACTAGACTGACAAGACTCTGACCGACAGCAAACCGCCTAGCTCGAAATGACAGACCGGTACCTGCAAACTAAAAACATAAAGAGGGAGGGGTCAGTCACACTGGCTGAGTGAGGGGCTACACGCACGCATACATACGTATAGTGAGCATAGCACATATCACATAAGGGAGTTCATGAACCGGGGCGTGGTTTTTACATTCTAAACCATTTTCACACGTGATACTAGATATAGGGAATAAAAGAGCTAGGCCGAAAGCCAAAACAACCAAATTTTATTAATTAAGAATCCACTCTCGTTTCACGAACTAATTCTTAACAAACTAGCATAACAGAAATCAAATATAACACACACCCAACCAAACGTATCACACACACCATCCGTCGACCTAAAATAAGTAGTCCCGGATTCAGAACACACGTATACATCCGTCGACCTAAAATAAGCCGTCCCGGATTCAGAACACACACATGCTCAGATATATTCAAAATCAGAATCACACTTACCCGGAACATACACACCCAACACACTTACCATAACCCACATCACACGTTCTTATCACCTGCATACAAACCATACCACACACCCGTACATACTTACCACATGCACACTTATCAAACATACACACTTACATACTTATCACATGCATACACGTATCATACATACACACATACATACGTATCATATATACACACATGCATACCGCACACACACACGTACATACACATATCATACGAACTCACACACATACATACATACACACATCATACGTAGACTTACACATAGTGTATCTTATTCCACAACATATAACATAATCGCACATATTCATATCGCACACGTATTTACATATACTTAAGGCTTATAATCACATGCATACATATCGGTCACATATCTTTAGGGTGTAACTATAACCTAACCTCACCTTTACAACGACAAAACCGAGGCAAACGGGGATAAAACCAACGCCTACTGAGCAACCACATCACCAACGGGATACCCCTCTGAACAAGACAAACAACAAAGACATACTTAGACTCACAATGAACCATATGGACGCTCGGCAAATGCGTATGAATGCGAATGATGTAATGCAAGTCATAATCATTCAAAGTCAAACACATCAAGTCAAACACCACATTATCATGTCAATAACACATAAATCGAACTTATAAGACATCATATAATAGCATATCAAGAGCATATACGAAGTTAAAACACATAAGGAAGCAACAAGAGATCACACAGGGAGCATACAAGCACATCTTGCATAAAGGCATCGAAATTCCATAAACTACACGTAAAACAAACACATAACATGTCAAATAATCAC
This sequence comes from Lantana camara, assembly GCA_037501455.1. Lineage (NCBI taxonomy): Eukaryota > Viridiplantae > Streptophyta > Magnoliopsida > Lamiales > Verbenaceae > Lantana > Lantana camara. The sequence continues at coordinate 68,386,870 of CM074856.1, forward strand.
ATAATATATCACTTTATATCATAACACATGCATATTCAAGTTTAAATCACGTAAACAAGGTAAGAGATGCAAAGAGATATCATTCGTATCACTCAAACGCATATCGATTCAAATCACGTTTACACTTATCAAATGAAGTCATAAAATTAGAATAATTAAGCAAACATATCATATAATAACATATTAACACGTTAATATCATAATTGGGGTGGGAGAAATCGAATAAAAGTGAAGAGAACCATGAAAACAAAGTTCGGAGCAAAGGGAGCTACTGCCTCAAATCCACCCTGGTGGATTATTTTCAAAGGGAAAATCCACCCCGGTGGATTCAAGTCAAAAAATTTCCAAAGCCTGCCTCAAATCCACCCCCACGGATTTTTTTCAAATGAAGAATCCACCCTCGTGGATTTGAGTCAGGGGCCAAATTTTCGAGAAAAAACTTGAAAACTCCCTAAAAACTCCAAACAAACCACATAAACACCAATCTAACACATAAATCAAGATATATTCAGCAAGGATACAAGGATTCATGCCCTAATTCATGTAAAAACCGAAGCTAAAGTGAGGAGAAAGGGATGCTCACAAGGTTCAAGCTCATGCAAAGTTCATCTATGGCACACTCATGAATCCTTAACCATAACTCAAACTAAGTTCATATAAATCAAATAGGATGTCATAGGATCATATAACATGCTTCACATCAAAAGAATTCATAAGGAATCATGCAAGAATCAAGAAAATGCATTAAACCCTTACTATTCATCACATATGCCAAAGAATGATCAAACATGGATAAAAGATTGCAAATTAGGAGTTAAAATGACCACAAAGGAAAGGAGATCACAAATATTAACTTACCTCTTAATTTGGAAGAGATTTGATGAAGATTGAGTCCAAATTCTTTGAATAGTGGTGGGTGTCTTCCTCGTCTCTTCTCCTATAGATCTGACTTGGGGCTAATTTTTCTCCTCTTCTTGGGGTGTGTTCGAAGTGAGGCTGAGGGAGAGTGATAGATATGCAAGTTGGTGAAAGGTGGGGCCAAGAATGAGTTGAATTGGTCAAAAATTGAGGGAGTTATGGCTAATTAAATAAAATGTGGCAAATCTGTCACAAGGGTTTGGTTCGGGCGAAATTCGGAGGATCAAAAGGGCTTAGAAAAATACAAAGTTGGGTTCCTTAGTTTCCTTTCTTCTTTATGAATCCGACACATCTTTTGGAATTCGAATTCGAATTCCCGAGCTCAAGTTATGGCCTCCGGAACCCAAGACGCGCTAAAACAAGTTAGGCCCCCGAGTCCCTAACAAATAAAACGGTACCAAAACCATATCAAACGAACTCTAAAATAATAAAAGGGCATATAAACAAGTTTATAAATCATATAATTCACGTATGGCAAGTTGTTACGAAACTTAGAATTGAAAACGGTATTAAACGGATTAAAAACGAGTTGAAAAGGTTCAAAAACTTTTAAAACTTAAACGTAAAGCGTATAACGAATATTCAAATCTTCAAATAAATCACATAATCGCATAATTAATTAATTAAATACGCACTTAGTACACTCGTGACGTCGTACCTGAAAGGCCCAACAGTTGGGATGTTACAGGAAGGGGAAAAAAAAACACAGGGGCAAAACAGACTTTTCAAGGTCTGGGGGGTGTTTAAGAAAAATAACTTGTGTATTGATAACCTAAAACATACATTTTTTAGACTAGAAGGTTTAGAATAACTTTTGAAGATATTTACTTCTCATAATTAACTGCCACTTTAATTAACCCTTCTGCCCGTTATATATATCATCAGTGTTTTGAAAACCAGACCGGATCGGCCGGTCGGACCGGTTCAACCGGTGACCGGTGGCTGGTCCGGTCCGAATGACCCCCCAAAACCGGTGATGTCCGGACCGTCTCGGGACCGGAAAAACCGGCTGGTTAACCGGCGGTTTTGGTCCCGAGGACCGGACCGGACCGCCGGTTCACCAATTAAAGCCTTCTTTTCCCTTTTTTTTTTTTTTTTTTTCCCTTCCATTTTGTTGCTTTTCTTCCGCACGTACTGAAACTTTTTTTTCTTCACAAAAAAATTGAAGTTTGGTATTTTTCCTTTCTTATTTTCTGATTTTGTGATTTTTATTATCTTGATTTGAGAGAGATAAAGGTAGAGAGATTGATAGAGATGAGAAAACATATTTGCTGAAAAAAGAAAAAGTTATTTCAGTTGAGGAAGAAGACGAGAATCTTGAGGAAGGAGACGAATAGTTATTTCAGAAATTACCTTTTATTCTTGGATCTTGAGGAAGAATACGAGAATCTTGAGGAAGGAGATGAAGACCAATCCGACGGTTATGGAAAAGGATATCAAAATTTACTTTACTAATATAATTTCTTTTTGGGCCTGTGGGCTTTTAGGTTTAGAAAAAGTTATCAATATCCTATTTTTATTATATACAGCAAGAGACTCCAGCACAAATCTTTTTAATTTAAGAAGTATTTCACCCCATATAAAATTCTAACTACTTTCAAACACTTCTATCACGTAAAAATTTAATCATTCTCAAATATATATTTTTTAATTAAATCTTAATTTATTTTATTTTTAAATAAAAACTTATAAGGTCCATTTCTTATAAACTAATATATTTTTAATAATTATTTTTTTTATTTATACATACATCCAATTTGCAAGATTCACTAGTTTATTGAAAAAATTGAATTTCTTTTCTAAATATTGTGTAAGTCAATATGATTTTGTATGTTTAAATACTGAAAATTATAAACTTATTCTATATTTTTATAATATTATATATTAAATTAATAAAATAATAATTAATTAATTATTACGTCATACCGGTTCGACCGGTGGTTGAACCGATCGAACCGGTTGAACCGGTAACCAGTAGGCTTATCGATTCGGCCTCCGGTCCGGTTTTGAAAACATTGTATATCATTAATTTGCAAGTTTCTTTTTATTTAAGCATATACATATTTTGAAGTTTCTTCGTTCTATCACTTATCAAAACAAAGTTTAAGACACGTCAGTTGCACGTACGTGGTTGAAAGTCTTATCAATCCCCATAAGCCATTAATGCTCAACGAGAAAGAAGTAATGTAGCAGCCCTCAAGTTCTTGGAAATTAAGATGGTTGTGAAATTGTGACCACAAGTGAATCATGTATCCCTCAAATTAGGAAGGACTTGGACCAAGCAAAATGCAATAAATGGAGTGTGGCAATTTCAGCCTTAAGAAAAAAAAAATCAGATTTATTGATTAATACATATTCTAAGATTTATTAATTTTTTGGTGGTTATGAAATCTCAAGACTTCTTTTTCTATTATTTTGGGAAAGAAGTTTTCAACTATATAAACAATGCCGAACATTCACCCAAAATTCTTCTGTCTTCCTTCTTTCGAAATACTATTACAAAATATTATAATTTGAAATAATTAAGCTAGTCAATATTTAGTATTTACGTATAAGTTTAAATACTTAGGTTATTATTTTTACTATAACATACATTTCCATTATGGTCGGAGCCAAGGGGGGCTCCCGCCCCCGCACCCCCTTAAATTTTGAGATTTTGAAATTTTATATATATATATATATATATATATATATATATATATATATATATATATATATATATCGAATATTTATAATTTTATCCATCTCAAATTAAAATTTCCATCCCTTTATTTTTGATATTTTAATTTTCGCCTGGGCTCCCGCCCCGCACCCCCTTAAATTTTGAGATTTTGAAATTTTATATATATATATCGAATATTTATAATTTTATCCATCTCAAATTAAAATTTCCATCCCTTTATTTTTGATATTTTAATTTTCGCCCCCTCTTCCCCTCAAATTCTGTCTTCGTCTCTGAATTTCCCATTGTTACCCCACCAAAATAGAAATATGTGACAATATGAAAATTTTGAGGTAGCTACAAATCAAATGACATTTAGACGTACGTAAAGATTTTACGTCAATGAAAAAAATTACTTTTAACGGTTTAATTTCAAAAGTATTTTATCTCAAATATTTTCTAATTGTCATGAATTTAGTCTACGAGTCCATTCGATATAAAATTGATTTCGAAACACACTAGTGTTATTTGATTGTGCCAAAACAATAGTCCACAATGGGTATTCAATAATTACACTTGAGTTTATTAACTTACATCGCTATTTAATCTTTTTTTATGCAAGACAAACTTAAAAAGCACCACATCACTTTTCATGAAAAAAAATGCAATGTTTTTGTTCGAGCGTGACTTAGCCCATTTCATGCAACAAACTTAAGGGCATCACAGTATTAACAATTAAAAGCAAAATTAATTAAGTACTCCCTTCACATTACTTTCCGAAGTACTTCTTAAATAATCCAATTATTGAAATTGTTTAATCAAAATTATTATACATGAAAATAGAAAATCAACATATTAAAGGGGATGCACAAGAATGACTACACAAGTACAGAATATTTAGTAAAGGGGAAAACGCTCTCCTAGAGGGTTTATATATATAATATACTATCTTAATTTGTCGTTTTCATTCATGAAAGTATTGTCTTCTTGACGATGCAATTAATTACCTTTATTTGTTCTAAGAGTTGGTACTAATTATCTTTTTCTTAGCTGTGTAACCGAGTCAACATTTTGGCTGTTTATACACATATATATATATATATATATATATATATGTTAATTTTTTGTCGTAGTTATAATATAATTCAATTTCGGTACTATATACAAACCATCTTTCACATTCCATATATATATACCAACTTCCAAAAGATACCAAAATTTCATGCTTTTAGTCTAAACTCTTAATTAACTAACAAAAATACAACCAAATATACTTGAAAACAAAATTTGATATTAAAGGGTCAGGTACATTAGATGTATGATTAATGTAAGAATGACTATGTTCCAAGAATACTTGTGTCTTCCTCAAAATTTTATAAAGTTTTGGGGCAATCTTTGAAAACTCCCCATGAGTTTGGGAAGTTCTTTTTTACTCCCCATTTTCAAATATATCATTTGGGGTTTTAGATACGCGATTCTGGGATTTAGATACCCGATTCTGGGATATAGATACGCGATTCTGGGATACAGATACACACCATTTTCAAATACATCATTTGGGGATTTAGATACGCGATTCTTGAGTTTTTATACATCATTTTTGAAAATGGGGAGTTAAGAGGAATTAGACTTAACATTTGGGGAGTTTCCGAGAATTCCCCATAAAATTTTATCTTTGGCAATATATATATATATATATATATCCTATTATATTAAGTTAGAGACCTTCAAAATAACGTTTTAATTTCTTTAACTCTAAAATTCTTTTCTTTTCTATTTTTTCTTTGCATCACTTAACATCGTGTTACTTCTTATTTATTTATGAACTTTCTTTTCTTCTCACTTTATTTGTGTGCGCGTGCGGTGAGAGAGAGAGATGATGATCATTTGATGTCTATATACAAAAACCGCGTACTGATGTGTACTTTCTTTCTTTTATTGTGTTCAGCATTAGTGACCAAAAAATTTGCTATGGATGCATGTAATGAAATAATTCAACAGGCTATCGTTTTATTTGGTCAGTAAATTAAATGTCACGAATTAAGACTCGACCAGATGGAATTATTCGAATACAATTCTTACTTTAACTGATTTACTGCAACGAATTAAAAATATTTTGCCCTAAAGTTCATGATACGTTTCTGGAAAATTAAATCGGTTATTAAATATGTATTTTAACTACTTATTTCTGACCACCGGATTGATGTCTCTTGTTGCAATTCTTTTTCTCTCTTCTTGCACTTTCACTACAGTATTGGGACATGATTTGGGTAAATAACGATTAATGTTTTTGACTATGCAATTAGCTAATATATATTATACCACAGGAAAATTATAAATTTAATATATTAACTCGATCAATTCAGTAATTTTGATATATTTCATTTTTCGACGAAAAAATAGGGTCGTATCTTAAAAATCATGCAATTTAATACACTTTTTTTAAACCGAAGACCCATTTTGTTCGTTGAAAATCTGACCCGATTTTATACATGGCGAATACTCCTAATTCATCACAATAAATTTCGACGGGCAAAATTAGTTTACGTAAAAAATATACATTAAATTATTTGATTTTAAAGATATATTCCTATTTTTTTCATCTGAAAATGAAATATACCAAAAATATTGAATTGATCGCATTGGTATAAAAAAATTTCAATTTTCTCATTATAAAACTAATCGATAATTTTTTTTTTTTTTTTTTTTCAGAATTCGTAGGATATTCAAATTGACCTCAATGAAATGCCATGCGGCAATAAGTAGGTAAGGGCAATGGATTACAGCCAGCCCTATTATGGCTGGCAACGTATCTACTTATGTCCTACACTCCTACCTACAAAGGTAGAGGAACATAAATAAAAATCAATTTCACATTGTTTTGTTAAAGTAAAAAAAAATACTAAACTTTTAAATTTTAATTACAATAATCTAAACTTCATTGAATATTTTTTCATTTCATACAGAAAACAAAAGGATTGTGATTAGGTTCCAGAATAATTTCGATAGAATTGAAATATATGATCAATTTGTGGGTAGATGTAGGTATTTATCATCAAGTTACATCTCGAACTCTACCAATTTCATGGATATTTTTCTCTTTTTTATTTTATTTTTTTAATTTCTTGGACTTTATTAGTATTGACCTCGAATTCCCTCAATTCAATTTCTATTAATCCCAATTAATTATTTAGTCGAGGCTTAAATTACCAAAACTCCCTAAGCACCACCAACTAGTGTAATAGGTTTGGTAGAATACACGAACAAATATTAAAATAAGAAAATTTTTACGTATTGTGCACAAAATAAGAATTAGACTTGCATACTCGTGTGTACATACAATGTCATGTACATATATATAAAGGTGTATTTGTTTATATATTATATTCTTGTCAGTCGGTTTTGGTGGTATATATAAATATTACAAACCAAATCATTATTTGGAATAAAAAATGAAAAATGTTGCAGCCGGAAATGAAGACGAAAGCCGTACATAGTCCTACAACTGAGGTTGTGTAGGTATACAAAGATTCTTTAGTCTTGAGACTTTAGGTGAATAATTAATGGAAAATACCCCCCACACTGTTTTTTTTTTTCCTGATATTCCTGCAAAAATATTAAAGAATACATTTAAAAATATTATTATATCGTATCATGTTGAATATTGTATCAAATATTTTGTATATAGAAAATTTTTTTTAAAAAAATCGTATCACTATGTTCATATGATATCGTATTTGTGTGGTCGTGATCATGTCAAAAGCATCGTGAGGGAGTTGTTTTTTTGCCTTTAATTTGCTTTCTAAACACACTCATTCAAGGTATATGCTAATAATGCTTTCATGTAATTATGTTCTTTGAATGGTATCAATTATATTAGTTGTAACCCATATATGTATATAACGTTATAATGAAATTAAAGTTCTTTAATTTATTTATTTCTACTACGTGGGTCTGCTTATAATTTCATTGATGGCTCATGGCATATTGATATCTTTGGTTTCAAGTTTGACTACGTACCAACGCTTGACTAGAACACTTCTATTAACTCTTGCGTTTATATCATTAGAATACATATATATTCTTATAATAGATATTATGGTCCTTCGGGTTTTAGACAACTTAATTAAAAACCATACTTGTAACATCCCGCTCGTCCGACTTATAAGGTACGTCACGTTTCAACCTTTTTATGTGTTTAATTATGTGATTTTGTATTTCTCGTGGCCCTATTTTGAACTCTTTTAGAGTTTAGGGGTCTGTTTGTAATTTTTCCTTTTTCGGGGTTTTTCAATCATTCCTCGTTCGATCGAGATTTCGACCTCTTGAACCCCTTCGGTGCGTTCGGGGCATCGAGATGAGTCCGTAGACTCTGAATTTGCCCAATTCTGACGTCGTTTGCTCCTCCTACCGTTCGTTTCGCGTGCGAGGACCCGCGATAAAACACCCGAACCCTCGTTTTTCGAGCAAACGGATCAGCAGCTCCCTCTCTCTCTTCCCCATTGTTTCTCTCTCCTCTCTCTCGATACACTCACACACACTCGAGGTGTATTTTCACGTACAACCCGGAACTTGCTCGTTTCTCAACGGATTTCGATGAACCAATAGTCCATTTCGAAGAGCTCGACGACGCGGTCACAACCGTACCAAGATCTCGACTAATCGACGAGCGGAGGCAGCCCGTTTCGTCGATTTACAGTCGCGGCTGGAGGGAGGTGGAACCGCCGCAACTTCACCGGCCATTTCGGCGGTTTCCGGCGGACTTCCGGCAACACGCGCCCCCTGGCCTGAGAGAAGACTTCCAGGCGCAATTTTCTGTAGGCGGCGCCTCCATCGGGGTGGCGAGGAAGGCGCACGTGCCACCCAAAGCGGGCGGCGGCGAGGCGGAGTTACTGTAGCGCGGTGGTTCCGCCGCATTCCGGTGAGTTTTCAGACAACCCTTGATGCTACCCTACCGTTTTCGACGTCCTGAATCCAATTCCGGCCTCAGATTGGAGCGAATCACAACGGAAATGGTGGTTTCGGTGTGGCAGCGGTGGCGCGGCTTGTGGCGGAGATTTGGAGCTTTTCCGGCGAGAATTTGGTATTGGACCCTTCACAAGAATTACCCAGCACGTTGAGGCCGAGCTTTTCGCGTAGGTGGTGGCCCGAGAATCAGCCATTGGTGGCGGACCGGTGGCGGACCGGCTGCGAACCGGCGGTCCTTTTTTCGGTGATTTTTCCGATGATTTGGCTAGGGGCTTTCGAAGGCCTCGTTACGGGCTTTCCAACGGTATGTTCGGGTTTTGTTTTCGTTTTACGGTTTGCGTTTAATTTCAGTTTTCGTCGTTGGGATTTAGTTCGGTTTTTCAACAACGAAATTCTGTGTGTTTGGTATTTTCTGAAATTGGTTGAGGGCTTTTGTCAAGCAGGACGAGGCGTACGTTTCTGTCCCTCCGGGGATTTTTCCGACAGCCGGAGGCGGTGTTCCGGTGGCGGCCGGTGGCTGTTCGGTCAGCTCTGGTGGCAGCTTTCCGGTGACTTTCGGTCAGCGGGTTCCTTTCGTCGTGGTGAGTCCAACGCCACTTTCCGTTCGTCAATTGGATGTCCGGTTGATTTTATATGAATTTTTGAAATTGTACTTATTTTTCGTTAATTGATTTAAATTGTAATTCGATCATCTATGTACGTTGAAATTGAAAGTATGAGTTGTATGATATTTGAAAATTATTTATGATGCATGAGAAGCTTGATTTCGAATTTATTGAATTTAATTATCTCGTTTTATGCCTACTTGCTTGAGAATATTTTATTTAAGGGGTGTTAGTGTAATATTGGAAAACTAATTTGATAATGGGATTATATGAAATTTGAGAAATAAATTATGAAATGATATGTTATATTTAATTTTGAATGAATCGACCAAGTATGCTATTTGTTGGAATATTAAACATTATGCATTATGTATTTAATTATCAAATTTGCCATATGATCAATGTTTTAACTTCGCGAGACTTGGAGCATGATAGGATTAAATTATTATGCCTCGAATTATATTCCCTATGTGATGATATGAATTCTGTAAGTTATGCATCCTCTAAGGTGTGAAATGATTGTGATTCGATATGAATGACTTAATTTGGATAAATGTGAACTAACTGTGCATCATTTGTAATCGTGAGCATGGCCGTGCGTCTTTGTGGCTGTGATTTGAGTTTGAGTCTTGTGTTCTGTGTGTTCAGTTGATCAGCGTTTTTCCAGGGAGTGTCTGTTGGCTGTTTGGGTTCCAGTGGGATTTCTTGGCTTGTGTTTTCCATTCTCGTTGGTGTAAGGTGAGGTTAGGTTATAGTTAAACCCTAATGAAACGTGACTAATATGTACGCATTTGATTATAAGCCTTATGAATGCGTGTGATTATGTTATAAGCTATAGGTTATGAATACGCCTGATATGATTTATGTTCTAGAGTCTGATTATGTAAGGCCCCAGTTTTTATTAGTACAGCATGACGTATGTGTTTACCAAATTGCGCGAATAATTATTTATATGTATTTATTTTATATTAATTGTAATATTATGAATTTCATTGTTGCATTAATTATGAGCCTCCCTTACGTGCTTCGTTTCTATTTAAATTGATACCGGAATTTCGTGTAAATTTAATATGTTGAACTTATATGTGTCTTGTATATGAATATATGTTCGTTTCATGATTTCGGACTTAATTGATTGAGTTTTGGAATATTTGATTAATGATATTAAGTTTTTAGGTTTGAAGTTTTAAACGTTTAAATCCTTTTCGAACCGTTTTTGATTTGTTTAACTCCGTTTTCAGTTTCGATTTTTGTGCCAACTTGGTATACTTAAGTTATGTGAGTTATTAACGTGTTTACATGCTTACGTTGTAATTTTAAGCTCGTTTGATTTAGTTTTGATTTCAGTTTTGGAGACGGAACATATAGGGTTTAAAACGCTTTTAGCGCACCCTGGGTTCCGGACGACATATCTTGAGCTCGGGGATTCGGATTCGAATTCCGTCACCTCCGTTGCCTTCGTATCGACGATTCGGAGACAATGGAACAAGCCTATACCTTTTTGAGATCATTAAGACCTCCGAAATCCAACCGTAATGAACAACTCGTGCAAGAAGAACCCTTTTGTTGACTAGTCTTCATGGTGGGACCCTTTAAGCCAACCTAAACCTAACCATACTTTAACCCATGATTTGTGTACTAGAGTTAACCCCTTTCTCCTCCTACCAGCAAAAACCGAGCCAAACCCCATCATTTTTCTGCAGCACAGATCGAGAAAGAGTGGAGGGAAGAAGAAGAGAAGAGAAACCTTGGCCCTTGTGATTTTTGAGCTCAAATCACTTCCTTTCTTCTCCATATCTTGAAGGTATGTATATTTATGTATTCTCTACTCTTTTATACATGATTTCATCCATTTAGTACTTGCTTTGCATCAGATTTGATAAGGGTTTGGGCTAAGAGCATGAATAGGACTTTTGGGGATTTTGCTCTAATGACCTACCTAGTTCTGTAGCTGATTTCCTTGCTTATAAATGATTATATGAGCTTGTTTCTTGGCCTATTTGTTTCCTAACTGATAGTATAAGATATTAGGATGATTTTCTCTTTTGACCCTTTGATGAAATTATGAGATATGGAGCTCCAAACTTAGAGATCAAACTGCCTCCCCTGTTTTGGGACTGCTGTGTGGAATTATGTGTCGTTGCTTGATCAAATGGCCTTCATTTCGTGTGAATTTGCATGGAGATGATGTACACTCATTGTTTTATATGTTAGAATTCATATTGCAAGCCTTTGGATCCATTTTAAGCCCCAAAACCGAAATACATGACTTGTTCTTATTCATGATCCATGGCAGCTGCTGTTGCGTTTTTGTTGTGGTTTGTTGGCCATCCTAATATGCCCCAATTTGTGTCAAATTGTATATACATGGATTATATTAGTTTCTTATCATGTTTGTATTCATTCCCTAAAGTTTAAGCTTCATATTCAGCCCCTAAGTACTTGATCATGGCATGATTGAACCAATTGGACTCATATGTGCGGTTTTGGCGCCCCAGATTTGCTGCATGGTTTCGGTGCTCTTAACGTGTGATTTAGCCTTTTCACTCTAAATGAAATATTCTCCTAACCTGCTAAATATGTTGTATATCATGTTTCATAGGATTTGGAGTTGATTTGGTATGCTTTTGGACTGATTTTGTATAAGGTTTGTTTTGCCGGTAAGCTTTGTTTGCGTTTTGGGTCTGTACCGTGACACCCCCGTGTCTCATTTGCCTTGAAATGTGAGACACCCCCGTGTCATGCCCTTTTAGAAGGTCTGTACTGAGACACCCCCGTGTCTCAGTCTATTCAAATTGAGGGACACGGGCGTGTCCCTCCCCCTTCGCAACTCTTATCTTTTCCTTTTCGGTTTTTGGTTTGTTTCACCTCTTTAATGCCTTTATCTTCATTTGTGATGAACTATGAACTTGTTTTACTATGTGTTGGGAGTATTGTGGTTCAATTTCATAATATTTGGATGAGATTTAGGCATGCTTTTGCTGAATGCCGTTTATGTGCGTTTTGTGGAGTTTGTGATTTCCATAACCTATTTCCCTTATCATATGATTTGTTCTTGTTTTCAAACTTTGGAAACATGTTATACTACGTAATGTGATGTATGTAGTAGAGTTTTGTGAAAGATTGAATACGTTTGAATGCATGTAATTGTTTATTTTCTAATTAGAAATGTGATCTAACTTGTGCTATGATTATATTTGAATTTCTTGAATTGAATTGATTGGAAACGTGAAATTATGAATTCGAATGAAAGTGAACGAATGATTGAATAACTTGATTATATGATTTAAATTCCTTTGACGTGAAATGTGAAGATTATGAACTCGTTCGAATACGAATGCTACATTGAATGAATGAATTGAATGTTTATATGTCTTTAAGACTTTAATAGTGCACATGAATGTGTTCATTACATTATAACATCTTTTCTTCATTCATATCATGATCATTACATTGCCGAGCGTCCTATTTGGTCATATTGAGTCTCACTTCACCTTTCTTGCACAGATTTTGATTTCGTAGGGGACAAGGTGTAACGCCCCAGTTTTTCAGTAATAATAATGTGACGTAATTGTTTATAAATTGCGCAATTTAATTATTTAATTATAGGATTAATTGTTTATAAAATGTTTATATTTGATTTAAACTATAAACTATTGCTATTTTAATTTATTTCATTTTATTCTACTTTGATAATTAGTGTTTAACTTCTTAATTAAGGTTTCGTGTTACCTTAACTATTTCGGTAATTTCGTTAATTAATTTCAACATGTTATTAGTCGGTTTAAAATTATTTATTATGGAATTAAGTTTTAGTAATTCATTTATAACGTTATGAATTCGTTTATGCGCATGAGTGTTCTATTTATGCCTTGTTCATATATGTATTGATACCGAAATGTCGTGAAAATTTGATATGTTGTAAATATGTGTGTTATGAACATGTCTCTATGCCCGGTTTATGTTTTCGGATTCATTTGACGTGTTTACGAATTTATTTTGATTTTTGGAACCAAGTCGGGGGCTAACGAGCAATTAGCGCACCCTTGGTTCCGTAAGTGATATCTTGAGCTCGGGAATTCGGATTCGAATTCCGACACCTCCGTTGCCTTCGTATCGACGATTCGGAGACAATGGAACAAGCCTCATACCTTTTTGAAATCATTAAGACCTCCAAAATCCAACCGTAACGGACAACTCATGCAAGAAAAGCTCCTTTTGTTGACTAGTCTTCATGGTGGGACCCCATAACACCCCTTAACCAAACCATACCTTAACCATGACTTATTTACCTTGAGTTAAGCCCTTTCTCTTCCCTTTTAGCTGCAAAACCGAACCATATCTCCCTCACTTCTGCTGGGTCTGATCGAGAAAGGAAGAAGGAAGAAAGGAGAAGAAACCCTATGCCATCCTTGTGATTTTGGAGCTCAAATCACCATCTTCCTTCACCAAATCTTCAAGGTATGAATAATTATGTCTTCTCTATTCTATTATACTTGATTTCATCTCCTTACAACATGATTTGGGTCAGAATTGGTTAGGGTTTGAATGATGAGATTGGTATGAACTTTTAGGGATTTTTGTCCTAGTGACCTATTTGCTTGTGTGGCTGAATTCCTTGCTTAAACATGATCATATGAACTTGGTTCTTGGCTTATTTCTTTCCTAACTGATAGTATATGATGTTAGGAGGATTTCATCTCTTGCCCCTTTTATGAAATTAGGAGATATGGAGCTCCAAACTTGATGTTCAAACTGTTTCCCCTGTTTTCGAACTGTTTTGTGAGATTTGGTGTTGTTGCATGATCATATGGCCTCCATTTCGTGTGAAAATGCATGGAGTTGATGTACACTCATTGATCTATATGTTAGCATTCATGCTTTAAGTATTGGGTTCCATTTGAAGCCTCAAAACCGAAGTACATGGCCTGTTCTTATGCATGATTTTTGACAGAATTGTTGCTGTTACATTTTGTAACTTGTTGATCATTCTAATGTGCTTTAAATGGTACCATTTTGCATATATATGATGTATATAAGTTGTTTAGTATGTTAGAATGCATTCCCCAAAGTTTCAGATCCAAATTCAAGCCCTAAGTACTTGATCAAGGCATGATAGAATCATTAGGGCTCATATGTCCGATTGTGGCGACCCAGTTTTGTTGCATAGTTTCGATGATCTTAACGTGTGATTTAGCCTTTGCACTCTAAATGAAAAATGTTCATAACATGCCAAATATGTTGTATATTAAGTTTCAGAGCATTTGGAGTTCATTTGGTATGCCTTTGGATTGAATTTGTATGAGTTCAGTTTTGCCGGTAAAATTTTACGTGTGATTTGGTTCTGTACCGTGACACCCCCGTGTCTCATTTACTCATAAGAGTGAGACACGGGCGTGTCACACCTTCTGGGAAGCTCTGTACTGAGCCACGCCCGTGGCTCAGTTGGGCTAGGGTTGGTGACACCCCCGTGTCACTTCCCACACGCAGTCTTCGTTACTTCCTCTTCGGTTTTTGATTTGTTTCACCTCCTTAATGACTTTATCTCCTTTTGTGTTAAACTATGAACTTGTTTTGCTATGTGTTAGGAGTATTGTGGTTCAATTTCGTGGCAATTGGATGAGTTATAGGTATGCTTTTGCTTATTGCCGTTTATGTGTGTTTATATGTCGTTTATGAATCGCATCACTTATTTTCTATATCATATGATTTCTTCTTGTCGTCAAACCTTGGATATATGCTATGTTATGTAATATGAAGTATGTAGTAGCATGTTGGGAGAGTTTGAACATGTTCTATGCTTCTATTTGAGTTCTTGAATAAATTGAATGGAGATATGAATTGAATGATCTATGATTGAATAAGTGAATGAATTGGTTATATGATTTTCATGACTTAATATGATCTTTATGTCTTCATATCATGTGTGAGCATTGTCGTGCGTCATATATGGTTCATTTAGGGTCTTGAGTCTCACGAACACGTCTTGTGGTCTTTTGTACAGTTTGTCTCCAGGGTGGAGAGCTTTTGATCGTCAGGCACTTGGTGCTCGATCCTTGTTTCTTCACGGTTAAGGTGAGGGTGTTTTCGTTGTAGCTACGTATTAAACCCTACAACCCTTATGTGAAAAGCTTTGGCCAAAACCTTATGATTATATGTATATAGTTTTCAAATGAAGTTATCGAGTAAATCCTTCTGAATTATGCATATGAGCGTATATAAACTTAAAATTGGTTTTGTAATGAGGCTATGCTCCAAACCGTGTGTCTTCATGCTAGCTACGGAATAGGATGACACGGAGAGGTACGTATATAGCATATGCCGAGTTACACGGTAAGGTATGATTTCTTATAGTATGTATTGATCGAGTAAACCCTTTTCAAAAGATTTATGAATTATGATATGTATTTATGAATTATGATATGTACTTATGAATTGTTATGTTTTGGCGAGTCACATTTCTGATTTATGACTTCTGATTTAACGGGCCCCGGGACTTAGTATATGTGGCTAACCGAGGAAGCAAGGGCTGACGGGGATCCCATATACTAGTTCCAACCAACTACGGTGATACCGGCCCTCGCTAGGAGGTTTAGCGGGGAATGGGAGCTGAGTGCCTTTGGGGAATTCATGTACCCCCATTGGCCCATGTATAAACCGGTGGCCGGGTCTTGCAAGCCCGTCCACCACCCGGAGGAAGAAGGTTGGATATGATTTATGATTTATGTTATGATTTTATTATGTTTATGCACCGTGTGGGAAGGCCGGGACACGGATTGCCCAAACGAATATATTTATGATTTATGATTTATGGTCTGTGTGTATTATGATATATCGCATGATCGCCTAATCAATATATTATTGATATTTGTCGTACATGGTCGGAGTTTGGTTGGAGATTGTGCACGCTCACTCGCCGAGCCTTATATTTATGTATGATTTATGAAAGTAATGAATTTAATATGAATTAGTTATAAAATCCGAGCATTGACTAATCATTCTCTTACCCTTTTAGGGAACTAATCGCAACAAAAACCTTGTTCGGAATTTAAGACTTGCATGTGCATGTTTTTTTATATATGTATATCGCTCCTGCTCACTCAGTCTTCTAGAGACTGACCCTCTCCCTCCCCAACACTTTAGTGTGCAGGTTTGGCTTTGGAGTTTCGAGCTAGGCGGAGGTGTTTGGAGTCTTTAAGTGGTCGAGTTAGTTTAGGAGAGTCCCTGCACTCATTTATGTATTGGAATTATGTATGATTCGTTCCATTATATCATGAAATTGAATAATTATGTAATTGTTATTGAATTGTTGTTACTGAGTTTTGCTATTGAATTAAAAGAGGCCTGAAGAGCCCAAATTCTGCTTATGGTTGGTATACTTGAACTTTGGCTTTGCTATGCATTATACTTTGGTTATCATTGCAGGGTCTAGCTCCGCCTGGCTTAGGAAGGTTTTTATGTTTGTCTCCCGTTCGCTAGGGTTTGATACGAGTGCGGATTTACTATTTCGTTACTCGTGTTGAGCCTTAGTGCGGGGGATGTGGTGCCTCACGTACGGGGTGCTACATCCTTAAGTGGTATCAGAGCCCGGTTTCAAAACCGGTGTTCTTGAGTCGTGTTTGAGTCAGTTAGGTTGCACGGCATAGGAACAACTTGTTAAAATGTGCATTGCATCGTTTGGCATGAATATTTGATATTAATTGTCGGGAATTGTTTAATACTTGGATACCATCTACTCTTTTATTTAGTTGCTTTAAATGTTGCAATTTGCATTTATATGCCTTGATTCATTTAACTACGTGTCATAAGCATACGCTAATCTTCATGCATCCATATTTGAGTTGATCTTTCTTATATAGGCTACTATCATGCAAACAAAGCCACAAATCATCCCAACTACAATTGGCAAAGTAACTTGCAGGCCGAATGTTCAAATTCCGCGGCTTGTACAATGAAACCATCTATCATGGCTCGTATCATGGGAGGAAGCTTGGATCACGGGAAGGTTCATCAATCTTACCCTACCTACAAACCTTGAAGGTTCTCAACATACAAGAATTGCAAAGACTCAAGTTCCGACTTAAGGGGATGCGTGAGACAACGAGAGGGGTGTGGAACTCTTCACCACCCCGATTTTGGAGACATCTAATACAAGAGTAAATGCCCAAGGTTCACCTTTGAAGCTCCAAGTTTGGAATGATGAGGGATTGGAGGTCAAATTGGGAAGCTTCAAGGAGTCGGATACATGAGGTGTTAAAAAGGGATTCGACTCAACTCAGATGCAAGGATTGGGAGCCGTTAATCACAAGACTCATTATGAGGTGAAATATGGAAGCTCACTTGATGCGAATATAAGCATGGAGACATCAAGAAGCAAGCAAGAATGGAAAGCGTTATCATGGGTGAATTATGCGCGTAGATCGGAAACAAAGGATAAGCTGAAGGAACTTTAACCGGAGAGGACATCAAGTTGAGGATTCGGATGACCTTCAGAGGTCGATGCTTGGAAGAACGTGGGGGTGAAAACTCCATGGACAAATAAGACCTTGAGTTCGAGAATAGCACGTTCGGGCCGTAGGATATACAAATGGATGAAGAAGATTAGGGAGATTCGAAAACCAAGGAAGGCTAAGGAATTATCAATGTCTCCAAAGGAAGTTACAATTATGGGAACGAGGAACACGTCATCAAGCTAAAAGCTTACCACCTCGGTGACAGGTTCTGCATATTCATGGCATAATCATCATGCATCAATTTAAATTAATTGCTTTCTGTATCTATATGTACGTTTATGTTTAATTATTATAATTCCTTCAACGTGTTGCATTGTTGCATCTTTGACTGTTTACTAAGTGCATTGGCATGTTAATCCAACATGCATGGCTTAGTGTTTAATTGATAGGAAATGACTCCATCTTGTTCATCAAGCTATTCATTAATCAAGGCTTACTCGAATCAAGATGAGAAGAATGGTTGGGTTATATTTTGGAGTTCCGGGTATATAGCTTAGCTAGCACAATCTACAACGAAGAAACTAAGTTGAAGAGTTTTGGGGAAACCTTAATCTCAGAGGCGAGGATTACCTTTAGTTGAAGAATGGACATACAAGAAGGGATTAAATTGGTCTAGATTTCAAGAAGAGAAAGAAAGAGAAGAGTTGGTGATTAGAAGGAAGTAATTACTGAAGGGTTTGAATTGAACCTTAGGAGTGAATTAAAGAAACAGAAGTGGCTCAGCAAAAATTTCAATGACGGAAGGATTCATGGAGGTTGATATGTAAGAGCAAAAATTTTAAGGGGGAGAGCACGACCGAGAGGTGAATTGGAGGATGGGAGTGGTGTTCGCATGAATATGCTAGGAGTAATGACGGGGATGCAAACTAAGGAGAATCTGGAAGTCCTGAGGGTGGAGATTAGGAATGAATAAGACGGTGGTTATGGTTAAGTTATTAAGAGGGAAGCTACGTATGGAATTCTGGTCTGGAGATAATGGAATCATAAGAGGGTTTCTATGAATTTCTAAGCTAGCATTAACAAGGGGGAAAATCGAATCAAGCTATTACTGGTGTTGGTCAAGATTTATTCAACGAAGTATGAAGGGGTCCAAGATAATATCATCGAGTTATTAGTTATAAGTTATTAGCTATATCAACGGTAACCCACAAGGAAGCTTAAATAGAGACCAAATGGAAAAAGGGTTGATAATTGGAGTATTGGTCTCAAATTTCAAGAATCATCAAGAACCTTCTATCTTCGGTGAAGGCAATATGGCACCAGTTATCAAATATAACGTTGAGGGGGATCGAAAGGGAATGAACGGACAATGGGAACGGAAGGTGGAAAAGATTTGTGTTGAGAGAGACTATAAGAATAAATCGTAAGGTTGGGATTGAATCATCAAGTTTGCTCAGAGTGGTGATCCTCGAGGATATGTTAAGCACCGATTTGGATAAGGATTGAAGAAGTTGGGTAGCAGTGCAAGTTAGAAAGGATTTAAGGATATAATCCTTAAGGAATTTATCAATCGTTTCACCGGGGAACCCTGAAGAGGTTCAAGACAAGTTGGGCACCGAGTTACATTGAGGACAGATCATACCTTGGACAACGACAACTCACAAATCTGAATTTTTGCAACTACGGTGAACGGTACTTAAAGCATTCATGATACATGCATCCATGCAAATTTAGTTTATATAATTTTTATGTTAAGTGTTTTGATCTGCATGGTGTCAAATTACTTGGAATATTTGAAAATCAATGGGGGAGACACTTACTACTTGCGTGGGGTGCCTTAAGTGATTTTAAATTTGGTTTTGCGTGAGTTGCTTGGGAGTATTGGAGATTTCCTTGCTTCATTTTCGGTTAAGAGACGGGGATTCTCTTATTTTTGTTTGAGAGACGGGGTACTCTCTTTGCTTGCGAGAGACGGGGTTCTCTCATTGTTGTTGGAGAGACTGGGTTCTCTCATTGCTGTTCGAGAGACGGGGCTCTCTCCTTGTTACTTGTGAGAGACGGGGAATCTCTCATTGTTTGTTTTCAGGCGTGTGTGAATCCGAGGACGGATTCTTTTTAAGGGGGAGAGATTGTAACGCCCCAGTTTTTCAGTAATAATAATGTGACGTAATTGTTTATAAATTGCGCAATTTAATTATTTAATTATAGGATTAATTGTTTATAAAATGTTTATATTTGATTTAAACTATAAACTATTGCTATTTTAATTTATTTCATTTTATTCTACTTTGATAATTAGTGTTTAACTTCTTAATTAAGGTTTCGTGTTACCTTAACTATTTCGGTAATTTCGTTAATTAATTTCAACATGTTATTAGTCGGTTTAAAATTATTTATTATGGAATTAAGTTTTAGTAATTCATTTATAACGTTATGAATTCGTTTATGCGCATGAGTGTTCTATTTATGCCTTGTTCATATATGTATTGATACCGAAATGTCGTGAAAATTTGATATGTTGTAAATATGTGTGTTATGAACATGTCTCTATGCCCGGTTTATGTTTTCGGATTCATTTGACGTGTTTACGAATTTATTTTGATTTTTGGAACCAAGTCGGGGGCTAACGAGCAATTAGCGCACCCTTGGTTCCGTAAGTGATATCTTGAGCTCGGGAATTCGGATTCGAATTCCGACACCTCCGTTGCCTTCGTATCGACGATTCGGAGACAATGGAACAAGCCTCATACCTTTTTGAAATCATTAAGACCTCCGAAATCCAACCGTAACGGACAACTCGTGCAAGAAAAGCTCCTTTTGTTGACTAGTCTTCATGGTGGGACCCCATAACACCCCTTAACCAAACCATACCTTAACCATGACTTATTTACCTTGAGTTAAGCCCTTTCTCTTCCCTTTTAGCTGCAAAACCGAACCATATCTCCCTCACTTCTGCTGGGTCTGATCGAGAAAGGAAGAAGGAAGAAAGGAGAAGAAACCCTATGCCATCCTTGTGATTTTGGAGCTCAAATCACCATCTTCCTTCACCAAATCTTCAAGGTATGAATAATTATGTCTTCTCTACTCTATTATACTTGATTTCATCTCCTTACAACATGATTTGGGTCAGAATTGGTTAGGGTTTGAATGATGAGATTGGTATGAACTTTTAGGGATTTTTGTCCTAGTGACCTATTTGCTTGTGTGGCTGAATTCCTTGCTTAAACATGATCATATGAACTTGGTTCTTGGCTTATTTCTTTCCTAACTGATAGTATATGATGTTAGGAGGATTTCATCTCTTGCCCCTTTTATGAAATTAGGAGATATGGAGCTCCAAACTTGATGTTCAAACTGTTTCCCCTGTTTTCGAACTGTTTTGTGAGATTTGGTGTTGTTGCATGATCATATGGCCTCCATTTCGTGTGAAAATGCATGGAGTTGATGTACACTCATTGATCTATATGTTAGCATTCATGCTTTAAGTATTGGGTTCCATTTGAAGCCTCAAAACCGAAGTACATGGCCTGTTCTTATGCATGATTTTTGACAGAATTGTTGCTGTTACATTTTGTAACTTGTTGATCATTCTAATGTGCTTTAAATGGTACCATTTTGCATATATATGATGTATATAAGTTGTTTAGTATGTTAGAATGCATTCCCCAAAGTTTCAGATCCAAATTCAAGCCCTAAGTACTTGATCAAGGCATGATAGAATCATTAGGGCTCATATGTCCGATTGTGGTGACCCAGTTTTGTTGCATAGTTTCGATGATCTTAACGTGTGATTTAGCCTTTGAACTCTAAATGAAAAATGTTCATAACATGCCAAATATGTTTTATATTAAGTTTCAGAGCATTTGGAGTTCATTTGGTATGCCTTTGGATTGAATTTGTATGAGTTCAGTTTTGCCGGTAAAATTTTACGTGTGATTTGGTTCTGTACCGTGACACCCCCGTGTCTCATTTACTCATAAGAGTGAGACACGGGCGTGTCACACCTTCTGGGAAGCTCTGTACTGAGCCACGCCCGTGGCTCAGTTGGGCTAGGGTTGGTGACACCCCCGTGTCACTTCCCATACGCAGTCTTCGTTACTTCCTCTTCGGTTTTTGATTTGTTTCACCTCCTTAATGACTTTATCTCCTTTTGTGTTAAACTATGAACTTGTTTTGCTATGTGTTAGGAGTATTGTGGTTCAATTTCGTGGCAATTGGATGAGTTATAGGTATGCTTTTGCTTATTGCCGTTTATGTGTGTTTATATGTCGTTTATGAATCGCATCACTTATTTTCTATATCATATGATTTCTTCTTGTCGTCAAACCTTGGATATATGCTATGTTATGTAATATGAAGTATGTAGTAGCATGTTGGGAGAGTTTGAACATGTTCTATGCTTCTATTTGAGTTCTTGAATAAATTGAATGGAGATATGAATTGAATGATCTATGATTGAATAAGTGAATGAATTGGTTATATGATTTTCATGACTTAATATGATCTTTATGTCTTCATATCATGTGTGAGCATTGCCGTGCGTCATATATGGTTCATTTAGGGTCTTGAGTCTCACGAACACGTCTTGTGGTCTTTTGTACAGTTTGTCTCCAGGGTGGAGAGCTTTTGATCGTCAGGCACTTGGTGCTCGATCCTTGTTTCTTCACGGTTAAGGTGAGGGTGTTTTCGTTGTAGCTACGTATTAAACCCTACAACCCTTATGTGAAAAGCTTTGGCCAAAACCTTATGATTATATGTATATAGTTTTCAAATGAAGTTATCGAGTAAATCCTTCTGAATTATGCATATGAGCGTATATAAACTTAAAATTGGTTTTGTAATGAGGCTATGCTCCAAACCGTGTGTCTTCATGCTAGCTACGGAATAGGATGACACGGAGAGGTACGTATATAGCATATGCCGAGTTACACGGTAAGGTATGATTTCTTCTAGTATGTATTGATCGAGTAAACCCTTTTCAAAAGATTTATGAATTATGATATGTATTTATGAATTATGATATGTACTTATGAATTGTTATGTTTTGGCGAGTCACATTTCTGATTTATGACTTCTGATTTAACGGGCCCCGGGACTTAGTATATGTGGCTAACCGAGGAAGCAAGGGCTGACGGGGATCCCATATACTAGTTCCAACCAACTACGGTGATACCGGCCCTCGCTAGGAGGTTTAGCGGGGAATGGGAGCTGAGTGCCTTTGGGGAATTCATGTACCCCCATTGGCCCATGTATAAACCGGTGGCCGGGTCTTGCAAGCCCGTCCACCACCCGGAGGAAGAAGGTTGGATATGATTTATGATTTATGTTATGATTTTATTATGTTTATGCACCGTGTGGGAAGGCCGGGACACGGATTGCCCAAACGAATATATTTATGATTTATGATTTATGGTCTGTGTGTATTATGATATATCGTATGATCGCCTAATCAATATATTATTGATATTTGTCGTACACGGTCGGAGTTTGGTTGGAGATTGTGCACGCTCACTCGCCGAGCCTTATATTTATGTATGATTTATGAAAGTAATGAATTTAATATGAATTAGTTATAAAATCCGAGCATTGACTAATCATTCTCTTACCCTTTTAGGGAACTAATCGCAACAAAAACCTTGTTCGGAATTTAAGACTTGCATGTGCATGTTTTTTTATATATGTATATCGCTCCTGCTCACTCAGTCTTCTAGAGACTGACCCTCTCCCTCCCCAACACTTTAGTGTGCAGGTTTGGCTTTGGAGTTTCGAGCTAGGCGGAGGTGTTTGGAGTCTTTAAGTGGTCGAGTTAGTTTAGGAGAGTCCCTGCACTCATTTATGTATTGGAATTATGTATGATTCGTTCCATTATATCATGAAATTGAATAATTATGTAATTGTTATTGAATTGCTGTTACTGAGTTTTGCTATTGAATTAAAAGAGGCCTGAAGAGCCCAAATTCTGCTTATGGTTGGTATACTTGAACTTTGGCTTTGCTATGCATTATACTTTGGTTATCATTGCAGGGTCTAGCTCCGCCTGGCTTAGGAAGGTTTTTATGTTTGTCTCCCGTTCGCTAGGGTTTGATACGAGTGCGGATTTACTATTTCGTTACTCGTGTTGAGCCTTAGTGCGGGGGATGTGGTGCCTCACGTACGGGGTGCTACACAAGGCCGGTCAATGAGGCTCGTGTGTTCTCCTTTTTGTCGTTAAGGTGAGTTTCTCTTCTAATTAGATAAATGACCCTATATCCCTTCAACGTGAAAAGTTTTCGTCCAAAATGAATATATATATATATATAGAGTCGTTTTCAAGAGTAAATATTTTCAACGTAAAGCCCTTATTTTATGAATCCTACCTAATGTTTTGGCGAGAAATGAATGAATGAATGCACTGAATGGGGCCCAGGGACTTGGTGTGAGTGGTGACCCGAGGAGGCAAGGGCTGACGGTGATCCCTCACACTAGTCCCACCAATGAACGGCGTAACCGGACCTCGTTAGGAGTTAGCGAGGAATGGACGCTGAGTGCCATCTGGGGAGTCATGTTCCCCTTTTGGTCAATGAATGGGTGGATGGGCCTTGCAAACCCGCCACCAACCCGGAGGAAGAAGGTGTAAATGTTAATGAATGTGCACGAAAGATTGATATGCATGAAAAGAATGAATGAATGAATGTTAATGAATATTAATGAATGTTAATGAATTACACGAGGTGTTGGTTGGAGATAATGCACGCCCACTCACCGGGCCACTAATGACCTAATGTAAATGAATCGTTATAATCCCTTTTGATGATTTCTATTCGCCCACTTGGGAACTTCTTTAAAAACCTCACTTGGGATTATAGCTTGCATGTGATTGTTAAATATTGTCGTATATTATAATTATGCCCTGTTTTTATACCCACCAGTCCCTTTTGGACTGAACCCGTTTGGTTTTCAGTTGTATGGTGCAGGTGTCAAGGGAGCTAGGCGGGAATTCGAGTCATAGGTTTTACATTCGCTTTTAGCTCTTGTATTTGGTCTTACACTTGCATATTGCACGTTGGATCATTATATAGGAATATTAATGGAACGTACATGTTTTGAGCCTTGATAGCATGGGATAATGTTATGATTTATTATTGAAATTTTGATGCTCATAATATACCTATATGTTACATGATCAGTTATTGCTTCCGCATTAATGTTTACTCTGATTTTATGGTTTAAGGGTTAGCCCGCCTAGCATAGCGTGTGTGTTTGTCCCCGTTCACTGTGACTTAGCTCGAGTATGGATCGTCCATTTCATATTCGGGTCGGGTCTCGGTGCGGGAGATGTGGTACCTATTGGAAAACAGGAATCAGAAAGCAGCGGAAATTTAAATTTTTTTCCAACAAAAGGATCTTAGACTCGCAATCGTGTATCCAAATTCGTAGAGGTCAAGAAACTCACTTGGGTAGTAGCTTTCTTGACACGTTTTGAGCCGCCCTCAAACGCGCTTCATGCGTTAATGGCAACCCGTCCCTCGAAAGTCTCTTTCTACTTCAGAATCCATTGTAGGGATAACAATCCACACCAACCTAGATTCAAATCATGTTAGGGAAGTTCTTAACAATATAACATAAAGAAAGAAACATGAAACGAGAAAGGCATGATTAAAACTCCCTTCGAAAACCAGTTTTGCGAAAGTAGAAATCTGTCAGCCATAAAACCCTCGTGAAAAAATTCATCCTTCAGGATATGGACGAACGGTTTTCGCCATCTTCTTTGGTTCGATTTTTTCACTCGTTTTCTGTTGGGTTCAGAATCGTTTCATCATCCCTTCTGGTCGTTTTGCTTGATCCCCACTCCTTGGTAAAGCTCGAATCTACAAAACTTCTAACTCGAAGCTCTCTAGAGATAGTCCACCAACTTGGCTACAATCTAACTAGTAAGGATGCTAGTTCTCTAGTTAGTGTTTAGGCTTAACCTAGGTTTTCGTTTATCTTGGAGAAAGGATTGTGTTCAACACATGAACCAAAAGAATTCTCGATTAGCTCTAAGGGGAGCTCGAGCTCCCCTATTTATAAGAGGGGAGGACCGAAAATCCTAGTCCTTATGGACTAAGGATTTGGTCCCTCTCTCCTATTACTTGATCATCAAGTAATTTTGACTTTGACTTTGAATTCAAATTCAAATCAACTTTCAAGGGAGCTAAAAATATCCAAACTATTTTTGGATAATTTTATACTTTATTTATTTAAAATAAATAACTTATTTTATCTAATTAATTAATTCACAATTAATTAACTAGATTATTTTTCTCCAAAATAAGTCTTTCTTTTTAATTCAAAATTAAACCAAAGTCTAGTAAATAATTAATCACATTAATTATTTAACACATAAATAAATATACACATATATTTACACACGTGTGAGACACGTGTCACTCACGTGAGCCACATGTGTGGTTCACACGTGTGGAACCCTCTTGGCCCGATTAACTCGTTTAATCATTTTAAAGCCTTAACTCATGTAACCAAGTTGTTGTGTGTGACCCTCTAAGTTCTCAATTCAATTAGCAGTGACCCCAATTAATTAATTCACTAATTAATTAATCAGTCCACAGATTAAACGACCATAGTCTAGCAACAGGTGTTTAACCCCTAGCTGAATTGGAATGTTCGGATTCGACAGAACCTTTAAGTCATTGATTCATGTGAGATACAATCCTCCTACTTACTATCTCTCAACCAAGATCTAGGGTAAGGGAATAATCAGAACCCTAATAATCTGGTCTTAAAGCTAAGTGCATTTCATATCCATTTGATCTCAATCCAAGAAACCCTTTTCTTGATGTCTTGATCTACTGCCTTGGCCAAGGACTCCATATGGCATATGAATGACTTACACAATAAGAGATCACCTTGCATATGCAAGTGTAGGTCCTTTCTTGATTCTCATTCACTTTTATGAGTCACTTGTGCAGCCCCAGCATAAGCCTTGAATCAGTTATCTAAGGCGACACCCTTTAAAGCTTATACCAAAGACTACAGAGTTAACTCATAAAGTGACATGGAACCTCAAGTCTAAGGATCAATTAATCACATCAATGACTCGTGAGATATTTCCTAATCTGGAAGTTTCCATTTCCTGAAATATAAACTTCCTTTCCCATGTAGGAATCTTCTCACACGGGGCACCTCAGTGAACTTACTTATTGAAGTAAGCACCCTCATGTATCACGCACGTATCAACTATACACTTTGCATCTCCATGAAACAAGGTGGTCCTTCTTAAGGGCGTGATCCCACAAGCAAGCCTTAGAGGAGTCAGGTTGACACTCCCACTGTCTGTAGGACTCATCGGCTTGGAGTATTTTACTAATCATGACTTATGTGATATAGGGCTCGTTTCATGAATCATTTCACCTAAATGGTAGAGTCGTAAAGTCATCAGGATTAGGGGAGTTCTCATACATGCTCAGCTAACGTAAACGCATACCAAACAAGAGCATATAAAGAAGTGTTTGCCTATGATATTAATCAATCGTATATTATTCAAAGATTGTCTGTGATACTAGGAAAGTCCCAAAATGGATTATGACTAATCGGCTTTCTAGGGCACTGTTCCTAGCAATCTCCCACTTGCCCGTAAAAGCCATTTAGGTACTCTAAGTCCCATCTTCTCAAGATGCACTTTGAGAGCCTATTGACTTTGGGCGTTTCCAAAGTGGATCTGCTATATTCTCTGCTGATGTGACCCTCTTGTTTACACATCTCTTAGGAAATACCTTTTCCTTATAAAGTAATTCATAATCACGTGTTCAGTCTCTTGGTGAGGTCTTGGTTCTCTTACTTGAGGAACCATCCATTTAATCATACGTTATGATAATGGTGTTGTTTCATGCTAGGAACTTCATCTAACTAGTTAGATGGAGTTTCTTACCCAAGCACTTACCTTAGCGGTATTTGATACGACTAAGTACTCAACTACAATAGTCGAGATTTTGCCACGTTCGTGCTTGGAATGTTTCCAACACGTTGCTTTGCCATTGAGGCAAAAATTGCATCCTTTCAATGATTTACAATCATCTATGTTTGATGCAACAATTACATCAAAATATCCTTTCAATGATAAGATCTTTTGGGCTCTGTAAACTAATACATATCCTCATTTCTTCTCAAGTACTCTGACCTTCTCTGAGGTCATATTAGATTCGGCCTACTACGCTTAGTGTTGCGCCATATCTAATTTAGTACATAACTTTTCATACATTATGCACCCTTTCACTTAGAGGGATTTTGGACATTCTAACTTTCTTAAAGTTATCTTAGGACATATACTCTTCAAAAGAGATGTTCCATTGTCCATACTAAACTCCTTTTAGTACCTTCGTTTATGCACTATTTTGTGATAATCGTTTTATTCTCTTAGATCTATCTTCCATAGATCTCAATGTCGATAATCAAGAATAATCACTAAGATCTTTCATGTCAAATTGTTTCTCAAACAAGAATTGGTAACTTTCACGTCATCCTTGACATTCCTAATGAGAAGGACATCGTCTTCTAAAGAACCAAAATTGACTCTTACATCACTAACTATCATATGTACAATTTTTAGACTTATTCGACTTCCATCTGTGTCAAACGATTTGACTATCCTATGGAATCGAATTATCTAACTTCTAGAAGCCTTTATCAGTCCACAGATTGACTTTAGGGATTTGCATACCTTATGCATACTCCCACTGAATATGAGATTTATAGAAATACCTTATTTCAGTTTTTTCAATCTCATATTGAACAAGATAGTTCTCATATTCATTTATCATATCTCATAGTCAGAATATGAGGATGTGGTAAACACAATCCAAATGGACTTTTGCATTTCAACCGTCAAGAAGGTTATAATGTTTTCATTCATTCGAAGCTCCATGAGCTTGATCCTACCAGGTGGATCAACCAAGGTCAAAACTTGGTTTGAGTATATGGAATCCATATTGGATTTCAAGGCTTGCTTACACTACTCAGATTCTAAATCTAACAGTGTCTCCTCTTCAAGTAATTCCTTGGCTATGTAGGAACGCATTCTAAACACGTCTTAAGAGAAGGGTTTCACACATGTACATACTCTAAAATTTGGCTAAGTTTTATCAGATGGGCTCGTTTCTTCTATATGTGGCGTGGATATTTATCCTCAAATTACTTTGAGGTCTGCTCGCTTGTCTTTCTTCTTCTGTAGGAACGATTCCTTAAGAAAGATACATTCCTTGAGACAAACAACCTTTGTCTAAGGGAATCGCAGAAATGATATCCAATATTGTTGTATAAACTTGAACTATTTCCAGCCTATCTCCCACTATCCTCTTCACTTAAGAGGATTCCACTAAATTCTTGGACAAGAATAATTAGGGAATTTAGTGTGCCACATTGCATAGTGCAACTAATGGACTGATTTTGGAAGACACTAAATTCAAAACCTCTAACTGCATATTCTAGGAGTTTATTCCTAGAATGATTATAAGTCAGTAAAGCTTACTATGGAATGGACCATATCCTATTAGGTTTCATTCCCTCATTCGGAAACACTAAGGTGTTCTCGAATTAGTTTACTGAGAGATAATCCCATTATCTCTAAGATGACTAAGGAATTAGTTGCTAAGATATTGGCTATCTCGATCATATCGATTTACCTATAACTTATGACTACTTCGGTTCTTAACCTCCTTTTGAAATTCTAAGAACTTCATATAAGTTTCGAATTTGTACTTCAACAAGTATATTCATTCATAATGATTAAACTGACGATTGTATCTAGTGCTTACATTAAGTATCTTACACTCATCAGCATGGATCGAAATCCACTATAATTTTGGAACTTTCCACGTTTCTTATAAACGGGATTCAGGAACGCTTCCCTCAAGAAAGGATTCACAGGAAGTCAACTCTATAGGTTCATTTTCATAGAATGATCCTAAGGTGTCTGACTTGCTAATCCTTTTATATCTCAACGTTCTAAAGTAATTCGAAGCTTTTGTCATCTCACTTACTTTTGTTATCTCGTTGTATGTTCAGAACATTAGTGCTTTGAGTCTTTGCACAACAGATTATGCAGAATTGACTCAAGACTAGTGAATTCTATTCCTAGTAGAATTACTAAACGAGGTAACATTTTAGAGTACTCATACTCTTTGCAGTTCTCTTTCAAAGTCCTTATTTGCTACCATAGAAGCAAACATCCATTTTGATCTCTAGTGTCTTTTGGGCGTACCCCTTACATGCCCCTCCATTGGGCTCTCAAGGGTTTCTTCTTCTTTAGGCCTTCAAGCCTTTAACTTAGTGAGTCTAGAAGAAGAATTAACCATCACAACCTTTTGTTCCTTCTTAAGGATGCTCTCAACCATTATCAACTAAATGATTAACTATGCTACATTAGCATCATTCTAGTTGAGCATAAAGGGTTTAAATGATGGTGGAAGCAATGTAAGCAATCAGTGCATTGAGAACTCTTTTCTCAGTTGATGATCGAGACCATAAGATCATCAAATAAGATCTTTAGACCTTGTTCGTGTGCACTTGTTTCCTCATTTGGAATATTGAATAATTCCATAATGTTATACCTTGTAACATTTTTATGAGGTGGTTCAATTGCTCTTAAGTGATTTGGAGAAATCCATTCACCTCAGATCGCTTCTCTTTTGGCCCGGGTCGAATTTTCAAATAAGTGAAAATCTCGCCTCATAGAGAACAATTTCTCTTTTCGGATTCTAAAATGAATTTTAGGATCCGAAGCCATTTTAGAGTTATTTAGGACTTAGTCAACTTGTTTGACCTAAGGATGGATACGAATGGGTTTGCATTTCATATTGTAGAGAATCACAGAACTACAACCTAAATGCTAAGCAGAGAAAATGTGAGCATACTGAATTATAACGATATACAAAAGATAAGGTCTTTAATCTAATGTAGCTCCCACTGTTTTTCAAACATCTATAATTCCCAAAGATCTAAGAGGAACGCGTTTCCCAATGGGTACTAAGATCCTAAGCATTTTACCTCGAACCCACGACTCGCGGACATTCTAAGTAAAACCCTAGGTAGATACAACTTACCAATTCTAACGCCTTTAGAACTCTTAGTAATTGTTTTGCATCACCTATCTTTTAATATGGACCCACGACTCGTGCGACATCCATATTTACTTAGGCGTTAAGCTAGACCCATCAATCATAAGATCATGATCAAAACTTAGTTCGAACGACCCACGACTCGCGGACATTGCCCTTGCCAAAATTAACCACGAAATATTGATCATTTAAAATGATCAATTAGGTAACTAAGAACTAATAAGCTCCACTAGCTATCCCACGACTCGCGGACAATAACTAGCTTCACTTACTAAACTTAAAACCTATTGATGGAATGTTAGGAATTTAATTCAAAATTTGCATCTCAAATTAAGTACCTATTATTCGAAATGAGCTTAATATTTAATGGGAATTTTCGAATCAACCGAAGAGTTGTTCGGTTCGACCTCACCAACATATATGTGATCCAATTTTATTAGTCTTGATTAATGCAAGTACAACTTAAATGCATTTCAAACAAGCACATAAACAGATAACATGTCCTAGAAAGATACTAACATGAGATGATCATGGGTTCTACCTATCTTATGCGTGATATGTGGGAGCCACTCCACAATCACAAGTTCTAACATACATGCCACATAAACAGTTTAAATCACATAAGGGAAAACGATAACAAAATACGAGCCCTATCTCTATTACATTTTCAATTGAGATTCCCCTCCTTAACATTTTGAGGGGTCTTCACATATGGCCTCCTTGTTACTTGAATGTGGTCCATCTTACTCCATGGGTGCATTGTCTCCAAAATGAAAATAAAACCTCACCACCTATCTCTGCTCTCAAATTACAATAAAATGAAAAAGACAAAGTAATAAGGCTCAATCTTCATATTGGCCTTAGACAATTACACAGGGCATACCCCGGCCTCAAAACAGTAATATGGAAAGCCACATAATAAATCACATAACAGTACGCACATAAGTGAGGCTCCAACCTCAATTGAAAAACGTAACTATAGGGCTCCAACCCCAATTTAAACCATCCATGTGCATAAATTAAAACCATACATAAGTCTAAACCCATGATCACCTAACATGCTTAAATTGCAAGAATTTAAATTTAACCAATAAATTAAAATTCTTGCTTCAGGCTCTAATAGCTTAAAACACGACTTAGATGCAATTCTTGTTCAAGAGCCTTTTCAATAAAACCCGAAAAACAACAAAATAAATAAAATTCCAATTAATTTCTGAAAATTAACAATTTTATTCTTTCAATATTTTCAGAAAATAAAGATTGTAATTTTTCCAAAATTTAAATCGCTTAAATTTTTCAAAATCCCAATTTAAACAATTATTTCAAAAATAATTCAAATTTAATAAAATAAAATTTTTCAAGAAAAATTAAATCGGGATTGGATTGGACTAAACACGAAAATTAAGATCGCGAAACGAAGGGCCCGGAACGGACTACACGCCCGCCCGAGACCAAGCCCGGCAGACGCGCAGCATCGCACGTATGGACGCGCGCACTAGCGCTGCGAGCAGCCGGCAGCTTGAGCTGCAAGGGCGCGCGCATGGCGCGCATCCTCGTGCGCGTTGCGCGCATCAGCTGGGCGGGGACGGGCGGGCGTGGCCGGTAGGCTCCCACGCGGTCGCGGGAGGAATGTGTGGCGCACCTAAGCGCTGGCGGGCGGCAGCGGCGGGCAGTCCCGCGCGGTTGCGGGACAGCTGGGCGGGCGGGCGTGCTACGCCTTAGCACGTCCAGGCTCTTGTTTTGGTAACGCAATTTCATGTTTCGTACTTTTAGTTCAAAACCAACAACAATCCAAAATTCAAAAAAACACGATTTAAACAGATTTGAATCCAAACGTTTTTCAAAAACACAATTTAAGAAAACAGTTTTAGAAATTTAAGAAAAATTACAGTTTCGTAATTCAGGCTTTCTAAAAGAACTCATGAATACCTAGTTCGCATCTAAGCCTAAGAATTTCTACCAAATTCAGAATAATTGAGACGAATCAGAAACACGATTAATGAGGTGGCTCTGATACCACTTGTTGGAAAACAGGAATCAGAAAGCAGCGGAAATTTAAAATTTTTTCCAACAAAAGGATCTTAGACTCGCAATCGTGTATCCAATTTCGTAGAGGTCAAGAAAATCACTTGGGTAGTAGCTTTCTTGACACGTTTTGAGCCGCCCTCAAACGCGCTTCATGCGGTAATGGCAACCCGTCCCTCGAAAGTCTCTTTCTACTTCAGAATCCATTGTAGGGATAACAATCCACACCAATCTAGATTCAAATCATGTTAGGGAAGTTCTTAACAATATAACATAAAGAAAGAAACATGAAACGAGAAAGACATGATTGAAACTCCCTTCGAAAACCAGTTTTGCGAAAGTAGAAATCTGCCAGCCATAAAACCCTCGTGAAAAAATTCATCCTTCAGGATATGGACGAACGGTTTTCGCCATCTTCTTTGGTTCGATTTTTTCACTCGTTTTCTGTTGGGTTCAGAATCGTTTCATCATCCCTTCTGGTCGTTTTGCTTGATCCCCACTCCTTGGTAAAGCTCGAACCTACAAAACTTCTAACTCGAAGCTCTCTAGAGATAGTCCACCAACTTGGCTACAATCTAACTAGTAAGGATGCTAGTTCTCTAGTTAGTGTTTAGGCTTAACCTAGGGTTTCGTTTATCTTGGAGAAAGGATGGTGTTCAACACATGAACCAAAAGAATTCTCGATTAGCTCTAAGGGGAGCTCGAGCTCCCCTATTTATAAGAGGGGAGGACCGAAAATCCTAGTCCTTATGGACTAAGGATTTGGTCCCTCTCTCCTATTACTTGATCATCAAGTAAGTTTGACTTTGACTTTGAATTCAAATTCAAATCAACTTTCAAGAGAGCTAAAAATATCCAAACTATTTTTGGATAATTTTATACTTTATTTATTTAAAATAAATAACTTATTTTATCTAATTAATTAATTCACAATTAATTAACTAGATTATTTTTCTCCAAAATAAGTCTTTCTTTTTAATTCAAAATTAAACCAAAGTCTATTAAATAATTAATCACATTAATTATTTAACACATAAATAAATATACACATATATTTACACACGTGTGAGACACGTGTCACAAGGACACGTGTCACTCACCTGAGCCACACGTGTGGAACCTTCTTGGCCCGATTAACTCGTTTAATCATTTTAAAGCCTTAACTCATGTAACCAAGTTGTTGTGTGTGACCCTCTAGGTTCTCAATTCAATTAGCAGTGACCCCAATTAATTAATTCACTAATTAATTAATCAGTCCACAGATTAAATGGCCATAGTCTAGCAATAGGTGTTTAACCCCTAGCTGAATTGGAATGTTCGAATTCGACAGAACCTTTAAGTCATTGATTCATGTGAGATACAATCCTCCTACTTACTATCTCTCAACCAAGATCTAGGGTAAGGGAATAATCAGAACCCTAATAATCTGGTCTTAAAGCTAAGTGCATTTCATATCCATTTGATCTCAATCCAAGAAACCCTTTTCTTGATGTCTTGATCTATTGCCTTGGCCAAGGACTCCATATGGCATATGAATGACTTACACAATAAGAGATCACCTTGCATATGCAAGTGTAGGTCCTTTCTTGATTCTCATTCACTTTTATGAGTCACTTGTGCAGCCCCAGCATAAGCCTTGAATTAGTTATCTAAGGCGACACCCTTTAAAGCTTATACCAAAGACTACAGAGTTAACTCATAAAGTGACATGGAACCTCAAGTCTAAGGATCAATTAATCACATCAATGACTCTTGAGATATTTCCTAATCTGGAAGTTTCCATTTCCTGAAATAGAAACTTCCTTTACCATTTAGGAATCTTCTCACACGGGGCACCTCAGTGAACTTACTTATTGAAGTAAGCACCCCCATGTATCACGCACGTATCAACTATACACTTTGCACCTCCATGAAACAAGGTGGTCCTTCTTAAGGGTGTGATCCCACAAGCAAGCCTTAGAGGAGTCAGGTTGACACTCCCACTGTCTGTAGGACTCATCGGCTTGGAGTATTTTACTAATCATGACTTATGTGATTTAGGGCTCGTTTCATGAACCATTTCACCTAAATGGTAGAGTCCTAAAGTCATCAGGATTAGGGGAGTTCTCATACATGCACAGCTAAAGTAAACGCATACCAAACAAGAGCATATAAAGAAGTGTTTGCCTATGATATTAATCAATCATATATTATTCAAAGATTGTCTGTGATACTAGGAAAGTCCCAAAACGGATTATGACTAATCGGCTTTCTAGGGCACTATTCCTAACAGTACCTTACGCTAGGGTGCTACAGATTATGCTAGGATTATGATTATGCTATGGTTAGAAATATGCTATGAATATGTTAGCTTATGATATGACTTGCACTTGATACGCTTAGGGCCCGGCGATTATGGGTAAGGAGCCTCGGGGCGTCGAGTATTGCTCCTGTGCATGATCATCGGGATGTGGATAAGGAACCTCGGGGCACCGAGTATTACTCCTGTGCACATTTTGCCTCTTGTTTGAAGCTTTGACTCTGTTCTGCTTGGGGCTCGGTGGTTATGGGTAAGGAGCCTCGGGACGTCGAGTATTACTCCTGTGCATGATCATCGGGATGTGGGTAAGGAGCCTCGGGGCACCGAGTATTACTCCTGTGCACATTTCCCCGTTTGTTTGAAGGTTTGCTTTAGGAGTATGTTTTGATATGCTAATTTGTTAAGAAATTGTTCTGGAAACGGGAGTGGATTTCTAACTCATAAAATTTGGTTATTTTGGCCTTTGGCCTAACTCTTTTACTTCCCTATATTTAGTATCACGTGTGAAAGGTTTTAGAATGCAAAAACTACGCCCCGGTTCACGAACTCCCTTCTTTGATATGTGTTGTGCTCCGTATACTTACGTACGCGTGTGTGTGTAGCCCCTCACTCAGTCCTTAGATTGGCCCCTCCCTCTTTATGTTTTGGTGTGCAGGTTTAGCTTTGGATTTTGTTGGAGCTAGGCGGTTGAGTCGAGTCTTTTGTTTTGTTCTAATTGAGTTCGGTCTTTGTATTCGTATATGTTTTGCATTCGTTGAATTTTGATTTAAGCTATTTAATGTATAAGTTAAACTTATTCGCTATGTTATGTCATTCTGAGCAGGTTTATGATTATGATTTGATTGTATGAAATTCGGGACAGGTTAGCAAAGATTTTGGATTAGTTGAACCCGTCTTTGTTATATGTTATTCGGGACAAGTTAGGACAGGTTTCCTTGTTTAGTCAACATTGATTTACTTTCAAGAATATATGAATTATGATTGTTGTCTGAATTTTTTGAAAATTCGTATTTTGTATCGCTTCCGCATTCTTGTTTCGCATATTTTCACTTTTACAGGGTTTAGGTACCGCCTAGCTTAGGTTGGATTTTTCGTTTGTCACCCGTTCGCTGTGACTTGGTACGTGTACGGACTTTTCATTTCGTACACGTGTCGGGTCATAGTGAGGGGGTATGGTGCCCCACCTCTTGGGGTGCTACATCTTAAGTGGTATCAGAGCTACCAGGTTTAGAACCGGTGGTTTGGAGTCGTGTCGTGTCAGTTTAGGTCGTACGACATAGGAATACTTGTGCATTGCATTCATCTGATGTGAAACTTTGACTACTCTGCATGGATTTGTCTGAGCTTATGCGATTGTGTGCACACTATGATTACGATTTTTGCAAAATTATCATTGTTATGCTTTAAATTTTAGTAAATTACTTGTTGCATCTGCATTAGTTAGGTGCTCTTAACTGCTTTCATTACTTGACATACCCACGTACTAACCCACATGCAAAGATATTTGTCTAATTTGTGAATTGCTGGGCATTGACTCGATGACAAAATTGTAATGGATCGTGACAACACTTCCCGCTTTTACAAATTGATGACAGAAGATTCAAAACTACCATGCCCTGATTAATTGAATAAAGGACAAATGGATTTCTGAAAGAATTCGACAATAGCTAGATGCTAATATTATGGAAACAGGTATCATGCATTCATAGCACGTGCATCATGCATTGGATTAAATTATAATTATTTTGAACATTTTCTTTACGTGCTTGATTGTTT
Organism: Lantana camara; assembly: GCA_037501455.1. Lineage (NCBI taxonomy): Eukaryota > Viridiplantae > Streptophyta > Magnoliopsida > Lamiales > Verbenaceae > Lantana > Lantana camara. Next base: position 68,423,667 of record CM074856.1, read on the forward strand.
TTAATGAGTGTATGCCATTCACATCCCTAACCCCACATGCATTAGCTTCGTGGTTGTAATTTAGGTGTTCCCCTACCTGATCTTCTAAGTGTTGTCTTGGTCAAAGCAACATTAGAATTCGAACAGGGGTTGACCAGATGATATATGATCGAGCTAACACAGTCAGGGTATAGGGTGGATAAAAGGAAGATATTTGTATACGAGGGAGACAAGAGATCTTTTAATTATCAAGGTGCCTTCAGGATATATATACTCTACATACTTGGAGGTGCTCAGGAGTAACATTCTTTATAAAGATATCAAAATTTCTAACTCTGGATAACGTAAGGTAGCAATGAAAGAAATCGAGACACTTATACCATTCAGAGATTCTCAAGTGAAGGTCAGGTTATTGTAAAGATACTAACGAGGGCAGCTATACCTGTACGAAAGGAAAAGGATAAACTTTATAAACTACAGAATTTTGATAATGATGTCATTGAGGGTCAACTTCACCAAATATTAAGGATGGGGGACATCATTTAAAAACGATGGTATGTGAAGCAGGATTGTTTGAAGATTCTCTGCTTATCTCTCCATGATTGCTCTGAGAGATTCCACCGTTGGAAGATATAGCAATTCCCGATTATCGAGGATTTTATCGGGACTTCAAGAGACTCCACGGATCACTTTACTGCGAGAAGCAAGTGAGACGGTTCAAGACCTCTTTGCAACCCGCAGATTTGAAGAAAATACCAAAGAATGCAAAATTTGAATGGGAAGTTGGAACTACGGCCAGTTAAGGATTTGATTATCCTTTCAAGTTAAAGAAATTGTCAACCTCGACTCCACTACTACGGTGAACGGTACATTGAGCATTCATCGCATTTGCACCTATGCATTTCATAAGTAATTATATTTTATTTTATTTTGCTCTATGTGCGTGACGACGTGTAATGCGTGATGCTGCCTTGATTGTAATAACGTGACTAATTGATTTAATTTTCATAACTTGAGACTTATTGTTGTTGTGAATTCTTGTAAACTGAATGGATTACATGCTTGTGTGGATTGTTCGTGCTTTAGTGTTTATAATTTCCTTAATGGCTCACTAACCCTTCATGCACATACAAGTACATTGCAATCTTATTTTACAGAGATGCCATCGCGATATCCCCCTTGAGTTGAGCATGGATGATGAGTCTATACTCTAGGGACACCGATATCAGTCGTGTAAAGGTACACTATACATGCATCCCAAGTTTTGCATCCATTGTTATTTTGATATGTGTATGTATGAATGCTGAGTAAGTGGACTTGTATGCTAGAGAGTTGTTGAGATCTCTCTATTTACATGCGAGGAAGATGTGGGATTCTCCCTATCTATGTGATAGAAAGATGTGGGATTCTTTCTAAATTATGTGAGCAATAGATGCTGGATTCTCTTGGAGTTAGATATTTGGGAGATGTTGGATTCTCTTGAATCTAGGGGTTTGAGAAATGCTGGAATTTCTCAAACTAGAGTGTCTGGGAGATGTGGAATCTGTCAGACTTAGGTTGAGAGATGGGGTTCTCTCGATTCTGTGTTTGAGAGACAGAGCTCTCTCAATCTTGTGCCTGAGAGACGGGGTTTCTCTCTTTTGTGTGTGCTGAGGGATGGGGTTCTCTCACTTGCGTGTTGAGAGATGGGATTGTGACACTCCAACTCACAATCGGTACAGGTAAATTATGTGATTTAATATTATTCGCGTTTTAAATTAATTGTATATGACTTATATGAATTTATTTGAATTAATTGTGTAATTGAATTACTTGTATTAATTGAGTTGGCCTTGTTTGAACCCGTAATTGTTGAACCGAACCAACTTGAACCGGAAAACCTTGAACCGAACCGGTCCAGCCCTTAAAGGCTGAACCATTTTTCCCCTTCCTCCATTACGTGAACTTAGCAGCTCTTAAGCCAAGAAAGCCAAGAAGAAACCCCAAGTTGATCATCCAACCTTCTCAAGCCAAGATCTCTCTTGATTCTTCATCTTTTCTCGAACTTAAGTATGTTTCGGTTTTCCCTCGTCGTGCTCGTCGTTTCTATGGTTTAAAATCTGAGTTTGGAGTGAGTTTTGTATGTTTTTGCTTCCCTACGTGAATAGTAAGGGTTTGATGTTTTTGTTGATTATGTGATCCATATTTGATGTAATTAATTTCTAGCATCATAAATGAGTTGTTTATGTTATATGTGTTGTATTTATTGCATGAAATCCCTTGGTAGTTGACCATTTATTGAGATCATGATTTTTAAGCTTGATTTTGCATCCTTGGATCATGCCTTTAAATTCCGTTTTTCTTGAGTTATTTGAGTGCTAATATGTCAAGCATGATTTATATGGAATATTTGTGCATTTTGTGAAGTTGTGGCAACTTTGAGGCTTTGGGTTTTGGCCATTTTTGGCAAATTTTGAAGCTTCCCCTGCGTCTGTAATGGCTGCTCTGTTCTGATTTGCGAACCAGACCGGAACGGCCGTTCCCGTCCCAGTTATAAACTGGGAACGGCCCTTCCGGGCCATTTTAATGTACATTGCCGAGAATGGGAACGGCCATTCCCAGTTTGTACTGGGAATGGGAAGGGCCGTTCCCATGGCCAAAAATTTTGCAAAAACTTACAGACGCGCGGGGAGAAGATCGGGTAGTTGGGAACGACCCTTCCCGTCCCCAGTACAAACTAGGAACGGCCGTTCCCATATTCCAGAAACTCTGAGCGAAGGCGGGAACGGCCGTTCCCTACAGTGAAAGTGCCGTTCCCACCCCTTCCCGAAACTTGGGAGCTGCCACTGCTTCTTTTTGGTTTAATTATGCCATTTTATGACTTTAATTGCTGATCTTTTGCATGTTAGATGTTATAACTCAATTTTAATTACATGATAAATTGTGAATAAATGTAATATGTTATAATTTGTGAATTATATGACATAATGGTAATATTTTACATGTGATCATGATTCATGCATTTTGCCGAGTGTCTTCTTTGGTTCATATAGAGTCTAAGTCTTGGGCTTTCGTGTTCTCCTTTCAGAGGAGGTTCCAGTTGACGAGCCCGAGGCATAGTTGTTCACGTCCACTCGTATTTTGTATTGCTTCCGCATTCTTGTTTCGTATTTTGTATTGCTTTCGCATTCTTGTTTCGCATATTTTCACTTGTACAGGGTTTAGGTACTGCCTAACTTAGGTTGGATTTTTCGTTTGTCACCCGTTCGCTGTGACTTGGTACGTGTGCGGACTTTCCATTTCGTACACGTGTCAGGTCATAGTGCGGGGGTGTGGTGCCCCACCGCTTGGGGTGCTACAATACTAACGTTTTATCATTATAGTAAAATGGAACACGGCGTCTGCGCTATTAGTAACTGATTAAATCAAAAGAAACGAATTTTACCTTATTTTTTAAGAGGTCATTCGTTCATACCTTGTTAAAAAAGTTCATTGAAAAAAAAATTTACTTGTCGTTCGATTCGAAGTTAATTAAATGAGCTATAAAACAAAGAAAAAATATTAATTACTACGAAATGAGTTATATGCGCTGAGAAACATTGAACTAGTTTGAAAACGTTACTAAAATCCTGTGATATAAAATCATATAAAAAATCCCGTACTATTAAAATGTGTTATGAACGCACCAACAGTACGAATCATATGCCATTTTCTTTATTTTTTTTAATACAAAATAATTATTATACTCTTTTTTTTTTATATAATATCATAATATATCCATTCATATAATTTTTTTTGTGATCTTTCTTATTACATAAAATATCTTGGAAAAGAGAAAGATTAAAAATTGAAAAAAGTAGTGACAGAGAAGGAAAAAAAAAGAAAGTGAGAATAAAAGAATAGAATGCCTACTTTAGATTTTAAAATAGCCAAATATAGTAGAGGGGATGTAAGCAAAAATCAAATAATATAGAGTTATTGAAACGACTTTTTGTATCACAGGGATGTAACTACTAGTTTTAGCTAACACAACTACTACAAAATCTATAATTACTATTTTTTAGTTGGCTCATCATTATGTGAAATTTCGGCTCAAGATGATACTTTTACATAACGCGACTAAAGAATGAGCAACTGTGACACCATAAAGAGTTTATGGTGTGCAATCGCTAAAAACTAAATTTTTTGGTTTTTTTGGTTAATGTATACATGAGGAGACTTTGGATAATAACTCCATAGTTTCTTGATTGATTTAAAAATAAAAATAAAATTTTTTTTGGTTTCATTAACCGAAAAGTCGGTTAGTAAAAATCCTAATTATTTATCGAATTTAAAGTGTTCTATTTCAGTTTTGGTTAAAAAAAAAGGATTGTTTTTCGTTATGTTTAAAATTATAAAAAAATTTAAAAAAGTTAGAAAAATATAAGAAGCCATGATGGCTACAAAAATAATTACAATAGACTTTTTAATACTATCTCACCTAAGTATAAATATCAAGAAGACAGTGATGGGATAGTATTCCAAACTTAACTAATGCAATTTGAAAATATTATATATATAAATTATATTACTTGTTTTTCTTTTTGACCGGAGAGCTATTTTATATCCTCATACAACGACACTAATCGATGTATTTTTCGTCAAATTTATAATTTAATATATTTAATAAAATATTCTATACGACACCACAATTATAGTAAATGTGAGAGATGCACTTTTAGCAGTCATAAATATCTCCGAACGTTCAATTATAGAGTAATATATATGAGAGTAATTTAAATCTCATGAATTGACTTTCCTCTAATCTCCAAGAGCAACATCCAACCAAATAGAACAATAAATTAGAAAGGAAAAATAATAAGTATCTGTTGAGGCAGTACTTTATTAATAGAGGTTTCCACTTACCTACAAAGAAATTTCTTGCCAAGATAAATTAATATCTGCCAAACAAAAATTAAGTAATTAACTAGCTACTATTACTTTATTGAGCTATGTTTAGCTTTAACCCTACCATTATTTTTTTAACTACTCTCCATGCATGATTGAGGTTGGTGGTCCATGAAGGTAGGGCATTCATTTCAATTATTATATGTTGTTTTGTGGCCTCTCTTCTTCCATATATAGTATGGAACACTTTCTCATTTCTCACTTGTAAACCAACCAAATAACTCTATCTCTTTCTCTAGAAAAAAGAAAATTAAGAAAGGAATTATTGTTAATTAGAAGATGGAGATTGAGAAAAGGCAAGGAGAAATAGGCAAGAAATTATGGAACGTAGTGAGAATAGTATTATACATTACAAAGAAAAGCATAGGGAAAAGCAGCAAGATCATACTTGAGCTCCAAATGCTTTTGAAGAGAGGAGAAATCGCTGCAAAAGCCATGAGCAACCTCACGGCGGCACTCCACCACCACCACCACCGCTACTACTCCGCCCTCACATGCCGCTCCGACGAAGCGAACGCCTCCTTCATCTCTCCTCGGCACTACGAGTTCAGCTGCACCAACACCCCTCTCTTCAACTCCAAACGCAAGAACCGCCACCACCACTACGGCGGCCCCTCCGCGGCGGAGGAGCTGAAAGTAATGCATAAAGTTTTCGACATGTTGGGTAGATACGACGCCTCCTCCACGGAGGCATTGTCTCCTCTGCCGGGGTTCGGGCCGAGCCCGGCCGTGCGGCAGCTGAGGGTGACGGACTCGCCGTACGGCGCGGCGGAGGTACACGGCGGCGACACGGTGGACATGGATGCCGAAGAGTTTATTGCGAAGTTCTATAAAGATTTGAAGAACCAAAAGAGGACCGCTGCTTTGGAGTCCCCGTCACGGTACCACATGTGGGCTAGGTGAAAAATCTTGAATTAATTTATGGCGGCTGGCTATTTAATTTTATTGCTACAGTTTTAGTGTTATGACGGCTTCATATCTTTGAATTTTATTTTATTTGTATTTTCGTATTTTATTATCTGATTTGATTGAAGGTGTTCGTAGCGTAATTCTTCGTTGGTGGTCTATAGGATAAGCGTTTGTTCTTATGGAAATTATATCTACACAAATTTAACATGGACGTATATGAAATATTATATTCGACTTGGTATATATGTTTGATATGGGAATCTTCAAAGTTCAAACGTATTCGTGCTATGTTGTTCATTTATATATTAAATTATTCAATTTGTGTAAAATTTGTTTTTTTACATAAATTCGTTATGTGACATGATATTTGACTATTTGATTACATGAATGGAGGTTCAAATTTCATCTACGGTAGGGAAAGATCTGAAAATTATTCTCTAATATACCCATATATATGTAATCTTTGCCCTTTCTGACGTTTCTTTTAAATGACTAAAATTGCCAATTTTAAGAATAACACGCTAAATTATTACATAACATTGTCTATATGTATATATTAATTATTATATATATAACACAAAAACCATATATGGATATATTTAAGGAATGAATTTTCCAAAATATATATAAGGTCGTCTAACCTGTGAATGACAAGCACAGATGATAATTTAGCAGAACTTTAATTTTTCCATTTCCTTATATAATTCGAAATCTTCTCATGGTGTTATATTTTTATTTGTTTTTAACTAACACCAACTAAAATTTTGTTATATTAATTATAATACAAAATATTTGTATATGTGGTGAATTGTGAATAAGTGAATAGAAAAGGGGTCTGCATGCTAGCCATTACCGCTGCTTTTCTTTAGGGGTTGGGGGTTGGGGGTTGGGGGGAGAATATATATCGCTCTACCTCTCAAATTCGTACTTATTGTACATGTTTTCTTGTTTCTATTTGGTTTCTGTGACTTCTACAGTTGTACTCGAGTCTACACTAGTTGTTGGAATGTCACTTTTCATGTACTAATAGAGGGGGCCAGGAAATAAAATATTTGATTTTTTGACGACAAAGATTTATATATTTCTATAAATATATATCTTTTAGAAATTAAATAATAAGCTGGTAAGGTTTGTAATAATATTTCTCCAAAACAATATTGTATTGAAATTACATTTTTGTTTAACATTTAAAAGCACATGGATGTTTCCGGGGGTTAATGGTGACAATAAATTAAAGCAACAAATTAGTAGAGAAAAAGGGAAAGGAAAAGAACATACACTCGTGAAAATATTTTATAGGGGTGGTTGTAATAAGAGAATTAGAAAGTATAAAGTTTTTTGAGCATAATTTTTTTTTAAATTAATTATTTATGATTAATTAGTTCTAATTACCCAAATTATTTTAATTATCCCCGTGACTTGCACAGAGTTAGCACGCCAAGTAGACTAAAGGGAAAATTCAGTATTAATTAATTAATTAATTGTAATTTAGTATTTATCTGAGTGTATTTAAGATAATTACAACTATATATATATTTTTTTTGAGATTTGACTAAAATATGGTCAAATCGCTTTGTCAGCTTAATTAGGGAAGGTGATCACGCAAATCTCCTTCTTTTCCATGGGATAGGGTTTGAAGGCTTATTGCTAAGGAAGGCCGAGACTCTCTCTGGCCAGGCAGGGTCGAGGAGTGATGTTCGGCCAAAGAAGATCTTAAACAACACCCATGTTTGGCAAGCATGAAGACCCTCTATGGTGGATTTCGACATATTTCTTGGAGGACAAGAGTAGCCAACTACACTTTAGTTTTCAGTTATGTTGCACGGATATGGATATGGGGACACGGACACAACAGTAACATGACGAAACAGATATTTTTAAAATTTTAGGACACGGCATGGCTCCGACACGATTATATTCTATAAAAATAAATATAGGGTTAAATATACTTGACCCCAAAATTAGATAGGGTAATTACATTTGATACCCCATTTTTAGATATAATTACAAACACCACCTCTTTGGAGTTTATTTATTACACTTAACCCTCAAAATCACTAAAAATTTGATGATGTCAGCAAAAATATTTGTGAAAGTCCGAAATTAACCCTATGGACTTGGGTCAACTTTTTATTACCGGTCATGTCCTTGGAGGTTCATTGCAATTTAGTAAATTAAAGTGGGGGCTATGTGTGATTTTTTATGTTAAATTTTCAATCAAAATTTTGATTTGAAATTAGCTTTTTTTTTTTTTTTTTTGGTGGAAAAACACAGTAACAATTACATCAAAGCTTCAGCATTAACAACATCGGCCACCTTGGGCAGGGGTTCACTCCAGCATCTCAAAATGATCTCCCCATGTCCTTCCTTCGCAAGCATGTCAGCGCACGTATTTAAACTTCTCCGAACATGCTGGATTTTGGTCTCCCAAAATTTATGCAAGAGAGTCTTGCAATCCTGGACAATATTGTGCAGGGGGTGTGTAGCACCCCGCAAGTGAGGCGCCACATCCCCCGCACTAAGACCCGACACGTGTACGAAATGGAAAGTCCGCACACGCACCAAGTCACAGCGAACGGGCGACAAACGAAAATCCAACCTATGCTAGGCGGAACGTAGACCCTGAACTGCAAAATCAAAACATGAAATGAGTGCAGAAGCGGAAGCATTCAAATCAAATTAGATCATGCAAGAACGATTGACGGGTTCAACTAGCATAGATACCTAATCCCGAAATCAAACAAAAATCATAAATCAACGGGTTCAACTAACCAGGAAAACCTGTCCTAACCTGTCCCGAATTCCATACAATCAAATCATAATCATAAACCTGTGCAGAACATATCATATACATAATTGCAACCATAAACCGAAATAAAAGCTTAACAAACTCAGACAGACTGACAACAGACTCGAAAGACACAACTGACATCCGCCTAGCACGAACTTCAACAACCTGAACCTGCAGCTAAAAACATAAAGAGGGAGGGGTCAGTCCAAAGACTGAGTGAGGGGCTACACACGCACGCGTATATACATATACGGAGCACAACACATAATATAGAGGGGAGTTCATGAACCGGAGCGTGGTTTTTGCATTCTAAAATATTTTCGCACGTGATACTAGATATAGGGAGTAAAAGAGTTAGGCGGAAGGCCAAAACAACCCAATTTTATTAATTGAGAATCCACTCCCGTTTCACGAACTATTTCTTAACAAACTAGCATAACGAAAATCAAAACATAACACACACCCAACCAAACGTATCACACACACCATCCGTCGACCTAAAAAGAGCCGTCCCGGATTCAGAACACACGCACACATCCATCGACCTAAAATGAGCCGTCCGATTCAGAAAACACACACGCCCAGACATAACCGGAATCAGAATCAGAATCTGACCTTATTCAAAACATACCTCATTCGAATCCATACTCGTAATCACAACCGTATCATATGTGCACATCATACATACACACAGACATACGTATCATACATACACACATATACGTATCATACATACACACAGACATATGTATCATACATACACACATACATACGTTTCATACATACACGCATGCATACCCCCCCCCCCCCCCCCACACACACGTACACACACAACATACATACTCACACACATACGTAATACACCCATCATACGTAGACTTACACATAGTGTATCTTATTCCACAACATATAACCTAATCGCACATATTCATATCGCACACCTATTTACATATACTTAAGGCTTATAATCACATGCATACATATCGGTCACATATCTTTAGGGTATAACTATAACCTAACCTCACCTGGTACCAGACAAAGCTGAAGACACAACAAATGGTCCACCTAGGAACCTGCACGATCCACTTGTCACCACCCCGGGTGCACCTGAACCAACTGGACACACCAAACATAACACAGGGCTCAGACTCAGACTCAGACAACCATACAGAGATGCACGACAATGCTCAAGCACTTAAGGGATGCAATCACATAAGCAGGACTCAAATTCATATCAATTACATGCAAAAGAAAACATTATATAGTTCAATGAAATCATATTAAACATTAGGTGTAGCACCCCGCACGTGAGGCACCACATCCCCCGCACTATGGCTCAACACGAGTAACGAAACAGCTAATCCGCACCCATATCAAACCATAGCGAACGGGAGACAAACATAAAAACCTTCCTAGGCCAGGCGGAGCTAGACCCTGCAATGATAACCAATCAACAAAATATAATGCATAGCAAAGCCAAAGTTCAATCATACAAACCATAAGTAGAATTCGGGCTCTTCAGGCCTCTTTTAAATTCATAGCAAATCCCAGTAAAGTCAATTCAATAACAATAACATAAATATTCAAGTCCAAGATACTATAGAATCGAATCAAACATAAATCCAATATATGAATGAGTGCAGAGACTCTCCTAACCTAACTCGACCAACTTAAAGACTCCAAACACCTCCGCCTAGCCCGAAACTCCAAAGTCAAACCTGCACACTAAAAGAATGGGGAGGGAGAGGGTCAGTCTGTAGAAGACTGAGTGAGCAGGAGCGATATACATATATAAAAACATGCACATGCAAGTCATAAATTCCGAACAAGGTTTTATTTGAAATTAGTTCCTTAAAAGGGCAAGAGAATGATTAATCAGTGCTCGGATTTTATGACTAATCATATTAATTCATTATTTTCATAAATCATACATATACATAAGGCTCGGCGAGTGAGCGTGCACACTCTCCAACCAAACTCCGACCGTGTACGACAAATATCATTAATATGTTGATTTGGTGTTCATACGATATATCATAATACATGCAGACCTTATATCATAAATCATATTCGTTTGGGCAATCCGTGTCCCGGCCTTCCCGCACGGTGCATAAACATAACATAACATAACATAACATAACATAACATAACATAACATAAATCATAAATCAGTTCCAACCTTCTTCCTCCGGGTGGTGGACGAGTTAGCAAGACCCGACCACCTCATACATAGGCCAATGGGGTTTCATGACTCCCCCAAGGGCACTCAGCTCCCATTCCCCGCTAAACCTCCTAGCGAGGGCCGGTATCGCCGTAGTTTGGTTGGGACTAGTATATGGGATCCCCGTCAGCCCTTGCTTCCTTGGTTAGCCACATATACTAAGTCCCGTGGCCCGTACAATCATAAATCATAAATGTATCTCGCCAAAACATATCAATCCAAAAGCACATAACATATTTCATAAATCATTTACAAAGGGGTTTACCCGATCAATATTTACTCTATAACTTTACTTTAAAAGTAACATATATATATAATCATAAGGTTTTGGCCAAAGCTTTTCACATAAGGGTTGTAGGGTTTTATACATAACTAGAACAAAAACACCCTCACCTGAACCGTGACGAAACAAGGATACGAGTTACCAAGTGCCCGAAGGATCAAGATCTCTCCACCCTGGAGATAAACTGTACAAAGACAACACGACGTGTTTGTGAGACTCAAGACTCTAAATGAACCATATATGACGCACGACAATGCTCAAGCATGATATGAAGGCATAAAGATGATATTATGTCATGAAAGTGTTCATGTGCACTATTAAGGCATTTAAATCATATAACCACGTCATTCGCTTATTCATTCATTTCCATTCAATTTCATTAATTCATATCTCCAATCAAATTAATTCAAGAATTCAAATAGGAGCATAGAATATATTCAAGCTCTCCCAAAATGCTACTACATACTTCATATTACATAAGATAGCATAATTCCAAGGTTTGACAACAAGAAGGAATCATATGATATAGAAAATGAGTTACGCGATTCATAAACGACATATAAACACACATAAACAGCATTAAGTAAAAGCATGCCTATAACTCATCCAAATGCTATGAAATTAAACCACAATACTCTCAACATATAGCAAAACAAGTTCATAGCTCATCACAAAAGGAGATCAAGTCATTAAGGAGGTGAAACAAATCAAAAACCGAAAAGGAAGCAACAAGGACTGCGCAAGGGAAGGGACACGGGGGTGTCACCCATCTTAGCCAAACTGAGCCACGACCGTGGCTCAGTACAGACCTGCCCAGAAGGTGTGACACGCCCGTGTCTCACACTTAAGTGTAAATGAGACACGGGGGTGTCACGGTACAGAACTTAAAACGTTCACAGAGTTGTTCCGGCAAAACTGATCTCATACCAAATCAATCCAAAAGCATACCAAATCAACTCCAAATGCTATGAAATTTAATATAAAACATATCTATCATGTTAGGAACATTTTTCATTTAGAGTGTAAAGGCTAAATCACACGTTAAGATCATCTACATCATGCAGCAAAACTGGGTCGCCAAAATCGCACATAAGAGCCCTATTGTTTCAATCAGCCATGATCAAGTACTTAGGGGTTGAATTTGGATCTGAAACCATAGGTAAAGCATGCTAACATACTAAACAACTAATATACTTCATATATATGCAAAATGGCACGAATTAAAGCACATTAGGGTGACCAACAACTACACAATTGCAACAGCAACAAGTCTGTCATAGATCATGCATAAGAACAGGCCATGTCTTTCGGTTTTGACGCTTAAAACGGATCCAAATACTTAAAACATGAATGTTAACATATAGAGCAATGAGTGTACATAATATCCATGCAAATTCACATGAAAAGAAGATCATTTGATCAAGCAATAAAGCAAAATGAACAGCAGCAGTTCGAAAAATAGGGGAAGCAGTCTGATCATCAAGTTTGGAGCTCCAAATCTCATAATTTCTTCAAAGGGTCAAGAGATAAAATCCTCCTAATATCATATATTATCAGTTAGGAAAGAAATAGGTCAAGAAACAAGGTCATATGATCATGTATAAGCAAGAAAATCACCTACACAAGCAAATAGGTCACAATAGCAAAAATCCCTAAAAGTTCATACCAAACTCATCACTCAAACCCTAATCAAATCTGATCCAAATCATGATGTAAGTAGATGAAATCAAGCATAATAGAGTAGAGAAGACATAAATATTCATACCTTGAAGATTAGAAGAAGAAGGGAGGTGATTTGAGCTCCAAAATCACAAGAATGGCCAAGGGTTTTTTCTTCCTTTTCTTCTCTTCCTCCATTTCGTTCAGTTGCAGCAGCAAGGGGAGATATTTTGGCTCGGTTTTCAGAGGTAAAGGGGAAAGAAAGAGCTTAACTCAAGGTACATAAGTCATGGTTTAAGGTATGGTTAGGTTAGAGGAGTGTTAAGGGTCCCACCATGAAGACTAGTCAACAAAAGGAGCTCTTCTTGGACTAGTTGTCCGTTACGGTTGGATTTCGAAGGTCTTAATGATTTCAAAAAGGCATGAGGCTTGTTCCATTGTCTCCGAACCGTCGATATGAAGGCAACGGAGGTGACGTAATTCAAATCCGAATTCCTGAGCTCAAGATATCACGTACGGAACCAAGGGTGCGCTAATTGCTCGTTAGCCCCCGATTTGGTTCCCCAATCAAAATTAAATTCGTTAACACGTCAAATGTATCCGAAAACATAAACCGAGTATATAGGCATGTTCATAACACACATATTTACGACATACTAAATTTCCATACCATTCCGATATCATTACGTATATGAACGAAGTACAAATAGAACACTCATGCGCATGAATGAATTCATAACGTTATAAATTAATTACTAAAACTTAAATTCCATTTTAATTAAATTACAACCAACTAATAACATGTTGAAATTAATTAACAGAATTACCGAAATAGTTAAGGTAACATGAAACCTTAATTAAGAAATTAAACACTAAATATCAAGTTGAAATAGAATGAATTAAATTAAAGTAACAATAGTTTATAGTTTAAATCAAATATAAACACTTATAAACAATTAATCATATAATTAAATAATTAAATTGCGTAACTTATAAACAAATACGCCACAATATTATAACCGAAAAACTGGGGCGTTACAATATCTCCCCCTTAAAAAGAATCCGTCCTCGGATTCACAACACGCCTGAAAACAAACAATGAGAGATTCCCCGTCTCTCACAAACAACAAGGAGAGAGCCCCGTCTCTCGAGCAGCAATGAGAGAACCTCATCTCCAAGCAACAAGGAGAGAGCCCCGTCTCTCGAGCAGCAATGAGAGAACCCCGTCTCTCAAACAAAAATAAGAGAATCCCCGTCTCTTACAAACAAAGAGAGCACCCCGTCTCTCAACCGAAAATAAAACAAGGAAGTCTCCAATACTCCCAAGCAACTCACGCAAAACCAAATTTAAAATCACGAAAGGCACCCAAAGCAAGTAATAAATGTCGCCCACATTGATTTTCAATTACCCCAAGTAATTCAACACAGTACAAGATCAAAGCACTTAACATAAAAATTGTATAAGTTAAATTTGCATGGATGCATGTATCATGAATGCCATAAGTACCGTTCACCGTAGTTGCAAAAATTTAAAGTTGTGAATTGTCGTTGTCCATGGTATGATCTGTCCTGAATGTAACTCAGTGTCCAGCTTGTCTTGGACCTCTTTAGGGTTCCCCGGTGAAACGATTGATGAATTCTTTAAGGAGTATATTCTTAGATCCTTTCTAACTTGTACTGCTACCCAACTTCTTCAATCCTTATCCAAATCGGTGCTCAACATATCCCCGAGGATCACCACTCTGAGCAAACTTGATAATTCGATCCCAACCTTACGATGTTTATTCTTATAGTCTCTCTCAACACAAATCTTTTCCCACCTTCCGTTCCTCTTGTCCGTTCATTCCCTTTTACCCTCTCAATGTTATATTCGATAATTGGCCCCATTTTTCTTGAATCGAAGACCAAATGTTCTTAATGATTCCTGAAGCTTGATGTAATCTTCCAATTACCATCCTTTTCTATTTGATCCCTCTTTAAGCTTCCTTCTGGATTATCGTTGATATAACTAATAACTCGATAATATTGTCTTAGACCCCTTCATACTTCATTGACTAAGTCTTGATCGACACCATCCCCTTATATGATAGCTTGATTCGGTTTTCCCTTGTTAATTCTAACTTAGAAGTTCATAGAAACTCTCCTATGATTCCATCACCTCTAGATCAGAATTCCATACGCAGCTTCTCTCTTAACAGCTTAACCATAACCGCCGTCTTATTCATTCCTAATCACCACCCTTAGGACTTCCAGATTCTCCTTAATTTGCATCCCTATCATTACTCCTAACATATTCATTCGAGCACCACTCCCATCCTCCAATTCACCTCTCGGTCGTGCTCTCCCCCTTAAAATTTTTGCTCTTACATATCAACCGCCATGAATCCTTCTTTCATTGAAATTTTTGCTGAGCCACTACTGTTTCTTTAATTCACTCCTAAGGTTCAATTCAAACCATTCAATAATTACTTCCTTCTAATCCCCAACTTTTCTCTTTCTTGCTCTTCTTGAAATCTAGACTAGTTTAATCCCCTCTTGTATTTCCATTCTTTCAACTAAAGATAATCCCTTCAAGGATCGAAAGGATTGACATTATTTCCTAATCAATGCTCCCTTATTTGGAAATTTTAGTTGAATTCGTTACTTCGCCACTGAGATTAAGGTTTCTCCAAAACTCTTCAACTTAGTTTCTTCAGTGTAGATTGTGCTAGCTAAGCTACATTCCCGGAACTCCCAAGATATAACCCAACTATTCTTCTCGTCTTGATTCGAGTAAGCCTTGATCGAAGAATCGCTTGATGAACAAGGTGGAGCCATTCCCTATCAATTAAACACTAAGCCATGCATGTTGGATTAACATGCCAATGCACATAGTAACAGTCAAAGATGCAACGATGCAACACGTTGGAGCAATTATATTAATTAAACATAAACGTACATATAGATAAAGAAAGCAACTAAGTTAAATCGATACATGATGCTCATGCCATGAATGTGCAGAACCTGTCACCGAGGTGGTAAGCTTTTAGCTTGATGACGTGTTCCTCATTCCCACAATTGTAACTTTCTTTAGAGACATTGATAATTCCTTAACTTTCCATGGTTTTCGAATCTCCCTAATCTTCTTGCATCCATTTGTATATCCTATGGCCCGAACGTGCTATTCGTGAACCCAAGGTCTTCTTTGTCAATGGAGTTTACACCTCAACGTACTTCCAAGCATCGACCTCCAAAGGTCGTCCGAATCTTCATCTCGATGTCCTCTCCGGTTAAAGTTCCTTTAGCTTATCCTTTGTTTCCGATCTACGCGCATAATTCACCCATGATAACGCTTTCCATTCTTGCTTGCTTCTTGACGTCTCCATGCTTCAAGGTTCCAAGAAGACGACGTAATTTGTATCCCTCGATGCTCATAAGTCTCTTTGCCTTACGTCCATTTGTTGTCCCACGCTTATATTCGCATCAAGTGAGCTTCCATATTTGACCTCATCGTGAGCTTTATAATTAATGGCTCCTAATCCTTGCATCTGAGTTGAGTCGAACCTTTTTAACACATCTTGCATCCGATCCCTTGAAGCTTTCCAATTTGGTCTTCCAATCACCCAACCATACCAAACTCGGAGCTTCAACGGTGAACCTTGGAGCATTTAGTCTTGTATTAAATGTCTTCAAAATTGGGGTGGTGAAGAGTTCCACACCCCTCTCATTGTCTCACACATCCCTCAAGTTAGAACTTGAGTCTTTACAATTCTTGTATGTTGAGAACCTTCAAGGTTTGTAGGTAGGGCATGATTGATGAACCTTCCCGTGATCCAAGCTTCCTCCCATGATACGAGCCATGATAGGTAGTTCCATTGTGCAAGCCGTGGAATTTGAACACTCGACCTTCAAGTTACTTTGTCAATTGTAGTTGGTGTGAATTGTAGCTTTGTTTGCATGATAGTAGCCTATATAAGAAAGATCAACTCAAATATGGATGCATGGAGATTAGTGTATGCTTATGGCACGTAGTTAAATGAATCAATGAACATAGAATGCAAATTGCAACATTTAAAACAACTAAATGAGAGAGTAGATTGTATACTTGTATTAAGCAATTTCCAACAATTAGTATCATATATTCATGCCAAATCGATGCAATGTACACATTAACAAGTTGTTCCTATGCCGTGCGACCTCACTGACTCAAACATGACTCAAGAACACCGGTTTTGTAACCGGGCTCTGATACCACTTAAGGATGTAGCACCCCGCACGTGAGGCACCACATCCCCCGCACTATGGCTCAACACGAGTAACGAAACAGCTAATCCGCACCCATATCAAACCATAGCGAACGGGAGACAAACATAAAAACCTTCCTAGGCCAGGCGAAGCTAGACCCTGCAATGATAACCAATCAACAAAATATAATGCATAGCAAAGCCAAAGTTCAATCATACAAACCATAAGTAGAATTTGGGCTCTTCAGGCCTCTTTTAAATTCATAGCAAATCCCAGTAAAGTCAATTCAATAACTATAACATAAATATTCAAGCCCAAGATACTACAAAATCGAATCAAACATAAATCCAATACATGAATGAGTGCAGAGACTCTCCTAACCTAACTCGACCAACTTAAAGACTCCAAACACCTCCGCCTAGCCCGAAACTCCAAAGTCAAACCTGCACACTAAAAGAATGGGGAGGGAGAGGGTCAGTCTCTAGAAGACTGAGTGAGCAGGAGCGATATACATATATAAAAACATGCACATGCAAGTCATAAATTCCGAACAAGGTTTTATTTGAAATTAGTTCCTTAAAAGGGCAAGAGAATGATTAATCAATGCTCGGATTTTATGACTAATCATATTAATTCATTATTTTCATAAATCATACATATACATAAGGCTCGGCGAGTGAGCGTGCACACTCTCCAACCAAACTCCGACCGTATACGACAAATATCATTAATATGTTGATTTGGTGTTCATGCGATATATCATAATACATGCAGACCATATATCACAAATCATATTCGTTTGGGCAATCCGTGTCCCGACCTTCCCGCACGGTGCATAAACATAACATAACATAACATAACATAAATCATAAATCAGTTCCAACCTTCTTCCTCCGGGTGGTGGACGGGTTAGCAAGACCCGACCACCTCATACATAGGCCAATGGGGTTTCATGACTCCCCCAAGGGCACTCAGCTCCCATTCCCCGATAAACCTCCTAGCGAGGGCCGGTATCGCCGTAGTGTGGTTGGGACTAGTATATGGGATCCCCGTCAGCCCTTGCTTCTTCGGTTAGCCACATATACTAAGTCCCGGGGCCCGTACAATCATAAATCATAAATGTGTCTCGCCAAAACATATCAATCCATAAGTACATAACATATTTCATAAATCATTTGCAAAGGGGTTTACCCGATCAATATTTACTCTATAACTTTACTTTAAAAGTAACATATATATATATAATCATAAGGTTTTGGCCAAAGCTTTTCACATAAGGGTTGTAGGGTTTTATACATAACTAGAACAAAATCACCCTCACCTAAACCGTGACGAAACAAGGATACGAGTTACCAAGTGCCCGAAGGATCAAGATCTCTCCACCCTGGAGATAAACTGTACAAAGACAACACGACGTGTTTGTGAGACTCAAGACTCTAAATGAACCATATATGACGCACGACAATGCTCAAGCATGATATGAAGGCATAAAGATGATATTATGTCATGAAAGTGTTCATGTGCACTATTAAGGCATTTAAATCATATAACCACGTCATTCGCTTATTCATTCATTTCCATTCAATTTCATTAATTCATATCTCCAATCAAATTAATTCAAGAATTCAAATAGGAGCATAGAATATATTCAAGCTCTCCCAAAATGCTACTACATACTTCATATTACATAAGATAGCATAATTCCAAGGTTTGACAACAAGAAGGAATCATATGACATAGAAAATGAGTTACGCGATTCATAAACGACATATAAACACACATAAACGGCATTAAGTAAAAGCATGCCTATAACTCATCCAAATGCCATGAAATTAAACCACAATACTCTCAACATATAGCAAAACAAGTTCATAGTTCATCACAAAAGGAGATAAAGTCATTAAGGAGGTGAAACAAATCAAGAACCGAAAATGAAGCAACAAGGACTGCGCAAGGGAAGGGACACGGGGGGTGTCACCCTTCTTAGCCAAACTGAGCCACGACCGTGGCTCAGTACAGACCTGCCCAGAAGGTGTGACACGCCCGTGTCTCACACTTAAGTGTAAATGAGACACGGGGGTGTCACGGTACAGAACTTAAAACTTTCACAGAGTTGTTCCGGCAAAACTGATCTCATACCAAATCAATCCAAAAGCATACCAAATCAACTCCAAATGCTATGAAATTTAATATAAAACATATCTATCATGTTAGGAACATTTTTCATTTAGAGTGTAAAGGCTAAATCACACGTTAAGATCATCTACATCATGCAGCAAAACTGGGTCGCCAAAATCGCACATAAGAGCCCTATTGTTTCAATCAGCCATGATCAAGTACTTAGGGGTTGAATTTGGATCTGAAACCATAGGTAAAGCATGCTAACATACTAAACAACTAATATACTTCATATATATGCAAAATGGCACGAATTAAAGCACATTAGGGTGACCAACAACTACACAATTGCAACAGCAACAAGTCTGTCATAGATCATGCATAAGAACAGGCCATGTCTTTCGGTTTTGACGCTTAAAACGGATCCAAATACTTAAAACATGAATGTTAACATATAGAGCAATGAGTGTACATAATATCCATGCAAATTCACATGAAAAGAAGATCATTTGATCAAGCAATAAAGCAAAATGAACAGCAGCAGTTCGAAAAATAGGGGAAGCAGTCTGATCATCAAGTTTGGAGCTCCAAATCTCATAATTTCTTCAAAGGGTCAAGAGATAAAATCCTCCTAATATCATATATTATCAGTTAGGAAAGAAATAGGTCAAGAAACAAGGTCATATGATCATGTATAAGCAAGAAAATCACCTACACAAGCAAATAGGTCACAAGAGCAAAAATCCCTAAAAGTTCATACCAAACTCATCACTCAAACCCTAATCAAATCTGATCCAAATCATGATGTAAGTAGATGAAATCAAGCATAATAGAGTAGAGAAGACATAAATATTCATACCTTGAAGATTAGAAGAAGAAGGGAGGTGATTTGAGCTCCAAAATCACAAGAATGGCCAAGGGGTTTTTCTTCCTTTTCTTCTCTTCCTCCATTTCGTTCAGTTGCAGAAGCAAGGGGAGATATTTTGGCTCGGTTTTCAGAGGTAAAGGGGAAAGAAAGAGCTTAACTCAAGGTACATAAGTCATGGTTTAAGGTATGGTTTGGTTAGAGGAGTGTTAAGGGTCCCACCATGAAGACTAGTCAACAAAAGGAGCTCTTCTTGCACGAGTTGTCCGTTACGGTTGGATTTCGAAGGTCTTAATGATTTCAAAAAGGCATGAGGCTTGTTCCATTATCTCCAAATCGTCGATACAAAGACAACGGAGGTGACGGAATTCGAATCCGAATTCCCGAGCTCAAGATATCACGTACGGAACCAAGGGTGCGCTAATTGCTCGTTAGCCCCCGATTTGGTTCCCCAATCAAAATTAAATTCGTTAACACATCAAATGTATCCGAAAACATAAACCGAGCATATAGGCATGTTCATAACACACATATTTACGACATACTAAATTTCCATACCATTCCGATATCATTACGTATATGAACGAAGTACAAATAGAACACTCATGCGCATGAATGAATTCATAACGTTATAAATTAATTACTAAAACTTAAATTCCATTTTAATTAAATTACAACCAACTAATATGTTTAAATTAATTAACAGAATTACCGAAATAGTTAAGGTAACATGAAACCTTAATTAAGAAATTAAACACTAAATATCAAGTTGAAATAGAATGAATTAAATTAAAGTAACAATAGTTTATAGTTTAAATCAAATATATACACTTATAAACAATTAATCATGTAATTAAATAATTAAATTGCGCAACTTATAAACAAATACGCCACATTATTATAACCGAAAAACTGGGGCGTTACATTAGGGCATGTTCATGTGCACGATTAATGCACATAAAAGAAACTAAAAGACAATACAACTCACATTATTTCATATCAATTCATTCTTCGCATATCCAATTCATATTTGTACGAATAACTTATTTCTTACGTGCAAAAGTTTCTAATTTAATCATATAAGTCTCATTCAATTCATATATCACATAATAGGTTCATATATTGCACATTTACAAAGCAATCAAATCAAATTCACATATCACATTTCCTAAAATTGCACGTATTACAAAGCCAAGCAAACTATATAACAGCATGCTATGAATTTTATTTAAAGATCACGAAGTTACATTTCAGATTCCAACTGGATCATAGAATGCACAAACGAAGAATATTAAGTTATTCAATTATGCAATGTTTCATATAATTTTATAATGCATATCGAATTCACATTTTACATAATAGATTAAATCCCAATTTTCATGGTTTAAACCTTAATTCAAACTTTCAAGGTTAGGCATATTAACTTCTTATAACGACATAATTAGCATATTTGTTTATCAATCGACAAGGATTAATTAGTTCAATCCATATAAATTTACATATTTAGGAAAATTACACAAACATCCCCTCTAAGTTAAACAAATAACACAAATTTAACATACCGGGATTCAATTTATCAAATCAAAGTCTCCATACATATCACATTTCATTTCATACATGATTTCATACACATTGTATTACATAATGATCGACAATTTAAGCATATCGCAATTAATAAGCATTTAGAACAATTAAATCAAATCACAATTACACAAATAAATTCGTAGAAATTAAACCGAGTGTCCGATTGACAAATGGAAAGTGGTGTTGGACTCACCACAATGAGGCGGATAAGCTGTCCGAAGCCTGTTGGAACGCCGCCGCCGGAATAGTGGTCGGCCGCCGCCGGAACGTGCCAAAAAAATCTCAAAAAATCACGCCTGCAAGAATTCCTCGTGCTCGTTCCAAATCCTCGATCAATTTCTGGAAAAACTAAGCCAAACGTCTCCAATTTCAAATCCAAGAACACGAAAACCCCAAAATCTTTAAATCGAAATTACTTCCAAACCGATGAACGAAAATAAGATCCGTAAAAGGCATTGTCTTACTCGTGACGAGCTCTTCGAAATCCCCATAGTGGTTGCCGAAAAATATCCCCGGAGCGGACCTCCACCGCGAACCGCCATTGTCTCATGCCGAAACCACTGCCTACGGTCACCAATTACTCAAACCGACGCCGAAAACGAGCTCAGGGGGTTGGAAAAGGTGGGAAACCGTCAAGCCTCGTCGGAAAAAGCCACCGGAATGCGGCGGGAGACGCCGCTACAGTGACGCGCCACCGCCACGTAAACTTCAGGCGGCGTGTGTGCCGTCGTCCACTGGCCGTTGGCCGCGCCATCAACGGCAAATGGAACGCCGAGAACTCCTCTCTCTGGCCAAGGGGCGCGTGCTTTAAGAAGGTGGCCGAAAACCGCGGCGAATGGCCGGCGAAGTGGCAGTGGTCCGACACCCCCGCCGCTGTGACTGAAATTTGGCGATAACTCTGCCACCGTTCATCGTTTGGTTGAGATCGTGGTATGGTTGTGATCGCATTGTCGAGCTCTTCGAAATGGACTATTCATTCGTCGAATTCCAGCGAAAAATGGCTAAGTTCCGGGAAGTGTGTGTTTGTGTGTTTGAATAGTGACGAGGAGGAGAGAGATCGCGTGAGAGAGAGAGAAAGAGCTGAAGTCTGATGCTCTGGCACGAAAAACGAGGATCCGGGTATTTTTCTCAGGTGCTCGTACGTGAAAACGGTCGGAAGAAGGGGTTAATGACGTCAGAATTTGGCAAACTCAGAGTTTACGGACTTGTCTCGATGCCCCGAACGTGTTAAAGGGTCAAAGAGGTCAAAATCTCATTCGAACGAGAAATGACCAAAAAAACCCCTAAAAGGAAAAAATTGCAAACAAGCCCCTAAACTCTGAAAGAGTTCAAAATAGGGCCACGCAAAAATACAAAATCACATAATTAAACACATAATAAAGTTGGAACACGGCGTACCTTATACATCGAATGAGCGGGATGTTACAAACTCCCCTCCTTCAAAAGGACCTGTCCTCAGGTCCAAAAGCCGGATCTTGAACGACTCTGAAACGAACTCCATTTCACGCTTCCACTGCGCCACTCTGATCTCGACAAACTGCAGACTCCTCAGGATGCTACTCCTATTGTTTGCGTCAACTCCCTTCGTAGTGTCTCGTTGTCACAGTGGTTCGTCTGAGCACTTGACCGTTGGTCACTTCAAACTCATTCGATCACCACTAGGCCAGTGCACCCAAAACTCGATACTATCGCATCCTCGTTGCTTGTAGACTGTCGTCAGGCCACGCGCATCACAACTACGACAAACAAGAGAGAGAATCCCGTCTCTACTGTACATAATTGTGAGAACCCCGTATCTCAACCTACGTCTGACAGATTCCACACCTCCTAGACATTCTAGTTTGAGAACATCCGGTATTTCTCAAACTCCTAAATTCAAGAGAATCCAACATCCCTTGAATACCTAAGTACAAGAGAATCCAACATCTCTCGTGCACAAAAATCAGAAAGAATCCAGCATCTTTCTATCACGTAATTAGAGAGAATCCAGCATCTCTCTAACATACAAATAGGAAGAGTCAACCTTTCCCTAGCACGTAAACAGAGAGAATTAAATCTCCCTTTCACTTAAGCACATAAGCAGAATCAGGAAACACGTAGCGGCCACGACGGTATGTTAGTAAGTTCCCCTGCTAGTCCGTCGCGCCCTCGATGTACGCCCGCGACCATTTCTGGCGTGGCCGCTACGTTCCCCTGCTTTGTGGTTTTTAATTCTTGCGTCATTTTATACTTTTAATTACCCTCCGTTGCTTTCTCTTACCCGTGATTGAGACTTATATGATATTATTATGATTGAAATTCTTGTTAAAGCATGCTTGAGATATTAATTGTGCACATGAACTTGTTCATAATATAGTATGACTTCATAATCATTTCATTTCATTCTTATTTCATTGCCGTGCGTCGTACTTGATTCATATTAAGTCATGTCTCACTCGTGCATTATTTTTCTTGTCCAGAGAGTTCTTAGGAGGGTGACGAGCTAGCTCCATAAGGTTCGGGGAGTCTGTTTTATTTGTTTTGGTTCGGTTCAGGTGAGGAAATGTTAGGAATTATATTATCAAAACCCTACAACCCTCTTATGTGATGATTTGGCCAAAACCTATTATAGATATATATATCTTGTTTAAAAATGGTCAAGTTTTCAAATGAATCCGAGATCTGTTCTTATCCTGTTTTGGTGAAAATCTTGCACTTCATGGGGCCCAGGGGCTTGTGTATTGAGGGAACCGGGAAAGCATGGGTTGCCGGCCATCTCTTGCATAAGTCCTACCTTTTCGGAGCAGCCCGGATGTCCATCAGGAGGTTTGATGGATTGATGGGATTCCGGTCAATGGGATTCATGTACCCATTGATCACCTTATCCTGGGTGGTAAGGGCTAGCTATTCGAACCACCAAACTGGAGAAAAAAGGAGTATTTGTACATCTGAATTGATTCCTATAACAAGTGAAACTTAATTCTTGCATGAACACCTAATAACTTTATCCTGTACACTAAAGGAGTAAGGTTGAAGACTGCTCACTCACCGAGCCACTGATCACTTTCCTGAATAAATTTGATATTTATAATTCCATATAATGATTTCCCCTGTTTTTCCTTATTTCTTCAAAACCTTATATGGAATTAGGGCTTGTATGAGATTTACTGCTTTATATATTATTTATGCCATTCACTCAGTCTTGTAGAGACTGACCCCTCCTTTTTTATCCCTCAGGTTCTTGCAGACGTAGCTAGGCGAAAAATTGCATTACTTAGTGTATTTTTGTGTCTAGCTAGGTTACACTCATGTTCTGTACCACACACTTATATCTATTTTGTTTTCTATAATTTAGGCCGTGTGGGCCAATTACACTTATATGTTATGTATCATGTACTCGAGATATGTTGTCTTTTATTGACTTGATAAGATTATGCTTCCACAACTCCTGTTTATATTCTCGTATATTCATGTTGGTTATTCAAATTGTTGGTACAGGGTTAGTCCCGCCTAGCCAGGGTCCGTTGTTGGAAAACACGAAAGAGTTGAGCAGCGGAAGTTTAAAATTTTCCAAAAGTTTAATCGTTGTCTTGCAATTTTCGTATCATATCGTATCGTAGGGTGTTTTAGAAACTTACAAAGTTAGAAGCTTTCTAGTGATGTCGTTACCGCCTAATGAACATCCTACAAGCGAAATCCCTCGAATGGCCTTCGAATTAGACTCCAAAGTACAAACCCTCCAAAGCGTATCCACACCAGTCCTAGAATACGATCAAACGAGTGAGAATGCTAATTCTATGGCTTGTGTTTGGCTAGGATTTACTTTGAAAACTTTTCTTTTGGATTTTCTCGAAAACTTAACACTTCTCGAGTGTTGTTCTAAAGAATAAGAGAAGCACCACCCCTAGTATAAATACTAGGATGGTTCGAACTCCCCTAGGGTTCTCAAACCTAGTGGGCTTTGATTTCTTTCTCACTAATTAACTCATTTAATTATTAATTTAATTAGAATAATAAGTTCTTAACTTATTCTCCAAGTATTGCAAGAATAACCTTCTCTCTCCTACAATAGGAAGTTGGACTTTTCAACTTTCCTAAACTTAAAAGTGAAGATTCAATAAATAATTTAATTCCCAATTAATTATTTATTGGGTTAAGTTTATTTGAGAATAGTCTTAACAATTAATTCAAAATTAAATAAAAGACCAAAATTAATTAATTATAATTTAATTAATTAATTCTAAATAAATCACACGCTTAGACCACGCATGCAACACGTGTGCGAGACACGTGTTGGCCACGTGTGCATGACACGTGGTAGTCACGTTCCAAGCGTGACACGTGGCGGGGCTCTCATTTTCGTGGCCCTCTTCGATCAACAATTTGATCCTTCGTTAATCATATTAACATCCTACCATAACCCTCATGTTCTGGCATTTGTGTGTGACCCTTTAGGTTCATTATTCGATTAGCAGTGACAGTAATTAATTAATTCCCTTATTAATAAATCACTTCACAGATCACACTGCCGTAATCTAGCAATGGGTGTGTGAACCCTAGCCGAATAACGAAATGAATCGAAGAACCTTTCAGTCAATGACAATCAGTGAAATACGATCCTCCTACAACTCCATCTCTCAATCAAGAACTAAGGCATGGGAATATTCTCAGAGCCCAAATATTCTTGATCTTTAAAGTTAAGTTCGTTTCATATCCACTTCGATCTTAATCCTAGAAAACCCCATTTTCTAGATGTCTTGATCTTTTATTCACCTTGGCCAAGGGTTTAAGTTTAATAGACTACGAACAACTCAATTAGTAAGAGATCATTCTTGTTCTTGTAACAAGTGTAGGTCCTTTATTGATTCTACTAATGCCAATTGTGTAATCCCAACATAGGCCGTGGTTCAGGTGTCAGTATATCGACACCCTTTTGAGCCTATATCAAAGATTACAGAGTTAGCTCATATGAAACATTCCAAAATCTCAAGTCTAAGGATTATTGAATCATGTCATTGACCTGTGAGATATTTGCTAATCTGGAAGTTTCAGGAAACTTCCTTTCCCATTTAGGAATGTTCTCATGCGGGACATCTCAGTGATGAAGTTCTTATAACAAGCACCCTTATGTATTATGAACGCATCAACATATGCACTTATCACTCCATGAAACTGAGTGATCCTTCAAAAGGACATAATCACACAAGCAAGTCTCAGCAGAGTCAAGGTTGACACTCCCACTGTCTGTCGGACTCATCGACTTGGAGAAGTTTCTAATCCTCGCCTATTGAGTTAAGAACTTATTTCATGTGCTGTTCCCATAATGACAAAGTTCTTAACCGCCTCATCGGATTAGGAGAGTTCAATACATGCAAAACACAGTTAACCCAAACAGACATAAATAAGCACATAAAGAAGTGATTGCCTATGAACAAAATCATCTCGTTTATTATTCAAAGACTGTTTGTGATTTTACACGGAAATAGTAAAGCCAAAAGCTGCTTTAAGGGCACTATTCCTAACAATCTCTCACTTGCCCGTCAAAGCCACTCATGTGCTAATCTAAGACCCATCTTCTGAAGATGTTATTCGAAAGCTTATTGACTAAGGGCTTTTGTAAGTAGATCTACCATGTTCTGTGTAGATGTGACCCTTTCAATCTGCACATCTCCTCTCTTAATTATATCACGGATTAAGTGATATTTCCTCAAAATGTGCTTGGTCCTTTGGTGAGATCTTGGTTCTCTTGCTTGATCAACCGTCCCGGTGTTATCATAAAACACTGTAATGGGGTCTTTAATGCTAGGAACTACACCTAACTCTTGGATGAAGTTTCTTACCCAAACACCTTCCTTAGCTGCATCATTTACAGCTAAGTATTCGGCCTCAGTGGTCGAATCTGCAGTGGTCGCTTGCTTGGAACTTTTCCAACTCATTGTTCCGCCGTTCAGGCAGAATATGTATCCTGACATGGATTTTGTGACGCCCCGTATTCTCGAAGGGCGTCCTGACAACATTAACAAGTAAATCTCTATGCTTATGTGTGTTTAATTTAAGAGTTCTTGAATTATGTGATTTAATGTAAATTCAATTTAATATGTGTTCATTCGAATTATTCTAAGATTAATTGCCAACTTGATTAATTACACGCATATTTAACCCTAACTGTCTAATTTGATTTAATTCAAATTCATTCCATGAAATAATTGTCAAGTTGATTTTAAATCCATCATGCTACTTAACTTGTTTAATTTCGGTTTACTTGAATTCCTTGAGATTAATTGTCAATTATGTGTTTACGAAGTGTCGTTAAATTGTACGAAAGGTTTCCAAAATTAAATTGAATTAAACTCAAATTGGTAAATCTCTATGTCATTTTAATTTATAAATTTATGCGGAGCTTGAATGTTTAGTCGTAACTTTACCGATTTTACCTACGATTATTTGTACGCGATATTTCTCCTTACTACGCGATAAGGATACCCGGTTGTATATAGCTTGTGCACAAGACACATTTCTCCCAATCCCTTTTCTCTCTCTCTCTCTCTCTCCTCTCCCACTCTCTCTTTCCCGGGTACTATGCGCGGCTTCGGTTACGAGCCCATAACTCGATCGTTTCTCGATGGAATTCAACAAACAAATATCCATTTCGATTATCTCGGCGAGATGTACGCAAGAGTACCAATTTCACGGCCTAACGACGAACGGTGGCGGAGTTATGGCCAGATTTCAGTAGTAGCGGCGAAGCTGTTAGACCGCCGCCACTTCGCCGGCGTTTCGCGGCGTTTTCTGGTCACCTCCTTGTTACACGCGCCGGAGACCCAGAAAGAGGACATCCCGGTGCATCAGTTGACGTCGGTGGCACGGCCATCGGAGCAGCGACGGCGCCGCACGCGCCCCCTGAATCTCGCGGCGGCGGCGGCGGTTCCTGTAGAGGCGCGATTCCGCCGCCTCCGGCGGTGGTTTTCGACGGGGCTTGAGGGTTTCCAAGGTTTTTCGACCCCCTGAGTTCATTTCCGGCATCAATTTCACCAGATCTTGGCCGTAGGTGGTGGTTCCGACGATATGGGCGGCGGCAAAAACTTCGGCGGCCAACGGGGGCCTTTTTCGGCCATCTTTTGGCCTCGGGCTCTTCACGAAAGTTGTTCGGAACTACGAGAACTAGTGGCCTGTGATCAGGCGACTCCAGATTCTGTGGTTTGGCGGTGGATCGCGGCGGCAAAGTGGCGGTGCAATGGCGGCGCTAGCTCTGAGGATTTTTCCGACGAGATACCTTAGGGCTTTCGAAGAGCTCGTCATGGGTAAGACAATGGCTTTTACGGATCGCATTTTGGTTCACCGGTTTGGAAGTAATTTGAGTTTGAAGATTTAAGGTTTTCGTGTTCGTAGATCTGAAATTGGAGGAGATTGACTTGGAATTTCCAGAAATTGATCGAGGATTCGGAACGGGCACGAAGACTTCATTCAGGAATGATTTTTCGGGATTTTTTCGGCGACCTTCGGCGGCGGCCCGGCCAAATTCCGGCAGCTACAGTGGTGGCGTTCCGGCGGCGTCTGGTCAGAATGTTCGTCTCGTTGTGGTGAGTTCAACGCCACTTTCCGTTCGTTAATCGGACACTCGATCTATTTATTATGAATTATTTTGCGTAATTGTGATTATTTGAATTAATTGTTTTAAGTGCAAATAAATTGGTTATTGTTGGTTTGTTGATCGAGATGTATTCCAATCGTATACGAAAACATGTATTGAATGGATTGTGATAAGTATGAATGTTTCGATTTACAATTTGAATCCCTATGTGATGAATTTATGCTATGTGTTTAGATATGAAGGGGTGTTAGTGTAATATCTAGAAACTAATCTCTTATGTGACTAAATGAACTTGAATGATATTTTAGAAGAACGAACATGTTGTGATTTCTCTATATGGATTTGAGACGTTCTCAATGTTATGTTTGTTGTAAATTGTG
Organism: Lantana camara; assembly: GCA_037501455.1. Lineage (NCBI taxonomy): Eukaryota > Viridiplantae > Streptophyta > Magnoliopsida > Lamiales > Verbenaceae > Lantana > Lantana camara. Next base: position 68,453,176 of record CM074856.1, read on the forward strand.
TTTCAAATATTAAATTGAGATACATGAAAGATGCTTGAACAACTTGAGACTTTTTGCATGATAGGAATTAGAATTGTAATATCTTGATTTACTCTTACTACTCGAAAATGGTATATTATGAATCACTATAAATTGATAATTGTCATGTTTGTAAGTAATTAATTCCTAGTTGAATAATTGTATAAACACTTTAAACGAACAATTATGCTTAGTAATCAACTTAGGGGATGTAAGTGTAATATTTATGAAACTATGAATGTGACTTGAGCTTGTGTACCAAACATGTTGTGAAGTTGTAAAGTATGATCTTAAGTGAATTAAATGCACTCTTTATTTGTATCAAGCATGCCATCTACGTACAACAAACTTGTATGTTTATATGATCAAGTTGCTCTTACTTATGCACTTTATAACTCGACATGAACTTCATGTTTAATTCTAATATTATAATTGAACCCTATGACATTGGATGATTCAATATGCATTTTGTGAATACATTGACTTCCTAAATTGATCTTGCATCTTTGGATATGGAATTGCATGATGGTTGCTTGTAAATATGATCTTTGTTGAGCATTGATATGCCTTGAATGACCACGACACCTTATCCAAGCACAACATGAACACTTATGCATAACCACAATCATGTTGAGCAACGCCGTGCGTCTTGTTTGGTTCATATAGAGTCTAAGTCTGGGCTTCTGTATGTCTTGTCACAGAGTTTGGTGGTGCCGGTGGGCCAGAGGTTTAGAGTGTTTGGCCCTTCACACTCTCAGACTCTACTTTCACGAGGTGAGGTTTAGGATTTTGTATAGTTATGCGACCTATGGCCTTTATATGTTGAATTCTACCCTTGCATGCGAGTATACTCTATTATAAGGTCCAAAGTTGGTTAGAGTACATGGAATCCATTTCGGACTTCATTGCTTCTTTCCACTGTTCAGAGTCCGAATCTAATAGTGTCTCCTCATAAGTTAATGGATCATTATCCATTTGAGATGTTTGGGGGAGAAAACCATACCATCTCTCTGGTTGTCTAGGAATTCGTTCAGAACGTCTTACTAGAGGAGGGTTTACGTGTGTATCACTCTCTTGGATTGGTTGAGGGATGTTTTTCTCCAAACTTGGCGTGGGACCTTGGTCTCGAACCTCTTCGAGTTCTGCGATCTTGCCTTTCTTTTCTTTAAGGAACGAGTCCTCAAGAAAAGTGGCATTTCTTGACATAAAGACCTTTTGTTCAAGAGGATCGTAGAAATAATATCCTATTGACTCTTTAGGATATCCTACAAAGTTACATAAGCTTGATCTAGCTTCAAGTTTATCTCCCACTGTCCTCTTCATGTAAGCAGGACAACCCCAAATCCTTAAGTAAGAATAATTAGAGATTTTGCCAAACCACATCTCAAATGGGGGTTTTGGTTACAGATTTGGAGGGAACAAGATTCAGAATCTTACTGTTGATTCTAGGGCATAACCCCAAAATGAAGGTGGCAGTTCAGTGAAACTCATCATGGAACGAACCATATCAAGTAAGGTTCTGTTCCTTCTCTCTGAAACTCGATTCAATTGAGGAGTTCCCGGAGGAGTCCACTGAGAGATAATTCCATTATCTCTGAGATGACTAAGGAATTTGTCACTTTGATATTCACCACCTTGATCAGATCAAAGTGTCTTAATCTTGTGACCGGTTTGGTTCTCAACCTCCTTTTGAAATTCTAAGAATTTCTCAAAGGCTTCGGATTTATACTTCATTAAGTACACATAACCAAAACGACTAAAGTCGTCTATGAAGGTTATGAAATACTGGCGATTATTTCTCGTACTTACACTAAGTGGTCCACAAACATCTGTACGGATTAAATCCAGTACTTTAGTGGCACGTTCCACTTTACCATTAAATGGAGTTTTGACCATCTTTTCTTTAATACATGATTCACAATGAGTTAACTCTTTAAGTTCATTATCATAGAGTGATCCAAAATTGGTTAACTTAGCAATCCTATCTTTGGAAACGTGGCCTAAACGTGCGTGCCATAAAGAAGCCAAGATCTTGTCATCTCTTTTGCATTTGTTTAATTATTGTATATTCAGAATATTAGTGTCCTTAGTTGTATAAAGTCCATTTGATAATGTACCAAGCAGAACGGAAGTTTTATTCTTCTTAAGATTAAAGTTTCCATTTCTAAAAAAAGTCTCAAAACCTTCACAATCAAGTATTGGAATGGAAATGATATTACGAATAATAGAAGGTACATAAAGGACTTTGTTCAAAACTAAAGTAAAGACACCTAAATCTAATATACACGTCCCGATGGCTGAGCTTGAACGCTTGATCCATTCCCAACCTTCAAGACGCTTTCTCCTTCTTCAAGTTGTCGAACCTCATTTAGCATCTGTACATCATTACAGATAAGAGCTCCACATCCGGTATCAAGTGCCCAAGAATTAGAATCAATAGATATGAATCATCCTTATACTCTTGGTAGTTCCTCTTCCAATACCCTTTCTTGCCACAATGGTGGCAAACGTCCTCTCTCTGATCTTTTCTCTTCTTGGCCTTTCTCTTTTTAACCCCTCCATCGGGTTTAAGAGATCCCTTCTTCTTGGGAACTTTCTTCCCTTTGGCTTTAGAAGGCCTAGAAGAGGAAATGACCATCAGTACCTTATGATCCTTCTTTATCGTGTCTTCAGCAGTTACAAGTTGACTAATCAACTCAGCTACAGTAGCATGAGGATGATTCATGTTGAAGTTTAGCACAAAAGGATTAAATGATGGTGGAAGTGACATGAGCAACAAATCCACAGCGAGTTCTTAACTCAATGGCATTTCCATGGAGGTCAGTTTCTCGTTCAAAGCAAGAAACTCTAGACCATGCTCATGGACACTTGTACCTTCTTTCATTCTGAGATGAAAGAGCTCCTTAGAGGTGTTATACCTTAGAACACGCTCTTTGGGGCGGTATAATTGCTCGAGATGGTCATATATCTCCCAAGCATTATCCATAGATTCATGTTGTCTTTGCATATCCGGAGACATGTTGGCCAACATGAGGCAACGGGCTTGAAGATTATCTTTAGACCATTTCGCGATCCCCTCTCTTTCGCCCTGAGTCGGAGCCTCACCTTCAGTGACAGGCTCTCCCTCGAAGAGAACATATCTTCTCTTTTCAGAATCTAAAACTATCTTTAGATTCCGAAGCCAATAGAGTAATTGGGCCCCGTCAACTTGTTTGATTCGAGGATGGATACCAAAGGGTTTTTGGTTGCCATTTCAAAGTGTAGAGAATCACAGAACTACAACCTAAATGGAACAATAGAGAAATCATGAGCATGCTAAATAATAACGATTACATATTATCAAGATCTTTAGAAATATATTCTCCCACTGTTTTAAAAAGTCTATAATTCCCAAACGACCACTGTTTTTAAAAAGCCTATAAATCCCAAACGACTTTAGTAGAAACTTATTTTCTCAATGGGTACTAGGATCCCAAGCATTCTTAGTTTTGGACCCACGACTCGTGAGACATCCAAAGGTCTAAGAATATTTAGGTAGGTACTAAGTGCCGATTCCATTTCCATGGAACTCCTAGTAATATTTTTGCATCACTAATCTTTTGATCATGGACCCATGACTCGTGAGACATCCATATCTACTTTAGTGTTGAGCAGGACCCATCAATCATAAGATCTCAACCAAACTTAGTACGGAACGACCCACGACTCGTGAGACATCTCCCATTCTAAAATGGTCAAGAAATATTAATTATTTAAAATAATTAATAAGGAAACTAAGAGTTAATAAGCTACACTAATTACCACATGACTCGTGAGACAACAATTAGTTTCACTTATTAAGTCCTAAATCCTATTGATGGAATGCTAGGAATTTTATTATCGTGATAAAATATCTATTTATTCGAGATTGCTCAATATTTAATAAAGGGATTTTCGAATTTCCAGAGAGTTGTCTGGAATGACCTCACCAACATATAATGTTATCCAAATTTTAATTATCTTATTTAGTGCAGTTTCACATAAAGTGCACCACAGAAGCAATTAGCAGATAACATGTCCTAGCATGATACTAATTATGAGATGATCATGGGTATCCTATCTTATATGTGATTTTGGGAGCCACTCCAAAATCACTAGTTCTAACATTCATGCCACATAAGACAGTTCATATCACATAGGGGTACAGAATTTAATGGAAAAACGCCCTATCTATTACATTTAATAGAAACCCTCCTAAACATTTTGAGGGGTCTTCTTATGGCCACTGTTCTTTAAGTGCTTCTTGTGGATCCTTCTTATTCCATGGGTGCTTGTCTCCAAAATGAAAATAAAACCTCACTTCCTAAGTTCTACTCTCTTTACATAAAGTAATGTGGCTCAATTTTCATATTGGCTATAGACAATTACACGAGGCGTACCCCGGCCCAAAAACAATAATAAGGAAAGCCACATAATAAACACATAACAGTACGCACATAAGTAGGGCTTCGACCCCAATTGAAAACGCGCAACTATGGGGCTCCGACCCCAATCGAAATCATCCATGTGCAGAATTTAAAACATACATAAGACTAACCCATGATGACTCCGCTTGAATTTAAATTTCCCAATTAAATTTAAAACTCCCTTGACTTCAGGTTACAATTAACTTAAGTAATTCGAATATTAGTTCATTATTCAAGAATTTATTCAAAATCAAACTCGGATCAATTTGACAAAACCACAATTAATTCAAAATTAAATTTTTGTCAAAAATATCATTCAAAGTGATATTTATTATTTTCTCGAAAAATTAGAACTTGACTTTAATTCATAAAAATCCCAAATTTTGTAATTATTTCAAATAAACAATTTTATAAAATTAAAATCAGATTTTACAAAACGGGATTTAAACGAAACTTGGAAAACATAAAACGAAAACGGGGCCCCGGGACAGCCCGCGCAAGGCGCGCCGGCAAGCAGCCTTGCTTACAGTGCTCGCGCAGCAATGCTGAGACTGGGCGAGAGACACTTGTAAGCAGCGCACGCAACCGCGCGCTGGGCGACGCGCGCACGCGCCTGCGCCGCGAGTAGGCGCTCTCGACTATGGGGCGGAGCAATGCGCGCACCCGGTGACTGTGTGCAACAGGCTTACGATACGGGGCTGCGTGATTTACTTTGAAAACTTTTCTTTTGGATTTTCTCAAAAACTTAACACTTCTCGAGTGTTGGTCTAAAGAATAAGAGAAGCGCCACCGCTAGTATAAATACTAGGATGGTCGAAATCCCCTAGGGTTCCCAAACCTAGTGGGCTTTGATTTCTTGCTCACTAATTAACTCATTTAATTATTAATTTAATTGGAATAATAAGTTCTTAACTTATTCTCCAAGTATTGCAAGAATAACCTTCTCTATCCTACAATAGGAAGTTGGACTTTTCAACTTTCCTAAAGTTAAAAGTCAAGATTCAATAAATAATTTAACTCCCAATTAATTATTTATTAGATTAAGTTTATTTGAGAATAGTCTTAACAATTAATTCATAATTAATTAAACGACCAAAATTAATTAATTACAATTTAGTTAATTAATTCTCGAAAAGAATTCACATGTAAAATAAATCACATGCTTAGACCACGCATGCAACACGTGTGCGAGATACGTGTTGGCCACGTGTGCGTGACACGTGGGAGCCATGTTCCAAGCGTGACACGTGGTGGGGCTCTCATTTTCATGGCCCTCTTCGATCAACATTTTGATTCTTCGTTAATTATATTAACATCCTACCATAACCCTCGTGTTCTGGCATTTGTGTGTGACCCTTTAGGTTCATTATTCGATTAGTAGTGACAGTAATTAATTAATTCCCATAATTAATTAATCATTTCACAGATCACACTACCGTAATCTAGCAATGGGTGTGTGACCCCTAGCCGAATAACGAAATGAATCGAAGAACCTTTCAGTCAATGACAATCAGTGAAATACGATCCTCCTACAACTTCATCTCTCAATCAAGAACTAAGGCATGGGAATATTCAAAGAGCCCAAAAATTCTTGATCTTTAAAGTTAAGTTCGTTTCATATCCATTTCTATCTCAATCCTAGAAAACCTTATTTTCTAGATGTCTTGATCTTTTATCCACCTTGGCCAAGGGTTTAATATTTAATGGACTACGAACAACTCAATCAATAAGAGATCATTCTTGTTCTTAACAAGTGTAGGTTCTTTATCGATTCTACTAATTCTACATATACCACTTGTGTAATCCCAACATAGGTCGTGGTTCAGGTGTCTATATGGCGACACTCTTTTGAGCCTATATCAAAGATTATAGAGTTAGCTCATACGAGACATTACAAAATCTTAAGTCTAAGGATTAATGAATCACATCATTGACCTATGAGATATCTCCTAATCTAGAAGTTTTTGGAAATTTCCTTTCCCATTTAGGAATGTTCTCATGCAGGACATCTCAGTGATAAAGTTCTTGTAACAATCACGCTTATGTATTATGAACGCATCAACGTATGCACTTATCACTCCATGAAACTGAGTGATCCTTCAAAAGGACATAATAACATAAACAAGTCTCAACAGAGTCAAGGTCGACACTCCCACTCTCTGTCGGACTCATTGACTTGGAAAAGTTTTTAATCCTCGCCTATGGAGTTAAGAACTCGTTTCATGTGCCGTTCCCATAACGACAAAGTTCTTAACGGCCTCATCGGATTAGGGGAGTTCAGTACATACAAAACACAGTCAAACCTAAACAGACATAAATAAGCACATAAAGAAATGATTGCCTGTGAACAAAATCATCTCGTTTATTATTTGAAGACTATTTGTGATTTTACAAGGAAATAGTAAAGCCAAAAGCTGCTTTAAGGGCACTATTCCTAACATCCGTGTCGTGTCTCCGTTCGCTATGATTGGACTTGTATGCGAACTATATTCGTATATGAGTTTGGTCCTAGTGCGGGGGATGTGGTAACCCAAGTTCGGGTGTCACATCAGTCTTACCGCATCTCTTTATTTTCTTTTCTTTAATGGTTTTGTACGATTTGTTTCCTAAAATCGTTCTAGCACTCCTCTAGCTTTGAACCATACACTCAGGGCAAAAAATACCATGTGTTTTTCATACATGCGTTTAAAGGTGAAAAGTACAAATATATATTTAGCACGCCTAGTGGGACAATCAGCGTCCTACGAAGTGATAGGCTGCCTGTAGAGCTCTCGACCATAAGCTAAAAAGCTTTAGTGGTTATCGAAATGCATAGGCGTGATGGCAGAAATGCCAAGTGAACTGGGCCAACGAATGGCAATACCAGAGATGAAAGCTCAGAGTAGGCCCTCATATCGGCCACGCCGGGCATCTGCGAAGGGATTCAAGTTGCAATCAACTCTGCAGTGTAAACCTCTAAATTTTGCCTTGAGGAAACACTCCTCGACATATGGACTATGATGGTTATATCGAATGCTGAGTCTGAGGCCAACTTGGCCGCTTTGCAGGAGACGATTGTTGCGTGGAGGGCTGAATCCCCAACCATGCAGGAGTTGGGTCACCACATCGACCGACCCATGGATAGTGGAGACGGGTGGCAATCGCCCTTGAGAAGCGACTCATGGATAGTCACCATCGCCACGGGCGTCCCCCTAGTGGACTCACTAAGGGTCGTGTGATGCCTGGAGCGGTGGGCCACCACATCCTCACGCCGAAACCCGAACCCACATACAAAATAGCTTTCCATACATGAGTCCAAGTCTAAGCGAACGGGGACCTACACCCACACACTAGGCTAAGCGGGGCTACGACAATGACAGAGCGTGCAAAAACCAACATATAAAACTCGGAAACAACAAGCAGGATCTATAAGAGCTCAACATGAAACATACTATAATATAGACATGGCCTCACGGCCCAAAATAGATCAAATATTTACAAAGATTCTCCAACATATACAATTCATATCAAATTCATAATAAGAGTATACAAAAGCTGGAAATATATATGCAACTCGACCTAGACTAGAAAGTACAACACGACTCGAAGCACTTCCCCACCTAGCTCGAGGGAACCTGCAACTGAAGAGAGGAAAAAGGAGGGTCAGTCTAAACTCGACTGAGTGAGGGGGATAAACGCACACCCACACTTAAATACATATAGAGCATAGCAATTATCAAAGGTGATAGGCATGAACCGAGCTAAGGTTTTTCATAACAAAACGTTTTCAAAAGTATAACATACAATACATTAAGAAATCCTAACTCGATTCACAAACTATCGAACAAAACATAAACATAAGTCCGGCTAGAACGGACCTCCCCTTACTCCTCACAACATATCATAAAGCCGAAATCATAAATCAAATCCAACCCCAACAACCTTGGTGTTTCGGGAATCAAACCCTCTCCACCTACTTAACCAATACACACGGGGTAGCTAACCCACTATGTGCCTTCCCCGGTTATCCATCGAGGGCCTTACTCCAAAGGGGAATCATGCACAGGCTTAACCCGATGGCCCTTGCCGTACTGGGCATCCTTACCCACAATTCCCGGGGCCCAACACACCAAATCTTACCAATTCCCATCTTTCAGGGCATACTCGCTCATACATAACATAACGAATTTAAAACAGAAGCTTACACATACTTATACTTATACCGATTTCATAATCTTAAAGTGTACTCATAAGGTCATAAACATAGTTTAAGCACATGTATTTAAATATATATATGATATATACTCTCATACGGGGTGAGAAAACATCACATAATAGTCCATAAGTCGTTAACTAATACAAACGTTCCTAAACCTCACCTTAGCAAAAGAAGTGGAAACCGGGCCAATGAAGCGACAACCACCTAGACTTCGGGTTCGTGGGCATCCGGTAGAGGCTCTGAAACAAAAAAACATAATACCCAAGACTTAGACTCAATTATGGACCAAATAGATGCCCGACAATGCAAATAAATGAAATGGATGCATATGAAATGCATATACGTACCACTTAAAGCATATCAGATCAAATCTTCTTCAAATCATATCAAATAATCTCATGAATCGAATACTATCAAATTAACGCATATTATAACATGTTATTAGCATGTAGGGATCAAATACGAGACAAGAAAACACAAAATAAACGAACGAAAAACAAAATGAAATAAAACTCAAAGCTAGCAAACAAGGGTAACGGGGGTTACATTTTTGCAGAACAAAAGAGGTAACTCCCGTTACCAGAGGTAGGAGCCTCGCCCCAAAACACAAGCCTAGGCTAACGGGCGTTACCCTAGGAAAGAGGAACTGGGGTAACGGGCATTACCCCAGGCAGTAGGCAACTCCTTCACGCAAGGAGGAGGGTAATGAGCGTTACCTTCACAAGCACAACAAGTAGTAACGGCCGTTACTACCACCAGCAACAAGAATGGCTACAAGGCATCAACAACTTCATGCAAGAATTGAAACAAAATTCATACAACACTCAAAGCTTGATCAAACTTTATGTATGCATGTATATCTTCAAGAAATTCATGAAATTCCCCAACTTCCAACCTTCAAAACCAAGCTCATAAATGGTGAAATTAAATTAACTCAACTACCAAGAAATTAGATCATAAATGTGCATTGAATGAGTTCTCTAGATCATTATATAAGTCTCATATTTGCAAGAAAGCAAGGATTGATCAAGAACACTAAAATCTCTAAACCCTTCATATTCATGAGGCATGCCAAATTCCATGAAATCCCAACATATAACATGATTCATATAGAGTAATGGATGCATAATGACAAGGAGAGTTCAAATATATCCTTTCATATAGAGTAATGGATGCATAATGACAAGGAGAGTTCAAATATATCCTTACCTTGAAGAAATGGAGCAAGAAAAGCTAAAGGCTTGAGCTCAAGGTTCAACAATGGAGGAGATGAGCTTGGAGTTCTCTTCCTTCTCCTCTTGTGGATCAAAATAGCAGGGCAAAGAGGGAGATATGGCTGAGTTTTGGAGTTAGAAAGTCAAGGTAGGTAGGTCTCATAGCTCTCAATTGGGGTGTTAGGCATGTCATAGGTACGTAGGGTCAAAATCTGCATCGTTGGGGGCCAAAACGACATCAAAAAAGTATAATGTTTGTTCTATTGACTTTGAATCGTCAATTCGAGTTGAATGGCAAAGACGAAACTTGAATCCGAGTTCCCGAGCTCAAGTTACGAAGAAATGACTCAAAAGTGGCCAATTTGTAAAAAAGGCCCAAAAGATTGAATAAAAATTCAATTGAGTCCAAACAAATTCAAACAAGTCCAAAACAAGTTTAAAACATATAATTAAGTCCAAGAACCATATAATTCATGTATTATATAAATTAGGCATGCTCGGGTCCAAATTCAAAATCTCAGATCATACGAACTCATGTCAAACATATAAGTGGGGCAAACTCAAATCAAAAGTCTCACATAAGTCATATAAGAAATGAATAAATGAATATAATTCAAATAAAATGCATCAATAATATGAAGATAAATGCAAAATACGAAAATTAAACTCACACGTGGTACCAATCTGTACGTGCGAACAGAAGGGGTGTCACAGGTCGCCTGATTTAAGGAAAACTCCAAGACCTCACCGTAAACACGTATGTACCCCCTCGTTGAAGGGGTAGTAGCCCTATGAACGACAAGGAACCGTCAGGCTCAAGTGGCGGCCTAGTATCGAAGCTGGCGCTGGAGTCGTCCGAAAGGAAGTGAAACTCTTATGGGATGAGAAATTAGCCCGATAACGATAGAGGTTTTGCCCGTCGGGTTATTCCATGCCAGGATCGAGGATCACCACCACCCTTAAGGGTTCAGGCTCACCTCTTTTTCCCTCTTCATTGGGGATAAATCACAAACGATGGTTGAGCATATCGTCAAGTTCACTATGCAATATGGCAAAACGGCCATGGGTGGGGACCTCAAGATGAAGCTATTTCCCTATTCCCTGGCTGGAGAGGCCTTCCTATGGTACATCAAATTGAAACCAAACTCGGTTCCAGATCGACAAACCATGAAAGAGCTTTTTGATACTCACTTCCACAAGGTCCTGTCTGAGGTCTCTGTGATTGAGCTGATTAACCTACGATAAAGGTCAGAGAGACGGTGGAAGAGTTCATGGCCTATTTCGTAAGGGCCAAACACATTTACCTTGTGGTGCTGCCAGAGGATTACTGTGTCGATCTGGTGTTCGTTGTGATGTACTTCAAACTTCATAAAAAAATCTTCGGAGAGAAGTTTAGCTTGATGTATGAGCTAGCTCGAACTGCCTCGAGGTACGAGAAGCTTCTTTGAGAAGATAACAAGCGTCCGACCGCGAAGGCCCTACATTACATGGGCTTAGCTGACACTAGTTTTGAGCCACTAGCCAATGCTGAGCAGGTCGACTATAACCGCAAAGTTGACATAGCGCAGGTTTGTTAGGAATAGTGCCCTTAAAGCAAATGTTTGCTTAACTATTTCCTTGTGAAATCACAAACAGTCTTTGAATAATAAACGAGATGATTTTGTTCATAGGCAATCACTTCTTTATGTGATTATTTATGTCTCTTTGGGTTGACTGTGTTTTCCATGTATTGAACTCTCCTAATCCAATGAGGCCGTTAAGAACTTTGTCATTATGGGAACAACACATGAAACAAGTTCTTAACTCCATAGGCGAGGATTAGAAACTTCTCCAAGTCGATGAGTCCGACAGACAGTGGGAGTGTCGACCTTGACTCTGCTGAGACTTGCTTGTGTGATTATGTCCTTTTGAAGGATCACTCAGTTTCATGGAGTGATAAGTGCATACATTGATGCGTTCATAATACATAAGGATGCTTGTTACAAGAACTTCATCAATGAGATGTCCCGCGTGAGAACATTCCTAAATGGGAAAGGAAGTTTCCTGAAACTTCCAGATTAGCAAATATCTCACAGGTCAATGACTTGATTCAATAATCCTTAGACTTGAGATTTTGGAATGTTTCATATGAGCTAACTTTGTAATCTTTGATATAGGCTCAAAAGGGTGTCGACATACTGACACCTGAACCACGGCCTATGTTGGGATTACACAAGTGGCATTAGAAGAATCAATAAAGGACCTACACTTGTTACAAGAACAAGAATGATCTCTTACTGATTGAGTTGTTCATAGTCCATTAAACTTAAACCCTTGGCCAAGGTGGATAAAAGATCAAGACATCTAGAAAATGGGGTTTTCTAGGATTGAGATTGAAATGGATATGAAACGAACTTAACTTTAAAGATCAAGAATATTTGGGCTCTGAGAATATTCCCATGCCTTAGTTCTTGATTGAGAGATGGAGTTGTAGGAGGATCGTATTTCACTGATTGTCATTGACTGAAAGGTTCTTCGATTCATTTCGTTATTCGGCTAGGGTCACACACCCATTGCTAGATTACGGTAGTGTGATCTGTGAAGTGATTAATTAATTAGGGAATTAATTAATTGCTATCACTGCTAATCGAATAATGAACCTAAAGGGTCACACATAAATTCCAGAACACGAGGGTTATGGTAGGATGTTAATATTATTAACGAAGGATCAAAATAGTTGACCGAAACGAACCAAAACATGTGGGGCATTGCCACGTTTTAAACGTGTCAACGACACGTGATGGCCATATGTCACGTAAGCCTGCGTGGCTGCCACGTGTCACGTACACGTAGCTGTTGCGTGGCTTCATCGTGTGGTTTATTTCACGCGTGAATTCTTTTATAGTAATTAATTGATTAAATTATAATTAATTAATTTTAGTCTTTTAATTAATTATTGAATTAATTGTTAAGACTATTCTCAAATAAACTTAACCCAATAAATAATTAATTGGGAATTAATTTATTTATTGAATATTGGCTTTTAACTTTGGGAAAGTTGAAAAGTCCAACTTCCTATTGTAGGAGAGAGAAGGTTATTCTTGCAAGACTTCGAGAACAAGTTGGGAACTTATTTTCTCTAATTAAATTAAATAATTAATTAGTTAATTAGTGAGCAAGAAAACAAAGTCCACTAGGTGTGGGAACCCTAGGGATTTTCGAACCATCCTAGTATTTATACTAGGGGTGGTGCTTCTCTTATTTTTTAGACCAACACTTACGAAGTATTAAGTTTTTGAGAAAAGTTAAAAGAAAAGTTTTCAAAGCAAAAATTATCCTAGCCATTGACACAAGCTATAGAACTAGCATTCTCACTTGCTTGATCGTGTTCTAGGACTGCTGTGGATACGATTTGGAGGCCTTCTACTTTGTAGTCTAAATCGAAGGATCATTCGAGGGACTTTCTGCTTGAAGGCTGTTCATTGGCGGTAACGACATCAAAGAAAGCTTCAATTAAAGTGAGTTTCTTGTTATTCCCAACGTTATAGTACGAAAATTACAAGACAACGATTAAACTTGTGGAAAAATTTTAAACTTCCGCTGCGCACTCTTTCGTGTTTTCCAACAAGTGGTATCAGAGCCACCTTGCAACGTTCGTATTGTATCTTTACTGCTTTATGAATTTTGATGAGTATTCTTGAATTTAAGTATATGTTGTGTATTCATGGTTTTTGTTTGAAATACGAAGTTGCCGTATCAAAACTATTTCTTGAAAATTTTGCGAAAATTGTTCCCTGATTAATCTGGTTTTAAGTTGTTTAAATTCAGATTATTTAGAACTGTTTTAATTCGAAACAAAAATTGAAAATTTGGAAATAACGAAACGAATCCGGAACAAGAGTATAGCCGTGCGCGATAGTGCGCGGCCTTACGCGTTTTCGCGCATGGGGCGGTAGAAGCCACCCCGCCTTGTCTTCTCCCGCCCGGGCGGTGCGCGCGGCCTTGCACGCACCCCTGTGCACTGCTGCACTGCGCTGCTGTCGGCCCACCTAGGCGTTCTGTGCGGGCTGTGTGAGCGGGACGGCCTGTTCGCGCGCGCCTTGTGCGGGCTATCCCGGGATGCCTTTTTCGTATCATGTTTTCGGTTTCGTTAAAATCCCGTTTTGTAAAATCTAATTTTATTTTAAAATTAGATTTTAATTTTATAAAATTATTTATTTAAAATAATTATAAAATTTGGGATTTTATGAATTAAAGTTGATGGGGCCAAAATACGCTCGGCCTACATTTCGACACGTGGCCTCTTTACCTAAAGAAGGCCCTCTCCGAGCGCAGGCCGCCCTCGATAGCCAAAGACCCATGTGTGACACCTGTCGTCGTCATCACAGGACACGTTGCTGTCTTCGCCTCATACCAAGGAGCACTCTTTATGCTACTAAGCAGGATCCAAGTTCACCAAGGGAGTCATCCTCGAGCGCCATTCCTTTCGGATGAGCTCCCATATGCAAGCAGACTAAGGGGCTAAGCTGCCCTCATTGCACAGCCTTGGCGCTGATCTCCACGCGGTTCCATAAGCCCATCAGGCTCATTGTTGACACGAGCGTGCCCCTGGCCCTCGTTACCAACCCCCGAAACGGCTCTCTGACACCCAGTACGGTCCCGCGCACCTGCCACTGTTGCCCGAACCATCTTTTCGCCAGCTTTTGCAGGAGATTCCTCCTAGGTTTCTCCTCATTACGCCACGTGTTAAGGCAACATTAGGGCAGGACCACAAAGGGCAAATTACCAAAGGGTCCCTGACCCTCAACTATAAATAAGAGATTTCATCTCTTCTACTGTAAGCAATATTCCATTATAGAAACTCTTACATTCTTTCACCTCTTTCAGGTCATCATCTGACTTGAGCGTCGGAGAGCCAAACGGGGCATCACCCCAAGTTCCCCTAGTTTGGCCACCTAACCTCTGTTCTCTGGTGTTTATCCTAGCAGGTTGAACCCTCATCTTTTCCGGCGATCATCACTTGGTTTCCCAATATCAAACAAATTCTAAAGTGATTGGACTCTGCTTTTTATATTCAGACCCATCATTTTTGGCGCCGTCTGTGGGAAACCACTCGTCTTTTCTTCTTTGCCTGTGCTAGTTGAACAGCAAACCCCATTCTCACCTTCCTCTCATGATGGTTACCACGAGATCCAGTGCAACTGGAGGTGGCGAGGACCACCTCCTGCCCCCTGCCACTAGTGGCGCACCATCGACAGGTGGAGTTCCACCCCCGATGGAACCACCGGCCCCTCCTCCTGTAGCCACCACTAAACAATTCCCTGCTATGGTGGTAGGAGGATCTGGGACCTCTGCTCCCCAGAACCTTCCTCCCAGTCATATGCCCACCACCCAAGTGCTCCCAGGGGGGTACCCCGCCATGATGCCACCACCAGGATACACCCTGACGCCTTCCCTGATGGTGCCCATGGTCCAACCATACCACGCAGGTAGGATACAACTCCCTGTCATTATCCCTTCAGAGATTGAAGGCGTGGAAATACCTCCCTTGACTCACCAACAACTGCAAGCAATCTACACGCAAAGTGAAGTTCAAGCTGTGCAAAATGCTTGGCAAAACTTCACGGCTACATATTTTTCCTCAGGCACGGCAGCCCAGATCGCTCCACCAAGAAGGTGGCAGGTTCACCCAATAAACCGCGGCTCAAACCGTTCTACAGACTAGGCCGCCGTCCCCGCCCGTCAAGGAAAATGAAGTCCCAGGTAGGGAAGAGGACGAGCGTCCACCGGTTAACAGGAGCAAGGAGCCTAGGGAGAGAATTAACGTGGTTGATGAGGCTAATTCTCAAGCCTCAAAGCGAGTCTCTCACGTCTCCAGATGAGGGAGCAAGGCTCGGAAGGAAGATCCCAACCTTTTCGTGGCTGTGCAAGACCAACTGCAGGGGTTGTAGGATATGATGGGATAGCTCTCTCGAGCGCGGTCTGAAATCCCCCACGTTGGGGATGAGAGGACCCATGCCAGAGACGCTTGTCGCCGCGCCCACCAGCCACATGCCCCTCGGAATCACCAGCAAGAGGAAAACTATTAGAACTACGACTACCATCCCCTAGCGAAGGGCTCTCTCCATGTGGAGGAAGTCCTGATGGCCCAAGCAGGAATGGGCAAAGTCCCCACTTCCATCAACCGATACGATGGGACCACTGATCCAGTGGAGTATCTGGATCATTTTCTTCATTTGATGTACCTATATGAGCACTCGAGCCACTACTAGGCCAAGGTGTTCGTCACTTCCCTCGTCGGGATGGCACAAGAATGGTACAAATGCCTGCCACCACACTCAATCAGGGGGTACGAAGATCTTGCCAAAGCCTTCCTTAATCACTTCAACTCTTTGAAAGCTCCTGTCACCGCACCCACAGCCCTGTACAATGTGGTCCAGGGGAGGCACGAGTCCCTCAGGTCCTTTCTTGCCCGCTTCAACAAGGAGATACTGCTAGTGGAAAGGCCCTCTATGGATTTCCTGATCCCCGGTTCTCTTCAAAGCCGTTGATCATAAGCAGTACGTGAGCAAGAAAATTGTTGATGCCATAGTGGAAAGGAGGTCAACGACTCTCGTGGCGACGAGGGAAATCGCCGAACCCTACTTCACACTCGAAGACATGTATGGGACCAATGCGCCTAGGTACCCCAGTCCCTTGGAGAACGAGCGGGGGCGCGACGACACTCGTAAAGAACGCCGAAGGTCCCCACTTCCGTCGCGCAGGCTAGAGCGCATCCCTCTTACTCGGCCCAACTCAGAAGTTTACTTCTTGTCCGATAAGAAACTCTTCAAGAGGCCCCGAAAGATAAAAGAGGCGGAGGCCACAAAACGATCGGGGAAATATTGTGTTTTCCACAAATAGAAGGGGCATGATACCGATGAATGCCGCCAACTTGAAAGCGAGATACAGAGACTCATGGCTGGGGGCCACTTGAAGGAATTTGTGAAAGCCTTAGAACGCTATGACGAGTGCTTTAACGAGAGGGCCAGAGAGAGAAGAAGGAGCACTTCGCGATGAAGGAGCCTCGAGGGCGTGGCCCACCGGAAAGCAGTAACCGAGGGAAGCAGAAAGCATCTGAACAAGAGAATGCTCCCTTTGCGGTCATCCACATGATTATAGGAGGCTTATAGGGAGGAGACTCCAACGCTTCCCGTCGCCGCTACATCAGGAGCTACGATCAGCGCCCCTCGGCGCCCAAACAAGTCTATTCCATCAAGGAAACGAGCGACCACCGCTCCAAGGAGGATGGAGCCGTTGGATTTAATGATAGGGATCTACCGCACATTGCAACACCCCACGGGGACGGTGAAACCTCTGACTGTCCCATGGTGGTTAGCTTAGACGTCTATAATCACATTGTAAAGAGGGTTCTGGTGGATAGTGAAAACTCTGTTAATGTTTTGCCTTACTCAACTTTCCAAAAAATGAATGTCACCAACGTCCTCCTCGATCCCCTCGTCCTCCTCGATCCCCTGAAAAAATGAATGTCACCAACTTTGGGGGCTCCGAGGTTGTCCCTCGTGGACAAATACGCTTGGCCACCTCCTTCGGTTGTGCCCCACAGTGGAAAATTCTCATGGTCACATATGCAGTGGTAGAGATTGAGATTCCCTATAACATCATAATAGGGAGGCCTGCCCTCGTTGATTTCAAGGCGATCATCTCAACTTACCATCAGAAGATCAAATTTCTGGCCCCCGAGGGGTTTGGCGAAGTCCTGTGCAACATTCGCGAGGCTTGGAAGTGTTACATGTTATCCCTCAAGAAGCCCAAAGCGGAGAAGGCATTCCAGACTGGATCCACCAAAAAATCGGTAGACTTCCCAAGTTTGGATGAGGATGGTCCCATGCGTAAGAGGGCCAGGTTAAACTAGAAAAAGAACAAAAAGAAGAATCCTAGCGCTCGAAACAAACCGAGGGCACCCCTCCCGGAGCGGTCGGAGAATCCTTCTCTGAGGAAGACGTAAGTGAGCATGAGCAGGAGGCGGCAAGCGACCGTTTAACAGAAAAGAAAAGAGCGCTCGAACTTCCTCGCCCGGAAGTGCGCATCGAGCCCGCAGAGGAATTTCTCACCATTGAGTTGGAACCTGGAAACAAGGATAAGACCACTCAGATTGGGTCCAATCTCTCGGGACCCTCGCAGGTCATGATGATCAACTTCCTAAGAGAAAACATTGACATTTTTACGTGGAAAGCGTCTGATTTGACCGGGATTGACCCAAGCGTCATAGTCCATATGCTCAACGTGGACCCCTCCTTCAAGCCAATCAAGCAAAAGAAGAGAGATGTGCACGGATTTTGAAAGAATGTGATTGAGGAGGAAGTAAACAACCTCCTCGAAGCCCAGTATATTGAGCCCATATTGTACCCGGAGTGGCTTTGCAATGTGGTACTGGTACCCAAGAGCTCTAACAAATGGCACATGTGCAACGACTTCACTGATCTCAACAAAGTCTGCCCCAAGGATCCCTACCCTTTACCCCGGATTGATCAGCTGGTGGATTCGACCGCGGGGTGCGAGCTAATGAGAATGATGGATGCTTTTCAAGGGTATTACCAAATCTTCATGGCTCATGAGGATCACCCCAAGACCTCTTTTGTGGTACACATGGGAGTTTACTGCTTTAAGGTCATGCCCTTTGGACTCAAGAACGCAGGAGCCACCTTAAGTCAAACGCAGGAGCCACCAATCTTCATGCCTCGTAAACAGGATGTTTAAGAAGGAGATTGGTGGGTCAAGCGAGCTGTACATGGACAACATGATCGTAAAGAGTGAGCGTCAATCCTCATATTTAGAGGACCTTAAGTGCACGTTTGGCATCCTCCGCCAGTATGGAATGAGGTTGAACCCCTCAAAATGCACGTTCGGAGTGCGAAGGGGGAAAATTTCTGGGCTACATGGTAAGCCAGCGTGGGATTGAAGCTAATCCAGAAAAGATCAGGGCCATCTTGGATATTCCTTCCCCTCGTAACCTCAGGGAAGTGCAAGTGTTAGTGGGAAAGATAATCTCTTTGAACAGATTCATCTCCCCGCTCGGTAAATAGAAATCTCCCATTCTTCAAAATCCTACGTAACGCTCGGAATTTCTCTTGGACTAAAGAATGCGAACAAGCGTTACAGAACATGAAGGCCTACCTCTCGAGCGCTCCACTCCTAACAAAGCCCGTGATAGGTGAACACTTGTTCGTATATCTATCCGTTTCGACTGAAGCCACGAGCGCCGTCTTAGTGGCCGTACGCGAGTGTAAACATTTACCTGTTTATTACCTGAGTAAAACGTTACAAGGCGCTGAAAAGAAATATCTGGAAATTGAAAAGTTTGCATTCGCCCTCATCAACGCGTCACGAAGATTGAGACCCTATTTTCAAGCGCATTCTACCACGGTTCTCACAGACCAACCACTGAGACAAGTCATGTCCAAGCCTGACGTTTCTGGGAGGTTGATAAAGTGGGCCATTGAGTTAAGCCAATTCGACTTAAATTTTGAGCCCAGAACGATATACAGGCGCAAGCAGTCGCAGACTTATTGGTTGAGCATTCCGGGTTGGAGCCTACTATTCCAGAAGATAATGGTCTATGGGTCCTCCACACGAATGTTTCCTCAACCTCTTAAGGGGGAAGAGCAGGGGTGCCCCCAACAGAGTTGAGATAGACTTTGCAATCAAGCTGGACTTCCAAGTCACAAACAATGAGGCAGAGTATAAAACCCTTGTCCAGGGGTTGAAAATTGCTTTACAGAATGGAGCATCCAGGGTCACGACCTATGTCGATTCACAGCTGATTGCAAGTCAAATTGAAGGAACCTATGAGGCTCGAGAAACCACCATGGTGCAGTACCTGAGAAAGTTAAGGAAGTCATCAGAAACTTCAAAGAGTTCCATCTCCTACAGGTCCCACGAGCGAAAAATGAGCGGGCTGACGCACTTTCCAAATTTGCTTCCGCCCTCAAAAGGTCCTGCGAACGTTCCATTGCGTTCCTCAGGACAGAGGAATCCTTGTTAAGAGAGAAAGCGCCCATCCGAGCGGTGGCTATGATTGATCCCACTGAGCCATGTTGGCTCGATGACATCATCCGGTTCCTTAAGGATGGTACTTACCCCACTGACAAGGTGGAGGCACGGAAAATTTGAAATAAGGCCCCTCGTTTTTCACTAGACTTCGAGGGAAGACTCTTTAAGAAGTCCTTTCAAGGTCCACCGATGAGATGCTTGAGGCCTTCACAAGCCAAGGAGACCCCCCGAGCATGTCTACAGTGGAAGCTGCGGGAACCACTCTGGAAGGCATATCCTTGCCAAGAAAATCTTGAGAAGTGGGTTCTATTGGCCTACGGTCCTCCAAGATTCCATTGAATTTTCCAAGAAGTGCTCTAAGTGCCAGTTTCACTCCAATGTTCCCCAGTTGCCAGCTGCTCAAATGGTCTCTATAGACATTTCATGGCCCTTCGATCAGTTGGGCATCGATATCGTGGGCCCATTGCCTATGGCAGTAGGACAGAAAAAGTTTGTCATCTTAGTCGTCGATTATTCACCAAATGGGCCGAGGCTGAGGCCGTTGCAAAGATCACTTTCAGAGTGGTAAGGGACTTCATATGGAAGAGCCTCATTTGTAGATATGGTATTTCGAGGCGGCTCATTTCAGACAATGGATCCCAGTTCATAACGTCGGACACAAGAGAATGGTGCTCAGAGTTAGGCATTGAGCAACGCTTCAGTTCCGTGGGCCATTCTCAGGCCAACGGTCAAGCTGAAGTCGCCAACAAGATCATTCTGCAACACTTAAAAACCATGCTTGAAAGCAAAAAAAAAGCGAGTGGGCTGAAGAGTTCCAAGGGGCTTTATGGGCGTACCGCACCACCCCACGAGCGGCCACTGGCGAAACTCCTTACTCACTTGTCTATGGTTCAGAAGCCATGATACCAGCTGAGATCGCGCATGAATCCGCTCGTGTAGCTTACTTCGAGCACGGGGCGAATCAAGAAAGCAGAGCACTGGAGTTGGATCTCTTGGAGGAAAAGAGGGACAAATCCTGGGCACGTGTCCATGAGTATAAAGCGTCCATCGCTCGGCAATACAACAAGCGGGTCAGAGAAAGAACATTCCAGTTAGGAGATTTAGTCCTGAAGAAGGTTGAAGTCTCAAAGCACGTGGGTAAGTTGGATCCCAACTGAGAAGGCCCATTCAAAATCATACAAGTCAAAGCCAACAACACTTACACGCTCGAGACACTCCAGGGCAAGCGTCTCCCATGTCCATGGAATGCATGCAACCTTCGACGGTTTTATGTTTAAAGTCTTAAGAACTCTGTAAAAACTCACCTTTGGGATTTGTGTACTTTTCATTTACAAGTGCTATTAATCAGAATGGTTCTACTTCAAAAATATTGTTCTAGTTTGTGATAGGAGATTCCCCTTTGGATACCTAGGCCCGAGCCACAAAGATCCAAAGCACGCGAATCCTCTCCTTTTTACGAGCGGCAAAATCTGATCTAGAGGTCCATCCTCTTTGAGAAATTGGACGAGCGCCGCAAACCTCCCCAAGAAGGAGGGTGAGCCCAACTGGGATCCGCTCCTGGTTTATGTTCAAATTCTCCCAACAAGTGCCCACACAGTGCTGCTCGAGGCGACCTTCTCACTCTTGAATGAACCCCTCATGGCCAAACACTTGGGGGAAAAATTTTAGATAAGTTTTCCCAAGTCTTGACCAGGACCCCCTCGAAGGGTGACCCTCGAGTCCCCCAAGGCTTGGTAGATTTCTTAATGACCCGGCAGCCCTAGTAAAACATCCCCTTGTATATAAACACTTGGGGAGAACTTTCAGAGCACAAGTCTAAACCCTCGGGTCTGTAATGACTTGTAGAGGTTCTGAATAGCCCAGGGCGCCCTCGAAGCGTGACCCTCGTGGCAGAGATCCTTCGTGTTCAAACACTTAGATGGAAAACTTTTAGACAAGTTTTCACAAGTCTAGACCCTTGCGTCTGCAATGACTTGTTAAAATTCCTAAGTGACCAAGGATTCTCCTGGAGGGGCCCTTCGCGTCACACGCTTGTGAAGAAAGAACATCAAGTGGGTATTCACGAGCCTTAACAAAGGTACCCTCAAAGTAGGCCCTCGCGTGCACAAGTGCTTGGTAGAATCCCCCAAGTTGACTAGGGACCCTCGTGGGAACTCCCCTCGCGTCTTACGTTTGAAAACAAACTCTCAGACAAGTTTTTACAAGTCTTGACTAGGGCACCCTCGAAACAGGGCCCTCGTGTTGTCAAAAGACTTAGTAAAATTTACAAATATTATGTGTTGCATTTACTTAGCTTTTTCACTCAGTTCTTTCTAACAAGAATGTGATAAAACAAGCATACAAGTAAAATACACAAGAAAGAATATTGCAACAAAAGGAAATGTTCATTCATTCAAAGATCAATGTAACGCCCCTACAAGGGCATCCACGCCTATCCCGCGCTACGGTCCTAGCTTGTATATAGAATTACTATCCATATACCCGCCAAGAACGAAGCAAGCGGTGACAAACGGACATCCTAGCTAGGCGGTACTAGACTCACAAAGCGGGTAAACAATCACAAATATGCGGAAGCTTAAATCATAACATATCAAGTGCATAAATTCATTCAACAAGGTCTAAGAGAAATATATATTCAACAAGTAGATGACCATCACGGTCCAGCACGTAATGCTCAAAATACGGAATGTAAAATCATCCTAGTGACCAACACGGTCCAAACTAGCATAATAACATTATACATTCTAAATCCATGAATCCAAAAACATAAGCGACATAAATAAGAAGTATGTAAAGACACAAGGAGTACAAGCTAAACTCGACACAACTCTCAAAGCAAGACACCGCCTAGCAAGACTCCAAAACGCGACCTGCGGACACGAAAGGTAAAGGAGGTCAGTTCAAACGGAACCGGTGAGAAGAAGGTTACATAGTTTAAATATAAGAGGTCAATGCATGCTCAAATCAAAGATGTTCATGATCCGAATTCTTTTGGAAAAACAATGCAAGTTTTAGAAAAATCGAATCATGAACCGAAGCACCGGCTCGGCGAGTACGAGCACTCCATCCTTACTTCCCAAACCAAAAGAAATTAAACCAATCCATCCTTACACCGTTGATGTCGAGAGTGTACAGACCCCGAACATCGCAAAAGAACCATGGAGAAGTGGGTCCATGAAACCGACCTTCCCCCAAGCTTACCTTAACCCCGAAACCTCCTCGAAGTCTTAGCAAACTTGTCCAAAAGTGGGTACTTCGTAAGGGTTTAACCGTCCGCCCTTGCGTTCCCGGTCTTACCACTTACTCCGCCCCGAGCGCTATCAAAAGATCCAACCGAGCAAGCGTCCTTGCAAGGTATACATAACCTCGCTACACAACTCACACATACGTAATATTCGAATGGAAGTCTCAAAACCATTTTGGGTATCTATCCCATATACCAGAACTTCAAGTTTTACTAGTAAACCATTTTCCACAAGCAAATATTCATAATACGAGCAAAGCTCACAAAACTTGGCTTATAAAGCCTAAATATACGTTTTCAAAATGGGAGTTCAAAACCAACAAATATGAAAGGCTATAGGTGTCCACAGTTTTGAAAACATTTTACATATATATAACTCCTCACCTTTACCAAGAACTCGAAGGTCGACCGCGAGCAACGAACTACTCGGCCGGAGACTCACCACCTAACAAGACAAACGTACTAGCAAAAGTGAGACTCGACCCAAACCAAGTAAACGACGCACGGCTTAAGTAACAAGTCACTTATGAGAGTTATGTATGCTTATGGAGTCATATCATGCACTTAATGAAATGTGAGGATTAATCATGAGCATGTATAGCATGTCAAGGTCACACATAACGTAGGAAGTCATACAAGTTCAAGTAAATGTATAACTTAGCAAAATGTGACAACTTAAACTTGATCAAGGCAACAAGATCATAGCAAGTGATATGCAAGAAGTTCTACCACATATAATAAGGCCACAACTCATTAAAGGTATTATAGAAACAAGAAAAGGACATATAAGAGTCAAAACAAGCGAAATGAGTCAAGAAAACAAGGCTGGGGATTTTCCTTCACAAAAAATCCACCCCCATGGATTTTCCTTAACAAAAAATCTACCCTCGCGGATTGTCCAGAAGCTACTGCCTCAAATCCACCCCCATGGATTTTTTACACAGCAAAAATCCACCCTAGTGAATTCTGCCCAGAACTTAAAAAAAACGTGACAGCCACTACGAATTCGACGGGAATGAGTTCTAAACACCCCAAAACATGAAATTAAGATTCCAAAACCTCAATTAAGCATCATAAAACATTTATACATTATATAAGAACATAATATAAGCATAAAATCCAAGAATGGAATCATTTAAGCAAGAATTACATATATGCATAAAAGCTTCATAGTTCAAGCATGCTCTTCAATGGTGAATCTCTAATCCTAGCATGAATTCAACTAAAATTGATTCCAAACCTCATAAAAACTCAAGCATAATTATTCTACAACACCAAGATTGCAAGAAATCAAATAAATCCTAGACATGCAAGAATTTCTTCAAATCTTCAAAAACTCAAAAATGGTGAAATCAAGAGAATAGATGGAATCCAACCTAAACATGTTTCTAGGGTCCAAATAGCATACTTAGAACACGAATTCATCAAGAAAACATGGATTAAACTCATAAAATTCAACCCTAGTTCATGCTTCTACCAAGAACTTCAAGCTCAAAGCATAACCCAAGCATTTACACAAAACCTTACCTTAGGAGCTGAGAATCAAAGAGAATAGCTTGGTCTTGAGTCTTGGATCTCTAGCTTCAATCTCCAATCTTGTCTCTTGAAAATGGTTGAAGGTGTTCTTGAGAGAAGATGAATGGGTTGGAGAGAAAAGTGAGGGAGAGAAGGGTTTGAATCTTTCAAATAACGTGAAATGGGATGTTGGGTGTTAAAATCTGATTTAGTTATTTGGGTCAGCTATTTGGGTCACGAACCGGGTCAACTGGAGCGGGTTAGGAGTGAAATTGGGTCTCAAATTGGGCTAAATTCGGAATTGGGTTATAAGTCTTATAAAAGGTTGACTTTTCGTTGAATGGCCATAACTTCTTCGTCCGAACTCCAAATCGAGCGATTCAAAAACCCACGAACTCGTAATCGAATTATCTACTCAATTACAACAAGTTCTATCCAGTTTCAGGTTTAGAAAATAAATTTACCTTTTGGTCCCTAAATTATGCTTTAATGTCCAAATAAGCACATTATTTTGATTAAACACGAAGCATGCCATCGAAGCCAAATGGAAGCAATACGAGCACATAATTACCATATCAAATAGTCACGTATTTCATACATGTCATATATTCCACATAAGTTCAAGCATAATGGTCAATTAAGGCATATTATTCACATAATTCATGCAAGAAAAGTAAATCGTTCACTCTCGTACCAAAGCATACCTTGATCGAGAAACGGGGCATCACAATCAAGGAGCCAACGCTCGGAACTTACAGTTTACAAGGGCCTTCTCACCCTTTAAAGATTCATGCAAGATTGAAAGAGAAATTATTCAAGAGAAACATAAGAAAAATTACAAGTCAAGGAAAAAATAACAGGCATATGGGAAGATCACTTCAAGCTTTGGAGGCAGGGCCATCTTCTAAGTCCACCACTTCATTCTGCGCTTGGGGGACAGGGGCTTAGGCTTGATGGCTTTGAGCATCTGGAACGATGGCGCTCAATGGCTCAGTGGTCTCGACCGCGGGGGCGGGAGTTATCACATCTACCGCCGGAGCGGAGATATTCTCACTGGCCGGAGTCGGAGTATTTTCAACAATTGGCGCCTGGGGCACGTTTTCCTGAGGGCTCTCAGGGACAATTACAGTATTGTTAGCCCCCTCGTTGATTGGTTCGTTACGAGGCTCCTCCATGGATTGACGAGATGCCATGAACTCATCTTGAAGGATCTCTACAAGGTAACCATATTCTGGCTCTGCAAGGGTAGCCTCCGGATCCTCATCCCTGTCATCAGGTTCAACGCAACGCTCGTCAAATCTTAGCCCCATGTCAGCACGCCCTCGTGAAGAAGCCGCTGTTAGGCCCAAGTGGATCATTTGCTCAATAGCCAAGTTGAAGGCGTTTTGAGCCTCATCTTAACAGTGGAGCAAGGCAGCAAAGCCAAAGTCTTTAGAATGGCAGAAATTGATGATTGCCTCCTTGTTTACCTTCTCGATGCGCTCGGGAAGTTGTCTGACTGTGTCTTCATACTTCTTCTCAGCCGCGTTGGACTTGGAGACCCACCCATTCCTGTCATCTATCAACTTTTTATTGTTGTCAGAAAGCTTATTATAATCCGAGCGGAGCTTTTTCCGAACGTCCTCTGACTTCTTGAAATCTTCCTTCAGCTTCTTAAGCTCCTCCTGCACCTTGGCATGCTCAGTTTGGAGGAAGAGAAATTTGGCCTTCTCAACATCAGTTCCTCCTGAATCTGAGCGGGGTCATTTGTGAGCGCCATCTTTTTGTATTTGGCCTTGCGCTCGGAGTACACAGTAGCGCGCATTTGAAGGTTTTTGGCCCTCGAAAGTACTTACCGCATTTTTAGAAGAAAAAGAAATTTTTGTACTTAGCGTTTTATGGAACCAAACATGTGAAGGAAGAGAACCAAATAAAAGGGGACTTATGGAGATGAGAGTGTGAATAAGATCTCCTGCCACTCTCTCAGAACTTTGGGAGAACAACGCTCGATGATCCCCAAAAAATTGAACCCTCTCATAGAGTCCTTGAGTGATGGTACGAGAGGGTGTGCGCTCGCTCAACAAAGTAGGGCCTTCCTCAGGGGCACGTTCAAAGTGCCTGTCCCCCATCCACTCGAAATTCAACAGATGTTCCTCCTAAGAGGAAGAAGTGTCACCATCTCCTCGAGTGCCCTCGACGACTTGCTTGCCCTTGCCCAACACGGGAATACTATCGGGTATCCTTTTCCTCTTTTTGGAAGCTAGGGTGACATCCCCTTGGGACTCCCTAATGACCACGCTCGAGCGTGGACAGTTTTGGTCATTGGAAGGGGGGTGGCTCCCCTCAGGTGGGCTGAATCCATGGGCCTGGTAACTATCCTCGTGTCGGTGTTGGCCTCGTGATTCTCCCCTCGACCTTGGGGTGGGACGCTCGAGCTACTACTTGTCCCCTGATGACCATATCGGTCATCCCCTCGGCCAACTCCTCGTCCTCGAGGCGGTTGTTGTTGTTGTTGCTGTTGCTGTTGGTTGCGTTGTTGGTTGCGGACGTTGACAACGTTGGCCACGTTCCTCATGTTTCCATCTCTCCTCGCCATTATGATATTTACGCCTGAAATGAAGAAAACGAGGGTTATAAAATCAGCAAAATGCAAGCATACAGTTAGCAATCCTATCTAAAGTTAGGCTAACCATCTCTCTCCAAATTTTGGGTGAGAGGATTTCTGAGAAATTCATGGTCGTTTGTAAGCCCACAAAGGAACATGACCTCTGAATCATCTATTAAATCTTTGGCTTGTATCAGCCAACCCTCATCCATCATTGCAGTGGCCAAATCTTGGCCCCAGTTCTCAGGCAAGATGGGGTCCAAACGGTGCCTCACGAGGGGTGCCTCCCCATGCGAAACCCGCTCTCATGGGACCCCAAAATCATCATCTTCCGGAGCCCTCACAAAGAAGAACTTTTCTTTCCTTTCCACTCCATAAGTTGACGAGGGGGAGTTAATCAATTTCGAGCCAGATTTTGCTTGGATGTAATAAAACCCGCCCTCGGGGATGAGCGGAGCGAGCGGGTAACCTGGAATAAGGCATTGAAATTGTGGATTGTAGGTTGGTTTTCGGTACACGCCATGAGGATTACAAAGGTGTTTATCAGCGCTAAACCGTTGGGTACAATTTGTGAAGGGCACAAATTAAGATTATTAAGGATGTTGGCTACAGGGATAGGGATGGGGAACCTTAGACCTTCAAATGTCACTGAGTCCTTAAAAACTACCATCTCTCCCTGAGGTGTGTTAGCCCGCTCGTGCGAAGCAGGGATCCTCCACTGGAATCGGCCATCCCAATATATCGGGGCCATCATAGACACAATCTCCCCTTGGGTTATTGTGCTTGGAGTCTCGTCGGGGGTCCTCTCTGTCGCCTACATACCTGAACCCTCGCCCTCGGAAGCCTTCTTCTTCCCCTTCTTCCTACGCTTCTTTGGGGGCTCCTTCGAGGGCCCAGCCCCCTCGTTTCCTTAAACAGGAGCAGAAATAGCCACTGTTACGGTATGACGGTGGGGGTGAGTGACACTCTCTATTAACGGCAGAGTTACTCCCTGCCTCTCCTCCTCCATCACCATGTTCATTTCCTTGAAGAGATGCTCAACCCCTTCGGGATCCCTCTCCCCTATGGCGGAAACCGCCGTATCTAATTCTTCATCCCTTAGAGAGTTAGGGTGTATGAGCTTTGAGTGGCCATCTCCTCTACTTCATGGGCGAATTCTTCAATTTGGTCTCCGGACATAGTGTTTGAAAGTCTGCAAAAGATATGAAGGTCTGGGAGATGTGGGGATTCTAGGAGGCGAACGAAAGACCTGAGAAATATAATCCTAACAAAACTAGGGTTAGCAAGTCAAAAAGAAGATTTACGAAAAAATTACCTAAAGATTTCTCGGAAAACTTGAAGATGGATGAAGTTCTCTGAGATTTGCTCTAAGGATTTTTCTTGAGTAATAGCTCTGGAATTTTGTGACGCCCGGAGCAACGAGCCACCACATCCCCCGCACTTAGACCCGAATCCACATATGAAATGGGAGTCCATACATGAATCCAAGTCTAAGCGAACGAGGACCTACACGCACACACTAGACTAAGCGGGGCTAAGACAGCAACAGAGCGCGCAAGAAAAACAACTAAACAAATATGCGGAAGCAAATAACAGGATCCAAAAGCATATAAAATATATACATGGCCATTCCGGTGCAAACTACAAAAGTATTCAAAGTTCTCCAAAGTATAGCTTAATTCAAATACATATCAAAATATTCAAAAGATGCAAGTATGAAATGCTGACTCACCCAAACTAGCTAGCACAACACGACCACGTACTATCCTGCTTAGCTCGAGTAAACCTGCAACTAAAGGAGGGAAAATAAGAGGGGTCAGCCATAACTTGACCGAGTGAGGGGGCTAGCGCACACCCACACACTACATAAATATAGAATATATTAATCAAAGGATTATGAACCGGGAATAGGGTTTTGCACACCAAACCAATTTTCAAAATAAACTTATACATTTCATAATCAAAACAAAACGTACTAGAGTTAAAGGAAACTCCTATCCCATTTCATAATCAATGAATCGTACAAAAGCTCGGCGAGTACGAGCACTTAACCCTTACTCCTCTATAACGTAAGAAAATCAAGGAAACCTTATTACCAACGGTGTTTCGGGAGTCAAACCCTCTCCACCTAATTACCAATGCACACGGGGTAGCTATCCCACGATGTGCTTGAAGCACCACGCCTTCTCAACCTCCAAGAGTCGCGCGTGAGTACTCTAAATGGAGACCGTGCACAGGCTTAACCCGACGGCCCTTGCCATCCCGAGCGTCCTTACCCACGTCTCCGGGGCCCAGTAACAACCAATTATCCAATTAAACTTACTTAACTCGCTACATAATTAAACATAACTTACGTACCTTATCGAGTATACCTTACCTTGCAACTCGACATATGCTATACGCGTACCTCTCCGTGTCTTCCTTAACATTAAGATGTTGAGGTAGATCCTAGCTTGTTTGACAACACACGGTTTGGAGCATAGCCTCGTTGCAAAACATTTTCAAGCTTATATATGCTTATACTTATAGTTCAAAATGTTTAATCGTATGACAAGGTCATAAACATATCATATGACACATATCTAACATATAAATATATAGTATATTCGCATGCGGGTGAGAAATCATCACATTTAGGCCATAGGTCGATTAACTAAAGGAAAAGATCCTAAACCTCACCTTGTAGCAAAAGTAGGTAGAGTCCGGGGCCCAAAAGGAGCAAACAAACACCTAAACCTTGGGTTCAACGACGTTCGGAAGAGGCTCTGAAACAAAAGAACACAACTCCCGAGACTTAGACTCAATCATGAACCAATTAGATGCACGGCGATGCATACAAATGCAAGCGGATGCAATGCATGTCATATAAATTCATATTTAGGCATACCGAAGAAAATAATAAAATAATACATAAGGATTCAAGAATTAAACTCACACGTGGCACTAACCTGTACATGCGAGCGGACGGGGTGTCACAATCTCCCCCCCTCCCCAAGAGAACCTGGTCCCCAAGTTCTACTGCTCAAGTTTCAAGCTCTAGCAACTTCCCGTATTCATCCCATGTTCGAGGTTCATGACGTCTCGACAAGGATTTGCCCGGTAAGGTTTTCAAGCACAAGGGGTTTGATCGAATCTTCAAGTCTTGAAGTGGTAACTCCTACACAACTTGATCCAGGCTAGGAGCAGTCTAAACATCTCGCATGATAGGAGAGTCCAAATTGATTCATCCTCTACCGTTTGATTTGTTCTAAACTAACTTAAGAGCTCGGTGTTACACGAGTGGCGTAGTTACTGGACTCTCACCACTCGCACCTTCGAAAGTGGAGGTCTCCCCAAAAAGGTTGTCCTTTGATTTGTTGTTTGCCTCGAGAGCCCGTTGTGATCTTGACCCTCGACTTACCATACTCTCGTACTCTCACAACAAGTAAGCACTCAACGGGTAACAAATACATACAAGAACAAATGACAATAACCCAAATAGCAAAACAAGAATGCATGATGCGCGTACCATGAATGATTTGTGTACCGTTCATCGTTGTTTGGAATTTCTTGACATCCGGATGATTAGGTGAGTAGCCAAAGTTGGTGTTGTAAGGCTCACAGCTTGACAATCTCGGTCTCAAGCTTCTTGGAAGAATCCTAACTTGATAATCAATTTTTTTCTCCAACTCCGTATGTTCTAATCACCATACCCACTCGATGGACTCTCCTTGTCCCACCTAACAATCCCCTTGTAGTGGTGTGGAGTTGCTCTGGTCAAGCTATTTTGAAAGTTTCTCTCTACTCCTCTTTGAATTAACCCTTCCCGTGCTCGGCCAAAAGGTGTAAGAGCATGTCCTAGGTGTCTTTGGACCATGCCCAAATAATTCTTGAATTCCTTTAAAACCCCACGGTCTTCAAAATCTCCGTGAATCTTCTTACATCAACTAGTATATCTTCACGGTCCGAGGTTACTATTTCTTGACTCCAATTCTTCTATTTCCATGGAATTAGAATCCTGGCTTCTTCCTACTAATCGACCTCCAATTATTGTTTCGAATCTTTACTTAGTTATCACCTCGATGGAAGTCCCCTGATTTTACTCTTTACAGATTCGAATTGGTTGCATGACTTGTCCTCTATTGACTTGCACTTGGGTAGATAATTTCCTTCCAAAACTCTTTGTCTTTCTTTGTCGTTTCCATTTGTTGCTTTATATCTCCCAATTCAACTTCACAACACGGCCAATTCCACTTGGATCTGGAAAGTAAACTCCAATCCATCCAGAAGGTAGAACTTCTCGCATCTTGGTTTTTCCATAGACATGGAATCACTGTAATGATCGATTTTTTTTATTATTTTTTTTTCTCCTCCTAATCCAACTTCTTCCTTTCCCAAAATCCGAGGTGTCTCAGTTCTCTCTTCTTTTTTTCTCTTTCCCAAGCTTGACTTCTAATGGATTGGTATAATTGGAAACTCTTTCTTGATTGTCCGAAGTGCTCATTATCCCCTAACCCTATGATATTCGAACCTTCTCCGATGATCTTTGTTATTTATCCCCTTAAAGAACCTATTTTACCTTGAGTCCTCTTGAAGATCATCACCTCATCATTTATCTGGATCTCGAATTAAAATATTTCAAAGATCTTTCCTTTGTTCTTTCTCGGGTCAGATGATCTCGTGGAATCCGATTAAAATTCCTCTAGAACCGGAAGTTATTCGTTTCCCTCCTAAGAATTTAGCTTGAATAATTGTTCCCAGATTGCGGTTTCAATTGTCCTTTCAACGCTCCCTTGATTACTCATTCTTAAAGGATCCTTCCCTTTTCGTAGTGTCCTTAGCCTTCTTGTAATTATCTCCTCTAAATCCTTTGAATTTTCACCTTCTTCTTACCTCGGTTCTTATTACTACGAGGAAAACTTCACTTGGAGGTGTAGAGATTTCATACATGCTATCACGAAGAGATAAAACTTATGCATGCCTGGTTAGATTTGCTTATGCTATGCGTCACGTTATCACACAATAAAGCAAGAAAACAACAAGTAATAACAATACATAACACACATCACAATAATGTAACGAGGTACGATGCAAGATGAGTGCGCGTGCTATGAATACGATTACCTCTCGGTTGTTTCTTTGGCCTTAGTTGATCGCAGGCATCCAACTTATGCTTTGGCGATCCACACCCATAACAGCATCCCAACCTTTTCCGGCAATTCTCATAGGTGTGGGTCGTGCTCTTGCAATGAGCACATGAAGGTTGTTCCGGTAGTTGAGCCTCTTTCATCTTCCTATTCTTATTTGAGCTTGGTGGATTAAACCCTCGACTTCGTTTTGATCCCGACCCCGAGCTACTCTCTGGTTCAAATCTCCCCGCCATGCTCTTTTGCTGTAATTCCTTTGACTCGAGTTTGAGAGCTCTCCTTGTGGACTCAAGCCATTCATTCGGGTGAGTTCTGGGCTTAATGTCCTTGAGATCTCTTCTAATCCCATCCATAAATCGGCCCAACCTTTCAGATTCTTTAGCCCGTCGTTGATCGTTTTGGGGACATGCATTGATCTTGTGATCGGGAGCACCGCATCCAAAACAAGTCCCTAACCGCTTCCTACAATCTCCATAGGTGTGATTTGGCCCTTTACAATAAGCACATAGGGATTTTACTTCAGGAACAGGTGCACTTGAGGAGGCCAGAGCATCTCTTGTGGTGAATCGAGGTAATTTTCCTTGCATCTTGATGGGTAGAGAGAGCAATTAGTTGCCTTGGTTGTCTATATGATTCGGTAGAAAGGTGTTAACCTACAATAATACATAAGCTAGGTGAAAATACCATGCATGCGGTTAGTAAGTGATTATCACACGTACTTAAAGCATTGACACAAATAAAACATAAGAATGCAACATTTAAGTAATTGAAAACAAAATTTAAAACACATAATTCAAGAATTTCCATATATCTTAATGCAATGCACACGTTATCATGTTGTTCCTAAGCCGTACGACCCAGACTTGACACAACATGACACTAGAATTCCGGTTTTGCAACCCAGAGCTCTGATACCACTTTAGGATGTGACACCCAGAGTGACGAGCCACCACATCCCCCGCACTTAATCAACATATGAAATGGGAGTCCATACATGAATCCAAGTCTAAGCGAACGAGGACCTACACGCACACACTAGGTTAAGCGGGGCTAAAACAGCAACAGAGCGCGCAAGAAAAACAATTAAACAAATATGCGGAAGCAAATAACAGGATCTAAAAGCATACAAAACATATACATGGCCTTTCCAGCCCAAGATACAAAAGTATTCAAAGTTCTCCAAAGTATAGCTTAATTCAAATACATATCAAAATATTCAAAAGATGCAAGTATGAAATGCTGACTCGACCCAAACTAGCTAGCACAACACAACCACGTACTATCCCGCTTAGCTCGAGCAAACCTGCAACTAAAGGAGGGAAAAGGAGAGGGGTCAGCCACAACTTGACTGAGTGAGGGGGCTAACGCACACCCACCCACTACATAAATATAGAATAAAGTACATATTACACTACCAGAAAAACGCCCTATAACAACGGATTTAGCAACGGATTTTGGCCCTATTAGCAACGGATTTCGACTTAGCAACGGATTTAGCAACGAAAATTTTCCGTTGCTATAACCCTCTTGGCTAATCTGTAGCAACGGATTTAGCAACGAATTATTAGCAACGGAATTAGCAACGAATTACTACCCACGGAAATTAGCAACGGTTTTAGCAACGATTTTTTTAGCAACAGATTTAGCAACGGATTTTCCGTTGCAAACCAACCAATAATTAATTAATTTTCTGCCTTTTTGCAATGGAATTTCCGTTGCAAAATCCGTCGCAAAAACTAATAATTCAAATTAATAAATTCATTTGCGGGGCCCAGATCACCCCACCTAACCTAGCCGAGCCCCAACCGAGCGCTGACAACCGAGCCCCATGCGAGCCAACACATTAATTCCACATATTCGCGTTGAGTAGGAATTGAACCCTAGACCTCATGTGAAGAAGGTTGAACCCCAAACCAGCTGGGCTAACTCCATTGTTGTTATTGTTATGTAATTTTTTATATTTGACCACTATCAAATATTCATATACTAATTTAAATAATTAAATACTTGTTATCATATATTTTAAATAAAAATATTTTTAAATATATAATTATTTATATTATAATACATATTCCGTTAAAAATTTAAATATTTATTAATTAACTACATATCTCAAGTTTTAGTTATGAGATAAAAATATAATGTATATCAACTTAAGTATAACTTTTTATGACATACAAAAAAAAGGATGAAAGTTTTACATAACTAAATAATTAGATTTAATTGGTTCTTAAATAAAGAACTTTTATATTATATGAAGTATTCACTTATACATTTGTATTATTTAGCAATCGTAGTTGAATAACTTAATGAAGAATTATTTTGTTAATATGAAACATTTATATGTGAATTTGTAGAATTATATCTAAATATTGAAGAATTATTGTGTTAAATTCTATATAAACCCCAAGCATGTATAATAATAATAATAATAATAATAATAATAATAATAATAATAATAATAATAATAATAATAATAATAATAATAATAATAATAATAATAATAGTAATAATAATAATAATAATACTGTAAATCAACTTAAGTAAAAGTTTTTATGACATATAAAAAAAATGAAAGTTTACATAATTAAATAATTAGATTTAGTTGGTAGTTGAATAAAGAACTAATTTTATGTCAATATGAAGTATTCACTTATACATCAGTAGAATAATATCTGCATTTTGAGAAACTATTGTATTATTTAGCAATCGTAGTTGAATAACTTCACGAAGAATTATTTTATTAATATGAAACATTTATATTTGAATTTGTAGAATTATATCTAAATATTGAAGAATTATTGTGTTAACTTCTATATAAACCCCAAGCATGTATAAATATGTATATATATAATAGTAATGTATATCAACTTAAGTATAAGTTTTTGTAGCACCCGAGCGTAAGGTACCACATCCCCCGCACCGAGACCCGACCCGTATATGAAATGGAAGTCCATACACGTGCCAAATCCACGGCGAACGGGGACACAACACACACGCTATGCTAGGCGGGACTAACCCTTAAACCATTCAATCTCAAGACAATGTCAAATCAGAGTTAAAGTAAAACGCGGAAGCAAGAACGACATATAATATATACAATGAGCCACCAAGCTCCAAAAATAGATATACAAAAGTATTCAAGTATTCAAGGCCACACGGCCTACAGAATTATAACGCTCCACATCAAAATCATATACAATATGGGGATAAGAGTATGAGACTGAAATGAAGTGCTAAACAACAATGCAAAAACCTAGACGCCTTGTATTCCCGCCTAGCACTCCTATACCTGCACAAAACAACTGAAAACAAACCGGGTTCAGTCTAAAAGAGACTGGTGGGTATAAAAGCGGGGCATAAGTATAAATATCGCGGAATTGAAACATATACATGCAAGCCCTAATCCCATAGAAGTTTGATAAGAAATTTCCTAAGTGGCAAAACAAATAAAACATCAATGGGATTACGACTACCATTTTCATTCATAATTAACATAGGGTTTAAGGTCCGGCGAGTGGGCGTGCATCATCTCCAACCTTCTCCTCGTGTAATCATATTCATGAATTCATAAGTTTTCATACATAACATATGTGTACATACATAATGATCATAATCATTCATATACGCCTTCTTCCTCCGGTGGTGGGCGAGTTTGTAAGACTCGACCACCTCATACATAATGGCTAGTGAGGTACATGAATCCTCAAGAGCCCGACTAACATTTTCTCGTCAAAACTCCTGACGAGATCCGTTTCGACGTAAAATGGTTGGAACTAGTGCAAGGGTTCACCGTCGGCCCTTGCCTCCCCGGCTCCCCACAATACACTAAGCTCCGGGGCCCGTGATCATATCACACATGCAATCTCGCCAAAGCATAAGGTAGTTTTGCATAAGGGAAAGGTTATACGTTTGAAATCATTTACTCGAGAAAAGACTCAATATATATGTATAATCATATTACTTTGGCTTAAAACTTGTCACATAGGGAAATATATCGGTCGATTCATATCTAATAGAAGAAAAACCCACCTTTTATAAACAAAAGATCGACACAAGCGTCTCAATGCTCGCCTACGTCTCCGACCAAACCCAAATCTGTACAAAACAAAGGTATAAGACTCAATAACCACATATGACACTCGGCAATGAAGTGAATATGACATGAATACATAAAAGATCATGTTATATCATAAAAATGTTCATGTGCACTATTAAGGAATTTAAAACATATAATCAAACCATTCGTTCATATATTTAATTCAAATTCATAAATTCATAATTCATATTAATTTAATCTAAAATTCCATTTAATAATCATAGCAAGTAATATTCATATTTACAATTAGAAAAAAATAAACAACACGTTCAATCAATAATCGGTAATTTAAATACCCGAAATAGAAATCAATTAATTTCAAGAATTGAATTAAATCAAATAATATTTAAAATATATAATAAATATAAATATATACTAATTATATATTTATACATATATATATATAATCCTACGTATATACATATATATATATATATATATATATATATCACACGTATATACATATAAATGTATATATATATCTCATGCATGTATAATCTAATCTAATATGTATTACATATATATATACATGTATAATTACATACACTCATACATTCAACACCTTCATGCACACACACACACGCACACATGTATGCACAAACAACACACCCCATTTTCATGCATATACATATACACACACGCACACATTTCGAATCCAAAAAGAAGAGCAGCAGCAGCAGTTTAAGCTTGAAGAACAGACACACACACACTCTCAGCAACACCAAGAAGGAAGGAGCAGCAGCAGGAGAAAGGAAAGAAAAGGAAAAGAATGAAGGAAGAAGATCAGACGCAGCGCAGATTTCTGGCAGAAAACAGGGGTCGCGGCCGCGACCCATTTCCTTCATGAAATGGTAGCGGCCGCTACCTCTATTTTTCGGAATTTAGAACAATTATTCAGAATACGTGAACAGCCTACTGTTCAGTCGCGGGCGCGACTGAAATAAAGGGGAAGAAGGTCGCGGGCGCGACCTGCGCGAAACAAAACTGACACAGAACTGGAGAACAAAAACAGAGCACAACACCACCAATCCAATCCCACAAGATCAGGTAAGGCTAGGCATCAAATAAGCATAAAAAATACTCCAAAACCACATTCAAATCAGCTCCAAGAAGAATCAAACGTGAGGTGAAGGCAAGGGTGTTCATTTCAAGCTATAACCTCAAGGGTTCATTAATGGTAGCTCATGAATGCTTCAACTACCAACTAGTACAACACCATAAATGTAGAGAGGAGATCAAAACAATCACTTTCATGCTTGGAATCAATCAAAAAGCTCATGAATTGGAAGAGATCGATCAAATGCCCAAAACCTAAATATATTTTCATATCTGTCAAAAACTCATGAAACCTTGCTCAAATTTAGGGATGAATGAATGAAAATGACTCATATTGAATGTACATAACATATCCAAGCTTACCTTGTGGATTAATGGAGGTTTGGAAGAGATTTGAGCTTGAATCTCCAAGGATTGGCTTGAGCTACGGGATTTCTGGAAAACAGAGGATGTTTGGCCAATTTTCTCTAAGTGAGAAAGGTTAAATCGGTTTAGGGGGTTAAAGGCTGAATAAAGGGTTGAGTTAGGGTTCCAAAAACTTAAACCATGGTTAATTTGGTCAACAAATGAATAAGTTATGATTTATTTGGTAAAAGGTGGCAGATTGAGTTCCCGTTGCATGTTTCTGTTAAATTTCGGAGGTTCGAATGATTCTGGAAAAATATGTGGCTAAGTTTACTAAACTCGAATTTTCGTTGCGAGTTCAGCGAAGTTGACGAAACTCAAATCCGAGTTTCCTAGCTCAAGAAATTAAATTCGGAACCAAGGGTACGCTAAGTGCTCGTTAGCCCCCGTTTTGGTTCCTCGATTCAAATTAAATTCGTTAGCATATCAAATGAATCCGGAAACTTAAACCGAGCATATAGGCAAGTTCATAACATATATATTTACGACATATTGCAATTACAAGACGTTTCGATATCATTTCATATAAGAACGATGCACAAAATGAACAACATGCATAATTTCATACAATGCATGCACATTTTATTCAAACTCCATGCACAAATGAAATTTCAATAAATAAAACAAATTAGAATATAAACATATATTAAAGTCTCGTGATTAATTAATTAAAGTATGATTAATTAACATAATACTTAATTAGCATAATCATTAAATTAATAATAAAATAAATAAACATATATATATATATATATATATATATATATTTATATATATACTAATATTACAGAATATATTAAAATAATAATAATGAATTAAAATAAAATATAATAAAATAAAATAATAACAATTTATAATAAAATTAAATATAAAACACGTAAGGACAATTAATTTGCGTAAATTTGTAAACACACACATCATACCTTTACGTCTGAAAAATCTGGCCGTTACAATCTCTCCCAATCCGTCCTCGGATTCACTGCTTGCCCGGAAACAACTCGGGGTGAAACTTTTGCATCTTTTCCTCCGTCTCCCACGTAGCCTCTTCGGTTTTATCGCTTCTCCAAAGAACCTTGACTAGTGGAATACGCCGATTTCGAAGTTCCTGAAATTTCCGATCCAATATCTTAATCGGCTTTTGAACGAAGGTGAGATCTGGTTCTAACTCCACTTCTTCAACCGGTAGAACCTCGGACTCGTCTCGATAATATTTCCGAAGCTGTGAAACATGAAACACGTTATGAATTCCAGTTAAACTCGGAGGTAAATCCAATCGATAGGCCGTATTCCCAACTTTCTCTAGAATCTCATACGGTCCCATATACTGAGGGTTTAATTTTCCTCCTCGTCCAATCCTTGAGAATCCTTTTCTTGGAGATGCCTTTAAGAAAACCCTATCTCCAATCTCAAATTCAAGATTCTTTCTCCGAAGATCGGCATAACTCTTTTGTCGATCCTGAGCGGCCTTCATCCGTTGTCTAATCATCTGGACCTTGTCAATAGCCTCTTGCACCGCCTTAGAGGGGTTTTCCTTTCTTTCCCCTCGTTTAACACCTTCTTGCTTGGTCCAATTCCATTCCTCCAAATCAAAGAACAACGGAGATCGACATTTGCGTCCGTAAAGAGCTTCATAAGGGGCCATTTCAATCGAGGCTTGATAGCTATTATTATAAGCAAACTCGATTAACGGCAACTGTTCGTTCCACGAGCTCTGAAAATCCAATGCATATGCTCTCAACATGTCCTCCAGATACTTAATCAACCTCTCTGATTGTCCATCAGTCTGAGGATGGAAAGCTGTGCTGAATTGAAGCCTTGTTCCCAACCACTTCTGTAATTCTTGCCATAACCGTGAAGTAAATCTTGGATCCCGATCCGAGACAATGCTAACAGGTACCCCATGAAGCCTGACAATTTCATCATTATATCTCTTAGCCAATTTACTCACTTTATCGGACATCCTGATAGCAAGGAAATGAGCTGATTTTGTCAATCTGTCCACAATCACCCAAATTCCATCAAAACCGCCTCTCACTTTTGGTAATCCCGAAACAAAATCCATGGCTATTTGTTCCCACTTCCACTCTGGGATAGGCAATGGTTGAAGTAGCCCCGATGGCTTTTGATGTTCTGCTTTTACCACTTGACAGGTCATGCAATGCTTCACAAAGTTGATAACATCCCGTTTCAAACCATTCCACCAATAGAATTGTTTTAAATCCTTATACATTTTGTTCCCTCCGGGATGTATCGAATACCCTGACCGATGGGCTTCCTAAAGAATAATCCGCTTTAACTCTTCCGGAACAACAATTCTATTCTTGAATCTTAGAAGTCCCGTATCATCAAACCCAAACGGACACTCTGCATCAGCTCGAGCTTTCTCAGCTAATTTCTGAACCTCGGGATCAATTCTCTGAGCATCAAATAATTTCTGTCTAAGATCCGGTTGAACCGTGATATTCCGAATACTAGCCCTCAGTCTGAACAACTCATTCTCATCTCCAATTTTCACTTTCACATTGGACACGCTAACTTTCCTACTAAGCGCATCTGTGACCAAATTGGCTTTGCCGGGATGGTATCGGATTGTACACTCATAATCCGCCAAAAGTTCCATCCAACGCCGTTGCCTCTTATTCAATTCCTTTTGTGAAAATAAGTATTGGAGACTCTTATGATCGGAAAAGACCTCGAACGAAATTCCATAAAGATAGTGTCTCCACTTACCCAAAGCAAAGATCACTGCCGCTAATTCCAAATCGTGAGTGGGGTAGTTCTGTTCATGCTCTTTCAATTTCCTTGAGGCATAGGCGATTACCCTTCCATTCTGCATCAACACACATCCCAAACCTTCCTTTGAGGAGTCCGTATAAACGGTATATCCTTTTGTACCTTCGGGAAGCGCTAATACAGGGGCAGTGGTCAGTTTTTCCTTTAAAAGTTGAAAACTAGCCTCACATGCCTCGTCCCACTCAAACTTAACCGCCTTCTTAGTCAATCGGGTTAAAGGAGCCGCAATCCTTGAGAAATCCTGTACAAATCTTCGATAATAGCCTGCCAAACCCAAGAAACTCCTTACTTCTGAAGCATTTTTTGGGCTTTGCCATTGAATAACCGTCTCAATTTTAGAAGGATCTACTTCCAAACCTTTCCTTGAGATAATATGGCCCAGAAATGCTACCCGATCAATCCAGAATTCACATTTGCTAAACTTAGCATATAACCGATGTTCTCTTAAGGTGTCCAACACAATTCTGAGATGTCTGGCATGATCCTCCGGAGTCCTCGAATAAACCAGAATGTCATCGATGAATATTACCACAAACTTATCCAAATAGGGCCGGAAAATTCGATGCATCATATCCATAAAAGCAGCCGGAGCATTAGTCAATCCAAAAGGCATCACTACGAACTCATAGTGTCCA
Organism: Lantana camara; assembly: GCA_037501455.1. NCBI lineage: Eukaryota > Viridiplantae > Streptophyta > Magnoliopsida > Lamiales > Verbenaceae > Lantana > Lantana camara. Next base: position 68,494,540 of record CM074856.1, read on the forward strand.
TACCGGGTATTAAATCCAGTCTTCGGAATGTCCTCTTCCCGGATATTCAATTGATAATATCCTTGTCTCAAATCCAATTTTGAGTAAACCTCTGAACCCTGTAACATGTCGAATAAATCCTCAATATGGGGCAAAGGATACTTATTCTTTACAGTCATCCGATTCAGCTCCCGGTAATCTACACACATTCTTAAGGTTCCATCCTTTTTCTTAACAAAGAGAACCAGAGCACCCCAAGGTAACGAACTTGGCCTAATATATCCAACTTTGAGTAATTCCTCTAACTGAATCTTTAACTCTTTCAATTCGGCCGGTGCCATCCGATACGGGGTCTTAGAGTACGGTTTGGATCCTGGATATAAGTCGATGACGAATTCAATCTCACGGTCTGGTGGTAAAGAACTCAAATTCTCCGAAAACACATCAGAAAAATCCTTAACAACCGCGGTATCCTCCAACTTGACTTGATCTTTCGGCCTATTAAGAAGATACGTAATAAATCCCGTTGCTCCTTCTCTCATCAGCTTATGAGCTTCCATGTAAGACAAGAGAGATACCGTTCTTGAACCACTACCAATCACCAATTCATTCCCCAAAATCACTTTCTTCGCAAAACAATCAACATTGGCCCGATGCCTGGACAACCAATCCATACCCAAAATAACTCCGTACCTCTTCATAGGCATAACAATTAAATCAGCCGGATACTCTTTCCCCTCAATAAAAACTGAACACTCCCGAACCAACCGATGTGTCTGAAGACTCCCACCAAGTGGCGAACTCACCAAATAATAAGAAGATAAACATATAACAGGCAAGCACAGATTAGCAACTAGATCACAAGAAATAAAAGAATGCGTGGCACCCGGATCAAAGAGTGCATGAATGTTCATGTTATGTATGGATAGTGTACCTTCCACCACAGCTGTAGGATCAATCTCTGCATCTTGCTCCTCGCCCTAGAGGGCATAAGCACGAGCCGGGATCATTGGCCTTTGAACTCGTTTCTGAAATCCGGGGTCCTTGTCAGGACAAGTATCCGCCATATGGTCACCCTTCCCGCATATGAGACACAAGTTTAACCTCCTTCGACAATTGTAGAAATTGTGAGTTGGTCCTCCACAATGGGTACAAGGAGATTGAGCCAATCTACCCTCACTTACACCTTGTCGATCCCTCGTTGGTGCAGGCAAAGCTTTTAGAACCGGTGGAGTTGGTCCTCCCATTCTTGGCTTCTTAAACGGACCTTTAGGAGGGGGAGTAGCTTGAATCATCGGTCTCTTCCCCGAGTTCAATCCGGAACCTCTTCCCATGGGAGCTCTAAAAACCTGATCCTTCTTCTTGAACTCTTCCTCTTGAACCAAAGCTCATTGCACAGTGTCAGCAAATGACTCGAAGTTGTGACCCGCCTGGCCATGTCTCAAATCTTGTCATAATCCCGCAATGAATTTCCTCGACTTTCTCTTCTCATCCCGGGTGACATGAGGGGCATATTTCCCAAGCCTGTTAAACACGGCGAGATATTGAGTCACCGTACGCGCACCTTGCTTCAAATCCATGAACTCCTGCTCCTTTCTCTCTCTTACTACCTCCGGTACAAAGCATTCCCGGAATTCTCTCTTAAAAACCTCCCAAGTAACTTCCTCTTCGTCCACTTCAAGTTTCTCTCTCGTTCGTTCCCACCATTCATACGCATCTCCATCGAGTTGAAATATAGCAAATCGAGCCTTCTCTTGCGTGGTGAACTGTCGAACTCCGAAAATCCTCTCCAATCGAATCAACCAACCTTCCGAGATCGCATCATCAATGGAACTGGAAAACCGAGGGGGGTTGTAGCTCAGAAACACCCCATGAGGATCTCTATTATTATGGTTTGGTGGAGGGGCTTGTTGTTCTGCCGGTTGTGGTGGGGGAGCTTGAGCCCTCCGATGCTCAACATAATTAAAAACCGCTTCCATGAAATTTCCCATATCCACCAGTGGTGCTTGTGGTTGGGGTTGAGGCGTAGGGGATCGGTCATGATGGCGGCGGTGTCCTGGAGATCTCTCACGATGTCTACGTGGAGGCATCCTGTCCACGAAACACTGAAATGCATGCTATTTTTAGTCCATGCATGCAAGTGCAACCAATTCATCCAAAATTCAAAATTTAAAGCACACAAGCACGTAAACAATGCATATGCAACATATTGACAAGTTGTTCCTAAAGCCAAACGACTTAACTGACTCAACACGACACTAGAGCCCGGGTTTTGCAACCCTAGGCTCTGATACCACATAAGGATGTAGCACCCGAGCGTAAGGTACCACATCCCCCGCACCGAGACCCGACCCGTATATGAAATGGAAGTCCATACACGTGCCAAATCCACGGCGAACGGGGACACAACACACACGCTATGCTAGGCGGGACTAACCCTTAAACCATTCAATCTCAAGACAATGTAAAATCAGAGTTAAAGTAAAACGCGGAAGCAAGAACGACATATAATATATACGATGAGCTACCAAGCTCCAAAAATAGATATACAAAAGTATTCAAGTATTCAAGGCCACACGGCCTACAGAATTATAACGCTCCACATCAAAATCATATACAATATGGGGATAAGAGTATGAGACTGAAATGAAGTGCTAAACAACAATGCAAAAACCTAGACGCCTTGTATTCCCGCCTAGCACTCCTATGCCTGCACAAAACAACTGAAAACAAACCGGGTTCAGTCTAAAAGAGACTGGTGGGTATAAAAGCGGGGCATAAGTATAAATATCGCGGAATTGAAACATATACATGCAAGCCCTAATCCCATAGAAGTTTGATAAGAAATTTCCTAAGCGGCAAAACAAATAAAACATCAATGGGATTACGACTACCATTTTCATTCATAATTAACATAGGGTTTAAGGCCCGGCGAGTGGGCGTGCATCATCTCCAACCTTCTCCTCGTGTAATCATATTCATGAATTCATAAGTTTTCATACATAACATATGTGCACATAAATAATGATCATAATCATTCATATACGCCTTCTTCCTCCGGTGGTGGGCGAGTTTGCAAGACTCGACCACCTCATACATAATGGCTAGTGAGGTACATGAATCCTCAAGAGCCCGACTAGCGTTTTCTCGTCAAAACTCCTGACGAGATCTGTTTCGACGTAAAATGGTTGGAACTAGTGCAAGGGTTCACCGTCGGCCCTTGCCTCCCCGGCTCCCCACAATACACTAAGCTCCGGGGCCCGTGATCATATCATACATGCAATCTCGCCAAAGCATAAGGTAGTTTTGCATAAGGGAAAGGTTATACGTTTGAAATCATTTACTCGAGAAAAGACAATATATATGTATAATCATATTACTTTGGCTTAAAACTTGTCACATAGGGAAATATATCGGTCGATTCATATCTAATAGAAGAAAAACCCACCTTTTATAAACAAAAGATCGACACAAGCGTCTCAATGCTCGCCTACGTCTCCGACCAAACCCAAATCTGTACAAAAGAAAGGTATGAGACTCAATAACCACATATGACGCTCGGCAATGAAGTGAATATGACATGAATGCATAAAAGATCATGTTATATCATAAAAATGTTCATGTGCACTATTAAGGAATTTAAAACATATAATCAAACCATTCGTTCATATATTTAATTCAAATTCATAAATTCATAATTCATATTAATTTAATCTAAAATTCCATTTAATAATCATAGCAAGTAATATTCATATTTACTATTAGAAAAAAATAAACAACACGTTCAATCAATAATCGGTAATTTAAATACGCGAAATAGAAATCAATTAATTTCAAGAATTGAATTAAATCAAATAATATTTAAAATATATAATAAATATAAATATATACTAATTATATATTTATACATATATATATATAATCCTACGTATATACATATATATATATATATCACACGTATATACATATAAATGTATATATATATATATATATCTCATGCATGTATAATCTAATCTAATATATATTACATATATATATATACATGTATAATTACACACACTCATACATTCAACACCTTCATGCACACACACACACGCACACATGCATGCACAAACAACACACCCTATTTTCATGCATATACATATACACACACGCACACATTTCAAATCCAAAAAGAACAGCAGCAGCAGCAGTTTAAGCTTGAAGAACAGACACACACACACTCTCAGCAACACCAAGAAGGAAGGAACAGCAGCAGGAGAAAGGAAAGAAAAGGAAAAGAATGAAGGAAGAAGATCAGACGCAGCGCAGATTTCTGGCAGAAAACAGGGGTCGCGGCCGCGACCCATTTCCTTCATGAAATCGTAGCGGCCGCTACCTATATTTTTCGGAATTTAGAACAATTATTCAGAATACGTGAACAGCCTACTGTTCAGTCGCGGGCGCGACTGAAAATAGGGGAAGAAGGTCGCGGGCGCGACCTGCGCGAAACAAAACTGACGCAGAACTGGAGAACAAAAACAGAGCACAACACCACCAATCCAATCCCACAAGATCAGGTAAGGCTAGGCATCAAATAAGCATAAAAAATACTCCAAAACCACATTCAAATCAGCTCCAAGAAGAATCAAACGTGAGGTGAAGGCAAGGGTGTTCATTTCAAGCTATAACCTCAAGGGTTCATTAATGGTAGCTCATGAATGCTTCAACTACCAACTAGTACAACACCATAAATGTAGAGAGGAGATCAAAACAATCACTTTCATGCTTGGAATCAATCAAAAAGCTCATGAATTGGAAGAGATCGATCAAATGCCCAAAACCTAAATATATTTTCATATCTGTCAAAAACTCATGAAACCTTGCTCAAATTTAGGGATGAATGAATGAAAATGACTCATATTGAATGTACATAACATATCCAAGCTTACCTTGTGGATTAATGGAGGTTTGGAAGAGATTTGAGCTTGAATCTCCAAGGATTGGCTTGAGCTACGGGATTTCTGGAAAACAGAGGATGTTTGGCCAATTTTCTCTAAGTGAGAAAGGTTAACTCGGTTTAGGGGGTTAAAGGCTGAATAAAGGGTTGAGTTAGGGTTCCAAAAACTTAAACCATGGTTAATTTGGTCAACAAATGAATAAGTTATGATTTATTTGGTAAAAGGTGGCAGATTGAGTTCCCGTTGCATGTTTCTGTTAAATTTCGGAGGTTCGAATGATTCTGGAAAAATATGTGGCTAAGTTTACTAAACTCGAATTTTCGTTGTGAGTTCAGCGAAGTTGACGAAACTCGAATCCGAGTTTCCTAGCTCAAGAAATTAAATTCGGAACCAAGGGTACGCTAAGTGCTCGTTAGCCCCCGTTTTGGTTCCTCGATTCAAATTAAATTCGTTAGCATATCAAATGAATCCGGAAACTTAAACCGAGCATATAGGCAAGTTCATAACATATATATTTACGACATATTGCAATTGCACGACGTTTCGATATCATTTCATATAAGAACGATGCACAAAATGAACAACATGCATAATTTCGTACAATGCATGCACATTTTATTCAAACTCCATGCACAAATGAAATTTCAATAAATAAAACAAATTAGAATATAAACATATATTAAAGTCTCGTGATTAATTAATTAAAGTATGATTAATTAACATAATACGTAATTAGCATAATCATTAAATTAATAATAAAATAAATAAACATATATATATATATATATTTATATATATACTAATATTACGGAATATATTAAAATAATAATAATGAATTAAAATAAAATATAATAAAATATAATAATAACAATTTATAATAAAATTAAATATAAAACACGTAAGGACAATTAATTTGCGCAAATTTGTAAACACACACATCATACCTTTACGTCTGAAAAATCGGGACGTTACAGTTTTTATGACATATAAAAAAAAAAAGATGAAAGTTTACATAATTAAATAATTAGATTTAGTTGGTAGTTGAATAAAGAACTAATTTTATATCAATATGAAGTATTCACTTATATATCTGTAGAACAACATCTGCATTTTGAGGAATTATTGTATTATTTAGCAATTGTAGTTGAATAACTTAATATAAAGAATTATTTTCTTAATATGAAACATTTATATTTGAATTTATAGAATTATATCTATACATTGAGGAATTATTGTGTTTCGCAACCGTTAGATGTTAAATTAAGAAGTTTTCTTTTAATATAATGAATTTATATTAAAATTTGTAGAATTAAATCTAAATATTAAGAAAGTATTGTATTATGCAACCGTTACATGTTAAATGAAAAACTTTTCTCTTAATATTGAAGTATTTATATGTGAATTTCGAGCGTTATATATGTGAATTTTAAGGAATTATTGTGTTATGCACATCTTTTAATGATTTATAATGTATATTATAAACACATATTATATATATGTACATATATTATATATAAACATATAATATTAATTATTATTTAATATTTAAGATATAAGATATATATGTTTATATATATTATATACTTATATATAATATTTAATACATATATATATATATGATAAATATTTTATATTTATACATAATATACGTATGTATATAATATTATATGTATTATAAATATTATATATTTATATATAATATTATATGTATTATAGATTATACGGGGAATTTGAGAAAACTCCCCAATTGATAAGTCAAATTTCTTTTAGCTCCCTATCTTCAAAAATGATGTATTAAAACTCAAGAATCGTGTATCTAAAACCCCAAATGATGTATTTGAAATATAAGGAAAAAAATCATGTATCTAAATCCCAGAATCGTGTATCTAAAACCCCAAATGATGTATTTAAAAATGGGGAGCAAACTCAAAATTTTTCAACCCATGGGGAGTTTTCTCAAAAACCCCCATTATTATATAATATTATATAATATATATACGATATATATAATATCAATATATTAAATATTATATAATATTATAATGACAATAATATATAATATATAATATGTATTTTATATATGTATATATTATATAATAAATATATATACATATATAAAAAAGGGAGAGCCTGGGATTGAACCCAGACCTCATGAAAAGAAAATGAGTGTGCAACCAACTTGGATACAATCCATTGATGTTTTGTTTGAACGAAATTTTACTTGATTTTTAAATATACTTAACGGTTCCGTCCAAAATTTAACGGTTGGGACAAAAAATGTAACAAAATGAAACCAACGGGACTATTTTTTTCTAATTCTAAAAGAATGGGACCAAAATTGAAAACGGCGCAATCCTATGGGACCAAAAATGTAATTTGCTCTATTTTTTATTATTCATTTATTTTTATTCCATATAGCAACGAAAAATCCGTTACTAAATTATAAATATTTTATTAATTTTTTTAATCATATGTTTATAGCAACGGATTTTCCGTTGCTAATCTTTTTTATATTTATTTATTTTTATTTATTTTTTTTCTTCCTTATAGCAACGAAAAATCCGTTGCTAATATTTTAAATATTTGTTTATTTTTATTTCTTTTTTTTCTTCCATATAGCAACGAAAAAACCGTTGCTAAATTAGCAACGGTTTTTTCGTTGCTAATATTTTTATATTTATTTCTTTTTATTTCTTTTTTTTTTCTAATATTTTTTATATTTATTTCTTTTTTGTTCTTTCATATAGCAACGAAAAATCCGTTGCTACTTAGCAACGGATTTTTCGTTGTAAATATTTATAAATATTATATTATTTTTTATTAGGTTTTTATTTTAATAGGAACGGAATTTTCGTCGCTATATATACCAATTTATTTATTTTTTGTATTATTTAATTTTAGCAACGAAAAATCCGTTGCTATTTTTTTTCATATATAGCAACGGATTTAGCAACGAAAATTCCGTTGCTAAAGCATTTTGCCACGAATTTTTTTTTTGTTGCTATATCTGTTGCTAAATAACAACGAATAATTTCGGTTGCTAAATTTCCATTGCTATATGACAGATTTCTAGTAGTGTTAATCAAAGGATTATGAACCGGGAATAAGGTTTTGCACACCAAACCAATTTTCAAAATAAACTTATACATTTCATAATCAAAACAAAACGTACTAGAGTTAAAGGAAACTCCTATACCATTTCATAATCAATGAATCGTACAAAAGCTCGACGAGTACGAGCACTTAACCCTTACTCCTCTATAACGTAAGAAAATCAAGGAAACCATAAATACATAAACAATCCATCCCCAACAATAACGGTGTTTCGGGAGCCAAACCCTCCCCACCTAATTACCAATGCACACAGGGTAGCTATCCCACGATGTGCTTGAAGCACCACGCCTCCTAAACCTCCAAGAGTCGCGCGTGAGTACTCCAAATGGAGACCGTACACAGGCTTAACCCGACGGCCCTTGTCGTCCCGGACATCCTTACCCACGTCTCCGGGGCCCAGTAACAACCAATTATCTAATTAAACTTACTTAACTCGCTACATAATTAAACATAACTTACGTACCTTATCGAGCATACCTTACCTTGCAACTCGGCATATGCTATACGCGTACCTCTCCATGTCTTCCTTAACATTAAGATGTTGAGGTAGATCCTAGCTTGCTTGACAACATACGGTTTGGAGCATAGCCTCGTTGCAAAAAAATTTCAAGCTTATATATGCTTATACTTATAGTTCAAAACGTATAATTGTATGACAAGGCATAAACATATCATATGACACATATCTAATATATAAATATATAGTATATTCGCATGCGGGTGAGAAAGCATCACATTTAGGCCATAGGTCGATTAACTAAAGGAAAAGATCCTAAACCTCACCTTGTAGCAAAAGTAGGTAGATCCCGGGGCCAAAAAGGAGCAAACAAACACCTAAACCTTGGGTTCAACGACGTTCGGAAGAGGCTCTGAAATAAAAGAACACAACACCCGAGACTTAGACTCAATCATGAACTACTTAGACGCACGACAATGCATACAAATGCAAGTGGATGCAATGCATATCATATAAATTCATATTTAGGCATACTGGAGCAAATAATAAAATAATACATAAGGATTCAAGAATTAAACCCACACGTGGCACTAACCTGTACGTGCTAGCAGACGAGGTGTCACAAATTTGGTTCGCGTAAAGAAGAAGAAGAGGAGTATGAAATCCCCTATTTATAGGGTATGATTTGGGAATATTAAATTCAAAAGCAATCATTTCCCGCCTTGAAAACCTCCCACTTTTGTGAAACGTCGTGCACTTCCCTATGATCACGCTCCATTTCCTGGAAAGTCGCACCCACTCTCCCATCAGCATTAAATGCGGGATGATGCGAGCGGTCAGTTGAAGAGACAGGCATTTAATGCTTAATCAGAAGGAGATTTCCCAACAAGTCACCTCTTCTCCCGAGCGCTACCTCGGAGTATTTGAAGGATTTAAATTCTACAGCCCTTATCACTAAGGACTACAGAATTGGGGGGCAAAATGATGGGGCTAAAATACGCTCAGCTTACATTTCGACACATGGCGCCACCCGTAACGGACACGTGGCCTCTTTACCTAAAGAAGGCCCTCTCCGAGCGTAGGCCGCCCTCGATAGCCAAAGATCCATGTGTGACACGTGTCATCGTTATCACGGGACACGTGGCCGTCTTCGCCTCACACCAACGAGCGCTCTTTACACTACTAAGCAGGACCCAAGTTCACTAAGGGAGTCATCCTCGAGCGCCATTCCCCTCGGATGAGCTCCCATATGCAAGTAGACTAAGGGGCCAAGGTCCCCTCGTTGCACAGCCTTGGCGCTGATCTCCACGCGGATCCACAAGCCCATCAGGCTCATGGTTAACACGAGCGTGCCCGAAACGGCTCTTTGACATCCCGTACACTCCCGCGCACCTGCCACTGTTGCCAGCACCATCTTTTCGCCAGCTTTTGCAGGAGATTCCTCCTAGGTTTCTCCTCATTATGCCACGTGTTAAAGCAACATTAGGGTAAGACCACAAAGGGCAAATTACCAAAGGGTCCCTGACCCTCAACTATAAATAAGAGATTTCATCTCTTCCACTGTAAGCAAACTTCCATTATAGAAACTCTTACATTCTTTCACCTCTTTCAGATCATCATCTGACTTGAGCGTCGGAGAGCCAAGCGGGACATCACCCCCAGTTCCCTTAGTTTGGCCACCTGACCTTTGTTCTCTGATGTTTGTCCTAGCAAGTTGAACCCTCATCTTTTCCGACGATCATCACTTGGTTTCCCCATATCAGACAAATTCTGAAGTGATTGGACTCTTCTTCTTATATTTAGACCCATCAAAAGTCAAGTTCTAATTTTTTGAGAAAATAATAAATATCACTTTGAATGATATTTTAGACAAAAGTTTAATTTTGAATTAATTGTGGTTTTGTCATGACCCGATGATTCGATTTTGAATAAATTCTTAAATAATGAACTATATTCAAATTACTTAAGTTAGTTGTAACTTGAAGTCAAGGGAATTTTAAATTTAATTGGCAAATTTAAATTCAAGCGGAATCATGCTAGTTTAGGTGATCATGGGTTAGTCTTATGTATGGTTTTAAATTCTGCAGATGGATGATTTCTATTGGGATCGGAGCCCCATAGTTGTGCATTTTCAATTGGTGTTGGAGCCCTACTTATGTGTGCACTGTTATGTGTTTATTATGTAGCTTTCCATATTATTGTTTTTGGGCCGAGTTATGCCTCGTGTACTTGTCTATGGTCAATATGAAAATTGAGCCATATTACTTCTATGTAAAGAGAGTAGAACTTACGAAGTGAGGGTTTTATTTTCATTTTGGAGACAAGCACCCATGGAATAAGAAGGATCCACAAGAAGCACTTGAAGAACGGTGGCCATAAGAAGACCCCTCAAAATGTTTGGAAGGGTTTCTATTAAATGTAATAGATAGGGCATTTTTCCATTAAATTCTGTACCCCTATGTGATATGAATTGTCTTATGTGGCATGAATGCTAGAACTAGTGATATTGGAGTGGCTCCCAAAATCACATATAAGATAAGATACCCATGATCATCACATAATTAGTATCATGCTAGGACATGCTAACTGCTAATTGCTTCTGTGATGCACTTTATGTGAAACTGCATTAACAAGACAATTAAAATTTGGATAACATTATGTGTTGGTGAGGGTCATTCGAAAATCCCATTAAATATTGAGCAAAATTCGAATAAATAGGTGTTTTTATCACGGTAATAAAATTCCTAGCATTCCATCAATAGGATTTAGGACTTAGTAAGTGAAACTAATTGTTGTCTCACTAGCCATGGGGTAATTAGTGTAGCTTATTAACTCTTAGTTTCCTGATTAATTATTTTAAATAATTAATATTTCTTGACCATTTTAGAATGGGCGATGTCTCACGAGTCATGGGTCGTTCCGGACTAAGTTTGGTTGAGAACTTATGATTGATGGGAGGCTCAACACTAGAGTAGATATGGATGTCTCACGAGTCGTGGGTTCATGATTGAAAGATTAGTGATGCAAAAATATTACTAGGAATTCCATGGTGATGGAATTGGCAATTCGTACCTACCTAAAGATTCTTAGACCTTTGGATGTCTCATGAGTCGTGGGTCCAAAACTAAGAATGCTTAGGATCCTAGTACCCATTGAGAAAATAAGTTTCTTCTAAAGTCGTTGGGATTTCTAGACTTCCTAAAAACAGTGGGAGAGCATATTTTTAAAGACCTTGATAATATGTAATCATTATTATTCAGCATGCTTATGATTTCTCTGTTTTTCCATTTAGGTTGTAGTTCTGTGATTCTCTATAATTGAAATGGCAACCAAAAACCCTTTAGTATCCATCCTTGAATCAAACAAGTTGACGGGGCCCAATTACTTTGATTGGCTTCGGAATCTAAAGATAGTTTTAGATTCTGAAAATAGAAGATATGTTCTCTTCGAGGAAGAGCCTGTCGCTAAAGGCGAAGCTCCGACTCGGGCCGAAATAGAAGCGATTACGAAATGGTCTGAAGATAATCTTCAAGCCCGTTGCCTCATGTTGGCCACCATGTCTCCGGATATGCAAAGGCAACATGAGTCTATGGATAACGCTTGGGAGATTTATGACCATCTCGAGCAATTGTACCTCCCCAAAGAGCGTGTTCTAAGGTACAACACCTCTAAGGAGCTCTTTCATCTCAGAATGAAAGAAGGTACAAGTGTCCATGAGCACGGTCTCAAGTTTCTTGCTTTGAATGAGAAACTGACCTCCATGGAAATGCCACTGAGTGAAGAACTCGCTATGAACTTATTGCTCGCATCGCTTCCACCATCATTCAATCCTTTTGTGTTAAACTTCAACATGAATCATCCTCATGCTACTGTAGCTGAGTTGATTAGTCAGCTTGTGACTGCTGAAGACATGATCAAGAAGGATCGTAAAGTATTGACGGTCACCCGCTCTTTTGGGCCTTCTAAAGGCAAAGAGAAGAAAGTTCTCAGGAAGAAGGGATATCTTAAACCCGAAGGAGGGGTTAAAAAGAGAAAGGCCAGGAAGAGAAAGGATCAGAGAGAGGACGTTTGCCATCATTGTGGCAAGAAAAGGCATTGGAAGAGGAACTGCCAAGAGCACAAGGATACTCTAAAGAAAGGTGCGTTTATTGTTGAAGTAAATCTATCTATTGATTCTAATTCTTGGGTACTTGATACCAGCTGTGGAGCTCACATCTGTAATGATGTACAGATGCTAAATGAGGTCCGGCAGCTTGAAGAAGGAGAATGCGTCTTGAAGGTTGGGAATGGATCAAGCGTTCAAGCCCAAGCCATTAGGACGTGTAGATTAGATTTAGGTGTCTTTACTTTAGCTTTGAATAAAATCCTTTATGCACCTTCTATTATTTGTAATATCATTTCCATTCCAATACTTGATTGTGAAGGTTATGAGATTTTTTCTAGAAATGGAAACTTTTATCTTAAGAAGAATAAAACTTCCGTTTTGCTTGGTACATTATCTAATGGACTTTATACAACTAAAGACACCAATATTCTGAATATACAACAATTAAACAAACGCAAAAGAGATGACAAGATCTCGGCTTCTTTATGGCACGCACGTTTAGGGCAGATAGGATTGCTAAGTTAACCAATTTAGGATCATTCTATGATAATGAACTTAAGGGGTTAACTCATTATGAATCATGTTTTAAAGGAAAAATGGCCAAAACTCCCTTTAATGGTAAAGTGGAATGTGCCATTAAAGTATTGGATTTAATCTATACTGATGTTTGTGGACCACTTAGTATAAGTAAGAGAAACAATCATCAATATTTCATAACCTTCATAGACGACTTTAGTCGTTTTGGTTATGTGTACTTAATGAAGTATAAATCCGAAGCCTTTGAGAAGTTCTTGGAATTTCAAAAGGAGGTTGAGAACCAAATTGGTCACAAGATTAAGACACTTCGATCTGATCATCGAGGTGGGGAGTATCTAAGTGACGAATTCCTTGGTCATCTCAGAGATAATGGAATTATCTCTCAGTGGACTCCTCCGGGAACTCCTCAATTAAATGGAGTTTTGGAGAGAAGGAACAGAACCTTACTTGATATGGTTCGTTCCATGATGAGTTTCACTGAATTGCCACCTTCATTCTGGGGTTATGCCTTAGAATCAACAGTTAAGATTCTGAATCTTGTTCCCTTCAAATCTGTACCCAAACCCCCATTTGAGATGTGGTTTGGCAAAATCCCTAATTATTCTTACTTAAGAATTTGGGGTTGTCCTGCTTACGTGAAGAGGACAGTGGGAGATAAGCTTGAAGCTAGATCAAGCTTTTGCAACTTCGTAGGATATCCTAAAGAGTCAATAGGATATTATTTCTACGATTCTCTTGAACAAAAGGTCTTTGTGTCAAGAAATGCTACTTTTCTTGAGGACTCATTCCTTATAGAAATGAAAGGCAAGATCGCAGAACTCGAAGAGGTTCGAGACCAAGGTCCCACGCCAAGTTTGGAGACTAACGTCCCTCAACCAATCACAGAGAGTGATACACGCGAAAATCCTCCTCAAATAAGACGTTCTGAACGCATTACTAGACAACCAGAGAGATGGTATGACTTTCTCCACCAAACATCTCAAGTGGATAATGATCCATTAACTTATGAGGAGGCACTGTTAGATTTGGACTATGAACAGTGGAAAGAAGTAATGAAATCCGAAATGGATTCCATGTACTCTAACCAACTTTGGACCTTGGTCGATCCACCTGTTGGGATCAGGCCCATAGGGTGAAAATGGATATATAAGCGCAAGCTTGGAGTAGATGGAAGCGTGCCAACCTTTAAAGCAAGATTAGTTGCTAAAGGTTTCACTCAAAGACCAGGTGTAGACTTTGATGAAACCTTCTCCCCGGTTGCAATGCAAAAATCCATTCGGATCTTGCTTGCCATTGCTGCATATTATGACTATGAGATATGGTAAATGGATGTGAAAGCTGCCTTTCTCAATGGAGACTTGATAAAGACATTTACATGGAGCAACCCATGGGTTTCACATACAAAAGTTTGTAAGCTCCAATGTTCAATCTACGGATTGAAACAAGGTTCTAGGAATTGGAACATTCGATTTGATGAAGCAGTCAAATCGTTTGGCTTTATTCAAAATCCGAATGAGTCCTGCATGTACAAGAAAGAATTGGAAACCTCGGTTCAATTTCTGATACTTTATGTAGATGACATCCTCCTCATTGGGAATGCGAAGGATGACATAAAAGTAACAAAGTCTTGGTTATCAAACCAATTTGAGATGAAGGATCTTTGTGATGCATCCTACATTTTCGGGATAAAGATCTATCGGGATAGATCTAGGTGATTGTTAGGATTATCACAGTCGGTTTACATAGATAAAATACTAAAAAGGTTTAGTATGGAAGATTCCGAATGTGGAAAACTTCGAATGGGCCCGGGAACAGTTCTTTCGAAGAAGCTGTGTCCTAAGACTGAACTTGAAAAGTCCAGGATGTCCAAAATTCCTTATGGATCAGCTATAGGAAGCATAATGTATGCGATGCTATGTACTCGACCGGATGTGGCTTATGCACTTAGTGTGACTAGCCGATTCAAATCTGACCCTGGTGAAGGTCACTGGATTGCTGTAAAGAACATCCTTAAGTACTTGAGAAGAACTAAGTATTTGTTCTTGGTTTACGGAGGCTAGCAAGATCTTGTCATTAGAGGATACTGTGATGCAAGCTTTGTATCAGACATGGATGACTTTAAATCCATGTCAGGATATATATTCTGCCTGAACGGTGGAGCAGTGAGTTGGAAAAGTTCCAAGCAAGCGACCACTGCAGATTCGACCACTGAGGCCGAATACTTAGCTGCAAACGACGCAGCTAAGGAAGGTGTTTGCGTAAGAAACTTCATCCACGAGTTGGGTGTAGTTCCTGGCATTAAAGACCCCGTTACAGTGTTTTGTGACAACACCGGGGCAGTTGCTCAAGCAAGAAAACCAAGATCTCACGAAAGAACCAAGCACATTTTGAGGAAGTATCACTTAATCCATGATATCATCAAGAGAGGAGATGTGCAAATTGAAAGGGTCACATTGGCAGAGAACATGGCAGATCCACTTACTAAAGCCCTTAGTCAACAGGCTTTCGAAGGACATCTTCAGAAGATGGGTCTTAGATTAGCACCTGAGTGGCTTTGACGGGCAAGTGGGAGATTTTTAGGAATAGTGCCCTTAAAGCAGATGTTTACTTTACTATTTTCTTGTGAAATCACAAACAGTCTTTGAATAATAAACGAGATGATTTTGTTCATAGGCAATGACTTCTTTATGTCTTATTTATGTCTGTTTGGGTTGACTGTGTTTTACATGTATTGAACTCCCCTAATCCGATGAGGCCGTTAAGAACTTTGTCGTTATGGGAAAAACACATGAAACAAGTTCTTAACTCCATAGGCGAGGATTAGAAACTTCTCCAAGTCGATGAGTCCGACAGACAGTGGGAGTGTCGACCTTGACTCTGCTGAGACTTGCTTGTGTGATTATGTCCTTTTGAAGGATCACTCAGTTTCATGGAGTGATAAGTGCATACGTTGATGCGTTCATAATACATAAGGGTGATTGTTACAAGAACTTCATCGCTGAGATGTCCCGTGTGAGAACATTCCTAAATGGGAAAGGAAGTTTCCTGAAAGTTCCAGATTAGGAAATACCTCACTGGTCAATGACGTGATTCATTAATCCTTAGACTTGAGATTCTGTAATGTCTCATATGAGCTAACTCTGTAATCTTTGATATAGGCTCAAAAGGGTGTCGACATACTGACACCTGAACCACGACCTATGTTGGGATTACACAAGTGGCATATGTAGAATTAGTAGAATCAATAAAGGACCTACACTTTTTACAAGAACAAGAATGATCTCTTACTGATTGAGTTGTTTGTAGTCCATTAAACTTAAACCCTTGGCCAAGATGGATATAAGATCAAGATATCTAGAAATTGGGGTTTTCTAGGATTGAGATTGAAATGGATATGAAACGAACTTAACTTTAAAGATCAAGAATATTTGGGCTCTGAGAATATTCCCATGCCCTTAGTTCTTGATTGAGAGATGGAGTTGTAGGAGGATCGTATTTCACTGATTGTCATTGACTGAAAGGTTCTTCGATCCATTTCGTTATTCAGCTAGGGGTCACACACCCATTGCTAGATTACGGTAGTGTCATCTATGAAGTGATTAATTAATTAGGGAATTAATTAATTTCTGTCACTGCTAATCGAATAATGAACCTAAAGGGTCACACACAAATGCCAGAACACGAGGGTTATGGTAGGATGTTAATATGATTAACGAAGGAACAAAATAGTTGATCGAAACGAAGTAAAACACGTGGGCATTGCCACGTGTCAACGACACGTGACTGCCACGTGTCACGCAAGCCTGCGTGGCTGCCACGTGTCACTTACACATGGCAGTTGCGTGGCTTCATCGTGTGGTTTATTTCACACGTGAATTATTTTCTAGAAATTAATTGATTAAATTATAATTAATTAATTTTAGTCTTTTAATTAATTATTGAATTAATTGTTAAGACTATTCTCAAATAAACTTAACCCAATAAATAATTAATTGGGAATTAATTTATTTATTGATTATTGGCTTTTAACTTTGGGAAAGTTGAAAAGTCCGACTTCCTATTGTAGGAGAGAGAAGGTTATTCTTGCAAGACTTGGAGAACAAGTTGGGAACTTATTTTCTCTAATTAAATTAAATAATTAATTAGTCAATTGGTGAGCAAGAAAACAAAGTCCACTAGGATTGGGAAACCTAGGGATTTTCGAACCATCCTAGTATTTATACTAGGGATGGTGCTTCTCTTATTTTTTAGACCAACACTCACGAAGTGTTAAGTTTTTGAGAAAAATTAAAAGAAAAGTTTTCAAGGCAAAAATTATCCTAGCCATTAACACAAGCTATAGAACTAGCATTCTCACTTGCTTGATCGTGTTCTAGGACTGGTGTGAATACGCTTTAGAGGCCTTCTACTTTGGAGTCTAAATCGAAGGACCGTTCGAGGGACTTTCCGCTTGAAGGGTGTTCGTTAGGCGGTAACAACATCACAAGAAAGCTTTAATTAAAGTGAGTTTCTTGTTTTTCCCAACGTTACAGTACGAAAATTGCAAGACAACGATTAAACTTGTGGAAAAAATTTTAACTTCCGCTGCGCACTCTTTCATGTTTTCCAACAAGGTTGTGTGCCAAAAGAGATTTACATGTGATAAGTTGTATATTTGTCAAATTAACTAATGTGAATTGTTATAATTTTACCTCGTGAGTTGGTTTAATTGTGGATTATTAATTGGGTTTTATGCTTTTGTGTCGGAAATTATAATTTGTTCGCATTGTAGGAGAAGTTGGGAATTACTGGTGAAAGTGTGTTGTGGGCGATGAATATGGACCCAACACCAAAGAGAATGATCCTGAACCTTCTTAATTCTTGGCTGATGTGGGAAATAATCTAATTTTCTTGGATTCCGTGAAGTAATATTTATTAGCACGTAACTGGACCCCTTAATTCCAATTCTTTTTGGAATTCAAGTTGAAGTCAGTCTGGCAATTCATTTAGAAAGAGTTTGTGCACTTCACAACTCTATTTTGGATACTATTTGACTATCTTCTAAAGGGAAATTAATTCACGCAAGTACGTAACTAAAAGTAGAGTTAATGCGTATCTAAAAGCAGAGTTTGTAGAGTGACGAATTAAAAGTACTTAACTAAAAGCAGAATTTTTGGAGTGATGCATTAAAAATGCGTAACAAAAAGCTGCAGAGTTTGTAAAGTAACGAAGTACAAATGTAGATCTAAAAGTAGAGTTTTTGGAGTGGTACATTAAAAGTAGAACTTGTATAGTAAAGATTTAAAACACTAATTAGAATTCAACATACAACTAAATTTGTAGTTAGTGTTTACAAAAGTTACAATTATAATTCAAGATAAGTTTATAAGTTAAAATACTAATTAAATAGTTGTATGATCAACCATTGGTAGATAATATGTAAGTGTCTACAACATGTAAACATGAAGCTTTTACAAATAATTTTGAGTTTCTTGAATTATAGTGGTAACACGTGAGGTGTTGGGATTAATGCCCTGAAAATCCAATTATATTGTAAATATTTTGGATTAATAAAATTAAAATTATAGCAAGTTATGAGTATTTTACAAATTTATTAATTAATGACGTGTGATGGTATTTTTATATGAAATGTGTTTCATAGGAAAAGACTTTAAATACCAGAAGTCACGTGTCATTAAAGTTCTAGTCAGTATGATAAGAAATGTTCTTATCAAGACTATAATGTGTTATATAAGATGATTAGTCTTTCGTCATAGGGAAATGGAGTTTCCAATTATAACACATTGATGATTTTCAATGAGATTGGAAACATCAAACTGGACCACTGAGATTGTTCATTTTATACTGCTATCTAAAATGAACAAAATCTCGAAAGCATTAGACTCTTAATCCTGGAATTGTTTTTACTTTAGGCATGTAGTGTTAATCACTGTGATGTACTCAGAAGTGAGGTCTCGGTAACGGGTGGCCAAAATACTTTGTACGTTCGGTGATTGCATGAAATGTGCTAAAGAGAAATACTGATCGAGGAATTTGTAGCCTTGCTGGAAGGTTAAAAGATATCCCTGAAATAGATTTGCAAATGTTCGAATTAAATCTTTGGCCAAAGTACTTCGTGTGTGCGTCACCGAAGTTGTATGTTGAATGTGTTTCACATACAGAGAATTTGGAGTTAAGGCGAATCAAGAATTTCAGATTTAAAGTGAAACATAAATGATAGTAGTATTGATTTATTTTTCATGGATATCTGTACATAGGAGTAAAATGCGAAATTATTCTAGATCGAAAAATTCGTGAATAATTTAATTAATTTTAGAGTTCAACAATATTTATTTAGTGGAATTAAATATTGTTAAACAGTAATCAATTATTGTCATGGGATGATAATAGATTGACCCGTTTGGAGCTAAGATTAATTAGTCCTTCAGGTCCCCCGCGAGCCCCAACAAAGATCAAAGAGAAAATATTAAAAGGAGAGAGAGAAATGAATTTTCAAAGAATTTGAAAATAGCCAAGGAATTTATTTTGAGAAAATAAATTAAATCCCAAAGAGTTGGAAATGCCCGAAATTTTATTTTGGAGAAAATAAAATTTTTCGAAAAAAAAAAATGATGACGTGGTGGAAGTGCTGATGTGTCACGCCACATCAGCGTGTCAGTCGCCAAGTGGCGCTGACTGGGCGCCACCGTGTACGACACGTGGATGGCCCAGATCTCGCCGCGTCAGCGCATGGCAGTGGCCCAGATTTATTTTGGAAATGGGTCAAGGGCGCGGGTCAACGGGTCGGTTAACGGATAGGGTCGGGTCAAGGGTTTGACCGACCTGGACATGTGGCCACATGAGGAGATGAAACGTGGCGAAGCTAGACCCATCTGAACTGACCGGTTCAAGGCCGAACCAGTCTGTGGGCTGAACCGCTCGATCGGACCGGCCGAACCGAAAACGCGGCACTACTCGTGCCTGCGTGTGCGCCACGCGCGCCATGCGCATGCAGCGCCTTCTAGCAGCACGTGGGGGCACGTGCCAAGACTGATTGGCGCGTGCTAGGTGGTGTTGGACTCCTTGGGCTCCAAGCTTCAACGTGGCGTCTCTGGATTGGCTATCGGGCCTTGCCTTGCAGGCCAAAATTGATGAAATGCCGCGGGAGTCTTCATTTTCATCCTATAAATAGGGCCTTTGCTGTATAATTCAATCACCAATTTTTCATTCTTTGTTTTGAGCAAAGTTTGGCAGCTTTGAAATGGCCCTCACGGCTCTCTCTCTCGCTTAGTATTAATTAATCCTAAATAAGGATTAATTAATATTTAATTAGGTGGTTATATAATTAATATATAATCCACTTAATTAATAGAAAATAGGGATTTTCTAGATTTAGAAAAAAGGGGTTTTCTAGAAAAATATTTCCTCGAAGTATTTAGCGAAACACTGCCGGAGCCCACACTCCAAGATCTTCATTGGGGATATTGCGGGGAAGCTCTGCCGGTTTCACGAGAAAATATCGAGGTGCTAGAAAAGTGCCGTTGATAGCCAATATTGCAGTACGGTAATACCGTTATGCTGCCCAAATTATTATTTGCATATTGTGATTATATGCTAGATTATTTAAAATTATGTTATCAATGCCTGTATATATTAGATTTATGATGCCCGATTTATTCCGCTGCTTTATTAAAATACTTTAGAAATATTTTGATAATGAGGTTATGGCGAAAATTTTGAAATATTACGCTATACCGTCACTCTGTCTTGGGCCCGCCACACCAACAACTGGTATCAGAGTGGGGCTCTATATACTCGCATTGATAAAGCATAAGATGCATAATTTTAAATCTGATACTGTGCACGTAAATTCTGTCTAAAGATGCTGGGTTTTAAGTGGGACCATTGTGACCCCTCCAGTCTTTCCTGGGAATTTACGTGGAATGGTAATTTTTTGGGAATCGATTTCAATAATCTTCCTGGTTAATTACCGAATCAGTAAATATGATTTAAATTATGTGATAATTTATAACATATTTACTTAAAGGGCCATTAAAATTTTAAAGCATGATAATTATGTGATAATTATTTGCAAGCATGCTTTTAATTTTAAAAATGGCATGATAATATGTGATATTATGTTGTTTCAATTATGCATGATTTATTTAATATGATTAGATAAATAATGGTTAATAGAGATTAAATATGATGCATAATTGGATTAATATTTTTTGGCTTAAATTAATAAAGAGTTATTAAAGTCTTAAAATATTATTAGGATTATTTAATAATCGTAGTGGGAGCATATTAATTAGATTAATTACTTCCAAAATCAATAAGATGCCAAAAGTGATTATTTAATAATCAAAGATAATCCACAAATCTTAAAAATTCAAGTGGGAGCGAGATGAAAAGAGTTGGATTCTCACGGCCTCCATCACCCGTCTATAGTATAGTGGATATATACTACTCCCTTCGGCGGGTATGTATTCGCGGCATACAAGATTAGACTTCTACGGATAGAATGAAGTACGGGGAAAGTCAACTCGACCACGCCTCCGTGGAGTGTTTGATCTACTAGTACGAATCTCTAGGTAATGGTGTACGCTTGGCTAAGTGATGTATTAACCTCCCTTCGGAGCTATGTTACATTCACTTAGAGGCCAAAGGTTAACGTGGTGGATTAACATATTTTGGTAAGAGTTACCTAGATGGCATGTTAATTAAGATTAATTCTTGCTTTTCTAAGCGGTTTTCGACCTAGCTTCCGGGAGTCAACTACGGTTAGATAAGTCACCATTGCGTAAACCAAAAATGCTTACGTGGATTTAATTTATTGGTTAGACGCAAAAGAAGTAAAATACAAGATCATAACTTGCACTATTTTAAAATATTTCAGTTTTAAAACAATGACGACCGCTAGCCCGCTTCAATCGATCCTAAAGGAAAATAGGCTTGAAGGGTCTAATTACGCTGATTGGAAAATGAATCTTGACATCATGTTTGGTCACGAGAATCTGAAACAAGTGCTCACTGAACCTTGTCCGGGGGTACCGGAAACTACAGCCAATCAGGATATGAGAAATGCTTATGCCAATTAGATCAAGTCCAATGATTTGGCTAGGTCATATATCCTGGCTTCTGTCTCTAATGTCAGCATCAAATGCACGAGATGCCAACTGCTAAGAACATGATGGATCATCTCCATCAGATGTTTGGAGGACAGAATCGAGCCAAGAGGCTCGAATTGATGCGGAGGCTGTTAATTACCAAGATCTCTAAGGGATCACCTGTTCAGGATCATGTTATGAACATGATGGCTTGCCTGAACGAAATTGAAAGCCTTGGTGCTAAATTTGATGATCTCAACAAACAGGATATGATCCTATGCTCTCTGCCAAAGTCGTTCGACACATTCAGGCAAAATTATTCTATGAACAAATTGGATTTTTCTCTGCCTGAATTGATGAACGAACTTAAAGTGGCAAAGGGAGTGATGAAAGCTAAGGGAACGGTTCTCTTGGCACAGGCATCGACTTCCACGGCCTCAAAAGCCAACAAGTGGAAAAAGGGAAAGGGAAAGGTTCTCAATCCCAAGAAAAAGGTTCAGAAGAAGAAAGGTAAACCAAGCAAAGGAAAATGTTTCCACTGCGGTGAAAATGGGCATTGGAAGAGGAATTGTCCAAAATACTTAGCAAGTCTTCCTGCTAAGCCATCTGGATAAGGTATATTGATATCTTGTTTGATTGAATTATGTTTAGTTGGAAGTCCACCAGATTCCTGGTGTGTGGACTCGGGTTCAACTAATCATATCTGTAATTCGTTACAGGGGTTCAAGCTAACCAGAAAGTTTGAAGATGGCGAGATGGAACTACTGCTCGAGGATAATACAAGTATATATCTGTACTAGCAGTAGGGGCTGTAAATTTGTATTTTGGTGATAGGGTTTTGATGTTGAAAGACACTCTGTATATACCGTGTGTTCGCAGAAATCTAATTTCTGTGAGTTGTTTAATAAATAACGGTTTTAGTGTTTGTTTTGAATAAAACTTTACCATTAAGCAAAATAAAAGGTTTATTTGCTCTGGCATGGTAAAAGATGGTCTTTTCTTATTATACCCTGATAAAAACCCTAATTCCGAACTTAACACTACTAAGCTTGACTTACCATCTAAAAGAAAAACTCCTATGCCTAACGAGGCGTACAAGTGGCATTTACGTCTTGGTCATATTAATCTAAAAATGATCCAAAGACTAATTTCAGACGAATTGTTGAGTCCCTTGGACATAACAGAACTACCAGTCTGTGAATCCTGCTTGGAAGGTAAAATGACCAAGAGATCTTTTCAATCTAAAGGTAATCGAGCCACAGAATTGCTTGAGTTAATTCATACGGATGTGTGTGGTCCTATGAGTATTCAAGCAAGAGGAGGTTTTGAGTATTTCATCACTTTTACGGATGATTACTCCAGATACGAATACGTTTATTTGATGAGATATAAGTCTGAATCTTTTAAAAAGTTCAAAGAATTCAAAGTTAAAGTTGAAAATCAAACTGGAAAACGTATCAAGGCACTTCGATCAGATCGTGGTGGTGAGTATCTGTCTACAGAGTTTCTAGAATTTCTCACTGCAAATGGGATTAGATCTCAATTATCTGCGCCGGGTACACCCCAGCAGAACGGTGTTGCAGAAAGGAGAAATGGAACTCTGATGGAAATGGTAAGATCTATGATGAGCCATGCTACCCTACCAAGTTCGTTTTTGGGCTTTGCACTTGAAACGGCAGCACACATATTAAACCTTGTTCCATCCAAGTCGGTTCCCAAAACACCAATGGAACTGTGGCGAGGGCGAAAGCCCAGTGTCTCCTATCTTCGGATATGGAGAACCCCAGCTCATGTGTTAAGGAAGGATCCTGACAAGTTGGAATCAAGAACAGAGGTTTGCTTGTTCGTAGGTTATCCTAAAGGAACAAGAGGTGGTATATTTTACGATCCGAGA
Organism: Lantana camara; assembly: GCA_037501455.1. Classification (NCBI taxonomy): domain Eukaryota; kingdom Viridiplantae; phylum Streptophyta; class Magnoliopsida; order Lamiales; family Verbenaceae; genus Lantana; species Lantana camara. The sequence goes on from CM074856.1 coordinate 68,518,655, forward strand.
GATCACAAAGTGTTTGTAAGCACTAATGCTAAATATCTCGAAGATGATTTTGTAAATGACCACAAGGGTAGAAGCAAAATCGTGTTAGAAGAAATGACAGCATCAGATTCTGAATTCTAAGAACCCATAGTAACTGAAAATATGTTAGATACATATGATGTACAAGATACAACATATGATGTAGGGACCAGTACACAACAGCCTCGTCATAGTGGGAGGATTGTCAGGGCACCTGACAGATTCCTAGGATTAATCCAAGTGGTTGAATCTGATGTATCAGATCCTGTCACATAAGATGAAGCTATAAAGGATATAGACGCTGACCGTTGGGTCAGAGCCATGGAATCTGAATTAGATTCAATGTATTCCAATAAAGTCTGGGAACTTATAGGGGCGCCTGAGGGCATTAAACCTATTGGATGTAAGTGGGTCTACAAGAGAAAAAGGGGAGTGGACGGAAAGGTTGAGACCTTTAAAGCAAGGCTTGTGGCAAAGGGTTATACCCAGAAAGAAGGTATCGATTATGAGAAACCTTCTCACCCGTAGCAATGCTTAAGTCCATAAGAATTCTCTTATCCATTGCTGCTCATTTTGATCATGAGATTTGGCAAATGGATGTAAAGACTGCTTTCTTGAATGGGCACCTTCAGGAAGAGATATACATGGCTCAGCCTGAAGGCTTTATAGCCAGAAATCAGGAGCATATGGTATGCAAGCTTGATAGATCAATTTATGGTCTTAACAAGCGTCTAGATCATGAAACATCAGATTTAATGAAGCAATTAAATCCTTTGGATTTATACAATTGCCTGATGAACCATGTGTGTACAAGAGACATCATGATAGTGTTGTAACATTTTTAGTTTTATACGTGGACGATTTTCTGCTCATTGGGAATGACACAGGAATATTGTCGGCAGTTAAGATTTGGTTGTCAAATCAGTTTGACATGAAAGACCTAGGTGAAGCCAATTATATTCTAGGGATCAGACTTTGTCATGATCGTAAGAATAAAATGATTGGTTTATCACAAGCAGCATATATAGATAAGATGCTGGCAAGATATAATATGGCTAATTCCAAAGAAGGTTCGTTACCTTTTAGACATGGAGTTCATCTGTCTCGGGATCAGTGTCCCAAGAACCCAGAAGAGACAGAAGAAATGAAAGATGTTCCGTATGCTTCAGCAGTCGGAAGCCTCATGTATGCCATGTTATGTACAAGGCCAGATATCTATTATGTTGTAGGTCTAGTCAGCAGATATCAGTCAAACCCTGGACCCCAACACTGGATAGCTGTAAAGCATATATTAAAGTACTTGAGAAGGACTCGAGATTATATGTTTGTCTATCGCAGTGATGAGCTCATTCCTATTGGGTACACAGATTCGGATTTCCAATCTGATTTGGATTCTAGGCGTTCGCCGTCTGGATACGTGTTTACTCTAGGAGGAGCAGCCGTAAGTTGGAGGAGTATCAAGCAATCTTGCATTGCTGACTCCACCATGGAAGCCGAATACGTGGCAGCTTCGGAAGCAGCCAAAGAAGAGTATTGGTTCCAAAATTTCCTAATGGATCTAGAAGTCGTCAAGGACGGACTTACGCCGATCACATTGTACTGTGAAAATGCTGGAGTGGTGGCCAACTCCAAGGAACCTCGAAGTCATAAACGTGCGAAGCACATCTAGAGGAAGTTTCACATTATACATGATTATGTGGAACGTGGAGAAGTGGCAGTGGTGAAAATTGGCTCAGTAAACAATCTGGCAGATCCCTTCACTAAGACTTTGGCGCAAAAGAGTTTTGACACTCATGTAGAAGGGATGGGCCTTAGATATGTAGCCAATTGGATTTAGGGCAAGTGGGAGATTGTTGTGATTAATGCCCTAAAAATCCAATTATATTGTAAATATTTTGGATTAATAAAACTGAAATTATAGCAAGTTATGAGTATTTTACAAATTTATTAATTAATGACGTGTGATGGTATTTTTATATGAAATGTGTTTCATAGGAAAAGACTTTAAATACCAGAAGTCACGTGTCATTAAAGTTCTAGTCAGTATGATAAGAAATGTTCTTATCAAGACTATAATGTGTTATATAAGATGATTAGTCTTTCGTCATAGGGAAATGGAGTTTCCAATTATAACACATTGATGATTTTCAATGAGATTGGAAACATCGAACTGGACCACTGAGATTGTTCATTTTATACTGCTATCTAAAATGAAAAAAATCTCGAAAGCATTAGACTCTTAATCCTGGCATTGTTTCTACTTTAGGCATGTAGTGTTAATCACTGTGATGTACTTAGAAGTGAGGTCTCGGTAACGGGTGGCCAAAATACTTTGTACGTTCGGTGATTGCATGAAATGTGCTAAAGAGAAATACTGATCGAGGAATCTGTAGCCTTTCTGGAAGGTTAAAAGATATCCCTGAAATAGATTTGCAAATGTTCGAATTAAATCTTTGGGCAAAGTACTTCGTGTGTGCGTCACCGAAGTTGTATGTTGAATGTGTTTCACATACAGAGAATTTGGACTTAAAGCGAATCAAGAATTTCAGTTTTGAAGTGAAAAATAAATGATAGTAGTATTGATTTATTTTTCATGGATATCTGTACAGAGGAGTAAAATGCGAAATTATTCTAGATCGAAAAATTCGTGAATAATTTAATTAATTTTAGAGTTCAGCAATATTTATTTAGTGGAATTAAATATTATTAAACGGTAATCAATTATTGTCATGGGATGATAATAGATTGACCCGTTTGGAGCTCAGATTAATTAGTCCTGCAGGTCCCCCCGCAAGCCCCAATGAAGATCAAAGAGAAAATATTAAAAGGAGAGAGAGAAATGAATTTTTAAAGAATTTGAAAATAGCCAAGGAATTTATTTTGAGAAAATAAATTAAATTCCAAAGAGTTGGAAATGCCCGAAATTTTATTTTGGAGAAAATAAAATTTTTCGGAAAAAAAAAAAGATGACGTGGCGGAAGTGCTGATGTGGCAGCTGACGTGTCACGCCACGTCAGCGTTTCAGTCGCCAAGTGGCGCTGACTGGGCGCCACCTTGTGCGACACGTGGATGGCCCAGATCTCGCCGCGTCAGCGTATGGCAGTGGCCCAGATTTATTTTGGAAATGGGTCAAGGCCGCGGGTCAACGGGTCGGTTAACGGATTGGGTTGGGTCAAGGGTTTGACCGACCCGGACACGTAGCCAAATGAGGAGATGACACGTGGCGAAGCTAGACCCGTCTGAACCGACCGGTTCAAGGCTGAACCGGTCTGTGGGCTGAACTGCCCGGTCGGACCGGCCGAACCGGAAACGTGGCACCTACTCGTGCCTGCGTGTGCCCCATGTGACGCCCTGTATTCTCGAAAGACATCCTGACGACATTTACAAGTAAGTCTCTACACTTGTGTGTGTTTAATTTAAGAGTTCTTGAATTATGTGATTTAATGTAAATTCTATTTAATATGTGTCCATTCGAATTATTCTAAGATTAATTGCCAACTTGATTAATTACGCGCATATTTAACCCTAACCTTCTAATTTGATTTAATTCAAATTTATTCCATGAAATAATTGTCAAGTTGATTTTAAATCCATCATGTTACTTAACTTGTTTAATTTCGGTTTACTTGAATTCCTTGAGATTTATTGTCAATCATGTGTTTACGAAGTGTCGTTAAATTGTATGAAAGGTTTTTAAAATTAAATTGAATCAAACTCTAATTGGTAAATCTCTATTTCATGTTAATTTGTAAAATTTATGCGGAGCTTGAATGTTTAGTCGTAACTTTACCGATTTTATTTACGATTATTTGTACGCGATATGTCTCTTTGCTACGCGATAAGGATACCCGGTTGTATATAGCTTGTGTACAAGACACATTTCTCCCAATCTCTTTTCTCTCTTCTCTCTCTCTCCTCTCCCACTCTCTCTCCCGGGGGTCACTATGCGCGGCTTCGGTTGCGAGCCCATAACTCACTCGTTTCTCGACGGAATTCAACAAACGAATAGTCCATTTCGATTATCTCGGCGAGACCGACGCAAGAGTAACAATTTCACGGCCTAATGACGAATGGTGGTGGAGTTATGGCCGGATTTCAGTAGCAACGGTGGAGCTGTCAGACCGCCGCCACTTCGCCGGCGTCCCGCGGTGGTTTCCGGCCACCATTTGAGGCATGCGCCCCAGATCTAGGAAGTAGACGTCCCAGCACACCACTTAACATCGGCGGCACAGCCATCGGAGCAGCGACGGAGCCGCACGCTCTGCCTGAAGCTCGCGGTGGCGGTGGGGGTTACTGTAGCGGCGCGATTCCGCCGCTTCCGGCGGTGGTTTTTGACGGGGCTTGATGGTTTCCAAGGTTTCTCGACCCCTTGAGTTCATTTCCGGCATCAATTTCACCAGATTTTGGCCGTAGGTGGTGGTTCCGGCGACGTGTGCAGTGGCAGAATATTCGACGGCCAACGGGGGCCTTTTCCAGCCATCTTTTGGCCTTGGGCTCTTCACGAAAGTTGTTCGGAATGACGAGAACTAGTGGTCAATGATCACGCGACTCCAGATTTGGCCGATTGGCGGTGGATCGCGGTGGCATAGCGGCGGTGTAACGGCGGCGCTAGCTCCGAGGATTTTTCTGGCGAGCTACCTTAGGGCTTTCGAAGAGCTCGTCATGGGTAAGACAACGCCTCTTTCGGATCGCATTTTGGTTCACCGGTTTGAAAGTAATTTGAGTTTGAAGATTTTAGGGTTTTCGTGTTCTTAGATCTGAAATTGGAGGAGATCGACTTGGAATTTCCAGAAATTGATTGAGGATTTGGAACGGGCACGAAGACTTCATTCAGGACTGATTTTTTGGGATTTTTTCGGTGACCTTCGGCGGCGGGCCGGCCAAATTCCGGCAGCTACAGTGGTGGTGTTCCGGCGGCATCTGGTCAGAATGTTCTTCTCGTTGTGGTGAGTTCAACGCCACTTTCCGTTCGTTAATCAGACACTCGATCTATTTATTACGAATTATTTTGCGTAATTGTGATTATTTGAATTAATTATTTTAAGTACAAATAAATTGGTTATTGTTGGTTTGTTGATCGAGATGTATTCCAATCATATACGAAAACATGTATTGAATGGATTGTGTTATGTATGAATGTTGCGATTTACAATTTGAATCCCGATGTGATGAATTTATACTATGTGTTTAGATATGAATGGGTGTTAGTGTAGTATCTAGAAACTAATCTTTTATGTGACTAAATGAACTTGAACGATATTTTAGAAGAACGAACATGTTGTGATTTCTCTATATGAATTTGAGACTTTCTCAATGTTATGTTTGTTGTAAATTGTGTTTCAAATATAAAATTGAGATACATGAAAGATGCTTGAACAACTTGAGACTTTATGCATGATAGAAGTTAGAATTGTAATATCTTGATTTACTCTTACTACTCGAAAATGGTATATTAAGAATTACGATAAATTGATAATTGTCATGTTTGTAAGTAATTAATTCCTAGTTGAATAATTATATAAACACTTTAAACGAACGATTATGCTTAGCAATCAACTAAGGGGATGTATGTGTAATAATTCTAAACTTTTATAATTAACTTAGGGGATGTAAGAGTAATATTTATGAAACTATGAATGTGACTTGAGCTTGTGTACCAAACATGTTGTGAAGTTGTAAAGTATGATCTTAAGTGAATTAGATGCACTCTTTAATTGTATCAAGCATGCCATCTACATACAACAACTTTGTATGTTTATATGATCAAGATGCTCTTACTTATGCACTTTATAACTCGACATGAACTTGATGCTTAATTGTAATATTATAATTGAACCCTGTGCCATTGGATGATTTAATATTCATTTTGTGAATACATTGACTTCCTAAATTGATCTTGCATCTTTGGATATGGAATTGCGTGTTGGTTGCTTGTAAATATGCCCTTGTTGAGCATTGATATGCCTTGAATGACCACGACACCTTATCCAAGCACAACATGAACACTTATGCATAACCACGATCCTGTTGAACAACGCTGTGCGTCTTGTTTGGTTTATATAGAGTCTAAGTCTGGGCTTCTGTATGTCTTGTCACAGAGTTTGGTGGTGCCGGTGGGCCCGAGGTTTAGAGTGTTTGGCCCTTCACACTCTTAGACTCTACTTTCACGAGGTGAGGTTTAGGATTTTGTATAGTTATGCGACCTATGGCCTTTACCTGCTGATTTCTATCCTTGCATGCGTGTATACCCTACTATAAAGACATACGTGTTGAATATGATATGTTTATGATCTTGCGTGAGTCCTGTGTGGGCGGGCTATCCCTGCAGCATAGGAATATATATAAAAACCAGTTTTTGAAGCATATGTAAGCTATTTTGGAAACACAGTTGTGTTGTGATTATGGAACGAGATTGCCATGAAAGATTGGCGTATGTGATCCGTCGTGATCTGTTCTATTGTGATCCGTTGTGATCTGTGTGTGGATCTGATCCTGGTGAGCTGCGGGAATGGGTACCCCCAGGACGGTTAGGGCCGTCGGGGCATTTATCCATTGCGTAGTTCCATTTGAGATATATTCACGCGACCCGTGCTGTAGGGAAGGTGTGGTATCTTGAGCCTTCGGTGTTTTATCCGGGGAGTACTCTTGTGGGTTCACTACCCCTTGAGGGTGAGTCTATTTTAGATGGTTTATTCTTGATGGTATGGGGACGGTAAATCTGTTGGAAAACAGGAATCAGAAAGCAGCGGAAATTTAAAAATTTTTCCAACAAAAGGATCTTGGACTCGCAATCGTGTATCCAAATTCGTAGAGATCAAGAAACTCACTTGGGTAGTAGCTTTCTTGACACGTTTTGAGCCGCCCTCAAACGCGCTTCATGCGGTAATGGCAACCCCTCCCTCGAAAGTCTCTTTCTACTTCAGAATCCATTGTAGGGATAACAATCCACACCAACCTAGATTCAAATCATGTTAGGGAAGTTCTTAACAATATAACATAAAGAAAGAAACATAAAACGAGAAAGGCATGATTGAAACTCCCTTCGAAAACCAGTTTTGCGAAAGTAGAAATCTGCCAGTCATAAAACCCTCGTGAAAAAATTCATCCTTCAGGATATGGACGAACCGTTTTCGCCATCTTCTTTGGTTCGATTTTTTCACTCGTTTTCTGTTGGGTTCAGAATCGTTTCATCATCCCTTCTGGTCGTTTTGCTTAATCCCCACTTCTTGGTAAAGCTCGAATCTTCAAAACTTCTAACTTGAAGCTCTCTAGAGATAGTCCACCAACTTGGCTACAATCTAACTAGTAAGGATGCTAGTTCTCTAGTTAGTGTTTAGGCTTAACCTAGGGTTTCGTATATCTTGGAGAAAGGATGGTGTTCAACACATGAACCAAAAGAATTCTCGATTAGCTCTAAGGGGAGCTCGAGCTCCCCTATATATAGGATGGGAGTGGCCGAAAATCCTAGTCCTTATGGACTAAGGATTTGGTCCCTCTCTCCTATTACTTGATCATCAAGTAATTTTGACTTTGACTTTGAATTCAAATTCAAATCAACTTTCAAGAGAGCTAAAATATCCAAACTATTTTTGGATAATTTTATACTTTATTTATTTAAAATAAATAACTTATTTTATCTAATTAATTAATTCACAATTAATTAACTAGATTATTTTTCTCCAAAATAAGACTTTCTTTTTAATTCAAAATTAAACCAAAGTCTATTAAATAATTAACAAATTAATTATTTAATATATAATTAAATAATCACGTGTGGCACACGTGTCACAATGACACGTGTCCACTCACGTGACTCACACGTGTGGTTTCACACGTGTGGAACCCTCTAGGCCCGATTAACTCGTTTAATCATTTTCAAGCCTTAACTCATGTAACCAAGTTGTTGTGTGTGACCCTCTAGGATCTCAATTCAATTAGCAGTGACCCTAATTAATTAATCAGTCCACAGATTAAACGACCATAGTCTCTACAAGTGTTAACCCCTAGCTGAATTGGAATGTTCGGATTCGATAGAACCTTTAAGTCATTGATTCATGTGAGATACAATCCTCCTACTTACTATCTCTCAACCAAGATCTAGGGTAAGGGAATAATCAGAACCCTAATAATCTGGTCTTAAAGCTAAGTGCATTTCATATCCACTTGATCTCAATCCAAGAAACCCTTTTCCTGTTGTCTTGATCTACTGCCTTGGCCAAGGACTCCATATGGCATATGAATGACTTACACAATAAGAGATCACCTTGCATATGCAAGTGTAGGTCCTTTCTTGATTCTCATTCACTTTCATGAGTCACTTGTGCAGCCCCAGCATAAGCCTTGAATCAGTTGTCTAAGGCGACACCCTTTAAAGCTTATACCAAAGACTACAGAGTTAACTCATAAAGTGACATGGAACCTCAAGTCTAAGGATCAATTAATCACATCAATGACTCGTGAGATATTTCCTAATCTGGAAGTTTCCATTTCCTGAAATAGAAACTTCCTTTCCCATTTAGGAATCTTCTTACACGGGGCACCTCAGTGAACTTACTTATTGAAGTAAGCACCCTCATGTATCACGCACGTATCAACTATACACTTTGCACCTCCATGAAACAAGGTGGTCCTTCTTAAGGGCGTGATCCCACAAGCAAGCCTTAGAGGAGTCAGGTTGACACTCCCACTATCTGTAGGACTCATCGGCTTGGAGTATTTTACTAATCATGACTTATGTGATATAGGGCTCGTTTCATGAACCATTTCACCTAAATGGTAGAGTCCTAAAGTCATCAGGATTAGGGGAGTTCTCATACATGCACAGCTAAAGTAAACGCATACCAAACAAGAGCATATAAAGAAGTGTTTGCCTATGATATTAATCAATCGTATATTATTCAAAGATTGTCTGTGATACTAGGAAAGTCCCAAAACGGATTATGACTAATCGGCTTTCTAGGGCACTATTCCTAACAACATCTCCTCCATCATTGGTGTAGAGGTTGGATTGATTTTGATTTATGTTATGAGGAGTTGAGGTTGGAAGCTCGTACTCGCTGAGCAGTTGATTATGTTATGTTATGGAATTATGAACCGGGATAGAGTCTTTCTGAAAAATGGTTTCTAAACTTATATCTATATTTATTTGGGTTATTCTGAAATGTTTTGGTATGCAACACCTACCCTCGGTTCATGAGTCCATCCTTTTATTCTGTGCTGTGCTCTTTATATATATATATTGTGACGCCCCGAGTTGTCACACGCGCAGGTAAGTGTTACGTGCGCATTTATATTTAATTATATGATTTTATATTTTAATTTGTTACTTGAATTTGTTTATAATTTGATTATTTGTTTAAAAAAATTTCTTATGATCGTTTATTTGAACTATGAATATGTGATCGGATTTGTGAAAATGTGAATTTCGTGAATATGGTGCTAATTGAATGAAATTACGTGTTCCGTGTAATCCGTGAACTTAATTGTAAGATATTTGAATGTTTTGGACTCAATTGGAAATTGAGTTTGGGCTTAATTGCCACTTTTTGAAAGTTTAGGGACCTATTTGTATAATAGGCAACCCTGAACGGTTCTCGCGATATCTTGAGCTCCGGACCTCGAAATCGAGATCCGTAACCGGCGTTGAACTTGTTTCGACGTTACCTATCCCTTGAACTTGACCTTGTATCTTTTCGGTATCATTTGAACCTTCGACAACGAACCGTTTCGTAACCTCGACTTTATAATTTGTTTGAACCTTTTCTTAAACGAACCGGACTTGGACCAACCCGTATCCTACCCATTTCTCTACTAGATATCAGCATTCCTATCCTTTTCCTCCCATTTTGATCGATCAAAATTAGCCAAGGCAAGAGCAAGGAAGAGAAGCCAAAGAAACCCTCCATTTTTGATCCTCCAAGCTTTGAGCTAAAGCTTAACCAATCCTCCATCTTCTTCCAAGGTAATTGGTGATTTATAAACTCCATCTTCCCCTCTATATTTTCATCTATTTGAGTCATGATAGAAGTTGAGGATTCATGTGTGTGGATATATGAGATTGAATTGAGGGTTTGGGTTGGAACATTGGTTTGTTGGTTTAAAGTGAAACTTGATGCTTGCTAAATGATTCTTGTAAGCTTTATATCATTTTTACATGTTTAAATTTAAGGTTGGATGAGTAGGGCATGATATGCCATTGGAGGAGCTTGAAGCTCCATGTGTGTTGATCATGGATTTTGATGATGTTTTGGCCAATTTCAAGCGTGTATTCTTGTATTTTTACTTGAGTTGCATGTTGTATATGAATAATATGGATTAAAATCATGTCTAAGTGTTGTTGGAGAGCTTCTTGATGGCTGCCCTGTTTTCCTTAAAGCTTTTCCCCGCGTAACAGAGCTGTTGCTCTGTTATCTCTTTCAAAACGATGAGCTGACACGGCCGTGTCAGCTTTGAACTGAAAATGGACACGGCCGTGTTGGGCTCTCGACTTTGTTTTTTTCAAATTTTAACCTCGGACACGGCCGTGTCCAAATCCTTTGAAAACTCAACGCGGCCGTGTCAAGCCCTCGACTTTGAATTTTCTGATTTTTAAACCTCGGACACGGCCGTGTCCATTTCCCTTTGAAACTCAACACGGCCGTGTCATTTAAATTGGCAGCCTTGAGAAATCTCTTTTCTTGTTTGAATTGCATGCGTGGCTCGTATTTGTGGATTATATTGAACGTGACTCTAATTTAACTATGTTATGATTGTTATATTAATGCAAGAATGCAAGTATGAAGGTTATGATCGGTTATATGTTTTAAGACATTAATAGTGCACATGAACATGTCCATTATATTTGATTTATGCGTTTATATCATAACCATGGCATTGCCGAGCGTCTTATTTGGTCCTTTGAGTCTCACTTCACCTGTTTTGCACAGATTTTGATTCCTTTGGAGACGAGGCCGGTCAGTGAGGCTCGTGTGTTCTTCTTTTGCAGTTCGAGGTGGGTTTTTCTTCTACCTAGCTATATGACCCAATAAATCCCTTAACGTGAAAAGTTTTCGACTAAAATGTATATATATATATATATATAGAGTCATTTTCAAGGAGTAAATGTTTGCAACGTAAAGCCCTTATTTTATAAATCCTACCAAATGTTTTGGCGAGAAAGAAAGAATGGATGTTATGCACGAATGGGGCCCAGGAACTTAGTGTGAGTGGCTATCCGGGGAGGCATGGGCCAACGGTGATCCCTCACATTAGTTCCACCAATTAACGGCGTAACCGGACCTCGTTAGGAGTTAGCGAGGAATGGACGCTGAGCACTATCTGGGGAGTCATGTTCCCCTTTTGGTCAATGAATGGGTGGTCGGGTCTTGCAAACCCGCCACCAAACCGGAGGAAGAAGGCGTGAATGTTAATGAATGTGCACACAAGATTGAAATACATGAACAGAATGAATGAAAGAATGTTTAAATGATTTACACGAGGAGTTGGTTGGAGATAATGCACGCCCACTCGCCGGGCTAATAATGACCTAATGTTAATGATTCGTTATAATCCCTTTTGATGATTGTTATTTACCCACTTTGGGGAAATTCTTTAAAACCTCACTTGGGATTATAGCCTGCATGTGATTGTTTAATTATCGTCATATATACTATCTATGCCCTGTTTTATACCCACCAGTCCCTTTTGGACTGAACCCGTTTGGTTTTCAGTTATTTTGTGCAGGTGTTGAGGGAGCTAGGCGGGAATACGAGTCCTAGGTCTTGCATTCGCCTCTAGCTTTTATATTTTGTTGTTACACTCGCATACTCGCGCACTTTTAATTATTATATGTAAATGTTGTTTTGGGCCGTGATGGCATGTATATGTTGATTATGATTTGGAGCGTAATGGTATTGAGTTTTATCTCCCGTGGATTTAAATGTTGGTACATAGAGCATAGAACTCAATATATGATATAACTATTGGTACCTAAAGCATATAGCTCAATCTACGATATATGAGTTATTGCTTCCGCATTTTATGTTATGCTGCTACTCTGATTGTTGTGGTTATTGGGGTTTAAATGATAGGCTAGTCCCGCCTGGCTTAGTGTGTGTGTGTGTCCCCGTTCGCTATGATTCAGCACGTGTATGGAAATCCATTTCATATACGGGCCGGGTCATGGTGCGGGGGATGTTCGCGCTCGGGTGCTACATATATTGTGGGTGTGCGTTAGCCCCCTCACTCAGTCAGTTGACTGACACCTCATTTTATCTTTTAGTTTGCAGGATTCCTTTTTGGCTTGAGCTAGGAGGAAGTGAGTCTTCGGAGTCACACTTGTCAGTCTAGTAGGTGTTAGGATGCATCTGTCGCATACTTTACTTATGTTATGTATTTATGTTTCACACTTGCAGATTATGTTATGTTCTACTTAGACCTAAACCCGTGTGGGGTTAGTAAGCTAGTGTTTGGATGTTATTAGATATTGATGATACTTATGCTGTTTATTATGTTGGATTATGAATTGATATTCGGGACTAGGTATTTATGCTAGTTGAACCCGTCACCTGCTTTGCATATTTTGTTTTAAATGCTTCTGCTATCTATTGTTGTTGGTTTTAATTGCTTCCGCACTCTGAGTTTGTCAAGTTAGATCCGCCTAGCCTAGTGTGTGAGTTAGTCTCCCGTTCGCTATGATTCGGATTCGGGCATGGACTTTCTATTTCGTGACCGGGGTCGAGGTCCTAGTGCGGGGGATGTGGCATCCTCCGTTTGGGGTGTTACACCCCACGCGCGCCATGCGCATGCAGCGCCTTCTGGCGGCACGTGGGGACGCGTGCCAAGCCTGATTGGCGCGTGCCAGGTGGCGTTGGACTCCTTGGGCTCCAAGCTTCCACGTGGCGTCTCTGGATTGGCTATCGGGCCTTGCCTTGCACGCCAAAATTGATGAAATGCTGCGGGAGTCCTCATTTTCATCCTATAAATAGGGCATTTGCTGTATAATTCAATCACCAATTTTTCATTCTTTGTTTAGCAAAGTTTGGCAGTTTTGAAATGGCCCTCACGACTCTCTCTCTCGCTTAGTATTAATTAATCCTAAATAAGGATTAATTAATATTTAATTAGGTGGTTATATAATTAATATATAATCCACTTAATTAATAGAAAATAGGGATTTTCTAGATTTAGAAAAAAGGGTTTTTCTAGAAAAATATTTTCTCGAAGTATTTAGCGAAATACTACCGGAGCCCACACTCCAAGATCTTAATCGGGGATATTGCGGGGAAGCTCTGCCGGTTTCATGAGAAAAAACCGAGGTGTTGGAAAAGTGCCGTTGATAGCCAATATTGCAGTACGGTAATACCGTTATGCTGCCCAAATTATTATTTGCATATTGCGATTATATGCTAGATGATTTAAAATTATGTTATCAATGCCTGTATATATTAGAATTATGCTGCCCGATTTATTTCGCTGCTTTATTAAAATACTTTAGAAATATTTTGATAACGAGGTTATGACAAAGATTTTGAAATATTACGCTATACCGTCACTCTGTCTCGGGCCCGCCACACCAACATGAGGATCGTGGTAATTAGGGTCTAATTTAGAGTTGTCAATGAGGTGAATTTTAATCCACATCTCCGATCCAAATTTGATCCGATTTTCACATATTCGTTCAATAAAGAATTCGATAGGTCATATTCAATTATAATTCATATCACAATGGCATAACTCGATCCTCTAGCTCCACCACTTCGCTTCTCTCCATGCCGCCGTCTTTCTTTTCCACTTGCTCTCCGCTCTCTATCCCCTCGCTAGTCTCCGCACCACCACCACCAAGTTATCTTGTCTCTGGTCTTGGTTTTAGATCGTGAATGAGGTGGTTCATTCTTCATTTCTTTCTCTTTTTCTTATTTTAATTTTTTTATTTGAAAATTTTTCTTATGTAGCTCGGTTGTGGCTGAAAGACCCAATTCTTACCCCCCCCCCCCAAATTTTTTCCATTTTATCGGGTTAAATTTTCCTACAGGATCATCCGATTTGGTTACACTCGAATTTAGTATGGAGAAATAAGATCCGGATACGGATTCAGCTATAGAATTCTATTGTCGAATCCGGATCCGGAATTTTTTGTATCCGATACGAATCTGATTCGTTGACGGCCTGTCACATCTTTAGTGGCCCAATAAAAGGTCCAATAAGCCCATCAAGGTGCCTAGCCCAAATTTATATGGGCCGGGGCTCCAACTATTAATCAACCTACCACCATACGACGCTGTAACGAAGTTCCTCGTTGCTTGAAATGCACACAGTACCTAACAAACAACTGACACAGGCGATCCCCCTTGGAACAATTTCTGCCATTCTTGACGAATTTGTTATTCTTCTATTTCGAATTTGTTTCGATGTATCATTTCCTTGATCTCTGAGAATTAACTGTGAAACTACTGTATTGTATTTCTATTTTCACTTCTATTAACTTGCCCCATTTGATGATTCAAAGAGTATACGGCGTTTGGCTTCAGTAATTGCGTCATCCGATGGCTTCGTGGCTGAAAGCGGCTGAAGGTGTGTTCCTATCAGCTCGTTCTCGAATTGGGTCTTTTAATGAATTTGAAATGTGATATTTCATTTGGTGATGATATGTGCCATTGCTGATACTTTATATAGCCTGATCTGAATTTAGTATTGCTCATTCAGTTGTAGTAGTGAACCCTAACATTGCGTTTATTTTCTAATAATGTAATTTGGAGTCTCAGATATATGAGCTCGGTTACCTGATATAGCATGATAGATAATTTAAGATGAAGCTTTAGTGTGCTGTAATTATCTTTTGCCTCTGGGAGAGCATAAAGTGATCATTGTGGCTTTTTATCTTTCAAGATAATTATGAAGAAAGACCAGTTCTGCTGCCAAAAAAAGTACAAAATTAATATGCATCTTGGCAATTTGTGCTTGTGTTTTTCCAGATTTATTTGAAGTAGTGGATCGAAGGGCGAAGCTTGTGGTTGGTGAGCAATCTGACGAGCTGCCTGCTCCCGCACCAGGTGCTTGTTTGACAGTTTTGATTCCAGTTATGATCTTATGCTGGTAATTAATCAAATTACAGTAGAACTCTCATTTATATATGATCACATCAACTTCTGATTACATGGATGAGAAACGTTATTGAATTATGCCAAACGCCAATTTGAAAAGTCATTTCTGAATGGTGAAATTGTTCCTATTATATCTCAACTTTTGAACCTAGTCGCCGTCTCTAATTCTTGGGTAATTAACCTCAGTTTAACTGGGAGCCTTCCAGAATTGAGGGTACCATTATTTAGTTTGGGACTAATGAAATTAATAAACTTAGATGAGTTAGCCCCTGATTTCAAGTGCTTCAGTCAAAACATTCTAGCATGTAATATGCAATAGCTGACAAAGAGCTGGCTGCTGATGCACCGTGAAAGTTTGAACTACAACAAAATTGTTTTAATTAATCCCGGAAGAGTTTTCGTATGCTGGAATTTTACATACTCAAGCTCTTGCATACCTGCCCCAACGCTTAACTTGTAAATAGGCCGCAACAAAGTGATTGATGTTATATATGATTTGTTAGATTGCCAGTTGATAACGTTCTTATCCTGATCTGACCAACAATATCTAAATTTGCTGATCCAGCCAACAATATTTCGATCATCTTAAGATAAAACATAGGTATCACCAAACTTTTGGTATTTATTTTACAACTTCTTTAGGTAACCGGGAAACAGATATCCATAAAACTTCAGATAATTTAGTTCATATCTGTTGATAAAATTGTTCATACTGCAGTAATCGTAGATGCTGTAAATTGTCAGTAAGTAATTAGAGATGGCGAAGGAAGCTTTTCAGTTTGCAAAGATGCAATCTTGCTTCAGCCCAGTCTAAAGGCATACAAAAATTAATAGAAAACTGAGATTCAATCTGTCAAATAGACATGGTTGTTTCCATTGGTATCTTCCAAAACTATAATAGTAGAAGTCACTGCAAGAAATTCAAGCATAAATTTGTCTGAGATTTTATTGAATTTGAATTAGAAGAACTATAAAATACCCTCTTGTTTACTTACATAGAAGTACGTACATGTTAAATTGTTTGTCTTTGCTTTCATGTGGGAGTTGGGTAGCCTTTGCAAGAGCATTTTGCCAAGGCTTAAGCCCTTACAAAGTGGGCATGCAAGGGTTCAGAGACAAGGCTTGCCTTATCATGCAATGGAAGTTAAATGTATCAAGCCTAGTGAAGCATTGGGAAGACTAGCGGAGGAAAAATAAATTCATGAAGCCAAACCCATATTAATGGCTATGGCATGATAATAATGAGTTAGAAATAATGTCTATCCTTTTAGTTAAGATTTCTGTTGATTGTTGTCCTTTTCCAATTATAAAGGTTCTATCGAGCGAGGATCTCAAGCAAAGAGGGCTAGATCAAAAGCAAAGGTAATTTTAGATCTCCTTTGTCCGTAGATATGTGAATAGTGTTAAAATCCATGATTCTTTATCATTATAATAAGGAAATTTCTTGCAGGCCCAGAAGAAACTCTCATCAAATGAACCCCCTTCTGCCATAGTTGTTGAAAGAGAGAAAACTACCCCCGAAAAATCACAATCACAAGCAGAGCCTGATGGAAATAAAGCTGTGCCGTCAGATGAAAATAGTGAAAGTAATGCAACTATTACAGGTGACAATGCTGATGCTGTTAAGCAACACAAGGTGGAAAGAGATGGTTCCATAACAGAAAGTTCTTTATCTGGAACCATATCCAATGTTGAGCCTGCCAAGCCAGTTGATGATCAAGTGGCAGCAGAAACCTCTTCTAATGCAGAAGCTACCTCTTCGAATTCAAATGGCATTCTCAGGGTAGAAAAAACTGCAGACATTGCTATTGGAAATTCATCAAATGCCGCCAAAGATGTTGAATCTGTAAACGGAAACTTTCAAGTCGATTCCAATCAAAATTTGATGCCAGAAGATTTAAGTTCTCGTAAAATTCAACTAACAGAATCTCAACCTGTACATGAGGATGCATCAACTAAAGCTGATGCCCAATTGAAGGATGTGGATTTAGTAACTGAACCTCATATTCAAAATAAGCAGCACAAAGAACAAAAATCTGTTACCTCTGAAGTCAAAGTACAAGAGCAACTAGATGAGGTACAATATTTAAATTGGGAATATTTTCGTCTAATTTCTCAATCTAAGAGCTTCAAAAGATTAGAATATCTTTCATATAGATTAAAGGCTTTACTCTTTAACAGGCTCAAGGCTTACTGAAAAGTGCAATTTCAACAGGGCAGTCTAAAGAAGCTAGGCTAGCCAGGGTAAGAAAACTTTTCCTTTCTACTACTGGATGGACATTTTTGTCAAGATACTACCAGCATATGTTCTCTTTCTTCAGCCTTATTAATGACCTTTTGCTAGATTTATTAGTTTGATATATCTTAGTGTTGGAGCTTGAGAAACCTTTTCAGGTATTCTATATACACTAACAACCAACTCTTCATCTCAACATTTATGCTTGCAGGCATCTAAAATGCTAATATCTATCTGTCTTGTCCTCGGCTTGTTTCTATAATTATGAAAATATATGACATCGAGAAATTGTTCGCGTCATTTTTATCTTTTAATTTGGCTGACCCTGTAGTTCGATTGATTGGCTTTGGTTTATTAATGACCTTTTGCTAGCTTTATTAGTTTGATATATCTTAGTGTTGGAGCTTGAGAAACCTTTTCAGGTATTCTATTGAACACTAACATACCAACGCTTCATCTCAACATTTATGATTGCAGGCATTTAGAATGCTAATATCTATCTCTCTTGTCCTCGGCCTGTTTCTATAATTATGAGAATATATGACATCGAGAAATTGTTCGTGCCAATTGTATCTTTTTATTTGGCTGACCCTGTTGCTCGATTGATTGGCTTTGGTTTCAATGATATGGGTTTGTAAATCCCTGTACTATTTTACCTAGGTACAAAGGTGGTATGTTTAATTAGTTAGTAAAATAGGCACCTATATGGCAATTGCTTCTTTTGTGGTTTGCTCTGATATTAATTTCAATTTTCAATTATTTACATAAATCTTGGTCAAAAGAGTATCCACCAATTTCTTTGGGAGGTACATTACAACGTAAAAGCTAGTTAATTTTTAGATAATATTTTCAAATATAAAATTAAACTCAAACCTTTCTGGATTTTTCTTCAAGTTGTCACAAGTGGCGAAATTCTTTAGGCTGCTTGTTGAACAGTTTGAATTTGAAGGAAGATTGCTGGGAATGGGATTTCAAAAGATTTCATTTTGATTCAAATCCACTGTAATGTTTTGTTTTTTTCTAAGAATTTTTTTAAGAATTTTTCTTTTTAGATAAAAAGATGGTCAAAAACTGAGAGCTCAAGGATTTTTTCAAGTCCATTGTAATATGATTATAGGAATTTATCCAACAAGTTCATGGTTTTATTATTATGGATTTGAAATTCTTAACTTCAAATCCATATTGCAGAAGTAGCCTTAGTGTTTACAAACATCTGCTGCTTTTTGATGACTTGTTGGAATATTTGCTATAGGCCTATCTTACAAAGAATTAGTTGTAAACTCGGTGTGCTATCTGATCATTTCAAGTTCTCTATCTTCCAAAATTGATATGAAAACATGGGGTATAACTAGTCACATAAGTAATACCGGGGGATACTGCATGTACAAATAATAATATGATTCTTAGCATGACACCGAAAGTGATGCTTCAGCAACCCACGAGATTTGAATAACCACATATAGAAACATTTATTTTTGCATAACGATGAAATTTGTTTCATTGGGCAAATGTTATGCTTAAGTACAGTATGAATGTCGATCAATGCCAAGGTAGTTTCTCATGCCATACAAACTTGGTTTTTGTTTTAATTTTGTTTTATCAGTTTATTGATAATGTGAATCTTTGCACTTGATCAAAGTCGATTTTGACATTTGTTTTCCTGCAGGAGTTTGATTGCATAACCCTAGAAGGGATATGCTTCACTGTTTAAAACAATAGCTTACTTGTGTTAACCATAAAAAAAGCTTGAGAACTCATAGACAATAGGATAACTCCATTAACAGGACTGTTTTGTTGTGCAACTCTTATCGTTTGGGTAAATCAGTTTCCTAAGCTTATATTTCTGTCTAGATAAAATTAGGCATGGCAAAATTGATTCTGGAAATCAGTCTTGGCCCATTCTTATGACAAAAGCATGCTTGATATCTGTTCTCAAATACATGCCATGAGTTAGCTGTTCATTGATGGATGATGTAGTCCTGAAAAATATCATATTCCTTATTATAGTTTACCTGTTCTGCAGATTAGGATCTTTTGAGAAAACAAAAGAATATGTTTAGCTAGATATAATATGCACACTCATTAAGCTTAATGTTTGTGATGCTCAGGTTTGTGCTGGACTTTCGACACGGCTGCAGGAGTATAAATCTGAGAATGCTCAACTAGAAGAGCTTCTTGTGGCCGAGGTGAACAACAAGTTTCTGTTTCAGATAACTAGAAGTTCTTTTTAACTCCTTGTCAATTATGGCATTTAACAGGGAACTTCTTATTGTGGTTACATTTCTGTGACAGAGGGAATTGACTAAATCATATGAGGCTCACATAAAGCAGCTCCAGAAAGATATATCTGCATCCAAAGCAGAGGTGAATAGAGTGGAGGGAAATATGGTAGAGGCACTATCAGCAAAGAATGCTGAAATTGAGACACTTCTCAGCTCTATCGATGCACTGAAGAAGCAAGCTGCTTTGGCCGAAGGAAATTTGGTATCGATACAGGTCATTTAATGTCTTCAATAGATACTTATATCATTGTATGTCACTTTTTTTTCTCAAGAGCAGGTGGGATCAGTCTGTCTTTCGGTCAGAGAGATGATTCAAGTTACCTTAATCAAATGACCGTAATTAGAAGTAGGAAATTAGAAATGGGGCATTTCATTTCGTGGTACTACATCCTAAACATTTTGCCTCAAGTTGAATGCGGTTACTTACCTCAAAATTATGGGGTTCTGTTTACACATGGATTGTTGCCAGTCTTTTTCCACCTCAATCTCAATGTTCTTTGTGTTTTCCTCCTTTTGCAGGGAAGATTGTCCTTTTAGACTGTTGAACAAAAATATTTAACCTAAACTACGCCTCTCCATGTTGATCAAATCTCATGCAATTGTTGATAATTTTCTTTTCTTCTAGCTATCTAAGTTGTTTATTGATTCACTTATTTGGTGGATCCACATAATATATTGCTATAGCATTTTGATGGTGTTAATCATCATGCAACTCTTTATAATGCTATCTTATTTACATTTATCAGGCAGGTATGGAGTCTATAATGAGGAATAGGGAACTGACAGAAACAAGAATGATGCAAGTATGTTTACATTTTCGTTTTCCAAGTGTTTGGAATGTGGTTGCGGTGGAGCTCTAATATTGATGAGGTTGATCTAATGCTAGGCCCTAAGGGAAGAGCTAGCTGCCGCTGAGCGAAGAGCTGAAGAAGAGCGTTCTGCACATAATGCTGCAAAGCTGGTTTGTCTCTAGTTTTATCTTCCATTTCTTCTTTTGTTTTTTCCCCCTTTGGTTTCTGCTTGTTGTTTTTGAAGGAAATGTGAACTTGTCTGTGGAAAAGCTTTTCATTTCTAGTATGATGAACTTCTGAATCTAATAGGCAGCTAGAGAAAGGGAAGTAGAACTGGAACAAAGAGCTATTGAAGCCTCTGCAGCATTAGCAAAAACTCAGGTAATGAGCATATGATAAGATCGTCTATAATGATTTTTCTTGTCTCTTTCTGTTTTTCTCTGGAATTATTTTCATGTCGACATTGTCTAGTATGTAAAACAAGATACGATTACCTTTCTGCTACTAAGGGTTTGGTTACTATAAAGAAATTCTATAGACCTCACTTTATTTTAGACTAGTCCATATACAATTTTACTTTATTGTTCAAGTTGTGCAGGTATTTATGCACTTAATAATGTGGGTTTGGGTCTTGCTGCAATAACTATCGACCAATTTCGAAAGTACTATCACTCAATATGCTCTAATCATTGACAATCTTTGGTAAAATTATATAGCCCTCGATCCTAAATTAAGTTTCTGCTTTTCGTGGAGATCTCCAGTCTTATCGATCTATTTCTTCATAAAGTTTCTTTCAGAGGTATCCTAGAGTTCATGACATAGAGTCCTTGCTCCCCAGCCCTTTTTGATTGTTGCATCCTTTCCTTGTTTCTGATTTCATAATTGGAACTTGATTAAGTGACTTTGGATAAATCTCAGGGAAAAATGATTAATTAACAAAATTCTAGTTGGAAATGAATTTGAGTTACCTAAGGTTATCTTGATTCTTGAGGAGTCTTTTAGTTGCTTTTGCTTAAGGAGTGAACTAAGATTGGCATGCATTTCTGTATCTGAGAAACTCCTCAAAGGGGGTACTTTAGATGCTATATATTGATGCTTTCTAGTACAATCATTATCATGTTTATCTACTATTCCACCAGAGAACAGCAGACGATAGGGCTTCGAAGGCAGCAGAACTTGAGCAGAAAGTAGCACTTCTTGAGGTAATGAGATTCCTTCCTTCTATGTGGAGCAGCATCCCTGGTACTCGACCCTGTTCAGACTGAAAGAGAATATTGAATCAAATGAACGAGAAAAACTAAACATTATTTTTAATACGTGGTGCTAGGTTGAATGTGCTTCCCTAAATCAAGAATTGCAAGATATGGAAGCTCGGGTTCGTCGTGGACAAAAGAAGTCCCCTGATGATGCAAATCAAACAATTCAGGTTAAGAAAGTTAAATCTTCTTATTTAAAAACATTTAGAAACATTTATGGATTATGGTAAGCAACAAACAGAAGGAAGACGATCTACATTCACGTCTGAACATGAAGGTACAGGCATGGCAAGAAGAAGTGGAGCGTGCACGTCAAGGTCAGAGAGAGGCTGAGAGCAAACTTTCTTCGATGGAGGCAAGTTGATTTCTTGCTTACAGGATTATGTGTAGTAAAATGCTAATTAGACAGGGTGTTACGGTAATATGTCTCTCCAGAAATTATTACTGTTTATCAAGGACTGTGTAGGAATTAGTTTACCTCTTATTTGCAGGCTGAAGTTCAAAAGATGAGGGTTGAAATGTCTGCCATGAAGAGGGATGCTGAACATTACTCTCGTCAGGTAATGTAATTTGGTTTCCCCATCATATAGTCTGGATCCTTCTGGACTGAAATCATATAATAGGACATTTGTCATGCATTATGATTTTTGGAAGATTCATATACCTGCCTTTTACTTTATAAGTATTTGGTGCTGAAGATGATGAGTGAAAGATACCCACCCAGGAGAACATATCTCTATAGCTAAGATCTGGCAATGCAATATAATAGGAATCGCACAGCTCGTTTCCAACTAGTTTGGAGATATACTTCATTGTTTTAAGTTCATCTTGTAAGATCTCAATTCACAATCTATCTTCCACGTTTCAAGTTTATCTGCTGCATTGGGATAGTTGGAGGTTAGCCAAAGGGTGACATGAATTTTATAGCAACAGTGATGAGTCTTAGATTCCTTTGTCATTCCCTTCTGTTTATTAGCATAAATACCATGGAATTGGGATAATTGACCTGTACACGGCAAATAACAATAATACTTCCATGGAAATAACTGTTTTTCTTCAAAAGTAGGCTATAGGAGGAATCAGGATGGCTACAAGTCTCCATGTATGATCTAGTGATATTCCTAAATTGCTACCTAGTGTGATGACGGCATTTTCTGTATCTTTCTCAGGCTATCGCTACAGACAAGGATGAGAGAATTAGATTCAGAAGTTCTTTTTATGCATCAATTTTTAAACATTTTCCTCCAGAATTTTGTGCATTGCATCTCAACTTATCCTTGTATCTTGAACTTGTTGGTGAGTAATTAAATGTGAGGCACTTATGCCCATGAGCAGGAACACATGGAGCTGGAGAAACGGTATCGTGAACTAACTGATTTACTGGTAAATCTAACTACTCTTTCATGGTCTTGTCATTTGTTATTATTGGACCATCATGTCCAACTATTATATTTGTTTTTTCAGTATTACAAGCAAACACAACTGGAAACTATTGCCAGTGAAAAAGCTGCAGCTGAGTTTCAGTTGGAAAAGGAAGTAAAGCGTCTTCAGGAAGCACAGGTCTGAACCTTGTGTATGTTGTGTTCACTCTTCACTCTTTTACAACATTTACCCTCCATGTACATGGTCTCAATTTAATCATGGAATACTTTTTAAAAACAGTTAGAGGCTGAAAGGAATAAATCTTCCCGTCGAGCATCATCATCTTGGGAAGAGGACACTGACATGAAAGCACTTGAGTATGTTTATCCAAATTGACTACATATTGAAATATTGCAACTTGTTGGAAGGAATCATTTGCGATTACTTAGCTTGTTGGCAGTTTGATTTGCTTTTCCTTTATCTTACTGTACCGCACAGTTAATGACAACTGATTAAAACCAAATCTTATGCCTAACTCTAACACTATTAGACATCTTAGCAGCCCATGTTTTTGGTTACTGGACATGTATGCTATGAACTGACATGAAAGCACTTGAGTATGTTTATCCTAATTGACTACATTTTGAAATATTACAACTTGTTGGAAGGGATCATTTGCGATTACTTCGCTTTTTGGCAGTTTGATTTGCTTTTCCTTTATCTTACTGTACCACACAGTTAATTACAATTGATTAAAACTAATTCTTATGCCTAACACTATTAGATGTCTAGCAGCCCATGTTTTTAGTTATCGGACATATATGCCATAACTGTTCATGCTTGCCTACATCAGGTGTTAAATTCACATGTTTATGCCTTCTGCATAAGATGCATCCATATTCTACCAGCAGTAATTAGTTACATGTGATTATTTTATGAACCGACAGTTACAGAGTTCAAAGTTGATATCAATTCATATATCTAGGACAAGAGAACTTCCAACTCTATTGGAGCATCTTCAGTAAATTAAAAGCTTTTGCCTCTTATCTCCTTTCTTGAATATCTGCTTCTTTTACTGAAACTTTGGTCTTCATAATTGCAACTCTTGTGAATTTTAATCTCTAAAAGATTCACATTAGTTGAATCATTTATGAATTGAAATGTGTGTCAGAGTTCTTGAATCTTGATGATAAAAAAATCTCAACAGAATTTACCAAATTCCCATTTTCATGATGCCCTAGAGTTCTTATGTGACACCGTCTTATAATCCTGAACTAAATTCCTGCGAACCTTCATTGGTGAGTTTTCAAGGTAAGAATAACACCAAACAGTTTGTTGTTTGAGATTTATCTGGGTTCACAAATTATACTCTGTGTGGAACATATGAAACTTGATTAGAAACTCATAATATTACGTAGAGAAACTTTTATCATTTTCTACTTCATTTCTGTATGTTCTTGGTTCTCATAATCTAAACTTTCAGGCCTCTGCCTATGTATCATCGCCACATGGCTGGGGCTAGCCTACAGGTATACTTGATGTCTGGTTCCTAATAATCATTTCCTTTTCCATTCAGATTTTTGTGTAACATTCTAAATTTGCCGGTCAACTGCAGTTGCAGAAGGCAGCAAAGCTTTTAGATACTGGGGCTGTGAGGGCCACAAGATTCTTGTGGCGGTACCCAACTGCCCGAGTTCTCCTGCTTTTCTACCTGGTTAGTACATTTAATTAAACTGTTGGAGTTTAATTTATTTATATCGACTGGATGACATGCTTGTATGTGTCCTTCTGTTGCATTTAAAATGAGATGACACGAGATACAGCTTGAATTAGCTGGCGTGAGTTAAGTAAAAATGTAACCTCGAATTAAAATGCAGGTAAAATGGAAGAAAGAAATAAAAGGAACATTCTGCCAGTGTCGATGCTTAAAATATCCCCTAATTTTTGCCTAGAAAATAAAGCAAAGTTAGCTCATAGAGGATGAGATAACTTTGTGAAAAAACGAGACAATTGGTAGATTAAGCAAGTGTATTTTAACCTTTTGACTTCTGTCTCATTTTTGTGCCTGACGATGCATTCTGTATTAACAAATCCTTTCTTTAAATGGTTTAGTCATATCAAGTGCATCCCTAAAAGCTTTAAATAACTTTATAATCTTTTCAAATTCATGTCTTATAACTATCTCATTCATACTCCTATTCAGAACGCAATAATGCCTGGGCACTGCTGTAAGCTTAGCCATTTTATTGCAAGTTTTACCTGCCGAAATTCCAAGACGGTTAATTTCTTGTTCTGGTTGGCTCTGTAAGATACTCAGGTCCCAGACTACACTTTATGCGACAATGATGGGACATATTAAGTTTAGGTTGTTTAATACGGTACATGGATAGATTGTTCAAGTGAGTTCTTAAGCTGATTGTTAGTATTATGACCAAATGGCTGACGTGACAGTTGGCTTAACATTGAATTATCGAGAGTAAGTGAAGACATTCAATAAACACTAATGCTCAAGGCACGTACTCTTATCTTAGTAATTCCAGTTAACATAGTCTAGAGAGAAGAGATAATTCTGTGCTTGTTAATGATACTTTCTGACAATGTTGACAGGTATTTGTGCATCTCTTCTTGATGTACCTCTTGCATCGTCTTCAGGTATGTAATCTGGCACTTCTGAGTTTAATTATCCGCAGAAAAGGAGAAAACATTTATTATACTGATGTTTCAAAGAGCCTTTATCCCAAAAAAATATATGTGTGGAAGAAATTGACAGAACGAATTTTAATGTGAAAACTTATTACAATTATATATTTTGACCCTCTAAAATCACAAATATATCTTTCATATAGTAAAAGATTTTCCCTAACCACCCAAAGTTGAATCCTTGGCTCCACCTATTATAAATCCTTCCAATCTTACGCCATTGTACAAGTAAATATGCCCAAACAGAATTAAGATCTTACGTATTTGAAGTATTACAGCTCGACTGTAACTGTACTTCAGTTTTTAACCATAACTGAGATACAAAAGATATGGTCGACACATTTCACTCAGATTTTTTTATGTACAATGCACAGGAGCAAGCTGATACTTATACATCCAAAGAAGTTGCAGAATCGATGGGGTTATTGAACAGGACTTTACGTTGAGCTGTCTAAATGGAAGCTTAATTCAAGTTAATATTGTGCGATATGAAGAACTGCTGGCTAAGGACAACTTGGTTATTTGTTGAAGGCTTGAAGCATTACCTATAAATATGTCACAGAATTGGATCTATTGATATCTGAAGATTATGATTCTGGTGAGTTTGTTACTAAATGTGTTTTTGTCAAGTACAGTCCACTGGATCTCCAGTTTAACATGATTTGTACACCGGATTCGACTCACGCTTATTGGAATGTTCCAAATGTAAATTACTAACATCTTTGTTTTTTTTGAGTGAGAGCTAACATGCTGGAGATCGTTTTGTGTGCTCTCGATAGTATGATGTATTTTTTGACATATAACGATTATATATATTAACAGGAAGCTGAAGCTTCTGTTTGGTTGTTGGGAGTTTCACTTCGATTGTACATGTTAGTGAGAGTTCATATTGCGTTTATGCTCGCAAATCGCAATTCTATGGATATATATATGGTTCATCATGGATACATAGGTCATCACAAAGTATTCATTGATTATAGGGAGGATTTACCCCCTACCGTAGGAATCATACTTGAAAATTACATGAAAATTTACAATTTGTATCGGTTGATTGTTAAGTCAACCGTTAGTTTGGATACAAAACTCAAAATGATGGATTTACCCATTGGAAGGGTTTTAGTGCGTTTTGTCCACTGTCCTTTTATTTAGAGCGATTATCGCTCTTAACTTTTATCAAATGTAATACTTAACTCTTTCTCCACATTTTCGGTGGAATTTTTTTGAAATATTCCGTTCAAAACAAATTTTGACCGTTGGTTTTTGCTCCTTCATCGTGACTCGAGAGTCAAGACACCCGTAATCATATTCCTTTCTCCAAAACGAACAAAATTCATACCCTATTCGTCCATGTTGGCAGCCGGAAGCTACACCACTCTGCTGCAAAGTCCAATTGTCCAGCGTCGCCTTTGATAAGCGATTCCTTCTTCCTCAGTTGTTGGATTTTGGTTTTGAGGACACCATTGTGTTCCTTGCATTGAGAGTTTTGATTTGATATACAATATCAACACATTTGACATCTGATCTGTACATATTGACCCTTAGAAATTATGCCAAAATTTTGTAAAAAGAATTAAACGAAATTTTCTCTAAGATTCCATCTGAAATGGGTTAATTATTACATTTTGCCAAGGTTAGCACTGACATAGCATAATTTCTTTGGGCCACATGGTACGCCCTCAAAGCCACCTTAGCCAAAAAGCAAGGACATGTGGACGCTAAATGAGCACCACGTGGAACGTGGATATGCCAAGTCAGCACCATGTGGCAGAAAAACGGCCTACTTCGATCTATAAGTCGCGGATCTAATCTCACTGGAACTGATGAAGAGGTCGATGACACCACACTAATCGACATGAGGAGGCATAATGAAATCGATCAGTCTAACCTAGACCTACGATAGATAATGAAAAGGCCCCCAGTTGATCTCGCTTCCATTGACAAACAGGATGGCTAAACATCAATCCCCAGATCGATATTATAAGCTATCATCAAGCCCGTACACAAAAGCGTCTTTGTCGGGGCACGTGTAACGACCCTATTCTTCAGTACCTTTGTACGTGGATGAAGTTAATGCTCCATAGTACCTAAGTTTACCCAAGAGGGAAAAAGGGTACTGCAACGCCCCGACTTTTACGCCGTACAAGTATAACTTATGTGTTTACATATTTGCGCCTTTTAAATATTTAACTATGTTATTATATGTTTATTTAATATGTTATTTTGTTTATTATTTGAATTAAATGAATAATTGTTATGAATTATTTGAATTTTTGAACGAATGAACTTATATTATCTTGAATACGTGCCGTTTGCATTCGATTTGATTTTCGATTTTTGTGAAATTTTGGTATGATTGAGATATGTGAGTTATGAATATGTTCTTATGTTCGTTACTTGATTTCGGACTTGTTTGAGTTGGTTTCGAATTTAATTTGTACAACGGAACCGAAAAGGGGCTAAAGAGCATTTAGCGTACCTAGGGTTCCAGGTGTTATAACATGAGCTCGGGAATTCGGATTCAAATTCCGTCATCTCTGTTGAACTCGAATCGATGATTCGAAGTCAATGGAACAAGCCTTATATTTTTCTAAGCCCGTTTGAACCTCCGAAATTCAATCGAAACAAGCTTCGTTCATAGATTTGCCACCCTTAGCCAAATTGATCATAACTCTCTCCACACTTAACCAAATTAACCAAGGTTTGAGCCAAAATGACCCTAGTTAAACTCACTATCTGATTCTTGCCTTCTCATTTCGTCCCTCACACCAAAAAGAAGAGAAAAGCTCAGCCAAGCTAAGAAACCCTCTATTCTCCAGTCACTATTCACTCTACCAACATTTTGAGCTCATAACCTTTTCAAACCTCAACCAATCCAAGAGGTAAGCATGTATTTGTGAATGTAACACCCGAGCGTAAGGTGCCACATCCCCCGCACCGAGACCCGACCCCCACATGAAATGGGTAATCCACACACGAGCAAGATCACGGCGAATGGGGACACACACACACTCTCTAGGCTAGGCGGGAC
Organism: Lantana camara; assembly: GCA_037501455.1. Classification (NCBI taxonomy): domain Eukaryota; kingdom Viridiplantae; phylum Streptophyta; class Magnoliopsida; order Lamiales; family Verbenaceae; genus Lantana; species Lantana camara. Next base: position 68,547,408 of record CM074856.1, read on the forward strand.
TAACCCTTGAACCATAGATCAAAGTAAGGTAAATCGTTAAAGCGGAAGCAATAACCAATCGTATATATATCATGAGCATTCGAGCTCCAAATTAGAATTCATATACAATATTCACAAGCCATCACGGCTCAAAACATATACGCTCCATAACCATATTCGAATACAAAATCATATATCAAAAGTATGCAAGTGGGAAGACAAACTACAAGAGCTAGAAGCAAATGCAAGACCTATTGACTAGTATTCCCGCCTAGCTCCTTAACCTGTACAAAACAACTGAAAGACAAACCCGGTTCAGTCCAAAAGGGACTGGTGGGTATAAAACAGGCATAGTATATAAATATCGCAGAATTTATACATATACATGCAAGCTATAAACCCGTATGAAGTTTTAGAAGATTTCCCAAGTGGGTGGGATAAAGAAAGACAATCGCGGGTTTACAACTATCATATTCATTCATAATTAATCATAGGGTTTCAAGGCCCTGCGAGTGGGCGTGCACAATCTCCAACCTTCTCCTTGTGTAATCATATCATAATTCATTCGTTATCATACATATCTTTCGTGCACATACATTCATAATCATAATCATACATATACACCTTCTCCCTCCAAATGGTGGACGGGTTTGCAGGACCCAACCACCGGTCCATACATAGGCTAAAGGGGGTACATGAATCCCCCAAGGGCACTCAGCTCCCATTCCCGGCTAATCTCCTAGCGAGGTCTGGTATCACCGTAATTGGTTGGAACTAATACATGGGATCACCGTCGGCCCTTGCCTCCCCGGATAGCCACATGTACTAAGTCCCAGGGCCCGTGCATAACAATCATAACAATCATATCTCGCCAAAACATAAGGTAGGATTCATAAAAGAAAGGTTCTACGTTTGCAATCATTTACTCAAGAAAAGACTCAATATATATATATAATCATATTACTTTGGCTTAAAACTTTTCACATAGGGAGGTATATCAGGTCAATTTATCTATTTAGAAGAGAAACTCACCTTAACCCAACAAAAGAAGACACAAAAGCCTCACGGACCGGCCTCGTCTCCAACGGGATCAAAAGCTATGCAAGAAAGGTAAAGTGAGACTCAAAATGACCAATTAAGACGCTCGGCAATGAAATGACTATGATATGAATGCATAAAAGAGTATATCATGTGATGAACACGTTCATGTGCACTATTAATGTTTTAAAGACATATAAACGACCATTACATTCATTCCAAGAAGTGTTTGGATTTAATCAAGTTCATATCTTACATATATCATACCATATTAATTCAAAGAATTCAAATAAAGGCCATAACACGTAGTATAGCATGTGTATTTATCATATAAGTCATAAAACAAGCAAAACATATCACTTAGGGTTCAAATATAAGAGAAGAATCCCATGCATGTACACATTATGAGCAAAGAAGACACATTGAAGCATATCTCGGAAAGTATTCAACGAAAACTCATAAGATTTCACAACACACAATATAACACACTATATGACATGTTAATGAAGTGAATGAACTAAACACAATCCAAAGAAGCCATGCAAATCACGTACAAGAACTGAAAATTCATGCAGAAATGATAAGGGTCGCGGTCGCGACCCATTTCCTTCATGAAATGGTAGCGGCTGCTACCCATGCAAATGGCCAAAATATTGATCAATTTTCCAAAAATTCGAAACATGGCAAAAATGGGGTGTTGGCCGCGACTGGAAATGCATAAGTTTCAGGTCGCAGGCGCGACCTGAGAGACATAACAGCAAAGACGTGAAAGAGGTCGCGGCCGCTACCATTTTCCTTCATGGTTCGATTGCGGCCGCGACCGACCAGGTACAACAGCAAATATGCAACAAAAAACAGAGCAAAGCCATCCAATCTTCACCAACAAGATCAGATATACTAAGATCACAAATATGCAAGAAAACAACTCCAAAGCAACACACAAACATGCTCCCAAAGAGTTGAAACGTGAGATGAAGTGTGTGATGATCATTTCATGATATATCTTCAAAGTTTCATTAATGGAAGCTCATGAATGCTTCAAGTACCAGCTAATACCTCACCATAAATGCAAAGAAGAGATCAAGGCAATCATAATCATGCTTGGAATCAATCAAATTCATCAAGAAATGGAAGAGATCAACCTATATGCTCAAAACCTAAATATTTCTCCAAGTCAGCCATATACCAATGAAAACATGATCAAAATTAGGGATGAATAGATCAAAATGACATATTGGATGCATAATACAACCCTAAGCTCACCTTGTGGATTGATGGAGGTTTGGAAGAGATTTGAGCTTGAATGTCCAAGGGTTGGCTTGAGCTACGGGAAAACTGGAATGCAGAGGAAAAATGGCTGAATTTCTCTAAGTGAGAGGACTTGGTTCGGTTAGGGAGAGTAATATTAGGTTAGGTGGTTGAGTTAGGGTTCCAAAGGCTTAAACCATAGTTAATTTGGTCAAGAGGTGAAAGAGTTATGGCTCATTTAGTACAAGGTGGCAGTTTTGGCTTCCGTTGCGTGTTTCGGTTGAATTTCGGAGGTTCAAATAGCTTTGGAAAAATATAAGGCTAATTTCATCAAACTCAAATTTTCGATGCGAGTTCAACGAAGTTGACAAAACTCGAATCCGAGTTTCCTAGCTCAAGTTATCAAATAAGGAACCAATGGTACGCTAATTGCTCATTAGCTCCCGTTTTGGATTCCACAATCAAAATAAATTCCAAACTCAATCAAACGAATACGAAAACATGAAACGAGCATAATAAGTCCAACATATTAAATTTGCACGAAGTTTCGAATTCAATTCACGTAGAAATGATAAGCAAACAATTCATTCAAGCGCAAATATTTCAAAATTCATATAAATTCAAATTCAATTATTTTCAAATATTTAAATATCTCACTAATTTAATATAATATGAAATAAAGCAATTAATAACGAAATTAAAATAAATTAAATGCGCACGTAATTATCACATAATTCATACCTGAACGATTTGAAAAGTCGGGGCGTTACAACCTCTCCCCCTTAAAAGGAATCCGTCCTCGGATTCACTGATTATCCGAAAACAGCTCAAGATGGAACCTTCTCATCTTATCCTCCGTTTTCCACGTAGCTTCTTCCATCTTATCACTTCTCCATAATACCTTAACGAGTGGGATTTGCCGGTTTCGTAATTCTTGAAATTTCCGATCCAAAATCTTAACCGGTTTCTGAACGAAGGTGAGATTAGGCTCAATTTCTACCTCTTCCTCGGGTAGGATCTCGGATTCATCCGGATAATATTTGTGAAGTTGGGAGACATGAAATACGTTGTGGATTCCAGTTAAACTCGGAGGTTGATTCAAGCGATACGCCGTATCTCCAATTTTCTCAGGAATCTCATAAGGACCTACATAACGAGGATTTAACTTACCTCCTTTCCCAATCCTTGAAAACCCTTTTCGTGGCGAAGCTTTCAAGAACACCCTATCACCAACTTCAAACTTAAGATCCTTTCTTTGCCGATCCACATAACTCTTCTGTCCATCTTGAGCTGCTTTCATTCTTTGTTGAATTATTTGAACCTTATCAATCGCCGCTTGCACGACCTTAGAAGGCTTCTCTTTCTTTTCCCCCCCGTTTCACTCCCTCTTGTTTAGTTCAGTTCCATTCCTCAAGGTCGAAAAATAAGGGAGATCTACACTTTCGTCCGTAGAGAGCTTCATAAGGCGCCATTCTTATCGAAGCTTGGAAACTGTTATTATAAGCAAATTCAATCAGAGATAATTGCTCATTCCACGAACTCGAGAAATCCAATGCACATGCTCTCAACATATCCTCCAAATATTTGATTAACCTCTCCGACTGCCCATCTGTCTGAGGATGGAAAGCTGTGTTGAATTGAAGCCTTGATCCCAGATTTCTTTGCAATTCTTGCCAAAACCTCGAAGTAAACCTCGGATCTCGATCTGATACAATGCTGACCGGCACACCATGTAGTCGAACAATTTCATCAACATACTTCTTTGCTAACTTATTTACCTTATCCGACATCCGAATAGCCAGAAAATGTGCCGATTTAGTTAAACGATCCACGATCACCCAGATTCCATCAAAACCACCCTTTACTCTAGGAAGACCCGAAACAAAATCCATCGCCACTTGTTGCCATTTCGATTCCGGAATAGGTAGCGGTTGAAGTAGCCCCGATGGCTTCTGGATGCTCTGCTTTCACGATTTGGCAAGTCAAATAATGCTTCACGAAATTAATTACACCCCTCTTTACACCGTTCCACCAATAGAACTGTTTCAATTCCTTGTACATGTTATTACATCCGGGATGTATCGAATACCCTGATCTGTGAGCTTCTTCCAAGATAATCCTCTTCAACTTACCCGGAACCACAATCCTGTTTCTAAACCTTAAGAGTCCCGTATCATCAAATCCAAACGAGCATTCGGGATCCACTCTAGCTTTCTCAGCCAATTTTTGAACCTCGGGATCCTTTCTCGAGCCTCAAATAATCTCTGTTGAAGATCTGGTTGTACTGTAATATTTCGAATACTTGCTCTTAACTTGAAAGATTCAGATTCATCTTCAACTTCCACTTTCACACTAGACACACTAGCCTTCCTGCTATGTAGCACCCCAAGCGGTGGAGCACCACACCCCCGCACTATGACCCGACACGTGTACAAAATGGAAAGTCCGCACACGCACCAAGTCACAGCGAACGGAGACAAGCAAAACAAAACAAAACCTAAGCTAGGTGGAACGTAGACCCTGCCACCCAATACTTGTCAAATATGCGAAAACGTGATTATGCCATACAAAAATTCAAAACAACAAAAGCAAGTGACGGGTTCTATCTGTTTCCTAGAACCTTGTCCCGAAAATATCATATACATAAAAGAAACAACATACACATAACTTATAATCATTGTTATATATAAATCGAATCATATGAAATGCAACAGAACGGAATAAAACAAAAGACACGACAGAATCCGCCTAGCTCGAACTCCACGCAACACCTGCACACTAAAAAGTAGGAGGGAGGGGTCAGTCACACTGACTGAGTGAGGGGCAACACACACACGCTATATATATAAAAGAGGACAGCACATTCAAATCAAATGTTCGTGAATCCGGGATTAGTTTTTTCACGCCAAAATATTTGCTCGTGATAATATATATATAGGATGACTTGTCGAACAGACAAACAAAACTTAACTTAAACACATAACAAAACGTACGTTCCAATTCAGGCAGACTTAGCACACACATCAAAGCATATTTTATTAGGTTAATATATACCAAATTTTATTTTAATTTAAGAATCTACCCCCATTTCACGAACTTTAACATAACATGTATACATACATAACTCGGCGGGTACAAGTACCTAATCCCATCCTCGGCTCCTCATACTAATCATGCGTAGCAAATCAAATTAAAACATAACATACTTACATAATAACCTCCTTCTCCGGTGATGGAAGGGTTGCGCGACCCTAGCCATCCAGACAGACGAGGGGAGTGCTCAATGCTTCTCAAACCCTCAGGACTCCATCCCCCAACCAACCTCCTGGTGGGTTCGGGTACATCCTTTGAACATACATATAGAGACTATGCTACCCGATGCCATCCCGGGTGTCCTCGCTCATAGCTCCGGGGCCCAATTACCATACATAACATACATAAATATAAACATAACCCGCTACGGATAGACATACCTCATGCATATCATACTTATCATATCGTACGTACATATTGTAACACCCCAAACGGAGGATGCCACATCCCCCGCACTATGACCCAGACCCGAAGCATGAAATGAAAGTCCATGCCCGAATCCGAATCAGAGCGAACGGGAGACCAACTCACACACTAGGCTAGGCGGATCTAACTTGACCAAAACTCAGAGCGCGGAAGCAATTAAAACCAACATCAATAGATAGCGGAAGCATTTAAAACAAAACATACAAAGCAGGTGACGGGTTCAACTAGCATAGATACCTAATCCCGAATAATAGATCAACAAACATAACAAGTGACGGGTTCAACTAGCATAAATCCCAAGTCCCGAATATTAACATAAAGTAATAATCATCAAGTGCCACAAGGGCCGAATGAGAGTGCCACGCAGGGCTACCGAATAGTAAAGTATAATCTCAAGTCTACAAGTCAAAGCATAAGTAAAGTGTATGAAAAGACAAATGTAAATAGAAAGACTAGACCGACGAAGTGCAACTCAAAGGACTCACTTCCGCCTAGCAAACGCCAACAATCCTGCAACTAAAAGTGTAAATGAGGGGTCAGTCAACTTGACCGAGTGAGGGGGCTAACGCACACCCACAATATATATATAAGGAGCATAGCACAAAATAAAAAGGATGGACTCATGAACCGGGAGTAGGTGTTACATACCAAAACATTTTGGAAGAACCCAAATAAGATATAGATATAAGTTTGGAAATCATTTTCCAGAAAGACTCTATCCCGATTCATAATTCCATAACATAACATAATCAACTGCTCGGCGAGTACGAGCTTCCAACCTCAACTCCTCATAACATAAATCAAAATCAATCCAACCTCTACACCAATGATGGAGGAGATGTACCGTCCCCATACCATCGAGAATAAACCGTCTAAAATAGACTCACCCTCAAGGGGTTGCGAACCCACAAGAGTCCTCCCTGGCCTTAGCCGAAGGCTCAAGATACCATGCCTCCCTCATCACCCTAAGGTCGTACAAGGATATCTCAAATGGAACTACACAAAGGATAAATACCCCGACGGCCCTAACCATCCCGGGGGTACCCATTCCGTAGCTCACCAGGATCGATCCACACACAGATCACAACGGATCACAACAGAACAGATCACAACGGATCACAACAGAACAGATCACAACGGATCACATACGCCAATCTTTCATGGCAATCTCGCTACATAATCACAACACAACTGTTTTCCCAAAATAGCTTACATATGCTTTCATATTTAATTTTCCAAACAGAGTTGATTCAGAAGGTCATAAACATATCATATCCAACACATACGTATTTATAATAGATATACTCGCATGCAAGGGTTGAAATCAGCATATTAAGGCCATAGGTCGCGTAACTATACAAAATCCTAAACCTCACCTCGTGAAAGTAGAGTCTGAGAGTGTGAAGGGCCAAACACTCTAAACCTCGGGCCCACCGACACCACCAAACTCTGTGATAAGACATACAGAAGCCCAGACTTAGACTCTATATGAACCAAACAAGACGCACGGCGTTGTTCAACATGATCGTGGTTATGCATAAGTGTTCATGTTGTGCTTGGATAAGGTGTCGTGGTCATTCAAGGCATATCAATGCTCAACAAGGTCATATTTACAAGCAACCAACACGCAATTCCATATCCAAAGATGCAAGATCAATTTGGGAAGTCAATGTATTCACAAAATGCATATTAAATCATCCAATATCACAGGGTTCAATTATAATATTAGAATTAAGCATCAAGTTCATGACGAGTTGTAAAGTGCATAAGTAAGAGCAACTTGATCATATAAACATACAAAGTTGTTGTACGTAGATAGCAGGCTTGATACAAATAAAGAGTACATTTAATTCACTTAAGATCATACTTTACAACTTCACAACATGTTTGGTACACAAGCTCAAGTCACATTCGTAGTTTCATAAATATTACACTTACATCCCCTAAGTTATTTATAAAAGTTTAGAATTATTACACATACATCCCCTTAGTTTATTACTAAGCATAATCGCTCGTTTAAAGTGTTTATATAATTATTCAACTAGGAATTAATTACTTTCAAGCATGACAATTATCAATTTATAGTAATTCATAATATACCATTTTCGAGTAGTAAGAGTAAATCAAGATATTACAATTCTAACTCCTTTCATGCATAAAATCTCAAGTTGTTCAAGCATCTTTCATGTATCTCAATTTTATATTTGAAACACAATTTACAACAAACATAACATTGAGAACGTCTCAAATTCATATAGAGAAATCACAACATGTTCGTTCTTCTAAAATATCATTCAAGATCATTTAGTCACATAAAAGATTAGTTTCTAAATATTACAATAACACCCCTTCATATCTAAACACATAGCATAAATTCATCACATCGGGATTCAAATTGTAAATCGAAACATTCATGCATATCACAATCCATTCAATACATGTTTTCATATACGATTGAAATACATCTCGATCAACAAACCAACAATAACTAATTTATTTGCACTTAAAACAATTAATTCAAATAATCACAATTACGCAAAATAATTCGTAATAAATAGATCGAGTGTCCGATTAACGAACGGAAAGTGGCATTGAACTCACCACAACGAGACGAACATTCTGTCCGAAATTCAACGGAGTGCCGCCACCGGAGCCGCCGGAAAGTCACCGGGCCGCCGTCAAAAGTCGCCGGAAAAATCCCGAAAAATCAGTCCCGAATGAAGTCTTCATGCCCGTTCTGAATCCTCAATCAATTTCTGGAAATTCCAAGCCGATTGTAGTAGATCTGAAATCTAAGAGCACGAAAACCCTAAATCTTCAAACTCAAATTACTTCCAAACCGGTGAACCAAAATGCAATCCGAAAGAGGTGTTGTCTTACCCATGACGAGCTCTTCGAAAGCCCTAAGGTAGCTTTCCGGAAAAATCCTCGGAGCTAGTTCCGCTGTTACACCGCCACTTTGCCGCCGCCGATCCGCCGTCAAACCACTGAATCTGGAGTCGCCTGATCACAGGTCACTAGTTCTCGTCGTTCTGAACAACTTTCGTGAAGATCCCGAGACCAAAAGATGGCCGGAAAAGGCCCCCGTTGGCCGCCGAAGTTTCTGCCACCGCCGCTACAGTAACTCGCGCCGCCGCCGCGAGCTTTGGGCGGCGCGTGCGGCGCCGTCTCTGCTTCGATGGCCGTGCCGATGACGTCAACCGCTGCACTGGGAAGTCCTCTTGCTGGATCTTCGGCGCGTGTACCAAGGAAGTGGCCGGAAAACGCCGCGAAACGCCGGTGAAGTGGCGGCGGTCTGACAGCTCCGCCGCTGCTACTGAAATCCGGCCATAACTCCACCACCATTCGTCGTTAGGCCGTGAAATTGGTACTCTTACGTCGGTCTTGCCGAGATAATCGAAATGGACTATTCGTTTGTTGAATTCCGTCGAGAAACGATCGAGTTATGGGCTCGTAACCGAAGCCGCGATAGTAACCCGCGGGAGAGAGAAAGTGGGAGAGGAGAGAGAGAGAGAGAAAAAGGGATTGAGAGAAATGTGTCTTGTGCACAAGCTATATACAACCGGGTATCCTTATCGCGTAGCAAGTAATAGCGCGTACAAATAATCGTAAATAAAATTGGTAAAGTTACGAATAAACATTCAAGCTCCGAATTAATTTTACAAATTAAAATGAAAGAGATAGATTTACCAATTAGAGTTTAATTCAATTTAATTTTAGAAACCTTTCGTACAATTTAACGACATTTCGTAAACACATGATTGACAATTAATCTCAAGTAATTCAAGTAAACCAAAATTAAACAAATTAAGTAACATGATGGATTTAAAATCAACTTGACAATTATTTCATTGAATAAATTCGAATTAAATCAAATTAGATAGTTAGGGTTAAATATGCGCTTAATTAATCAAGTTGCAATTAATCTTAGAATAATTCGAATGAACACATATTAAATTGAATTTACATTAAATCACATAATTCAAGAACTCTTAAATTAAACACAGACAAGTGTAGAGACTTACTTGTTAATGTCGTAAGAACGCCCTTCGAGAAAACGGGGTGTCACACATATCACGCATATACTTACCTTAAAATCATAACAAAACCGAGACTAAGCATACATAGGCTCATACATAGCGTTCATACTTTCAAACATATAACAAAACCATCAAAATACATACCTCGCACGTACTTACATATATATAAGGCTTATAGGTCACATGCAGTCGAAAACGGACACATTACATTAGGGTATAACTATAACCTAACCTCACCTCGTACAAAACGATGCCGAAGACAAGCACTTGATTCACCCCGGAATCAACAAGGCCAACAAAACACCACCCCAGGTGCACCTGAACAAACTGGAGATAAAATGCAAGACTTAGACTCAAGGATGAACCACATATACACATGACATATGCATAAGCACTTAAGAGATGCAAACACGTAAGCAAGACTCATATTCAAATCAATACCAAGCAAGAGAAGTCGTACCACACTCAACATACTCATTTAATATCATATAACATGTTAAGGATAAGTTCATGCGTACAAACAATGCATAAAACAATAATTAATCACCTAACAAGGCGCACATGCGATTCATACAATTAATTTACATTACTCAAGCAACATAAAAATGCATATAAGAACAAGTGTGTAGCACCCGAGCGCAAGGTACCACATCCCCCGCACCGAGACCCGACCCGAATATGAAACGGACAATCCATACCCGAGCTAAATCACGACGAACGGGGACATACATACTCGCTAAGCTAGGCGGGAGCTAACTATCGCAACCAAAGAGATAATAAAACAGAAAGAATACGAAAGCGGAAGCAACATACATACATAAATAACAAGATGAGCAAATAACAACGGGTTCAACTAGCATAGCTACCTAATCCCGAAATTCGATAAAATCATAGCACTTCCATTATGGTTTCTTATAAACTCATTCATGATAGTGGTAACAATCAATTCAATCTTACATTCTCCAATTTAAACAATTCATCATTCAATATGCAGATAAACAGACTCTGACTTAACCGATAGACGAAATAGACTTGACTTCCCTCCTAGCACTCCAAACCTGCAAGAACACTGAAAAGCAAATCCGGGTTCAGTCTATAGGAGACTGGTGGGTATAAAACGAGGCATAAGTAACATATACAACAATATTTAAACATTCACATGCAGGTTATAATCCCAAATGAGGTTTTTAGAGCATTTCCCAAGTGGGTGAAATAAATAAGTCATCAAAAGGGATTATAACGTTCATTTTTCATTAGGTCGTTCGTGGCCCGGCAAGTGGCCGTGCATTATCTCTAACCAACACCTCGTGTAGTTCATTAAACATTCTTTCTTTCTTTCTTTCTTTCATTCATGCATAACATTCTTTTGTGCACAATCATGAACATTTACACCTTCTTCCTCCAGGTGATGGCCGGGTGATCGGCCCGAACCATCCATTCATTAACCAAAAGGGTTTCATGACTCCCCTAGTGGCACTCAGCGTCCATTCCTCGCTAACTCCTAACGAGGCCCGGTTACGCCGTACATTGGTGGAACTAGTGTGAGGGATTACCGTCAGCCCATGCCTCCTCGGGTCACCACTCACACCAAGTCCCTGGGCCCCATTCTGTGCATAACATTTTTTCTTTTCTCGCCAAAACATTTGGTAGGTTCATAAAATAAAGGCTTTACTTTGAAATCATTTACTCTTAAAACGACTCTATATACATATAATAAAGTTTGGTCGAAATCTTTGCACATTGGAAGTATATAGGGTTGTTTAACTAGATAGTAGAGAAACCCACCTGTACTCCTCTTACTGAACAAAACCAAGAAGAAAGAAAGACACGAAAGTGTCCTATGAACCCGACAAGTCTCCGCCCTGGAGAAAACTGTACAAAGGACAATGTAACTTATTCGTGAGACTCAAGACTCTAAATGAACCATATATGACGCACGGCATGCGATGAATATGATATGAATGCATAAGAGATGGTATTATGTCATGAACATGTTCATGTGCACGATTAATGCGTCTAGAGCATATAGACAAATTATTCATAGCACAAAGGTTTCAAGCCCAAACATTCCATATCTTTCATTCTCATTCGCTCGTTCATATCATTCATTCTTTCCATAGTTCATATAAAACGTATCAAGTCATTCCATAATTTAAATCCATAATCTAAAGGTCACACTTCATGAAATAATTTCATACCACATTAGTCTCATAAATTCATTTCAAATTCATATCTTCACATTTCTCAAATGAATCCAAGAATTTCATACAATTGTCCTAACACGTACTATTTTACATTTACAATTAAAAATTAGACAAATAAAACGTTCAAGTCCTGATCGGTAATTAAATAACGCGAAATAGGTAACAATGGAATTCTATAATTAAATAAATTAAACAATATTAATACATATAATAATCAATCAATATCTAAATATATATATATATATATATATACATATACATATATATTTATTTATACCTACATACATCAGTGCATGAGTGTATTATATATATAATACTATATTTACACATTTGCATGCATTTAATATCTAATATATGTAGATATATATATATATATATATTTTTTTTATTTATTTATTTACTTACGTGCATGCATTTACTATAATATATATATATATATATATATATATATATATATATATATATATATATATATATATATATATATATCATGCATGCACACTTATGTAAACACACAAACACACATGCATATGCAATTAATAAACATACTCATTCAATATATATATATATATATATATGTGGATATATCATGCACAAAATACCAATAACATGCAACATATATATATATATATATATATATATATGCATCACAAGGAAGGCGGCAACGAAATGAAGAACGGAGCAGCAGCAAAAGAAGAACGAAGGAGCAGCAGAAAAGAACGAAGCAGCAGCAACAGAAGAACGAAGGAGTAGCAGCAAGGCAGCAGTAGGCTCCCCGCCCGGGGAAATTCCATACACAAAACTCCCCTGCCGGGGAGTTTCATGCAGTAGCGGTTGCAAGGGAAAGTCCCCGCCCGGGGACTTTGCAAGGCAAACTCTCCCCGCACGGGGAGAGTGGTGCTGCGGGAAAAAAAACAGAAACAACAACCCCGTACCCCTGTTACCCAATCTCCATGGCAGCGGCAACACAACAGCAAGCAAAACAACAACCAAGGCAACAACAACAACCCAGAAACACCACATAAATGCAAGCTTAACACACCACACCTCACAACAGCGGCAATGGAGGAAAAACAGTCACAAAATTTTCGAAACTCACATATCCATCTATGGTGAAATCTTGTACGCATCAAATAATTCAAATTCAAGTCCATGAATGTCTAAAAGGATCTAAAGTGCACATATATCATGTATCAAACCTCAAGAAATTTGAGAATTAAACAAGGAATTCAAGAAATGCAAATTAAACCTAACTATTCATCATCACCTTCAAATCATGCCCAAAACTCAATGATAAACAGCAAAGAGGCACTTAAAAGAAAGAGAAAAGGGTGAAGGATAAAACCACGGGCTTACCTTTCAAATTCGAGAAGGATCGAAGAAGATACGGGCTTGAAATCACCAAAAGTGAATAGTGATAGGTTTCCCCCTTCCTCTCTCTTTTCCAGCTCTGTCTCGGTTCTTGTGTAAGGGGAATGTGAAATATCTGCAAATACGAGTGTAGAGGGGTGTTCTAGGGTTATGTAGGTTCAAGAATCGGGTCATTTAGTTAAGAAACGAATAAGTTATGGGCAAAATGGTAAAACGTGGCAAATCTGCGCGAGGCTCTCGATTCGGGCAAGTTTCGGAGGTCTAAACGGGCTTAGAAAATTATGAGGTTAGGTTCTCAAAAAATTTCGTCCCGAGTCGAGCGCCACTTCCGGAATTCGAATCCGAATTCCCTAACTCAAGATATCACATACGGAACCAAGGGTGCGCTAATTGCCCGTTAGCCCCCGCTTTGGTTCCACAACACAAAATAAATTCGTTACCACGTCAAACGAAGTCGAAAACATAAAATGAGCATAAAAACATGTTCATAACACATAAATCTACAACATACTTAATTTTCACGAAATTTCGACATCAAATCACATAAGAACGACGCACGATTAAAACACTCATGCGCAAACGTAACAATTTCATAACATTTCAAATTAAATAAACAAATTTAAATTCTATTTTAATTTAAATGAAAGTCAACGATGTTATAAAATTAATTAATTAGCTTAATTAAAACATGATTAATTAACATTAATTCTCAATTATCAATTTAAATAAATTAATTAACGAAATAAAATAAACTAATAACAATTTATATAAAAATTAATATTTACAACACTCATAAATAATTAATCACATAATTAAGTAATTTAATTGCGCAATTTATAAACACATATGACATATTTGTACAATTGAAATACCGGGGCGTTACAAAGTGCATACACATAAACATGCTGAAACAATTTATAAGTTCGGAGGTGGGAAGATACGAGAAAAACGGAATAAGAATACAAAAAGGGGTTCCGAATGAAATTGGGCCTAAGCTGACAGTTTGTCCTCCTTGTTCATCTGATGTCGGACTTTCATCCTTTCCTAAGATAACTTCCTTCTTGAAACAATCTAGCTTGACTCCGTACTTATAAAGCCAATTCATTCCCAAAATAATCCCATACTTTGTCATAGGTAGTGTAATAAGATCCAAGGGGTAAAACTGACCATTGATTCTTATAGGGCAACATTTATATACTTGATCCGTTTTAAGGCAAGTTCCTAAGGGAGAACTTACTTCGAAAAGATATGGCAATTGTTCAAGTGGAAAATGTAAACACGCACATAATTTGGATGCAATGAATGAATGTGTGGCACCAGGGTCGTATAGGACCTTAACTGGCGTGTCAAGAACATTTACCGTACCTTCCACAACAGCTGTAGGATCTGGCTCATCGCATCCATCCAGAGCATAAGCCCTTCCTCTGACCATTGGCTTGTTTGCATTTCCCGCCACCGCCTTACCCTTGCCTGGATACCCTTGCTGTCCTTGCCTACCTTTTACTTTTGGACAATTCCCGAGCTTATGGTCAGGACTTCCACAATAGAAGCACTGGCCAGTTTTCTTTCTGCAGGTTGCTTCGGTATGCCCTGGCCTATGGCAGAATTCACATTCAATCTCGTTCTGAAGGGCAAGCGGCGCTTGCGAGGGTGCCATCATTGGTCTCTTTCCTGATCTAAAATTTGATTGATTCGCTGAGCGTTTGAATCCTTGCGGTGGTTTCGACTGATATGGCTTCGCATGGTTGGTGGTCATCCTGATCTCTCTATGGGCTGCTTCAGTACTCAAAGCAGTTTCAACTGCCTGAGTGTATCCTTCAAGATTCAAAGGTGCTAAAGCCCATCGTAACTCTGACTTGAGTCCATTAATGAAGCGTTTGGTCTTCCTACGCTCATCGTACAGAATATGCGGTGCATATTGTATCAGTCTCACAAACTTGGCCTTGTACTCTGCCACAGATAGCGTTCCTTGGGTAAGATTCATAAACTCGGATTCCCGGGCATCTCGAGCGACTTGCGGAATAAACTTATCCTCAAATGCCCTTACAAACTCAGTCCAGCCGTACCTTATCCCATTTTCAATCCACACATTCTTCGTATGATTCCACCAATTCAGCGCTGCTCCTTCCAGGAGGAAGGTCGCAAATTGAACTCGCTCTCTATCCTCCGGAAAGATGTTCATAGCTTCGAAGATCTTCACTAAGCTCGCAATCTAGTTTTCAGCTTTAAGATCATTGGGCTCTCCGAAGAACTTCTGGGGGTTCATTCGGAGAAACTTTTCAAGTGTCTTTTCATTAACTGAGTTGTAAGCCCGAGCAAATTGCCTCAAAGTCTCCCCAATTTCTGGTTGTTCTTGTGGTATCGGTGGAGGACAGGGAAATTCCTCAGGTGGAGGCGGTGGCGGTGGAATGCGTTCACGTGGAGCTCTTCTCGGGGGCATATTGTCACTGTATTCATAATATCACCCAAATAGATATAATACTTGGCGATAAGAATGGTCCATATACTCAATGTTCCACATCAGTAAAATAACAATCAATCATCAAAATTTACACTTAGGCACATAGTCATCAATTCAAAGTGTCACAATTTAATCCATTAAGCAATCACTATTCACAAGTAACAGAAAACAGTCACATATATAGATGCACAAAATGAAATGGTATGATCCATGCACGGCCCTAATGGTATCTTGAAGCAATTCTAAGACTCATGACATGATAGGTATAGAAAACAGTAACATGCATTGATATGAGTAAAGCCGCAAAAGATGATGTCATATATGCAAAATTTTGGAAAAGCTTTTATACAAAGGCTATATCTGACCAAAAAGACAAAAAGGGGGAGGACCCGATGCTAAGTCGAGTTGCTCCCGTACAGCCTAAGCTCTCCCGAACATCATCTGTCAACTGTCATAATCTGCCAAAAAGCGGGGATCCTTGGAGTATATATAATCCCCTCTGCACCTGTCGAAAGTCGTCCTATCTGTCATAATATGCTGCATACCTGCTGAGTATATATGCTACTGTTATCTGCCTCTATATACAAGCCCTAACGGTCCGGACTCAGCTCCTCTACTAGTGGCTATGACTGGCTCCATCGCTATCATCAGACACAGCAACATAATCTCCCTGTCGTGCTGGAGATGGGCTCCTCTACTGCTGGCTATGACTTAGACTCAATTATGAACCATATAGACGCCCGGCAATGCTTATGCATGCAAATGAAATGAAATGAATGCATACTTAAGTCATATGAGGGCATACAAGATAAATACGGAAAATTCATCAAAAATAGAAGCATAAAAATAAGCATAATTCATAACACAAAGCTTAAAACCTCAAATAACAAGTTTACATATTTTTTTGAATATTAAGTGAACCATATGAAGCAAAGAAATGCACGCGAAACACGAAAAAAAACAACCGAAAAAAAAGGGGTCGAGGTCTCTACCAAATTTGCACACAAACTGGTCGAGGTCTCTACCAGCAAGTCGTAGCGAAAAATCCAGGTGGTTGTGACCTCGACCAAATCTGTAGCGAAAACGGTCGTGACCTTGACTGCTTTCAAGAATGAAGAGATTTGGTGAGGGATTGAGCTCAAAAAGTGAAAATGAATAGTGTCAAGTTTGCTTCCTCCTTGAACTCGGTTTTGAGCAGAAAATTTCTCTTTCTCTCTTGGTGTGGAACGAAATGAAGTACATAGGGATGGTAGGGTATTGAGTTGGGGTCATGTGGGTCCAAGTTTGAGGTTAGTTGGTCAAGAATTGAGGGACTTATGTGCAATTTCCTCCAAGGTGGTCATTTAGGCGCGAGATGAACTTTCGGTCGAATTTTGGAATATCAAATGGGTTTGGAAAAACATAAGGTTGGTTCCATTGGCTCCGAATCGTCGAAACGAGTCCAACGGAAGCTACGGAATTTGAATCCGAATTTCCGACCTCAGAATATGCTTACCAGAACCCAAGGTGCGCTAAATACCTTTTAGCCTCCTTTAGGTCCAAAACCGTTCAAGCGCTTCGAAACCACAACAAACGACATCGAAAATAAGAAACGAGCACATAAACAAATTCACATAATAAAAATAAACCATTAAAATAAATATAAAATACACAAATAATAATTTTAATTGCGCAAATACGTCATACCTGTACGGTCGAGAAGTCGGGGTGTCACAAACTACCCCCCTTAAGAGAACCTGGTCCCCAGGTTCTACTGCTCGAGTTTCAAGCTCGAACAACTTCCGTATTCATCCAAGTTCGAGGTTCATGACGTCCCGACAAGGGTTAGCTCGGTAAGGTCTTCCAACACGAAGGGGGTTTGATCAACTCATGAAGTCTTGATGGAGTAATTCCTCACCGCTTGATCCGAGCTAGGAGCAATTCAAACATCTCGCACGGTAGAAGGGTCCAAATTTGATTCATCACGCACCTTTTGATTTGTTCCAAACTAACTCAAGAGCTCGGCGTTACACGAGTAGCGTAGTTACTGGACTTTCACCACTTACACCTTCTAACTCGGGAAGTTCCTCGAAGATGGCCATCCTTCTATTCGTTGTTGCCTCGAAAGTCCATTGCAATCTCGAACCTCGACTTACCACACTCTCGTACTCTCAAAACAAGTAAGCACTCAACAGGTAAGAAATACGCATAAGAACAAATAACAATAATCCAAATAGCAAAACAAGAATGCATGATGCGCGTGCCATGAATGATTTTGTACCGTTCATCGTTATTTGGAATTTCTTGACATCCGGACGATTTCACAAAGTTGGTGTTGTAAGGCTTACAGCTCGACAATCTCAGTCTCAAACTTCTTGGAAGAATCCTAACTTGATAATCAATTTCTTTCTCCAACTCCGTATGTTCTAATCACCGTATCCACTCGGTGGACTCTCTTTGTCCCACCTAACAATCCCCTTGTAGTGGTGTGGAGTTGCTCTGGTCGAGCCATTTTGAAAGTTTCTCTCTACTCCTCTTTGAATTAACCGTTCCCATGCTCGGCCAAAAGGTGTAAGAGCATGTCCTAGGCGACTTTGGACCATGGCCAGATAATTCTCGAATTCCTTTAAAACCCCACGGTCTTCAAAATCTCTGTAAATCTTCTTACATCAACTAGTATATCTGCACGGTCCGAGATTATGATTTCTTGAATCCAATTCTTCTATTTCCATAGAATTAGTATCCTGACTTCTTCCTACTAATCGACCTCCAATTATTGTTTCGAATCTTTATTTAGTTATCACCTCGATGGATTTTACTCTTTATTAATTCGAATTGGTTGCATGTCTTGTCCTCTATTGACTTGCACTTGGGTAGACAATTGCCTTCGAAAACTCTTTGCCGGCCTTTCTTTATCGTTTTCATTTGTTGCTCTATATCTCCTAATTCAAATTCACAACACGGCCAAATCCACTTGGATCTGGAAAGTAAACTCCAATCCATCCTGAAGATAGAACTTCTCGCATCTTGGTTTTTCCATAGACTTGGAATCACTGTAATGATCGATTTTTTTATATTCTCCCAATCCAACTTCTTCCTTTCCCAAAATCCGAGGTGTCTCAGTTCTCGCTTCTTTTTTTCTCTTGCCCTAGCTTGACTTCTGATGAATTGGTTTAATTGGAAACTCTTTCTTGATGGTCCGTAGTGCTATTTACCCCCTAACCCCATCATATTCGAACCTTCTCCTACAATCTTTGTCACTTATCCCCTTAAAGAACCTAATTACCTTGAGTCCTCTTGAAGATCATCACCTCATCATTGATCTGAATTTCGAATTAAAATATTCTAAAGGTCCTTCCTTTGCTCTTTTCTCGGGTTAGATGATCCCGTAGAATCCGATTAAAGTTCCTTTAGAACCGAGAGTTATTCGTTTCCCTCCTAGGAATTTAGATTGAATACTTGTTCTCGGGTCGTGGTTTCAATTCTCGCTTCAACATTCCCTTGACCCCTCATCATTAAAGAATCCTTCTCTTTTCGTAGGGTCCTTAGCCTTCTTGTAATTATCTCCTCTAATTCCTTTGAATTCTCACCTTCTTCTTACCCCGGTTCTCGTTACTACGAGGAAAACTTCACTCGAAGGTGTAAAGATCTCATACATGCTATCACGAAGACATGGAACTTATGCATGTCGGGTTAGATTTGCTTATGCTATGCGTCACGTTATCACCCAATAAAGCAAGAAAACAACAAGTAATAACAATACATAACACACATCACAATAGTGTAATGAGGTACGATGCAAGATGAGTGCGCGTGCTATGAATGCGATTACCTCTTGGTTGTTTCTTTGGCCTTAGTCGATCGCATGTATCCAACTTATGCTTTGGCGATCCACACCCATAATAGCGTCCCAACCTTTTCCAGCAATTCTCATAGATGTGGGTCGTGCTCTTGCAACGAGCACATGGAGGTTGTTCCGGTAGTTGAGCTTCTTTCATCTTCCTATTCTTATTTGAGCTCGATTCGTTAATCCCTCGGCTCCGTTTTGATCCCGACCCAAATCTACTCTCCGAGTCGAATTTTCCCACCATGCTTCTTTTCGCAATTCCTTCGACTCGGCTTTGAGAGCTCTCCTTGTGGACTCAAGCCATTCATTCGGGTGAGTTCTGGGCTTAATGTCCTTGAGATCTCTTCTAATCCCATCCATAAATCGGGCCAACCTTTCAGATTCTTTAGCCCGCCGTTGATCATTTTGGGGACATGCATTGACCTTGTGATCGGGAGCACCGCATCCAAAACAAGCCCCTAACCGCTTCCTACAATCTCCATAGGCGTGATTTGGCCCTTTATAATAAGCACATAAGAATTGTACTTGAGGAACAGGTGCACTTGAGGAGGCCAGAGCATCTCTTGTGGTACACCGAGGTAATTTTCCTTGCATCTTGATGGGTAGAGAGAGCAATTAGTTGCCTTGGTTATCTATATGATTCAGTAGAAAGGTGTTAACCTGCAATGCACAAGCTAGGTGAAAATACAATGCATGCGGTTAGTAAGTGGGTATGACACATCATTAAAGTAATAAACGCAAGTAAAACACAAGAATACGACATTTAAGTAATTGAAAACGAAAATTAAAACACATAATTCAAGAAGTTTCATATATCTTAATGCAATGCACACGTTATCACCTTGTTCCTAAGCCGTACGACCTACACTTGGCACAACACGACACTAGAACTCCGGTTTTGCAACCCGGAGCTCTGATAGCACTTTAGGATGTGACGCCCGGAGCGACGAGCCACGACATCCCCCGCACCTAGACCCGAATCCACATATGAAATGGGAATCCATACATGAATCCAAGTCCAAGCGAACGAGGACCTACACACACACACTAGGCTAAGCGGGACTAAGACAACAACAGAGCGCGTAAGAAAAACAATTAAACAATTATGCGGAAGCAAATAACAGGATCCAAAAGCATACCAAATATATACGTGGCCATTCCAGACCAAAATTGAAAAGGGTATTCAAAGTTCTCCAAAGTATAGCTTAATTCAAATACATATCAAAATACTCAAAAGATGCAAGTATGAAATGCTGACTCGACCCAAACTAGCTAGCACAACACGACCACATACTTTCCCGCTTAGCTCGAGCAAATCTGCAACTAAAAGAGGGAAAAGGAGAGGGGTCAGTCACAACTCGACTGAGTGAGGGGGCTAACACACACCCACACGCTATATAGATATAGATCAGAACACGTATTAAATGAAAGGTTATGAACCGGGGTAGGGTTTTGCACACCAAATCATTTTCGGAACAAACTTACACATTTCAAAATCAAAATAAGACATACTAGGATTAAAGGAAACTCCTATCCCGTTTCATAACCAACGAACCATACAAAAGCTCGGCGAGTATGAGCACTAACCCTTACTCCTCTATAACGTAAGAAAATCAAGAAAACCGTAAATACATAAACAATCCATCCCCAACAACAACGGTGTATCGGGAGTCAAACCCTCTCCACCTAATTACCAATGCACACGGGGTAGCTATCCCACGATGTGCTTGAAGCACCACGCCTCCTCAACCTCCAAGAGTCGTGCGTGAGTACTCTAAATGGAGATCGTGCACAGGCTTAACCCGACGGCCCTTGCCGTCCCGGGTGTTCTTACCCACGTCTCCGGGGCCCAGTAACAACCAATTAAACTTACCTAACTCGCTACATAAATAAACATAACTTACGTACCTTATCGAGCAGACCTTACCTTGCAACTCGGCATATGCTATACGCGTACCTCTCCGTGTCTTCCTTAACATTAAGATGTTGAGGTAGATCCTAGCTTGCTTGACAACACACGGTTTGGAGCATAGCCTCATTGCAAAACATTTTCAAGCTTATATATGCTTATACTTATAGTTCAAAACATTTAATCGTATGACAAGGTCATAAACATATCATATGACACATATCTAATATATAAATATATTGTATATTCGCATGCGGGTGAGAAATCATCACATTTAGGCCATAGGTTGATTAACTAAAGGAAAAGATCATAAACCTCACCTTGTAGCAAAAGTAGGTAGAATCCGGGGCCAAAAAGGAGCAAACAAACACCTAAACCTTGGGTTCAACGACGTCCGGAAGCGGCTCTGAAACAAAAAGAGACAATACCCGAGACTTAGACTCAATTATGAACCATATAGACGCCCGACAATGCTTATGCATGCAAATGAAATGAAATGAATGCATACTTAAGTCATATGAGGGCATACAAGACAAATACGGAAAATTCATCAAAAATAGAAGCATAAAACTAAGCATAATTCATAACACAAAGCTTAAAACCTCAAATAACAAGTTTACATATTTTTTTGAATATTAAGTGAACCATATGAAGTAAAGAAATGCATGCGAAACACGAAAAAAAATAATCGAAAAAAAAAGGGGTCGAGGTCTCTACCAAATTTGCACACAAACTGGTCGAGGTCTCTACCAGCAAGTCGTAGCGAAAAATCCAGGTGGTCGCGATCTCGACCAAATCTGTAGTGAAAACGGTCGCGACCCCGACTGCTTTCAAGAATGAAGAGATTTGGTGAGGGATTGAGCTCAAAAAGTGAAAATGAATAGTATCAAGTTTGCTTCCTCCTTGAACTCGGTTTTGAGCAGAAAATTTCTCTTTCTCTCTTGGTGTGGAACGAAATGAAGTAGATAGGGATGGTAGGGTATTGAGTTGGGGTCATGTGGGTCCAAGTTTGAGGTTAATTGGTCAAGAATTGAGGGACTTATGTGTAATTTCCTCCAAGGTGGTCATTTAGGCGCGAGATGAACTTTCGGTCGAATTTTGGAATATCAAATGGGTTTGGAAAAACATAAGGTTGGTTCCATTGGTTCCGAATCGTCGAAAGGAGTCCAACGGAAGTGACAGAATTCGAATCCGAATTCCCGACCTCAGAATATGCTTACCGGAACCCAAGGTGCGCTAAATACCTTTTAGCCTCCTTTAGGTCCAAAATGGTTCAAGCACTTTGAAACCACAACAAACGACATCGAAAACAAGAAACGAGCACATAAACAAATTCACATAATAAAAATAAACCATTAAAAAAAATATAAAATACACAAATAATAATTTTAATTGCGCAAATACGTTATACCTGTACGGTCGAGAAGTCGGGGTGTCACAGCTCCTCTGTCAATCGAGCCTCAATCTCTCTGGCATGCTCCCGGGCAATATCCCGATCATTCCGGTGCTGTGCTGCCAAATCATGGTAACGAATAGCCTCCAGCCGAACCTCACTCAATCTCAAGCTATCCTGTAGGTACTCGTCCCGCTCAGCCTCCAGCTGATGAACGACCCTATTGGGGTATGAATACCTCGGGTGTCCCCTCTCCTGCGCTCGCTGCCATGTATAGTAACGGGCCCTGCCCCGGCGAACTACTGCTACTGTACGAGGGAACTCAAGCTCCTCAAAATATGCCTCATCCTGCTCTCGCTGACTCAGGCTGTCCATAACAATAGTGAAAGCAAGCTGGCCACTATCCATAACTACAGAGTAAGCACAGATATGAATACCAAGATGTAGAGCAAGTAAACTCAAAACATCCTCTATGCTTCGAGCTCCCAGGTTAAGTCTCTTCTTACTCAACCTGAGGCTCTGATACCACCTTAGCTATAGCAGCCCAACGCCACAACCCCGCATCGTTGTATCACCCAAGTAACTAGGAAGCCTTATCACTCGAGAGATACTTCGGCGAACGGACAGAACATAACATAGATCAGAGTAACCAGTGTTGCCAAAGCAGCGGAATTTCAGAACAATTTAAAACTTTTGAAAACATGAATGCAACACAGTAGTACAGGCATAAACACAGAGACAAGTAGCCATAGTATAACATAAAACATTAGTCCAATAGGAAAACAAAGAAACACAATAAAACTAAATCCAAGTAATTTAGGTCGTAGCCTGAATAAGTTCTTATAGTAAAACATGCAACATAAAGGTAGAGGCAACCACGACTGCACAGGACAAAAGAAGAGTAACTAACAATCCTGACTTAACAAAAGACCTCCTACAGCTTCAAGATACCTCTAGGAAGCGCCGGGCTGCCTACCTGAAACCATGAGGTCAGAAAACAAGGTGGAGGTATTAGTCAAAGGGACTAAGTCAGATAATTCGTAGTAAGAAAGAATAGTTGAACTTGTGGGGTTTTTGAAAGGTTTTCTTAGTAACTTTTCTCAAACCGGAAAGATAACTCTTTTATCTTGAAATGGGATTTTTCACAAGCACACACAAGCACACACATCAGAGGTTCTGGTTCATACATACTTTATAATCGGGGAACAGGATACGGGATATTTTAAAAAATATGAACCAGACTTTAAAACCAAAGTTTGCCCGCAAGCTAGGCCATATCCATCATTTACTCCTAAAAAACATTTACAAAGTTGGTATTGAGATCTATTAGGACCCCAACACCCATAATCACATGCACCACCCCTTCTCCCCTTATTGTCGCGCCCAGGGAGCTACCCCGCGGTGACGTACGAAATGGGAAGAATTTACCACCTCTCCCGACCTTCGATGTGGAGTAACCAACTCCGATTAAACCATCACCAAGGTCAGTACGGCGGCCAGTATCATAGTAGCCATTGGCGTACGCCTCCCGATCTACTACTAACCATACCGCCAGGGCCCAACATAACAAAATTTCCAAAGCTTGCTTTCAGAATAACAAAGGTGCATAAGTACACAGAGTTCAGATGACTGAACTTTTAATCAAAGCAGTATGACAGTGAACAGAACGTATATCAGAGATCATTGACTTGAAACTTGAAGCATTTTCCCAAAACGGGAAAACATTTAACTTGAAAGGTAGGAATCTTTGCATCCGAAGGCATTGATTTTGAAATCATTTGAATATATAAGAATATTCATGGTTCCAGTTGAAATAGTTTAAACCTCACCTATTTATTTAGATAAGTTGATAGTTGGTAGAAGACAGGGTTCACACAGTACCGTGCGGATACTAGAACTCGGTATTATCTCCTGTAAGTGACAGACTACCATGAGCTTAAGGATCTAAGTCCCACACATGATTAATGATGCATGATTGAGTGCGGATAGTCAAGTATTGAAGTATGAGATTGAAGAGAACACGACACACTTAAACAAGGAATAATCTTTCCCGAAGAAAGAATTCGAGCAAACGATTAGCCTCATTAGAAAGCTCGTATCAAAAGCTTAGGGGTATGTTCTTAGGGTCTTAGAACAACCCTAATGTGAACTTTGAAACCTACTTTGATCCCTTGTTTTTGAGAATTTTCAAAAAAGACTTTGATCGTTGAATTCGTCTCTTTTAAATGATAAATTAGGTTAAAAGTCAAAATTCTTGGTCAAGGTCAAAGTCAAAGGTCAAGGGTCAAAGGTCAAAGGTTACTATTCAAGTATACGGTGTATATACAGTATGTATACTGTACTTATACTGTATGTATACGTGTATTTATATAGTATGTATACGGTATTTATACTGTATGGATACGGTATTTATACGGGGATACCTATCGTATTTATACAGTATTTATACAGGGTACATACAATATTTATACAAGAATACATGCGGTATTTATACTAGAATACATACGGTATTTATACAGAAATACATACGTATTTATTATGGAAATACACATAGTATTTATACGAAAGTGTATGTAACGCCCCAGTTTTTCAGTTTAAATAATGTGGCGTATTTGTTTATAAATTGCGTAAATTAATTATTTAATTATATGATTACTTGTTCATAAGCGTTTTTATTTGATTTAAACTATAAACTATTAATATTTAATTTAATTCATTTTATTTCTACTTTGATACTTAGTGTTAAATTCTTAATTAGGGTTTTATGTTGCCTTAAATATTTCGGTAATTTCGTTAATTAATTTCAACATGTTATTAGTTGGTTTTAATTTAATTAATGTGGAATTTAGGTTTAGTAAATTATTTATAACTATATGAATTCGTTCATGCGCATGAGTGTGCTATTTGCGCTTCGTTCACATATGTATTGATATCGGATTGGTATGAAAATTCAGTATGTCGTAAATATATGTGTTATGAACATGCCTACGTGCTCGGTTTATGTTTTCGGATTTATTTGACATGTTTAAGAATTTAATTTTGATTGTGGAACCAAATCGGGGGCTAACGAGCAATTAGCGCACCCTTGGTTCCGTGCGTGATATCTTGAGCTCGGGAATTCGGATTCGAATTCCGTCAACTCCGTTGCCTTCGTATCGACGATTCGGAGACAATGGAACAAGCCTCATACCTTTTTGAAATCATTAAGACCTCTGAAATCCAACCGTAACGGACAACTCGTGCAAGAAGAGCCCTTATGTTGACTAGTCTCCTTGGTGGGACCCTTTTTACTTAACCAAACTTAACCACACCTTAACCATGACTTTGGTGCCTAGAGTTAACTCCTTCCTCTCCCTTTTAGCAGCAAAAACCGAACCATATCCCCTTCATTTCTGCAGCTACTGATCGAGAGAGAGAGATAGAGGAGAAGAGAGAAACCTTGGCCATCCTTTGTGATTTTGAGCTCAAATCACCATCTTTCTTCACCAAATCTCTAAGGTATGAATATTTATGTCTTCTATACTCTATTATGCTTGATTTCATCTATTTACAACATGATTTGGATCAGTTTTGGTTAGGGTTTGAATGTTGGGTTTTGTATGAACTTTTAGGGATTTTTGCTCTAGTGACCTATATGTTGGTGTGGCTGAATTCCTTGCTTATATGTGATCATAGGAACTTGTTTCTTGACTTATTTCTTTCCTAACTCATAGTATATGATGTTAGGAGGATTTCATCTCTTGACCCTTTTATAAAATTATGAGATATGGAGCTCCAAACTTGATGATCAAACTATTTCCCCTGTTTTCGAACTGCTGTGTGAAATTTGGGGTTGTTGCATGATCATATGGCCTCCATTTTGTGTGAAAATGCATGGAGTTGATGTACACTCATTGTTCTATATGTTAGCCTTCATGCTTTAAGTATTTGGTTCCATTTGAAGCCTCAAAACCGAAGTACATGGCTTGTTCTTATGCATGATTGTTGACAGAATTGTTGCTGTTACATTTTGTAACTTGTTGATCATTCTAATGTGCTTTAAATTGTACCATTTTGCACATATAGGATGTATATTAGTTGTTTTGTATGTTAGCATGCATGCCCCAAAGTTTCAGATCCAAACTCAACCCCTAAGTACTTGATCAAGGCATGATAGAATCATTAGGTTTCATATGTGCGATTTTGGCGACCCAGTTTTGTTGCATGGATTCGATGATCATAACGTGTGATTTAGCTTTTTCATTCTAAATGAAAAATGTTCATAACATGCCAAATATGCTGCATATTAAGTTTCAGAGCATTTGGAGTTCATTTGGTATGCTTTTGGATTGAGTTTGTAAGGGATCAGTTTTGCCGGAAAAACCTTGTGAACGGTTTTGGTTCTGTACCGTGACACCCCCGTGTCACATTTACTCATAAGAGTGAGACACGGGCGTGTCACACCCTCTGCTCAGTTCTGTACTGAGCCACGCCCGTGGCTCAGTTTGGCTAAGGGAGGTGACACCCCCGTGTCACTTCCCATGCGCAGTCTTCGTCACTTCCTCTTCGGTTTTTGATTTGTTTCCCCTCCTTAATGACTTTATCTCCCTTTATGTTGAACTATGAACTTGTTGTACTATGTGTTAGGAGTATTTTGGTTTAATTTCATGGCATTTGGATGTGCTATAGGCATGCTTTTACTTGATGCCGGTTATGGGTGTTTATGTGTCGTTTATGAATCGCCTCGCTTATTTTCTATATCTTATCACTTCTTCTTGATTGCCCAACCTTGAATATATGCTATGTTATGTAATATGAAGTATATGGTAACATTATGGAAGAGCTTGAACATGTTTTGTGCCCTCATTTGGATTCTTGAATTATTGGATTGGGAGTATGAATTGAATGATTTATGATTGAACAAGTGAACAAATTGGTTATAGGATTTTCATGACTCAATATGATCTTTATGTCTTCATATCATGTGTGAGCATTGCCGTGCGTCTTATATGGTTCATTTAGAGTCTTGAGTCTCACGAACACGTCTTGTGGTCTTTTGTACAGTTTGTCTCCAGGGTGGAGAGCTTTTGATCGTCAGGCACTTGGTGCTCGATCCTTGTTTCATCACGGTTCAGGTGAGGGTGGTTTTCGTTGTAGCTATATAACAAACCCTATAACCCTTATGTGCAAAGCTTTGGCCAAAAACCTTATGATTATATATATATGATTTCCAAACGAAGCTATCGAGTAAATTCTTCTGAATTATACGTATGAGCGTACATAAGCTTAAAAATGGTTTTGTAATGAGGCTATGCTCCAAACCGTGTGTCGTCATGCTAGCTATGGATTAGGATGACACGGAGAGGTACGTATATAGCATATGCCGAGTTACAAGGTAAGGTATGATTTCTTATAGTATGTATCATAGGTATGTATTAATATGTTTTGGCGAGACACATTTATCACTTATCACAGAACGGGCCCCGGGACTTAGTATATGTGGCTAACCGAGGAAGCAAGGGCTGACGGGGATCCCATATACTAGTCCCAACCAAATTACAGCGGTACCGGACCTCGTCAGGAGATTGGCGGGGAAAGGGAGCTGAGTGCCATCTGGGGAGTCATGTAACCCCTTTTGGTCAAAGACAGAGGTGGTCGGGTCTTGCAAACCCACCACCAACCCGGAGGAAGAAGGTTGGTTATAATATAATTTATACTTATGATTTTGAATATGTTATGATTGATAGGCACCGTGCGGGAAGGCCGGGAACCGGATTGCCCAAACGAATATGATTTAGGATTTGATATATGAATTGTGTGTATTATGATATATCGCATGATCACCTATTTAAAATATTATTGATATTTGTCGTACACGGTCGGAGTTTGGATGGAGGTTGTGCACGCTCACTCGCCGAGCCTTATATTTATGTACGATTTATGAATGTAATGAATTTAATATGAATTAGTCGTAAAAGTCGAGCATTGTTTATCTATTTTCTTGCCCTTAGTGGGAACTAAATTCTAATAAAACCTTGCTCGGGATTTATGACTTGCATGTACATGTTTTATATATATATATCGCTCCTGCTCACTCAGTCTTCTAGAGACTGACCCCTCTCCCTCCCCACTCTTTTAGTGTGCAGGTTTGATCTTTGGAGTTTCGGGCTAGGCGGAGGTGTTTGGAGTCCTTTTGTGGGTCGAGTTAGGTTAGGAGAGTCTCTGCACTCATTCATGTATTGGAATTATGTATGATTCGTGTTATTATATCATGAACTTGAATATTTATGTAATTGTCATTGAATTGTATTACTGGATTTCGTTATTGTTTAAAAGAGGCCTGAAGAGCCCAAATTCTGCCTATGGTTTGTATGATTGAACTTTGGTTTTCTATGCATTATATTTTATTGTATGGTTATCACTGCAGGGTCTAGCTCCGCCTGGCTTAGATAAGTTTTTATGTTTGTCTCCCGTTCGCTATGGTTGGATACGGGTGCGGAGTCACTGTTTCGTTACTCGTGTCGAGCCATAGTGCGGGGGATGTGGTGCCTCACGTGCGGGGTGCTACATCCTTAAGTGGTATCAGAGCCCGGTTGCAAAACCGGTGTTCTTGAGTCGTGTCGGAGTCAGTCTAAGTCGAACGGCTTAGGGACTATATGGCAATGTGTGCATTGCATTGATCTTGAACATGAATTTGGCTTTCCTTTTTGAATTTCGTTGGACTATCTGTTGCATTTACATAAGGATCCTTGCAATAATTGTTGAAAATGTGTCATGAGCATGCACTAATCGCATGCATCTACTCTTGAAATAAGCTGTGATTTATAGGTTATGGAGATAATATCAAACCACGGCCAAGTTCGACGATAAAGAAGATCGATTGCAAACTTTTCTGAGGCACGGAAGATAGAAAGGATACACCCGGGAAGAATGTGGAGAATTCGAGATGTGGGACTTTCTAGATGGCGCTAGAGTTCAAGGGTTAGGAATCGGAATAGAAGGTCCGGATTTAAAGATGTGGTAGTATAAGGACACTTGGTGAAATAAGGATTGATCGCGAGATGGTTATGACTTAGATGATCGATATACACTGCTCTATTACTTCAGGTACCTTTACTTGAATTCAACGGAATCTTTCAACCTAAAGAATAAAGTGAACGAACCTTGAAGATATTCTGATTCGGGACTTGATCGTTGAAGAGGTATCAATAATTAGGAGAAACTAAGATAAGATGGGTCCGGTAGGAGTGGTGCACATGGGGTCGACCAAGAAGGAATTCTGACTAAGCCTAGGAAATTGAAATTTAGTCTGTCGAAGTTAAGACCGGGAAGAGTTGGACTTGGTTGCTTTGGATTTCGATCATGATGGGAAACTTATAACAATAGTCACGGGAATCTTGATCAAGGTGTTGATTAGGATATGAGTTCGTTTTTCCAAAACAAAGCTGAATTGCCATGTTGTGAAGTAAAATGGAAGATATGAAGCAACAAATGGAAATGGTAAAGAAAGGAAATCATGTGCTCAAATGTAAGCAGTCGGAGGTGAATTGAGCTCACAAGGGATAGGCACGCAATTCTTGATTAAGGTGACGATTAGAAGTAAAGGTCGAATTGCGAGGAGAAGTGTGGATGCTAACTCCTTGGAAGTGGAAGATACAAATTGATTTATAAAGATGCATGGGAATCTCGAAGACCGTGGGAGAGACAAGGAATAACTACCAAGTCAAAGTAACCGCGGGACTTGGAGTAGCAAGGAAAAGCTGTCGAGCTAATAACTTCCCACATCGGTGACAGGTTCCAAAGCATTCATAGCACGTGCATCATATCTTGCATTAGTTACTTATTCCCGTGACTTTATGCTTATCCGTGCTTTCTAATTGGTTTCGTTGCGCTAATGCGTTGTATAATTGCTTGATGTAAACGTGACCCATGCATTGTCATTTTAACCCAACATGCATTTTAGTGTTTACTTGATAGGAAGTCTTTTCTCCTTAACTATCAAGTATCAGTTCCACCGAGCCGCATCTGAGTTATGAGGAGGAGAAGCGAGACTAGAGTTCTGGACAAGATTAAGAAAGGAGTTCGGACATCAAGAGAACTAAGGAAGGAGTTGAAGGGCCACATTTTTGATTTCTGCATCAGTTAAATTCCACCTCATGGGATTTACTCATCAAGAGTTCGATAAGAGAAGAATTGATGGAGTTCAACTTGGGACAACAGAAATTTAAGGGGGAGAGCACGACCGAGAAACAAATTGGACGATTGAAAAGGTGCTCGAAGAAATATTCTAGTGGGAATGACGAAATTACAAATTAAGGAAGACCTGAGAGTCCTATTAGTGATGATCAGAAATAAATAAGACGGCGTGAATGGTTAAGATGTGAAGAGGAGAGTTAAGTTACTCAAGTCGGGTTAGAGTCCCTCATTAGGTATAAGGGAAATGTCTTGGAGAATATTCCTATGTATGGAACATGGATCTAGGGATAATAGAATTATAAAGGAGCGTCTGGAAACTCCTAAGTCAGAATTGACAAGAGAGAGTGTCGAATCAAGTTGGCATATGATGGAATGATGGCGATCACGAGTAATCCCATAGGGTACAAAGACGAGGTTCAAGACAAATGGGGCACCGAGTTATATTTGGGACAGATCATACCGTGGACCATGACAACTCACCAATCTGAATTTTACTACTACGGTGAACGGTACTTATAACATTCATCATACATGCATCCATGCAAATTTAACTTATATATTTTTCTTATGTTAAGTGTTTTGATCTGCACGGTGTTAAAATTACTTGGAGTAATTGGTAACCATTATGGGTGACATTTATTACTTGCTTTGGATGCCTTACGTGATTTTAAATTTGGTTTTGCGTGAGTTGCTTGGGAGTATTGGAGACTTCCTTGTTTTATTTTCGGTTAAGAGACGGGGATTCTCTTATTTTGTTTGAGAGACGGGTTCTCTCATTGTTGTTGGAGAGACGGGGTTCTCTCATTGCTGCTCGAGAGACGGGGCTCTCTCCTTGTTGCTTGTGAGAGATGGGGGAATCTCTCATTGTTTGATTTCAATCGTGTTTTGAATCCGAGGACGGATTCTTTTTAAGGGGGAGAGATTGTAACGCCCCAGTTTTTCAGTTTAAATAATGTGGCGTATTTGTTTATAAATTGCGTAAATTAATTATTTAATTATATGATTACTTGTTCATAAGCGTTTTTATTTGATTTAAACTATAAACTATTAATATTTAATTTAATTCATTTTATTTCTACTTTGATACTTAGTGTTAAATTCTTAATTAGGGTTTTATGTTGCCTTAAATATTTCGGTAATTTCGTTAATTAATTTCAACATGTTATTAGTTGGTTTTAATTTAATTAATGTGGAATTTAGGTTTAGTAAATTATTTATAACTATATGAATTCGTTCATGCGCATGAGTGTGCTATTTGCGCTTCGTTCACATATGTATTGATATCGGATTGGTATGAAAATTCAGTATGTCGTAAATATATGTGTTATGAACATGCCTACGTGCTCGGTTTATGTTTTCGGATTTATTTGACATGTTTAAGAATTTAATTTTGATTGTGGAACCAAATCGGGGGCTAACGAGCAATTAGCGCACCCTTGGTTCCGTGCGTGATATCTTGAGCTCGGGAATTCGGATTCGAATTCCGTCAACTCCGTTGCCTTCGTATCGACGATTCGGAGACAATGGAACAAGCCTCATACCTTTTTGAAATCATTAAGACCTCTGAAATCCAACCGTAACGGACAACTCGTGCAAGAAGAGCCCTTATGTTGACTAGTCTCCTTGGTGGGACCCTTTTTACTTAACCAAACTTAACCACACCTTAACCATGACTTTGGTGCCTAGAGTTAACTCCTTCCTCTCCCTTTTAGCAGCAAAAACCGAACCATATCCCCTTCATTTCTGCAGCTACTGATCGAGAGAGAGAGATAGAGGAGAAGAGAGAAACCTTGGCCATCCTTTGTGATTTTGAGCTCAAATCACCATCTTTCTTCACCAAATCTCTAAGGTATGAATATTTATGTCTTCTATACTCTATTATGCTTGATTTCATCTATTTACAACATGATTTGGATCAGTTTTGGTTAGGGTTTGAATGTTGGGTTTTGTATGAACTTTTAGGGATTTTTGCTCTAGTGACCTATATGTTGGTGTGGCTGAATTCCTTGCTTATATGTGATCATAGGAACTTGTTTCTTGACTTATTTCTTTCCTAACTCATAGTATATGATGTTAGGAGGATTTCATCTCTTGACCCTTTTATAAAATTATGAGATATGGAGCTCCAAACTTGATGATCAAACTATTTCCCCTGTTTTCGAACTGCTGTGTGAAATTTGGGGTTGTTGCATGATCATATGGCCTCCATTTTGTGTGAAAATGCATGGAGTTGATGTACACTCATTGTTCTATATGTTAGCCTTCATGCTTTAAGTATTTGGTTCCATTTGAAGCCTCAAAACCGAAGTACATGGCTTGTTCTTATGCATGATTGTTGACAGAATTGTTGCTGTTACATTTTGTAACTTGTTGATCATTCTAATGTGCTTTAAATTGTACCATTTTGCACATATAGGATGTATATTAGTTGTTTTGTATGTTAGCATGCATGCCCCAAAGTTTCAGATCCAAACTCAACCCCTAAGTACTTGATCAAGGCATGATAGAATCATTAGGTTTCATATGTGCGATTTTGGCGACCCAGTTTTGTTGCATGGATTCGATGATCATAACGTGTGATTTAGCTTTTTCATTCTAAATGAAAAATGTTCATAACATGCCAAATATGCTGCATATTAAGTTTCAGAGCATTTGGAGTTCATTTGGTATGCTTTTGGATTGAGTTTGTAAGGGATCAGTTTTGCCGGAAAAACCTTGTGAACGGTTTTGGTTCTGTACCGTGACACCCCCGTGTCACATTTACTCATAAGAGTGAGACACGGGCGTGTCACACCCTCTGCTCAGTTCTGTACTGAGCCACGCCCGTGGCTCAGTTTGGCTAAGGGAGGTGACACCCCCGTGTCACTTCCCATGCGCAGTCTTCGTCACTTCCTCTTCGGTTTTTGATTTGTTTCCCCTCCTTAATGACTTTATCTCCCTTTATGTTGAACTATGAACTTGTTGTACTATGTGTTAGGAGTATTTTGGTTTAATTTCATGGCATTTGGATGTGCTATAGGCATGCTTTTACTTGATGCCGGTTATGGGTGTTTATGTGTCGTTTATGAATCGCCTCGCTTATTTTCTATATCTTATCACTTCTTCTTGATTGCCCAACCTTGAATATATGCTATGTTATGTAATATGAAGTATATGGTAACATTATGGAAGAGCTTGAACATGTTTTGTGCCCTCATTTGGATTCTTGAATTATTGGATTGGGAGTATGAATTGAATGATTTATGATTGAACAAGTGAACAAATTGGTTATAGGATTTTCATGACTCAATATGATCTTTATGTCTTTATATCATGTGTGAGCATTGCCGTGCGTCTTATATGGTTCATTTAGAGTCTTGAGTCTCACGAACACGTCTTGTGGTCTTTTGTACAGTTTGTCTCCAGGGTGGAGAGCTTTTGATCGTCAGGCACTTGGTGCTCGATCCTTGTTTCATCACGGTTCAGGTGAGGGTGGTTTTCGTTGTAGCTATATAACAAACCCTATAACCCTTATGTGCAAAGCTTTGGCCAAAAACCTTATGATTATATATATATGATTTCCAAACGAAGCTATCGAGTAAATTCTTCTGAATTATACGTATGAGCGTACATAAGCTTAAAAATGGTTTTGTAATGAGGCTATGCTCCAAACCGTGTGTCGTCATGCTAGCTATGGATTAGGATGACACGGAGAGGTACGTATATAGCATATGCCGAGTTACAAGGTAAGGTATGATTTCTTATAGTATGTATCATAGGTATGTATTAATATGTTTTGGCGAGACACATTTATCACTTATCACAGAACGGGCCCCGGGACTTAGTATATGTGGCTAACCGAGGAAGCAAGGGCTGACGGGGATCCCATATACTAGTCCCAACCAAATTACAGCGGTACCGGACCTCGTCAGGAGATTGGCGGGGAAAGGGAGCTGAGTGCCATCTGGGGAGTCATGTAACCCCTTTTGGTCAAAGACAGAGGTGGTCGGGTCTTGCAAACCCACCACCAACCCGGAGGAAGAAGGTTGGTTATAATATAATTTATACTTATGATTTTGAATATGTTATGATTGATAGGCACCGTGCGGGAAGGCCGGGAACCGGATTGCCCAAACGAATATGATTTAGGATTTGATATATGAATTGTGTGTATTATGATATATCGCATGATCACCTATTTAAAATATTATTGATATTTGTCGTACACGGTCGGAGTTTGGATGGAGGTTGTGCACGCTCACTCGCCGAGCCTTATATTTATGTACGATTTATGAATGTAATGAATTTAATATGAATTAGTCGTAAAAGTCGAGCATTGTTTATCTATTTTCTTGCCCTTAGTGGGAACTAAATTCTAATAAAACCTTGCTCGGGATTTATGACTTGCATGTGCATGTTTTATATATATATATCGCTCCTGCTCACTCAGTCTTCTAGAGACTGACCCCTCTCCCTCCCCACTCTTTTAGTGTGCAGGTTTGATCTTTGGAGTTTCGGGCTAGGCGGAGGTGTTTGGAGTCCTTTTGTGGGTCGAGTTAGGTTAGGAGAGTCTCTGCACTCATTCATGTATTGGAATTATGTATGATTCGTGTTATTATATCATGAACTTGAATATTTATGTAATTGTCATTGAATTGTATTACTGGATTTCGTTATTGTTTAAAAGAGGCCTGAAGAGCCCAAATTCTGCCTATGGTTTGTATGATTGAACTTTGGTTTTCTATGCATTATATTTTATTGTATGGTTATCACTGCAGGGTCTAGCTCCGCCTGGCTTAGATAAGTTTTTATGTTTGTCTCCCGTTCGCTATGGTTGGATACGGGTGCGGAGTCACTGTTTCGTTACTCGTGTCGAGCCATAGTGCGGGGGATGTGGTGCCTCACGTGCGGGGTGCTACAGTATACATGTATTTATACATGTTGGAATCAAATACGTATACGTATATTATACATATATACCATAACATACATCAATTGGTAAAGTAATTATCTAACAATTAATTAAACATGTAACATTTAAAACTATAGGTTATACTTTAATTATGTAACATTAAATAACATGTAACATTTAATTAAATCATGAAATAAATTAAATTACTAAATTACCTAAGTATGATCATAAATAATTAAAATGTAACATATAACATGCTAGCATAATTGTCACATAATTAATTTGTCACAAAATTAAATTATGTAACACATTTCATAATAAACTATACTATAAGAATATAATTCATAAATTCATGAATATTTTAAAACATAAATTAAATCACATGATTCATGCATAAAATAAAACATAAATTAAATCCTAAACCTAGCATAATTAATAAATAAATTAAAACATAAATTAAACTAATTAAAACATAAAAAAAAATAAGAAAACTAACCTTAAGGGGGAGAGAGTGTGGCGTGAGGATGGCTGGTGTGGGGGAGAAAATGAGACCCCAACACACTTATTTATAGTTGTAGGGAAGGACTAGAGTGCAAATAATATTTATTTTAGGGACTAGAGGTGGGGTATTTTGTGAAATTTCCATAAATAGGTTTCCTTCTTTACATAATTGTCACAGCAGGGCTATTCTGGTAATTCCACCTTTCTCCTGCATATATTTGAAGTTGGAAAAGTGCCCAAGACTAGGAAATAAAATTATCTTCGAAACGGTTACTCACGGGTCAAAATCGGACGTACGGTTTAAAAGTTATAAGCTTCGGAAGATTTGATTTTCTTGAATTTCGAAAATTAATTAAATTATGAAATAAATACTAGGAAAAAATTTGAAGGTCCGAAAGGCTTTCCAAAAATGTAGAAAAAATCGAGGAACGATATGGTGATGATCTCAAGGGCTAAATCATTCTAACGAAGGAAATATTTCTTACCGACGGAAATTCTTATTTGAAAATAAATTCTTAAATTGCTCTGGACACACAAACGAAACCTCAAAGCATTGAAAAGAGAGTTGAAAAATTCTAAGAAGATAGGTATAGGTTCTTTAAGGTCTCTTGAATAAAACGGTATAGTGCTGGTTCGGAATTAAATAGTGCTCTTAGGGTTTAAAGGTAGTTTTCCCCCCTTTTGGTCACCTAATATCACATATGAGCACTCATTTCAAGTAGGGATGCATGATATAAGTTGTTTTAAATATGGATCAAGTTCTATAAATGCCCTTACGTTGCCCTTAACTTACCTTTAATGATCCGGTCCCGAACCGGGCTGTCACAAGCTCCCCTCCTCAAGAAGAATCTGTCCTCAGATTCTCCTCGTGATCTCTGAACAATTTGGGATAGTGCTTTTGCATCTTTTCTTCAGGTTCCCAGGTGACCTCCTCAGTACCGTTCCTTTTCCATAAAACCTTAACCAATGGAATCTTTTTATTTCTTAACTCTTGGAATTTCTTATCCAGGATCTTAACCGCCTTCAACTCGTAGGTCAGATTAGATTCTAACGGAACTTCCTCTACTGGCACCACCTGTGCCTCATCGGCAAAGTATTTGCGAAGTTGGGATACATGAAATACATTATGGATTCCTGTTAAGCTTGCTGGTAGATCTAGGCGATACGCTGTTGGACCCACACGTTCCAGTATCTCAAAAGGTCCTATGTA
The DNA here is from genome assembly GCA_037501455.1 of Lantana camara. NCBI lineage: Eukaryota > Viridiplantae > Streptophyta > Magnoliopsida > Lamiales > Verbenaceae > Lantana > Lantana camara. The sequence continues at coordinate 68,585,173 of CM074856.1, forward strand.
TCTAGGGTTCAATTTTCCACCTTTTCCAATCCTTGTGAACCCTTTCCTTGGCGATGCTTTCAGAAACACTTTCTCACCCACATCAAACTCTAAATCCCTTCTTCTTTTGTCGGCATAGCTCTTCTGTCGGTCCTGGGCGGCTTTCATTCTTTGCCTGATTATCTGAATCTTTTCTGTAGCCTTTTCAATCCATTCGAGTACTTTGGCCCTGGGAGTTCCCTCAGAGGTATCCCTTATCTCATCCATATCCCAATATAATGGAGATCTGCATTTTCTCCCATACAAGGCTTCATATGGAGCTGCTTGAATTGAAGCCTGATAACTGTTATTATATGCAAACTCCACGAGGGGTAAACAATCTTTCCAACTGTCTGAAAAATCCAAAGCACACGCTCTTAACATATCCTCCAGATATTTAATCAATCTTTCTGACTGTCCATCTATCTGCGGGTGCGCCGCTGTGCTGAAATGTAACTTGGTTCCCATCAAGCTTTGAACATTTCGCCAAAGTTGAGACGTAAACTTTGGATCTTTGTCAGACACTATACTTACCGGCACTCCATGTAATCTCACAATTTCCTGTTGATACAGTTTTCCTAAGGATTTAACTTTATTCGTAGTCTTGACCGGTAGGAAATGTGCTGCTTTTGTCAATCTGTCAACTATGACCCATATATTGTCTTGTCCTCCCTTAACTTTAGGTAACCCGGTAACAAAATCCATGGTTATTTGCTCCCACTTCCATGTAGGAATTGGTAGTGGTTGTAACTTCCCTGCTGGTTTTTGGTGTTCTGCTTTAACTTTTTGACACGTTAAGCATTTCTTGACATATTCAACAATGTCTCTTTTAATTCCGTTCCACCAAAACTGCTTCTTGAGATCTTGGTACATCTTTGTTCCTCCAGGGTGTACTGTATAACGTGTCTTGTATGCTTCATCAAGTATTTCCTTTCGGATAGCTGAAGGCACACAAACTCTGTTCTTATATCTCAAGATTCCATCTTCACCTTTACTGAATTTTGTCTCATCATCCTTTTCCTTGGAATTGAGACACTTCTTAATCCATCCGTCTATAGCTTGCGTCTTTATCAATCGATCCTTCAGCGGTGATGAAATTATTAGATTTGCCAACTTAGCCCTAGGAATCACTTGAGCTGGTTTTCTTCCACACTCCGTTAGGTGTCCTTCGACATACGCTATTCTAGCCTTTCGACTCAATGCATCAGCCACCACATTAGCCTTTCCAGGATGGTATTGAATTATACAATCATAGTCTTCTAGAAATTCCATCCACCTTCCCTGTCTCATGTTTAGCTCCTTTTGAGTGAACAAGTACCACAAGCTTTTATGATCCGTGAACACTTCAAAGGTTACCCCATACAAGTAATGTCTCCATTTTGCGAGGGCAAAGACGATCGCTGCTAGCTCCAAATCATGGGTGGGGTAGTTGGCTTCATGTGGTTTAAGCTTTCTTGATGCATATGCTATCACCTTTCCATGCTGCATCAGAACGCATCCTAACCCCTCTTTCGAAGCATCGGTGTAAACTGTGTAACCTTCCTTCCCTTCTGGTAATGTTAGTACAGGTGCGGTAGTTAATCTTTTCTTTAATTCCTGAAAACTCTGTTCGCATTTCTCTGTCCATACGAACTTTCCTTCCTTCTTGGTAAACTTTGTACGAATCTTCGATAGTGCCCTGCGAGTCCCAAAAAGCTTCTTACCTCAGAAGGATTCCTTGGTTGTTTCCAATCCAAAATCGTTTCAATTTTCGAGGGATCCACTTCGACTCCTGAACTAGATATGATATGTCCTAAGAATGAGATCTTTTCCAACCAAAACTCACATTTGCTGAATTTTGCATAAAGCTTGTGATCCAGCAAAGTGCTCAACACTAACCGAAGATGTTTGGCATGATCCTCTGGTGTCTTGGAAAAGATCGAAATGTCATCAATAAAGATCACCACGAACTTATCAAGAAACGGCCGAAAAGTTCGATGCATCATTTCCATAAATGCAGCTGGGGCGTTCGTTAGCCCAAAGGGCATTACTACAAACTCAAAATGCCCGTAACGACTATTGAAAGCTGTCTTGGGAATATCCTCCTCTCTAATTTTCAATTGATAGTACCCTTGCCTCAAATCTAGCTTGGAGTATATTTGAGATCCTTGAAGTACATCGAATAACTCCTCGATGTGAGGAAGAGGGTACTTATTTTTCACCGTCATCCTGTTGAGCTCTCGGTAGTCGATGCAAAGTCGTAACGACCCATCTTTCTTCTTAACAAATAACACAGGTGCTCCCCAAGGAGAAGTACTAGGGCGGATATATCCTGCCTCTAGTAATTCATCAAGTTGTTTCCTCAACTCCTGAAGTTCAGCCGGTGCCATCCGGTAGGGTGCCTTAGAGTATGGCTCGGCTCCTGGAACTGTCTCAATCACAAACTCTAGTTCACGGTCTGGTGGTAAGGTGTTTAGGTGTTCAGGAAACACTTCTAGAAACTTGTTGACAACCTCCACTTCTTCTACTTTACTCTGATCCTTTGGTCTATTTAAGAGGTAAGCAACGAACCCTGTAGCTCCCTTCTGAATCATACTTTTTGTTTCCATTGCCGAGACCATTGGTGTTTGTCCTCCTTGTTCATCTGATGTCGGACTTTCATCCTTTCCTAAGATAACTTCCTTCTTGAAACAATCCAGCTTGACTCCGTACTTATAAAGCCAATTCATTCCCAAAATAATCCCATACTTTGTCATAGGTAGTGTAATAAGATCCAAGGGGTAAAACTGACCATTGATTCTTATAGGGCAGCATTTATATACTTGATCCATTTTAAGGCAAATTCCTAAGGGAGAACTTACTTCGAAAAGATATGGCAATTGTTCAAGTGGAAAATGTAAACGCGCACATAATTTGGATGCAATGAATGAATGTGTGGCACCAGGGTCGTATAGGACCTTAACTGGCGTGTCAAGAACATTTACCGTACCTTCCACAACAGCTGTAGGATCTGGCTCATCGCATCCATCCAGAGCATAAGCCCTTCCTCTGACCATTGGCTTGTTTGCATTTCCCGCCACCGCCTTACCCTTGCCTTGATACCCTTGCTGTCCTTGCCTACCTTTTACTTTTGGACAATTCCCGAGCTTATGGTCAGGACTTCCACAATAGAAGCACTGGCCAGTTTTCTTTCTGCAGGTTGCTTCGGTATGCCCTGGCCTATGGCAGAATTCACATTCAATCTCGTTCTGAGGGGCAAGCGGCGCTTGCGAGGGTGCCATCATTGGTCTCTTTCCTGATCTAAAATTTGATTGATTGGCTGAGCGTTTGAATCCCTGCGGTGGTTTCGACTGATATAGCTTCGCATGGTTGGTGGTCATCCTGATCTCTCTATGGGCTGCTTCAGTACTCAAAGCAGTTTCAACTGCCTGAGGGTATCCTTCAAGATTCAGAGGTGCTAAAGCCCATCGTAACTCTGACTTGAGTCCATTAATGAAGCGTTTGGTCTTCCTACGCTCATTGTACAGAATATGCGGTGCATATTGTATCAGTCTCACAAACTTGGCCTCGTACTCTGCAACAGATAGCGTTCCTTGGGTAAGATTCATAAACTCGGATTCCCGAGCATCTCGATCGACTTGCGGAATAAACTTGTCCTCAAATGCCCTTACAAACTCAGTCCAGCCGTACCTTATCCCATTTTCAATCCACACATTCTTCGTATGATTCCACCAATTCAGCGCTGCTCCTTCCAGGAGGAAGGTCGTAAATTGAACTCGCTCTCTATCCTCCGGAAAGATGTTCATAGCTTCGAAGATGTTCACTAAGCTCGCAATCCAGTTTTCAGCTTTAAGATCATTGGGCTCTCCGAAGAACTTCTGGGGGTTCATTCGGAGAAACTTTTCAAGTGTCTTTTCATTAACTGAGTTGTAAGCCCGAGCAAATTGCCTCAAAGTCTCCCCAATTTCTGGTTGTTCTTGTGGTATCGGTAGAGGACAGTGAAATTCCTCAGGTGGTGGCGGTGGCGGTGGAATGCGTTCACGTGGAGCTCTTCTCGGGGGCATATTGTCACTGTATTCATAAAATCACCCAAGCAGATATAATGCATGGCGATAAGAATGGTCCATATACTCAATGTTCCACATCAGTAAAATAACAATCAATCATCAAAATTTACACTTAGGCACATAGTCATCAATTCAAAGTGTCACAATTCAATCCATTAAGCAATCACTATTCACAAGTAACAGCAAACAGTCACATATATAGATGCACAAAATGAAATGGTATGATCCATGCACGGCCCTAATGGTATCTTGAAGCAATTCTAAGACTCATGACATGATAGGTATAGAAAACAGTAACATGCAATGATATGAGTAAAGCCGCAAAAGATGATGTCATATATGTAAAATTTTGGAAAAGCTTTTATACAAAGGCTATATCTGACCAAAAAGACAAAAAGGGGGAGGACCCGATGCTAAGTCGAGTTGCTCCCGTACAGCCTAAGCTCTCCAGAACTTCATCTGTCAACTGTCATAATCTGCCAAAAAGCGGGGATCCCTGGAGTATATATAATCCCCTCTGCACCTGTCGGAAGTCGTCCTATTTGTCATAATATACTGCATACCTGCTGAGTATATATGCTATTGCTATCTGCCTCTATATACAAGCCCCAATGGTCCGAACTCAGCTCCTCTACTGCTGGCTATGACTGGCTCCATCGCTATCATCAGACACATCAACATAATCTCCCTGTCGTGCTGGAGATGGGCTCCTCTACTGCTGGCTATGACTTAGACTCAATTATGAACCATATAGACGCCCAACAATGCTTATGCATGCAAATGAAATGAAATGAATGCATACTTACATCATATGAGGGCATACAAGACAAATACGGAAAATTCATCAAAAATAGAAGCATAAAAATAAGCATAATTCATAACACAAAGCTTAAAACCTCAAATAACAAGTTTACATATTTTTTTGAATATTAAGTGAACCATATGAAGCAAAGAAATGCACGCGAAACACGAAAAAAAACAACCGGAAAAAAAGGGGTCGAGGTCTCTACAAAATTTGCACACAAACTGGTCGAGGTCTCTACCAGCAAGTCATAGCGAAAAATCTAGGTGGTCGCGACCTCGACCAAATCTGTAGCGAAAATGGTCGCGACCTCGACTGCTTTCAAGAATGAAGAGATTTGGTGAGGGATTGAGCTCAAAAAGTGAAAATGAATATTGTCAAGTTTGCTTCCTCCTTGAACTCGGTTTTGAGCAGAAAATTTCTCTTTCTCTCTTGGTGTGGAACGAAATGAAGTAGATAGGGATGGTAGGGTATTGAGTTGGGGTCATGTGGGTCCAAGTTTGAGGTTAATTGGTCAAGAATTGAGGGACTTATGTGCAATTTCCTCCAAGGTGGTCATTTAGGCGCGAGTTGAACTTTCGGTCGAATTTTGGAATATCAAATGGGTTTGGAGAAACATAAGGTTGGTTCCATTGGCTCCGAATCGTCGAAACAAATCCAACGGAAGTGACGGAATTTGAATCCGAATTTCCGAGCTCAGAATATGCTTACCTGAACGCAAGGTGCGCTAAATACCTTTTAGCCTCCTTTAGGTCCAAAACGGTTCAAGCACTTCGAAGCCACAACAAACGACATCGAAAACAAGAAACGAGCACATAAACAAATTCACATAATAAAAATAAACCATTAAAATAAATATAAAATACACAAATAATAATTTTAATTGCATAAATACGTCATACCTGTACGGTCGAGAAGTCGGGGTGTCACAAACTTCCCCCCTTAAGAGAACCTGGTCCCCAGGTTCTACTGCTCGAGTTTCAAGCTCGAACAACTTCCGTATTCACCCAAGTTCGAGGTTCATGACGTCCCGACAAGGGTTAGCTCGGTAAGGTCTTCCAACACGAAGGGGGTTTGATCAACTCATGAAGTCTTGATGGAGTAATTCCTCACCGCTTGATCCGAGCTAGGAGCAATTCAAACATCTCGCACGGTAGAAGGGTCCAAATTTGATTCATCACGCACCGTTTGATTTGTGCCAAACTAACTCAAGAGCTCGGCGTTACACGAGTAGCGTAGTTACTGGACTTTCACCACTCGCACCTTCTAACTCGGGAAGTTCCTCGAAGATGGCCATCCTTCTATTCGTTGTTGCCTCGAAAGTCCATTGTAATCTCGACCCTCGACTTACCACACTCTCGTACTCTTAGAACAAGTAAGCACTCAACAGGTAAGAAATACGCACAAGAACAAATGACAATAATCCAAATAGCAAAACAAGAATGCATGATGCGCGTGCCATGAATGATTTTGTACCGTTCATCGTTGTTTGGAATTTCTTGACATCCGGACGATTAGGTGAGTAGCCAAAGTTGGTGTTATAAGGCTTACAGCTCGACAATCTCAGTCTCAAACTTCTTGGAAGAATCCTAACTTGATAATCAATTTCTTTCTCCAACTCCGTATGTTCTAATTACGTATCCACTCGGTGGACTCTCATTGTCCCACCTAATAATCCCCTTGTAGTGGTGTGGAGTTGCTCTGGTCGAGCCGTTTTGAAAGTTTCTCTCTACTCCTCTTTGAATTAACCGTTCCCATGCTCGGCCAAAAGGTGTAAGAGCATGTCCTAGGCGACTTTGGACCATGGCCAGATAATTCTCGAATTCCTTTAAAACCCCACGGTCTTCAAAATCTCTGTAAATCTTCTTACATCAACTAGTATATCTGCACGGTCCGAGATTATGATTTCTTGAATCCAATTCTTCTATTTCCATAGAATTAGTATCTTGACTTCTTCCTACTAATCGACCTCCAATTATTGTTTCGAATCTTTATTTAGTTATCACCTCGATGGATTTTACTCTTTACGAATTCGAATTGGTTGCATGTCTTGTCCTCTATTGACTTGCACTTGGGCAGACAATTGCCTTCCAAAACTGTTTGTTGGCCTTTCTTTATCGTTTTCATTTGTTGCTCTATATCTCCTAATTCAAATTCACAACAAGGCCAAATCCACTTGGATCTGGAAAGTAAACTCCAATCCATCCTGAAGATAGAACTTCTCGCATCTTGGTTTTTCCATAGACTTGGAATCACTGTAATGATCGATTCTTTTTATATTCTCCCAATCCAACTTCTTCCTTTCCCAAAATCCGAGGTGTCTCAGTTCTCTTTTCTTTTTTTCTCTTGCCCTAGCTTGACTTCTGATGAATTGGTTTAATTGGAAACTCTTTCTTGATGGTCCGTAGTGCTATTTATCCCCTAACCCCATGATATTCGAACCTTCTCCTACAATCTTTGTCACTTATCCCCTTAAAGAACCTAATTACCTTGAGTCCTCTTGAAGATCATCACCTCATCATTGATCTGAATTTCGAATTAAAATATTCTAAAGGTCCTTCCTTTGCTCTTTTCTAGAGTTAGATGATCCCGTAGAATCCGATTAAAGTTCCTTTAGAACTGAGAGTTATTCGTTTCCCTCCTAGGAATTTAGATTGAATAATTGTTCTCGGGTCGTGGTTTCAATTCTCGCTTGAACATTCCCTTGACCCCTCTTCATTAAAGAATCCTTCTCTTTTCGTAGGGTCCTTAGCCTTCTTGTAATTATCTCCTCTAATTCCTTTGAATTCTCACCTTCTTCTTACCCCGGTTCTCGTTACTACGAGGAAAACTTCACTCGAAGGTGTAAAGATCTCATACATGCTATCACGAAGACATGGAACTTACACATGTTGGGTTAGATTTGCTTATGCTATGCGTCACGTTATCACCCAATAAAGCAAGAAAACAACAAGTAATAACAATACATAACACACATCACAATAGTGTAATGAGGTACGATGCAAGATGAGTGCGCGTGCTATGAATGCGATTACCTCTTGGTTGTTTCTTTGGCCTTAGTCGATCGCATGTATCCAACTTATGCTTTGGCGATCCACGCCCATAACAGCGTCCCAACCTTTTCCAGCAATTCTCATAGATGTGGGTCGTGCTCTTGCAACGAGCACATGGAGGTTGTTCCGGTAGTTGAGCCTCTTTCATCTTCCTATTCTTATTTGAGCTCGATTCGTTAATCCCTCGGCTCCGTTTCGATCCCGACCCAAAACTACTCTCCGACTCCAATTTTCCAACCATGCTTCTTTTTCGCAATTCCTTCGACTCGGCTTTGAGAGCTCTCCTTGTGGACTCAAGCCATTCATTAGGGTGAGTTCTGGGCTTAATGTCCTTGAGATCTCTTCTAATCCCATCCATAAATAGGGCCAACCTTTCAGATTCTTTAGCCTGCCGTTGATCATTTTGGGGACATGCATTGACCTTGTGATCGGGAGCACCGCATCCAAAACAAGCCCCTAACCGCTTCCTACAATCTCCATAGGCGTGATTTGGCCCTTTACAATAAGCACATAAGAATTGTACTTCAGGAACAGGTGCACTTGAGGAGGCCAGAGCATCTCTTGTGGTAAACCGAGGAAATTTTCCTTGCATCTTGATGGGTAGAGAGAGCAATTAGTTGCCTTGGTTGTCTATATGATTCAGTAGAAAGGTGTTAACCTGCAATGCACAAGCTAGGTGAAAATACAATGCATGCGGTTAGTAAGTGGGTATGACACATCATTAAAGTAATAAACGCAAGTAAAACACAAGAATACGACATTTAAGTAATTGAAAACGAAAATTAAAACACATAATTCAAGAAGTTTCATATTTCTTAATGCAATGCACACGTTATCACCCTGTTCCTAAGCCGTACGACCTACACTTGGCACAACACGACACTAGAACTCCGGTTTTGCAACCCGGAGCTCTGATACCACTTTAGGATGTGACACCCGGAGCGACGAGCCACCACATCCCCCGCACCTAGACCCGAATCCACATATGAAATGGGAGTCCATACATGAATCCAAGTCCAAGCGAACGAGGACCTACACGCACACACTAGGCTAAGCGGGACTAAGACAACAACAGAGCGCGCAAGAAAAACAATTAAACAATTATGCGGAAGCAAATAACAGGATCCAAAAGCATACCAAATATACACGTGGCCATTCCGGACCAAAATAGAAAAGGGTATTCAAAGTTCTCCAAAGTATAGCTTAATTCAAATACATATCAAAATACTCAAAAGATACAAGTATAAAATGCTGACTCGACCCAAACTAGCTAGCACAACACGACCACGTACTTTCCCGCTTAGCTCAAGCAAATCTGCAACTAAAAGAGGGAAAAGGAGAGGGGTCAGTCACAACTCGACTGAGTGAGAGGGCTAACACACACCCACACGCTATATAGATATTGATCAGAGCACGTATTAAATGAAAGGTTATGAACCGGGGTAGGGTTTTGCATACCAAATCATTTTCGGAACAAACTTACACATTTCAAAATCAAAATAAGACATACTAGGATTAAAGGAAACTCCTATCCCGTTTCATAACCAACGAACCATACAAAAGCTCGGCGAGTACGAGCACTAACCCTTACTCCTCTATAATGTAAGAAAATCAAGAAAATCATAAATATATAAACAATCCATCCCCAACAACAACGGTGTATCGGGAGTCAAACCCTTTCCACCTAATTACCAATGCACACGGGGTAGCTATCCCACGATGTGCTTGAAGCACCACGCCTATCCCGCGCTACGGACCTAGCTTGTATATAGAATTGCTATCCATATACCCGCCGGGACCGAAGCAAGCGGTGACAAACGGACAACCTAGCTAGGCGGTACTAGACTCACAAAGCGAGAATAAAAACAAACACAAGTATGCAGAAGCTTAAATCATATAATAACATGTGCATAGGATAATTATTCATAAAGTAAGGTGACCATCGCGGTCCAGGACCTAATGCTCAAAGTAAGAAATGTAAATCAACCTAATGACCATCACGGTCCAAACTAGCATAATAAAATATCATACATACTAAATCCATACATCTCGGAACATAACATAAGTCATAAAGTGAAGTACGCTACAAATGTAAACAAGTACAAGCTAGACTCAAGACAAGACTCTCAAAGGACCCCGCGTAGCTTGACTCCAAAACGCGACCTGCGGACACGAATGGTAAGGGAGGTCAGCTCAAAGGAACCGGTGAGGAGAAGTGTACATAATATAAGTGATATAAGAGGGTTTAATGCATGCTCAAAACGAAGGTGTACATGATCCAACTTATTTTCAAAGTAAATGCAAGTTTTAGAAAAATATGGATCATAAACCATACATAACCGGCTCGGCGAGAACGAGCACTCCATCCGATCTTCCCAAACCAAGAAATCAAACCAATCCAACCTTTACACCGTTGATGTCGAGGGTGTGCACCCCCCGAGCATCCATAACGTAGAGATTTCGGTCCATGCAACCTAGCTCTCTCCAAGAAAACTTCAACCCCGAAACCCCCCCGGAGTCTTAGTAGTCTTGTCCACAGTGGGAACTTTGGATAAGGACATCCGTCGGCCCTTGCCTTCCCGGAATATCTCTCACCTCCATCCCCGAGCTCAAATTTGATTACCCCAAGCAAGCGTCCTTGCGAGGTACATCATAACCTTGCTACACAACTCACACATACATAATATCCAAATAAAAGTTCCAAAGGCATTTTGGGTACTTATCCCATATACGAAAACTCAAGTTCTACTTGTAAACCATTACTATAAGCGAATATTCAATATATGAGCATAGCTCACAAAACTTGGCTTATTAAGCCTATATATATATATACGTTTGAAAACGGGAGTTTAAAACTAATAAATATGAAAGGCTATAGGTGTCCACAGTTTTGAAAACATTTTACATATATATAACTCCTCACCTTTACCAAGAACCTCGAAGATCAAACACGAACAAGGAAGGTTACATGTCCGGAGACTCACCACCTAACAAGACAATGTACCAACAAAGGTAAGACTCGACTCGAAACCCAACAAGACGACGCACGGCTTTGACATGAATGCAAATATGCTAATGATGTGCAAGGAATGTTCAACGATGGTATAGATTGGCAATTAAGATCACATTGCATCATATAAGTCATATATCAAGTTCTCAAGTCATATGTAATAAGCGACCTATGAATCATACTTAACACAATTTAATTAAATGCATAACTTAGTCAATTAAGATAACTTAAGCATGATTGAGGTATAAAGATCATAATATAAGGTATGCATGAGATGTCACAACATATAACGAGGTCACAATACATTAGAGACATAATATAAATAAGTAAGGAACAAACGAGAGGCAATACAAGTGAAACGAATCAAGAAAACAAGGCTGGGGATAATCCACCCCCATGGATTTTCCTTCACAAAAAATCCACCCTCGCGGATTTGGTCCAGAAGCTATTGCCTTAAATCCACCCCCATGGATTTTTATACAGCAAAAATCCACCCTAGTGGATTCTGCCCAGAACTTAAAAAAAACGTGACAGCAACTTCAAACTCAACGGGAATGAGTTCAAAACACCCCAAAACATGAAATTAAGCTTCCAAAACCACAAATAAGCATCATAAATCATCAAGTTACATAATAAAGCACTTAGGAACATATAAACATCAAGAAAGCTAGCAATTCATACAAGAACTTCATCTTCTACAAGTTTCATGAAAGCTTTAAGCATAACAATGGTGAAATCAACAATCACGCAAGAAACTCAAAGGAATTAATCACATTCTTTATGGAATTTCTCAAGGAACAAGAATCGGTCATCAAATCAAGTTAAATCACACAAGAACATAAACATGCAAGAATTCTCAAGAAAGCTTCAAAGGTCATCAATCGTGGATTCTTCAAATAAACATGAAACTCAAGGAAACCTATCCTATTCTTCATAAAAGAACATAAGGAACATGAATCCATTATCAAATCAAGTTAAAACAAGCTAGGGCATGAACATGCATAAGTTCTTATGAAAAGTTTCAAAGTGCTTTAATGGTGAAATCTTCAAATGAACATGAAAACAAGAAATTCTTATATCAAATCGTTCCTAGCATCAAGATAAACATATTTCCATCATAAAATTCGGATCTAATCCATCTAACATGAACCCTAGATTCATATTCAAGCTTAAAAGCTTCAAGAACACAAACCCATGAAAAGAGCACATAAGCTTACCTTGAGAGCTGAAAATCGAAGAAGAAATCTTGTTCTTTAGTCTTGAATCTCCAGATTTAACCTTCACTCTTGTCTCTTGAAGATGGCTTGAAGGTGGCTTGAAGTTCTTGAGAGAATATGAATAGACTTTGAAAAAGTGTTGGGAGAGAATGAATATGATTCTTGGAAAATAACGTAACTGATGTTTGGTGTTTAGGATCTGATTTGGGTCAGCTGAATAGGATCATGGAGCGGGTCATACGGGTCAGATTTAAGTGAAATAGGATCTCAAATTGGGTCAGAATTGAAATTGGGTCGCAGGTCAACATTTAGGCTTAAAAGGGTTGACTTTTCGTAGAATGGCCATAACTCCTTCGTCCGAACTCCGAATTGAGCGATTCAAGAACCCACGAACTCGTAATCGAATTATCTACTCAATTTCATTAAGTTCTAACCAGTTCGAGGCTTGGAAAACAAATTTACCATTTAGTCCATAAATTATGCTTTAATATCCAAATAAGCACATTATTTCGTTTAACCATAAAGCATGCTATCAAAACTCTTTAAGCACAATACGAGCACATACTTATCATATCAAAGAGCCACCTAAGTCATGTAAATCATGTTTTTCACATAAGCACCAAATGTCTATCAAATTAAGGCATAAATCCACATAAATCATGCATAGAAAGGTAAATCGTACACTCTCGTGCCAAACCCTACCTTGATCGAGAAGTGGGACGTCACAACCTCCCCTCCTTAAAGAAATCTGGTCCCTAGATTTACCAGCGGAAAAGACTCAGTGTGGAAACTCTGCACCTTCTCTTCTGTCTTCCAAGTTGCTTCTTCTGCTTGAGATCTCTCCATAGACTTTATCCAAAGGAGTTAGCTGAATTCTTAATCCATGGTATTTCGACTAAAATCTTCCCCGGTTGTTACGTGTCAAGTCCTGATCCAAGTGTACCTCTTTCATCGGAATAGTCCCCATCTCCTCTCGGAAATACTTTCTCAATCCATTCACAGCTCCAAGCGGCTCGATAGATCTCGGGTTTAGGTGACCGCCCTTATTGATTTGTGAGAAACTCCTTCTTGGTGTTGCCTCTAAGAAGACTTGGTCACCGTCTTCGAATCAAATTCTTTCCTCATTCGTGTGGAACAACTCTATTGTTGGTCTTATACCATTCCCACATGTGGGTTATCCTTCCACACTTGTCGATGCAAAAGATCTTAGTTGGTACATACTCCTTCGGTCCATCTTGATCTCGCTTATCCACTTCAAAAGATCCCTTCTGAACGGAGTCATCTGAGCGCGCTAGCCAACGGGACGAGACACACAACAAGAGAACCCCGTCTCTCAACAAGCAATGAGAGAACCCCGTCTCTCAACAAGCAATGAGAGAACCCCGTCCCTCAACAAGCAATGAGAGAACCCCGTCTCTCAACAAGCAACGAGAGAACCCCATCTCTCATCCTAAGTTCGAAGGAATCCCGCATCCCTCAAACATCTAAGTTTGAAAGAGTTAACATCTCACAAACTCCTAAATTCGGGAGGATGTAACATTCCCAAATGACTAAAACCGAGGGGACCCAACATCCCCCGAACACAAAAGAGGGGGAACCTAACAACACCCGAGCACAAAAGCACGCACATAACTACTCGGATCCAAAACATGCAAAGCACAAACAAGGCACACAACAAAGGACTGCCAAACGGTCGAGTCGTTCCCAACGGTGAGGTAAAAGCTTCGTCGCGTCAAGAACGTCCCTCAAGGCTCACCGTAACAAAGTGCACGTAGTCAAGCATGTGCAAGGTTCAAGGTTACAATTATCACAAGAATAACTCATACCTACAACATACCGGTTCACCAAAGTATCCAAGATCAAGCAATTTAATTACTAACTTCATGCCTAGTAGTAGCATGCATAGAAAGGTCATTTGATTCAATTTCCAAGCTCAAGTCTTGTATTAACATGCATAGATAAAGTCAATTTGAGTATTTAACGTACATGAAGTTGTAAGTATCTAAACATACCAATTACAAGTCGTACTTTAACGATTGATTCAAGTAGTACTAATCAAGATGTCGTAATCTTAGTCATGTATAAGTCTATGCAGCGCTTAAGTATACGTACATCATGCTCAATACAAATAAGGCATACATTTATTCACATAAGGTCATACTTCCAAGGTAAGCAACATATTATCGATTCCTTATATCACACTCTAATGATCAATTCAAGTCTCATATTCGAAATCGTAGATGAGTGTATGCATAGTCATCCCATATTATCATGCTCAAATGAACAACATAATTTAATCACATAAAGTCATGTTTTTAAGGTAAGCGGTAAATTCTCAATCCACTTAATCATGCCTTACGAATTCGTAACATGCATCGGAGTATAAACTCAAGTTTTTACACACATTCAAGGTTTAGAGATATTACAATTAGATCCCCCTAGGCGATTCACATAAGTTTGGAATTAATACAAAACATCCTATAAGGTTCCTAGCAACTTGACATAAACCATCCATTTGTTAACTAATTAAGCATGATTCTTCAATTACATGAAAGTTCCCCATAAATAAAAATTTCGACATAATTTCAACAATAATCATGCATCCCGAAAACAAGTAAACAACATGGTCTCACAAGTACTTATTCATGCTTTACATCCATTCAACATAGCTCATAAATCTAAAGGTTGCATTAATTCAAGGGTTACTAGAGTTATCACATGGTAGCACAACTGATCAAGGAAAACATTTATGCAATTTGCACAAGTAGGAGACAAGCTAAATACAAACGTAATATTTAATGTCAATCATTACCGACATAGCATAAGAGAGGCTGCAAAATAATTCAAGTTTAGGTAGAGTGCATGTATCAACTATCAAGTACACCACCCGATAAAGAACAATCAATTTCTAACTTACCGTATTCACATTGGCACTTAAAGCAATTATGTAACGCCCCAGTTTTTCAGTAATAATAATGTGACGTATTTGTTTATAAATTGCGCAATTTAATTATTTAATTATATGATTAATTGTTTATAAATGTTTATATTTGATTTAAACTATAAACTATTGTTACTTTAATTTAATTCATTCTATTTTACTTTGATATTTAGTGTTTAATTTCTTAATTAAGGTTTCATGTTACCTTAACTATTTCGGTAATTTTGTTAATTAATTTCAATATGTTATTAGTTGGCTTTAATTTATTTAAGAAGGAATTTAAGTTTTAGTAATTAAATTATAATGTTAAGAATTCATTCATGCGCATGAGTGTTCTATTTGTACTTCGTTCATATATGTAATGATATCGGATTGGTATGGAAATTTAGTATGTCGTATATATGTGTGTTATGAACATGCCTATGTGCTCGGGTTATGTTTTCGGATTCATTTGACGTGTTAACGGATTTAATTTGATTTGTGGAACCAAGTCGGGGGCTAACGAGCAATTAGCGCACCCTTGGTTCCGTATGTGATATCTTGAGCTCGGGAATTCGGATTCGAATTCCGTCAACTCCGTTGCCTTCCTATCGACGATTCGGAGACAATGGAACAAGCCTCATACCTTTTTGAGATCATTAAGACCTCCGAAATCCAACCGTAACGAGCAACTCGTGCAAGAAGAGCTCCTTTTGGTTGACTAGTCTTCATGGTGGGACCCCATAACACCTCTTAACCTAACCATACCTTAACCATGACTCTTGTACCTTGAGTTAACCCCTTTGTCTTCCCTTTAGCTCTGAAAAACCGAACCACACATTTCCATTTTCAGCTGGAACTGAACGAGAGAGAGAAGAAGAGGAGAAGAGAGAAAACCCTTGGCCATTTTTGTGGTTTTGGAGCTCAAACCACCACCTTTCTCTCCCAAATCTTTAAGGTATGAATATTTATGTCTTCTCTACTCTATTATGCTTGATTTCATCTATTTAATACATGTTTTGGATCAGATTTGATTAGGGTTTGAATTATGAGATTGGTATGAACTTTTAGGGATTTTTGTTCTAGTGACCTATTTGCTTGTGTGGCTGATTTTCTTGCTTGTACATGATTATATGAGCTTGTTTCTTGGCCAATTTCTTTCCCAACTGATAGTATATGATGTTAGGAGGATTTCATCTCTTGACCTTTAATGAAATTATGAGATATGGAGCTCCAAACTTGATGATCAAACTGTTTTCCCTGTTTTTCGAACTGCTGTGTGAATTTATGTGTTGTAGCTTGATCATATGACCTTCTCTTCGTGTGAAATTGCATGGAGTTGATGTAGACTCATTTTTCTATATGTTAGCATTCATGTTTTAAGTATTTGGTTCCATTTGAAGCCTTAAAACCGAAGTACATGGCCTGTTTTTATGCATGCTCCATGACAGACTTGTTGCTGTTTCGTTTTGTAACTTGGTGGTCATTCTAATGTGCTTTAAATTGTACCATTTTGCATATATATGAAGTATATTAGTTGTTTAGTATGTTAGCATGCATTCCCCAAAGTTTCAGATCCAAATTCAACCCCTAAGTACTTGATCAAGGCATGATGGAATCATTAGGGCTCACATGTGCGATTTTGGCGACCCAGTTTTGTTGCATGGATTCGATACCCTTAATGTGTGATTTAGCCTTTGAACTCTGAATTAAATATGTTCCTTACATGCCAAATATGTTGTATATCAAGTTTCATAGCATTTGGAGTTGGTTTGGTATGCTTTTGGATTGAGTTTGTAAGGGATCAGTTTTGCCGGTTTAACTTTGTGAACGGTTTTTGTTCTGTACCGTGACACCCCCGTGTCTCATTTACACTAATGTGTGAGACACGGGCGTGTCACACATCCTGGTCAGGTCTGTACTGAGCCACGGTCGTGGCTCAGTTTGGCTAAGAAGGGTGACACCCCCGTGTCCCTTCCCTTGCGCAGTCTTTGTTGCTTCCTTTTCGGTTTTCGATTTATTTCACCTCCTTAATGACTTTATATCCTTTCGTGTTGAACTATGAACTTGTTTTTCTAGGTGTTAGGAGTATTTTGGTTTAATTTCATAGCATTTGGATGAGGTTTAAAGCATGCTTTTGGTGAATTACTATGACGTGGCTTGAATGCTTCTATATGAAATATTAAGTACATTCTTGCATTCTTTTGATGTCTTAAGTGATGTTCTTTACCTTTTTGTGTATTATACTCAATGTAAACATGTTTGAAGGTATAATGTGATTATGGTTCCAAGATTTTGTAAGATATTGCTATGAATTATGAAGGATATGAAATAAATGAGTATGATACCTTCTTTTCTTGAAAGTATTTGGATGAATGGCTTGTTTATACTCAATGAAGGTATTATACTCAATGTAAACATGAAGGTATTACACATGAAGGTATTATACTCAATGTAAACATGTTTGAAGGTATAATGTGATTATGGTTCCAAGATTTTGTAAGATATTGCTATGAATTATGAAGGATATGAAATAAATGAGTATGATACCTTCTTTTCTTGAAAGTATTTGGATGAATGGCTTGTTTATATGCCTTAATTGCATTAATAGTGCACATGAACGTTTTTATGATATAACATGATCATATATGCATTCATGTCATATTCACTTCATTGCCGTGCGTCATATATGGTTCATTAAGAGTCTTGAGTCTCACGAACACGTCTTGTGGTCTTTTGTACAGTTTGTCTCCAGGGTGGAGAGATCTTGTTCAGGCACTTGGTACTCGTTCCTTGTTTCGTCACGGTTCAGGTGAGGGTGTTTTTGTTCTAGCTATGTAACAAACCCTACAACCCTTATGTGAAAAGCTTTGGCCAAAACCTTATGATTATATATATATGGTTTTCAAATGAAGTTATCGAGTAAATATTGATCGAGTAAACCCCTTTTCAAATGATTTAGGAATTATGATATGTACTTACGAATTGAGATGTTTTGGAGAGACACATTTATGATTTATGATTGTACGGGCCCCGGGACTTAGTATATGTGGCTAACCGAGGAAGCAAGGGCTGACGGGGATCCCATATACTAGTCCCAACCAAACTACGGTGATACCGGCCCTCGCTAGGAGGTTTAGCGGGGAATGGGAGTTGAGTGCCCTTGGGGGAGTCATGAAACCCCATTGGCCTATGTATGAGGTGGTCGGGTCTTGCTAACCCGTCCACCACCCGGAGGAAGAAGGTTGGAACTGATTTATGATTTATGATTTATGATTTATGTTATGTTATGTTATGTATGATTATGCACCGTGCGGGAAGGCCGGGACACGGATTGCCCAAACGAATATGATTTATGATATATGGTCTGCATGTATTATGATATATCGCATGAACACCTAATCAACATATTAATGATATTTGTCGTACACGGTCGGAGTTTGGTTGGAGATTGTGCACGCTCACTCGCCGAGCCTTATGTATATGTATGATTTATGAAAGTAATGAATTAATATGATTAGTCATAAAATCCGAGCATTGACTAATCATTCTCTTGCCTTTTTGGGAACTAATTCCAAATAAAACCTTGTTCGGAATTTATGACTTTCATGTGCATGTTATATATATGTATATCGCTCCTGCTCACTCAGTCTTCTAGAGACTGACCCTCTCCCTCCCCAACACTTTAGTGTGCAGGTTTGGCTTCAGAGTTTCGAGCTAGGCGGAGGTGTTGGAGTCTTTGAGTTGGTCAAGTTAGGTTAGGAGAATCTCTGCACTCATATATGTATTGGAATTATGTATGACTCGTTCTATTAATTCATGAACTTGAATATTTATGAAATTATTATTGAATTGACTTTACTGGGATTCGCTATGATGTAAAAGAGGCCTGAAGAGCCCAAATTCTGCTT
The DNA here is from genome assembly GCA_037501455.1 of Lantana camara. Classification (NCBI taxonomy): domain Eukaryota; kingdom Viridiplantae; phylum Streptophyta; class Magnoliopsida; order Lamiales; family Verbenaceae; genus Lantana; species Lantana camara. The sequence goes on from CM074856.1 coordinate 68,604,150, forward strand.
ATGGTTTGTATGATTGAACTTTGGCTTTGCTATGCATTATATTTTATTGTGATTTGGTTATCATTGCAGGGTCTAGTTCCGCCTAGCTTAGGAAGGTTTTTATGTTTGTCTCCCGTTCGCTAGGGTTTGATACGGGTGCAGATTCACTATTTCGTTACTCGTGTTGAGCCTTAGTGCGGGGGATGTGGTGCCTCACGTGCGGGGTGCTACATCCTTAAGTGGTATCAAAGCCCGGTTGCAAAACCGGGCTTCTCGTGTCGTGTGTGAGTCAGTCTAGGTCGTACGGCTTAGGGACTATATGACAATGTGTGCATTGCATTGATCTTGAACATGAATTTGGCTTTCCTTTTTGAATTTTGCTAGACTATCTGTTGCATTTACATAAGGATCCTTGCATTAATTGTTGAAAATGTGTCATGAGCATGCACTAATCGCATGCATCTACTCTTGAAGTAAGCTATGATTTATAGGTTATGGAGATAATATCAAACCACGGCCAAGTTCTACGACAAAGAAGATCGATTGCAAACCTTTCTGAGACATGGAAGATGGGCAGGATACTCTGGGAAGAATGTAGAGAATTAGAGATGTGAGACTTCCCAAATGGAGCTAGAGTCAAGGATGAGGATTCGGAATGGGAAGATTGAATTTAGAGATGCGATGGCAGAGAGACATCTGGTGGAATCGGAATAGGAGTTAATCATGGGATTGTTGGGACTCAAAAGACTAATTTATGAGAATCTGCTACTTGGAGTGTTTTAATTGGATTCAGCAAGATCTTTCAACCTAAAGAATGAAGTGAACGAACCTTGAAGATATTTTGATCCCGGATTGGATAGTTGAAGAGGTCTCAATAATTAGGAGAGACTAAGATAAAATGGGTCCGGTAGGAGCTGTGTACCTGGGGTCGACAAGAAGGATTTCTAATTAAGCCTAGTGAACTGAAATCAAGTCTATCGAAGTTAAGACCGGGAAGAGTGGGACTTGGGTGCTCTGGATTTCGATCGTGATGGGAAACTCATAAACAATAGTCACGGGAATCTTGATCAAGGTGTTGATTGGGATATGAGTTCGTTTTTCCAAAACCAAGCTGAATTGCCATGTTGTGAAGTAAAATGGAAGATATGAAGCAACAAATGGAAACGGTAAAGAAAGGCAATCACTCCTTGCAAGGATATCATGCGCTCAAATGTAAGCAATTGAAGGTGAATTGAATTCACAAAGGATAGGCACGGGATTCTTGATTAAGGTGACGATTAGAAGTAAAGGTCGAATTGCGAGGAGAAGTGTGGATGCTAACTCAGTGGACGTGGAAGAATTGGGGATCAAGAAATTGCAATCTCGGACAGTGGAAGATACAAGTTGACTTACAAAGATGCATGGAAGTCTCGAAGACCGTGGGAAAGGCCAGGAATAAATACCAGGTCAAGTGACCTTGGGATCGGAAGAACGAGGAAAGCTACCGCGCTAATAACTTCCCACATCGGTGACAGGTTCCAAAGCATTCATAGCACGTGCATAATATTTTACATTAATTATTTATTCTTTTGACCTTATTTTATCCGTGTATTTCTAAATGGGTTTCGTTGCGCTAATGTGTGGTATAATTGCTTGATGTAAACGTGACACATGCATTGCCATCTTTACCCGGCATGCATTTTAGTGTTTACTTGATAGGAAGATCTGGCATCTCAATTGTCAAGTATATCCTCGCTCGAACTATATCTGAGTTAAGGGAAAGGAAATAATGGTGTGGCACATGACAAGAAAGACGATTGGGAAATAAAGAACTTTAGGTAAGGGATAGGTCAGTGGAAAGGACCTCCGAAGGAAAGTCAGATTAGATTCATCTTTGGGGTGTTCAGATCGAATAAGAATAGAGAAGAGGGATTGAGGGAGTTCGACATGAAAGAGCAAAATTTTAAAGGGGAGAGCACGACCGAGAGATAAAATGGAGGATGGAAGTAGTGCTCGAATAAATATGTCAATAGCAACAACGGGGATGCAAATTAAGGAGAATCCGGAAATCTTAATGGTGGCCATTGGAAATGAATAAGAGGACGGTAATGGTTAAGTTGTTAAGAGAGAGGTGACGATGCCAAATTCGGGGGAAGATTTTTCGAGATATAAAGAAGAGAGTTTATTGAACGACTCTATGTCTGGAATTCCGAATTGGGAGTGATGAAATTATATGGGAGTTTCTGTGACCTCCTAAGATGGAATTAACTAAGGGAAAATTGGATCAATCTATTATATGAGGGGATGTTGTCGATCAAGATTTATTCAGTAAAAGTATTAAGGGATCCGAGACAACATTATTAAGTTATCGGTTCTATCAAAGGTGATCCAGAAGGAAACTTAAGAAGGGACCAAATAGAAAAAGATGATCATTGGAGGATTTACATCGAACTCCAAGAGTCATCAAGAACATTCTATCTTCTATTCAAGAAATGTGGGGCCAGATACCGAATATAGCCTTAAGGGGGTTAAGGAGTATGAATAGATAACATGAACGGAAAATGGAAAAGGATTCGTGTTAAGGTAGATCCTAATGACGAATACCCCAAGGTAGGGATTGAATCGTCAAGGTTGTCAGGAGTAGTTATCCTTGAGGGTATTTTAAACTCCGATATGGGTAAGATAGTAGCTATGGACCTAACTTCGAGACAGGTGGTCTAAGGGCATTCGGGAAGTCAAATTCGGTTAATTAAAAAGAGAGTTGGTTGGGCGAATGAAGATTGAGGGAAATGGTGAAAACTGGAAGCGGTACAAGTCAAAAGGGGTCTAAGAGTATGATCCTTAAAGAATTCATCAATCGTTTCGCCGGGGAACCCTGAAGAGGTTCAAGACAAGCTGGGTACTGAGTTACATTCAGGACAGATCATACCTTAGACAACGACAACTCACAAATCTGAATTTTTGCAACTACGGACTTATAGCATTCATGATACATGCATCCATGCAAATTTAACCTACATAATTTCTATGTTAGGTGTTTTAATCTTGTATTGTGTTAAATTACTTGGAGTATTTTAAAATCAATGTGGGCGACATTTACTACTTGCGTTGGGTGCCTTAAGTGATTTTAAATTTGGTTTTTGCGTGTGTTGCTTGGGGGTATTGGAGACTCCCTTGCTCTTATTTTGTTTAAGAGACGGGGTTCTCTTGTTGCTTTTAAGAGACGGGGATTCTCTTATTTTGTTTGAGAGACGGGGTACTCTCTTTACTTACGAGAGACGGGGTTCTCTCATTGTTGCTCGAGAGACGGGGTTCTCTCATTGTTGTTGGAGAGACGGGGTTCTCTCATTGCTGCTCGAGAGACGGGGCTCTCTCCTTGTTGCTTATGAGAGACGGGGAATCTCTCATTGTTTGATTTCAAGCGTGCTTTGAATCCGAGGACGGATTCTTTTTAAGGGGGAGAGATTGTAACGCCCCAGTTTTTCAGTAATAATAATGTGACGTATTTGTTTATAAATTGAGCAATTTAATTATTTAATTATATGATTAATTGTTTATAAATGTTTATATTTGATTTAAACTATAAACTATTGTTACTTTAATTTAATTCATTCTATTTTACTTTGATATTTAGTGTTTAATTTCTTAATTAAGGTTTCATGTTACCTTAACTATTTCGGTAATTTCGTTAATTAATTTCAATATGTTATTAGTTGGCTTTAATTTATTTAAGAAGGAATTTAAGTTTTAGTAATTAAATTATAACGTTAAGAATTCATTCATGCGCATGAGTGTTCTATTTGTACTTCGTTCATATATGTAAAGATATCGGATTGGTATGGAAATTTAGTATGTCGTATATATGTGTGTTATGAACATGCCTATGTGCTCGGGTTATGTTTTCGGATTCAATTGACGTGTTAACGGATTTAATTTGATTTGTGGAACCAAGTCGGGGGCTAACGAGCAATTAGCGCACCCTTGGTTCCGTATGTGATATCTTGAGCTCGGGAATTCGGATTCGAATTCCGTCAACTCCGTTGCTTCCTATCGATGATTCGGATACAATGGAACAAGCCTCATACCTTTTTGAGATCATTAAGACCTCCGAAATCCAACCGTAACGAGCAACTCGTGCAAGAAGAGCTCCTTTTGGTTGACTAGTCTTCATGGTGGGACCCCATAACACCTCTTAACCTAACCATACCTTAACCATGACTCTTGTACCTTGAGTTAACCCCTTTGTCTTCCCTTTAGCTCTGAAAAACCGAACCACACATTTCCATTTTCAGCTGGAACTGAACGAGAGAGAGAAGAAGAGGAGAAGAGAGAAAACCCTTGGCCATTTTTGTGGTTTTGGAGCTCAAACCACCACCTTTCTCTCCCAAATCTTTAAGGTATGAATATTTATGTCTTCTCTACTCTATTATGCTTGATTTCATCTATTTAATACATGTTTTGGATCAGATTTGATTAGGGTTTGAATTATGAGATTGGTATGAACTTTTAGGGATTTTTGTTCTAGTGACCTATTTGCTTGTGTGGCTGATTTTCTTGCTTGTACATGATTATATGAGCTTGTTTCTTGGCCAATTTCTTTCCCAACTGATAGTATATGATGTTAGGAGGATTTCATCTCTTGACCTTTAATGAAATTATGAGATATGGAGCTCCAAACTTGATGATCAAACTGTTTCCCCTGTTTTTCAAACTGCTGTGTGAATTTATGTGTTGTAGCTTGATCATATGACCTTCTCTTCGTGTGAAATTGCATGGAGTTGATGTAGACTCATTTTTCTATATGTTAGCATTCATGTTTTAAGTATTTGTTTCCATTTGAAGCCTTAAAACCGAAGTACATGGCCTGTTTTTATGCATGCTCCATGACAGACTTGTTGCTGTTTCGTTTTGTAACTTGGTGGTCATTCTAATGTGCTTTAAATTGTACCATTTTGCATATATATGAAGTATATTAGTTGTTTAGTATGTTAGCATGCATTCCCCAAAGTTTCAGATCCAAATTCAACCCCTAAGTACTTGATCAAGGCATGATGGAATCATTAGGGCTCACATGTGCGATTTTGGCGACCCAGTTTTGTTGCATGGATTCGATGCCCTTAATGTGTGATTTAGCCTTTGAACTCTGAATTAAATATGTTCCTTACATGCCAAATATGTTGTATATCAAGTTTCATAGCATTTGGAGTTGGTTTGGTATGCTTTTGGATTGAGTTTGTAAGGGATCAGTTTTGCCGGTTTAACTTTGTGAACGGTTTTTGTTCTGTACCGTGACACCCCCGTGTCTCATTTACACTAATGTGTGAGACACGGGCGTGTCACACATCCTGGTCAGGTCTGTACTGAGCCACGGTCGTGGCTCAGTTTGGCTAAGAAGGGTGACACCCCCGTGTCCCTTCCCTTGCGCAGTCTTTGTTGCTTCCTTTTCGGTTTTCGATTTATTTCACCTCCTTAATGACTTTATCTCCTTTCGTGTTGAACTATGAACTTGTTTTTCTAGGTGTTAGGAGTATTTTGGTTTAATTTCATAGCATTTGGATGAGGTTTAAAGCATGCTTTTGGTGAATTACTATGACGTGGCTTGAATGCTTCTATATGAAATATTAAGTACATTCTTGCATTCTTTTGATGTCTTAAGTGATGTTCTTTACCTTTTTGTGTATTATACTCAATGTAAACATGTTTGAAGGTATAATGTGATTATGGTTCCAAGATTTTGTAAGATATTGCTATGAATTATGAAGGATATGAAATAAATGAGTATGATACCTTCTTTTCTTGAAAGTATTTGGATGAATGGCTTGTTTATATGCCTTAATTGCATTAATAGTGCACATGAACGTTTTTATGATATAACATGATCATATATGCATTC